>OZ012735.1:457435078-459835078 GCA_963859935.3 Lathyrus sativus | reverse complement strand
TAAAGGTTAATGAATGTTGTACGTTACGAGCCTTAAGTACTTGGGAAATGGTGATTGGGGGGCTTCCTCTCAATTGCTTAGAGTGTTTAGTGTACGTCCTTAGGACGATATGCGACCCATTCGCTCCTAAGTCATAGTCTTTAGTGCAACATGAATTACAAACAATAATCAATACACTTCTTCTCTAAAAAACACAAAACCAAACTTCAAACCTTTTTATCCTTCGGGATCTTAATTTGGAAACCTTTTTCATAAGGAGAGTTTTGTTAACTCTTGGTTCTACAGCAAACAGGTAACGCCTAAGTCTCCAATGGTCGAGCTGTATACATCTAACTGCTAGAACTAAGTTTTAACCCTACTCGGGCCTAAAAACATTTGAACCAACCGGTGTTCTCATTAGCCTGAACTACGTTTGCTCTAATTTCTCATACCAGATGAGGATACGTAGGCACAAGACGACGATGTCTTGGCGAGCAACCTCCCCCACTTTCACCCGTAGTTAGCCGAACTACGTTGACTCTGACTTTCCCATTGCACGAAGGAATATGTAGGCATAGAGCAGCGATGCTCTATCGAGTCTCTTTTCTTTTCTTTTGTCCTTGAGTCATAGTTTAGATAGTAAACACCCTTTTAGATAGACAACAAAGCGTGGATCCCGTCGAGTACGACGGACGTGAGGGGTGCTAATACCTTCCCCTTGCGTAACCGACTCCCGAACCCGAGACATGGTTGCGATGACCTGTCTTTTCCCTTTTCGTTAGGTTTTCTCCGGTCGTTTCCTTTCCCTCTTTTGGGATAAATAACGAATGGTGGCGACTCTTCTGTCTTTGCCGGCCCCTCCTCGTAGCGATGCGACAGCTGGTGACTCTGCTGGGGAAACTTCTCATCCCCTATGCGAGTCAATCCTAGCGCTTGGTTGTTTATTTTGGGTGTATGTATATATGTGTTGTACTTTACTTTCCCGCATTTACTTTCAGCATTGTATATATCAGTTTTGTTGTGTTGTTGGGGGGAAATATTCCATTGAGGAATAAGCTAATACCCAAGCTTGAGTACAAACATAGCATTAGTAGTAGAAAGTAGTGGTGAATCTGTATGCTTAGCATGCACAAGTTCCCATGAAATTCGCGCTCAGACGAGATTCTCTTTGATGAGTTCCTTTCCGGTCCTTAGGACTTGAGGGGATCTTTGATCTGAGGATTGTCGACTCTGAGGATCGATCATTTGTGATTCAGCTAAGTGAGGCCTCTTCGAGAGATTATGATGTCAAACCAGAAATGGTGAATGTATCATCATTTCTTGAAAGTTTGTGACGCTAATGAACACATAGGATGTCGAACCTTATCAGTGGATAGGTCCATACCTGTGAGAGGGATTGGGTTATGCAGGAAACCTTGACTTTTAGACTACCCGGTTTTCTTTGCAGTGTGAATTTATGCTCCTGATACAAGGGGTCCTAATGACAGTTCTATGTTCTTGCTAAAGTGGAGCACTAGTCCTTCTCAATCAACAGCATAACAATCTTGATCCCCTGTTTGCATTTGCCTGTGCATTTTCATTAACATGTATCTATGTTGCAGGTGCATATTTCCTCCTCGATTCTAGTGATCTTGGTCCCTTACTTCTGATATGGAGCCCTTGAAGAAGACAGTGGCATACAGGTTTCCAACTCCGGATATTGTTTCTTTACTGAGTTTGATTGCCATGGCTGACAAGAGAGTGATGGAAGACTTTAAGCAATCTTATGGGAAACTATTGAGATGTGTATGCAAGCCTTCAGTATATGAGATAACTGGTCTTTATACTCTTCTGCAGTTCTATGATGCACAGCTAAGGTGTTTTGTTTTTCTAGATTATGTTCTGGCGCCTACCTTAGAGGAGTATTCGGAGTTGTTGGTGTCGCTACTGCGAAAATCGGCGTCGGCCATGACAGAAGAGTCGCCACCGTGCGTTATTTATCCCACAAGATGGAAAGGAAACGCTCAGAGAAAACCTAACGCAAAGAGGGAAAGGAATGGTCATCGTAACCAAATCCTGGATTCGGGAGTCGGTTATGCAAGGGGAAGGTATTAGCACCCCTCACATCCGTCGTACTCGACGGGATCCACGCTTGTTTTCTATCTAAGGGTATGTTTATCTATCTACTCTAAAGGTCTGGTCTAAAAAGAAAAGAAAATGACTCGGAAAAGTATCGCACTTTATGCCTACGTATTCCCGTCTGGAACGAGAAATCAGAATCAACGTAGTTCGCCTAACTACGGGTTAAGGGAGGAAGGTTGCTCGCCGAGATATCGCATCTCGTGCCTACGTACTTTCATATGGCATGAAAGATCAGAGCAAACGTAGTTCGGGCTACGGAAGAACACAAGTTTGTCTGACAGTTTTTTTATTTCCTTCTGAAAAGGGTTTTCCTGATTAAGGGTCCAATAGGACAAAAAAAGAGTTGGAATGTTTGTTTGAGTTTTTTACGAAAGAACTGTTTTTTAGGATGTTTGCAATCTCAGTCGCACTAGAGACTATGACCCAGGAGTGAACGTTTCGTATGTCACCAAAGGGTACCACACTAACATCCAGATTACTGGAGAGAGACCCTCCACCGACCTTTTCCCAGATAGCTTAAGGCTCGTAACGCACGACTTCAGTTAACCTTATTACTGTGTTTTTGAATTTGTTTTGAGAGGAGGAGAGAGACACCCTAAAACTATGGTTGAAAGGGGAATCTACCTACAGTTATCATGCATGGGTCAAAACCTAATGTCTGTCATAATTCCCTCTTGCACAGAGGAAATCAGAGATCCTAGGGGAAACAGCAAAAGAAAGCAAACAGTAAACAGTAAACAGTAAAAATGCATGCTATGCAATAGTACTAGTGAGGCAAGGGAGAAAACAATAGGCAAGAGGAGACAAGCTCCATCTTAAACCTAGAGGTAATCAACACAAGCAAACAGACAATACATAGAAAAACAAGATACAGAGAAAACAGCCCAAGCAGCAGCAACAAACTCCTACAACAGACAGCAACAACAAGATCTAAACAGCACAGTTGAAATAACAACAAAGTTGACAGCAAGACTTCATCTTCAATCTAGCTCCTATCTTCAAGCTTCATCAAACTTCATCTTCAAGCTCTATCAAGGACCCTCCAAGCAAAGGATTAATCATCAAGATCAAGGTTGTAGTGTTGAAAACTTAATGAAAACCAAAGGAAATCATCAAGTACCAACATTGAAATGGAAGGGTATCCTCAAAGTTCTACTCAACTATGGGCATACCACACATCCCTCCAAAGGATAGATGGAGTTTCCCTTGGAGGACTATACATCATTGGATAGAATAGAAGCACACAATGCATTCTATGTTTGATGAAAGAATCCAAACTAGCTCTAATGGCTCTTCCTAAAACCCTAATTTCCTAAGCTCCTAAAACAATCCCTAAAGGAAAAGGAAACTTTAACTCCAAGCTCCAATCTTCAAGCCATAGCATATATATCAAGTCCAGAAGACCTCCCAAAAAGGAATCCAAGCAAAACTAGCTCCAAAGTCACCAACAAGACCAAACAAGCAAGGGCACTAAAGAATAGGACACCACAAGCACAAGCAACTTGCAAAATTCAACTAAAATAGAAAACCAAATTATAAAATTTTAATTAAATTCCTAGGGGAACATGAATTTTTGAACAACCTAGGGTTAAAATATTAAAGCCTAATTCAACTTCTAAGTTACCTAAATAATTTCTAGAATGAAAGGTATCAAGGTAATCCACAAGTTTGGGAAGGCTCTAATCTCAACACCTAAAATAGAACCTAAAGTTGTTCTAAAAATCTAATAAAAATCCTAAGGGAACATGAATATCCACCCTAAAACATACTAAAAAATTAAAGCCAAACTCATCACCAATTGGAAGAACAAAATTCTACAAAACAGATGGTCAAATATGCAAAATTAAAAGAATTAACAAAAATAGGAAAAATCAAATTAAATTGAAAAATGCATGAAAATGCATTTTATTGATTTCAGAAAATCACAAATTCTCTCAAGATCATGGAGATATTTTTGAAATAATTTTTGGATCAAGAATGAATTTATTATGATTTTTTCAATCAGTAAAGCATTTAAAATAATCAAAATGAAATAAAAAAGAAATAAAACTCAGAAAATAATGTGGACAGTTAGATGTGTGGACTGGTCAAGGGATCTAGCGCTCAGGATTGTGCCAACGCATTAGTGAAACGAATTTGTGGACTGGTCAAGCATTAGAGATTGTGCCAAAATTCCAATATCAATCTCTTTGCTCAGCCTCAAATAATCACCAACACCTGCTCAATTCTTCTTCTGAACATTTATAGAATCGTTTGGGACCTTCTAGAGTCCAAGCCCAGGCCCAAATTGGAAGATCCAAAAAATCCAACCTCTCCAAAATTTTCACATGGCAAGTGCACGAATTTGCTTAAACAGCTTGCATTAGAAGCTTTGAACCACTTGCATACCACCTTTGGAGTGTATTCAGACCAAAAAGAACCTCCACATTGCCTTGGTGAATGAATTGCCATGAGGTTGCTTATGTATGAAGAAACAAGTGAAAAGCTCATGAATTAAGGGTCAATTGAAAAATCTAAAAGAACCAATGTTTCCAAAACATGATTTCTGATCAAATCAAGTACTCATTTGACTTGTTTTGGTCACATAACCCATAATTTTGAATTTTTCAACTTTGAATCCTTTGAAAATCTCCCTTATTCAAACCATTTCAAACCAAGTCTTACTATGAGCTTGATCAATCCATCATGACCTCTTGGCTAGCCTAAAAACCCCATTTTGAATAACTTTCATGTTGAACAAAATTGCATTTGACAAGTGCAAGTTGGAGATTTTGGCCTATGATTGAAAATGACCTATAATCTCACTTTCCCAAAATACCCCTGACTTGTAAGCCTCATAACATGAGTTCTACAAATCAGATGGAAGACTTCTAGTACAACATATAAAGCTAAGATCATGAGGAACAACTTCCATGTTGGCCAAAAGTCCAGGTGAAACATCCTTCTAGGTCAAAAATAGCTTTGAAGTCAGATGATTTTCACAGACAAATTTCAGAAGCATCTGAGGACTTGTAACTTGTCTGGGCCATAACTTGAGTTCTATAAATCCAATGGAGGACTTCTAGTACTCAAATTAAATGTATTGAGATGCTATACAAGTTTAATGTTGGCCAAAGATCCATTTGAAACTTGTATCTTGACTTATATGGTCTTGAAGTTAGGCACCAAATATGGAATTTTGCACTGAAACCCTAATTTAGCAACTTCCCACACTCTTGACTCTTCTTGATTTGATCTTGGCACAACACCACAAATGTCTTATTATATCATTTCATGAACTCCATGAACTAAAAGTAGGCTTTTATACTCTTTAATTGCACAGTTGACCTAGGATTGACCCAGATGAAACCCTAATTGCTTGCACCTCAACTATGGCTCTTGTATTTGACCCAATGACTTGATTAAACTCTCCCATGGCCCTCTAGGGATTCTATGAGATTCATACACATCCTCTTCTCACATTTAACACTTCACAACCCTCTGATGGTCTTCAGTTGATCCTCAAGTTAGGAGAAGATTCACACTTAAACATTTAAACCCTTAGGCACTCAAACCACCTTTTGATGACTTTGATAACTCTCAATCTTGAATGAGACCTCTTGCTAGGCTTCTCTTGAGAAGAATCAACTTGATCCCCTGCTATATGAATGATACCATGATATGCAAATGATATAACTATGCAAATGATAATGCAATGAAACATAAACCAGGTAAGAAAAGGTTGAGCAAATTTTGGGGTGCAACAGTTGCCCCTATTCAAACGGCTTGGACCCGACTGGGTGAAGAGCGAACCACCTTCAAACAATCGAGGAAGAAGACGGTTGAATACCAAGAAACCCGGAAATTTTCCAACTGCAGAAATACACAGCGAAAACTCCTTGGGGAACAACATCCGTTGTGCTGAACCCAGTTGTTACGGCAACAACTGATCAATCATCTGATAAAACTTAGGATTTCAACATTAACGGCCCTGTGTGACACCACAGGCATCGAATTAACTTTACGAGAAACAACTCCGTCCACAACTGGACTAAACTTCATCAACACGAGGAAGGACTCCATCAACATGGGTACAATTCAATCCATAACTGGCATAACGATCTCTGTCAATCACAGGTAATGACTCCGTCAACACGGATACAATTGTTGTTAACTTTACTGGGGATAACTCCGTCGATCACGGATAATAACTCCGTCCACACGGGTAACAATCACTGTCAACACAGGTAACACTTCCGTCAACACGGGAAAAAATCGTTGTCAACACAGGTGCAATCTCTGTCAGCCACAGGTAACCATCTCTGTCAACACAGGCGCAAACTCTGTCTAGTACAGGTAACAATCTTTGTCAACACAGGGAAGAATTCCGTCAACACAGACAACAATCACTGTCAACACAGGTACAATTCCGTCAACACGGATAATAATCACCGTCAGCACGGGTACTATTCCGTCAACACGGATAACAAACTCTGTCAACACAGGTACGATCTCTGTCCATCACAGGTAAGAATTCCGTCAACACTGACAACAATCACTGTCAACACAGGTACGATTCCGTCAACACGGATAACAATCACTGTCAACACAGGTATGATTCCGTCAACACGGATAACAATCACCGTCAGCACGGGTACTATTCCATCAACACGGATAACAAACTCTGTCAACACAGGTATGATTCCGTCAACACGGATAACAAACTCTGTCAACACAGGTACGATCTCT
The DNA here is from genome assembly GCA_963859935.3 of Lathyrus sativus. Taxonomy (NCBI): domain Eukaryota; kingdom Viridiplantae; phylum Streptophyta; class Magnoliopsida; order Fabales; family Fabaceae; genus Lathyrus; species Lathyrus sativus. Next base: position 459,828,250 of record OZ012735.1, on the reverse strand, counting down.
GTCCATCACAGGTAAGAATTCCGTCAACACGGACAACAATCACTGTCAATACAGGTACGATTCTGTCAACACGGATAACAAACACTGTCAACACAGGTACGATTCCGTCAACACGGATAACAATCACCATCAGCACGGGTACTATTCCGTCAACACGGATAACAATCACCGTCAGCACGGGTAGCAATCACTGTCAACACAGGTAACAAATCCGTCAATACGGAAAACAAACTCTGTCCATCACAGGTTACAATTTGAAGAATACTTTGCTGGAGACTACGAGAAACTTAACCAAACAACTCTGTGGGGAAATCACTAGTAACAACTCCGGAAGTTTAAGGCATGAAATCTTATAATTCTGACGTAATAGAAACCTGAGAATAATCTTACTGAGTATGAAAAGTTACTTAACCATGCAACCCTATTAGGGGAAGAATGTTATCATCACCTATCTCACGCTGAGAATTTGAATATCTAGAAATCCTTCTGAGCAAGAATCCCACTCCTCTGCAAGGGATAACACCTGAAACCAAAAAAGGTAACCAACCTGGCTTATGTTTCAAAATGCATATGCTCGACAATGGCGTAATGCTCCATACGGCATGGAAATGCTACGTGTTTGGGTAGATGCAAATGTAATGATATATGCGAAATGTAAAGATGCCAAGAAGCGCTTCAGCAAACTAAATGCTGAAGACAAGACCCAATCTGCTTGGGATGAACAGGTATCTCAAAGACATATTCCAACAAAATAAATGCTGGAACGGTGCAACCGACTCCGCTGGGGATAACCATCCTGTCGGGGAATGGCTCACAAGCTTGAAATTACGAACTCTGATGAGGATGTTCATCCTGTCGGAGGAAAAACAACCTGCTGGGGAGAAGGAGAAACAATCCTGTGCAGGGATAATCCTTTGCTAGGAATTGATTGTGCACATACTCACTACTGGGAATACACCTTCTGTTGGGGACATTCAAATCCACCGAGGATACTCTCTTGGCAACTTTCCTGGGGAATACTCTTCTGGGGAGGACAAACCACATCCAGTAAAGGTAATTGCTCTCTCCAATCTTCTGAGATAAGATGTGACCTCCATCTGCTGAGGAGTGATACCATCGCTATGTCACAGGGCTCGGCTGGGGAAACATAAATTCCTTGACTGTTTGCTCCAAGGGTGAGAACCCTGTAAAACACAAACGAGACAAAACAAATCTATACAACAAAATCTATTCCGGTTAGTATCTGTGACATTCATTCAGTCAATTTGAAGTTTTAGCAATTATTGGCAAGGACCAACAAGTTTATATACGTACAGGTTTATCAAAAACATCGGCGTTTTTCACAAACAAAACAGTAAAGAACAAACATCAAGTACTGAATAACATGCTTTATTGATAACGGGCCTGTAAATAGGCAAAATTTTGTACACTGGATGCAACTCCTGAAAAGAGGAAGTCACGTACAAACAAAATACAAATATACAGAAGCACAAAGAAAATTTGTGTACATGTCGGCAACGTGGTACAGACGAACACCATGAGCTGATCCTCCTATGATTCGCCTGACTCTGACGCTTTCTCAATATTTGATCTTCGGAAGAGATTGTTTCGGATATACGACCCTCAGGTACTCCCAAACCACTAGGCAATGCAGCATCAAACTCGGACCGCAGTCATTTGCTATTTCAAATCCCTAACTTTTGCGTGAACCGCCCTTTGCGGGTTTTCAATTCACCAGGGTACCCTTTTTTGCCGAAGTTGCCCTTTTCAGGTTTTCAACTTCGCGGGTGTACATTTTTTCAATTTTATCCCTAACTTTTGCCCGAACCTTTTATTCCTTTTTTATGGTTCGCCGGGATGCCCCATTTTTGCCTGGACTCTCTTGTTTTTGTCCAGCGGGTCTATTTAAGCAAAGTATTTTTTAACTGCGTCCGAGTTCACAGGGGATGTAAAATCCTCACCATCCATGGTGGACAACAGTAAGGCTCCTCCAGAGAAGACCTTTCTAATGATATATGGACCTTCATAGTTGGGTGTCCATTTGCCCCTGTGATCTGATTGTGGTGGGAGAATCTTTTTCAGCACAAGATCGCCCGTCTGAAAGCTTCGAGGGCACACCTTCTTATCATAAGCTTTCTTCATCCGACTCTGATATAGTCAACTATATGCTAGAGAAGCCAGTCTCTTCTGAACGATCTTATTTATGTTTTTATTGGCCGCTTCAACAGCGCCATTCATCTTGGGCCGATAAGGAGAAGAGTTGTGATGTTCAATTTTGAAATTGTGGCACAATTCCTTCATCATCTTGTTATTCAAATTCGAACCGTTGTCAGTGATAATCCGCTCCGGGATTCCATATCTGCAGATAATATCCTTCTTAATAAATCTGGCCACCACCTGCTTGGTAACATTAGCATACAACCCCGCTTCAACCCATTTGGTGAAGTAATCAATAGCTACCAAGATAAAACGATGTTCGTTGGATGTCGTGGGCTCAATCTTTCCAATCACAGCAATTCCCCACATGGAAAAAAGCCAAGGTGACGACATAACGTTCAGAGGGCTCGGAGGCACATGAATTTTGTCCGCATAAATCTGGCATTTATGACACTTCCTTGCAAATTTGAAACAATCTGTTTCCATTGTCAGCCAGTAATACCCTGCTCTTAATAGCTTTCTCGTCATTGCATGTCCGCCGGCATGCGTGCCAAATGTACCCTCGTGGATTTCCTCCATTAGCAACTTAGCCTCTTTCTCATCCACACACTGCAACAACACCAAGTCGTGATTTCTCTTGTATAAAACCCCATCCGGATTCAGATAGAAATTTCCGGCCAATCTCCTAAGAGTCTTCTGATCACGACTGGATGCCCCATCCGGATACTCTTGGTTCTTCAGGAAATTCTGGATATCATAATACCACGGTTTACCATTGGAAGCTTCCTCAATGGCAAATATGAATGCGGGCCTATCAAGGCGAGAAATAACTATCCTGGGAGCCTCATTCCAGAAGTTAACCTTATACATTGAAGACAAAGTCGCGAGAGCGTCTGCCATCTAATTTACTGCTCGTGGTACATGGTGCAATTCCACCTTGTCAAAGAAAGGTAACAACCTCCTTGTATAATTCATATAGGGTATCAGATTGGGCTGACGAGTCTCCCACTCTCCCTTGATCTGGTTCACAACTAGAGCGGAGTCTTCGTACACATCAAGATTTTTAATTCTCAGATCAATAGCTTCTTCGAGCCCCATAATTCACGCTTCATATTCGGCCTCATTGTTTGTAACTGGAAAGGTCAATCTAGCAGTGAATGGGATGTGCAACCCATGGGGAGTAGTAATGATTGCCCCTATTCCACTTCCATATGAATTGACAGCACTGTCAAATATCAATTGCCATTTGGAACCCAACTCTGGACCTTCATCCGGCAACGGTTCCTCACAGTCCTTCATTTTTAAGTACATGATATCCTCGTCAGGAAAATCAAAACTCATCGACTGGTAATCATCAATTGGCTGCTTAGCTAGGTATTCTGACAGAACACTACCTTTAATAGCCTTTTAAGAGACGTATTGAATATCATATTCTGTCAATACCATTTGCCATCGGGCAATCCTTCCGGAAAGTGCTTGCTTTTCAAACACGTATTTGATCGGATCCATCTTTGAAATTAGCATGGTTGTATGGTTTATCATGTATTGCCTCAAACGTTTGGCATCCCAGGCTAGTGCACAACACGTTTTTTCGAGCATTGAGTAACGGGACTCACAGTCTGTGAACTTTTTACTCAAGTAGTAAATCGCATGCTCTTTACGTCCAGTCTCATCATGTTGACCGAGAACACAACCCATACTTTTCTCAAGAACCGTCAAATACATAATCAATGGTCTCCCGGCTACTGGGGGTATCAATACTGGAGGTTCCTGCAAATATTCTTTTATTTTCTCAAACACCTTTTGACAATCTTCACTCCAGGTCACAGCCTGATCTTTTTTCAATAACTTGAATAACGGCTCGCACGTGGCCGTTATATGAGATATGAACCGACCAATGTAGTTCAATCTCCCTAAAAAGCCACAAACCTTTTTTTTCTGTTTTCGGAGTTGGAATTTCTTGTATGGCTTTTATTTTAGCAGGATTAACCTCAATTCCTTTTTCTCTCACAATGAACCCCAGTAGCTTACCAGATCTCACCCTGAAGGTGCACTTGTTAGGATTCAGCCACATCCTGAATTTCCTAAGCCTCTTGAACAATTTCAGAAGATTGACCAGATGCTCTTCCTCCGTCTGGGATTTGGCAATCATATCATCAACATAGACTTCGATCTCTTTATGCATCATGTCATGAAAGAGCGTTGTCATAGCTCGCTGATATGTTGCCCCGGCGTTCTTCAAACCAAAGGGCATCACTTTATAACAGAACGTTCCCCACGGGGTAATAAAAGTTGTTTTCTCCATATCATCCGGCGCCATCTTTATTTGATTATAGCCTGAAAAGCCGTCCATGAAGGAAAACACGAAAAAATGAGCTGTGTTGTCGACCAGCACATCAATATGAGGAAGCGGGAAGTCGTCTTTTGGGCTCGCCTTATTCAAATCTCGATAGTCCACGCACATCTGCACCTTACCATCCTTCTTTGGTACAGGTACTATAATGGCGGCCCATGAGGGATAAGTTGTGACAGCCAGAAAACCAGCATCCCATTGTTTCTGAACTTCCTCTTTAATTTTCACAGCCATATCTGGTCGAGTTCTTCTGAGTTTCTGCTTAACCGACGGACATTCCTCACGCAATGGCAGACGGTGAACCACCATATCAGTATCCAGCCCAGGCATGTCTTCGTAAGACCAAGCAAAAATATCACTGTATTCCCGCAGCATCTCGATAAGCCTTTGCTTGATATCACTTTGCAATGCAGCCCCTATCCAGATATTCCTGACAATCTCTTCAGATCCCACGTTGATGATTTCAATTTCCTCCTGATGAGGCAGAATGATTCTCTCTTCTTGTTTCAAAAGTCGAGTCAGCTCTTCTGATAAGTCACTATCCTCAACAATCTCTTCTTCTGCTTGAAATATCGGGTGCTCGAAGTCGAAGCGAGTCATAGGAAGTTCATAATCGGTGTCGTCTGAAATATGAATCCTGCAATGAGAATGGTTAAATGTTTCAAATAATGCAAACAAAGCACATAACCACGTTGCCATTTTATTGTTAAACAAAAACAGGAAAAACAAGGATCACAAAATTTGTATGAGAAAAATGCCTTTATTAATGATTAAACAAAGTACACACATAAGCAGGTAGCTCTAAAAACAAAATCACTATGCCCCGGGTAGGACACAGAATTATACAATAATTGAGAAAACAAATCATTACTGTTTTGTAGTCACTGGGACAAGTTCCTGGATAAACCAGTTGCACAGATTCTGTCCTGGCACGCCGGGGTTGATCCACGAGTCCATATTGCAGTCACTATCTCCGTCTTCAGCAACAGAAACAACATTGATCGTTTCATAACAGACCACACCTGGAGTGATCACCACTGGTCCTTTGAACTTTGGCACACCTGATGCGGAAGACGACGACGTCGGGCGATACCCCAACCCAAACTTGTCCATCTTGACAGGAATTTCCAAGACTTGGCCCCATCTTTTGGTTTCTCCAGCCTGAACCACTGCCTGAGCGTCTTTGTACGAAGACATGGCCACCTCTGGCCCTTTGCTAGGAACAGGAGACTTGTCCTTGATCTGCAACCCCTCGAAGGCTTGGCATGGCGTCTCATGGATCTCCCCATCCACTTCGACGTACTTGAATGACGAGAGATGACTAACCAAAATGTCCTCCTCTCCGCAAATAGTAACAACACTGTCCCCAACCATGTATTTAAGTTTCTGATGCAGCGTGGACGTCACAGCCCCTGCAGAATCTATCCATGGTCGCCCAAGTAAACAGCTGTAAGCGGGATGTATATCCATGATATAGAACACAGTGTCAAACACTTGTGGCCCGACTTGGAGCGGCAATGTTATGGATCCAAACACCGACCTCCTGGTCCGATCAAAAGCCCTCACGACCAAATCACTTGGCGTGCATATGATTCCTCGGACATCTAGCTTCATCATAGCCTTCTTCGGCAACACATTCAAAGATGATCCAGTGTCTACAAGAACGTGCGACATAACAGTGCCCTGGCACTCCACTGAAATGTCCAAAGCCTTATTATGGTCCCGACCTCTAGGCGTCAAATCAAAGTCAGTAAATCCCAAGCTGTGGCCAGCATTCACATGCGCCAGTACCCCCTCAAGCTGATTAACAGTTACTTCCTGAGGTACAAAAGACGTGTCCAAGATTTTCAAAAAGGCATTCCGATGGGCCGCGTAACAAAGCAACAATGATAGTATTGAAATTTTGGAGGGCGTCTGCTGCAAGTGCTCCACAATCTTATAGTCACTTTTGCGAATCAACCTCATAAACTCTTCTACATCCTTAACCGATGTTTCTTTCTCTTTCGACTGGGAAGGTCCTCCTTCATTCACCTTGGCTTTGCCTCTAGCAATTCTTTCAGCCTCGATTTCGGGTGAAGTGAAGATTCTACCACTTCGGGTCATACCTCCCGCTTCAACAAGACTGCCCACTACCCATGCTGGATGGCTATCCGTATTAATCTTTTCCCCCTTGCAAAAAGCTTTGAACCCATAATTCCATGGAATGGATTTTGTACTCTCATAAGGAACAGGTCCTGCTTTCGTTATCGTGATAGTTGGCCGCTTGGCGGGCGCTGATATCGTAATAGTCTTTCGTGGAATTGTAATTGTTGCGATCTCACCCTGCTTTTCACATGTTACCTCACCAGGTTTCTCAATAGCAGTGCGGTCAAACTGCAAAGTTCCCTCATCAATCATGGCCTGAATACCTTTCTTCAAATCAATATAGCCCTCTGGTCGGGTCCAACAATCCAAACAGTACTCATCACATCTGGGGAAGACCCCTCCTTTCAACAATCTGCTTTTAACATAGCTCAAAGGTGTCTTCAGATCATTTACATCCATAACCAAATCCAAATCCTCTTCTGTCAAAACAGCATTCGCTCCATGATTCGGTATTGGTTTCTGTACAATGTTGGGACCATCATTACTGAAGTTGATGACTTTACTATCAATCAAATCTTGGACTTTGTGCTTAAAAGCATGACAACTCTCGATATCATGTTCGGGTGCCCCGGAATGAAATTCACACTGCTTACTAGTATCATACGCGTAAGGAAGCGCTCCTGTGGGTGGGTCCAACATTCTCTTTTCAACCAGATTCAAACTTAACAGCGTCTGAAGCAGTTCTGCATACGTTGACGGAGGTGTATCAAATACCCTCTTTGGCTTCCCATTATGGATCCTTCTCTAAGCAGGATTATACCTTTGTTGCTGCTGCTGCTGTTGTTGTGGTTGTTGTCGTTGTTGTGGTATAGGGATCATCACACTAGCAACCTGTTGTTGAGTATACTGATTCCGACCTCTACCTCGTCCTCGACCACCATACACTGCACTAGCGTCTCCTTGTCTTTTACCACCAAAGACCTTTTTCGCACCTCCAGCTGAGGTCGATTCACCGGCTTGAATCTTACCAATTTTGATGCCATTTTCAATTCGTTCTCCCATGAGTATCATGTCAGAGAAACTATCCATTGAGCAATTGAGCAATTTATCATAGTACATCCTAGAGAATGTTCCAACAAAAATATCAATCAATTCCCTTTCAACAATAGGGGGTGGACTCTTGCCGCTAGATCGCACCAATGCTGAGCATACTCCTTGAAACTTTCCCCATTCTTCTGTGAAAGACTTTGAAGCTGGACCCTATTTGGTGCAAGGTCACTATTGTATTGGTAATGTTTGACGAAAGCATCAGCCAATTCTTTCCAACTTCTGACCTGTGCAGGCTTTAGTCCCATGTACCATTCCAGCGATGGTCTTGACAAACTATCTTGGAAAAAATGCATAAGCATCTTCTCATCATCAGAGTATGCATACATTCTCCGGTAGTATGAACGCACATGAACCCGTGGGCATGTATCCCCTTTATATTTATCGAAAGTGGGAGCTTTGAACTTCAATGGCACTCTCAGCCCAGGAACCAACCCCATGGTAGCCATGTTCAAACCTGCAGAATTTTGATTGGCTATACCTCTCATCTGTTCCTCCAGCATTTTAATCCTCCGATCACTATCAGTGGGACCCTCAAAACCCATGCCTTGCCCAGAAAATGCGTCTTCCTGACGATCTCTATTCCAGTACGGCCCCTCATTACCATATCCGTCATAAGCAGCATTACGACCATGACCATGACCGCTTTGGAAGAACCTGGGGTCATACCTCAGATTGCCAAGTTCTTGATCAGCAGCCACTGTCCCAAAACCAGTATTGAAAGGACCCATCCCAGCACCATTGGTATTCACATTGCCAAACCCAGCATTACCGTAGCCATTATTACCATAACCTTGATTGTTATCACCAAACCCTCCATTGCCGAGGCCCTGATTATTGAAACCATCATTGCCATCCCGATTGCCAAAGCCAAGACCTTGATTGTTGTCACCGAAACCAGTATTGATACCAACATTCCTGTTGATTTCCACATTCCCATTAACATTATCAGCATTTCTGTTACCAGCGTTGCCGTTGCCGTTGCCAATACCAGTCTCAACAGCATTTGGTATCACTTCCTCCCTGCGAGGAGTCTCAACATGAGCAGAGTTGTATTCACTATTACCAGCCACTCGCGCCAGCAGCGATTGCACCAGATTTTGAAGATGTTCCTGGCCTTTAGCCATAGTTTCCATGGTCTGCATGAATTGAGCCAACCTATCCCGGATCTCCTGCATCTCAGACTGTACCTGATCCATGATCTTCTTACTGTTGCTTCTTATAGCGTACCGGTGAATTCTCTATTCGTCAATCTTGAAACAACCTGTAAGACGCAGGAGATAAGATTCGAGCTCAAAAAGGTACCTGCCATGCAATATGAAGATGCAAATGCACACATGTAAATATGCAACAGGTTAATTTCCCCGCCGATTCTAGTTTCGGAGAAGAAGCTATAACAACAATGGAGTCCCAAGTGAGCAAGCGCAGAATCAGAAACCTCATACATAAACAAATGCCAAGAGGAAAAGTACAAAGATACAACTGAATACAAATGGAAAAGACCTCGGCCAACAAGCCTGGCGATGGTCAAAATATAAGTACAAATAACAAGAGCAAAACAAAGATAAATCAGGCCAAATGGCGTGCCCTCACATCTTCCAATATCCTCAACGTCTCCGAATGACCTAGTCTGGAGATTAGCTCCTGTATCAGTAATGCATGCCGCTCAACAGTGGATCTCAGCTTTTTGGCGTCCTCTTCACAGGCTCCCCTGCCAGAACACTCATCAACTCTGCATCTCTTGGAGCCAGCCTTCAATTCACCACCCCTAGTCTCTTTGACCATGTTGCTCACTCTAGACTCAGCGTCACGTCTAAGAGAGGCCTCTTCGCATCCTTAGCACTGATCTGCTCCTATAACCGGGTAATCTGAAGCTTCAACTCATCTTCACGCTCTTTCCGCTTGGTAAGCATTGTATTCCTCAAAGATTCCCATTTGGAAAGTCGAGAATAAGCCTTGTTCAGAAGTTCTTTCTTAGTAGCAAGTACACTACTAACACCATTCAGGGCTACTCCTACTTTCTCCCTCTTGCTGGTCTCTTCATTCAAATCTGAACCCAACCTATTAATCATCTCAGTCTGCTTCTTCAAAGTGAAAGTTGCCTCATTCTTCTCATGCCTAAGTTGGAAAATCTCTTCCTCTAGCTCTTCATTCGCTCGTTGCAACTCTTCCTTCTCAGCCAACAGCTTGTTATACTTCTCAATCCCTACTGAAGTAGGTTCTTCAATCACCGAAAGATACAAAGGCTCTATAGTAGGATATGGCATCAAAGAAGTCCTAGCTCTCTCATGGATCCAGAGCCGATAAGGATTATAAGCTCGACTGTCACTCTTACCAAGCAATGTCTTTCCTCTTCTGTGAATATTACCCTAAGCACGCCTCAATCTGACCAAAACATCTCCATCTAATAAACCTGTGAGATACAGAGATTCCTGTATCTCGTCTTCAACCGGAGAGTCCCTTAAAGCATATCCAAACTGTCTCACAAGCAGATAAGGGTTATAGTTAATACAACCTTTCTGTCCAATCCAAGGAACGTTCGGAAAGCCACTGCAACTATATATAATATCCACTCCGAGCAAGTTCCGATCAAACCAAACAATGTTCTCAACACACAATCCCATCAATCTGGAAGACCAATCTAAAGTACCAATAGTATCAACAAAAGGTCCCTTCTTAGGAAGATGTCCCTGAAACCACCTGGATAGAAGAGGTACACAACAAGAAACATTCTTTCCCCGACGCTTCTCATTCTTATAATGAATAGAATGATAAACGTCACCCAAGAGAGTAGGCACCGGATTCTTCGAGGCAAGAATAAAGAAAGCATCTGAATCAACAAAATCAGGCAGGTTTGGGAACAAGACAATCCCATAAATGCAAACAGCCATAATAGCATTGAAAGCAATCCAACATCCATCCTTCGCACACTGCGTAGCCTTCTCAACCAAGCAAGAAAGATGAAAACCATAAGCTCCATTCAGCTTGACCAAACCTCCGGGGAACTCAGAAGCATCTAAACTGACAACCTCAGCAAGCTTAGCCAACTCAGGCTCAGTATCCTCATGAACAAAAGGCATCTGATCTAACACAGGAACTCCTAGCATATCAGAATATTCCTCCAAAGTAGGGGCTAGAATAAAATCAGGGAACAAGAAACATCTCAACTGAGGCTCGTAAAACTGCATCAAGGTGTACAATCCAGTCATCTCGAATACAGAAGGCCTGCACAACAAACCGAGCAGTTTCCCAAAAGACTCTCTGAACTCAGCCCTCGCTCTCTGATCTGCTAGAGCAACCAACTGCAATAAGGAACTGATATCTGGAGACGGCAACCTGTAAGCAACTGTTCTCTTCATGGACTCCATGTCTGGGAAAAAGAACACTAGAACCTGAGGGGAAAAACACACCTGCAACATAAATACACGTTAATGAAATGCAAACATGAAAATGCAGATGCATATGCAATAGGGGATCAAGTGCAATAATGAAGAACTGTGCTGTGCTGAACTGCCACTTGAGAACCATCAGATCTTCTCCTCAAACCAAACCAACCACAAAAGAACCCTCACAACCCATTCTCACTGACAGAGACAAACCAGGTATTCAGAGGCCAGAGTTTTCCTGCAAAAAGACCCACCTACCCCTCACAGGTATGTACTTAACTCGCAGACGAGGTACGACATCCTATGCGGTCATCATCGTCACAGACTTTCAAGAGCGATGATACGATACACAGAAGGTGTGGCATCATCATCCCTTGAAGAGGCCTCAGTTAGCCGAATCCCAAATGATAGGTCCCCAGAGTCGACAACCCTCAAATCCAACAACCTGTCGAGCCCAAAGGGCCAGGCAAGATGCCATCAAAGAGAATCTCGTCTGAGTGTAAATTTCGTAGCTAGCTGGTGCGAGCAAAGCATGCAGGCTAACCACTACTCTCTACTTCTAAGTCTATGTGCACTCAAGCCCAGGTCCGGCTTATCTCTCAAACTAACCCTCTACCCACAGCACAATAATAAATATATAGTACTGAAAGTAAAGACAGAAAAATAAATACACAAAAAACCCCAGACGGGAAAACAAGCGCTAGGATTGACTCGCATAGGGAACCATATATCCCCAGCAGAGTCGCCAGCTGTCGCTACTGCGAAAATCGGCGCCAGCCATGACAGAAGAGTCGCCACCGTGCGTTATTTATCTCACAAGAGGGAAAGGAAACGCTCAGAGAAAACCTAACGCAAAGAGGGAAAGGAATGGTCATCGCAACCAAATCCTGGATTCGGGAGTCGGTTACGCAAGGGGAAGGTATTAGCACCCCTCACGTCCGTCGTACTCGACGGGATCCACGCTTGTTTTCTATCTAAGGGTATGTTTATCTATCTACTCTAAAGGTCCGGTCTAAAAAGAAAAGAAAATGACTCGGCAAAGTATCGCACTTTATGCCTACGTATTCCTGTCTGGAACGAGAAATCAGAGTCAACATAGTTCTAACTACGGGTTAAGGGAGGAAGGTTGCTCGCCGATATATTGCATCTCGTGCCTACGTACTTTCATACGGCATGAAAGATCAGAGCAAACGTAGTTCGGGCTACGGAAGAACACAAGTTTGTCTGACAGTTTTTTTTATCTCCTTCTGAAAAGGGTTTTCCTGATTAAGGGTCCAAGAGGACAAAAAAAGAGTTGGAATGTTTGTTTGAGTTTTTTACGAAAGAACTGTTTTTTAGGATGTTTGCAATCTCAGTCGCACTAGAGACTATGACCCAGGAGTGAACGTTTCGTATGTCACCAAAAGGGTACCACACTAACATCCAGATTACTAGAGAGAGACCCTCCACCGACCTTTTCCCAGATAGCTTAAGGCTCGTAATGCACGACTTCAATTAACCTTATTACTGTGTTTTTGAATTTGTTTTGAGAGGAGGAGAGGGACACCCTAAAACTATGGTTGAAAGGGGACTATACCTACAGTTATCATGCATGGGTCAAAACCTAATGTCTGTCATAATTCCCTCTTGCACAGAGGAAATCAGAGATCCTAGGGGAAACAGCAAAAGAAAGCAAACAGTAAACAATAAACAGTAAAAATGCATGCTATGCAATAGTGCTAGTGAGGCAAGGGAGAAAACAATAGGCAAGAGGAGACAAGCTCCACCTCAAACCTAGAGGTAATCAACACAAGCAAACAGAAAATACAGAGAAAAACAAGATACAGAGAAAACAGCCCAAGCAGCAGCAACAAACTCCTACAACAGACAGCAACATCAAGCTCTAAACAGCACAGTTGAAATGACAACAAAGTTGACAGCAAGACTTCATCTTCAAGCTAGCTCCTATCTTCAAGCATCATCAAACTTCATCTTCGAGCTCTAGCAAGAACCCTCCAAGCAAAGGATTAATCATCAAGATCAAGGTTGTAGTGTTGAAAACTTAATGAAAACCAAAGGAAATCATCAAGTACCAACATTGAAATGGAAGGGTATCCTCAAAGTTCTACTCAACTATGGGCATACCACACATCCCTCCAAAGGAGAGATGGAGTTTCCCTAGGAGGACTTTACATCATTCGATAGAATAGAAGCTCACAATGCATTCTATGTTTGATGAAAGAATCCAAACTAGCTCTAATGGCTCTTCCTAAAACCCTAATTTCCTAAGCTCCTAAAACAATCCCTAAAGGAAAAGGAAACTTCTACTCTAAGCTCCAATATTCAAGCCATAGCATCTATATCAAGTCCTGAAGACCTCCCAAAAAGGAATCCAAGCAAAACCAGCTCCAAAGTCACCAACAAGACCAAACAAGCAAGGGCACTAAAGAATAGGACACCACAAGCACAAGCAACTTGCAAAATTCAACTCAAATAGAAAACCATATTGTAAAATTCTAATTAAATTCCTAGGGGAACATGAATGTTTGAAAAACCTAGGGTTAAAATATTAAAGCCTAATTCAACTTCTAAGTCACCTAAATAATTTCTAGAATGAAAGGTATCAAGGTAATCCACAAGTTTGGGAAGGCTCTAATCTCAACACCTAAAACAGAACCTAAATTGTTCTAAAAATCTAATAAAAATCCTAAGGGAACAGGAGTATCTACCCTAAAACATACTAAAAAATCAAAGCCAAAATCATCACCAATTGGAAGAACAAAATTCTACAAAACAGATGGTCAAATATGCAAAATTAAAAGAATTAACAAAAATAGGAAAAATCAAATTAAATTGAAAAATGCATGAAAATGCATTTTATTGATTTCAGAAAATCACAAATTCTCTCAAGATCATGGAGATATAATTTTTGGATCAAAAATGAATTTATTATGATTTTTTGAATCAGTAAAGCATTTAAAATAATCAAAATGAAATAAAAAAGAAATAAAACTCAGAAAATAATGTGGACAGTTAGATGTGTGGACTGGTCAAGGGATCTAGCGCTCAGGATTTTGCCAGCGCATGAGTGAAACGACTGCGTTTCACTCTAGTCAAAGTCAGCAAAACGAATAAGTCACAGCCACTGGATTGGATTACAAAGTCTTGTTTCCACGCAGATCCAACGACTCAATCATCATCTTCTCCATTCAAATGTCAAAACAGAGGGAACTCAGTGTGGTGGCTGGAGAAGACCTCCGGTCGTCTTCTCCGGTGAGCAGGTAGTTGCAGGTTATCAAAGACTCCAAATCTCATACCAATCTCACTCCAAATTTGATGCTGATCACGATTATGAGCTTAGAATTTCCTAAATCCTTATGCATTTTCAAAACCGATACCAGATCTAAATTATGTCAAATTATTGAATGTCACCAAAGCCTAAACTAAAGGTATAGATGTCTTCCTCAAGTTACACTGATCATCTTAAGCTATTACAATTGCATTGATTCCTCAAGATCCACCATAACTGAATCCAAACAGAAATCGTGACACCTTCTTGATCATCACCAAATGCTAACAAATGGATCCTAAATCGTTCTACAAGTCACAAGGAACTTAACCACATGCATAATATGGACTACATCTCCCTAGATCAAGAGGAATTTTGAATTATACTAACCTTGTTTCAAGCTTCAAATGGAGATGATTCTGACTCGATCTTTGCTCCAAGAACTTCCAGAATCCTTCACTGATGATGATAGAAACCTCTTGCAACTTCAATTTGATCTAAAGCCTCTCTAAATCTCAAATACGATTTTGAATTGGAGCTCCAAAATTCCAATATCAATCTCTCTGCTCAGCCTCAAATAATCACCAACATCTGCTCAATTCTTCTTCTGAACATTTATAGAATCGTTTGGGACCTTCTAGAGTCCAAGCCCAGGCCCAAATTGGAAGATCCAAAAAATCCAACCTCTACAAAATTTTCACATGGCAAGTGCATGAATTTGCTTAAACAGCTTGCATTAGATGCTTTGAACCACTTGCATACCACCTTTGGAGTGTATTCAGACCAAAAAGAACCTCCACATTGCCTTGGTGAATGAATTGCCATGAGGTTGCTTATGTATGAAGAAACAAGTGAAAATCTCATGAATTAAGGGTCAATTGAAAAATCTAAAAGAACCAATGTTTCCAAAACATGATTTCTGATCAAATCAAGTACTCATTTGACTTGTTTTGGTCACATAACCCATACTTTTGAATTTTTCAACTTTGAATCCTTTGAAAATCTCCCTTATTCAAACCATTTCAAACCAAGTCTTACTATGAGCTCAATAAATACATCATGACCTCTTAGCTAGCATAAAAACCAAATTTTGAACAACTTTCATGTTGAAAAAAAGTGCATTTGACAAGTGCAAGTTGGAGATTTTGGCCTATGATTGAAAATGACCTATAATCTCACTTTCCCAAGATACCCCTGACTTGTAAACCTCATAACTTGAGTTCTACAAATCAGATGGAAGACTTCTTATACAACTTAGAAAGATACGATCATGAGGAACAACTTTCATTTTGGCCAAAAGTTCAGGTGAAACCTCCTTCTAGGTCAAAAATAGCTTTGAAGTCAGATGATTTTCATAGACAAATTTCAGAAGCATCTGAGGACTTGTAACTTGTCTGGGCCATAACATGAGTTCTATAAATCCAATGGAGGACTTCTAGTACTCAAATTAAAGTTATTGAGATGCTCTACAAGTTTCATTTTGGCCAAAGATCCATTTGAAACTTGTATCTTGACTTATGTGGTCTTGAAGTTAGGCACCAAATATGGAATTTTGCATTGAAACCCTAATTTAGCAACTTCCCACACTCTTGACTCTTCTTGATTTGATCTTGGCACAACACCACAAATGTATTATCATATCATTTCATGAACTCCATGACCTAAAAGTAGGCTTTGATACTCTTTAATTGCACAGTTGACCTAGGATTGACCCAGATGAAACCCTAATTGCTTGTACCTCAACTGTGGCTCTTGTATTTGACCCAATGACTTGATTAAACTCTCCCATGGCCCTCTAGGCATTCTATGAGATCCATACACATCCTCTTCTCACATTCAGCACTTCACAACCCTCTGATGGTCTTCAGTTGATCCTCAAGTTAGGAGAAGATTCACACTCAAACATTTAAACCCTTAGGCACTCAAACCACCTTCTGATGACTTTGATAACTCTCAATCTTGAATGAAACCTCTTGCTAGGCTTCTCTTGAGAAGAATCAACTTGATCCCCTGCCATATGAATGATACCATGATATGCAAATGATATAACTATGCAAATAATAATGCAATGAAACATAAACCAGGTAAGAAAAGGTTGAGCAAATTTTGGGGTGCAACAGTTGGGTCTTCCTAGCTTAGACCGGATGCCATTCTATCACACTAATGTTGAGCCCGATCTGGATAAGCTTGTTGCTGCTCTGCATTTGAATGTTTCAGAGTTGGAAGGGAAGTTGATCATGAGGAGTGGGATGTCTGGTTTTCCTTTACCTTTTCTGATTGATAAGGCTCAGCAGTTCGCCAAAGATGGTTGTTGGATCGTGTTTAGCGCCATCTTAGCTCTTTGTATCTATGGTATCATATTGTTTCCTAACCTTCCGGATTTTATAGACATAGATGCTTTCTACATTTTTGCTTCAGGGAATCCGGTACCTACTCTTTTGGGCGACGTCTATCATTTTGTTCACCACAAGAATGAGAACCGGAGGGGAGAGAACGTATCTTGCTGTATTCCTTTGTTGTACAGGTAGTTTGCTAGTCATCTTCCTAAGACAGGTCCATTTTTTGCTACTAATGGTACTTCAGAATGGTCAGAAAGGTTGATGGGATTGTCTACAGAGAACATTATCTGGTTTCACAGAGACCTGCTTGGTACAGAGATTGTTTATAGTTGTGGTGGATTTCCTAACGTCCCGTTGGTCGGAAGGAAAGGGTGCATCAACTATAACCCATATTTGTTAGTTAGGTAGTTTAGATACATGCTAAGGTCCTTAGGAGCAAATTTCATGTTGGTTGAAAGTTCATTTGAAGTGCACAAGTGCATGAAAATGGCTTAGGTAACAAATGGCCTATAATCCAACTTTCCCAAAATATCCTTGCCTTGTAAGGTCCATAACTTGAGTTCCGCAAATGATATCAAGGACTTCTAGGACTTTTTGGGAAGCTAAGATCATGAGGAAAAACTTTCATGTTCACCTAAAGTTGAGGAGAAACTTGATTCTAGGTCAAAAGTACTTTAGAAGTGAGTTGACTTTTGTTAACCAAAAATTATGTTCATCTGAGACCTATAACTTGAGTTCCACAAACCCAATGGAAGTGTTCTAGTACTCAAAAGAAAGCTAAGAACATGCCCTACAGGTTTCATATTCACAAGAAAATGAGATTGAACTTGTATCATTATGTAAATTGTCCTTGAAGTTAGGTACTAAAGGAGGGGATTTTACATTGAGATCCTCTGAAACCCTAATTTAGTAACTCCTTGAACTCTTGATTTGAACTTGATTTGAACTTGAAATGACATCCTAGATGTCTCAATATAACTTCCCATGGCTCCAATTACTTAAAACCAAGTCTCAAACTCCCTCAAGTCCACAGTTGACCTTGAGCTGACCAGATGAAACCCTAAGTGCACAACCTTTGACTGTGACCTCTTGCAAGTGAAATAAGTGTTTAGATGAGCTCCACAATGCCTTCCAAAGCACTCCCTGAGCTTCTCAAACATCTCTTATCCATAACCATAACCTTTTGAACCCCTGATGATCTTCTGTTGACCACCTGTTGCACCCCAAAATTTGCCCAACCTTTTTGCTTCACCTAGCTTGTGTTTCATTGGGTTCATATTAGCATTATCATCTACATTTCATTGACATGTGTGCAGGAGATCAAGAAGTATGACTACCAATCAAGGGCTACACAAGTCTATGAAGCTAGCTAATAGGTTTATCCAAGTGTTCAAGGGTTGATATCCTCATCAATAAAGTTAAAGATCCTCAGAGAGAGTGGTTGAAGCCAAGTGTGTATATCTCCTAACTTGAGAGTTGTGGCAAGTTCATCTGATGATGTTGAGGCCATGAAGTTGGACTTGAAGCCTTGAAAGAGCTCATGATAAGTATTGAAATTCATTTTGAAGCCTAGACAAGTCAATATGCAAAGGATAAGGAGTTACTACCAAGATTGATACAACTAGGGTTTCATCTGGTCAACCCTGGGTCAACTGATGATTTGAAGAAGGTTGAGACCTAATTCCAAGACCATGTGATCATGGATTGATGTATTAAGATGCCCAAGTGATGATTAAAAGTCAACTCATCATGAATCAAGAGTGTCAGGAGTTGCTAGCCTAGGGTTGCTATGCTTGACAGTGTAAAATCCCCTAGTTTAGTGCCTAACTTCAAGACCACATAACTCAAGATGTGGTTTTCATCTCACCTTGATCCTAACATGATTTTTGTAGAGCATGATCATAGCTTTAATTTGAGTACTAGAAGTCCTTGATAGGGTTTATAGAACTCAAGTTATGAGCCAGACAAGTTACAGGTCATCGGTGGAATGTGAATTTGGAGCTTGAAAGTCAACCAACTTGCATGACATTTTTTACCTAAAAAGATGATTCTCATGAACTTTTGGCCAACATTAATGTTGTTCCTTATCTTATTAGCTTCCTAAAAAGTACTAGAAGTCCATGATTGGATTTGTAGAACTCAAGATATGAGCTTTACAAGATAAGGGTCTTTTGGGAATTTGGAATTATAGGTCATTTTTGGTTATGGGTCAATTTCCTCAACTTAGACACCTCAAATGGACTTTTGATCAACTTGAAAGTTGTTCAAAATGGTGTTATTTGTCCAACCATGACTGAAAGATTCATTGATATGGATTCAATATGGGAGTGTATGAAGGAATTTTCATGGAAGGTAATTAAAAGGCATAAAAAAGAGAAAATTCATAAATAATTCATGTTTGTGCAAAACTTGGCAAGTTTGTGCATTTTTTGAAGGTAGAAAGCATTTGGAGAACTTTGGCATTCTCACATTTTTTGTTTGAGTCATAATTCATGGACATTTCAAAGGTTACTTAGAATTGAAGTAACACCGCCAATCTACACCATAGGATTGAATTGAGGATTCAATCTGATCCATTCACATTCATGAGGTGTTATGCAAGCCATCTGAGTGAAAATGAGGTTGAAATAGAGCCTGAAACACGACTGTCATGGAAGAGTTTGGAAGAAAAATTGAAAATTGGGATTGAGTGAATTGGGCCATAATTGGGCCAGGAAATGATCCATATCTGTTCTATATAAGTTTCTGGAAGATTTCAGAAAAAGTTTGGTGATTGGAGAAGCTTGAAAGAGGTAAGGAGCACTTGAAAAAGTTGGTTACAAGGTGAAAATCGTTATCCATCTTAGAGGCCATTGCAGAGGAAATTGAAGCTCCAAGATTCTTCAGCAAGCATCTCTGAATGATTCTGAGCAAGATTGATCAAGAATTGGAGGCTGTGGCAAGTGCTGTGAAAGCTGAAAACAGGTTTTCATCTTTTTATTATTATGCTTGATTGAGACTGAATTAAGTTAGAAATTGCATGTGGTTAGGTTAGTCTTGAACCCTAGATGGATTTAGGTATGATTTGGAGAGGTTTTGAGATGATTCTTGATCACGGATGAAAAGTTTAGAGATTCGGTTAGGGCTCAATTTTGAAGGATTTCAAGAATTGGACATAGATAATTGATCAGGGAGAAGAGTAGAGTAGATTTGTGACCTTAATTTGGAGTTTAGTGATGATTTTTGTAAGAACACCATTTCTGTTAGGGCTCGTATTTGCTTGATCTTTGGAGAAAAATAAAAAAGAATCATGTCATGATGTTCCTTGTGGAGAGACGAGTAGAACGATATAAGTTTTGTGCGTTTTGGCCATGTTTTGAATTCTAATGATGTTGGTGCTACCGGAGAAGACGACCGGAGTCTTCTCCGGCCACCGTGAGTGCCTTCCCTCCCTTTCAGTTTTAAATTGGAGAATATGAACCAAGCACCATTGGATTGGTTTAGAATAATTGACTTGGTATGTTGATCTAGCGTGTGAGAATCAATCTGGAGAGTGTTGACTTGCTGACTCGTGATGTGGCAAGATAGTGGACGTTGGATGAGATTACTTTTGTATTGCAAGGATGAGATTATGGACTACCGTGTATCCAAGTCAAACGTGTAGCGTGTTGTACACATCAAAACAGTTCGTTTCATTTAAGTAGCCTGAAGGCTACATGGCGCCCTTTCTCCCTTTGGATGCATGGTCTAGTCTCCAGATCCAACGCCTGTGGCTTTTTCCCAGTTTTTTAATTCATTTTTCAATTTCTTTTATTACATTCATCATTTTTAATTCATTTTAATTTGAATATTAATCAGAAAATTATGGAAAAAATATGTGAGCGATCCTTGATTAATTTCTGATTTTTCTATGCTTTTGGATTTTATTTTTGTGTTGTTTTCAATTTAATTTCCATTTTTCTATTTTCATTAGTTCTTTTAATTTGGCATTTTGGATTAGTTTAGTTGCTGATTTTTGTATTAGAGTTAGGCATAGAATTAAGAGTTGATCTTTTGCTGGCTGGTAGTAGATACCTTGATAGGATTGTAGGATTTTATTTCTGATTGGATTAGGTTTATAGGGCTTTCCCCATTTGGCCTTTCCTTTGACACCTTTTAGTTTGGCCTTTAGAAAGGGACCATAAACTTTGAATTAGGCTCTGATCTTTTTACCATAGGTTCTTACTACCTTTAGGACCTCTTAGAATTTTTTTATAGATATTTAGGAGTTGATTTACTATTTTAGTGAGATTTTACATCTAGGTTGTTTGTAGGATGCCTCTAGCATAGTACCTCCCATAGTTGAACTTCAAAAGTGACCTTTAGTTCATGATAAGTTTCCAAACCTTTGTTGATGGTTTATTAGACATGTTGATTCCTCTGTAGATTAAATCTTAAGGTTTAATTTGGTGCATTAGTTCCCTTTAGAGAGTTTCTTTTAGAGCTTGTGGAATTAGGGTTTTTAGAGCCTTTAGGAGTTTCTTCCTTTTTCATAATTGTGGTTTGCTTTGGTTTGCATTCCATTTCCTATCCAATGATGCAAGGTTCCTTTGTGGGAGTCTAGTCCCTCCTTTGGAAGGACTAAAGGCCTACCACAAAAGGTAAAACCTTTGAGGATACCAATCTTAGATGAGTGGTTGAGTACCATGATGGATTCCCTTGGTTTCCATCATGCTTCCCATCATCATGCAATAATCTTTGTGTTAATTCATATCATCTCTTGATGGAGAAAGTTGAAGCTTGAAGATGAAGTCCTTATTCCCTTCTCTCTTGGATAGCTTGGACAAATAACTTGGACTAGAAGACAGACTGTCAGACTGCTGGAGTGTTGTTGTGCTGCTCTGCCGTGTTTGTTGTTTAACTGTATTTGTGTGACTATTTATTTGGTGTGTTGCATTAGAATAGGCTTTCATGTAGTTGGTTCTAGGCCTAAGTGCATTGAAAGGTTGAGCTTGCCTCCCTTTGCTTGTTTGTATTAGAGGTTGAGTCTGTATCCCTCTGCTTGTCTGTTACTATTTGGCTTTGCTTGTTGGCTGAAGGTTGATTTTGTCTCCCTTGCCTGTGTATTGTGTTGCTTTTGCTTGTTTGCTCTAGAAGTTGAGTTTGTCTCCTTCTGCTTGTATTGCTGCATTGCATGCATTTTACTTACCGTTTTATTCTTTCAGATTATTTCTTTTGTTGTTGCTTTCCTTTGCCATGTTCCCTTAGGGACTCTAACTTCTCTTGTTCAAGAGAAGTTATGACAGACATTAGGGTTCTAACCATGCATGATAACATTAGTTAGTTCCCTCCTAACCTCAACCATAGGATGAATCCATGGCATGACAACTATTAGGACTTGATAGTTTCCCCTTAGTTGTGTCATCCCTCTTCTCATCTTCAAACAAATCAAAATACAGCAATAAAGGTTAATTGATATCGTACGTTACGAGCCTTAAGCTACTTAGGAAATGATTATTGGAGGGTTTCTTTCTAATAATCAGGATGTTTAGTATGGTACCCTTTGGGTGACATGCGACGCATTCACTCCTAGGTCATAGTATCTAGTGCGATATGAATTGCAAGCATCCATAAAAGATACTTCTTTCGTAAAAGACAGAAAACAAACTTCAAACCTCCTTTTTGCCCCGTGGGCCTGTAATTCAAGGAAAACGTTTTCAGAAGAAAAAAAAGTGTCGTTAACTCTCAGTTCTACCGCAAACAGTAACGCAGGAGTCCCTGACGAGCAAGCTGCATACACCAAACTGTTGGAACTGTTTGTTAACCCTACTCGGAAAAACAGATGAATCTAAACCCCGTAATCCGTAGTATCCCGAACTACGTAAGCTCTGATCTCTCATATCTGTCGAGAGTATGTAGGCACAATACTGACGTATTGGCGAGCCACCTTTCCCCATCCGTTACCCGTAGTTAGCTGAACTACGTTGACTCTGATTTCTCGTTCTCTGACGAGAATACGTAGGCACGAAGCGCGATGCTTTGCCAAGTCATTTTCTTTTCTTTTCAGACCAGCCTTGATAGGTAGATAGTAAAACTAACCCATCAGTTAAACCCAACAAGCATGGATCCCATCGAGTACGATGGACGTGAGGGGTGCTAATACCTTCCCCTTGCGTAACCGACTCCCAAATCCAGACATGGTTACGATGACCTTGTCTTATACCTTTTCGTCAGGTTTTTTCCAATTGTTTCCTTTCCATTTCTGTGGGATAAATAACGAAAGGTGGCGACTCTTCTGTTTTGCCGGCACCTTATTTTCGCGGTAGGGACACCACCAAGATAGGAGATAAGCAACAACCATCAACCTTTTTCTTTCAAATACCTTTTGACCACTTTCTGATGATTGTGAGTACTTGATAACTTGAATAAACATTCTTGCTTGGGTTTGCAACCCTTGAAACTCTTCTCTTGAATGGCACATCTCTCTTGATCCCCTGTAAAAGACAATGATATGCAAAATGCAAATGCTAAAGATGAAATGAAACATAAGCCAAGTAAAGAAGAAGGTTGGTCAAATTTTGGGGTACAACAACAAGTCCATCAGACCATGATTCACGCGCTCCAGCTAGTGTACGAATTGTGCATCCCCAATACTAAGATTTACTCCAGTGTCGTACCCTCAATTCACCGACGATCCACAAGACCATTACCTTCCTACTCACCCACCTCCAAAACCGCGAGGAAAAGCCTGCTGCTCGTACAAGGTACTCCGTGAAAACCTCTGTCCATAGAAACAGAAACCTGTGCCAAAATCACAGCACAAACACGCTGCTATTCCTACCACAAGGCACCTGCAGAATGAAGAGGAATAAATTACCACACCGTTCAAAACACATTTAAACCGCAATAACCTGTGGGGTCCAAGTAACTAATTAAGATGTAATACAAAAAGCGATTACTGTAAATTTTACAAAAAAAAAGGCCATTACGCATGACTCGCACACTTCCTACGCCACCAAGCTAACGAATCTCCAGTACATAATAAACAAATCACCAGACCCCACAAACAGAAAGCGACAAGAGAAAAGGAGTGAAATAAAACGAACCTGCTGAGTGGATGCAACAACAAGCTTCTCCTCAGGCATTCCCAGACTGCCCCCCAATCTCTCCCTATAAATCAGAGACTTCCCCAAAGCTTCGGAAGGAGGACTAACGATCCCAAACCTTCACCTACCTCTTCACTAATCATAAACGACCAACACAACTCAACCTCACCCCTTTTCTAATTCAAACCATAGCAACCCAATTCATCCTTAACCTTCAAACCAACCTTAGCTGAGCTTTTCGTTTGGAATCACCAACTACCCGAAACCCTTAAATCCTTCCTATAATCACAAGAAAATAGAGCGAAATGAGAGGAAAAGAGGATTTTGAACCAGAAACGCGAGCAACAAAAAACCATACCCGAGCGAAAATAAGCTTGTAAACCAAAAGCAAGAGGCAGTTTTGTTGATTTCATGCCATGGTTTGTTGTGTCGAGATGTGAATCGCCGATAGTAGTCGTGGATTACATTGCGTTTGAGTAGCTGGGTTTATGTTTTCACTTGCTGATATTGTGATAATATGTTAAACTTACCATAGCATTGGTCAACCACATTGGGATTCAATTCATAACCTTTCAGCATGTGAGTTGGTGGGCTTTGACCCATTTCATTCTGGATGCCCCACACCCCCTCATTTTAGTTTTTTTGTTTTTCTTTCTTCTTTAACCCATGTCTAATATAAAAAGTGGAATGATGGGCTTAGTCTTAAGCCCAAATGGTTTCCACACTTCAATTCCTAAACCCTTCATGTTATTTGCATCACCTCCTTTTCCTTTTGGTATTTATTAGTTTTTTTTAGGTTTTGAATTTGAAGTTTTATTTTTGTTAGTAGTTTTTATTAAATCTTTACTAAATAAATTGATTTTTGTTAAAACATTCTCGATTATATTTCGTATGTCACTTTTTACGTTTGCCTCGATTTAGCCTTGGTTTTTGTTATTTTTATTTTTATGTCGATTTTACGGTCGATGACGAGACCTCTATAAGTTGTTATCGGTCAAATTATTGATAGATAATAGTTTATCCGAGACCACCTTCTTTTCTCTTTCAATTTCTTCTTTATTTTCGATTTTATTTAATTTTTTCGATCTATGAAGTCTTTCAATTCACGAACGTTGGTTTTCGAGGTTTATAACCTTCATTATTTCAAATCTGTAGAAAATGATCATTTGGATCATTTTTCTATACTTTAGGATCGCGAGAGGTTTCCCTCGATTAATTAACATGAGTTTGTGATTAAGACGAGATCCCACCACTCCTTTGTCCATGCGACATGATTAAATCAGAGAATGATCCTCAATATCATTTCTTTATCTTGTTTTTAGCACATATATCAATTTACGCGACCTCCTATAGTTCGAATTTCATCATAAGTCGAGCTACGACGGTTTAACGTTACATTTTGCCCCCGATTCAATTCATAACAAACTAACGACTAAGTTTACTTTCCGTCAAATATACCATTGCTTTATTTTTCAGTCAATATTATCCTGATTATATTATCTTGTTCATATAATTGTGGATATTTATCTTGATATATTGTTGTGAATATTCTTGTATATAGTTTTATATATCTTGTATATTATTGACATCTTGTATATATTCATATTCATTTCTTCTCTTATTCACATTCTTGCAAACCACATAATAACTATCGAAACCATAAAATCCTAAATTGGTGGACTGTTGGTTGTTTGTCCGAGTGACAAATCTTGGGACTTTGTCAGAAACCCTAGCTTGGAATTGTGTACAACTTTTTCTCAAGGTGTAGTTTAAGACACATTGCATACACACCGCTTCCTCTTGGGGTACCTGACAATGAGATCTTTTATTTCATGCAATCCCATGTAATTTGCATGTACCCCTCTCCCATTTCCGATGTATGCTTTCGTATTTCTTTGACTGTGGTTTATCTTCTAGGAGCACCCCTAGGGACTAGCGTAACCATTTTCAAACACCCCTCTGTAAGTCGAGTTCTCGTTCGCATTCGCCATCAACCTATCGCGCACACTGTCACACTTCACTGTGGTTTCGATATTAGGAGCACCCCCAGGGACTAGTATCGTTTCTCACACCTTAACCCTTAACTCGTCGTCAAGTCGGTTCCGTTTTCAATCAAAACCCTCGACTTGTCGTCGAGCCATTTTCAAACCCACTTCCGTTCCACCATGTTTTGTGTAACACCTGAGGTGAAAGAGGACGGTGGTTACATGTAACACCCGTGGGCGAGGGAGTGGTTGTCGGTGTCATGAGGCATGACAATGGGACACTCCTAGCAACTTCTAGGGGAAAACCGAATTCACATCCGAATGAGAGGGATCCTGAGGCTATGCAGGTATGGGACTGCATGGTTGAATGAAGGCTTATAAGGATTAATTGGTACTACCTATACCAACAAGATGCATCTTCTTTTCGGTAGCTCGTTCATAAGAACTCCACAGTTAAGCGTGCTTGACTTGGAGCAATTCTGGGATGGGTGACCTTCTGGGAAGTTTCCTGGAAAGCGTGTGATTGAGGACAAAGCATGCTGAAAAGACTCGTGTTGGTTTGTGGGGTTAGTCGGTAATCCTAAAAGCAATATGGGGCGTTACAAATGGTATCAGAGCAGGTCGGTCCGTCCGGCCAGTGTTGTTGAGTTGAGTTGAGTCTGTCCTTTGGGATGGAGACTGTGTGTTGTTTAACCTGGTGTTGTGGTTTAAATCCCTAGTATACGGCATGTGTGTGAAAACACTGTCGGTACGTGTTTATTTCCTAACCTTGTCTGCAGAAGCAGGAATGATTCCAGTGGGGGAGAAGTGTGTAATTCTCCGGAATGCTACGGTGTGGTGGCTTAGTGTGTTGAGGAATGCTATCATAGTTTGGTAAAGATGGTTTGTACCCCATCATGATTTCAGATGTCTATTAACAAATTGAGGAACTGATCACCCTTAATCTCTTGTTAATAGTAGACGGGATTGTGTTGGATGGGATAGACGTGTCTTGCAAGCTTGTGTGGCGTGAGCAATGAATTGTCCTGAGTTAAGCTAAGTGCTTAAGGGATTATTTTGAGGAGTTGGCGTAATACGGTGTTGAGACGTTTATTTTGACGGAACCTTCGAATGAGAAGGAAAGTGAGAAAATTGGGATTTGTCAATTTGTTGAAATTGCCGGAGGTTCCCTGAGGAAGTAAGCGATTTACTATCGGAGTGTGAAGTAAAGCTTACACGTTTATTTTGTTTTTGGGACGAGTCTGATATTGATGACTCCATATTGTATGTTTACGTTGGGATTGGAGAAGTTGAAGAGTCAACTTGAAGACCCGCTGGGGGAGAGGTCCTTTTGTTTGAGTGTGTTACCGTAAGGTGCACCAATTTTTGTTGGTTAGACAGACAGAAGGTTTTGTGAAGCTTTGGGTGAACTATAGATAAGTGAACAAGGTGACTGTCATGGATAAGTGTTCGCTTCCAAGAGTTAATGATTTGATGGATCAATTGATTGAAGGACGTGAGTTTCCGTGTTCGTGAGATCGCGAGTAGAATTATTGTGTTGTGGTGTCGAAGGTCGAAGTGGTATCGTAATAGGAGGCTCCACGATCTGCTGTTGAGATTGGAAGTAATCGGGTTTTAAAATATTTAAAGATTGAAAGTGTGTTAGACGGCCTCCTAAGTATGAAATTGTGGTTATACATTGAATTCCGAGATCGCAGCTTTTTACGGAATCGAAATCGGACACGCAGAAGTCAGGTAACGGTCGAAAATAGAATTTCGGGACTGTCATGTTCGCCGAGATTCGCCTGGCGAAGTGCCCTGAGCAGAAAAATGTTGTTGTGGTATTTTTGTCGTAACGGGAGAACCGTAACTCAGAATGACGCCCGGTTCGAAGCGTTGGAAAGCTATTGAAATTATCTATGAGATGGTGAAGTATTGACATAGATTTAATCTATTTATTGATGAAGTGTGTTTGAATGTTGTGGTAAGGACGGGCGGTACGGTATGTGTTCCCGCTATAACTCACAACTTGTTTGTCCACTTGGCATGAGATCTTCTTTAATTATTTATATAAGGCAATGGTTGTGTTAATAAATGATATTTTAAGGTATTCGAAGCGTATAGAGGATTATGTTGAGCATAAGGAACTGGAGTTATCAGTGTTGGAAAAAGAGCGGTGATATACTTCCGTAAGGAAAGTTCTGCCGAATCCGATAGAACTAATTGTGGTGTTTGTGATGCTTGTTGATATAATTAGGGGATTTGCTAAAGACAACTTCAGCGAGTTTCAATTATGCAAAAGGAAACTTGAAGTGTATAAGAGAAATCATCCGACCAGTGATTTAGAGTTGGTTACTATTGTGATTGTACTGGAGTCGGAGTCTTTAAAAGTTCAGACTGAGATCGGAGATGTTTTGTGATCTTAAGAGTTTAAGGTGTTTGTTTAATTTGAATAAGACGAATATGAGGCATAGGAAATAATTGGGACTTCGAAAAGAGTACGACTTCGAGTTGAATTACCATTCGGGTAAAGCGGACATGGTAGATGATGCAGTGAGTTAGAAATATTTGCATATACCGAAGATGATGGTGAAAAGAGTTAGAACTGATTGAGAAATTTCATAATATGCGTTGTGTGAGTAAGGATACTTCTTATGGAGTTAATCTTTTATTATTAAGATCTGACTAGTGATATCCTTGAGAAGAACCGAGAAAGTCAGAAATCTGGGTCGAGTAGTGAATTAGTTGAAGTTGATAAATTAGAGTCGAGGAGTGGATTGTCGGGCTTGTGGAAATAATACCACGAGATGTTATGATAGAGTATGTGTACCAAATGTTGTTGAGGGGAGTAGAAGTACTCGTGAAGAAATACATTGGGGTAGATGGAGTATCCATCCCAGTGCTATGAAGAAGTAACCGAATTTGAGTAGATTGTTTTGGAGACCATGGATAAGGGGAGGAGTAGTTGAGGTGGAATATGCTGGTTAGAATTGTAGGAATTCGAAGAGTGAACATCAGAGACTGTTGAGTCTGATGCAGTCGTTAAATATTCCAGAGTGGAAATCAGGTAGTATTTTCACGAAATTGGTGTTGAGATTTCCAAAGAATTTGTAAAGACATAATTTTAATTTGAATTGTTAGGAGTGGATTAACTATTCCGTGTTGAGGATATACGAGATGCATATTGAGAAAGTGGTGAAGTTGGATGAGATACTGACGAATATTGTGTCAGATGGAAATTTGAGGTTTATATTGAGATTTTGGAGGGGCTTACAGAAAGCTTCGGGTACTAAGTTGAAGCTGAGTTCGACCTACCATCTGCAAACTGATGGTCAGTCAGAGAGGACTATTGAGTCTGTAGAGAATTAGTGAAAGCTTGGGTGTCGGATCAAGATGGAGCGTGGGATGATTAATTATCGTTGATTGAGTTACCTATAATAACGGTTACCATCCTAGTGTCGGAATGGCACTATATGTGGCTTGGTGAGATAGGGAGTGTAGGACTCTCCTGTGTTGAAATAAATCGAGTAAGAGTGTTGTACTCAGACTTGAAAATTATGCTTGAGATGGCTGAAAAGATCAAGAGGATCCAAGGAAAGATATGTTTGGAGAGTCACGCCAGTGACTGATGTTGGTCGAGCTTCAAAGTCTCAGAAGTTCGCACCGTGTTCTGTGGTTTGTATCAGAGTGGCGCAGCAGAGGCATGGGAGGAGTAACATGTTAGACCGTTTTTCCCGCTGTCGCTATGAATTGGCATGATATGTTTCATGTGTCTTAGTTGAGAAAGTACATTGAACCAGGTGGATGATGTACAAGTGAAAAATATTCCGATTGTTGAGGCATTGCTAGTTCGTTTTGGCGAGCGAGGAACAACTCCGAAGGGAGGAGATATCTTTGGTGAAAGTAACTTGGGGAGGTGCTGCAGAAGGCAGTGTGACCTGTTAGTTGGAATGAAGGATGCGGGAAGCGTATCCGGAAGTGTTCCATCAGGTAATTTTCGAGGATGAAAATACTTAAAGTGGGGGAGAGTTGTAACACCCATTTTAATTATTTAGTCATTTTATTATCATTTTAAATATTATATGTTGATGTGCCCTTTGGTAGGGTGTATTTGATGATGTTTGGTGGGTGTCCCTGAGATGGGAGGATCATTGGTGGTAATTTGGTGAGTTTATAATAATATAAGAAATAATAGTAATATTGGTGGTGGTATTAATATTAATATTATTATTATTATTATTATATTTATGATTATTATTAATATTTGTAGTAATATTATAAATATGGAGAATATAATATTATTATTAATATAGTTATTATATTATTATGATTTTTGGTGTGAATATGATAATATAATGAATAATAGTAATATTGGTGGGAATATTATTATTATTATTATATTGATTATAGTTACTATTGTTATTAACATTATTATTATTTTGGTGAGATAATAATAGGATTATTATTACTATTATTATTATTATTATTTTATTAAGTTATTAACATTATTATTATTTTAGTGAGATAATAATAGGATTATTATTATTATTATTATTATTATTATTATTATTATTATTATTATTATTTTATTAAGTTATTAACATTATTATTATTTTGGTGAGATAATAATAGGATTATTATTACTATTATTATTATTATTATTATTATTATTATTATTATTATTATTATTATTATTATTATTATTAAGTTATTATTATTATTGGGATTAGAAAATTAAAATAGAGAAGGAGAGGGGTTAGCAGTTTTACGATACATTGAGAAGTTAGAGAAAGTGGAAAAAGAACGATAGAAAGGAGAGAACGGGAAAGGGAACGGAAAAGGGAGCAAAGAACGAAGGATACAAGGGAAAATTAGAATTGGCCAAACCTTGGAGGGTTCTTTCATCGATCAACCGATTAACAAGGTAAAGGGGGAGAAACTTGATTTGGGATGGTATATACATGTATAGGGTAGAGGGGATTCCTTAACCCCGTAGGAAAATTCCGATCTATGAAGTTTTATATTGGCATGCTTGTTATTATTGTTGCTAATGATAAATTGATGCTTGACATTGATGAATTGTTGATTGGTATTGGTGAATTTGGTGTATATATATTATGGTGATGTTAGTGAAATTATATGTTGTTACTGCAGTGTTGATAGTAAATATAAATAGAGTTTTGGTGAGATTCTGTGTTGTTACTGTAGTGTGGGTAACGACCATGGTTATAGCTTTGGGGAAAATACGTTGTTACTGCAGTGTTGATAGTAAATATAAATAGAGTTTTGGTGAGATTTGGTGTTGTTACTATAGTGTTGGTAATGACCAGGATTATAGCTTTAGGAAAAATTATGAGTTGTTCCCTGTGATGTTGTTAGTGACTATGGTTAGGACCTTGGTGAGATTCAGAGTGACTCTGAAGTGTCGGTAATGTACCGTAATGTTGGTTCTAGAGTAGGAAGTATAGGATAATTGGTAAGTATAATGTTTATTGGTGTGTTTGTGTTTGATGATAACTAGTAATTGATAGTAATGGAGTATAAGTCAATGTTAATGAATTGGTGTTTTGGGATGATTTGGCATATAGGGCATATAGGGTGTTTTACAGTTTTTAGGGAAAATTCTGTATGGCTTTTGATGTATCGGTAAAGTGTGTAAGTGATGATTTTGGGAATAGAAATTAGAAACCTATTGGTTACGGTAATGTGCAAGATTGGTACTAGAATAGACTGAGGATCCGAGTTGAGATGATAGGTACAGTTTGGCCTTGATGCACTGTATGAATGATGACTGTGGGAATTAACTTGTGTACTCGATGATAGTACATGTTCCCGTAATAATGACTGGTTGGCAATTAGTTGATATATATGTGGGTAGTGATCAGTGGGATCGTGTATTCCCCGAGTGTTGAGATGTGGTTATATATGGTGTTATAGTATGAATTTATTTACTATCTGATTGATTTATATGGTGTTGGTGTAATATATCTACACATATATGCATTGATGCATGATGATATGATCAGGAGGATCGTGTGCACTTAGTGTGCCTAAATATGATAGTTATGCATTGGTGTGTGCATATCATGGTGTTTTTGGTGGGATGAATCATGTCTCAGGAGGAGCGTAAGTGATTCATCCGTACTCCTTGGTGGAGAATGGTGGGGGATAGATCATGTCTCAGGAGGAGCATAAGTGATCTATCCAGGTTCGATTGAATGAACCAATGAGTCGGTACCGCATGCATGGTGTTGAGTTGCATATTTGCATTATAATATGTTATATTGTAATTTGAACAGTAGGTTCGTTATATGGAGTTGTTGGGGTGAATATTGGTGTGTTGGTGTGTTTTACTACCTTGTTTTCATGTATTACATTACCAATATATTTTTGATCATGTTTTCTCACCCCTTGGTTGTTGTTGTGTCTGTGCTTCTCCGGAAGTACAGATAATCCAGGTACTTAGATAGCTTGGATGGTGGTGTGCCAGTCGAGTCTAGGATGCTCTGATACGTAACATGGGATATGGGTGTTTTAATTGTTTTATGTCAAACTTGTTGTAATCCTGTGACGTATCACTTTTTTTTTGTGAGTTATAATAATAAAGATTTTACGAAATTTGGCGGATGGCCGAGAATGTTGGAATAATGTTTTCCGCTGTATTATTTTTGACAATGATTAATAAAGTATTTTTATAAAAATTTGGTGATGTGATATCCCACTATTTTGGTGAAAACTCTGATGTTTATTTATAATGTTTATATTTTATTTAATTTGGGAAGTGGTATCAGAGCCATACCTCTCCCAGTAAGATGTGGTTCGGGGAGGAACCAAGCGGAAGCTGGTGGGCATGTAACACCTGAGGTGAAAGAGGACGGTGGTTACATGTAACACCCGTGGGCGAGGGAGTGGTTGTCGGTGTCATGAGGCATGACAATGGGACACTCCTAGCAACTTCTAGGGGAAAACCGAATTCACATCCGAATGAGAGGGATCCTGAGGCTATGCAGGTATGGGACTGCATGGTTGAATGAAGGCTTATAAGGATTAATTGGTACTACCTATACCAACAAGATGCATCTTCTTTTCGGTAGCTCGTTCATAAGAACTCCACAGTTAAGCGTGCTTGACTTGGAGCAATTCTGGGATGGGTGACCTTCTGGGAAGTTTCCTGGAAAGCGTGTGATTGAGGACAAAGCATGCTGAAAAGACTCGTGTTGGTTTGTGGGGTTAGTCGGTAATCCTAAAAGCAATATGGGGCGTTACATTTTGCATGCAAATACAAGTCAAACCCTTGATCCAACGTCAAACGGATTTTCTCAACAAACTGTTAAACCAATTCACCGCCATTTCTTTTACAACTTTTCTCTTTTCTTTTCTCCTCGAGTCTAAAAACCTTAGTCTTGTACCAAGTGCATTTTCAAAACTCTTTTCCTAATAACACTTGGATGGTTGTGGAGTGGTTAGGCGAAGGCCTTGTCTATCCCGAGTGCTTGACATTACCTTTAGGGCTCATTGTCGTAAAGAATTTACCATTCAAGATCAAAACATCCCTAATAAGAGAATCAAGTTCTCTTTGTATTGAACTAAAGAGAGAGGATTGAGTGCAGACTTCTTCCTCTCCGAGTGTCAGGATACTCACTATAGAGTGTGTGGTCTCGATACTCATCTTTCAATACAAAGACGTGACTATGTTTACACATCATTTGCACAATAAATATTTTGAGATAAGGAATTGGGTACTACCTGCAAGGGGTTACTATCCGAGGATCTATTTCACCCTTAAAATAAACTTTCACAAATCAAATATAATATCTTGCCTTGATGGCGAAAACTATCTCTTTTCAAAAGGATATGTTATGTCCGTTCTACTGCAAACAGGTAACGCCTAAGACTCCACAAGCGAGCTGCAATACACCTAACTGCTAGAATGTGCACGTCAACATCATCCACCAAAAACACCAATTAACCGTAGGCCGAAACTACGGCTGCTCTGATTTCTCATGCCTGTTGAGAATACGTAGGCATAGGATTGCGATGATCCTAGCGAGCACTCTTTTTTCCTTTCCACCTTTGATCCCCCGTTCTCCCTCAGAGAAAGACATGCTATGTCCGTTCTACCGCAAACAGGTAATTGTCGCTACTGCGAAAATTGGCGCCGGCTGAACAGAAGAGTCGCCACCGTGCGTTATTTATCCCACTGGAGGGAAAGGAAACGCTCAGAGTAAACCTCGCACAACACGGGAAAAGGTATGGTCGTCGCAACCAAAACCTGGATTCGGGAGTCGGTTACGCAAGGGGAAGGTATTAGCACCCCTCACGTTCGTCGTACTCGACGGGATCCACGCTTGTTTTCGGGTATGGATTGTTATTCTATCTACTCTACAGGTCAAGGGGTTAAAAGAAAATAAAATGACTCGGCAAAGTATCGCACTTTATGCCTATGTATTCCCGTCTGGAACGAGAAATCAGAGTCCACGTAGTTCGCCTACCTACTGGAAAGGAGGGGAAGGTTGCTCGCAAGGATATCGCATCCTATGCCTACGTACTTTCATACAGCATGAAAGATCAGAGCAAACGTAGTTCGGACAACTACGGCACAAGTCTGTCTTGATTGTTTTTATTCCTTCTGAAAAAGGGTTTTTCTGATTAGCAGTCCCAGCGGACAAAAATGACGTTTTGATGAGTTCACATTCTTTTACGGAAGAAGTGTCTCTTATTGTGTTTGAAATATTTATTGTGTTTTTCTGTTTGTTTTGAGAAAGAAGAGACAGAACTCTAACCTATGGTTGCAAAGGGAATCAAACTAACCTACTGTTATCATGCATGGGTTAAGACCTAATGTCTATCATGCTCCTCTCTTGCGCAGAGATAAACAGAGATCCTAAGGGAATAGACGGAAACAGAAACAATAGCAGATATATACAGTAAAGCAGTAAAATGCATGGATGCAGCAATACAAGCGAGGCAAGGGAGTCCCACTCAACCTCGAACCTGGAAAACAATAGGCAAAAGTGAACAGGATTCACTTTCAACCCAACAGGGTAAACAGCAAACAATACAGTCCAAAAAACCAATCAATACATCAGAAATGAAAACTAGCAGAAAAAATAAACAGCATCAGCAGCTCTGCATCACACCAGTCTTCAAGTAATCTCCAAACAGCTACAAGCTTCAGCAAACATCAATCTCCATCTACACAGCTTTCCAGCAAGGTCTTGATCATTAATCTTCCATCTGCAATGGCTTTTCTTCAAGTCTCCATTTCCTAAGAGGGATATTAGTCAATAAGATGAAGTGAATGAATGTTAGACAGTCAATTACCTACCAAAGATGGTTCATCAACTGTTAACATTATACAGATAATTTTCCCTCAAAAGTTCTATCTTTCAAATACATTCACTGATCCTTCCAAAGGAAGGAGGTGGGTATTTGCTAGAGACTTTGAATCATAGGGAAAGGATGGATGCAGACAAGGCATTCCATGTTTGAGAAACAAGCTTTCTAATCTAGAGCTCTGCCTAGCTCCCAAACCCTAATCTCCTCAACAGCTGCTAGCAGGAATCTCCTCATCAACTCTGGAAGTTGGTCTTCAAGCTCTGGATCTCCAATGGCTTCATCATCACAAGTCTTCAGCTCCCCCAATCCCCAGACAATCCCAATACCCACACAGACAAACAATAATCCCCAGAGGGCACACCATACCAGTCAATCAAATACAGTAATATACTAATAGTAGTAGGGGAATCCTAGTGATTTCTAAGGGATATAATAACTATCCCTAGTCCCTATAGCCCCATATCTAACATACTCAATCTCTAAGTCCTAAGGGAAATGAACTAATTCACCTAAGTTGTCACTTAAAACCCTAATTTTGTTCATGGTATTCACACCTAAACTAATCACCTGAAATTAATTTCTAAAAATGGGAACTAAATTGCATATACAAGCTAACAATGTCTACTAATCAACCTAAAAAGAATGGGTTAAAAATAGTAAAGCAACTATTAGAACAAAAATTATCAAATTTGAGTACTAAACAAAATATTATTTACACCTAATTAAAAGAAAAATATGCCAAAAATAAGAAAATGAAATGAATTATTAATTTTTTTATATGAGAATTTTCTTGACAAAATTAAGAAAATAATACAAAAAGAACCAATTGAAAATATGCATTTTTCTATTTTTTATGATTTTTTAAAGAAATGAAAATTTGAAAGAAAATAAAATGGAATTAATAGAGACAGGGGGTGCATTTAGTAATGAGAATCAGTTAAAAAAGAGAAACAGGCCCAGACTGGGGGGCGCGCATAGCAAGCGCGTCTGGGCCCAATGCAAGTCAGAAAACATAATAAAAATTAAAAAAACCCAAAAACGGTGCAGATAGCAATTAAACCAGTTGAATATCATTGGGCCTTGGCTGAGAGGGGTACGAATAGCAAGGGAAATCTGAGCCCATTCAGAATCTTAAGTGAAACGCATCGTTTCACTTCTAGGACTTCCCTCTGTTTTTCCTTTTAAATCAGGGCCATTGGATCAGACCCTTGGTCCAAGTCAAAGTGATTATCCGACGGTGGTCCATCATCTTCCCCAATTGACTAGGGTTTCAGCCATTAAAGCTCTGCGCGAAGCTTGCCTCAACCAGAATTCCACCTCATCGTGCAACCTCAATTCTCCATGAAAACGAAAACTGCAAAGAGCAAAGTTGCTCTATTCTTTCCCCTCTACACAACCATAACAAAATCTTCCTCTAAAACTCCATCAAAACTCGAACCCGATAGCTAGAACATCTTGAATCCATCATTATCACCTGTGATCAAATCTTCCAATTCTTGCCAAACCTTATCCTAACCTAATCTACACTTTATGCTGGTCATTTTAAGCTAAAAATCTAAGGCTCTCGTGCTATATTCTTGATGTTACAAGCTCTAGCAGAAATGGTACACCATGGCCAATCCTCATGAAACCTCTCCAAAATCACCAAAATCAGTCCTCTATCCTACCTTAACAATTCTACACTATCAAAACCTAATAACTCTAACTAAAGCATGCAATTCGAATAGAAATCCAACCTGGTGCAATTGATGAAAATAGGTATGTAACTCCTTGGATCTAATGCTTGCAGTGATTGGAAATTGATCAGTGACCTTGATTAGGAGTTCTGTATGCAATGGATCTTGTGCAAACTCCTTGAATCTTGTACTTGAAACCTTCTTGCAACTTGGATGATGAAGATGGATAGCACAATTCTTGCTCAATTCAACCAATTTTTTGATGGAATTCTGATCTATGAATGATCTAGATGATGATCAAATCAAGAAATGTGAGAATTGATGGAGATTTGAGAGAGTTTGTGATGCTTTTGCAAATTGGAGAAAGTGTGTTTAACTTGTGGTTTTGAGCAATATGAATCACCAACCCTTGAATGAAACCTCTCAATTCAATATATAGATGAAATTAGAAAGCTCTAGAACTTTGGAGAAACTTCCCTTGTATGATTTCCCTTGGATTTGGTTTATGTATCTTCCATTACAAGTAACCATGAATAACTCTTAAAATTTGAACTAACCTCAAAATTCCACTTTAGACAATGTTCTTAAAATGATCTTTCCATTCAAAATGACCTATAATTTTGCTTCATTTGGTCAAAATATGAAAAATCTCATTTTTAAGTCCATTTTTATTCATTAAATCCAACAATTTTGAAACCTTGTGCTATGAATCTTTCCAATCTCTCATGGTCACTTTTCTAGACTCAAAATGTCATTTGGAACAAGTTGGATGTTGTAAAGTTTTCCATTTGAAGCTTCCTTGTAGGAGTTTTGGGCATAGGCTTGAAATGACCTATAATTCTCAAATGACCAAAATACCCTTTGCTTGCGAAGACCATAAGTAGAGTTCCACCAATCATATGAAGTCATACTATACGATTCTAGAAAGCTAAGACAATGAGGAACAATTCGTATGTTGACCAGAAATTCATTTGAAATCTCCTTGAGGCGTAAAATTGGCTTAGAAGTCAAGTCACTTTCACAGACAAAATTTCAGATACCTCAGATGACCTGTAACTTGCAAGGACCATAACTTGAGTTCTATGAATCTCCCTGATGTCTTCCACCACTCAAATTAAAGGTATTGGGATCCTCTACAAGTTTCATGTTGGCCAAGGATCCATTTGAAACTTGCATTTTGACTTATCTTGCTTGGAAATTTGACCTAAATTAGGGGATTTTACACAGAAACCCTAATTTAGAAACTCCTCTTCTCCTTGATTTCTCTTGATTTCTTCTTAGCATAACAACATATCCTTATTCTTCATGTCAAATGGTAAACCCCACATCTCTTCAATAGACCTCAATGCCTTTCAATCAATCAATTGACCTAGAGTTGACCCAAGATGAAACCCTAGTTGACTGTCTTCAACTGCAATTCTTGTGACCATACCAATAACTTGTCTCCTTGTCCAAATGACTTTCTAAGTCCTCCAAGATGTCTAGATACTCCCCATGCTCAGCCCACAGCTCACAATTTCTTTGTTGATCCTCAGAGACCCTCAGATAGGAGATGTATGCACTTGCTTGATTTATTGACTTGATAGCTTTCAAATTCTTTTCTGATGACTTGAATGGGATTGAATTAGAATAGTAACCTCTTGATAGGCCTCTAGAGATGAGAACAATGATTGGTCCCCTGCTGGATGACTTGCCATGCTTATGCTATGCAGATGATTAGACTATGGACATGACTCTATATGCAAATGCTAATGATATTGAAACATACACCAAGTGAATAAGGTTGAGCAAATTTTAGGGTGCAACAGTAATGCCTAAGACTCCACAAGAGAGCTTCAATACACCTAACTACTAGAATGCGTATGTTATCATCGTCTCTCAGAACATACCATTAAACTGTAGGCCGAACTACGACTGCTCTGATTCTTCACTTCTTTTAAGTGAAGATACATAGGCACAAGGTCCCCAATCCTTGCCGAGCACACTCTCCCGCCTTTTATTCGTAGTTCTCTGAACTACGTTGACTCTGACTTTCTCATACCTGTTGAGAATACGTAGGCATATGATCGCGAGGTCCTATCGAGTCTCTCCTCCCTTTTATCTCCTCTTCTCCCTGTTTCCAACCTTTTCTCTCTCTCCCCTTAGAATAATCTTTAAGCAATACCCGTTAGCAGATACTTTCATGCATAGACAAACAAATGATTCTCATCGAGTACGATGGATGCGAGGGGTGCTAATACCTTCCCTTCGCATAACCAACTTCCGAACCCATTCTCTTGGTTGTGAGACCATCTTATCTGTTTCCTTTCTTAGGGTTTTCTCGATGTTTTCCCTTTCCCTCATGGGATAAATAAAGTTCGATGGCGACTCTTCTGTCTTTCCATTTTCGCCTCTCCGTTGTTGCATTTTCGAGTAGCCACAACTCACATGATCCCCTAGGATTCCTAGTCCCTCTGTTTAAGAGGGGAGTAGGAGAGACATTAAGCTTTCAATCCTTTGAATGATAACAATTAGGATAGTCCCTTCTGACCTCAACTTTAGGTCCATCATTTGTATGATAACATTAGGTAGACTTCCTTTTCATCCTAACTTTAGGTCCATCACTTGTATGATAACATTAGGTAGACATCCTTTTTATCCTAACCTTAGGAGCATCTTGTATGATAACATTAAGATTTTAAGTTTCCCTTTAGTGTTTTCTCTGTGTCTTCTCTTCTTTCTCAAACAAACTTAAAACACTTAATAAAGAATGATGAACGTTGTGCGCCACGAGCCTTAAGCACATGGGAAATGATGAATGGGGGGTTTCTCCTCACTTGTCTAGAGTGTTTAGTGTATTCCCTTTGGGCGATATGCGACGCATTCGCTCTTATGTCATAGTCTTTAGTGTAACGTGAATCTTAAACCATTTCAATTCACTTCGCTAAAACTCACAAACAAAATTCAAACCTTTTTATCATTCAGGATTGTTTCAAACTCAATTTCAGAAAAGAGTATGTTACTTCTCTGTTCTATTGCAAATACGCATCGTCCCTAACTGCTGGAACGGGAACTTATCGCAAATAGGCATCATCCTAAATTCTCTATTTTATCATAAAAAACAGTTAACCAACCTGTGGTCTAGTTTACTCGAACTACATTTGCTCTAATTTCTCATACCAGATGAGGATATGTAGGCACAAGACGGTGATTTCTTGGCGAGCATCCTTCCCCCATCACCCGTAGTTTCCTGAACTACCTTGACTCTGACTTTCCCATTGCACGAGGGAATATGTAGACATAGGGCGGAGATGTCCTATCGAGTCTCCTTTTCTTTTCCCTTCCCCGTTTAGCAGTAGCCTTTAGATAACACACCCTTTAATTAGACAATAAGCGTGGATCCTGTTGAGTACAACAGACGTGAGGGGTGCTCATACCTTCCCCTTGCGTAACCGACTCCCGAACCCAAGATTTGGTTGTGATGACCTTGTCTTCTCCTTTATTTTAGGTTTTCTTCAATCGTTTCCTTTCCCTCTCTTTAGGATAAATAACGTTCAGTGGCGACTCTTCTGTTAATTGTTGTCACCATTTTCATCACAATAACTGATCTGATTAAGTATAAAAATTATGGAACCTAAGTTAGTTTTGTGAGAATGATCCTCTCTTACGTTTTACCACATGTGTGTATATACTTGCACATGTTTTTACACAACACTCTCTTGCCTTAGAAATTAGAAATGGCAAAGAAGTTTTATTTTGGAATGATCCCTAAAGTGACAGGACCCCCTTATAATTAGTTTTCATGACTTTATTAGTTAAGAGTTAAGTGAAGGAAAATGACTTATTGTCGATGATATAATTCAAGAGCTAGAAGATGAGCGGAGGTGGAACTTTAGATGAATATGAAATTTATCTTGTGAGGAGAAAGGGTGGGTTGAACAGATGGATAATAAAATTCATGGTTCGTTTCCAAATCGGAAAGGTGAGGATGTATGATTTTTGGTTAGAAATAGTCTTTGCTAAAAGAAGCTTATGATTCAATATTAGAGGTATTGACAATTGAAAAATTATGGTAATCTTACTATAGCTTGAAATATTTTGGTTCCGTTGAAGGTCCATGGTGTTGGTTTGGAGATTCTTTCAGAATAGGAATCCAATGAAGAATAATCTTATTAAAAGAGACACTTTGAGTGAGTCATGTTCTGGTTACTCAATAGAGTGCAAAATGGCTGAAAGTGCGTCTCATTCTTTTTTGTTGCCCACTATACTCGTGCAGTATGAGAAAAATCCTTTCTTGGTTGAATATTTCAATTGTTACATAAAATTCTACCTATCTCATTTAAATCATTTTGTAATGATGCTAGGTAGAAGTAGAATGAGGGAAATTATATTTATTTTACCTTGTTTTCTTGTATTTGGGTTTTGCGAAAGGGGCATAACGAGAAGAGTTTTAGGAACTCAAATGCATCGGAGGATGCTTGGATTGAAGAAATTCAAGCGGTTTCTTGGAAATGGATCAAGTCTAAGATGACATGTTTCAACTATTCACTAAGCCATTAGATGCATTATGCGTTTGAATGTTTTTGACGCTTTAGTCTAGGTCCTTTCGTCTAGATTGGATGTTCCGAACTCTATTTGTTGGTTCCTATTTTTTCATTTTCTTCTATTGTATAGTTTCTCCTCCTCACATATTGGCTTTGGTGGTTTTAGTCCCTATGTTATTCATTTTTAAGTAGATCAAGTCTTCTTGACAAAAGATGGTGTGACATCTAGAAAAAAGACTTTTTTCCATTAGAATCCCTTTAGTCCGTTTGACCCATGAGTTTGTAGTTTTTGTGAAGAAAAAGACTGGTGATCGCAATTGTGGTACGTTTCATTCCCGAATTTCTCATCAGTGTAGGCTTGTGATTTAATGTTTGTAGTGGAGTACTCGTCTTGGAGCAGTGGATACAGGGTACCATACTCATGGGTATCCTGTTTTGAACAGTCTGCAGTTTTTAAATTTGTCATTTTGATTTCATTTTTTCAGTTTAGGAGCAATTTTAAGTTTGTAATTCTAATTTATTATTGCTGGTATATGAACAACTTTTTGTGTTTCTTTCTGGCTCTAATATGTTGGTTTATGATAGTTAATATGTTGGTGACTATTTTTTCTTTATTGTTGAGACTTAATTTTATTTTGGTTTGCAATGGCATATCGTATTCCTAGTTGCTTTAATTAATATATGGGTTAATTGTATGTCACCCCCTACTAATATAGTGAGTTTTGTTTTCACCTCCTATAAAATTATTTTTTCTGATTCCCCTTTACCAAATACAGATTCCCTCAAAGAAGACCCTTGGGTCACAATTTTGTCGTCTATATAAATGATACATCCTAGTTGGCAGTTGATGCTTCGCTGAGTGTAAAATTTATTAGTTTTTTTAAAATAAAAAAGAACTAACAAATGAATTTGTTTCACATTTACCCCCTTGAAAAATTTGGGCTCAGAATTATGCATTTCACCCAAAATAGAAAGTTAAAAAGACGAAGGAACAGTGGAGTGAAACAAAGACGCGGACGAAAAGTCACAAGTTAGTTTGGTTTACTGTCGTTTTTATTAGTTTTGCAATGTACTTTGTTTTAAATTTGTTATCTTTAATTTCAAAAACATGCAAGTGTTTAATGTTGTCTTTCACCATGGAGGGGAGTTTGTAAGGTTGATTGATGGTGAAATGATATACAGGGATAATGTTTCAACCATAATGTCTGGGAAAGTCATTGATAGGTGGTCAATGGTTAACATTTATAAGTTGGTTAATGGTTGGGGTTACGTAGAAAGGACGTACAGAACATGAACCAAAATCATTGACATATATGAAAACTTTTTCCAAATTAGGAATAATGATGATGCTTACGACTTCGCTGCATACGCTTGTGCGACCCAAGTAGATGGGGAAATGTTTGTGAAATATGATGTCAATGGTATATAGGTCACAGTTAATAGTCCTAGGTGTGTGAATGAAATGGTAGAGTTAGATGGAAGTGATGAAAAGGGAGTTGAAGGGTTGAATGATAGTGAGGATGAAAAAACCACTGCTATTGGCTATTGTAGATGGATTTGATGGAATTGATGTCTCTCCACCCATTAACGAGGGCCCAATAGTAGCTGGATTGTTAACTAGCTCCAATAAAAAGAAATGGGAAGATGATGAATATGTTAGTGATGAGATAAACAACTCTGGTCCAAATGATTCTGATGATAGAATGCATAGGTAAATGTGGTTTTTTAATGAGAGTTACAGGGTAAGGGTAGAATGCATAGTTAAATGTGGTTTTTTAATGCTATGCTCTAAAGTGGGCCATAAGAACACTTATGTCATTAAGATAATAAAAAATAACCATGCATGTGTTAGGGTTTTGGATAATAGATATGCAAATTCAAGGTTGGTTGCCAAGGTAGTTGTGAAGAAAATGCAAACATCTGAGACAATTAGGATTAGTAATATTATTCATGACATGAGACATAATTACTCTAAGGGAATTACTGTGGCTAGGGCATCGAAACCAAAGCTGATAGTAAAGAAGATAATTGAAGGAGATGTAGACAAGCAATATGCAAATTTAAGGGGATATACTACTAAGTTGTAAAGGGTAAATGTTGGGAATACTTTGAAGATCAACATTGACAGACCAAACCCATTAATTCAACCAAGGTTTGGATCTTTTTACTTTTGTTTTGATGGTTATAAAAAAAGGACTCATAAATGGATGCAGAGCATTTGTTGGGGTTGATGGATACCATTTAAAGACCAAATATGGTGGTCAACTTTTAATTTCTGTGGGTAGGGACCCTAACCAATACTTCCAATTGACCTTTGGTGTTGTGGAAACTGAAACAAAAGACAGTTGCAGGTGGTTTCTACAATTGTTAGTGGAAGATGTTGAACAAGACAATAAATATGTCTTTATTTCAGATCAGCAAAAGGTGTGTCATTTTCAACTGTTAGTTATTATTTCATACTTCTCATTCTGTTTCCATACTTCTCATTATCAATTGTTAGCGGTTTTTAAAGGTGTGTCATTTTCATATTTGTTACAGGGTTTGGTAGCAGTATTTGAAGAAATATTTAAAAGATTAGAGCATAGGTTGTGCCTAAGACATTTGTATGCAAACTTTAAGAAAAAGTTTGGAGGTGGATCATTAATAAGAGATATCATGATGGGAGAAGCTAAGGCAACTTACTATCGAGGATGGATG
The DNA here is from genome assembly GCA_963859935.3 of Lathyrus sativus. Taxonomy (NCBI): domain Eukaryota; kingdom Viridiplantae; phylum Streptophyta; class Magnoliopsida; order Fabales; family Fabaceae; genus Lathyrus; species Lathyrus sativus. Next base: position 459,784,292 of record OZ012735.1, on the reverse strand, counting down.
GAAAAAATGAATGAAATGAAGCAAGTAGATCTCAAGGCTTGGACATGGCTACTGGGAGTACCTCCAAAATGTTGGTGTAAGCATGCATTTAGTTTTAACCTAAATGTGATATACTAATGAACAATATTGCTACAATTCCAATGATAAACCTATAATAACCATGTGTGAATGAATTAGAAAGTACTTAATGAATAGGTGCAATACTTCTGCCATCAAACTTGAAAAGTGGCCTCATAAGGTTATGTCAATTCCTAGGAAGAGATTAGATAATAAGGTGACAATAAGTGGTCATTGGATGCCAACTTAGGCTATGGATGAAAAGTTTCAGGTTATTCATTCTTATAAAAAATAGAAATTCATAGTTGACATTGCCAAAAGGTCTTGTACATGTAATTTCTGAGAGTTGGTTGTCATTCCTTGTAGGCATGCTATTGCAGCTTTAGATTTTAGGCAATAAAATCCAAAAATGTTTGTTGATGAATGTTACTCTATGGAAAAATATGCCCTTTGTTATGGTTTTATTGTGAGTCCCATTAATGGACCGGAAATGTGGTCTGAAGTTGAAGGTGAAGAGCTTCTACCTCCTAGGTACTAAAAAGGTCCAGGCAGACCAAGAAAACTAAGAATTGGGAAGTGTGGTGAGGATGGTGCTAGAAGAAGATTGACTGGTGTATCTTATAGGTGTACAAAATGTGATAAGTTTGGACAGAATGTTCAGTCATGAAAAAACAAGAAATAAGATCCAAAGGGCTTGAAAAGAAAGGTATTGTTGTTTTTTTGTTCAGTATTGTTTATTTATAATGTTATAGGTGTACACAATGTTCTGATATTGTGTGTCATTTAGATTATTGTAGAAAAGGTTAAGTCTGATGCAGGTACAAGTGCAGCCACTGAAGTGAATGCTAATTAACCAAATCAACCAACTGATGCAAGTCAACATGACATAGTCACAATTGATACAGGATTGTTTGGTGATATTTTTTATGAGATTATGTCAACCATACCTGACATCAACACAGAAAATCTAGTTATGCAAACAACAATTGACACCAGCTTAGCAAGTACCAAAAAGAAAGGCAAAGCTAAAGACAAACAAGAAGGCAAACCAATGAAAAAAAGGCCAAGTGAGAGAATTAAACTGAAATGGGTTTGAAAACCAATCATAGGGCCTGGTTCAAACCCTAGCCAACCAATGTATTTTTCAGAAGAAGAAGAAGAAGAAGGTATTCTGACACAAGAAGGCAGTGGATCTCAAAAATCTCAAAATGCAAATAAGATAACAAACAAAATCCAAAGAAAAAAACAAAGAAGTATTTTTATGACCATTTGTAATCAATTATGTCCTTATATAATGACTTATGCCATTTTAATTTGTCCTTTTGTAATGCCTTAGTTCCATTTTGTAATGACTTATGCACACTTTGTGTGCCATTTATTAATGACTGTAATGCATACTGTTAGTGCCATTTTGTAATGACTAATGTACACTTTTGGTTCCATTTTGTAATCATCTTATGAAATAATAATTTCATTACTTTTTATCACAATAATTGAATGAAAACAAAGTTAAACATTTCATTAATACAAAACAATTTTATAATGTATGGATAATCTTCAACATTGCAAACAAGATGAAAATACATCAAACTACAGGATATCACAACAAGATGAAAATTACGTAAACTTGTACAACATTGCAAAAATAAACCAAGGGATCACAAGTGCGATCTTCAAATTGAAATATTTCTTCTTCTGAACTTCAACCTTCATCTTTGCTTTTTCTAACTTCTTCACTATGATTTCTAACTTCACATTTTCCATCTCACAATTTTGGTAACTTGCTTGAATATTAGAATTACCATTCATATAGTCTCCAATTTCATCATCCCACACAAACAGATCACAACTATTCCCATTCTACAAATACAAGCAACAGTTATACAACTATGAACATCTTAAACATCAGTTTTTTGATTTTAAACAACATTTACAAAAATAACATTCTTACCCATGCGTTACGACATCTCCATAATTTCCTATTACGATTTTGAACAGTGTTGGAGACCCACATCTTCATTGCATGATCGCATCCACACCTTGGTAAAGATGGAAATCCAACAGAAGGTGTGTTACTGCTTCCAACAGAGTTTCTTCCAACCCTGTTATCTTATACGCAAAAGCGTACCAAGGAGAAGAAGAATAAGAAGAAGAACGAATTTAGAAGAATTGAAGAAGAAGAGCGAAAACGTGAAGTGATTTTGGAGCCCTAGGGAGAAGAAGATGAAAAACGAAGAAAATGAAGAACTTTACGGTCAACCTATCAACTTGGCATTAAATTATACAGTTAGTGAAGCATCAGCTGCCAACTAGGATGTCTCATTTGTACACTCAACGAAATTGTGACCTAAGGGTCTTCATTGAGGGAATTTGTATTTGGTAAGGAGGGATCACAAAAAATAATCTTATAGGGGGTGAAAATAAAACTCGCTATATTAGTAGGGGTGACGTATAATTAACCTTTAATTTATTAATTTTTCCTTAAAAAAATCTCATACATTTTCCATCACCTGTTACAACACTTATGTCATATATGGCTTATTCCTATGTAAATCTAGTGATTTCTTAACTTGCTCCACCATCTGCTACATGTTCTACTAAACCATAATTTTCTCCACCAAAGAAACTAATAAGAATGAAGAAAGCATTTATAGATTCCATATCATCTTGAGTTCAAATTCATGAGATTCCACCTTCTCCAAAAGCATAGAAAACAAAACACATGCTCAACCATAATATCATAAATTACTCTTTAACCTCATATAAACCAACCTACAAAACAAGCACCTTGTTAGCTCCAATTGAAGGTACTTGTGAACCCATCTTCATTATAGAAGATTATACTATTGATAATGATTTAATGTAAAACTTCCATGAGCTTCCTTATCATCTAAACTAAACCCTTATTCTAGTCAACCATTACTAGGTATATTCATGTTAAACCTTCACCCGTTTCCTATGCAATTCATTAGAGACTTTTGAAATGATTTTCTCTTCACCAAAACTCACCCATAAAAAAACCATGAACTATAATTAACAAAATTTTGTCTAGGTATAAAAATTCATTTGGAAGTACCTCATATTTCCTTTATTTTCATAAGAAAATATTATTTTAAGTTTACTTATAAGCATAAATCTCTCATTTATATGAAAACATTCACTTTAGTTCTTAGAAGTATTGAGACACCAAAACCTTACCATAATTTGAACATTTTCCTTCATTGATCTCAAATAAGATTGTGCTGGATAGGAAAATAGATTTTCCATAGCTAATTATTTACAAGAAAAATGATAGGAAGAATAAGATCATAAGTACCATTCTTATTGAACTAAATAAAGTGGATGATGCAATTTAGTATATTAGTGTTAGAGAACTTATAATCGTATGTGTACCTATGTTTGCTTGTGAAGATTAATATAGGAAGCCCAAGATCACATAATACTTATGGAAGATTAAGTAGATATTTTCTCTTTTGATCTCATTAAAAGATAATGTTGGGGAGTTTAGGGAAGGCGTGAGTAACGACAAGACCATTGCTCCAAGACCATAACAGAGGGAGACACCACATCTCCATCCCAAATCTTAAGGCATTAGGTACATGAGTTACCTATCTTATAAATTTAACACTCCAGTCATTCTTAAGTGATGTTAGACTTAACCACAAGTGTGAATTCCTCAAATCTTGTAAATCTTGTAAGAGAAACCATGTCTTTGATACCACTTGTTGGGGAGTCTAGAAAGCCGAGAGGAATAACGAGATCAATGATTCAGGACCACAAGAGAAAGAGACACTACATATCCACTCAAAACCTTAAGGAAATATGTATATAGGTCATTTCTCATATAAATCCCAGATTCCACTCATTCTTAAGTGATGTGTGACATAGCCACTCACACTTGCACCCAATTAATAAAAATAGAAGGAAGAAATTGTAGTTCATCATGACAATGTTATAATAGAAAGTGGTAGATTGAGTTTATGTAGAAAATTACCTTTTTCACTAAGTCCAAATGTGACGAGGCTGGACTACCATAACAACTACTAGATCATCTCAGTCTTTTGCTAAGTTTCTCCATTTTGTGGAATTCAAACCTTGTACCTTTGGGATAAGGTCAGAAGTTTATGGAGCCGCACTACTAATTAGTTCCATGAATATTTCTAGGTATCTCCAAGATACAAGGCTAGAATCTCTTAAAAGACAAAAACATAAAATGTGGGAGAGAAATTTGATTAATAATTATGGTAGTCAAGCCTTAACCACATTTAAACCTCATAGTTATATATGAATCGACTATTAAGGGTGAAAACATGGTCGATTTCGGTCAAATATAGACAAAAATGTTAATAAAAAAGAAATTGCAATATGTATATCTCAGACTTATTCTTGTCTGATTGGTGCTTAAGTTTTATCAGGTAGTGGGTTAAACCAGATAGCTTTTTTTGAATGTAAATATATGTCATAACTTACCAGATTTAAATCCTTTCAGCCTCAAATTATATTTCTCTATCAACTAAATACCCAAAAACAAAGTACTCATAAATACCTAATACTTTAATGAATGCGATCAAATAAAAAGAAAGAGTGTCAATCAAATGAAGTGCCTAGAAATTAAGCATATAAGAAAACATATTTAAAAAATGGAAAAGGGTAGAAATGTAAGGGTGATAAGTGCTAAATTGTAGTGATTTTTAGTGTGAATAATTGGCACTTATAGGCTTGATTCGTTGGTTTTCCGTTAATAATCTCCCGTTTTTATATACATTTTATATAGTTACATATTGTTGTATATTTTGCGATATTGTGTACATATCAGTAAGTTTGATAGTTTTTCTTCTGTTTTTATAGGTAATAATGCATGGTTGAAGTGTGAACCCAATTGAGCCAAGAGAATGCTTCAAGATGTACAATTTTGACCAATAAAATGTTGGCATTTGCGCTTCGCGCGGTTTTCAGCTCGATGAGATTGTGGCTGTGACAAAATCATTGTTTTTGTTTTCCTGGCTGCGCTTAATGCAGTTTATGTCGGTTTAAGGGCACTTTAAGTGAGATTGCGTAGCACGGTTGTAATTTTCAGCTTTGTATAAATGCCCCTCATTTAGATTTTTAGGTTATGTTTTTAGATATTTTTTGCTTCGAACTCCATCAAACCCATTCTTTGTGGAAATAAGCTCAGAAACAACTCTTGGAGGATGCATCTTGAAGATCCGGAGTTGAATCCACTTCAATCGGAGTTGACAAACCATGAGATTTGTGTTCTTCTTCCTTCCTCTCTATGTATTTTTTATTTGTTGGGGGTTTTTGTATGTAATTTTACTTTGATTCTATGTGTATTTATAAATCTTTGTATAAAATCTCTTTTACACTCTTAATCGATGTCATATTTGCTTTACTATATATCTTAATGGGTTTGGATCATTATAGATATATACTTTTCGAACTCGACCTAAGATGTGCGTCTATTGGTTGTGGGAAGCGGTCTAATATTCACATGTGTGTGTCAGATCTTAATGCTTCGTGTTGTTTAGTTGCGTGAGACATCACCTCTGAGAAAACACGATTGATTTCTCAACGTTTATGTTAGACATAACCTCTTGTTATGAGCGATACGTGGGGATTTTGACGAGTGATTTAGGTTGCGTGCATTTGATCCATAGATTTTTTATTACTTGATGGGTAAAATGAAATACAACTCCTGACAAGTTATTTCCCATACTTTATTTACTTTTCATATGTTTTTCTTCTTGCATTTTTATCTCAAAACATTCAAACCAAGCTTAGAAATGTAGAGATTATCGAACAACATTCTTTCCCTCGCACCAATCCCTGTGGAGACGATATAAATCCTAGAGGAAATTCTTCCAAATCTTTTTACTTCTTGCCACTTGTTATAGCTCAAACAAAGGGGATGCAACCTAAATCCAACACAAAAATGGTAAAGATAGAGACTGAGAGATCACATTTGAGAACGAAGCATTAGTCCACGAACATTGTTTTTCTTTAATTGAAAAAGAAAAATAATACTTGTATACAAAGAAGACGAGGGAAAAGAAATAATATGACTATATTGTTCTACTCTATCTAATTATAATAATAGAGTAAAGATGAATTATTCTAAAATGTTAGTATGTCTTGTTTTTTTAATTAATAAATTGGAGTATTTTTAGAATGAGTCTATATTGATACACAATCCACTCCAAACACAAAGAGGATGAATTATCTATTCTTACTTTTTTATACCAATGTTGGTGACTGGAGATAACTCTCTTCAATTATTCCTGGAATGGGAAGGAGTAGGTCTTGCTTCATATTTGTTAATTCATTTCTAGTTTACACGAATTCATGCAGATAAAACAGCTGATTGTGATATTTGATTGTTAATTTTTTCTTACAAAATATTGATTTAAGTTAATTGATTTTAAGAAAAGAGGTAGAAGCAGATATTTAGGACTGAAAAAGTAAAAGAAAAAAGTAAAGAGTTATAGAGATCACACTAGAGATTATATTGGTTCGGTCTTTATCGCATCGCTGCGAAGAGGGGCCGGCGGGGAAAGAAGAGTCGCCACCGTTCGTTATTTATCCCAAAGAGGGAAAAGAAACGATCAGAGAAAGCCTACAAAAAAGGGAGAAGACATGTCATCGCAACCAAATCATGGGTTCGGGAGTCGGTTACGCAAGGGGAAGGTATAAGCACCCCTCACGTCTGTTGTACTCAATGGGATCCATGCTTGTTATCTACCTAAAGGGTGTTAATCTATCTACGCTACAGGCTCACAGGGACAAAAGAAAAGAAAAGAGACTAGATAGATCATCGCCGCTCTGTGCCTATGTATTCCCTCGTGTAATGCGAAATTCAGATTCAACGTAGTTCGAAAAACTACGGGTGAAGGTGGGGAAGGTTGCTCACCAAGACATCACCGTCTTGTGCCTACGTATCCTCGTCTGGTACGAGAAATCAGAGAAAACGTAGTTCGGGCTAACACGACCACAGACTGGTTCAAGTCTTTTAACTGAGTATGGTTAAACCTTCGTTCTAGCAGTTAGGTGTATTGCTGCTCAACCATTGGAGACTTAGGCTTTACCTGTTTGCGGTAGAACCAAGACTTAACACACTCTTTCTGAAAATGATTTTCAATTAATCCTGAAGGATAAAAAAAAGTTTGATGTTTTGTTTTGTGTTTTTTATGAGGAAGGGAATTGAGTTATGTTTGTAACTCATGTTGCACTAAAGACTATGACTTGAGAGCGAATGCGTCGCATATCGCCCAAAGGGCATACGCTAAACACTCTAGACAATTGAGAGGAGGCCCCTCAACTATCATTCCCCAAGTACTTAAGGCTCATAGAGTACAACACTTATTATCCTTTATTAGGTGTCTTAAGAAGTTATGAGATGAGAAGAGAGAAGACACAACTAAGGGGAAATACTCAACCCTAATGTTATCATGCAATGTGCTCCTATGATTGAGATTAAGAAGGGAAGAACTATCCTAATGTTAGCATGCTTGGATTGAACACTTAATGTCTCTCCTACTCCCAAGGGACTAGGAATCCTAAGGGATCATGGCAAAGAAATACAAGTAAACACAAGATACATCAATCATAAATGAAAAGGAAGAAAGGGATGCAATGCAACACAAAGAAAAGAGGCAGGAAAAAGGTGTGGGGCAGTAACCACCACAAGCACATCTCAACCTCTTGAAAACAAACAAGGGATGCAAAACAAAAAAGAAAAGCAAGCAAAAAGATGCGAGGATGAGATGAAATGGGAGAAGCGAACTCCTACAACCATCGACCATCAATCATTGAGGAAAAGTGGGAGTAAAAAAAGTGTGGGACGGCAGCCACCACAACACATCTCAACGCCATTCTTCATACTCAAGCAAAGCAAAAGATGGACACTCATCACTTTGAACAACAACTACAAAAGTACACATTCAAGTGGAAATTGAACACGCGTGTCGAAGAAATCATGATTAAACAATCAAGAACAACAACATAATATCCAAAACATCTCACTCAAATGCATCATACTGATCCATGAAGACTCAAAGTGAAATGATACCCAAAACAAGCTCAAAAACAACAAACATGACATTCTGGTTCAGTGTTAATCGGTTAACACGTATGGTTAACCGATTAACCAGTTAAAAATGTTTGAAAATTTGAAAATTCGCACTGGTTAATCGATTAACCAGTTTGCACTGCAACTGGTTAACCAATTAAAACTGTACCAGAAGCAGAAAACAGCAACTCAAAAGCACTTTCAGCAAATAATCACTTCTCCAATAATCCAGATGATTACATAATCAATTATTCACGAATTTAAACAAGAAAACAGTGATCCAATCAACATGTAAACACATTCAAACATCAAGATCTCGATTCACATAAATCTAAATCAACAAAGTCAATCGAAAATGAAGATCAACATGATGATCATGCAAATAAGCTCAAAAACAGAATCGGATCAAGAATTTCCAACCTACAAAGCGGATATTTTCTTTGGTGAGTGTTGATTCACTTGAAATGAGCAGATCCGAGCTAGAAATACGGAATTCCTTCAAGATCCAAGTGAGTTCTTGTAGTAGAAATGAAGATCCACCAAAATAAAGCAAGAATTGTCCAAATAAGCTCCTCTAGATCAACTTCAAAATTCAGATCCACAATAGCACGAAATTTGAATGGAGAATTGGAGATAATAAGAATGAAGGATGAAGGTTTTAGCTCTAGAATTCCATGATTCCAATGGAGAATCAAAGAATTCAAGGTGAGGAGAGCTTTAATGGAGTTTGGGAGATGGAAAAGTAGAGAGCAAAATTCAAGAGTGAGAGTGAATTCTGAAAATGAAATGGAATTCTGAGGATTGTGTGTGTGAGATTTGGAGCAAATAATTTAAATATGCTCTTGGTTAGGATCCAAATGTGCTTTGGAGTGTGGTTTGTGAAAATTGGAATGGGATTAGGAATGGGAAATTGGAGGGAATGTGAATTAATTTGAAAACTAATCAAAATTCAAAGTGGCTTTAGATCCTTCCTTTGGTGTAAAATCGACTTCACAAGTGATCAAAATGGACCCCAAAGTGACTTCTATTGGAAATTCACGTGCAGAGCAGAAATTTTCCTTGGTTAATCGGTTAACCATCTAGGTTAATCGATTAACACCCTTGAAAAATTCAAATTTGCTCTGATTTTGCCTTAGTTAATCGGTTAACCATTTGGGTTAAACGATTAACACCTTTAAAATTTGAATTTTGGCGCCTTTTGGAGGGAAATCTGCACATTGGTCCGTTTTCTTCCATTCTAAGCCCTGTCCAGCCTCTGAAACTTGCTCTTGAATAATACAACTATGAGAATGCTTGAGATAGCCTGAATTCTGCCTCTTGACCTGAAAATATCCCGCAAAATAAAATAAAATCGACCGCTCGATCGCTGGGCAAAATAAATGTCGGAGCCGATGCTTGTTATTTGGTCTCTCGCACCAAAGAAAACCCTGAGCCACACGAAAACCTTGATCCCCTGTCTCAAGATCAAATTCTATGTGTAAGTGCTCTTGATTGGTTGAATTTTGTGGCAAAAACTTTAGAGTGTGCATGTATGTCATACTGATTGTTAGGACATACTTAATGATATGTGTGCAGGGTAAGTTAACTATAAGTTAAGCTGAATGTCATACTGAATGTCATAACATTGAATGTATGACATCCAGCGGGCAAGGTTGTTTTTCTAGTATCTATAAACTAGGAAACAGAATAAATGCTCAAGCTAGATATCAGGAGACTTTCTAGAAGCCCTAGGCGAACTAGAAGATCCCTGAATTAAGTGGCAAGTGTGCAGCTCTTTGAGAATAGGTTTTAATATGGATAAAACCTAATTAATGAACCAAGGCCCAAAAGGACTGATAGCTACTATAAAGATCAGAAGATGCAATCCTGAACAGGAGCACTTGACAACAGAAGGAGAAAGAGTGCAGATTGCAGAGTCCTGTGTAAGTGAAGAAGGCTAGTCTTCACGTGTGAATTCTGTCTAGGAATACTTGTAATTCAAGCAATTGTCTGGTGGATGATTTGCATTGTATAGGTAGACTCTAGGTTGTGTCTCACTTGAAGCTTTGAAGCAAGAGTGTGTGAGTTCCTTAATCAAAGTTGTGAAGCAAGATCAAGGGGTGTATGAAGTGTCTCTTCATACTGTTTTCTGTAATTGTTTGATATCACTGTTGTGTGATTGAGGGGGAGTGAGTGGGTATACTCAGGTCTAGAGTGTCTCTAGGTTGAAGTGTCATTGGGTAGGGATTAAGTGAGGAGTATAAACTGGAGGTTTAAATCTGAATTGATTCTACTGATAGTGAATTTCATCCCTGGCTTGGTAGCCCTCATATGTAAGTGTTGTTGACACTGAACTGGGTAAGCAATTGATGTGTTATTTACTGCTTTTATTATTGCTGAGTATTAGCTGTTAAGTAGAAGATGTCACAGTGGATGTTATAACCTTGGGAATAACATCCATCGTTTGCTTGCCAGAATTTTCAATTGCTATCAGAGCAGGCACCCTGCCTGTTTAAATCTGGGTGGGATCTAGGGAAAACAAATTATGGTACTATGGATAAAGATATAGGTTTCACTAATAGACCTCCAATTCTAGATGGATCAAATTATGATTATTGGAAGCCTAGGATGATTGCATTTCTAAAATCCTTAGACAACAAGGCTTGGAGAGATGCAAAATCTGGCTGGAAACATCCTGTGAAGACTGACAAGGATGGAATAGATATGTTGATTCCTGAAGAGGAATGGAACAAAGAGCAAGAGGCCTTAGCTCTTGGCAACTCTAAAGCATTGAATGCCTTGTTCAATGGCATAGATAAAAACATCTTCAGGATGGTACACCACTGTGAACTAGCAAAGGATGTTTGGGACACTCTCAGAACTACTCATAAAGGAACTTCCAAGGTCAAAATGTCAAGACTTCAAATGCTGACTGTTGCGGTGAAATTTGGATGTCAAGCTATTGATTAACTTGAATCTTAATTCATTTACAATCGGTCTTTGATTTATCCGAAGGAAAGGTTAAAGGAAGGAAAAACCTATTTTGCATCGTAAACACGATGCGGGGAGAGATCTATGGTTCGGGGGTTGGTTAAGTTTAGGGAAGGTGTTAGCATCCTAAACTTCTGTAGTACTCTACAAGAACCTCTTGTTTTAAATGTGCCTATTGCTATAGTTATCTGCTTAAGGGTAATGCTAAGGGTTAAAGGTAAAGAGAAAGACATAAAGGTTAGTCCTAAGTTTACTCGCCAAGACTCGCATCTTGTGCCTATGTATCCGAGGTAGGGGATGGAATCAAAGTAATCGTAGTTCCTCTCACAGAGGGAGGAAGAGGAACTTCTTGACTGTGGTCAAGGTTCTAGGGGGAAATAAACGTTCATAGGGAAGTGCTTACTTTAGAGTGCAGGGACTCCTATTTATACATTATAAGTTTGAATTTAAAGGGTGTAACATAAGTATTCCACGGCGGGAAACTTATATGGAGTGCGGCGACTCCTAATCCTAAGGCTAGGATAAAAGGATGGATGTCCATGAAGGGACGCCTAAGCATGAGTACGGGGACTCAAAGTCCTAAGGTTTGAAAGGCGAAGGTGAGATATTGACTCGGTGGCCAAATGGTGAACCTTTCCTTCGGAGAGGAATTAGGCAACAATGATGATTGAAATGTGCCAGTAATGATAATAGATAATGTAAATGAGATATTGAAATAGATAGTTAAGTTAGGAATCGATTATGGAATAGGACCAATGACGTTAGTATTGGTGAAATTGTTTGATTCAGAAAATTAGAAGTTGATTGTGTTATGATTTTTGAGAATTTTGATTAAGTGGAAGTTATAACAAAGTGTTGGAATTGGTTAATTTCATGGTTTGGGAGATATTGTGGTTAAAAGAAAATGTTTAGGATTATAATTAATTAATTTAAAAAAAAGTGTTGGATTCTAAATTAGAACTTTATCATCGAAAAGGTTATATTAATAACACCAAATTCTAGAAGTTTTAATTAAATGGATTAGAGATTTGAAAAGTTTTTATTATCTTTTTACTTTTAATATTTATGGATTTTAATATATTATTACGAAAAAGTGAAATTAAATTAAAATCTAAACATATTTTTATTTATGTTATTTATCAATTAAAAAGAAACTTAATTAAAACTAAAATTTTGGCTATTGAATTAAAAATAAAAAACTAACTAAGTCAAAATACACCTAAAAAAAGTTCTTTTTATCTTAAATTGAAATTCGTTTTTTTTATTAATTAATTATTAAAACATGTTTAGAGATTTTTTTTAATTAAATTTTAATAGTTAGTTGGTTAGTAGGTTAGTATAGTTAACATTTATATGACAATAACATACAGAAAAATGGGCCCAACCCAACTGAAAATAGAAAAAAACAAAAAAACTAAAATCAACAATTAAAAACCGGGCCGGTGGTGGTCAACCTGTTACACCCCAAAATTTGCCTAACCTTTTCTTACTTGGTTTATGTTTCATTGCGTTAGCATATCATTGATCTAACATTTGCATAGCATAGCATTGTTCATTTGTGCAGGGGATCAAGTGTGGTTTATATCCAGAGGAGCCTATCTAGAGGTCTTATTCAATCTTGAGAAGTCACCATAGTCATCAGGAAGAGGGTTGGGAGTTGTTTGTATGTGGTTAATCTCCTAATCGGGGGACCAATTGAAGATCATAAGTGGATTGTGAGGCCTTGATCAAGGAGAGAGTGTGTGGATAGAGCTCATGGAGTGCCTTGAGGGTCATGGTGGATCTCAATCAAGTCATTGTGTCATGTGTGAAGAGCCACAGTTGAGGGTGTTGCAAGTAGGGTTTTCATCTGAGTAATTCCAAGTCAACTGTGCAATTGAAGAGGATCAAAGCTCAATTCTAGGTCTTTGTAACCATGGATAGTTGTGTTGAGGCACATAAGATAATATTCCAAGATCTATTCAAGAATAATTCAAAGTGTGAGGAGTTGCTAAATTAGGGTTCTCAGGGTAAAATCCCCTATTTAGTGCCTAACTTCAAGACCACTTATCTCAAGATACAAGTTTCATATCCACTTTTTTCCAACATTAAACTTTTAGAGCATGCTCTTAGCTTTAATTTGAGTACTAAAAGTCCTCAATTGGATTTATAGAACTCAAGTTATGGTCCAGACAAGTTACAGGTCATCTGAGGAGTGTGAAATTTGTCTGTGAAAGTTCACCAACTTCCAGGGAACTTTTGACCTAGAAGGGTATTTTTCCTAAACTTTTGGCCAACATGAAAATTGTAGGTATTGATCTTATCTTTCCAAATTGTATTAGAAGGCTTCCATCTGATTTGTAGAAATCAAGTTATGAGGTTTACAAGTTAGGGGTATTTTGGGAAAGTAAGATTATAGGTCATTTGGCATCATAGGTCAATTTCACTATCTTGCAAGCTTCAAATGGATTTTTGTTCAACATGAAAGTTGCTCAAAATGATGTTTTTAGCTTAGCCAAGTATCAAGAGTCCATTGATATGGATTGTATCAAGTATTGGTTGAAGAAAATTCCCAAAAAGACAATTTTATGAATTAAAATGTAAAAATTCAAAACAATTGGAAATGGGTTGTTTTCAGGCCAAGTTTGTGATCATTTTGATTGGAATTGACATTCTAAAGACTTTGGCATCATCACATTTTTGAGTTGAAGTTCATAACATGGCCATATGGAGTCTTACTTCATTATGAAGAAACATACCAAATGCATCCCTTTGATTGGAATCAAGGAGGGAAAACTCTTCAGTTATACTCCTTGATTGTTAAGTAAGTGAATTGGATGGAATTTGAGGGGGAGCAAGGCCAAAACGTGTACAACCTCATTGAAATTTTGGAAGGAAAGTGAAACTTGAAAATCCCATATTGGGCTCTGTTTGGGCCTCCAAAGTTGTTAAACTGAATATAAATTGGATGTGGATCATTCTGAGAACCTTCTGGTGTCAAATTCAGTTGAGAATACATTGGAGCAAGTTTATGAAGGAGCTTGGAATTTGATTTTCAGTTTTGGAGATTCAGAGAGTTTCAGCAAGATTTGGCTATCAAGAAACATTTATCATCATTCACTAAAGCAATCTGCACTTTTTGGAGAGGAATTGAGGCCTGAAACCAACTGTACTCGAAGCTCAAACTCAGGTTTCCATTTCTCAAACTTTATCTTAATTCACGCGCATTTAGCATCTTAGATTCATGTGGCTAGGTTGTAATTAAGATGTAGATGGATTCTGGATAGTAAATTTGAGGTTTAGAGACGAATTAGGGTTGAATCCATTTTCGGTTTGGACGTAGATTTCTCTGGTTTTGAGGTTTCAGCGTGATTGATTGGTATATTCATAATCCTCGTGGAAAATCATTTGATTTTCATTCAAGAACCATAGCGTTTCGTGGCGTTATGAGAGAGATAGGATGTTGGAGAGGTTGTCGGCAAAGCTCCGGCCATTCGCGACCGGAATCTGCATTTTTCCCTCCCTGCGTTTTTCAAATCGGAGAAGACGACGCAACATCCGTCCGATCGTATGAAAAGAGAAGATCGAGTCTTCCGATCTAGCGCATCAGATCGCGCCACGTCAGCGTGCTCCAAAACAACGCAGTTTCAATTAGTGGCTTCGCTGGGCTTAGTCAGTTCGCTACACGCACCTAGGGAGCCTGAGTTCGATCCCGCGTGTGTTTCTTTTTGTTTAATTGTGAGAGCTGAGTTTAGTTTTTTACTTCAGCTGGGCTTGTGCTATCCGCACCCCCTCGCACAGCCCAAATCCAAGTTAACACGTGAAGGCATTACTTAATCCACCCCCGTATTTGGTTTCATTTTATTCACATAAAAACTGAATTAATAATCCAATTGGGCCTAGACCTGAGCGCTGTTTGCACCCCCCCCCCCCCCCCCGTTCCAAGCCCGTTAACCAAATGCACATAAACTGCCTGCTATCTGCACCCCTTCCTGTTCATGCTTTTAATTTATTTTTTTATTTTTCTGTTTTGATGCTTGTTCATTTTTAATTCAATAAAAGTAGTAAATGTACTCAATAAATCCTGAGAAAATTTGTGAACATAGATTAGAATGTTTAGAATTTTATCATGTTTTTTTTATTTTAATTTTCCATGCATTTTCCATTTATTTCATATTTTCTATTTTGGAGTACTTTTAATAATGTGATAATTGTGTGCTAAATTTGTTCATTTTATTTCTCATTCATACTTTGGAATTAGGACTTAAAATTTTGTGTGCTGGTTGTAGACATGCTAATGTTACCATGTGATTTTTGTTGTGATTTTTTAGATAATTTTAAATAGGGTTTTAGGGTAGTTGTTTAGGAGTGTTCTTTAATGGATTCCTTTAGTGTACCCTTGAAGTTTTGGATTTAATTTGAGCCTTTTGATTTAGGTTTAGCCTCTGATTTTTGCACCATAGAATGTTGACACATATGGGATGATGTAGTATTTTCCTTAGAATTTTTAGGAATGATTTTCCATTAGTTCCCCATTTTACAAATTGGCCTTAGTATAGGTGATCGTTAGGAGATAACATTTGAGTTTCTTTAGAGATTCAAGCAGGTGGATGATCTTTCCCTAGGATTAGTTCCCCTTTCAGATATTCCTTGCTTAATTAGGATCCTCCCTTGTGAGTATAATTCCTTCTGTGGAGGAATTCCCTGCCTTTCACATTGGAGTTGATCCTAAGCAAGCTCTCTAAAGGAAATTGAGTTGGTTGAGTGTCTATGGTAGGTTCCTGTGGAACTTACCTTGCTTCTCATCTCCATTCTCCTAAAATTCTCTCATCCTTTCCTCTTTAGGAACCTTCTTGAGGTAGCACAGTCCCTCCTGTGGGGGGGAATGTTGCACGCCTCTTGAAGGAGCCAAACCTTTAGGATTCCCCAAATTTCTTTTAGTTGGTTGAGTGCTTGGGATAAGTTCCTGTGGACCTTACCCTAGCCTCCCAACTTTCATTTTCCTTCCATAGGGTAGAAGCTTGTTTGATTACTTGTGGGATTGAATCCCTTACTTGTCATAAATTCCTTTCCCTCATGGATGATTGCGTGGTGTGCTAGGACAGTCCATGCTTAGAGTAACATAAGCTAGGAACATGATTGCATTAAGAGGTCGAGTGGGTCTCCCTCTTCTTGTATTGCATTAAGGGTTGAGGTGGTGCTCCCCTTGCTTGTATGTTGTTTTTCTTTTTCTAATTGACGTATTTGCATAATAGAGGTTGAGTGAGCTCCCTCTACTTGTCTGTTTTGTCTGTTTTCTTTTGCTTGTTTGTTTAGAAGTTGAGTGCGACTCCTTCTGCTTGTGTGATGCATAGAATGCATTTTACGGATAGCATTTTGTTTACAGTAATTTCTTTTCAGTTGATTTGATTTACTGTGGCTTGCCATTGCCATGTTCCCCTAGGAACTCTGACTTCTCTTGTTCAAGAGAAGTTATGACAGACATTAGGGTTCTAACCATGCATGATAACATTAGGCAGTTTCCTCCTAACCTCAACCATAGGATTAATTTTGCATGACAACATTAGGACTGTACAGTTTCCCTTTAGTTGTTCCTTCTCTCTTCTTATCTCAAACAACAGTAAAAAAACGTAATAAAGGCCAGTTAGTACAAGCGCGATACGATCCTTAAGCTACATGGGAAATGATGATTGAGCGGTCTCCTCTCAATCATCTAGAGTGTTTAGTATATGTCCTTTATACGATATGCGATGCATTCGCTCCTAAGTCATAGTCTCTAGTGATGTACAAACTACAGACAACTAAAAAACACTTCTTCCGTAAAAAACAGAAAACAAAGATCAAATATCTTTTCGTCCTCTTAGATCCTAATCCCTTGGAAACCCCTTTTCAGAAGGAGAGTTCTGTTAACTCTCGGTTCTACCGCAAACGGTAACGCCTAAGTCTCCAATGGTCGAGCTGCATATACCAACTGCTGGAACCGTCTGTTAACCTTACTCGGATAAAAACAATCGAACAAACCCGTGTTCCGTCGTTGTCCTGAACTACGTTAGCTCTGATCTCTCAAGTATGTTGAGAGTACGTAGGCACAAGATGCGATATCTTGGCAAGCAACCTTCCCTCCACCCGTAGTTAGGAGAACTACGTAGACTCTGATTTCTCGTTCCAGACGGGAATACGTAGGCATAGAACTGTTGTGTTCTGCCGAGTCACTTTTCTTTTCTTTTCTTTTTAGACCAGACCTTTAGTGTAGATAGTTTAAACACACCATTTTCCGTTAAACAAAAAGCGTGGATCCCATCGAGTACGATGGACGTAAGGGGTGCTAATACCTTCCCCTTGCGTAACTAACTCCTGAATCCAGACAATGGTTGGGATGACCTTGTCTTATACCTTTTCGTCAGGTTTTTTCCGATCGTTTCCTTTCCCGTTCTGAGGGATAAATAACGAGAGGTGGCGACTCTTCTGTCATTGCCGGCCTTGTTTTTCGCAGTAGCGACAGCTGGAGACTCTGTTGGGGATGACACCTCTCCTACGGTTCCCTGTGCGAGTCATTCCTAGCGCTTGTGTGTTTACCTATTGGGTTGTGTTTATTTATCGCTTTTTTACTTTCTGCATTTTATTTTCAGTATGATATTATTATTATTGTGCTGTTGTGGGAAGGGGCTCTGATGAGTGATAAGCCAGACCCAGGCTTGAGTATGTACATAGCTTTAGAAGCAGATTTGTGGTGAACCTGTATGTTAGGCACGCACTAGTTCCCACGAAATCTGCACTCAGACGAGGTTCTTTGAGATGATTTCCATTTCCAGCCCAGTGGGTCGTTGAAAGGATTTCAGACCTTGGGATTGTCGACTCTGGGGACTGATCATTTGTGATTCAGCTGAGTGAGGCCACTTCAAGAGATGATGATGCCACACCTTCTGGGTATCGTATCATTGTTTCTTGAAAGTCTGTGACGCAGATGAACGCATAGGATGACGTACCTTTGTCAGTGATTAGGTCTATACCAGTAAGCGGGGTCGGGTTATTGCAGGAAACCGTAACCTTCAGACAACCTGGTTTTCTTGTCAGTGAATCAGTATTGTGGGTTTCAGTAGGCCTTTATTATCAGAGTGTGGTATTTTCTTGCTGAAGCTAAACTATGATCTGCCACTTCACTGCACAACACAGCACAGCACAACATTTGATCCCCTGCTGCATTTTGCATCTGCATTTATATTTTCATATTGCATTGCATCTAACACGTATTTGTGTCGCAGGTTTGCAGTTCCCTCTCGATTCTAGCAATCTTGTCCTTTCTGTGTCCATCATGGAGCCCAGTGTGAGAAGAACTTTGGCCTACAAATTTCCTACTCCGGATATTACTACTCTGAGGGGTTTGATTTCCTTGCCTGGTAAAGAAGTGATGAGAGATTTCAGAAGAACCTATGGGAAGCTGCTCAGTGTTGTGTGCAAGCCATCTATGTATGAATTGAACGGACTCCAGACTTTGCTGCAGTTTTATGATCCCCCGTTGCGTTGCTTCACATTTCCAAGCTATGTGTTTGCCCCCACTTTGGAAGAGTTTTCTGTCATGTTGGAGATACCCATTCTTGCTCAGGTACCCTTTTGGCCTATCGATCAGGAGCCAGATCTGGCTAAGATTGCTACAGCTCTGCATATTGATATTTTTGAGTTGGAAGGAAAGACCGTCAAGAGAAATGGAGCTTGGGGGTTCCCATTACCTTTTCTAGTTGAGAAAGCCCGGCACTTCGCCAAGAAGGAATGCTGGGTGGCGTTCAAAGCTATTTTGGCCCTGTGCATATATGGTATCATGTTATTCCCCAATATTCCAAATTTTGTGGATGTGGATGCCCTTCGTATCTTCGTCTCAAAGAATCCAATCCCAACCTTGCTCGGAGACGTGTACCATTCGGTGCACTACAAGAATGAAAATAGAAGAGGTAAGGGTGTGTCCTGTTGTGCTCCATTGTTCTACAAATGGTTTGTTACTCATCTACCGAAGGATGGTCCTTTTATAAAGACGGCAGAGACGAAGGAATGATCTGAGCGACTGATGAGCTTGTCTGCCGAAGACATTGATTGGTTTGATAGAGATCGTCTGAGGAGTGAAATTATTTACAGCTGTGGGAGCTTCTCTAATGTCCCTCTTGTGGGTAGGAAGGGTTGTATCAACTACAATCCATCTGTTGCTATCATACAATTCGGGTATGCTTTGAGGGGCCCTCCTAAAGAAGAAGAGGTACAGGAATCTCTGTACCTCACTGGTGCATTAGAAGGGGATGATCTGGTTAGATTTGAACACGCCTGGAACAACGTTCATCAAAAGGGAAAGACCTCATTGGGAAAAAGCAATAATCAGGCATATCCTCCTTATGGGGATTGGATTCTTAGCAGAGCGAGGAAAGTGTTGATGCCTTTTCCTCCTGTCAAGCAGGACGAACCTTCAGAGCCTACCATGATCGAAATCCAGAAGTATGAGCAGCTTCAAGCCAAGAATGCAGAGCTAATCAAAGCCAATGAAGAACTGGAAAATGAGATCGCTCAACCCCGAAGAGAAAAGAGCGAAGCCGTCTACACCTGCAAGAGGCAGACATAGATGATCAACCACCTGGGCGCTAACTTGACCAAAGAGACCGATTCTAGAGAGCGTCTTGGGTTGGACCTAAAGGCAGTACACGGGGTGTTGACCACCAGGAAGCAAGATCTAGATAAGGCATACTGGAAGCTGACCCAATATGAGAAGTTGTGGAATAATACTTTGACTAGCCACAAAGAGAAGGAAGAAAAGCTGAAGCAGCAGATAGTCCAGTTGGAAGCCCAGGTTGAGGCCAAAAACAAGAAGATAGAGGCTGAAGCCTCACTCCGACGAGATGTCCAATATAAGATGGTTGAGATCAAAGCTAACTTACTGGATTATCAACTCCGGGCTGACGCTAAGAGGATTAGGGTGGAGAACCATTCTGAAGAAGGTGTGTGTAGGAGCATTGCTGAGAACCTCCCGGACGCCATCAGGTAAAGGGATCTGTTGATCCAGGGCCTGCTCACTTATCCTGACCATCCTGATATGAAGAAGTTACTAGAGGATTTCCGTGCCCGTGGCCACACCTGATATCTTTTTATTTCTTTATGCCTTTTATGCATTAACGCGCTGATCACCACCAGACTTGTTGGTCGGGGTCATGCTTGTTGCTTCAGTTGTATTCTGCTTTTATTGTACGCTACCCACGCGGGCTTTTCATATATATATGATGGTTTCTTTCCATGATTGGACCGTAGACTTTATTTGTCTTGGAGCTAGAATCGAGGGGGGCTTCCTCCTAATGCATGGATACGTGTTTGCATTTGCATAAATCATTTGCATGACAGGGACCTTGAACTGTTTCCTAACCCTCTGTTGATGCAGGTTCCAGGATTGCCGATCAGCGTATTCATCGCTACTCTACCAGAAGCAACTGTAAGAAAGCCATGGACCAGATGCAGAGTGAGATGCAAGAGATGCGCGACCGGATGGCGCAGTTCATGCAGGTGATGGAAATTGTGGCCAAGGGCCAGGAGCAGCTGCAAACTCTGGTGCAGCCTCTCATTGCTAGGGTTGACAGTCAGGGCGTGTTACACGGCGAATTTGCTAATAATACCTCTCAAGTCGGGACTCCTCAAGCAGATGACATTGTACCGGTGGTTGCCCTCAATACTGCTGAGAACGGTAACCAAGCTGAGAATGTGAATGTGACTGGAGATACTGGTTTCCCTGTTGGTGCTGGGAATTCCGGTTTCAATGTTGGAACTGGGGATGCTGGGTTTGGTGCTGGCAATGCTGATTTTGGTGGTAATCAGGGCTATGGTAATCAAGGTTATGGGAATCAGGGTTATGGTAATCAAGGCTTCGGTAATGCTGGCTTCGGCAACGCAAGCCACAATGGTATGGGTACGGGTGCTCACAATGCTGGCTTTGGGCCATGTGCTGGAAATTAAGGTTTTGGTAATATGGGGTACGGTCACAGGATCAATCAGGCTGGTTTTGGTCCCAATACTGCTTATGCTGGCTATGGTAATGAGGATTCTCACTGGGGCGAAGACCGCCAGGAAGATGCTTTCCCGTAATGAGGGTTATGCCCCCTGCCTGGAGGAAGATCCCTCCTCTAGACAGGGATCGTGAGATGCCCGTTGACAGTGATAGAAGGTTCAAGTTGTTGGAAGAACAGATGAGGAACCTTGCTAATCAGAACTCCACGGGGTTGGACGTGGCTAACATGGGATTGGTCCCTGGATTAAGGGTGTCACTCAAATTTAAAGCTCCCACATTTGACAAGTATAAGGGGGATACTTGCCCGAGAGTTCACGTGCAATCTTACTACCGTAGAATGTCTGCCTACTCTGATGATGAAAAGATGCTGATGCATTTTTTCCAGGACAGCATGTTGGGTCCATCATTGGAATGGTACATAGGGTTAGAGCCTACTCAAATTGGTAGCTGGAAGGAGTTAGCGGAAGCTTTTGTCAAGCACTACCAATATAATAGCGACCTTGCGCCGAACAGGGTCCAGCTCCAAAACCTTTCTCAGAAGAATAGTGAGAGTTTCAAAGAGTACGCCCAGAGGTGGCGTGAGCTAGCTGCCAGGGTGCACCCACCCATGGTGGAGCGTGAGTTGGTGGATATGTTCATGGGCATGTTCTCTGGGTTGTACTATGACAGGCTTATCAATTGTACGACGGCTAATTTTTCCGAGTTGATACTCTTGGGGGAACGCATCGAGAATGGTGTTAAGATTGGTAAGATTCAAGCGGGTGAGTCAACCTCAGCTGGAGGTAGTAAGAAAGATTTTGGGAATAAGAGACAGGGCGATACAAATTCAGTATACAGCTCTCGAGGGAGAGGGAGAGGTCGAAACCAATACCGCCAGCAGCAAATTGCTAGTGTGACAATTTCGGTACCTCAACAGCAACAACAACAACAACAACAACAGGGGCAACAGAATGCTGCTCCACAGAGATATCAAGGTCGGGATAGAGATGTAAAGAGAGTATTTGAGGCACCTCCACTGCCATATGCTCAGCTTCTTCCAACTTTGTTACAATTGCAGTTGGTCGAGAAAAGGATGATGGCTCCGTTAACGGGTACGCCTCCTTTCGGGTATGACACTAATGCACATTGCGAATTCCATTCCAGGGCACCCGGTCATAGCATTGAAAACTGCCATGCTTTCAAGCACAAGGTGCAAGATTTGTTAGATAGCAAGGCTATAAACTTCGGTAACGAAACGCCCAATATTGAGAAGAATCCGATGCCAACTCACGGGTCTATGCAGGTGGGTGCAATTCTGGAAGATGCTAGTCTGAACCTGGTTATGAATGTGGATGAATTAAAAATGCCTTTGGGTTATGTCAAGAGCAGACTGTTGAAAGGGGGAGTGTTCCGTGGTTGTGATGTTGATTGTATTGATTGTTTGGCCCAGCCTGAGGGTTGTGATAACTTGAGAAGGGGTATTCAAGGGTTGATTCATGAGGGTACGCTGCAATTTGATTGCACTGCTGAAGACAAGCCTGTTGAGGCAAAAGCTGAAGAGCAGGGCGAGGTTGCAACGATTACGATCCCGTTCAAAACTGTCACGATATCGGCACCTCCCAAGAGGCCGACTATCATAATAACCAAAGCCGGACCTATTCTGTATGAAAGCACTAAAGCCATCCCTTGGAATTATGGGGCAGAAGTTTACTGCAATGGGGAGAAGATTAACCTGCCAAGCCCGCCTGTAGGGTCCGTTGATAACCTTGTAGGGGCAGGGGGGATAACCCGCAGTGGCAGAATCTTTACATCGCCAAAAGTAGAAGCTGAGCGAATTGCTAAGGGGAAGGGTAAAGTTTATGAAGAAGGACCTTCTCAAGAGAAGGAAAAAGAGGCTTTGACCAAAGATGTATAAGAATTCATAAGATTAATTCGGAAGAGCGATTACAAAATTGTCGATCATCTGCAGCAGACGCCTTCCAAAATATCAATCTTGTCATTGCTGCTTTGTTCCGAAGCTCATCGGAATGCTTTGCTGAAAGCTCTTGATGCTGCCTATGTACCCCAGGAGATATCCGTTAATCAGCTCGAAGGAGTGATTGCGCACGTGAATGCGGGGCATGGCCTTGGCTTTACTGATTTTGATTTGACACCCAGGGGTCGTAACCATAACAGTGTGTTGCATATTTCTGTTGAGTGTAGGGGCACTGTTATGTCCCATGTACTTGTTAACACTGGCTCATCCCTAAACGTCTTGCCCAAGAAAGCATTGCTGAAGGTAGATACCCGAGGTGTAATCTGCACGCCAAGTGACTTGGTAGTGAGAGCATTTGACGGGACAAGAAGGTATGTATTCGGAGAAATGACTTTGCCAATCCAGGTTGGCCCAGAGGTGTTTGACACCGTATTTTACATCATAGATATACAGCCAACTTATAGTTGTTTGCTTGGACGACCGTGGATTCATTCTGCAGGGGCTGTGACGTCTACGTTGCACCAGAAGCTTAAATATATGGTCGGTGGTAGCATTGTCACCGTATGTGGGGAGGAAGACATTTTGGTCAGTCAACTGTCATCGTTTAAATATGTCGAAGTGGATAGTGAGATCCATGAGACATTGTGCCAAGCCTTTGAAGGAGTGCAGATCAGGGATAAATCTCCTGTCTTAAGGAGTGGGCCAGAAGTGGCTATGTCGTCGTACAAGGAAGCCCAAGCGGTAGTTCAGGCCGGGGAGACCAAAGGTTGGGGTCAAGTTCTAGAGATTCCTGTTAAGCAGGACAAGTTCGGCTTAGGGTATCACCCGTCATCGTCAGCTTCATCGCAGGGCAAGCCAAAGTTCGAAGGGCCGATTGTGTTCACTTTGGGAGGAGTCAGTTTTGAGCAGATCAACGCTGTGTCTGACAGTGAGGAGGGCGATAGCGACTGTGACATGGATTCGTGGATCAAGCCCAGCGAGCCAGGACAGAGCTTATGCAACTGGTCTATCCAGGACTTTGTTCAAGTGACGCCGAAACAGTAATGCCTTGTTTTTCGATTATTGTACAATCCTATGTCCTACCGGCATAGTGATTTTGTTTCAGGGCCTACTTGTTTATGTGTATGTTTTGTTTAATCATCAAATGAAGGCGTTTTTCTCATGCAAATTTTGTGATCCCTGTTTTTCTGCTTTCTGTTTTTATTTTTACAATAAAATGGAAATGTGGTTGTATGCTTCATTTTCATATCATTTGAAGCATTTAACCCTTTCTTTTGCAGGATTCATATTTCAGATGACACCGATCAAGATCTCCCTATGACTCGCTTCGACTTTGAGCACTCGATATTCCAAACCGAAGAAGAGATTGTTAAGGATGACGACTTACCAGAAGAGCTGACTCGTTTTTGAAATAAGAAGAGAGAATCATTCTGCCTCATCAGGAGGATATTGAGATCGTTAATTTGGGTTCGGAAGAAGTTGTTAGGAATGTCCGGATAGGGGTTGTGCTGCAAAATAATATCAAGCAGAGACTTGTCGAGATGCTTCGAGAGTATAGTGACATCTTTGCTTGGTCTTATGAAGATATGCCTGGGCTAGATACTGATATTGTGGTTCACCGCTTGCCATTGCGTGAAGACTGTCCGCCGGTTAAGCAAAAGCTCAGAAGAACTAAACCAGATATGGCCGTAAAGATTAAAGAGGAAGTACAGAAACAGTGGGACGCTGGTTTCCTAGCCGCTACAACTTACCCTCCTTGGTGTCGCTTCCGCGAAAATAAGGTGCCGGCAAAACAGAAGAGTCGCCACCTTTCGTTATTTATCCCTCAGAACAGGAAAGGAAACGATCGGAAAAACCTGACGAAAAGGTATAAGACAAGGTCATCGCAACCATTGTCTAGGTTCGAGAGTCGGTTACGCAAGGGGAAGGTATTAGCACCCCTCACGTCCATCGTACTCGATGGGATCCATGCTTGTTGTGTTTACTGGATGGGTTGGTTTTATCTATCTACCTATCAAGGCTGGCTTAAAAAGAAAAGAAAATGACTCGGCAAAGCGTCGCACTTTATGCCTACGTATTCTCATCAGAGAATGAGAAATCAGAGTCAACGTAGTTCGACTAACTACGGGTGGGGGGAAGGTGGCTCGCCAATACATCGGTATTGTGCCTACGCACTCTCAACAGGTAGGAGAGATCAGAGCTTACGTAGTTCGGGATAATACGGATTACGAGAATTCAGATTCATCTGTTTTTCCAAGTAGGGTTAACAAACAGTTCCAGCAGTTTGGCGTACGCAGCTCGACCCTTGGAGACTTAAGCGTTACCGTTTGCGGTAGAACTGGGAGTTAGCGACACTCTTTTCTTCAGAAAAGTTTTCCTTCGAATTATGGGCGCACGAGGCAAAAAGTTTTGAAGTTTGTTTTCTGTCTTTTACGGAAGAACTGTTTTTTATGGATGTTTGCAACCAATATCACACTAGAGACTATGACCTGAAAGTGAATACGTCGCATGTCACCCAAAGGGTGCCATACTAAACATCCAAGTTGTCGAAAAGAAACTCTCCGACAACCCTTTCTCAGATAGCTTAAGGCTTGTAACGTACGACATCAGTTAATCTTTATTACCGTAGTTTAATTTGTTCTGAGATGAGAAGAGAGAACAGGCTCAACTAAGGGGGAGACTATCAAGTCCTAATGTTGTCATGCCAGGGATTCATCCTATGATTGAGGTTTGAAATAGGGATCTCCTAGAAGTTATCATGCATAGGTTTCAACCTAAAGTTCTAATCGTCACTTCCTTATCAAAGGAAATGAGATTCCTAGGGGATCATGTCAATGTAAACAGAAACAGATAAAGCATCAACTTAAACAGTAAACAGTAAACGACTGTAAAATGCATGCAATGCAAGTGAGGAAGGAAATGTGTGTGGGGCATCAGCCTCCACAAGCTCATCTCAACCTCAAGCCAGATATGAATAACTGCAATCATACAGAAGAGATAACATGCTATCTAGTAAACACAAACCACACAGGCAAGGGAGCAGGGCTCTACCGAATACCCGCAAGCAAAGCCATACAATAAAAATACAAGCAGAGGAAGCAACTCAACCTCTAGTGCAATCATGCTCCTAGATTGAATCAATCTAGATATAAACTTACTCTAATGCATCAAGCAAATCAAACAAGTCACAGCAATACAGTTGCACAGAAAGCAAACAGACAGGAAAGAAAGCAGATCAACAGCTTCCACAGCTTCTCAGCAAAGCAATCTTTTGACAGCAGTTCAGTCCTCAGTCCTCAACTGCACTTCAAGGCTATCACCTTCAATAGCAAATATCAACTTGTCCTTTAGGCACTCCCAGCATTGAACTCACAAGTATCAACTTGCCTTCTAACCTCAAGCTTCAGCTTCTTCATTCAACCTCAAATGGATTCCCCTCACAAGTATCAACTTGTTCTTCATCTTCTTCAAGCTTCAGCATGATCCCCTCCCCACAAGTGTCAACTTGTTCCTCTTAATCCTCAAGCTTCAGCTCCAAGGGTAGTCTTCAAACAAAGGGGAAGTGCAACCTCTAGCCTTCAATCTTCTAGCAAGGAACTCCGTCCTCTAGCAAGGGAGAAAGATTCATCTAAAAAAAAGAGCAAGGTTTGGATGATTGGTAGCAGAGTGAAGACCAAAGGTCACCACTAAGCATTCCATCATCAGAGAAAGGAACCCTCAAAGGTTCTACCAACTTGTGAAGAGCCACATATCCTACCAAAGGAGGGATGAGGCCTTTACAAGGGGACCTTACATCATAGGGAAGAATGGAAGTGATCAACACCTTCCATGTTTATGAAAGAAGAGAATCTATCTAGATGCTCTGCCTACAAACCCTAATCTTAACACCTAATCAACACTACACCAAAAGAAGGGAAATCTTCACATCCAAGCTTCTTCAAGCACTCCATGGTAGCCCACACAAGTCTTCAACATCAGCCAAGAGCAAGAGAAGCACAACCCTAGTCTAAGGGAACTAATGAAGTCATTCTAGTTAAGTTAGCAAGTTAGGATCACCTAAAACTTAGTACTAAAGTTAATCCTAACTAAAATACTAAAACCAATTGTAAAATCCTACAAAAATAACTATGGGACCCTAATTCAATCATGAATCTACCATACAAAATTCAGAGGTTGAATCATCCACCAAGTCCTAAAAATAGAACCTAAATCACAAGGTACTAAGCATAAACCCTAAAAATGGAGCCCCTAAAGTTTCAACTTAAAACTACCACCTACTTTCATCACAAAAATGTGAGAAAAATCTAGGGGGGGACATGCATATCTATGCTAGCTACACACAAGAAATCAAGGCAAGAATCATCACCAAATGCTCAAACCAAATTCATCAAAACAAGGTATCAACCATGGTTATTTTAATATCAATTAATATTCTAAAAATGCAAATAAAATCAAAAATGCATGAATTATTAATATTTTTTATCTACAAAATTCTAGATTGAATCTTGAATCAAGGGAAAAAAATTTGGAATTAATTGAGTTAGTCTTCTATTTTTTATGAATTATTTTCTAAGTCACATGAAATGAAGAAAATAATAAAACAATAAAATGGAGCATATGGCCAGAGGGTGTGACCAGCAAATAATTCCCACTAGTTTCGCTTGGGCCCTTCATCCTGGGGGTGTACATAGCAACTGGGCGTGAGGCCCATCTGAACATCACTTCAGTTCAAGAAAAATAGTGCCAGGAGGGGGTGTGTTGAGCAAGCAATTTGCCTTGAAAATCCTTGTTGGGCTTGGAGATGGAGGTGAGGATAACAGTCTGTGTGAAGGCCCATGCGCCTGAATTCCTCACTTCAGTTCAAATTAATCAAAAGAAAAAGTTGACATGCCAGGACTCGAACCACCACGCTCTTGGTCCACACAGCGAAAACCAAAGCCTGAGTAATTTCATTAACCAAAACGCTGTGTTTTGAGGGGAGTGCACGTGGCGCAACGAGGGACCTAGGATCGCTTGACTAAGTCAATCTTTCTACATGCATGGACGGTCAAGACTATGTCTTCAACCTTTTCAAACTCCTGCAAGCTGCAAAACGCGCGCGCGAACCAGGGCCTCCGATGGCTTTTCCGGCCACCCCTGCCTAACCCTAACTCCGTCTACAAACATCCATTTGCCACGATCTCTGAAAGAAACTTGACCAGAATTTCCTCAGGAATCCAACCATACCATTTACTCACTCTAAAAACGCACGGATCGCGAAAACACAATCTCAACCGAAAATGGCATCATCCCTAAATTGTCACTAATCTTCAAATTAATTATCCAAGATCCATCTATGTCAATAGGGGAACCTAACCACATGCTTCTACTTCATTAAAAGTGCATAATCAGTGAGAAATTTCAAGAAGTTAGAACCTACCTTGGAGCTTGAATTGCAATGGATACACGCCTCAATTCTCTTCCAAACCTTGCAGAATTCTTCAAGAATTAATGGAGAATGTTTCTTGATGCTTCACTCTGGCTGAAACCTCTTGATTCTCCAAAATGAATTTTCACTTTTCAAGCTTCTTGCTCCACCTCTCTCCAATGGTTTCTCAACAGAATTCTGCACTAGAAGCTTCTTAGAATAATCATTATCCTATTTATGTTTTGTTTCAATGGATTAGAAGCCCAAACTAGGCCCAATTATGGATTTTGGATCTTCACTTTTTCCTCCAAATTTCAATATGGATATGTGCCTTCAAGCCTTGGTCATGCTCTACAATCATTCCAAACCATTCACTTAAGCATTATGGAGTGTAATGAAGTGGTTTTCTCCCTTTGGTTTCAACATATGGAGTGTATAGGATATGTTTCTTACTTGTGAAGTAATCATCCAAATGGCTATGTTAAGCAACTCAAATCAAAAATGTGCCAATGACAATCTTTCTAAAACATCAATTCCATTCAAAATGACAACAAATTTGACTTGAAAACATGTTAATCTCATTTATTTTGAATTTTCACATTTTAATTCATTAAAATGGCTTTTATATGAACTTTCTTCAACCAATGCTTGATATAATCCATATCAATGAACACTTGATGTTTAGACAAGCTAAAAACATCATTTTGAACAACTTGATAGTTGAACAAAATTTCATTTGAGACCTCTAAGTTGGTGAAAATGGCCTATGATCACAAATGACCTATAATCACCAAATGTCCAAAATACCCTTGACTTGTCAAAGCCATAACTTGAGTTCTACAAATCCTATCAAGGACTTCTAGTACTCTCTAGAAATATAAGAGAATGAGGAACAACATTAATGTTGACCAAAAGTTCATAGGAATCCTCCTTCTAGGGCAAACGTTTCATGCAAGTTGGGTAACTTTCAAGCTCCAAATTCACATTCCTCAGATGACTTGTAACTTGTCAAAGCCATAACTTGAGTTCTACAAATCCTCTCAAGGACTTATAGCACTCAAATTAAAGCTAAGATCATGCTATACAACAATCATGTTGGGGGCAAGATGAGATGAGAATCACATCTTGAGCTACATTACCTTGAAGATAGGGGTCAAACTAGGGGATTTTACACTGTCAAGTCTTAGAAACCCTAGCCTGAAACTTCTCAAACTCTTCAATCATGATGAGTTAACCTTGGAATCATCCTTAGAACATCTTAATGCATCAATCCATGATCACATGGCTCTTGGATTAGGTCTCAACCTTCTCCAAATCATCAGTTGACTTAGGGTTGACCCAGTCAAACCCTAGCTGCACCACTCATGGCTGAGGCTTCTCAATCTTGCACATGACCTGTCTAGGCCTCAAAGTGATCTTCAACACTTCTCATGAG
Organism: Lathyrus sativus; assembly: GCA_963859935.3. Classification (NCBI taxonomy): domain Eukaryota; kingdom Viridiplantae; phylum Streptophyta; class Magnoliopsida; order Fabales; family Fabaceae; genus Lathyrus; species Lathyrus sativus. Next base: position 459,754,395 of record OZ012735.1, on the reverse strand, counting down.
CTCTCTCAAGACCTCAAGTCCAACCTCATGACCTCAGAATCATCTGATGGCTTTCCACAACTTTCAAGTTAGGAGACACACATACTTGGTTTTCATCACTCTCTCTGAGGACCTTTTAACTTCTCTGACAAGGATATCAATCCTTGAACATCTGGAAAAACCTTCTTAGCTAGCTTCATAGTCTTGTATAGCTCTTAATTGGTAATCATACCTCTTGATCTCCTGCACACATGTCAATGAAATGCAAATGATAATGCTAATGTGAACGAAATGAAACATAAGCTAGGTAAAGAAATGTTGGGCAAATTTTGGGGTGCAACAGCTGCCCCTATTCAAACGGCTTGGACCTGACTGGGTGAGAAGTGAACGGCTCTCAAACAATAAAGGTGAAAGATGGTTGAATACCAACAAACCCGGAAATTTGCCAACTGCACAAGTATACGGTACTCTGATGGGAACAAATCTTCGGAAACTGAAATAATAATTGTACAACACTTAGTTGGAGAAATACTGAGTTGAACCTCCGTCAGGATGATTCTCTAATTTATCTGATATCATTGCATCCTCAAATCATCAAGGGGTCACTGGTTACACGGTAACTGGTGATTTGTCAACCACGCAGGTAAACGATACCCTGATTGGTAGGAACATCTTCGGCACTGAGCATGACAGTTGCACGGCAACTCTGTTGGGGAATTGGTCACACGGTAATTGGTGAAGAGGTCTAATCTCAAATCTCCGTCAGGATGATCATCTGATTTTGCTGTAGATCTTTGTCCTCAAGTCATCAAGGGATCACTGGTTACACGGTAACTGGTGATACACAGCTGGTGTTGCCGTCAGGCATTCTGCGACACTGCGACATAAGGATTCCTCGAGACTCATCAGGTCATTAGGAACTTTCTAACAATCAAGTTAATCATGTTGTCGGGCATTCAAAGGAATTCTCGGGCATCAGCCAGACTTCGTTAGCAAGTCTGAAATAGAATCCTCGGTCAATCATGAACCAAATAGGGATATCCAAACTTCCGCCATCAGGCACTCCGCGTCAGTTGAGAGAACTGCTTCGACATCGCAGCTGGACTTCGTCAATAAGTCTTTAAATGGAATCCTTAATCAATCAGAAACCACTAAGGATACACAATCTTTTGCCGTCAGGCACTCTGCATCAGCTAGGCAAACTGCTTCGACATCGCAGCTGGACTTCATCAGTAAGCCAGGCGGTTCGGCATTACTGCCGGACTTCAATCATCAAGTCTTCAAGGAAATTTCAATTTCGCTGTTCAAAAACCTGCCGGGGATGACACATCTCCGCTGGGGATTCTGGAGAACTATCAAGTAACTCTGCTTCGGGTGATCCAGAAATCATTCTGGGTGAATCAAATCTGCTGAGGATTTCAAGAATCATCTTGAACAAATAACTCCGCTGGAGACTTCAAGAATCATCCTGAATCAATAACTCTGCTGGAGATTTCAGGAATCATCCTGAGTAAACTCTCTGCCGGGACTCTACGCATCAACTTGAGCAACCCTCTCTGGCGACTTCACTGGGGATTTTAAGAATCATCTTAAGCAAACACCTTCGCTTGGAGAATTCAAGAATCATCTTGGGCAAGCGACTTTGCTGGGGAATACCTGTAAAACAAGAATGGTAACAACCTAGCTCATGTTTCATATGCATATGTTGGACAAGGGTGCAATGCTCCACACGGTGGAAATGCTACGCGTTTTTAGGGTAAATGCTATGCAATCATGCAAAAATGCTATGACCCCATCAGCAAAATAAATGATGAAGGGAACAGCCTCCTGTCAAGGAGAAAGAACCACTCTGGTGGAGGAAGGAATCATCCTGCCGAGGAGACGAAATCACACCAATCTCAATTGAACTCCGCCTGGGGAAACGAACCTCAGTTGACTGCTGCGGGGGAACAAAGTTCTACGAGAACCTGAACCTACTTGTCTAGGTGTACGAACCACAACTGCTGAGGAAAACGATGTCAATCGCAAAAATAAACTGCACAGCCTTCGCGGCTAATACTTTCCCGGGGATAACGACTCCGGTGGGAAAATACAGCATCAGCCATTCAACACTTTACTGGGAAAAACCAATCATGGCCTGCACGGCTTCCAAGGACTCGGCTCTCTTGGAGATTGCAAACTCGGCTGGGGAAGACGAAATCATCCTGCTTACCGGGGAGAGTACAACTCTGTGGGGAATTTCAATTCCGCTGGAGCCTTCAGTCTGAAATATCAAGCGCTGCACACTTCAGTATATGACTCAGCTAGGGAGACAACGATCCTTCGGGATACATGTGATTGGGGAGAGAATCTTCTCTACTTGGGGGGAGACATATCAATATTTACGATCTCATGTTCAGACTCCGCGGGGAGATGCTGCTGAACTTGCTGAAGAAGAAGGAATCATCCTGCTTGGGAACGCATACGGCGTACTGCCTGGAATATGCTATACCTGCAACGACCCAAACAGACTGACAAGATACCCTTCTCAAAGGGACCTATCAAGGTTATCATCTTATGACAATGTTCAAGTAATTCATTGTTTCAACAATCAGTGGCCTAGGCCAGTAAGTTTATGTATGCGCATTTTATCAAAAACATCGGCGTTCTTTGTCGCAAACAAAACAGGTAAATGCTAAACAAGCGAACAGAATTGCTGAATAGTATACATTTTATTGATACGAACCCCTGAATGGGCAAAAATGTTTTACAACAAATGCAAGCCCCTGGAATGAGGAAGTTGCGCAGAAATAAAAACATAAATATACATCAGTATATACACAAATGTTGGCAATGAGGCGTAGACGAACACCATGAGTTGATCCCTCTATGACCCACTCGACTTCGATATTTCTCCGACGCTTCAGCTTCGGAAGAGATTAATTCATATAAACAGCCCTCAGGTCTTCCAAACCACTAAACAATGAAAGTCCACACGCGAAACACAGTCATTTGCTTTTTCAAATCCCTAACTTTTGCTTGAATCGCCCTTTCGGGTTTTCGATTCACCAGGATACCCTTTTTTGCCAAAGTCGCCTTTCCAGGTTTTCGACTTTGCGGGTGTACATTCTTTTCTTTTATATCCCTAATTTTTTCCCGAACCTTTTTCCTTTTTTATGGTTCGCCAGGATGCCCCATTTTTGCCTGGATATTCTTTTTATTTCCAGCGGGTCATTTTTTAAGCAAAGTATTTTTTAACTGCGTCCGTGTTCACCAGGGGTGCAAAATCTTCGCCATCCATCATGGATAACAACAAGGCTCCTCCCGAGAAGACCTTGCTGATGATGTACGGACCTTCGTAATTGGGAGTCCACTTGCCCCGGTGATCGGAGTGTGGAGGAAGAATCTTCTTCAGGACGAGATCACCCGTCTGAAAGCTTCTAGGATGCACCTTCTTGTCATAAGCTTTCTTCATTCGGCTCTGGTACAGACGACCATATGCAATCGATGCTAACCTCTTCTCATCCATCAGGCTGAGTTGGTTTAGTCGGTTCTTAATCCATTCCGCCTCATCGAGTTTCACATCAACCAAAACACGTAAAGAGGGGATCTCAACTTCTAACGGTAGGACAACTTCCATACCGTACACCAGTGAGAAAGGAGTTTCCCCGGTTGACGTACGTACCGTTGTACGATAACCGCGCAGTGCAAATGGCAGCATCTCGTGCCAATCCTTGTAGGTCACAACCATCTTCTGTACAATCTTCTTGATGTTTTTATTAGCCGCTTCGACAGCGCCATTCATCTTCGTCTGGTAAGGAGATGAGTTGTGGTGTTCAATCTTGAAATTCTGGCACAGCTCCTTCATCATCTTGTTATTCAGATTCGAACCATTATCAGTAATGATCCGCTCGGGAATTCCGTAACGACAGATGATGTCCCTCTTTATGAATTTAGCCACCACCTGCTTGGTCACGTTAGCATACGAGGCTGCCTCCACCCACTTGGTGAAGTAGTCGATAGCTACTAGAATGAAGTGATGACCGTTAGATGCAGTGGGCTCGATCTTGCCTATCATGTCGATGCCCCACATGGAGAACGGCCACGGGGAGGACATGACGTTTAACGGGCATGGCGGCACGTGAATCTTATCAGCATAAATCTGGCATTTATGACATCTCTTCGCGAATTTGAAGCAATCCGATTCCATCGTCAGCCAGTAATATCCTGCCCTCAGGATCTTTCTTGTCATAGCATGCCCTCCGGCGTGTGTACCAAATGTTCCTTCATGGACTTCTTCCATTAGCATATTCGCTTCTTTCTCATCTACACATTTGAGTAGCACGAGATCGTGGTTTCTTTTATACAAAACTCCATCAGGATTGAGATAAAAATTTCCAGACAGCCTCCTCAGAGTCTTCTTATCCTGGGTTGACGCTCCCGCGGGATACTCCTTAGTCATAAGGAAAGTCTGGATATCATGGAACCATGGCTTGCCGTCGGAGGCTTCCTCGATCGCAAAGACGAATGCAGGTCTATCAAGACGAGAAAGGACAATTCTTGGAGCTTCATTCCAAAAATTGACTTTATACATTGAAGTCAACGTGGTTAGGGCATCAGCCATCTGATTCTCAGCTCTGGGCACATGATGGAGTTCCACTCGATCAAAGAACGGAATCAGCCTTCTGGCATAGTTCATGTATGGCACCAAATTCGATTGACGAGTCTCCCATTCCCCTTTAATCTGGTTGATCACAAGTGCCGAGTCACCATATACATCTAGGTTCTTGATTCTCAAATCAATTGCTTCTTCCAGGCCCATGATGCATGCTTCGTACTCCGCTTCGTTATTGGTGACCGGAAACGTCAGTCTCGCAGTAAACGGGATGTGGGATCCATGGGGAGTTGTGATGATCGCCCATATGCCACTTCCATAAGAATTAACCGCCCCGTCAAATATCAATTGCCATCGGGATTTCCTATCTGGACCCTCGTCGGGCAACGGTTCATCACAATCTTTCACCTTGAGAAACATGATATCCTCATCAGGGAATTCAAATTTCATCGGCTGGTAATCCTCGATTGGCTGTTCGGCGAGGTATTCAGACAATACGCTTCCCTTGATGGCCTTTTGGGAAACGTACTGAATGTCATACTCCGTCAACACCATTTGCCATTTGGCAATCCTGCCCGAAAGCGCTTGCTTCTCGAAGACGTACTTGATCGGATCCATCTTCGAAATTAGCATGGTTGTGTGATTGAGCATGTACTGTCGTAAATGTTTGGCAGCCCAGGCTAGTGCATAACACGTTTTCTCCAGCATCGAGTAATGAGATTCACAATCTGTGAACTTTTTACTCAAATAGTAAATGGCATGCTCCTTTCTGCCCGTCTCGTCGTGCTGACCGAGAACACACCCCATACTATTCTCAAGAACTGTCAAGTACATGATTAAGGGTCGTCCGGCCACTGGGGGTATCAAGATCGGAGGTTCCTGTAGATACTATTTTATCTTATCAAATGCCTTCTGGCAATCCTTGTTCCAGACAGTCGCCTGATTTTTCTTTAGCAGTTTGAACATCGGTTCACACGTGGCCGTGAGCTGAGAGATAAACCTTGCAATGTAGTGTATTCTTCCCAGGAAACCACGAACTTCTTTTTTTGTTTTTGGCGCTGGCATTTCTTGTATTGCTTTTATCTTCGCAGGATCAACCTCGATGCCTCTTTCACTCACGATAAACCCTAGTAGTTTTCCGGACCGTACTCCGAAAGTACACTTGTTAGGATTCAGCCTCAACCTGAACTTCCTAAGCCTCTCAAAAAGCTTCAGCAAATTGACCAGATGTCCCTCCTCCGTTTGGGACTTCGCAATCATGTCATCAACATAGACTTCAATCTCATGATGAATCATATCATGAAACAAATTAACCATTGCTCGTTGGTAAGTAGCCCCCGCGTTCTTCAGACCGAAAGGCATTACCTTGTAGCAAAATGTTCCCCAAGGTATAATAAACGTAGTTTTCTCCATGTCCTCCGGCGCCATCTTGACGTGATTGTAGCCGGAGAAGCCATCCATGAACAAAAACACGGAGAACTGAGTTGTATTATCGACCAACACATCAATATGAGGGAGCGGGAAATCATCTTTAGGGCTCGCCCTATTTAAATCCCGATAATCGACGCACATTCGCACCTTACCGTCCTTCTTCGGTACAGGCACTATGTTGGCGACTATCGCTACCGCAAAAATAAGGTGCCGACAAAATAGAAGAGTTGCTACCTTTCGTTATTTATCCCTCAGAGCGGGAAAGGAAACGATCGGAAAAACCTGACGAAAAGGTATAAGACAAGGTCATCGCAACCATTGTCTGGGTTCGGGAGTCGGTTACGCAAGGGGAAGGTATTAGCACCCCTCACGTCCATCGTACTCGATGGGATCCACGCTTGTTGTGTTTATCTGACGGGTTGGTTTAACTATCTACCTATCAAGGCTGGCTTAAAAAGAAAATAAAATGACTCGGCAAAGCATCGCGCTTTATGCCTACGTATTCTCATCAGAGAACGAGAAATCAGAGTCAACGTAGTTCGACTAACTACGGGTTACGGGGAAGGTGGCTCGCCAATACATCAGTATTGTGCCTACGTACTCTCAACATGTATGAGAGATCAGAGCTTACGTAGTTCGGGATAATACGGATTACGGGAGTTCAGATTCATCTGTTTTATCGAGTAGGGTTAACAAACAGTTCCAGTTGTTTGGCGTACGCAGCTCGACCCTTGGAGACTTAAGCGTTACCGTTTGCGGTAGAACTGGAAGTTAACGACACTCTTTTCTTCAGAAAAGCTTCCTTTGAATTATGGGCCTACGGGGCAAAAAGGTTTGAAGTTTGTTTTCTGTCTTTTACGAAAGAACTGTTTTTTATGGATGTTTGCAACCAATATCGCACTAGAGACTATGACCTGAGAGTGAATGTGTCGCATGTCACCCAAAGGGTGCCATACTAAACATCCAGACTGTTGAAAAGAAACTCTCCAACAATCCTTTCTCAGATAGCTTAAGGCTCGTAACGTACGACGTCAATTAACCTTTATTACTGTATTTTAATTTGTTTTGATATGAGAAGAGAGAACGAGCCCAACTAAGGGGAGACTATCAAGTCCTAATGTTGTCATGCCAAGGATTCATCCTATGGTTGAGGTTTGAAACAGGGAGCTCCTAGAAGTTATCATGCATAGGTTTCAACCTAAAGTTCTATCATCACTTCCTTATCAAAGGAAGTGGGATTCCTAGGGGATCATGTCAATGATAAACATAAACAGATAAAGCATCAGCTTAAACAGTAAACAGTAAACAGATATATAGTAAACAGTAAACAGATATACAGTAAACGACTGTAAAATGCATGTAATGCAAGTGAGGGAGGAAATGTGTGTGGGGCATTAGCCTCCACAAGCTCATCTCAACCTCAAGCCAGATATGAATAACTGCAATCATACAGGAGAAATAACATGCTATCAAGCAAAACAAACCACATAGGCAAGGGAGTTGGGCTCTACCGAATACCCGCAAGCAAAGCCATACAGTAAAAATACAAGCAGAGGGAGCCACTCAACCTCTAGTGCAATCATGCTTCTAGCTTAAGTCAGTCTAAATATGAACTTATTCTAATGCATCAAGCAAATCAAACAAGTCACATCAATACAGTTGCACAGAAAGAAGACAGACAGGAAAGGAAACAGATCAACAGCTCCCACAACTTCACAGCAAAGCTCCTCTAACAGCAGTTCAGTCATCATACTTCAACTACCCTTCAAGACTATCATCTTCAATAGCAAGTATCAACTTGCTTCCCTGAGCTTCTAACACATCACACATAAGTATCAACTTATTCCCTCTTCTCCAAGCCTCAGTTCTTCAGTCAATTCCACCTTCAGGCTTCACTCATAACTACAAGTATCAACTTGTTCTTTCAGGGACTCAGTGCATCAAACTCAAGTATCACTCATCCTTTATTCCTCAAGCCTCAGCTCTTCACACAATCTCAATTGGATCTTTTTCACAAGTGTCAACTTGTTCTTCAAGCTTCAACTCTCTCCTCTTTACAAGTATCATCCACAAGCTTCAGCTTCTCAGAATAATCTTCAAACACAAAGAAGTATCAACTTCATCCTTCAATCTTCTTCAAGCAAGGAACTCCATCCTCTAACAAGGGGGAAAGATGCATCCATCAAGAGCAAAGTTTGGATAATTGGTAGCAGAGTGAAGACCAAAGGTCACCACTAAGCATCTTATCATCAGAGAAAGGGACCATCAAAGGTTCTACCAACTTGTAAAGAGCCACACATCCTACCAAAGGAGGTATGAGGCCTTTACAAGGGGACCTTACATCATAGGGAAGAATGGAAGTGATCAACATCTTCCATGTTTATGAAGGAAGAGAGTCTATCTAGAAGCTCTGCCTACAAAACCCTAATCTTAACACCTAAACAAAACTACACCAAAAGAAGGGAAGATCCTCACATCCAAGCCTCTTCAAGCAATCCAATGCATCTTCAATTTGTCTTCATCATCATCCAATAACAAGCAAAGCAATACCCTAATCTAAGGGAACTAAAGAAGTTAGTCTAGTTGAATTAGTGTCTCAGAATCATCTAAAACTAGCATCTAAACTAAAATCAAGCAAAAATAGTAAACTTCATTGAAAATTCCTACAAAAATTCCTAAGGGATCCTAATTCAATCATCAATATATCCTACAAAAATCAGGGGTTGAATCATCCACCAAGTCCTAGAAATAAAATATAAACCACAAGGTATCAACCATAAACCCTAAAAATGGAGCTCTTAAAGGTTTCAACCAAAACTACAACTTATATTCATCACAAAAATGTGAGAAAAATCTATGGGGAGCATACATATCTATGCTAACTACTCAGAAAAAATCAAGACCAAAATCATCATCACATGATCAAACCAAATTCACCAATATCAAACATCAAACATGATTATTTTAATATCAATTAAAATGTAAAAATTCCCATAAAATCAGAAAATGCATGAAGTAATAATATTTTTTATCTAAAAAATACTAGATCCTATCATGAATCCAATGCAAAAAGAATGGGATCAATAGAGTCATTTTTCCATTTTTTATGAATTAATCAATATCCATGAATAAAATGAAAAATAATATGAAATCCAAATAAAATAAACAAATGCACGGTGCAGATAGTAAACGAATTCAGTTCTTTTTCCAGACTGGGCCACAAAGGGGGTGTGATTAGCACTTGGATCCTTAAGCCCAAAAACCACTGATTAATGAAACGCATTGTTTCATTCAGTTCAGGACTCTTCACAAAATTAGAAGCACGCGTGGCCGTTGGATGAAGTCTTTGGTCCAAGTCAACCCACAATCTGATGGCTATCAAGTCATCTTCCCCAATTCAAACCTCGGAAACTCAGGCCACCTGCGCGCCCAAAGTCACCGCCGGTGACATTCTCCGGTCGTCATCTCACAACCCTAACTTGCCATAGAGTCCACTATAGGCCACGATTCCTTGATGAAACTTGTCCCAAACTCACAAGGAACTCAATCATACCATTAATTCAACCTAAAACCTCAAGATTCGCAAGAACCACATCTCACCCGAAAATGGTAACAACCCTAATTGGTCACTAATTCTCAAATTAATGATCTAAAAACCTTCCTACATCAATCCTCAATGCATCTAACATCCTAATTCCTCTTAATTCTAACTAATTCAAGCTGGAGATGGAAAGTTACTAACCTGAGAAATTTGTGTGCACAGAAGTAGTAATCCTTCAAATCAAGCTCTCAAATGCTCCAGACTCCTTCAGTGAATCAATTCCAAGCTTCTGTATGCAATAGAATCGATTGAAATGGCTTCAATTCTTGGAACCAACTCTGAGTTGCAGGTGGAAAAAACTGAGATCAAGAACACCAATCAGCCACGAATTTGCCTTGATTATGATCTGGAATCACTCACTAGCCTCCATGGAAGAGATTTCAATCAAGAAAATGGATGTAAAGTGAATGGAAATGTGTAACCGAATTCAGTTGCAAGCAATGAGTTTTTAATCTCAATCTCTGCTCTCTCCTTCAATCATCACCAACCTTGGCCTTGGATCACCTCTACTCAATATATAGGACATGTAGGTATGATCTAGAAAGCTCTAGATCCTTCTAATGAGAAATTCAATTTCTCATGTCATGAAGATTTCAATCTCATGCCATGGTATGCACAATTCTGCTAGCAGCTTGAAATTGTAACGCCCCCTTTCTATACCCCAAAATAATCACATATCAAATCATATAGTCATGAATACAAGTGTTTTTATTTTCATCAGAGTATATTTACATTTAGGTATAAAAGAAGTGCGTCACAATACTCACAAAACGACCACATGAATATTAATGTTTAAAAAGAATTAACTCAAAAGGGGTAAATCTCAACTAAAAATAAACGCATGATTCTTCGAAATTACATATTCATGTTTTCTCTTAAAGCGGAAGACTAAAACATATATATATTCACTTAAGACATGACAAAACGTAATTACATGTCATCTGGTTGTTCACAACTCTAATCTCATACAAACAAAACATCATTAAGGCAATCAACAAGCCTATCTACCAAAAGTTACATATTAGAGCGACCGGCACGAGGGAAAGGAACTATACTCCAAAGGAAACCTCCAGCGGATCCTAATCTGCAATGCCTCGCAGGGCATCATAAAACAACAGAAGGGTGAGAAACATAACATAATAATCAAGGCATAAGATATATATATATATATATATATATATATATATATATATATATATATATATATATATATATATATATATATATATATATATAAATATATATATATATATATATATATATATATATATATATATATATAGAAATACTCAAGTACCGAATGCCTATATTCTACAGCTTTTCACTACGGTGCGTAGTAATAAATTCTCACCACATCAAATACACTTAGACGTATACACTCACACCAAACCATCCATCCATTAGTCAATACCCTACACATTCATTTATTCGCTATCCACGTCTCATCAATTCCTGCACGCATGCATATTACATATGACAACCGCAACCATACCGTGTGATTCGTATAACACTCATCTAATATCCTCAATCCTCTTTCCGGGTTATGGGCATATCGCTCGTGCCCTACCGGGAACAACATCTCAGTCATTCTACCCCGGTAACTACTTCACTAGGAACGACACATTGCTATCCTACCCTAGTGAGTACAACTCCTCCACGCTTACTTCAACGTCATCCTCCCATCTATCAGACCATACATAAATATATACTATTATATTCTTAGAGATTATTCTTCGTTCATCATCTGAAGATGATAATACAACTCATAGGGACAGACTCATTCATCCGCCAGATTCTCCTATGAACCTATCACTTATCAAATCCTCCACGGGATCAAATAACCGTCGCATCAAGCGAGGTTCTGCAGATCCTACACGGGATCAAATATAACCATCGCATCAAGCGAGGTTCTGCAGATCCTACACGGGATTAAATATAACCATCGCATCAAGCGAGGTTCTGCAGATCCTACACGGGATCAAATATAACCATCGCATCAAGCGAGGTTCTGCAGATCCTACACGGGATCAAATATAACCATCGCATCAAGCGAGGTTCTGCAGATCCTACACGGGATCAAATATAACCATCGCATCAAGCGAGGTTCTGCAGATCCTACACGGGATCAAATATAACCATCGCATCAAGCGAGGTTCTGCAGATCCTACACGGGATCAAATATAACCATCGCATCAAGTGAGGTTCTGCAGATCCTACACGGGATCAAATATAACCATCGCATCAAGCGAGGTTCTGCAGATCCTACACGGGATCAAATATAACCATCGCATCAAGCGAGGTTCTGCAGATCCTACACGGGATCAAATATAACCATCGCATCAAGCGAGGTTCTGCAGATCCTACACGGGATCAAATATAACCATCGCATCAAGCGAGGTTCTGCAGATCCTACACGGGATCAAATATAACCATCGCATCAAGCGAGGTTCTACAGATCCTACACAGGATCAAATATAACCATCGCATCAAGCGAGGTTCTGCAGATCCTACACGGAATCAAATATAACCATCGCATCAAGCTAGGTTCTGCAGATCCTACACGGGATCAAATATAACCATCGCATTAAGCAAGGTTCTGCAGATCCTACACGGGATCAAATATAACCATCGCATCAAGCGAGGTTCTGCAGATCCTACACGGGATGAAATATAACCATCGCATCAAGCGAGGTTCTGCAGATCCTACACGGGATCAAATATAACCATCGCATCAAGCGAGGTTCTGCAGATCCTACACGGGATCAAATATAACCATCGCATCAAGCGAGGTTCTGCAGATCCTACACGGGATCAAATATAACCATCGCATTAAGCGAGGTTCTGCAGATCCTACACGGGATCAAATATAACCATCGCATCAAGCGAGGTTCTGCAGATCCTACACGGGATCAAATATAACCATCGCATCAAGCGAGGTTCTGCAGATCCTACACGGGATCAAATATAACCATCGCATCAAGCGAGGTTCTGCAGATCCTACACGGGATCAAATATTAATACACAACCACTAGGAATGATGTTATATCATTCTACCCTAGTGCACCCCTCAATCACACCTCATTCGGAATACTCCTAACACACCACAATATTGTTTGTGCCTCATTAGGAACGATATCACGTCGTCCTACCCTAATGAGCCCGCAACTAGGAATGATATCACATCATTCTACCCTAGTGTAATCCACTCCGACACTACGTTCACTACTCAATGCCCACATAATCCTATTATGTTCTCATACATTCATATTATCATGCCGACGGCAACGAACTCGATCATCTCATCATGCAATCCTATTCGATCTAGCGATTGCATAAAATTGCCGATCGGCCACACTCACGCTTCATAAACCATAAACTAGGATTCACGCCATTCGGCTACCCACAGCACCTCACGGGCTAGCATACCCGCTTTTAAATCGAGGAAAGGTCGATCACAATCAGGGTCCCAAGCCACAACAGTACACAACAGGAGAGAAACTCATTCTGCTACGTTCGCTACACGCTCGCCTAGCGAGCTACTAGCGAACGTTCGCTACCTCCTCGCTTAGCGGACTGCTAGCGAGTGCAAACAGAACTTCCAAACATTGCTCGCTACCTCGTTAGCCACGGCGAACCCCCAGCGAGCTCTTCGCTACTCCCTTCGCTACTAGCGAAAGACCATAATACCATTATGTCCCAAGTCTGGGACCGTTCGCTACGCACTCGCCTAGCGAGATGCTAGCGAACACTCGCGACCTGCTCGCCTAGCGAGATGCTAGCGAGCGTCTGCGAACAGAACTTCTCCCCACTGTTCAGAATTCGAAACAGTCGATAAATTCACCCAATAATTCCCCACTTGCTCCAGTAATCATAACCTAACGTTTCCCGACATAAATCCTACCACTTATTCTCATCTTCATTAAACAAAAATAGATTCTACCGATCGAATCAATTTCGACCTAAGACGGAAATTATAGGAAACTCTCCAAAACCCTAACTCAATCAACCATACACTTACATAATCATACATATTGATTTAGATAGTAAGATTTCACACCCTTACCTTGGATTAATCGAAGCTTTGAGCTGTTCTTGATGATCCCACACTTTTCTTCTTCTTCTTCTCTTTTCTCCTCCTTTTCCTTCTTCCTCTTTTCTTTCCTTCCTTTTTCTCTTATGTTTCTTTTCTCTTCTATTTCCCTTTTAATATCCTTCTCATTATTTCTCCAAAACATCTATTAATTCAATATCCCATAAAATATCCCACTTATCATTAAATAGGAAATGTCCAAAATACCCTCCAAACTATTTTCCCCGAAAACTCTCAAAATCGGTTAAAATAGAATAATATGTAAACTTAACATATTTCCACACAAATTCCATATCCAAAATAATATTCGTCCAATTAAATTAAGTAGGGACTCGATAAAAGAGACAATCGAAATCGGGGCGTTATAACTCTCCCCCACTTAGGAATTTTCGTCCTCGAAAATATTACCTGATTCAAACCATACCGGACGTAACATCGCGTCCGCTCTCTAATTCTCAAGTTGCACATGATCGCCCACGTCCATACTTCCGTACCACAAACATAGTCATGCCGCGTGACTCAATTAAGACCGTCAATCTACACCAATCTCCATTGAAGATTACAGGCACTCCACATACACTCCACCAGGAACGACATCTCAGTCATTCTACCCTGGTGATCGCCTCACTAGGAACGACGCATAGTCATTCTACCCTAGTGATTGCAACCATAACACTTATACCTCATCGGGAATGACACACTAGTCATTCTACCCTAATGAGTTTGAATCTCGGATACAAACTTTTATCTATCATCATCATCCTAAAGTATTCGCTCCCACTCACCATAAAATCAACGGAATTCAAATCCGACTTCTCTCTCCGGCGGTACAACAATCTAACATGCTATTTCCCACTCTTCTGCCGGGCTACTCTGGTACAAGTTCAACAAGACACAGTGTGTTCCCGAACTTCAAGCTCGACTAACACCGGTTACTATTGTAACCCTCAAAACACGGCCTCTCTTGGATCCTATATCCTCTTCAGTCGTCTCACGCACAAATCTCGGGTCCGAGTACAACACTCTCGCCTGAATCATATTATTACAAAGGAGTCCTACGCTCCCCTGCCATACAAGGCTTCAGATTCTCATCTGACTCAATATTTCGACGATACAACATACAATCTTTATCACCTCAGCGATATTCATTATAACAAGTTCCAACCTAGAATGACTAATCCTCATCAACAGAAAAAGGGTCAATCCACTTATTCAACTCAGAATTCTCTTAACTAAAATCATATTCCTCATTGTATCCTTATCTTTCAGAATTGTGAGCAAAAGCTTGGACTTTGCTAAGACAACATCCTTTGTGGTAGCTTCGCCCATTAAAGCCATATGATTTAACAAATCATTATGCGAAGGTTTAACTTCATAGTAACTAAAATCCTTATTCTTACTCAAGCTATCCCACACAGATTTTGCTGATGTTTCTTGATTCTTCTTCACGAAATGCATGAAGTAAACAGTGATCAAAATAGTCCTTATGGTATCCTCGTAGATCTTCCTTGGCTTTTGAAGTTTGATCCATTTACCATCCCTCGATAGCACTGATATCTCAGGCTTGACATTGGAAAAAAGGTCAAACCCCCATGCTATATCTCGCATAAAAAAATTTCTTTAGCCCATTATCGGCCTTACTGTGCAAAAACACTTTAGGTTTTCAAGGTCATCACTCGCCTCAAACCTTTACTGAACAATCAAAGCTCTTAACCTTCGGCCCTAACACACAACAGCAACCAACTCTAAGTCAATCTTCAAATAACTTTTCTTGTACCTTTTATTCGCCTTAAAACACACTTAGAACTTTGTTGGTGTGCATTTACGCATCTCCCCAGCGTGTCACCAAGGCATTATGAAACGCAACATATGTTTTGGTCGGGTTCGACAAAACCAAAGCACAAATTGTTGATAGTTCTTCTCAAAACTCCTCGAACCTCTCCACAGTGACATAACACCGCCTTCTCCTCCAACATGGATAACACAAGCTCCCGATGTTCAACAATACACCGAGCTACAGCCCCACACTTGTAGCATCCTGGAGAACCACAAGTTCTCCCCCACTTAGATCATTCTTACTTCTGCAGACAATGGTTAAACACCAAACACGTACCGACAGTGTCTTCACACACATGTCGCGTACAAGGGAACAACCAACATTAGACACTTGGCCGGATGGACCGACCTGCTCTGATACCACTTTGTAACGCCCCCTTTCTATACCCCAAAATAATCACATATCAAATCATATAGTCATGAATACAAGTGTTTTTATTTTCATCAGAGTATATTTACATTTAGGTATAAAAGAAGTGCGTCACAATACTCACGAAACGACCACATGAATATTAATGTTTAAAAAGAATTAACTCAAAAGGGGTAAATCTCAACTAAAAATAAACGCATGATTCTTCGAAATTACATATTCATGTTTTCTCTTAAAGCGGAAGACTAAAACATATATATATTCACTTAAGACATGACAAAACGTAATTACATGTCATCTGGTTGTTCACAACTCTAATCTCATACAAACAAAACATCATTAAGGCAATCAACAAGCCTATCTACCCAAAGTTACATATCAGAGCGACCGACACGAGGGAAAGGAACTATACTCCAAAGGAAACCTCCAGCAGATCCTAATCTACAATGCCTCGCAGGGCATCATAAAACAACAGAAGGGTGAGAAACATAACATAATAATCAAGGCATAAGATATATATATATATATATATATATATATACATATATAGAAATACTTAAGTACCGAATGCCTATATTCTACAGCTTTTCACTACGGTGCATAGTAATAAATTCTCACCACATCAAATACACTTAGACGTATATACTCACACCAAACCATCCATCCATTAGTCAATATCATACACATTCATTTATTCGCTATCCATGTCTCATCAATTCCTGCACGCATGCATATTACATATGACAACCGCAACCATACCGTGCGATTCGTATAACACTCATCTAATATCCTCAATCCTCTTTCCGGGTTATGGGCATATCGCTCGTGCCCTACCGGGAACAACATCTCAGTCATTCTACCCCGGTAACTACTTCACTAGGAACGACACATTGCCATCCTACCCTAGTGAGTACAACTCCTCCACGCTTACTTCAACGTCATCCTCCCATCTATCAGACCATACATAAATATATACTATTATATTCTTAGAGATTATTCTCCGTTCATCATCTGAAGATGATAATGCAACTCATAGGGACAGACTCATTCATCCGCCAGATTCTCCTATGAACCTATCACTTATCAAATCCTCCACGGGATCAAATAACCGTCGCATCAAGCGAGGTTCTGCAGATCCTACACGGGATCAAATATAACCATCGCATCAAGCGAGGTTCTGCAGATCCTACACGGGATCAAATATAACCATCGCATCAAGCGAGGTTCTGCAGATCCTACACGGGATCAAATATAACCATCGCATCAAGCGAGGTTCTGCAGATCCTACACGGGATCAAATATAACCATCGCATCAAGCGAGGTTCTGCAGATCCTACACGGGATCAAATATAACCATCCCATCAAGCGAGGTTCTGCAGATCCTACACGGGATCAAATATAACCATCGCATCAAGCGAGGTTCTGCAGATCCTACACGGGATCAAATATAACCATCGCATCAAGCGAGGTTCTGCAGATCCTACACGGGATCAAATATAACCATCGCATCAAGCGAGGTTCTGCAGATCCTACATGGGATCAAATATAACCATCGCATCAAGCGAGGTTCTGCAGATCCTACACGGGATCAAATATAACCATCGCATCAAGCGAGGTTCTGCAGATCCTACACGGGATCAAATATAACCATCGCATCAAGCAAGGTTCTGCAGATCCTACACGGGATCAAATATAACCATCGCATTAAGCGAGGTTCTGCAGATCCTACACGGGATCAAATATAACCATCGCATCAAGCGAGGTTCTGCAGATCCTACACGGGATCAAATATAACCATCGCATCAAACGAGGTTCTGCAGATCCTACACGGGATCAAATATAACCATTGCATCAAGCGAAGTTCTGCAGATCCTACACGGGATCAAATATAACCATCACATCAAGCGAGGTTCTGCAGATCCTACACGGGATCAAATATAACCATCGCATCAAGCAAGGTTCTGCAGATCCTACACGGGATCAAATATAACCATCGCATCAAGCGAGGTTCTGCAGATCCTACACGGGATGAAAGATAACCATCGCATCAAGCGAGGTTCTGCAGATCCTACACGGGATCAAATATAACCATCGCATCAAGCGAGGTTCTGCAGATCCTACACGGGATCAAATATAACCATCGCATCAAGCGAGGTTCTGCAGATCCTACACGGGATCAAATATAACCATCGCATCAAGCGAGGTTCTGCAGATCCTACACGGGATCAAATATAACCATCACATCAAGCGAGGTTCTGCAGATCCTACACGGGATCAAATATTAATACACAGCCACTAGGAATGATGTTATATCATTCTACCCTAGTGCACCCCTAAATCACACCTCATTCGAAATACTCCTAACGCACTACAATATTGTTTGTGCCTCATTAGGAACGATATCACGTCGTCCTACCCTAATGAGCCCACAACTAGGAATGATATCACATCATTCTACCCTAGTGTAATCCACTCCGACACTACGTTCACTACTCAATGCCCATATAATCCTATTATGTTCTCATACATTCAGATTATCATGCCGACGGCAACGAACTCGATCATCTCATCATGAAATCCTATTCGATCTAGAGATTGCATAAAATTGCCGATCGGCCACACTCACGCTTCACAAACCATAAACTAGGATTCACGCCATTCGGCTACCCACAGCACCTCACGGGCTAGCATACCCGCTTTTAAATCGAGGAAAGGTCGATCGCAATCAGGGTCCCAAGCCACAACAATACACAACAGGAGAGAAACTCATTCTGCTACGTTCGCTACACGCTCGCCTAGCGAGCTACTAGCGAACGTTCGCTACCTCCTCGCTTAGCGGACTGCTAGCGAGTGCAAACAGAACTTCCAAACATTGCTCACTACCTCGTTCGCCACGGCGAACCCCCAGCGAGCTCTTCGCTACTCCCTTCGCTACTAGCGAAAGACCATAATACCATTTTGTCCCAAGTCTGGGACCGTTCGCTACGCACTCGCCTAGCGAGATGCTAGCGAACACTCGCGACCTGCTCGCCTAGCGAGATGCTAGCGAGCGTCTGCGAACAGAACTTCTCCCCACTGTTCAGAATTCGAAACAGCCGATAAATTCACCCGATAATTCCCCACTTGCTCCAGTAATCATAACCTAACATTTCCCGACATAAATCCTACGACTTATTCTCATCTTCATTAAACAAAACTAGATTTCTACCGATCGAATCAATTTCGACCTAAGACGGAAATTATAGGAAACTCTCCAAAACCCTAACTTAATCAACCATAAACTTACATAATCATACATATTGATTTAGATAGTAAGATTTCACACCCTTACCTTGGATTAATCGAAGCTTTGAGTTGTTCTTGATGATCCCACACTTTTCTTCTTCTTCTTTTCTTTTCTCCTCCTTTTCCTTCTTCCTCTTTTCTTTCCTTCCTTTTTCTCTTATGTTTCTTTTCTCTTCTATTTCCCTTTTAATATCCTTCTCATTATTTCTCCAAAACATCTATTAATTCAATATCCCATAAAATATCCCACTTATCATTAAATAGGAAATGTCCAAAATACCCTCCAAACTATTTTCCCCGAAAACTCTCAAAATCGGTTAAAATAGAATAATATGTAAACTTAACATATTTCCACACAAATTCCATATCAAAAATAATATTCGTCCAATTAAATTAAGTAGGGACTCGATAAAAGAGACAATCGAAATCGGGGCGTTACAGAAATCACCCTCATTACCTTCCAATTTCTCTCCTAATGATATTTGGGATGTGTTTGGATTGAAAGGGACTTTGGTTATGCCTTGCACATTGGTTTGGCAAATGTTACTTGTGATGTAAGTAACTACTTTTCAAAGCAAGTCCACAAATTAAACTTCAATTCAAAATTGTGGCTAAACCAGTGTTCTTAAAATGTGTTTTAGAATCAAAATGACATATTACATGCCTTGTTTTGGACATGTAGATCAAAAATATCAATTTCCATCTTTGGTTCATTTGAAAATCATCCTTATTTTAGGTCATTTTTGCAACTTTGAGATACAAGCAATTCCAAGCTCTCATGACCTATTGGCTAGCCTTAAAACATCATTTTGAACAAGTTTGATGTTGAACATTTTCCCATTTGAAGCTTGGAAATAGGAGTTATGGCCTTATGGTTGAAATGACCTATAATCTCCAAATGACCAAAATGCCCTTGACTTGTCAAAGCCATAACTTGAGTTCTACAAATCCTATCAAGGACTTATAGTACTCTCTAGAAATCTAAGAGGATAAGGAACAACATTCATGTTGACCAAAAGTTCATAGGAATCATCCTTCTAGGGCAAAAGTTTCATGCAAGTTGGACTACTTTCAAGCCCCCAAATTCACATACCTCAGATGACCTGTAACTTGTCAAAGTCATAACATGAGTTCTACAAATCCTATGAAGGACTTCTAGCACTCAAATTAAAGCTAAGCTCATGCTCTAAAACAATCATGTTGGGGGCAAGATGAGATGACAATCACATATTGAGCTAAACTGCCTTGAAGATAGGGATCAAACCAGGGGATTTTACACTGTCAAGCCTTAGAAACCCTAGCTTGAAACTTCTCAACCTCTTCAATCATGATGAGTTGACCTTTTAATCATCCTTATAGCATCCCAATGTATCAATCCATGATCACATTGCCTTTGAATTAGGTCTCAACCTTCTTCAAATCATTAGTTGACTTAGGGTTGACCTAGTCAAACCCTAACTGCACCACTCATGGCTGAGTCTTCTTAATCTTGCACAATGACCTGTCAAGGCATCAAAGTGATCTTCAACACTTCTCATGAGCTCTCTCAAGACCTCAAGTCTAACTTCATGGCTTCAGAGTCATCTGATGACTTCCCACAACTCTCAAGTTAGGAGACACACCCTCTTGGCTTCAGCCATTCTCTCTGAGGATCTTTTAACTTCTCTGACAAGGATATCAACCCTTGAACACTTGGACAACCTTCTTAGCTAGATTCAAAGTCTTTTATAGCTCTTGATCGGTAATCATACCTCTTGATCTCCTGCATACATGCAAATGATAATGCTAATGTGCATGAAATGAAACACAAGCTAGGTAAAGAAATGTTGGGCAAATTTTGGGGTGCAACAGCTGCCCCTATTCAAACGGCTTGGACCTGACTGGGTGAGAAGCGAACGGCTCTCAAACAATCAAGGTAAAAGGCGGTTGAATACCAACAAACCCGGAAATTTGCCAACTGCACAAGTACACGGTACTCTGATGGGAACAAATCTTCGAAATCTGAAATATTAGCTGCGCGGAAACTAGCTAGGGAATTGGTCACACGGTAACCGGTGATACATGGTCGATCATGTCGTCAAGCATCAAGATTCCTCGGGACTCATCAGGTCATCAATCAAGTTAATCATGCCATCAGGCATTCAAAGAAATTTTTGGGTGTCAGCCGAACTTCATCACTAAGTCGGGAATAAAATTCTCAATCAATCATGAACCACTTGGGGATATCCAAACTTCTTCCATCAGGCACTCGCATCAGCTGAGAGAACTGCTTCGTTAATACGGTTGGACTTCAATCATCAAGTCTTCAAGGGAAGTTTCAACTTTGCTGTTCAGAAACCTGCTGGGGATGACGCATCTCCGCTGGGGATTCTGGAGAATTATCAAGTAACTCTGCTTCAGGGATCCAGAGATCATTCTGGATGAATCAACTCTGCTGAGGACTTCAAGAATCGTCTTGAACCAATAATTCTGCTGGAGATTTCAGGAATCATCCTGAGCAAACACTCTGTCGGGGACTCTAAGCATCAACTTGAGCAACCAACTCTGGCGACTTCACAGGGGATTTTAAGAATCATCTTAAGCAAACCACTTCGCTGAGGAGTTCAAGAATCATCTTGAGCAAGCGACATTGCTGGGGGAATTCAAGAATCATCCTGAGCCACACCACTCCTCTGAGGTTTCAGGAATCATCCTGAGCAGATACCCTGTCGGGGAACACCTGCAAGACAAGAACGGTAACAACCTAGCTCATGTTTCATATGCATATGTTTTGACAATGGCGCAATGCTCCAAACGGTGGAAATGCTACGCGTTTAGGGTAAATGCTATGCAATCATGCACAATGCTATGTCCCCATCAGCAAAATAAATGCTGAAGGGAGAATCCTCCTGTCAAGGAGAAAGGACCACTCTGGTGGAGGAAGGACTCATCCTGCCAAGGAGAAGAAGTCACACCAATCTCAATCGGACTCCGCCTGGGGAACTGAACTTCAGTTGATTGCTGCAGGGGAATAAAGCTCTACGAGAACCTGGACCCGCTCATCCGGGTATACGAACCACAACTGCTGAGGAAAACGATGTCAATCGCCGAAATAAACTGCACGGCCTTCGCGGCTAGACCTTTCCTGGAGATAACGACTCCGATAGGGAAATACAACATCAGCTATTCCACACTCTACTGGGGAAAAACCAATCATGGCCCAAACGGCTTCCAAGGACTCAGCTCTCTTGGGGATCTGCAAACTCGGTTGGGGAAGAAGGAATCGTCCTGCTTACAGGGGAGAGTACAAATCTGCGAGGAATTTCAATTCCGCTGAAAGCTTCAGCCTTGAACTGTCGGGTGCTGTACACTTCTGTATATGACTCAGCTGGGGAAACAATGATCCTTCAGGATACATCTGATTGGGGAGAGAATCTTCTCTGCTCGGGGAGACATATCAATGCTCTTGGTCTTATATTCAAACTCCACGGGGAGACGCTGTTGAACTTGCGGGAGAAGAAGGAATCATCTGGCTTAGGGCGCATACGGCGTACTGCCTGGTATGTGCTACACCTGCAACAACACAAACAAACAGACAAGATACCCTTCTCAAAGGGACCTATCAAGGTTATCATCTGGTGACAATGTTCAAGTAATTCATTGTTTCAACAATCAGTGGCCTAGGCCAATAAGTTTATGTATGGGCATTTTATCAAAAACATCGGCGTTCTTTTTCGCAAACAAAACAGATAAGTGCTAAACAGACAAACATATTTGCTGAATAGTATACATTTTATTGATAACGAACCCCTGAATGGGTAAAAATGTTTTACAACAGATGCAAGCTCCTGGAATGAGGAAGCTGCGCAGAAATAAAACATAAATATACATCAGTATATACACAAATGCCGACAATGAGGCGTAGACGAACACCATGAGTTGATCCCTCTATGACCCACTCGACTTCGATACTTCTCCGACGCTTCAGCTTCAGAAGAGATTGATTCAGATAAACGGCCCTCAGGTCCTCCAAACCACTAGGCAATGAAAGTCGACACGCGGAACGCAGTCATTTGCTTTTTCAAATCCCTAACTTTTGCCTGAATCGCCCTTTCGGGTTTTCGACTCACCGGGATACCCTTTTTTGCCAAAATCTCCCTTCCGGGTTTTCGACTTTGCGGGTGTACATTCTTTTCTTTTATATCCCTAATTTTTGCCCGAACCTTTTTTCCTTTTTTATGGTTCGCCGGGATGCCCCATTTTTGCCTGGATATTCTTTTTCTTTCCAGCGGGTCATTTTTAAGCAAAGTATTTTTTAACTGCGTCCGCGTTAACCGGGGATGCAAAATCTTCGCCATCCATCGTGGATAACAACAAGGCTCCTCCCGAGAAGACCTTGCTGATGACGTACAGTCCTTCGTAATTAGGAGTCCACTTGCCCCGGTGATCGGAGTGTGGAGGAAGAATCTTCTTCAGGACGAGATCACCCGTCTGAAAGCTTCTAGGACGCACCTTCTTATCATAAGCTTTCTTCATTTGGCTTTGGTACAGACGACCATATGCAATCGATGCTAATCTTTTCTCGTCCATCAGGCTGAGTTGGTTTAGTCGGTTCTTAATCCATTCTGCCTCATCGAGTTTCACGTCAACCAAAACTCACAAAGAAGGAATCTCAACTTCTAACGGTAGGACAGCTTCCATACTGTACACTAGTGAGAAGGGAGTTGCCCCGGTTGATGTACATACCGTTGTACGATAACCGTGCAATGCAAATGGCAAAATCTCATGCCAGTCCTTGTAGGTCACAACCATCTTCTGTACAATCTTCTTGATATTCTTATTGGCCGCTTCAACGACGTCATTCATCTTCGGCCAGTAAGGAGATGAGTTGTGGTGTTCAATCCTGAAACTCTGGCATAGCTCCTTCATCATCTTGTTATTTAGATTCGAACCAATATCAGTAATGATCCGTTTGGGAATTCCGTAACGACAGATGATGTCCCTCTTTATGAATTTAGCCACCACCTGCTTGGTCACATTAGCGTATGAGGCTGCCTCCACCCACTTGGTGAAGTAGTCGATAGCCACTAGAATGAAGCGATGACCGTTATATGCAGTGGGCTTGATCTTGCCTATCATGTCGATGCCCCACATGGAGAACGGCCACGGGGAGGACATGACATTAAACGGGCACGGCGGCACGTGAATCTTATCAGCGTAAATCTGGCATTTATGACATCTCTTCGCGAATTTAAAGCAATCCGATTCCATCACCAGCCAGTAATATCCTGCTCTCAGGATCTTTCTTGTCATAGCATACCCACCGGCGTGCGTACCAAATGTGCCTTCATGGACTTCTTCCATGAGCATATTCGCTTCTTTATCATCTACACATCTGAGTAGCACGAGATCGTGGTTTCTTTTATACAAAACTCCATCAGGATTGAGATAAAAATTTCCAGACAGCCTCCTCAGAGTCTTCTTATCCTGGGTTGACGCTCCCTCAGGATATTCCTTAGTCATAAGGAAGGTCTGGATGTCATGGAACCATGGCTTGCCATCGGAGGCTTCCTCGATCGCAAAGACGAATGCAGGTCTATCAAGACGAGAAAGAACAATTCTTGGAGCTTCATTCCAAAAATTGACTTTATACATCGAAGCCAACGTGGCTAAGGCATCAGCCATTTAATTCTCGGCCCTGGGCACATGATGGAGTTCCACTCGATCAAAGAACGGAAGCAGCCTTCTGGCATAATTCATGTACGGAACCAAATTCGATTGGCGAGTCTCCCACTCCCCTTTAATCTGGTTGATCACAAGTGCCGAGTCACCATATACATCTAGGTTCTTGATTCTCAACTCAATTGCCTCTTCTAGACCCATGATGCATGCTTCGTACTCCGCTTCGTTATTGGTGACCGGAAACATCAGTCTCGCGGTGATCGGGATGTGGGATCCGTGGGGAGTCGTGATGATCGCTCCAATGCCACTTCCATAAGAATTAACTGCCCCGTCAAATATCAATTGCCACTGGGATTTCCTATCTGGCCCCTCGTCAGGCAACGGTTGATCGCAATCTTTCGCTTTAAGAAACATGATATCCTCATCAGGGAATTCAAATTTCATTGGCTGATAATCCTTGATCGGCTGTTCGGCAAGGTATTCAGACAATACGCTTCCCTTGATGGCCTTCTGGGAAACGTACTAAATGTCATATTCCGTCAACACCATTTGCCATCTGGCAATCCTGCCCGAAAGCGCTTGCTTCTCGAAGACGTACTTGATCGGACCCATCTTCGAAATTAGCATGGTCGTGTGATTGAGCATGTACTGTCGTAAACATTTGGCAGCCCAGGCTAGTGCACAACACGTCTTTTCCAGCATCGAGTAACGAGATTCACAATCTGTGAACTTTTTACTCAAATAGTAAATGGCATGCTTCTTTCTGACCCTCTCGTCGTGCTGACCGAGAACACACCCCATACTATTCTCAAGAACTGTCAAGTACATGATTAAGCGTCGGCCGGCCACTGGGGGTATCAAGATCGGAGGTTCCTGCAGATACTGTTTTATCTTATCAAATTCCTTCTGGCAATCCTCGTTCCAGATAATCGCCTGATCTTTTTTCAGTAGTTTGAACATCGGTTCACACGTGGCCGTGAGCTGAGAGATAAACCTCGCAATGTAGTTTATTCTGCCCAGGAAACCACGAACTTCTTTTTCTGTTTTTGGCGCTGGCATTTCTTGTATTGCTTTTATCTTTGCAGGATCAACCTCAATGCCTCTTTCGCTCACGATAAACCCCAGTAGTTTTCTGGACCGTACTCCGAAAGTACACTTGTTAGGATTCAGCCTCAACCTGAACTTCCTAAGCCTCTCAAAAAGCTTCAGCAAATTGGCCAAATGCCCCTCCTCTGTTTGGGACTTCGCAATCATGTCATCAACATAGACTTCAATCTCATGATGAATCATATCATGAAACAAAGTAACCATTGCTCGTTGGTAAGTGGCCCCTACGTTCTTCAGACCGAAAGGCATTACCTTGTAGCAAAATGTTCCCCAAGGTGTGATAAACGTAGTTTTCTCCATGTCCTCCGGCGCCATCTTGATCTGATTATAACCGGAGAAGCCATCCATGAACGAAAACACGGAGAGCTGAGCTATATTGTCGACCAACACATCAATATGAGGGAGCAGGAAATCATCTTTAGGGCTCGCCCTATTCAAATCCCGATAATCGACGCACATTCGCACCTTGCCGTCCTTCTTCGGTACAGGTACTATGTTGGCGACCCACGGAGGGTAAGTAGTGACCGCTAAGAAGCCAGCATCGAGCTGCTTTTGCACTTCTTCTTTGATCTTAATGGCCATATCTGGTCGTGTCCTTCTAAGCTTCTGCTTAACAGGAGGACAATCTTCTCGCAGCGGCAAATGGTGGACCACGATGTCAGTATCAAGTCCGGGCATATCTTCGTATGACCAAGCAAAGACGTCACTATACTCTCTTAGCATCTCAACCAATCTCTGCTTGACATCACTCTACAACGCGGCCCCTATCCTGACATTCCAGACTAGCTCTTCAGAACCCAAATTCACAATCTCAATCTCTTCTTCGTGAGGCAGAATAACTTTCTCTTCTTGTTTCAACAAGCGGGCCAACTCTTCGGGAAGGTCTTCGTCTTCATCAATCTCTTCTTCGGCTTGATAGATCGGGAAATCAAAGTCGAAGTGAGTTGTAGAAGGTCCAGAGTCGATGTCATCTGCTATGTGGATCCTGCAATAACAAGGGTTAAGCTTAAAACAAGGATATGCAGGTTAGCACAAACCCCATTGCCATTTTATTGTTTTTCAAAACAAATATAAAACAGGAATAACAGAGATCACAACATTTGAATACGAAGAAAACGCCTTTTGATTTATTGATAAAATGCATGTACATAATCAAACGAGGCCCTGACAATAAAACCTCCATGCCCCGGTAGGACATAGGGTTGTACAATGATTGGAAAAAGTAAATCATTACTCTTTGCCTGCCATTTGGATGATATCCCTGACGGACCAGTTGTTGAGGCTATCGCCTGGTTTGCATGGCTGTATCCAAGAGTCCAGATCGCAGTCGCTGTCTTCGCCGTCTTCAGACACTGCGTTGACGCTTTCAAATATCACCCCGCCGTTGGTAAACTGGATCGGCCCTTTACCTCGCGACGCACTGCTAGAAAAAGAGGAGGCTTCAGCCGCAGGAGAATATCCCAACCCAAACTTGTCCTGCTTGTTGGGTATCTCTAGAATCTGCCTCTAGCCTGAGGTAGATCCGACTTGAACAACGGCCCGGGCTTCCTTGAAGGACGAGAGAGTCATCTCTGGTTTCTCATTGACTACAGAAGCTACGTTCTTGACTTTAACAGCTTCGAACGCTTGACATAGGGTTTCGTGGATTTCCCCATCCATCTCAACATACTTGAAGGACGACAAATGGCTCACCATTATATCTTCCTCGCCATATACAGTCATGATGCTACCTCTGACAGCATATTTGAGCTTCTGGTGCAACGTGGAGGTCACGGCACCCGCAAAATGGATCCATGGCCGGCCCATGAGACAGCTGTAGGCGGGCATGATGTCCATAATGTAGAAGACTGCGTCGAATGTTTCCGGCCCGACTTGGATCGGCAACGTCACCTCCCTGAAAACATGGCGTTTGGTTCCATCGAACGCCTTCACAACCAGATCACTGGGTGTGCAGATCAATCCTCGAGTATCTAACTTCATCAATGCTTTCTTCGGAAGAACATTGAGCGATGACCCTGTGTCCACCAACACGTGAGACATAATCGTTCCCCTACACTCTATCGAGATGTCCAGGGCGCTATTGTGGTTCCTCCCCTTCGGGGTCAGCTCCAGTTCAGTGAACCCTAACCCATTACCAGCATTCACGTGGGCTACGACCCCTTCCAACTGATTGACCGATATTTCCTGCGGTACATATGTGGCATTCAATACCTTCAGCAGTGCGTTGCGGTGTGCCTCAGAACACAACAACAAATTCAAGATGGAAATTTTTGAGGGTGTTTGATGGAGATGATCCACGATCTTGTAGTCACTCTTTTTAATCAACCTCATAAACTCTTCGACGTCTTTGACAAGTAAGTCTTTTTCTACCCCGCGAGGGATCTCTTCAACGACTTTACTCTTCCCTTTATCAGTTGCGTCAGCTCTGTCCGCTTTGTCCGCCATGACCTCAGGTGGTGCAAACACTCTTCCGCTGCGAGTAATTCCGCTAACGCCCGCTAGGTTCCCCGCACATGACCCTGAGGGTTCTAGTTCCAACTTCTGTCCGTTGCAGTAGACCTCTGCCCCATAATGCCATGGGACAACATTAGTGCTTTCGAAAGGTATCGGTCCAACTTTGGTGATGGTAATTGTGGGCGGTCTGGGTGCAGAAATAGTGATCGTCCGACGAGGGATGGTGATGGTGGCAACCTCATCATCTTGCTTCAGCATTACCTCTTCCGATCCGCTTTCGGCCCTTCGGCTAAATTGCAGGATTCCTTCGGTCATCAGACTTTGAATCCCCTCTATCAACTGTTCACATCCATCAGGACTCGTCGCACAGCCCATACACAGCTCTCCACAACCTGGAAAGAAACCCCTTTTCATCAGCTTAGCTTTAACGAAGCTAAGCGGTGTCTTCAGATCCCTGACGTCAGTCAACAAATCCAAGCTCTCGTCTTCAATAATGGCATTTACTCCACTTCCCCTATGATTCGGCATAGGGTTCTTCATGACGTTTGGCACATTATCTGAGAAGTTGATGATCTTAGCGTCCACCATGTCCTGCACCTTGTGCTTGAAGGCTTTGCAATTCTCTATCGTGTGGCCTGGTGCCCCTGAGTGAAATTCGCAAGTCGCATTCGCATCATAACCTGGCGGCGGTGCCCCTGTCAAGGGAGTCAAGGTTCTCTTCTGGATCAACTATAGCTGGAGTAGAGTCTGTAATAGCTGAGCGTAGGACATGGGCGGTGTCTCGAGGTGACGGCTCGACAGAGGTGCCTTGTTCTGGTACTTTCTGTACCCTTGTTGATTCGGCTGCTGCAGCTGCTGCTGCTGTGGCTGGGGTTGCTGGACAGTGGGGATAGTTATACTGGCCACCTGCTGGTGAGGGCCTTTACCCTTCCTTCAAGCGTTGGACACGGCGCTCGTCTCTCCTTCCCGTCATTTGCCACCATAAGGTTTCTTTCCTCCTCCAGCCGAGGACAGATCACCTTGAATTTTCCCCAGTTTGATCCCATTTTCAACGTGCTCACCCGTGATAATGTGATCTGAGAAGCTTCCAGACATACTGCTGACCAATTTCTCATAATAAACCCCTGGGAGGGTGGCTACAAACATTTCCACAAGCTCGCGTTCAACCATCGGCGGCTGAACCCTGGCTGCCAATTCACGCCACCGCTGGGCGTATTCCTTGAACCCTTCGTTGTTCCTTTGCGACAGATTCTGCAGTTCGACTATATTCGGAGCTAAGTCGCTGTTGTATTGGTAGTGGTGCATGAATGCTTCAGCAAGTTCCTTCCACGTGCGCACACTGGTAGGTTCTAGACTCATGTACCATTCGTGGGAGGGCCCGGACAGACTGTCCTGAAAGAAGTGTGTAACGCCCCGATTCCGATTTCCTTTATTTTGAGTCCTTTCAATTTAATTGATTGAATTATTATTTTAAATATAGGATTTATGTGTTTAATATGTCATGTGTGCATATTATGCTATTTTTCTTTTTACCGATTTTGAGTGTTTCGGGTAAAAATAGGTTGGAGGGTATTCTGGGCATTAGTGATTATGCTAAGTGGATATTTTTATGAGAATTGATTAATTAGTGTGTGGAAGGAATTTGAGAGGAAAGAAATAAAATTATGAGATAAGAGAGGAAAAGAGAAAAGATAGTAGCATAGAAAGAAAAACAAGAGAAAGAAAGAGGAGAAGAGAAAGTGGAGAGAAAAGAAGAGGAAAACCTAGAACTTCAAGAAATCATCACCAAAGCTTTCGATTGATCGGGTAAGGGTGTGAAAACTTATTATTCTATCAATGTGTATAATCATGTATGATTTTGTTGGATTGTTTTGGATTGTTGGTAGTTTTTCTACACTTTCCAATTTAGGTTGAATTTGGTTTAATCGAAAGGAATCGTTGTTTAACGGTTAGAATCGTGATTAGATGATGTAGGTTAGACGATATATGTTAGACTAAGGCTACTGGAACAACTTTGGATTTAATCGGGTGATTATGGTGAGTTTGGAGGTGCTGGAGCAGAACTGAATGTTGCTGTTCGCAGACGACTAGCTAGCAGCTCGCTAGGCGAGCACGCAGCGAACGCTCGCTAGCAGCTCGCTAGGCGAGCATGCAGCGAACGGTCCCAGACTTGGGACAGTGAGATCCTGATGTCCCTCGCTGGCAGCGAAGGGAGTAGCGAGGAGCTCGCCGGAGGTTCGCTGTGGCGAACGGGGTAGCGAACGAGGTCTGTAGCCTCTGTTCTTGCTCGCTAGCAGTTCGCTAGGCGAGGAGGTAGCGAATGCTCGCTAGCAGCTCGCTAGGCGAGCGTGTAGCGAACGTAGCAGGATGAATTTTTTTCATGTTGCGTGGTGTTGTCGTGGCTTGGGATTGGATTGTGATTGACCCTTCTTTGATTTAATAGCTTATATGCTGGTTTGTGATGTGCTGTGGGTAGCCGTATGGCGTGAATCCTAGATTATGAATTGTGGCCGTTTGGGCAAATTATGTGCATCGTTTAGCTTGATTAAAAATCTATGATGTTTGTATGAATATATGCGATGAATGTGTAGAATGCATGAGTATGTTTGTAAACATGTGTGCATTTCAAGAGTGTCATGAGTCATGTTACATGTGAAGCATCATGGTATGCATTCTTGTGTCGATTGATTCCTCGGTGAATCTGCAGAACCTCGTGTGCCCTTGTGGGGTGTGAGAGATGGTTAATTATTGATCCCTCGGTGGATCTACAGAACCTCGTATGTTGCGATGGTTATTTTGATTCCGCGTAGAATCTGCAGAACCTCGTGTGCCCATGTGGGGTGTGAGCGATGGTTATTTGGTTCTTCAATTGAACCTGCTGAAATGAGTCGGTACCGCATTTGCATCTGCATAGAGTCGTGTGTCGGTCTCTATGAGTTGCATGTTGACATCTTGCATGGTGTATGGTGAGTAAACATAATTGTAAATGTTTATATGAATTGTTGATGATTGGCATGATTGCTATGCTTGAAGACACATGTATGTGTGAATATATGTATATGTATGTTTTGTGTGTTTATGAACTGATATAAACATTCTTGACGCATATTGTATATGCATGGTGTTCTATTTGTAAATAGATAATGTGAATACATTGTGATGTACGGTATGACGAGGTGAGTTGCGGTGAGAATGCGAAAGACGTACATTGGATATTATGTATATATATGTTTATATGCATTGTTATTATGATATCGTTTCTCACCCTTCTGTTGTTTCTTTTAATGCTCTATGAGGCATTGCAGATTAGATTGCTGGAGGTATTTTTGTGAAGCGTGGCTTCTTCCCTTTTTGGTCGGTCGGCTCTGATATGTAGCACCGGGTAGATAGGGATTATTTTGATTTTTTTTTTGTGATACATCTGTGTATGTATCTGCTGATGATATGTTTGTAAGCATGATGAATGATAACTGTATATGTGAACATATGTTTTGGAGAATTATGGAATATTTGGATATTCCGCCTTGTTCTAAATATTTCTGGTGGGTGCTACCCTGTTGTTGCATATCCGTTTGAGCAGGTGTTGTATGTGTTGGAATTTTGATGATAATGTGATATTTCCCTTTTATGCCACGTTGCAAATGTACTCTGATGGAATTTTGAATTTGTGCCTAAATGATTTAATTGTTTATTTTGGGGGTATAGAAAGGGGGTGTTACATTAAGTGGTATCAGAGCCAGTGTTGAGTCAGTTGTATCTGCCTCACTGTTTTGTTGGTTGAACGGTTGTTTGACCTTGTTGTTAGTTTTGGGAATAATCAGAATATGGCTGGTCGTAATGACAACGCTATGGCTGCGGCATTGGAGGCTATGGCTCGAGCAGTGCAGGGTGTGCCGAATGTGAATGCTAATGATGAGTTTAGAAAGAATCAGCCGCCGGTGTTCAAAGGAAGGTTTGATCCGGACGGTGCTCAGATTTGGCCGAAGAAGGTCGAGAGGATCTTCAGAGTTATGAATTGTGCTGAGGGGAACAAGGTGAGACTTGGATCTCACATGCTGAGAGAAGAAGCCGATGACTGGTGGGTCGGCATAAGACAAATTCTTGAAGTTGATGATGAGGAAATAACTTGGGATTTGTTCTGCACTGAATTTTTGAGGAAGTATTATCCGGAGAGTGTGAAGAGAAAGAAGGAAATGGAGTTTCTAGAATTGAAACAAGGTAACATGTCCGTGGTTGACTACACGGCTAAGTTTACGGAGTTGGTGAAATTCCATCCTCACTATGATGCAGTGACGGCGGAATTCTCCAAGTGTACTAAGTACGAGAACGGCTTGCGCCCGGAGATCAAGCAAGCTGTGGGATATCAGAGGATTCGAAGATTTTCGGACTTAATCGAATGATGTAGAATTTTCGAAGAAGATAGTAGAGCTCGTTCTACTCACTATAAGAGTTTGAATGAGAAGCAACTGAAGCAACCAGTAAGGAGTGGGCCTTATGTGACGCCTGCTGATAAAGACAAGCATAGGGAACACTTTATCAAGAAATCCGGAGGAGGAAGTTCTGGTCCCGTTAAGTGCTATAGGTGCGGCGAAGTGGGGCACAAGTCTTTTGAGTGTAAGAAGGCTGGGGAAAAGTGTGCTAACTGTGGTGGTCTCGGTCATGCTACAACTGAATGTAGAAGGAATTTGATTAAGTGTTTTAACTGTGGGGAGGTCGGTCATATTAGTACAAAGTGTACTAAGGCAAAGCAAGCTCCGTCAAGCGGGAAGGTATTTGCATTAGCGGGTGCAGACACTACTAATGCGGATCGGTTGATTAAAGGTACATGCTTTATTAATAATATGCCTTTAGTTGCTATTATTGATACCGGAGCGACTCATTCGTTTATTTCTTTCGAGTGCACTAAGCGTTTGGATTTGTGTTTTTCTTCTTGTGGTGGCGATATGGTTATTGAGACGCCCGCTTCGGGGTTGGTAACTACGTCTTTGGTATGTTTGAGTTGTCCCTTGACCATGTATGGTAAGGACTTTATTATGGACTTGGTGTGTTTGCCATTAGAAGGACTAGATGTGATTTTGGGTATGAATTGGTTGCAGTATAATAGAGTTCGTATTGATTGTTATCACAAGTTGGTGAGGTTTCCATCTTTGGGAGATGAGGAGGAAGAGAGTTTCCTATCCGCTAAAGAGTTGAAGAAACTTTTGGCGGATGAAGCTCAAGTGTTCTGTTTGTTTGCGTTGCTGTCGGTAGAGAATAAGGTTGAGTTGGATTTGGTTCCAGTGGTATGTGACTTTCCAGAAGTATTTTCGGAGGACATTACGGATGTACCGCCAGAAAGGGAAGTTGAGTTTTCGATTGATCTAGTTCCCGGTATTAGACCGATTTCGATGGCACCGTATCGTATGTCGGCATCGGAGTTGGTAGAGTTGAAGAAACAATTGAATGATTTATTGGAAAAGAGATTTGTTAGGCCGAGGGTTTCTCCTTGGGGTGCGCCGGTATTGTTGGTAAAGAAGAAAGATGGGAGCATGCAGTTGTGTATTGATTATCGGCAGTTGAATAAGGTGACTATTAAAAATAAGTATCCGCTTCCCAGAATTGATGATTTGATGGACCAATTGGTTGGTGCCCGTGTTTTTAGTAAGATTGATTTGAGCTCAGGTTATCACCAGATTCGTGTTAAAGAAGAAGATATTCAAAAGACGGCTTTTAGGACACGGTATGGTCATTATGAATTTTCTGTGATGCCATTCGGAGTTTCTAATGCGCCGGGTGTGTTTATGGAATATATGAATTGTATCTTTCATGAGCAGTTGGATCGTTTCGTAGTTGTGTTTATTGACGACATTTTGATTTACTCTAAGTCTCAAGAAGAGCATAAAGAGCATCTGCGAGTTGTGTTGCAAGTTTTGAAGGAGAAGCAATTGTATGCTAAGTTATCCAAGTGCGAGTTTTGGTTATCGGAAGTGAGTTTTCTTGGGCATGTTATTTCTGGTAATGGTATTTGTGTTGATCCGTCCAAGATTGATGCGGTAATGCAATGGGAGGCTCCTAAGTCGGTTACGGAGATCCGAAGCTTTTTGGGCTTGGCCGGATATTATCGGAGGTTTATTGAGGGATTTTCGAAGTTGGCACTTCCGTTGACTCAGTTGACTTGTAAGGGAAAAACTTTTGTTTGGGACATTAATTGTGAGAAGAGTTTTGTTGAACTTAAGAGACGGTTGACAACGGCATCGGTTTTGATTTTGCCAAATCCGACGGAATCGTTTGTGGTTTATTGTGATGCTTCTTTGTCCGGTTTGGGTGGTGTTTTGATGCAAGATGGTAAAGTTGTGGCTTATGCTTCAAGGCAATTGAGAGTGCATGAGAAGAATTATCCTACGCATGATTTGGAATTGGCGGCCGTGGTCTTTGTTTTGAAAATTTGGAGGCATTATCTCTATGGTGCGAGATTTGAAGTTTTTAGCGACCACAAGAGTTTGAAGTATTTATTTGAACAAAAGGAATTGAATATGAGGCAAAGGAGGTGGTTAGGGTTTTTGAAAGATTATGACTTTGGTTTGAATTACCATCCAGGTAAGGCAAATGTTGTGGCCGATGCTTTGAGCCGGAAGTTAGTGCATATGTCTACATTGATGGTGAGAGAATGGGAACTTTTAGAGAATTTTAGAGATTTGAGTTTGGTTTGTGAAATGACGCCGAGAAGTGTGAAACTTGGTATGTTGCATGTTACGAATGATTTTCTTGCTACCGTTCGTGAAAAGCAAAAGTTGGATTTGAAATTTATGGATTTGATGATGAATGAGAATGAGGACTTTAAAGTTGATAATTTTGGAGTCTTGAGATTCCGTGGTCGTATTTGTATTCCTGACGATATGGATTTGAGAAAGATGATATTGGAGGAAGGACACCGGAGTAATTTGAGTATTCATCCGGGTGCGAATAAGATGTATCAAGATTTGAAGAAAATCTTTTGGTGGTCCGGATTGAAGAGGGATGTAGCTCAGTTTGTGTATTCGTGTTTGACTTGCCAGAAGTCTAAGGTGGAACATCAGAAGCCTAGCGCTTTGATGCAACCGTTGGATATTCCGGAATGGAAATGGGATAGTATATCAATGGATATTGTTACGGGTTTACCAAATACGCAAAGAGGTCACAATGCTATTTGGGTGATTGTTGATAGGCTTACTAAATCTGCTCACTTTATTCCGATTGATATTGGTTATCCTTTGGAAAAGTTAGCCGAGATTTATATTCGGGTGATTGTGAAGTTGCATGGAGTTCCCAAGAGTATCGTGTCGGATAGAGATCCTAGATTTACTTCGAGATTTTGGGAAGGTTTGCAAGAGGCTTTAGGTTCTAAGTTGAGATTGAGTTCGGTGTATCATCCACAGACGGATGGCCAAACTGAGAGGACGATTCAAACGTTGGAGGACTTGTTGCGTGCTTGTGTGCTCGAGCAAGGTGGTGTTTGGGATAGCTTTTTGGCATTGATTGAGTTCACTTACAACAACAGTTTTCATGCAAGTATTGGTATGGCACCATTTGAGGCTTTGTATGGTCGGAGATGTCGAACACCTTTGTGTTGGCATGAAACCGGAGAGAGATCGGTAGTTGGACCAGAGATGGTACAACAAACGACGGAGAAGGTGAAGTTTATTCGGGAGAAGATGAAAGCTTCTCAGAATAGGCAAAAGAGTTATCATGATAAGAGAAGGAAGGATATTGAATTTCAAGAAGGTGACCATGTGTTTTTGAGAGTTACACCGGTTACGGGTATGGGTCGTGCTTTGAAGTCAAAGAAGTTGACTTCTCGTTTTATCGGTCCGTATCAAATTATTGCACGAGTTGGTGAATTGGCTTATCGTGTGGCGTTGCCTCCGAATCTTTCGAATTTGCATGATGTGTTCCATGTTTCGCAACTTCGGAAGTATGTTCCAGATCCGTCACATGTGATTCCTATGGATGAGGTGGAGGTAAGAGATAATCTTACGGTTGAGGTTTTACCGATTATGATTTTGGACCGCGAAGTTAAGAACCTAAGAGGCAAGGATATTTCGCTTGTAAAAGTAGCATGGGGAGGTGTTGCGGAAGGCAATATGACTTGGGAATTGGAGAGTAAGATGCGTGAGTCGCATCCTGAGCTGTTCGAATCAGGTAATATTTTCGAGGACGAAAATTCCTAAGTGGGGGAGAGTTGTAACGCCCCGATTCCGATTTCCTTTATTTTGAGTCCTTTTAATTTAATTGATTGAATTATTATTTTAAATATAGGATTTATGTGTTTAATATGTCATGTGTGCATATTATGTTATTTTTCTTTTTACCGATTTTGAGTGTTTCGGGTAAAAATAGGTTGGAGGGTATTCTGGGTATTAGTGATTATGCTAAGTGGATATTTTTATGAGAATTGATTAATTAGTGTGTGGAAGGAATTTGAGAGGAAAGAAATAGAATTATGAGATAAGAGAGGAAAAGAGAAAAGATAGTAGCATAGAAAGAAAAACAAGAGAAATAAAGAGGAGAAGAGAAAGTGGAGAGAAAAGAAGAGGAAAACCTAGAACTTCAAGAAATCATCACCAAAGCTTTCGATTGATCGGGTAAGAGTGTGAAACCTTATTATTCTATCAATGTGTATAATCATGTATGATTTTGTTGGATTGTTTTGGATTGTTGGTAGTTTTTCTACACTTTCCATTTTAGGTTGAATTTGGTTTAATCGAAAGGAATCGTTGTTTAACGGTTAGAATCGTGATTAGATGATATAGGTTAGACGATATATGTTAGACTAAGGCTACTGGAACAACTTTGGATTTAATCGGGTGATTTTGGTGAGTTTGGAGGTGCTGGAGCAGAACTGAATGTTGTTGTTCGCAGGCGACTCGCTAGCAGCTCGCTAGGCGAGCACGCAGCGAACGCTCGCTAGCAGCTCGCTAGGCGAGCGTGCAGCGAACGGTCCCAGACTTTGGACAGTGAGATCCTGATGTCCCTCTCTGGCAGCGAAGGGAGTAGCGAGGAGCTCGCCGGAGGTTCGCTGTGGCGAACGGGGTAGCGAATGAGGTCTGTAGCCTCTGTTCTTGCTCACTAGCAGTTCACTAGGCGAGGAGATAGCGAACGCTCGCTAGCATCTCGCTAGGCGAGCGTGTAGCGAACGTAGCAGGATGAATTTTTTCCCTGTTGCGTGGTGCTGTCGTGGCTTGGGATTCGGTTGCGATTGACCCTTCTTTGATTTAATAGCTTATATGCTGGTTTGTGATGTGCTGTGGGTAGCCGTATGACGTGAATCCTAGATTATGAATTGTGGCCGTTTGGGCTATTATGTGCATCATTTAGCTTGATTAAAAATCTATGATGTTTGTATGAATATATGCGATGAATGTGTAGAATGCATGAGTATGTTTGTAAACATGTGTGCATTTCAAGAGTGTCATGAGTCATGTTGCATGTGAAGCATCATGGTATGCATTCTTGTGTCGATTGATTCCTCGGTGAATCTGCAGAACCTCGTGTGCCCTTGTGGGGTGTGAGCGATGGTTAATTATTGATCCCTCGGTGGATCTGCAGAACCTCGTATGTTGCGATGGTTATTTTGATTCCGCGTAGAATCTGCAGAACCTCGTGTGCCCATGTGGGGTGTGAGCGATGGTTATTTGGTTCTTCAATTGAACCTGCTGAAATGAGTCGGTACCGCATTTGCATCTGCATAGAGTCGTGTGTCGGTCTCTATGAGTTGCATGTTGACATCTTGCATGGTGTATGGTGAGTAAACGTAATTGTAAATGTTTATATGAATTGTTGATGATTGGCATGATTGGTATGCTTGAAGACACATGTATGTGTGAATATATGTATATGTATGTTTTGTGTGTTTATGAACTGATATAAACATTATTGACGCATATTGTATATGCATGGTGTTCTATTTGTAAATAGATAATGTGAATACATTGCGATGTACGGTATGACGAGGTGAGTTGCGGTGAGAATGCGAAAGACGTACATTGGATATTATGTATATATATGTTTATATGCATTGTTATTATGATATCGTTTCTCACCCTTCTGTTGTTTCTTTTAATGCTCTATGAGGCATTGCAGATTAGATTGCTGGAGGTATTTTTGTGAAGCGTGGCTTCTTCTCTTTTTGGTCGGTCGGCTCTGATATGTAGCACCGGGTAGATAGGGATTATTTTGATTTTTTTTTGTGATACATCTGTGTATGTATCTGCTAATGATATGTGTGTAAGCATGATGAATGATAACTGTATATGTGAACATATGTTTTGGAGAATTATGGAATATTTGGATATTCCGCCTTGTTCTAAATATTTCTGGTGGGTGTTACCCTGTGGTTGCATATCCGTTTGAGCAGGTGTTGTATGTGTTGGAATTTTTATGATAATGTTATATTTCCCTTTTATGCCACGTTGCAAATGTACTCTGATGGAATTTTGAATTTGTGCCTAAATGATTTAATTGTTTATTTTGGGGGTATAGAAAGGGGGTGTTACAAAGTGCATCAGCAACTTCTCGTCCTTAGAATGGGCAGACATTTTCCGATAATATGATCTCAAATGGACGCGGGGGCAAGTGGTGACCTTGTACTTTTCAAAGTCAGGTACCTTGAACTTGGGAGGCACCTTGAAATCATCAATTAGTCCCAACTTGGACATATCAACACCCAGGGTGTTCTGGTTCTCGATATTCCTCATCTTATCCTCGAGTGCCTTGAACCTAAGTCGTGCTTCAGCAGTCAGCTCCCCTTCAGCACCTCTCTATGAGAACACATCGTCTTGACGGTCTTCTAACCACGGCTGAGGCCCGAACAAATTTCCAACACCCGCATTACTGTTGCCCAGCCCAACATTGACGTTAGCTTCAAAATTCCCATTACCGACGCCCGTCGTATTACCATTGAGTCCCATATTAGCGATCACATTGTCGTTGGCACTGCCATTCCCCCCGGTCACGGGGACGCCATTCTGAGGAGTTTCAACTGGTGAAGGGGTAGGCACGGTCCCACCATGGAGTACGCCATTGCTGTCGACCCTTGAAATCAGAGGCTGAACCAAGGTTCTGAGCTGATCCTGGCCGTTGGCGACCGCTTGCATGAGCTCCATAAAGCGGTCCATCCTTTCTCGGAGTTCTTGAACGTCAGTTTGCATTTGCTCCATAATTCTGGCTTGATTTGCTCTAGTCGGATAGCGGTGGACAGGTCTCTGATCAATCCTGGAACAACCTGAAATAACCTGCATACACAAAAGGGTTAGGAAAAACGACAAAGTGCTCGTTATGCAAATGCTTCGTGCAAATGCAAACGTGTGTCTGTGCGTTAGGGAGATTTCCCCCGATCCTAGTGCCTGAGTGCCAGTGCTGATAATAAGAAGTCCGAGTCAAGTCATGGAAATAACATCTCATATATAAAGAAAGCCCATCAAGGCAGTACACAACGTCACTGAGTACAAGATGAACCAATAACATGACCTCAACCAACAAGCCTGGTGATGGTCAGCATACAACAATGATCAAAACAAAAGGAATACAAATAGTCAAGCACGGCCACGGGCGCGAAACTCTTCCAACAACCCCTTCGTTTCTGGATGATCAGGCCGAGTGAGCAACCCTTCGACGAGTAACTCTCTCTGCATAATAGTGTATTGAAGACCTTCGACCGAATCTTCCCATGCTCCTTCGCCGAAACAATCTTCTAACTTCCGCTTCTTGGACTCAAACGTCAGTTTCCACTCCTTCAGGTTAGTAAGAGCCTTGTTGAGCTGGCCTTCAGCGGCGTATCTGCGAGCGGTTTCTTCATCAAACCTCTTTTCACTGGCTTTCACCTGGGCTTTCAGCTTGGAGATCTGTTGCTTCAGCTTATCCTCCCGTTCTTTGCCGTTGGCTAGGTGGCCTTCCAGTGCTGATTAAACTTGGATATTCTCCAGTACGCTTCATCCAAGTGCTGCTTCTTAGTGGCCAGTACATCGTTGACAGCTTTGAAGTCTCGACCCAAGCGCTCACGCTCAGCCATCTGCTTAGTCAAATTTGTCCCCAACTGGTTCACCAGCTCGGTCTGCCTCTTGAAGGAATGAACGGCCTCGCTTCTCTCGCTTCTGAGTTGAGCCAATTCTTTCTCCAGTTCTTCATTTGCCTTTTTCAGCTCGTCTCTCTCAGCTAACACCTGATTATGCTGCTGAATGGGCACGGTGGTGGGCTCTTCAATCACTGGAGGGCTTTCTGGCTTGGCAGGAGGAAACGGCATCCCTATAGCATCTTCTCTGGCTCTGATCCAAGTCACATACGGAGCGTAGGCTTGACTATTGTTTTTTCCCAGCGACGGCTTTCCCCTCTTACTGATACTATTCCAAGCGTGCTGAAGCTTAGATAACATATCCCCCTCTAGAAGACCAGTGAGGTATAGAGATTCCTGCACCTCTTCATCTTTCGGCGAAGTTCTCAAAGAATAAGTAAACTGTCAGACCAGCAGAGATGGATTATAGTTTATACAGCCCTTCCTGCCTATCAGAGGCACGTTCAGAAACCCACTGCAGCTGAAAATGATCTCAGTACCCAACCTATCTCTCTCAAACCAGTCAATATCCTCCGCTGACAGACTCATCAAACGCTCGGACCACTCAGCTGTGGCTGCAGACGAAGCAAAGGGACTCCTCTTGGGTAGATGACTATCAAGCCATCTATAGAGCAAGGGCACACAGCATGAGACATTCTTACCCCTTCTGTTCTCATTTTTGTAGTGGACGGAATGGTAGACATCTCCTATCAAGGTAGGGACTGGATTCCCTGATGCAAAGATGTGAAACGCGTCGAAGTCTACAAAGTCGGGCATATTGGGGAACAGAATGATGCCATATATGCACAGAGCGAGGATGGCATTGAACACGACCCAACATCCGTCTTTGGCGCACTGCTGAGCCTTTCCCACTAAGAACTGCAAGGAGAAACCAGGGACCTTGTTCCAATTAGACAAGACCAACTCGGAGGCGTCCAGATGAAGTGAGGAAGCTAGACTAGCCAGATTAGGCTCAGCATCCATATGGACAAAGGGCATCTGACTCTTGATAGGCACACCTAACAAATCAACACACTCCTCTAGTGTGGGTGCGAGAACGAAATCCTGGAAAGTAAAGCATCTCAACGGAGGATCGTAGAACTGCAGAAGGGCGTGCAATCCATTCAACTCAAACGCGGAGGGTTTACGGACCAAACTGAGCAGTTTACCGTAAGACTTTCTGAATTCATCTTTGACAGAATCATCTGCCAAAGCAATCAAACCAGTCAGCTGAACAACATCAGGAGTGGGGAGCTTATAAGCCACAGTCTTCCTCAGAGAACCCATAATAGCATAATAGAAGGCAAGAAATCCTGAATCGGGGGGAAACGGTACCTGCAACATAGACACACGTTAATGAAATGCAAATGAGTATGCAAAGCAATGTAAAATGCAATCATGCAGCAGGAGATCAAGACGACTGTGTTGTTGAAGATATGAAGGTGAAGGTTCTGTATCAACAAAACCATAATACTACTCTGTCAAGAACAACCACTATCTCTGATGAGAAGAAAACCCAGATATCGGACCATAAATCTGCTCTGTCAAGAACAAACACACGTCTGACAATAAGGACCTCTGATACATGACCCTAACTCTGCTCTGTCAAGAACACATACGTCTGATAATAAGGACCTCTGATACAAGACCATGAATCTGTTCTGTCAAGAACAAACACATTCGCTGATGAGATCCTCTGATCCCCATCATAAACCTACTCTGTCAAGAACAAATACACATCTGCTAATGAGATCCTCTGATCCCAATCATAAACCTGCTCTGTCAAGAACAAATACACATCTGCTAATGAGATCCTCTGATTCCAATCATAAACCTGCTCTGTCAAGAACAAATACACATCTGCTAATAAGGACCTCTGATACAGGACCATAACTCTGCTCTATCAAGAACAAACATCTGATGACGAGATTCTCTGATACCAACAAAACTGATTCACTATCAAGAAAACCAGGTAGTCTGAAGGTTAAGGTTTCCTGCAACAAACCCAACCCTGCTCACAAGTATGGACCTAAACTGACACAAGTTCGGCATCCTATGCGGTCATCAGCGTCACGGACATTCAGGAGGGGTGATACGATACCCAGAAGGTGTGGCATCACCAGCTCATAAAGCGGCCTCACTCGGCTGAATCCCAAATGATCGGTCCCCAGAGTCGACAATCCTCCAAACCAACAACCCCCTCAACCCAAAGGGTTGAAAAAGAAGTCAACTGGGAGAACCTCGTCTGAGCGTGGATTTCATGAGACACTAGTGCCTGCAAAGCAAGCACGCGCCCACTAATTTCCACAACTAATGCTAGGTACGCTCAAGCCTGGGTCTGGCTTCTCACTCATCAGAATGCCCCCCCCCCCACAACAGCACAGATAATCATATCATACTGAAAATAGAGTGCGGGGAGTAAAATGCGATAAATAAACACAACCCAACAAGTAATCATACAAGCGCTAGGATTGACTCTCGCGGGGGACGTTGGATCCCCAAACTAACTCGCATACAGGACGTTGGATCCCCAGGAAACTATCAAGATTCCCCAGCAGAGTCACCAGCTGTCGCTACCGCGAAAATAAGGTGCCGGCAAAACAGAAGAGTCGCCACCTTTCGTTATTTATCCCTTAGAGCGGGAAAGGAAACGATCGGAAAAGCCTGATGAAAAGGTATATGACAAGGTCATCGCAACCATTGTCTGGGTTCGGGAGTCGTTTACGCAAGGGGAAGGTATTAGCACCCCTCA
Organism: Lathyrus sativus; assembly: GCA_963859935.3. Taxonomy (NCBI): domain Eukaryota; kingdom Viridiplantae; phylum Streptophyta; class Magnoliopsida; order Fabales; family Fabaceae; genus Lathyrus; species Lathyrus sativus. Next base: position 459,711,171 of record OZ012735.1, on the reverse strand, counting down.
CGTCCATCGTACTCGATGGGATCCACACTTGTTGTGTTTACCTGACGGGTTGGTTTAACTATCTACCTATCAAGGCTGGCTTAAAAAGAAAAGAAAATGACTCGGCAAAGCATCGCGCTTTATGCCTACGTATTCTCATCAGAGAATGAGAAATCAGAGTCAACGTAGTTCGACTAACTACGGGTTACGGGGAAGGTGGCTCGCCAATACATCAGTATTGTGCCTACGTACTCTCAACAGGTATGAGAGATCAGAGCTTACGTAGTTCGGGATAATACGGATTACGGGAGTTCAGATTCATCTGTTTTATCGAGTAGGGTTAACAAACAGTTCCAGCTGTTTGGCGTACGCAGCTGGACCCTTGGAGACTTAAGCGTTACCGTTTGCGGTAGAACTGGAAGTTAACGACACTCTTTTCTTCATAAAAGCTTCCTTTGAATTATGGGCCCACGGGGCAAAAAGGTTTGAAGTTTGTTTTCTGTCTTTTACGAAAGAACTGTTTTTTATGGATGTTTGCAACCAATGTCGCACTAGATACTATGACCTGAGAGTGAATGTGTCGCATGTCACCCAAAGGGTGCCATACTAAACATCCAGACTGTTGAAAAGAAACTCTCCAACAATCCTTTCTTAGATAGCTTAAGGCTCGTAACGTACGATGTTAGTTAACCTTTATTACTGTATTTTAATTTGTTTTGAGATGAGAAGAGAGAACGGGCTCAACTAAGGGAGACTATCAAGTCCTAATGTTGTCATGCCAAGGATTCATCCTATGGTTGAGGTTTGAAACAGGGAGCTCCTAGAAGTTATCATGCATAGGTTTCAACCTAAAGTTCTATCATCACTTCCTTATCAAAGGAAGTGAGATTCCTAGGGGGTCATGTCAATGATAAACATAAACAGATAAAGCATCAGCTTAAACAGTAAATAGTAAACAGATATATAGTAAACAGTAAACAGATATACAGTAAACGACTGTAAAATGCATCTAATGCAAGTGAGGGAGGAAATGTGTGTGGGGCATCAGCCTCCACAAGCTCATCTCAACCTCAAGCCAGATATGAATAACTGCAATCATACAGGATAAATAACATGCTATCAAGCAAAACAAACCACATAGGCAAGGGAATTGGGCTCTACCGAATACCCGCAAGCAAAGCCATACAGTAAAAATACAAGCAGAGGGAGCCACTCAACCTCTAGTGCAATCATGCTTCTAGCTTAAGTCAGTCTAAATATGAACTTATTCTAATGCATCAAGCAAATCAAACAAGTCACATCAATACAGTTGCACAGAAAGAAGACAGACAGGAAAGGAAACAGATCAACAGCTCCCACAGCTTCACAGCAAAGCTCCTCTGACAGCAGTTCAGTCATCATACTTCAACTACCCTTCAAGACTATCATCTTCAATAGCAAGTATCAACTTGCTTCCCTGAGCTTCTAACACATCACACATAAGTATCAACTTATTCCATCTTCTCCAAGCCTCAGTTCTTCAGTCAATTCCACCTTCAGGCTTCACTCATAACTACAAGTATCAACTTGTTCTTTCAGGGACACAGTGCATCAAACTCAAGTATCACTCATCCTTTATTCCTCAAGCCTCAGCTCTTCACTCAATCTCAATTGGATCTTCTTCACAAGTGTCAACTTGTTCTTCAAGCTTCAGCTCTCTCCTCTTTACAAGTATCATCCACAAGCTTCAGCTTCTCAGAATAATCTTCAAACACAAAGAAGAATCAACTTCATCCTTCAATCTTCTTCAAGCAAGGAACTCCATCCTCTGACAAGGGGGAAAGATGCATCCATCAAGATCCAAGTTTGGATAATTGGTAGCAGAGTGAAGACCAAAGGTCACCACTAAGCATCCTATCATCAGAGAAAGGGACCCTCAAAGGTTCTACCAACTTGTAAAGAGCCACACATCCTACCAAAGTAGGGATGAGGCCTTTACAAGGGGACCTTACATCATAGGGAAGAATGGAAGTGATCAACATCTTCCATGTTTATGAAGGAAGAGAGTCTATCTAGAAGCTCTGCCTACAAAACCCTAATCTTAACACCTAAACAAAACTACACCAAAAGAAGGGAAGATCCTCACATCCAAGCCTCTTCAAGCAATCCAATGCATCTTCAATTTGTCTTCATCACCATCCAAGAACAAGCAAAGCAACACCCTAATCTAAGGGAACTAAAGAAGTTAGTCTAGTTGAATTAGTGCCTCAGAATCATCTAAAACTAGCATCTAAACTAAAATCAAGAAAAAATAGTAAACTTCATTGAAAATTCTTACAAAAATTCCTAAGGGATCCTAATTCAATCATGAATATATCCTACAAAAATCAGAGGTTGAATCATCCACCAAGTCCTAGAAATAAAATCTAAACCACAAGGTATCAACCATAAACCCTAAAAATGGAGCTCTTAAAGGTTTCAACCTAAACTGACACTTATATTCATCACAAAAATGTGAGAAAAATCTATGGGGAGCATGCATATCTATGCTAACTACTCACAAAAAATCAAGACCAAAATCATCATCACATGATCAAACCAAATTCACCAATATCAAACATCAAACATGATTATTTTAATATCAATTAAAATGTAAAAATTCCCATAAAATCAGAAAATGCATGAAATAATAATATTTTTTATCTAGAAAATACTAGATCCTATCATGAATCCAATGCAAAAAGAATGGGATCAATAGAGTCATTTTTCCATTTTTTTTATGAATTAATCAATATTCATGAATAAAATGAAAAATAATATGAAATCCAAATAAAATAAACAAATGCACGGTGCAGATAGTAAAAGAATTCAGTTCTTTTTCCAGACTGGGCCACAAAGGGGGTGTGATTAGCGCTTGGATCCTTAAGCCCAAAAACCACTGATTAATGAAACGCATCGTTTCATTCAGTTCAGGACTCTTCACAAAATTAGAAGTACGTGTGGCCGTTGGATGAAGTCTTTGGTCCAAGTCAACCCACAATCTGATGGCTATCAAGTCATCTTCCCCAATTCAAACCTCTGAAACTCAGGCCACCTGCGCGCCCAAAGTCACCGCCGGTGACATTCTCCGGTCGTCATCTCACAACCCTAACTTGCCATAGAGTCCACTATAGGCCACGATTCCTTGATGAAACTTGTCCCAAATCTCACAAGGAACTCAATCATACCATTAATTCAACCTAAAACCTCAAGATTCGCAAGAACCACATCTCACCCGAAAATGGTAACAACCCTAATTGGTCACTAATTCTCAAATTAATGATTTGAAAACCTTCCTACATCAATCCTCAATGCATCTAACATCCTAATTCCTCTTAATTCTAACTAATTCAAGCTGGAGATGGAAAGTTACTAACCTGAGAAATTCGTGTGCACAGAAGTAGTAATCCTTCAAATCAAGCTCTCAAATGCTCCAGACTCCTTTAGTGAATCAATTCCAAGCTTCTGTATGCAATAGAATCGATTGAAATGGCTTCAATTCTTGGAACCAACTCTGAGTTGTAGGTGGAAAAAACTGAGATCAAGAACACCAATCAGCCACGAATCTACCTTGATTATGATCTGGAATCATTCACTAGCCTCCATGGAAGAGATTTCAATCAAGAAAATGGATGGAAAGTGAATGGAAATGTGTAACCGAATTCATTTGCAAGCAATGAGTTTTCAATCTCAATCTCTGCTCTCTCCTTCAATCATCACCAACCTTGGCATTGGATCACCTCTAATGAGAAATTCAATTTCTCATGTCATGAAGATTTCAATCTCATGCCATGGTATGCACAATTCTGCTAGCAGCTTGAAATCACCTTCATTCCCTTCCAATTTCTCTCCTAATGATATTTGGGATGTGTTTGGATTGAAAGGGACTTTGGTTATGCCTTGCACATTGGTTTGGCAAATGTTACTTATGATGTAAGTAACTACTTTTCAAAGCAAGTCCACAAATTAAACTTCAATTCAAAATTGTGGCTAAACCAGTGTTCTTAAAATGTGTTTTAGAATCAAGATGACATATTACATGCCTTGTTTTGGACATGTAGATCAAAAATATCAATTTCCATCTTTGGTTCATTTGAAAATCATCCTTATTTTAGGTCATTTTTGCAACTTTGAGATACAAGCAATTACAAGCTCTCATGACCTCTTGGCTAGCCTTAAAACATCATTTTGAACAAGTTTGATGTTGAACATTTTCCCATTTGAAGCTTGGAAATAGGAGTTATGGCCTTATGGTTGAAATGACCTATAATCTCCAAATGACCAAAATGCCCTTGACTTGTCAAAGCCATAACTTGAGTTCTACAAATCCTATCAAGGACTTCTAGTACTCTATAGAAGGCTAAGAGGATAAGGAACAACATTCATGTTTACCAAAAGTTCATAGGAATCATCCTTCTAGGGAAAACGTTTCATGCAAGTTGGACTACTTTCAAGCCCCCAAATTCACATACCTCAGATGACCTGTAACTTGTCAAAGTCATAACTTGAGTTCTACAAATCCTATCAAGGACTTCTAGAACTCAAATTAAATCTAAGATCATGCTATACAACAATAATGTTGGGGGAAAGATGAGATGACAATCACATCTTGAGCTAAACTGCCTTGAAGATAGGGATCAAACCAGGGGATTTTACACTGTCAAGCCTTAGAAACCCTAGCTTGAAACTTCTCAACCTCTTCAATCATGATGAGTTGATCTTGGAATCATCCTTATAACATCTCAATGTATCAATCCATGATCACATGGCCTTTGAATTAGGTCTCAACCTTCTTCAAATCATCAGTTGACTTAGGGTTGACCTAGTCAAACCCTAACTGCACCACTCATGGCTGAGTCTTCTTAATCTTGCACAATGACCTATCAAGGAATCAAAGTGATCTTCAACACTTCTCATGAGCTCTATCAAGACCTCAAGTCTAACTTCATGGCTTCAGAGTCATTTGATGACTTCCCACAACTCTCAAGTTAGGAGACACACCCTCTTGGCTTCAGCCATTCTCTCTGAGGATCTTTTAACTTCTCTGACAAGGATATCAACCCTTGAACACTTGGACAACCTTATTAGCTAGCTTCAAAGTCTTGTATAGCTCTTGATCGGTAATCATACCTCTTGATCTCCTGCATACATGCAAATGATAATGCTAATGTGCATGAAATGAAACACAAGCTAGGTAAAGAAATGTTGGGCAAATTTTGGGGTGCAATAGCGACCCACGGAGGGTAAGTAGTGACCGCTAAGAAGCCAACATCAAGCTGCTTTTGCACTTCTTCTTTGATCTTAACGGCCATATCTGGTCGCGTCCTCCTAAGCTTCTGCTTAACGGGAGGACAATCTTCTCGCAGCGGCAAGTGATGGACCACAATGTCAGTATCAAGTCCGGGCATATCTTCGTATGACCAAGCAAAGACGTCACTATACTCTCTTAGTATCTCGACTAATCTCTGCTTGACATCCCTCTGCAGTGTAACTCCTATCCTGACATTCCTGACCAGTTCTTCAGAACCCAGATTCACAACCTCAATCTCTTCTCCGTGAGGCAGAATAACTTTCTCTTCTTGTTTCAAAAAGCGGGCCAACTCTTCGGGAAGGTCTTCGTCTTCATCAATCTCTTCTTCGGCTTGATAGATCGGGCAATCGAAGTCGAAGTGAGTCGTGGAAGGTCCAGAGTCGATGTCATCTGCTATGTGGATCCTGCAATAACAAGGGTTAAGCTTAAAACAAGGATATGCAGGTCAGCATAAACCCCATTGCCACTTTGTTGTTTTTCAAAACAAGTATAAAACAGGAACAACAGAGATCACAACATTTGAATGCGAAAAAAACGCCTTTTGATTTATTGATAAAATGCATGTACATAATCAAACAAGGCCCTGACAATAAAACCACTATGCCCCGGGTAGGACATAGGGTTGTACAATGATTGGAGAAAGTAAATCATTACTCTTTGCTTGTCACTTGGATGGTATCCCTGATGGACCAGTTGTTGAGGCTCTCGCCTAGTTTGCTTGGCTGGATCCAAGAGTCTAGGTCGCAATCACTGTCTTCGCCGTCTTCAGACACTGCGTTGACGCTTTCAAATATCACCCCGCCACTGGTAAACTGGATCGGCCCTTTACCGCGCGACGCACTGTGAAAAGAAGAGGCTTCAGCCGCAGGAGAGTATCCCAACCCGAATTTGTCTTGCTTGTTAGGTATCTCTAGAATTCGCCCCCAGCCTGGGGTAGATCCGGATTGAACAACGGCTCGGGCTTCCTTGAAAGAAGAGAGAGTCATCTTTGGTTTCTCAGTGATTACAGGGGCCACGTTCTTGACTTTAACAGCTTCGAACGCCTGACATAGGGTTTCGTAGATTTCTCCATCCATCTCAACATACTTGAAGGACAACAAATGGCTCACCATTATGTCTTCCTCGCCACAAACAGTCACGATGCTGCCTCCGACAGCATACTTGAGCTTCTGGTGTAACGTGGAGGTCACGGCGCCAGCAGAATGGATCCATGGCCGGCCTAAGAGACAGCTGTAGGCGGGCATGATGTCCATAATGTAGAAGACTGCGTCGAATGTTTCCGGCCCCACTTGGATTGGCAGAGTCACCTCTCCAAAGACGTGACGCTTGGTTCCATCGAAAGCCTTCACCACCAGGTCACTGGGTGTGCAAATCAATCCTCGAGTATCTAACTTCATCAATGCTTTCTTCGGAAGAACATTGAGCGACGACCCCGTGTCCACCAACACATGAGACATAATCGTTCCCCTACACTCTATCGAGATGTGCAGGGCACTGTTGTGGTTTCTTCCCTTTGGCGTCAGCTCCAGGTCAGTGAACCCTAACCTGTTTCCAGCATTCACGTGGGCTACGACCCCTTCCAACTGGTTGACCGATATTTCCTGCGGTACATACGTGGCATTCAAAACCTTTAACAGCGCGTTGCGATGTGACTCCGAACACAGCAACAGATTCAGGATGGAGATTTTCGAGGGCGTTTGATGGAGATGATCCACGATCTTGTAGTCACTCTTCTTAATCAACCTCATGAACTCATCAGCATCCTTAACAAGTAAGTCCTTCTCTACCCCACGAGGGGTTTCCTCAACGACTTTACTCTTTCCCTTATCGGTTACATCAACTTTATCCGCTTTGTCCGCCACAATCTCAGGTGGAGCAAATACTCTTCCGCTGCGAGTGATTCCGCCAATGCCCACTAGGTTATCAACAGACGACCCAGATGGTTCCAGTTCCAACTTCTGTCCGTTACAGTAGACGTCAGCCTCATAATGCCATGGGACAACATTGGTGCTTTCAAAAGGTATCGGCCCAACCTTCGTGATGGTAATCGTGGGCGGTCTGGGTGCAGAAATGGTGATCGTCCGGCGAGGGATGGTGATGGTGGCAACCTCATCATCTTGCTTCAGCATTACCTCTCCAGATCCACATTCGGCCCTCCGGCTAAACTGCAAGATCCCTTCGGTCATCAGACTCTGAATCCTTTCTATCAACTGTTCACATCCATCAGGACTAGTAGCACAACCCATACATAATTCCCCACAGCCTGGGAAGAAACCTCTCTTCATCAGCTTGGCTTTGACGAAGCTAAGCGGTGTCTTCAAATCCCTGACGTCAGTCAGTAGATCCAAATTATCGTCTTCAATAATGGCATTTACCCCACCTGCCCTATGATTCGGCATAGGTTTCTTTGTGATATTCGGCATATTATTTGAGAAATTGATGATCTTGGCGTCCACCATATCTTGCACCTTGTGCTTGAAGGCTTTGCAATTTTCTATCGTGTGACCTGGTGCCCCTGAGTGAAACTCACAAGTTGCATTCGCATCATAACTTGGCGGAGGTGCCCCTGTCAAAGGAGCTAGGGTTCTCTTCTGGATTAGCTATAACTGAAACAGAGCCTGTAACAGCTGAGCATAAGACATAGGCGGTGTTTCAAGGTGACGACTTGATAGAGGTGCCCTGTTCTGATACTTTCTGTACCCTTGCTGATTCGGCTGCTGCTGCTGCTGATGTTGTGGCTGAGGTTGTTGGACAGCGAGGATAGTTATGCTGGCCACCTGCTGGTGAGGGCCTTTACCCTTCCTTCGAGCGTTGGACACGGCGCTCGTCTCTCCTTCCCGCCTTTTGCCACCATACGGTTTCTTTCCTCCTCCGGCTGAGGATAGATCACCTTGAATTTTCCCCAGTTTGATCCCATTTTCAACGTGCTCGCCGGTGATGATGAGATCTGAGAAACTTCCAGACATACTGCTGACCAATTTCTCGTAATAAACCCCTGGGAGGGTGGCTACAAACATTTCAACAAGCTCCCATTCAACCATCGGCGACTGAACCCTAGCTGCCAATTCACGCCACCGCTGGGCGTATTCTTTGAACCCTTTGTTGTTCCTCTGTGACAAATTCTGCAGTTGGACCCGGTTCGGAGCCAAGTCACTGTTATATTGGTAGTGGTGCACGAATGCCTCAGCAAGCTCCTTCCACGTGCGCACACTGGTAGGCTCCAGACTCATGTACCATTCCAAGGATGGCCCGGACAAGCTATCCTGAAAGAAGTGCATCAGCAGCTTCTCATCTTCAGAGTGAGCGGACATTTTTCGGTAGTATTATCTCAGGTGGACGTGAGGGCAGGTGGTGCCCTTGTACTTTTCAAAGTCGGGTACCTTGAACTTGGGAGGCACCTTGAAATCAGCAATCAGTCCCAACTTGGACATGTCGACACCCATAGTGTTCAGGTTCTCGAAATTCCTCATCTTGTCCTCGAGTGCTTTAAACCTCAGACGTGCTTCAGCAGTCAGCTCTCCTTCAGCACCTTTCTGTGAGAAAAAATCTTCTTGACGGTCTTCTAACCACGGCTGATGCTCATACAGATTTCCAACACCCGCGTTACCGTTGCCCAGTCCCACATTGACATTAGCTTCAAAATTCCCATTACCGACGCCAATCGTATTACCATTGAGCCCCATGTTGGCGATCACGTTGCCGTTACCACTGTCATTCCCCCCGGTCACGGGGATGCCATTCTGAGGAGTTTCAACAGGTGGAGGGGTTGGAACAGTCCCACCATGGAGTACACCATTGCTGTCAACCCTTGAAATCAGAGGCTGGACCAATGTTCTGAGCTGGTCCTGGCCGTTGGCAACCACTTACATGAGCTCCATGAAGTGGTCCATCCTCTATCGGAGTTCTTGAACGTCAGTCTGCACTTGTTCCATTGCTCTAGCTCGATTTGCTCTGGTCGGATGGCGGTGGATTGGTCTTTGATCAATCCTGGAACAACCTGAAACAACCTGTATACACAAAAGGATTAGGAAAAAAACCGACAAAGTGCTCGTTATGCATATGCTTCATGCAGATGCAAACGTGTGTCAGTGCGTTAGGGAAGTATCCCCCGATCCTAGTGCCTGAGTGCCAGTGCTGATAATAAGAAGTCTGAGTCCAGTCATGGAAATAACATCTCATATATACGAAGAAAGCCCCTCAAGGCGGTATACAATGTCACTGAGTACAAGCAGAATCAATAGCATGACCTCGACCAACAAGCCTGGTGATGGTCAGCATACAACAATGATCAAAACAAAAGGATTACAAATATAGTCAAGCACGGCCACGGGCGCGGAACTCTTCTAACAGACCCCTCGTTTCTGGATGATCAGGCTGAGTGAGCAACCCTTCGACGAGTAACTCCCTCTGCATAATAGTGTATTGAAGACCTTCAACTGAGTCCTCCCATGCTCCTACGCCGAAACAATCTTCTAACTTCCGCTTCTTGGATTCAACCATCAGTTTGTGCTCCTTCAGGTTAGAAAGAGCTTTGTTGAGCAGTCCTTCAGCGGCATATCTGCGAGCGGTTTCTTCATCAAACCTCTTCTCACTAGCCTTCACCTGGGCTTTCAATTTGGAGATCTGATGTTTCAGTTTATCCTCTCGTTCTTTGCCGTTGGCTAGGGTGGCCTTCCAATGCTGATTAAACTTGGATATTCTCCGGTACGCTTCATCCAAGTGCTGGTTCTTAGTGGCCAATACGTCATTGACAGCTTTGAAGTTTCGACCCAAACGCTCACGCTCAGCCATCTGCTTAGTCAAATCCGTCCCTAACTGGTTCACCAGCTCTGTTTGCCTCTTGAAGGAATGGACGGCTTCGCTTTTCTCACTTCTGAGTTGAGCCAATTCTTTCTCCAGTTCTTCATTTGCCTTCTTCAGCTCATCTCTCTCAGCTAACACCTGATTATGCTGCTGAATAGGCACGGTGGTAGGCTCTTCAATCACTGGAGGGCTTTCTGGCTGGGCAGGTGGAAACGGCATCCCTATAATATCTGCTTGGCTCTGATCCAGGTCACATACGGAGCGTATGCTTGGCTATTACTCTTCCCCAGCAATGGCTTTCCCCGCTTACAGATACCATTCCAAGCGTGCTGAAGCTTAGATAACACATCCCCCTCTAGAAGACCAGTGAGGTACAGAGATTCCTGCACCTCTTCATCCTTCGGCGGAGCTCTCAAAGCATAAGCAAACTGTCGGACCAGCAGAGATGGATTATAGTTGATACAGCCCTTCCTGCCTATCACAGGCACATTTGGAAACCCACTGCAGCTGAAGATAATCTCGGTACCCAACCTATCTCTATCAAACCAGGCAATATCCTTCGCTGCCAGACTCATCAGACGCTCAGACCACTCAGCTGTGGCTGCAGACGAGGCAAAGGGACCCTTCTTGGGTAGGCGACTATCAAGCCATCTATAGAGCAGGGGCACGCAGCATGAGACATTCTTACCCCTTCTGTTCTCGTTTTTGTAGTGGACGGAATGGTAGACATCTCCTATCAAGGTAGGGACTGGATTCCCTGATGCAAAGATGTGGAAGGCGTCGAAGTCTACAAAGTCTGGCATATTGGGGAACAGATCGATGCCATATATGCACAGAGCAAGGATGACGTTGAACACGATCCAACATCCGTCTTTGGCACACTGCTGGGCCTTTCCCACTAAGAACTGCAAGGAGAAACCGGGAACCCTGTTCCAACTAGACAAAACCAACTCGGAGGCATCCAAATGAAGGGAAGGAGCTAGACTAGCCAGATTAGGCTCAACATCCATATGAACAAAGGGCATCTGACTCTTGATAGGCACACCTAACAAATCAGCATACTCTTCTAGTGTGGGTGCGAGAATAAAATCCTGGAAAGTAAAGCATCTCAAAGGAGGATCGTAGAACTGCAACAGGGCGTGCAACCCATTCAACTCAAACACAGAGGGTTTACGAACCAGGCTGAGCAGTTTACCGTAAGACTTTCTGAATTCACCTCTCACAGAATCATCTACCAAAGCAATCAAACCAGTCAGCTGAACAACATCAGGAGTGGGGAGTTTGTAGGCCACAGTCTTCCTCGGAGAACCCATAGTAGCACAATAGAAGGCAAGAAAACCTGAACCAGGGAAAACAGTACCTGCAACACAGACACATGTTAATGAAATGTAAATGAGTATGCAAAACAATGCAAAATGCAATCATGCAGCAGGAGACCAAGACGACTGTGTTGTTGAAGAGATGAAGGTTCTGTATCAACAAAACCATAATACTGCTCTGTCAGGAACAACCATATCTCTGATGAGAAGAAAACCCTGATATCGGACCGTAAATCTGCTCTGTCAAGAACACACACATATCTGATAATGAGGAGAAAACCCCGGATGTCAGACTATAACTCTGCTCTGTCAAGAACAAACACATATGTCTGATGATGAGACCTTCTGATATCAGACCAATAACCTGCTCTGTCACGAACAATCATATATCTGATGATGCGACCTTCTGATATCAGACCATAAACCTACTCTCTCAAGAACAAATACACATCGGATAATGAGAACCTCTGATACCAACAAAACTGATTCACTGTCAAGCAAACCAAGTAGTCTGAAGGTTAAGGTTTCCTGCAACAAACCCGGCCCTGCTCATAGGTATGGACCTAAACTGACACAAGTTCGGCATCCTATGCGGTCATCATCATCACAGACATTCAAGAGGGGTGATACGATACCCAGAAGGTGTGGCATCACCGTCTCCTGAAGCGGCCTCACTCAGCTGAATTTCAAATGATCGGTCCCCAGAGTCGACAATCCTCCAAACCAACAACCCCTCAGGCCCAAAGGGCCGAAAAAGAAGTCAACCGGGAGAACCTCATCTGAGCTTGGATTTCATGAGACACTAGTGCCTGCAAAGCAAGCACGCGCCCACTAATTTCCACAACTAATGCTAGGTACGCTCAAGCCTGGGTCTGGCTTCTCACTCATCAGAATGCCCCTCCCACAACAGCACAGATAATCATATCATACTGAAAATAAAATGCGGGAAATAAAATGCGATAAATAAGCACAACCCAACAAGTAATCATACAAGCGCTAGGATTGACTCTCGCAGGGGACGTTGGATCCCAAAACTGACTCGCATAAGGGACGTTGGATCCCAGGAAACTATCAAGTCCTCAGCAGAGTCGCCAGTTGTCGCTTCCGCGAAAATAAGGTGTCGGCAAAACAGAAGAGTCGCCACCTTTCGTTATTTATCCCTCAGAACGGGAAAGGAAACGATCGGAAAAACCTGACGAAAAGGTATAAGACAAGGTCATCGCAACCATTGTCTGGGTTCGGGAGTCAGTTACGCAAGGGGAAGGTATTAGCACCCCTCAGGTCCATCGTACTCGATGGGATCCATGCTTGTTGTGTTTACTGGACGGGTTGGTTTTATCTATCTACCTATCAAGGCTGGCTTAAAAAGAAAAGAAAATGACTCGGCAAAGCGTCGCACTTTATGCCTACGTATTCTCATCAGAGAATGAGAAATCAGAGTCAACGTAGTTCGACTAACTAGGGTGGGGGGAAGGTGGCTCGCCAATACATCGGTATTGTGCCTACGTACTCTCAACAGGTAGGAGAGATCAGAGCTTACGTAGTTCGGAATAATACAGATTACGGGAATTCAGATTCATCTGTTTTTCCGAGTAGGGTTAAGAAACAGTTCCAGCAGTTTGGCGTATGCAGCTCGACCCTTGGAGACTTAAGCGTTACCGTTTGCGGTAGAACTGGGAGTTAACGACACTCTTTTCTTCAGAAAAGTTTTCCTTCGAATTATGGGCCCACGGGGCAAAACGTTTTGAAGTTTGTTTTCTGTCTTTTACGGAAGAACTGTTTTTTATGGATGTTTGCAACCAATATCACACTAGAGACTATGACCTGAAAGTGAATGCGTCGCATGTCACCCAAAGGGTGCCATACTAAACATCCAAGTTGTTGAAAAGAAACTCTCCGACAACCCTTTCTCAGATAGCTTAAGGCTTGTAACGTACGACATCAGTTAATCTTTATTACCGTAGTTTAATTTGTTCTGAGATGAGAAGAGAGAACAGGCTCAACTAAGGGGGAGACTATCAAGTCCTAATGTTGTCATGCCAGGGATTCATCCTATGATTGAGGTTTGAAACAGGGATCTCCTAGAAGTTATCATGCATAGGTTTCAACCTAAAGTTCTAATCGTCACTTCCTTATCAAAGGAAATGAGATTCCTAGGGGATCATGTCAATGTAAACAGAAACTGATAAAGCATCAGCTTAAACAGTAAACAGTAAACGACTGTAAAATGCATGCAATGCAAGTGAGGGAGGAAATGTGTGTGGGGCATCAGCCTCCACAAGCTCATCTCAACCTCAAGCCAGATATGAATAACTGCAATCATACAGAAGAGATAACATGCTATCTAAGAAACACAAACCACACAGGCAAGGGAGCAGGGCTCTATCGAATACCCGCAAGCAAAGCCATACAGTAAAAATACAAGCAAAGGAAGCAACTCAACCTCTAGTGCAATCATGCTCCTAGCTTGAATCAATCTAGATATGAACTTACTCTAATGAATCAAGCAAATCAAACAAGTCACAGCAATACAGTTGCACAGAAAGCAAACAGACAGGAAAGAAAGCAGATCAACAGCTTCCACAGCTTCTCAGCAAAGCAATCTTTTGACAGCAGTTCAGTCCTCAGTCCTCAACTGCTCTTCAAGGCTATCACCTTCAATAGCAAATATCAACTTGTCCTTCAGGCACTCCCAGCATTGAACTCACACGTATCAACTTGCCTTCCAACCTCAAGCTTCAGCTTCTTCATTCAACCTCAAATGGATTCCCCTCACAAGTATCAACTTGTTCTTCATCTTCTTCAAGCTTCAGCTTGATCCCCTCCCCACAAGTGTCAACTTGTTCGTCTTGATCCTCAAGCTTCAGCTCCAAGGGTAGTCTTCAAACAAAGGGGAAGTGCAACCTCTAGCCTTCAATCTTCTAGCAAGGAACTCCGTCCTCTAGCAAGGGAGAAAGATTCATCTAAAAAAAAGAGCAAGGTTTGGATGATTGGTAGCAGAGTGAAGACCAAAGGTCACCACTAAGCATTCCATCATCAGAGAAAGGAACCCTCAAAGGTTCTACCAACTTGTGAAGAGCCACATATCCTACCAAAGGAGGGATGAGGCCTTTACAAGGGGACCTTACATCATAGGGAAGAATGGAAGTGATCAACACCTTCCATGTTTATGAAAGAAGAGAATCTATCTAGATTCTCTGCCTACAAACCCTAATCTTAACACCTAATCAACACTACACCAAAAGAAGGGAAATCTTCACATCCAAGCTTCTTCAAGCACTCCATGGTAGCCCACACAAGTCTTCAACATCAGCCAAGAGCAAGAGAAGCACAACCCTAGTCTAAGGGAACTAATGAAGTCATTCTAGTTAAGTTAGCAAGTTAGGATCACCTAAAACTTAGTACTAAAGTTAATCCTAACTAAAATGCTAAAACCAATTGTAAAATCCTACAAAAATAACTATGTGACCCTAATTCAATCATGAATCTACCATAAAAAATTCAGAGGTTGAATCATCCACCAAGTCCTAAAAATAGAACCTAAATCACAAGGTACTAAGCATAAACCCTAAAAATGGAGCCCTTAAAGTTTCAACTTATAACTACCACCTACATTCATCACAAAAATGTGAGAAAAATCTAGGGGGGAACATGCATATCTATGCTAGCTACACATAAGAAATCAAGGCAAGAATCATCACCAAATGCTCAAACCAAATTCATCAAAACAAGGTATCAACCATGGTTATTTTAATATCAATTAATATTCTAAAAATGCAAATAAAATAAAAAATGCATGAATTATTAATATTTTTTATTTACAAAATTCTAGATTCAATCATGAATCAAGGGAAAAAAAATTTGGAATTAATTGAGTTAGTCTTCTATTTTTTATGAATTATTTTCTAAGTCACATGAAATGAAGAAAATAATAAAACAATAAAATGGAGCATATGGCCAGAGGGTGTGATCAGCAAACAATTCCCACTAGTTTCGCTTGGGCCCTTCATCTTGGGGGTGTACATAGAAACTGGGCGTGAGGTCCATCTGAACATCACTTCAGTTCAAGAAAAATAGTGCTAGGAGGGGGTGTGTTGTGCAAGCAATTTGCCTTTAAAATCCATGTTGGGCTTGGAGATGGGGGTGAGGATAGCAGTCTGTGTGAAGGCCCATGCGCCTGAATTCCTCACTTCAGTTCAAATTAATCAGAAGAAAAAGTTGACATGCCAGGACTCGAACCAACACGCTCTTGGTCCACACAGCGAAAACCAAAGCCTGAGTAATTTCATTAACCAAAATGCTGTGTTTTGAGGGAAGTGCACGTGGCGCAACGAGGGACCTAGGATCGCTTGACTAAGTCAATCTTTCCACATGCATGGACGGTTAAGACTATGTCTTCAACCTTTTCAAACTCCTGCAAGCTGCAAAACGCGCGCGCGAACCAGGGTCGCCGGTGGCTTTTCCGGCCACCCCTGCCTAACCCTAACTCCGTCTACAAACATCCATTTGCCACGATCTCTGAACGAAACTTGACCAGAATTTCCTCAGGAATCCAACCATACCATTTACTCACTCTAAAAATGCACGGATCACAAAAACACAATCTCAACCGAAAATGGCATCATCCCTAAATTGTCACCAATCTTCAAATTAATTATCCAAGATCCATCTATGTCAATAGGGGAACCTAACCACATGCTTCTACTTCATTAAAAGTGCATAATCAGTGAGAAATTTCAAGAAGTTAGAACCTACCTTGGAGCTTGAATTGCAATGGATACACACCTCAATTCTCTTCCAAACCTTGCAGAATTCTTCAAGGATTAATGGAGAATGTTTCTTGATGCTTCACTCTGGCTGAAACCTCTTGATTCTCCAAAATGAATTTTCACTTTTCAAGCTTCTTGCTCCACCTCTCTCCAATGGTTTCTCAACAGAATTCTGCACTAGAAGCTTCTTAGAATAATCATTATCCTATTTATGTTTTGTTTCAATGGATTAGAAGCCCAAACTAGGCCCAATTATGGATTTTGGATCTTCACTTTTTCCTCCAAATTTCAATATGGATATGTGCCTTCAAGCCTTGGTCATGCTCTACAATCATTCCAAACCATTCACTTAAGCATTATGGAGTGTAATGAAGTGGTTTTCTCCCTTTGGTTTCAACGTATGGAGTGTATAAGATATGTTTCTTACTCGTGAAGTAATCATCCAAATGGCTATTTTAAGCAACTCAAATAAAAAATGTGCCAACGCCAATCTTTCTAAAACATCAATTCCATTCAAAATGACCACAAATTTGACTTGAAAACATGTTAATCTCATTTATTTTGATTTTTCACATTTTAATTCATTAAAATGGCTTTTATATGAACTTTCTTCAACCAATGCTTGATATAATCCATATCAATGAACACTTGATGTTTAGACAAGCTAAAAACATCATTTTGAACAACTTTCTAGTTGAACAAAATTTCATTTGAGACTTCTAAGTTGGTGAAAATGGCCTATGATCACAAATGACCTATAATCACCAAATGTCCAAAATACCCTTGACTTGTCAAAGCCATAACTTGAGTTCTACAAATCCTATCAAGGACTTCTAGTACTCTCTATAAAGCTAAGAGAATGAGGAACAACATTCATGTTGACCAAAAGTTCATAGGGATCCTCCTTCTAGGGCAAACGTTTCATGCAAGTTGGGTAACTTTCAAGCTCCAAATTCACATTCCTCAGATGACTTGTAACTTGTCAAAGCCATAACTTGAGTTCTACAAATCCTCTCAAGGACTTATAGCACTCAAATTAAAGTTAAGATCATGCTCTACAACAATCATGTTGGGGGCAAGATGAGATGACAATCACATCTTGAGCTACATTGCCTTGAAGATAGGGGTCAAACTAGGGGATTTTACACTGTCAAGTCTTAGAAACCCTAGCCTGAAACTTCTCAAACTCTTCAATCATGATGAGTTAACCTTGGAATCATCCTTATAACATATTAAAGAATCAATACATGATCACATGGCTCTTGGATTAGGTCTCAACCTTCTCCAAATCATCAGTTGACTTAGGGTTGACCCAGTCAAACCCTAGCTGCACCACTCATGGCTGAGGCTTCTCAATCTTGCACAGTGACCTGTCTAGGCCTCAAAGTGATCTTCAACACTTCTCATGAGCTCTCTCAAGACCTCAAGTCCAACCTCATGACCTCAGAATCATCTGATGGCTTTCCACAACTTTCAAGTTAGGAGACACACATACTTGGTTTACATCACTCTCTCTGAGGACCTTTTAACTTCTCTGACAAGGATATCAACCCTTGAACATCTGAATAATCTTCTTAGCTAGCTTCATAGTCTTGTATAGCTCTTAATTGGTAATCATACCTCTTGATCTCCTGCACACATGTCAATGAAATGCAAATGATAATGCTAATGTGAACGAAATGAAACATAAGCTAAGTAAAGAAATGTTGGGCAAATTTTGGGGTGCAACACTTGGGTTGCCAATATAGTACCTGTACCAAAGAAAGATGGTAAGGTCCGAATGTGCCTTGACTATCGGGATCTTAACAAGGCGAGCCCTAAGGATGACTTCCCGCTTCCTCATATTGACGTGTTGGTTGACAACACTACTCAATTTTCTGTGTTTTCCTTCATGGACGGCTTTTCGGGCTATAATCAGATTAAGATGGCACCGGAGGATATGGAGAAAACAACTTTTATTACCCCGTGGGGAACGTTCTGCTACAAAGTGATGCCCTTTGGTCTGAAGAACGTTGGGGCAACATATCAGCATGCTATGACGACACTCTTTCATGACATGATGCATAAAGAGATTGAGGTCTATGTTGACGATATGATTTCCAAATCCCAGACGGAGGAAGAGCATCTGGTGAATCTTCTGAAATTGTTTGAAAGGCTTAGGAAATTCAGGCTGAGGCTGAATCCTAATAAGTGCACCTTCGGGGTGAGATCTGGTAAGCTACTGGGGTTCATTGTTAGCGAAAAAGGAATAGAGGTTGATCCTGCTAAAATAAAAGCAATACAAGAAATGCCAGCGCCGAAAATAGAGAGAGAGGTTTGTGGCTTTTTGGGGAGGTTGAACTACATTGCCCGGTTCATATCTCACCTTACTGCTACGTGTGAGCCGATGTTTAAACTGTTGAAAAAAGATCAGGCAATTGTCTAGAACGAAGATTGTCAAAAGGCGTTTGAAAGAATAAAAGAATACTTGCAGGAACCTCCAGTATTGATGTCGCCAGTAGCCGGAAGACCGCTGATTATGTACTTGACGGTTCTTGAGAATAGTATGGGTTGTGTTCTCGGTCAACATGACAAGACTGGACGAAGAGAGCATGCGATCTATTATTTGAGTAAAAAGTTCACAGACTGTGAATCCCGTTACTCTATGCTCAAAAATACGTGTTGTGCACTTGCTTGGGCTGCCAAACATCTGAGGCAATACATGCTGAATCATACAACCATGCTGATTTCGAAGATGGATCCGATTAAATACGTCTTTGAAAAGCAGGCACTTTTAGGAAGAATTGCCCGATGGAAAATGGTACTGACAGAGTACGATATACAGTATGTCTCGCAAAAGGCTATCAAAGGTAGCGTACTGTCAGAGTACCTAGGTGAGCAGCCAATTGATGATTACCAGCCGATGAAGTTTGATTTTCCTGACAAGGATATCATGTACTTAAAGATGAAAATTGCGAAGAACCATTGCATGGTGAAGGTCCTGAGCTGGGTTCCTAATGGCAATTGATTTTTGACGGTGCTGTGAATTCATATGGAAGTGGAATTGGGGCAATCATCACGACTCCCCATGGGACGCACATCCCATTCACTGCCAGATTGACATTTCTGGTTACCAATAATGAAGCTGAATATGAGGCGTGTATCATGGGTCTCGAGGAGGCTATTGATGTGAGGATTAAAAATCTTGATGTGTATGGAGACTCTGTGCTAGTCGTGAACCAGATCAAGGGAGAATGGGAGACTCGTCAGCCCAATATGATATCGTATATGAATTATGCAAGGAGGTTGTTGCCCTTCTTTGACAGAGTAGAGTTTCACCATGTGCCACGGGCAGAAAATCAGATGGCTGACGCTCTTGCGACATTGTCTTCGATGTACAAAGTTAACTTCTGGAATGAGGCTCCCAGAATAGTTATCTCTCGCCTTGATAGGCCCGCCTTCATATTCGCCATTGAGGAAGCTTCCGATGGCAAGCCGTGGTATTTTGATATCCAGAATTTCCTAAAGAACCAAGAGTATCCGACTGGGGCATCCGGCCGCGATAAGAAGACTCTTAGGAGATTGGCTGGCAATTTCTACTTGAATCCGGATGGTGTTCTGTATAGGAGAAACCATGATTTGGTGCTACTGCGATGTGTTGATGAGAAAGAGGCTAATCTGCTCATGGAAGAGGTCCACGAGGGAACCTTTGGCACGCACGCCGGTGGACACGCTATGTCTCGAAAGTTATTACGGGCAGGGTATTACTGGCTGACAATGGAAAGAGATTGCTTCAATTTCGTAAAGAAATGCCATAAATGTCAGATTTATGCAGACAAGATTCAGGTGCCTCCGAGCCCTTTAAACGTTATGGCGTCCCCATGGGCTTTCTCCATGTGGGGCATCGATATGATTGGCAAAATCGAGCCCACCGCATCCAATGGACACCGGTTCATCTTGGTAGTTATCGATTACTTCACCAAATGGGTTGAAGCAGTGTCTTACGCTAATGTTACCAAGCAAGTGGTAGCCCGGTTTATCAAAAAAGACATCATTTGTCGCTACAGCATTCCTGAAAGAATCATTACTGACAATGGTTCGAACCTGAATAACAAAATGATGAAGGAATTGTGCCAGAATTTCAAGATTGAGCATCATAATTCATCTCCCTATCGGCCCAAGATGAATGGCGTTGTTGAAGCGGCCAATAAGAACATCAAGAAGATAGTTCAGAAGATGGTTGTGACATACAAAGACTGGCACGAGATGTTGCCCTTCGCATTGCACGGTTATCGTACGACGGTACGTACATCAACCGGGGTAACACCTTTCTCACTGGTGTATGGTATGGAGGTTGTCCTACCGTTAGAAGTTGAGATTCCTTCCTTGAGGGTTTTGCTTGACGTCTGTTGCACCCCAAAATTTGCTCAACCTTTTCTTGCCTGATTTGTGTTTCATTGCATTTCATTTGCATAGTTACATCATGTACATAGTTCAATCATTGGCATATCATAGCATAGCATGCATCCAACAAGGGATCAAGGGTGTCTATCAAGATAAGAGCCTAGCAAGAGGTGTTATCCAAGTTTGAGAAATCATCCAAGCCATCAGGAAGTGATTGGAAATCTTGAGAAGTTTGAGTGCCTACATGTGGGTTTTGCTCCTATCGTGAGGAATGTTGAGAATCATCAGTGGGATGAGAAGCATGGAATATGGATGTGAGGTGTGTATGGATCTCATGGGATGTCTAGAGAGCCTTATTGAAGCTGAGACAAGTCATTGATTCAAGTACAAGAGCCATAGTTGAGGTGCAGTCAACTAGGGTTTCATCTGGGTCAACCCCTAATTCAATTGAGTAGTGAGAGAGCATCAAAGCCTACCTTGAGGTCATGGGATGCATGGATTGGTATGTGGATACATGTGTGGTGTTGTGCCAAGGTTAAGCAAATATAGATCAAGAATGTGGGAAGTTGCTAAATTAGGGTTTCAGTGTAAAATTCCCTATTTAGTGCCTAACTTCAAAGCCACATAAGTCAAAATACAAGTTTTAAATGGATCTTTGGACAACATGAAACTTCTAGAGATTCTCAATACCTTTAATTTTAGTACTATAAGTCCTCAAGAGGATTTTTAAAACTCAAGTTATGGTTCTTGCAAATTACAGATCACCAGAGGACTATGAAATTTATCTGTGAAAGTTACTTGACTTCCAAGCAACGTTTTCCCTTCAAGGAGTTTTCAAATGGATTCTTGGACAACATGAGAGTTGTAGATATTTATCTTAGCTTTCCATATAGTACTATAAGTCCTCAAGGGGATGTATAGAACTCCAGTTATGATCTTGGCAATCCAGGGGTATTTTGGGTATTGGTGATTATAAGTCATTCTCAAGCATGGGTCAAAATCTCCAACTTAGAGGCCTCAAATGGAAAATTTTTCAACTAGAAAGTTGCTCAAACTATGTTTTTTAGTCTAACCAAGAACTCATGGTGAATTGTTTTGGCTCATATCAAATATTGGTGTGAAGTGGTTTGAATAAGGAAGAAATTCAAAGGCAATTTTGGTGGGAAATTGTAATAAATGGTTATGGGTCCAAAACAAGTCAAATAACCACTCATTTTAATCAGAAAATATGTTTTAGAAACATTGGCAATTGTGGAATTTTCATTTGAAGTGTGCTTCATGGCCTTTCACAAGATTTCTTCACATAAAAGTTACATCACACAATTCCTTCACAAAGGCAATGTGGAGATTCCTTTTGGGCTGAATTCATTCCAAATGAAATATGTAAGTCATTCAAAGCTTCCAATGCAAGCTATGAAGCCAATTTCATGCATTACCATAATCAAAACTTTGAAGGAAAGTTGGACTTAGATTTTTAATTTTGGGTTTGGGCCTGAGCTCTAGAAGGTTCTAAACAATCCTATAAAGGTCTAGGAGCTCATCAGAAACAGTTTTGGTGAATGATTGGGTTGGAAGCAAAGGTCATCATTAAAGCTTGAAGAAGAAAAGTGAAAGAGTGAATTTCTGTTAGAGGCCGTTTCAAGCACAATTGAGGATTCAGTCTTCTTCTAACATCATCACTCATTGGATCTGGAACATTTTGGATCAAGAATCAAGCCGGAAACGACTCCAATTGAAGCTCAAACGTAGGTTCTTACTTCTTGAATTTTCTCTTAATTTATGTGGTTTCAATGCATTAGAATCATGTGGTTAGGTTCACCTTAAGTTGTAAATGATTTCTGGGCGAAGAATTTGATGTTTAGTGAGATTTTAGGATTAGATTCGTTTTCGGTTGAGATATGGATTTTTTTATTCGTGGATTTTTAGGATGTTTAAGTAGTATATTTGGATTCCTCTCGAAATTTCAAGCAAAATTGGTTCAAGAATCGTTGCAAACGGATAAATATTGAGAGAGTTATGGTTGTTCAAAGTTTGCCGGAAAAAAAAACTTCATATCCATGGTCGCGGGTACTGTTCATGAAGTGCAGAAAGTTCAATTGGGGAAGACGAGCAGCAGCCGTTGGATCGTGAGGGAGAGGGGACTTAGTCTCCCAATCGAACGAAGTAGAGGAAGCCACGCGGCCGGACGTCAAAGCGACGTCGTTTTGGCTTCGCGTGGGGGGCTTCAGGTGCGCGGGTTTGATCCCACTGTTGCATGTTTCTTTTTATTTTCGTTTGATTTTCGTTTTTCCTTGTGGAATGACCCCAGGTGCATGTGTTCGAATCCTGCCAGTGTACATTTTTTCTTTTCCATTTCTCTTCTTTTTTTTCGTTTTGTGTTACTATTGTTTTATTTTTGTTTCTCTTGGGCTTGTTCACACGCCTTGCTAACCACCACCACCACCACCCCCCCGTGGGCCCAGTCTGGGGAAATAACTGAATTTAATTGCTATTTTCAACACAGTTTTGTCATTTTTCATTATTTCTTTTATTTTTGTCATTTTCATATAGTTTAGAAATAAATCCATAATAAATAGGAAATTTAATCTTTTTAATCCAAGTTTTTTTCCTTGACTCCTTCGAATGTGTAGAATTTAATAGGATTAAAATTTCTTCAATTCATACATTTTATATTTTATTTTCATTTTTGTATTTTTAATGCCTTTTTATTTTGATATGATTGGCATGCCATTTTTCTGATTTTATTGTGAATGATTGGTGATGAATTTTGAGTTGATTCTTTATGGGCTAGTTAGCTTAGATATGCATGTACCCATAGTAATTTTCTCATATTTTTGTGAGATAAATTTAGGCTAGTTTGAACATTGAACATTAGGTGGTTTAGAATTAGGGTTTTAAGATGATACCTTTAGGTTTAGGGCATAGTTTTAGGTCCAAATGAATGGCTAACCCCCTAGTTTTTGTATGAGAGATTCTTAAGAGGTTTAGGAACCCTTATAATTTTTTATAGGATTTTATAATCACTTTTGGTATTTTAAGTAGAATTAGTTTTAAGACTAACTTCTAGGTGTTTCTCGTGAACTAATTTGACTAGTCTGATTCAATAGTTCCCCTTAGATTAGGGTGGTGTTGCTTTTGAGCTTGGATGATCATGAAGAATAATTGAAGGTGCTTTGGAGAGCTTGAAGGGGCTTGGATGTGAAGATTCTCTCATCTTGTGGATGCTTGTCAGGAGCTTAGGGAAACTAGGGTTTTAGGAAGAGCATCAGAGTAGTTCTACTTGTTTCTTCAAACATGGAGTATATCGTTCATCTCTATTCTATCTAATGACATAAAGTCCTCCTTGGGAAGCTCCATCTCTCCAGCAACCAGTCAGACAAGCTTGTGTCTTCCGTAGCCCGAACTACGTTTGCTCTGATCTTTCATGTTGTATGAAAGTACGTAGGCATAGGATTTCGTATCCTAGCGAGCAACCTTCCCCTCCTTTCCCGTAGGTAGGCGAACTACATTGACTCTGATTTCTTGTTCCAGACGGGAATACGTAGGCATAAAGTGCGATACTTTACCGAGTCATTTTCTTTTCTTTTTAACCCAGACCTGTAGAGTAGATAGAATAACACACCCTTAGATAGAAAACAAGCGTGGATCCCGTCGAGTACGACGGACGTGAGGGGTGCTAATACCTTCCCCTTGCGTAACCGACTCCCGAATCCAGGATTTGGTTGCGATGACCATTCCTTTCCCTCTTTGCGTTAGGTTTACTTTGAGTGTTTCCTTTCCCTTTTGTGGGATAAATAACGCACGGTGGCGACTCTTCTATCATAGACGGCGCCGATTTTCCAGTAGCGACAGCTGGCGACTCTGCTGGGGACTTTCAGTGGTTCCCTTTACGAGTCAATCCTAGCGCTTGTTTTCCCGTCTGGGGTTTTGTATGTATTTACCTTTAAGCCTTTACTTTCAGTACTATATTATTGTTGTTGTGCTGGGTAGAGGGTTATATTGAGAGATGAGTCGGACCTGGGCTTGAGTTTGCACATAGACTTAGAAGTAGAGAGTAGTGGTTAGTCTGCTTGCTTAGCTCGCACCAGCTAGCCGCGAAATCTGCGCTCGGACGAGATTCTCTTTGATGCTTCTTGCCTAGCCCTTAGGGCTCGACAAGTTGTCTGACCCGAGGATTATCGACTCTGGGGACCTATCATTTGGGATTCAACTAAGTGAGGTCGCTTCAAGGGATGATGATGCCACACCTTCTGGGTATCTGTCATACCCCAAATTTATCCTACCTTTTTCAAAACTTTCATTCGTCCGACTTTATTTTTTAATTTGCATTGCTCGTACAACGTAACATATTTTTCAGCAAAAAATAAACTTTTTTTGCCTTTTTAGGCCATTAAATTTGTGACAGGTGGCATTTTTACTTTTATTTTGTTATTATTCTATTTTATTATTTTTGCATTAGTTAATTATTTAGTTTATAATTTAGAATTTAACTTAAAACTAAATTAGAATTTTAACTACATTTTTTAGATTTTTATTATTAATAGATTTAGAATTATTTTTAGAATTAAGTTAGAATTAGAGTTAATATATTAGTTAGAATTATTATTAATCAAAAAACAGAAAAGTTAATTATTAATTAATCTAAAAATAAAAAATTGAAAATTGGAGAAACACGGTGGGAAGGTTTGGAAATTAGGTTTAGGGTTTGAGAGGATTGGGATAAATAGGAGGGGAAGGCACTGTTCATCGGCCCGATAGAGAACCCTAGCCGCAAACCATCTCCATTTCGCAGCTCAACCCAATCCATTTTCTCTTCTCTCCCAACGAACCTTCGCTCCCCCACCATGGATCGCCGTTTCATCTTTGCTCTCTTCCTCTTCGTCGCCGTAGCAACCGCCGTAACCGACAACACCAACAACGATGACTTCATAATCCGTCAAGTTGTCGACAACGAAGAAGATCACTTGTTAAACGCAGAGCATCACTTCACTTCCTTCAAGTCAAATTTCAACAAAAGCTACGCAACGAAAGAGGAACACGATTACCGATTCGGCGTGTTCAAGTCGAATCTAATCAAAGTGAAGCTCCACCAGAAGCTCGATCCTACCGCGGAGCACGGAATAACGAAGTTTTCCGATTTAACGGCGTCTGAGTTTCGCCGTCAGTTTCTCGGACTAAAGAAACATCTCCATTTGCCAGCTCACGCTCAGAAGGCGCCGATCCTCCCTACCACCAACCTCCCGGAGGACTTCGATTGGCGTGAGAAAGGCGTCGTTACTCCCGTCAAGGACCAGGGTTCATGTGGTTCATGTTGGGCGTTTAACACAACCGGAGCTTTAGAAGGAGCACACTATCTGGCTACTGGGAAGCTAGTAAGCCTTAGCGAATAACAGCTTGTGGATTGCGATCATGTGGGGCTTCGAGAATCCAATAGAAGGCGAACCGACAATTGAACCCGGTCCAGCTCCTCGTGCTCGACTCAGACGACTTCTCCAATTCGAGCAAGCTTATCTCGATGCTTTACCTTCCGCTAATATTGCTGATGGGCATTTGAAGTTTTGGAAGAAAAGGCCTATTGGTATTGAGTTGGCAAAACACTTCAGATCTCATCTTGGTCTTATTGAAGGTCTAGCTCTAGGCAGTGCTATGCTCTACTGATATCCATCAGTACGTATTATGTTGCCGATTCACCGGAAAGAGGAGAGCATGGGTTATGTATATGCTAGGATTTGCTCTCTTTAATTTCAATTTTCGTTTTTTTGTTTCCCGTACTACTTGTTTCTGTGGCTATTTGTGTGCAGGAGAAGAGCTGATTAGCGAATTAGTTCGATTCAATTTCAACACGAACTCAGCAGCTGCTCTCGGTATTCAACGAAAACGGTGCAGAAATTCGATAACCATAAGCCAACAGCAAAATAGTTTCGCCGACAACAACTGGACCACCATTTTCTGACAATTTCTTATGACAATAAATCGAGTCTACAATGCAAGAGCACCTCGTCCGCGGTTCACCACTTCATGGCCATAACAAAGTCGCGTCTCACACAGCCGATATTTACGAGTTTGATTGTTTGGTTTGTTCTGTTTTTGTACAGGTTGCAACGTCTCCAAATGTTGAAGACGTGAATGATAGCATAAAAAAGAGATTCAGAGGGGTTCCGCTTTGAAAGTTTCAAAGCATTCCAATGACGCGACGATAACAGGAGCTGCAGCTACAATAACATTTCAGGAGCAACAACAGCGCCCACATCGAGCATCTGATTCCGCCTTCGCCACAGAGTTATGGGTTTGTAATGATTTTAACACGACAATCCCGACAACATCACCGATTCAATTCAGCAGCAAGTTTGCAGTATAACTCTACTGCATCACCTTCACATCCCTTAGAACAACAACACAACAACTAGGAAGCAGGTACATTCATATTCTGCTAAGTGCAAGACTAAGGCAGAGTGGAGCTCAGGATTACCTTGGCCATGAGGTGAAGTCAAATTGTTCACACAATGACAATGTTGAGGCAACACGAGCCATTAACCACGCACCGCGATCTGCAACCATAAGTGGTGAAGTTGTTCTCCAAAGTGGTGATAACAACAATGATCCCGATAGCTCAGTTTCGTTACATACGGTGAGAATGACGAAGAGGAATCGAAGATGTATCTGCAAAATAGCTCTGCAGCCAGGAACTTCGCGCAACTAACAGCTCATTTTCAACTCGCAAACTTGACAGCAATAGTTTTAATTTGCAGTAGACTCAAGTCAACAACAACAGCGTTTAAATTCATAATCGTTATCAACTGAGCAGTAGCATGCATCGTAGCAGAATAACGAATCCGACTCATGCCTTCGGTAACATTTTGAGTCTTTCTTCTTTTTCTGAAGTGATGATATCCCTGTTAAAAAACTGTATTTGTTCATGATGGTATTTGATGTTTATCTGATCTCATAAACATAACAAGTTTCTTTATAATTCTCATTTATATTAATATTATATGAATTGAGTTTATTTATGTTGTTCTGCTAGTTTGTAATCACACTGTCATGAATAGATTTCTTGCTGCTAGCGTATGTTTAAGTTGTCGAAACTGAATTTTCAGTTATAATGTTGTTTCGATTGCGAGCCTAAGGCTTGAGCCATCCAGTTTCGGTTTTGTTTATATTTGAGTGGATGCTCTAATCATTTTCTGTTGGATTGCTACAAATTCTGGCATGATTTTACGCTTATGTGGCCTGGCAAACTTTCGTGAAACACAAGCTTGAAGCAGTGTGGCGGTAAGGATAGCTGCTTCATGTGTCGACAACATCGGTTTCACCATTCAAAGCAACAATAGAAACGACTCCAGTGCAGTAGTGATTCGAATTCCTTGTTGTGTGCGTTAGTCGATTCGGGTTCGACAAGCTCAGCGTCTCAAATGCGATGTCGGTAATCTGCAAATCATTCTTTTTATTTCCGTAATGTTACTGCAATTTGGAATTGATTACACTGTTTAGCTGCTGTGTGCATGTCACTATGATTTCGACTTATTTGGTAACATGTCAAACTGAGAATACCGTCGCGATGAATATGTTTCTGGTTTAGATTTCATGATTGAGGCATTGGTGTTTTTGTTCATCAGCTTTACGATTATTGATGGCAGCTAGATGTAGATTTAACATCTTTGTTTCACTTTTGACAATTTTTTGAATCATACTTTTGTGTCTTTTCTTATTGTTGCTTATGTTGTGATAGTGTGTGGAGATTGCCTAGGTGAATCGCTAATGTGTTTTATATTCATTTGAATCTCGAAAGTTCTCGATGATTATTTACCTTCCTTAATTTTTGTTTCATTTAAATCCTGGATTGTTGGTTAATGGTAAACATGGAAAAGAATCATATAGTATGAAAGCCTACTTTTTTTTATGGCTAGAACATATAACTGTAAGGTGAAACATTTGTTGATTTTCGCTTTCGATGCCGGATGCCGTATAGCAGACCTTTACAAAGCCATTGATACTTTCGGTGCAGTAATGGATAAATTCTTATGGTTTTATAAAATGCATGGCCATTCATATTAAATATCACCTGCATTTGAAATCTTAAATTTAATTTATAATCTCAGTAGTCTCATATATGCTTCATTTATTATGTAAATATATTAGTTTTATTTTGATCAAATGTGTGGATAACAAGCTAAGTATAATTATGTAAATAGTAGTTAGAAAGGATTTAGGGATTAGTCTTATCTAAAAAAATTAATTAAGAAACGTTTACTATCCATTTATATATTAGCTCTTTATATACAAATTTGTTTTTGCTAAGAAATGTTTATTTCAATTTGGATTAGAATTATAGAATTTAACTTCATGGATTCGGTAATTTGATATCATTTTTCCCACAAGATAACTCTTACATATTAATTGGGTATTTTTCCGCGTGGCCGTTGAGTACAAACCGATTTTATAGCACATTGTGAAAAATTCGACTCGATTCATCTTTTGTGTTCGCTTTTATATTCTATCCCCATTCATAAATGTACCCCACTCCCTCAAGAATGTAATATTTTTATCGCTTTCGTATTGTTTATGCTTTAATACTTTAAACCCTTTTCAAAATAAATTCTCGATTCATCGAGCCATTTTTTCACCCTTGTAAGTCGAGTGCCTTCAAAGCCTCACCATCAACCTTTGATCACAGACACAACATTTTAAAGCTTAATCCTGGGCTTCCTTACAGTGACACCTATTTGATCAATTATTTCTAGTTGGTCACTTAGAAGACTAGCCCACTTTGCTAGTGCACACGTTTAAAACTAATTTCAAACCTTGATTTACATCAAGCATTTTATTCAAACCAAATTAAAATACTTAACAACTACTCAAATACAATTTCAATAAAAGATGAAAAAGAGAGAGTTCCAAGTCTTTGGTTCTCTCTCCCAATTGTTTGGGTCAGAGAAGTCTTTCTTAAGCCTGAATAATTGTCTTCTAAAAAACGATAAACTTATTCAAACCCATTTCCTTAAACACATAGATGAAAAAGAGAGAGCTCCAAGTCTTTGGTTCACTCTCCCGATTACTTAAGGTCCAAGAAGTCTTTCTTGAGCTTCGAGTAATTGTCATCCGATTAATACACTCTAATCATACTAAACATCTTTCATAATATTAGATGAGAAAAGGAGAGAGTTCCAAGTCTTTGGTTCACTCTTCCGATTAATTGAGGTCCGAGAAGTCTTTCTTAAGCTTCGAGTAATCCTCATCTGTTAAAATACTTTAATCACATCCTCTCTTTCAAACGTCATTCAAACAATTCCTTTTGGGATGAAAAAGAGAGAGTTCCAAGTCTTTGGTTCACTCTCCCGATTACTTAGGGACCGGGGAGTCTTTCTCGAGCTTCGAGTAATCGTCATCCGATTAACCCACTCGAACCACATCTTATTCTTTTGCAATTGAGGTTGAAAAAAAGAGAGCTCCAAGTCTTTGGTTCACTCTTCCGATTACTTGGGTCCGAGAAGCCTTTCTTAAGCTTCAGGTAATTGTCACCTCTAGCTAAGCATCTGATATAGTTAACCAATCTCTTCCTTGCCCCCGTGCGACCACAACCCTAAAACCTATTCAAATCTACCCTTTATTCAAAACCAAAATACTTAACCAATCAAACTCTACTCGCCCTCATGCGATCCACGACTATACACCTTTTACCAAGAACATTGTTTAGTCCCTTCTTCCGCGCATAACAAACTCGTGCTTCAGCCTCCCCTAGCGAGCAGACAAGCCAATGTTTAGCAGTTAGAATGCGACCTAAACTCTCGTTCAACTCATACCCATCTTTTACCAAGAACATTGTTTAGTCCATTCTTCCGCGCATAACAAACTCGTGCTTCAGCCTCCCATAGAGAGCATACGAGCTAACGTTTAGCAGTTAGAATGCGACCTAAACTCTCTTTCATTCCAAACACAAACCTTTTAGCAAACCGTAAGCCGAACTACGGCTGCTCTGATTCTTCATTCTCTTTTGAATGTAAGATACGTAGGCACAAGATTGCGATGATCTTGGCGAGCACAATCCCCTCTTTACCCGTAGTCCCACGAACTACGAATGCTCTGATTTTCCACTTCTTACAAGTGAAGATACGTAGGCACAAGGGCCCCAATCCTTGGCGAGCACCCTATCTTAAGACCACCATTTCCCTTTAGCAAGAAATTCCTTAGAAGATAAACAAACATAGTTAACTTTCTCTCGCGAATCGAATCAAGAGGTTCCCGTTGATTACAACGGACGTAGAGGGTGCTAATACCTTCCCTCTAGGTAATCGACTCCCGAACCTAGAATATTGGTTGCGATAACCATGTTCTTTTCCCTTAAAGGGTTTTATCGATATTTTCCCATTCCTTCCTTGGAATGAATATAATTCGGTGGCGACTCTGTTTCGAACAGTATTTTCAGCGTCCATCGCGAGGATCGTATTTTTCGAGGTACGACAGATGGCGACTCTGCTAGGGATTACTCATAGCCCTATGCTAGAGAGAGTCAAGCCTAACTTGACTCGATTCGCAAGAATTGGATCCGTTTGTTTGAGAACCTTCTTCTATTGTTTACTTGTTTTATTTACTTGTTTGCTTTTATATATCTTATTGTTGCTTCTTGTGATACTATTGAGGGTTCTCTGATTGTGGAAACTTTGTGAGATGGCTTTACACCCGAGTCCGAGAAAAAACATAGGATTAGAATGGTGGTTGTGTAGTGGAATCCCTCGAGGAGTCTTTCTCGTTGGGAGGAAGCGAAAGCCCCGCTTAGAGTTGATTCACTTGAGGATGTTGTTATCGTGGTGAGTCTTTGCCATGGCAATGATGTTTTTGAGTTTGAATCTATAGATCTAAGGACCTTTTACCCTCAAACCATGGTGGTTGGTAGTGTTAACTCATGAGGGTCACTCCTTTTTGGGTTGATGCGAACGCCCCAATCAGATGAGATCCCTTGAACGTATCGTTATTCTGACAATGATATTTTCAACCTCGATCTATGACTCTGAGGTCCCTTTAAGAAACCTTGGACTCATTTGGTTGTGTAGTAAAGACTCGCGAGGAGTCTTCCTCGTGGGACGACACGAAAACCTCACCTAGAAGAGATCCTTCGAAGGTATTATTATCGGATGAATCTTTTTCATGGTAATAATATTTTTGAAAAGATCCATGACTTTGGGCACTTACCCGTTTAGAGCCTACCCATGGGGTTCCTTTGGTCAGAGATATCTGTTTTTAGCTGTTCTTCTATCTGACCTCAGAATGTGATGGAAGCTGCGATCCTGTTTGTGCTTACATTGCACTTGCATATCATTGCATCTGCATTTCATTTACATTGCATATCATCTTCCTAAACCATAAAATTTATCCATCATTTGTTCATAATCCGCAGTTGATTTCCCGACACAAGTACCGAACTTGACTTGGTGCTGGAAGACCATGGAATACTTGAGGCAGAATCAAGTTGAGCTGAGAAAAGACGAGAATAGCAGGGAAGGCAAGATGAAGCAAACGCCATAAGTGGGAAGAAGAAAGGAAAATCTTCAAGAAGGTACCACAACTAGGATTTTTACTCCTATAGTTCATGCCACTCCGCAATCTGTAGTGAATAGCCCGTTGTATGTTGTTCCTCTTGGGTTTTATCCCCAACCAATTCTTCCAAAGCCATGGAATCAGCGGCCATCACCTATTCGGGATCAGAGAGGTAGTAAGAAGTCTTAGTCTCGCCCTATTCTCGACCCTATTCCTATACCGTGTGAACAACTGCTATCATACCTGATTCAGAGTTCATTGGTGGTACCTGTATCCCTCAGGCCAGTTCGTACTCCTCCTCCAACTGGATATGATCCTAATGCGCAGTGTGAATACCATAAAGGGGCTAGAGGACACTTTATTGAAGGTTGTTGGTCATTCAAGAATAAAGTTCGAGAGCTAATTAACAACAAGCGCATAGTCTTCGAGGAAGACAACCCAGGGGCAGAGTGTGGGTATCATACTGGAACTATAGGGCATGCTGTCGAAGAGTGTGAAAGCTTTCGAAACAAGTTGCAAAGATTGACCAGAAAAGAAGGCCCTATCCCAAATGGTTCAACTCAAAGATCTGGCAAAGAGGAAGTACAAGAGTTTTGCGGACCAATCAGAATCCGGTACCACAAGGAAAAGGTTTAGTTTTTGGAAGATGAGATGTCTTTTAATCATGTGGAGACCATGATCTCAGGAGAAGAGATGGAAGAGAAGTCCAAAAGGGTTGTATTTGATGAAGAGACCTCGAAAAGTCGCTTGGGAGAGCATCCTACCGATACTGAGGAAGATGATGACATCCACCTTTGGATCCCAAAAGGGCAGCCAACAATACCCAGGGAACCATGTCAGAAGCCTTGGATTTCTCCCTATGCAAATCAACGAGCGTATGGCCAAGGAAATCAGGATCCACGCCAAAATCAACACAGGCCTCACAACAATTTGGGAAGAAGGAACGCTCCTCTTCACCCAATTCCTGTATCGCACACTCAGCTTCTGCCACATTTGATTCGAAATTCACTAGTGGAGCCTAAATCTCTCAAGCCAGTGCCAGAACCATACCCTCCTGGGTATGATCCCAATGCACATTGTGGATACCATGCTGGATCAATGGGGCATTCTGTTGCACCCTAAAATTTGACCGACCGATTCTCCTATCTGACTCGTGGTTTAATTTCATATTCGCGAATCAGACGCGTGATATTTGTGCACAAATGGAGGATATCAGAGTTTACAGCTTGATTTTCGTCTATCAGATATGGCAGATCCAGTCCAGATCACCAGGGTTTTGTTTTCGGGAAATTGTGCGCTCCTCAGTGATTTTCAGCTTGCACAATGATTTTGATGATATTCTGATGCCCGGGGCTCTCTGTTCGTTTCGATCTGGTCTCGTGCGCTCTTTTATGGGGGTCATTTGCATTCATCTGCATTTTTAGGATTTTAATAGACTTTTGTGAATTTTAGATAGGCTCTACAGATTTTTCTGGAATTTAAATAGGGTTTTTGTATTTTTTAATAGCTTAAATCTCTTTTTAGAATTATATAGATTTTTTAAATAGATTTTTAGAATATAAATAAGATTTTAAATGGTTTTATCTTTTTAGAATAATATAGTTTTTTCTTTTAATAATAGTTTAGAATTTTATATGAATTTTAAAATAGATTTTTTAGAATATAGGTTTAATTGTTTTTAGAATAATAAAGGAAATATTATAGATTTTTTTTTTCTTTCTTATTAGTTTTAAATAAATTTACTAGTTTTTATTAGAACTTTAATAGAAATTAGGTTGATTTAGAGTTAATTAGGTTCTTAATCATTTTTGGATTTAATTAGGTTGATATAGAATTAATTAGAGTTTTAATCCTTCTTTTTAGAGTTAATTAGGTTTTAATCATTTTTAGGCTTAATTAGGATAATTAGGATTTAAATCTTTTGTTTAGGATTTAATTGAGTTTGTTAGATTTTATTAGGATTAATCATTAGCTAATTAGGTGTTAATTGTTGTGAGTAGGTAATTAGGTTTAACTGTTTTTTTTTCAGTTTATTACAGGTTTTTGGCCATTTTTCGTATTGGGCCTTAGTTCATTTTCGCAGCCCAGTTAGTAGTTTTTTGTCCAAGTTTGGTCCAGAATTATCCAAAAAGTCCAGAAAATATTCCAGCAAATCTCCAGCGAAGCCTAGAAGCTTCTGGAAGTGTCCAGAATCCTCAGTGCCTTAAATAGTGGCACGCCACGTGTTAGGAAAGGAGAGGCCCCACGCGTTGCGCATTAATCACGCCACCACACACCTCAGAATTCACTCTCTCACTGCCACGCGTGTTTCCACTCACTGCACTCTGCCACACGTGTCGTCTCCCAGTCTTCCCCCTGAGACACTTGGCGCCACCACAACCAGTCACCGGAGCATCGCCGGGACTTCGCCGCCGGGCATGCAGACGCCCTGAGCCGCCGTCCAACGTCCTCCGACCACCGCCTTTCTCGCCGGGATCCCCAAACACCCAAAAATCCCCAGAAACTCATCTTCTTCCTCCGATCGTCTCCTCTACCTTCATCTAATCCCTCGCCGGAAACATCAAGTTTCGCCTGAAACTTCATACGAATCCCCAGACCTTCATACAACTTTTTCCAGAACATCATCGTTCTTCAACATTGATCGTCAAGAGTTTCGTGGATTCGTCAGGAACCTTCATCCTTGGTTTTTTTTTTCCAGAAAATCTTTATGATTTTCATCTGAGCCGTCTCCATTCGCCACGATCTTCAAGCGTCATCCTTCAACTTCATCTTCGCTTCATCTTCGTACGCGACTTGGATCTTCGTTGAAGGGGCTTCATTCTCCAATACGCTCCAGTTCGCTCAAGATATCCCCAGGTATGCTTTCTGAAACTCCTTGCGTGTTCTTCTTTAGATTGTGTTGCCTTCAATGATTCATAGAGTGGTTAGGGTTTTGAGGGATTAATTGGTGCGTGGTTTGTTGTATAATGCTGGGATTTGGGTTTGATCTTGATAATGTGTTTGATGATGATTTAGAACAGTTAGGTTTAGTTTGATCACGTTGCTGGGTTGGTGTTTGATGTTGATTGAGATTTCGTGAGAAGGATACGAAGGTTTCAGATAGGGTGAGGGAGAGGAGGAAGACGAACAGAGCGGCTAGGGTTAGAAGCGTGAACAGTGATTTGGGGTTGAAAGGGGATTCAGATCTTTGTTTAGGGTTTCGTTGGGTTAGGATCAGATTTGGGCTTAGGCCCAAGCGCGTTTTGCTGCCAATACCCCCCATTGTTACTTGTTCACCCCCTGGCGTATGAGAGACAGAGTAATCAGTTTGGGCCTTAG
This sequence comes from Lathyrus sativus, assembly GCA_963859935.3. Classification (NCBI taxonomy): domain Eukaryota; kingdom Viridiplantae; phylum Streptophyta; class Magnoliopsida; order Fabales; family Fabaceae; genus Lathyrus; species Lathyrus sativus. The sequence goes on along the minus strand of OZ012735.1, from coordinate 459,675,739 downwards.
GCCCTAATTGCTAACAGCACCCCCTCGTTTAAGCCCATAGTAGCTAATAACTGAAATTCATTGCTAACAGCACCCCCAGGCGTTTTTTTTCTTTTCTGAGTTTATTATTTGTTTTTGAGGAGACTGGGCCCTGCGCCCTAATGCTTTTAGCACCCCCACCTGTAGGGCCCAATGCATTAATAACTCATAAGTCTTGCTGTTAGCACCCCCCTCCCATTTTGTTCAATTTTAGTTGTTAATTTCTTTTTTAATATTTTCTTGCATTAGAAAATTCATAATAAAATGTAAATAATTGATTTTTCAATTCTTCTTTTTTCTACCATTTCATCATAATTCCTAGAAAATTAAATAAAAATAAAAATGTCACTTTATTTTTGTTTGTTATTTTTTTGTATATTTTCCATTTAATTGATGTTTTTAATATTTTTAGTGCATACATGTCATTAGAAAATTAATAAAAAATAGTAGATTTAGTCAAATAATCCCGTTCTTTTTTCTGTAGACTCGTGATTCAGTGTAGAATTTTATAATATAAAAACATTAGCTTAATCATGCATTTTCATTTTAATTGCATTTTTTCACTGTTATTGATGTTGAATAAATGGGTTTGTGGATATGTCTGTGTTGCTGATTTTAGTTCTTTCACCTGGTGTTGAATTTTGTTCTGATTTCTCAGTATGTCATCCTAGAGCCATGTAGGTCTCCCATTAGATTTTGATAGATTTTTGTAGGATGTTCTGATATGATTTGTCTGATCCTGAGGATAGGAGAAGTCTTGATGACTTCTGACTTTGAAGTTCAACTATGGTTGAACTTCAGAGATAGTCTCTTGTGGTTTGTTGGCCTGTGGGTTCTTCTTGAAGGTGGGAGCTGATGGAGGGCCTGTTGGAGCTTGCAAAGAGGCAGTGGATTGAGGCTTAGTCTAGGAGCTTGTTGTCTGTTTGTGAGGTTCGAGATCCTGAAGTTTGAAGGGACTTCACGGTACTTTCCTGAGGAAGGCACTATGAATGACTTTCATTCTTTCTTCTCACCTCCTTCGTAAGTATCCAATGATGTCGGAGCCGACTTGTGAGTTTAATTTCTCCTGAGGAGGAATGTAAACTGATCACAGTTGTTGAGCCACGTAGGATACGATTCCTAAGTGTCAGCCTCCTAGTACTTTCCTGAGGAAGGTCCTATGGGTCTATTCACTTAGTTCCATTAGTTTATCTAGGATTTCGTAAGTATCCAATGATGTTGGAGCCAACTTGTGAGTTTAATTTCTCCTGAGGAGGAATATAAACTGATCACATGTTGTTGAGCCACATGGGATACAATTCCTAAGTGGAAGCCTCCTAGTACTTTCCTGAGGAAGGTCCTATGGGTCTATTCACTTAGTTCCATTAGTTTATCTAGGATTTCTCAAGTATCCAGTGATGTTGGAGCCAACTTGTGAGTTTAATTTCTCCTGAGGAGGAATGTAAACTGATCACAGTTGTTGAGCCACGTAGGATACGATTCCTAAGTGTCAGCCTCCTAGTACTTTCCTGAGGAAGGTCCTATGAGTCTGCTCACTTAGTTCCCTTAGTGCATATAGGTTTTCTCAAGTATCCAGTGATGCCGGAGCCTTCATGTGAGTTTAATTTCTCCTGAGGAGGAATGTAAACTGATCACAGTTGTCGAGCCGCATAGGATACGATTCCTGAGTAGTAACCTCCTGGTACTTTCCTGAGGAAGGCACTATGAGCTCGCCTGCTTAGCTCCCTTTCTTTGGTAAGCTTGTTCTGAAGCTTGGAGACTGGGATTGATTCCTCTTGCTTAAGGTTTTGATTAGATTTTTGTTTAGATCTTTGCTTAGGGTGTTGCATAGAGCTTTGTTTAGAGATAGATTAGGAGCTTGTTCCAGGTTGGTTAGAGGCCTTGCCTAGGAGTAGCTTCTTGTTTTGTAAATAGAGGCCCTGCTCAGGGTTAGTCTCTTTGTGTTGTTTGACTTGTATGATGTTATGTTGCATTAGACTTAGGTATTCATCTAGATGGTTCTGAATAGGTGCATCTTAAAAGTAGACTTTGTGTGCATGAGAAGTTGAGGTGGTCCTCCTTCTGCTTGTTTGTTATTGAGTGGCTTTGCTTGTTGGTATTTGGTAGAGCTGAGCTCCCTTGCCTTTGTGGTTTGCGGCCTCTGTGCCTTGTTTGTTTAGTTGTTGCATTCATGCATATTTTCAGTATTCCTTTACTTTGCAGTTTCTTGTTTGTGGTTCAGTCCTGTTGCCATGATCCCTTAGGAGCTCTGACTTCTCCGCTGCGGAGTGGTTATGATAGACATTAGGATGGTCAACCAGGTGTGATAGCAGTAGGTAGATTCCCCTGTTTCTCAGCTATAGTTTTAGGGTTTCCCTTTCCTTTCTGTAGGAGTTTTTGAGTAGCTTGACCCGTAGTTAGCTGAACTACAGCTGCTCTGATTCTTCGTACCAGACGAAGATATGTAGGCGTAGGATGCGATATCCTAGCGAGCACACTAACGACTAACCTTTTGTTCTCTCGCGGCTGTGCGATCGAGACTTTCTCGCTAACGACTGATTGTTATCCCTTTCTCTTGCCAGAGCGCATTTGAGACCAGATCATAGTTGTAGGTTCCCGAGCCTTTAGGACCAGTTTGTTTTCTCACTGCTGTGTGAGAGCCCCCTGTTTACCCGTAGTTAGCCGAACTACGTTTGCTCTGATCTTTCATACCAGATGAAAGTACGTAGGCACAGGACGCGACGTCCTGGCGAGCAACCTTTCCCCCGTTTAGACGTAGGAAGTCGAACTACGTTGACTCTGACTTTCCCATTGCACGAGGGAATACGTAGGCCCAGAACACCGTATGTTCTGTCGAGTCCTGTCCTTTTATTTTCTTTTCAGACCAGCCATTAGCGTAGATAGATAACACACCCTTTTACCTATAAACACCAAGCGTGGATCCCATCGAGTACGATGGACGTGAGGGGTGCTAATACCTTCCCCTTGCGTAACCGACTCCCGAATCCGGGCTATGGTTGCGATGACCATACCTTTTCCCGTCTTTTGCGAGGTTTACTTCGAGCGTTTCCTTTCCCGCTCTGAGGGATAAATAACGCACGGTGGCGACTCTCCTGTCAAGCCGGCGCCGATTTTCGCAGTAGCAACAGCTGGCGACTCTGCTGGGGATGTATAGCATCTAGGGACTTTTCCCATCCCTTATGCTGGGACCGTTTCCCATCCCCTACGCGAGTCAATCCTAGCGCTTGGGTGTTTATTTGTTGGGTGTTGTGCATATTGTGTTTTACTTTTCTGCACTTTACTTTTCTGTGCCTTTACCTTTCCGCATTTATTTTCCAGCATTATATATTATGATTATTGCTGTGGGCAGAGGGAGGTTACTGTGAGTGAAAGCCGGACCTGGGCTTGAGTACACACCTAGATATAGTTGCGGAGAAGTAGTAGACGAACTTGTCTGCTGAGCAGGCACAGTTCCCTACGAAAATCTGCGCTCAGACGAGATTCTTGCAGAGGTGCTCCTTTCCGGTCCTGAGGATCTGAGGGGAGTCCAGACGTGAGGGTTGTCGACTCTGGGGACCGATCATTTGGAAGTCAGCTAAGTGAGGCCTCTTCATGACTTGATGATGCCCCTCCTTCTGGGAATCGTATCGTCATTCATGAAAGTCTGTGACGCTGATGACCGCATAGGATGCCGTACCTTTGTCCGTGGATTAGGTCTATCCTACCTGTGAGAGGGACTGGGTTATTGCAGGAAAACCGGCCTTCAGAAACCATGATTCAGTACCTTTATCAGATGGTGTTCTTGATTCATCTCCTGGTGTGTTGTCTGGGTCAGATGGGTTTCTTATCTGAGGTTGAGGCTATTATCAGATGGTATTCTCGTCAGATACAGAGGTTCAGATGGTTTTCTTACCAGGGGATTGATATTTTGAGTATCAGATGATAGTTAGTGGCATGAGATTCTGGTGACCGTGTTGGTTTTCTGTTCTTGATCACAGAGATATTCCTCTTCAGGCTACAGCACAGCCCCTGTGTTCACAGATTGCATTATTTATCATATTACATCATTGCATTACCATCTGCATTCAACTAACGTGTGTGTATTGCAGGTACATATTTTCCCTTCCAGTTCTGGTGTTTGTTCCTAGCAAGACATGGAAAACCTGAAGAGAGTATTGCCCTATAAGTTTCCGTCGCCGAATATCAGTCTATTGTTAGAGTTGATTGCTATTGCTAAGAAGAGGGGAATGGGTGACTTCAGAAAGAGATATGGGAGGATTCTGACCTACGTTTATCAGCCATCTGCCTACGAGACCAGCGGCATCTATACTCTGTTACAGTTTTACGACGCGGAGCTCAGGTGTTTTGTATTTCCCGACTTCGTTTTGGCTCCTACCCTGGAGGAGTACTCTGCACTTCTGGATATACCGATCCGTGAGCAGATGCCTTTTTATCGTACGGACGCTGAGCCTAAGCTGGCTGAGCTTTCTGCCATCCTGTGCTTGAAAGAGTCTGAGCTGTCTGGGAAGATGATCAGAAGAGGAGACGTATGGGGATTTCCGTTGGATGTCTTGGTGGAGAAGGCTCGAGAATATGCCCAGAAGGGTAGCTGGGATGTTTTTGACGTTATCCTTGCTGTATGTGTGTATGGCATCGTGTTGTTCCCGAACATTCCTGATTTTGTTGATTCAGATGCCTTCTATATTTTGGCTGCGAAGAACCCAGTTCCTACTTTGCTGGGAGATATCCACCACTCAACCCACTACCAGAATGAAAAGCGACGAGGAAGGAATGTGTCTTACTGTGTACCTCTCCTATGCAGGTGGTTCACCAGTCATATGCCTAAGTCAGGCCCGTTTGTCACATCTATCAATTCTCTAGGATGGCCCGAGCGCTTAATGGGATTGACTGCTGAGAACGTGGTATGGGTCATTAAAGAGGTATTCGGAGCTGAAGTCATACTCAAAGGCGAAGGATTCCCGAATGTTCCGTTAATAGGAAGGAAAGGTTGTGTCAACTATAACCCTTCCTTATTGATCAAGCAATTTGGGTATGTACCTCAAGGAGCGCCAAAGCCCGAGGAGATACAGGAATCTCTGTATCTCACCGGGGCAATAGGGAAAGAAATGCTGACCAAACTTGAGAAAGCCTGGAAAAACTTGCACAAGAGAGGGAAGCTTTCAGGTAGCAGAGGGGATACTCGAGGTCCTAGCCCATATGTAGAATGGATTCGTGAGCGAGCTGTGAAGTTCCTTATGCCGTATCCAGCGGTTCAGCCATTGCATCCTTCTCCGGTAGAGGAGCCTACCACTGTGGACATGCAGGTCTACAAGCAGCTGATGGCGGAGAAAGAAGAGCTAGCAAGGGCTAAAGAGGCTTTAGAGCAGGAGAATGCCCAGCTTCGGCATGAAAAGATTGAAACAGGATATGTTTCTAAGCAACAGGCTGAAACTCTGAAACATCTGAAGACTACGCTATTGGAATTGACTGAAACTAAGAAGCGTCTGGAGTTAGATGTAGATTCAGTTAGTAGTGTGTTGGCCACCAAAAAGCAAGAGCTGGAAAGGGCCTACACAAAGCTAGCCAAGTTCAGAGAACACTGGGATCTCACTATGACCAAGCGCAAGGAGCGAGAAGAAGAGCTGAAGACACAGATTGCTCAGTTAGAAGAACATGTCAAAGTGAAGAATGAAGAGCTTGAAGAAGAAGCCTGTCACCGATACGAGGCCGAGCGCAAGCTGACAGATGCCATGAAGAATTTGGAAGATTTCCAGCATAGAGCAGATGCCAAGAGACCCAAACCTGGGGGCGGTACCAATGATAAGGCTTGGGAGGACTTTGTCAGAGACATCCAAGGGACGGTCAGGAAGAGGGATCGACTGATAGAAGGTTTGATTTATCAACCAGATCATGCAGAGACAAAGAAGATGGTCGAGGACTTCCGCAACCGTACCCGTATTTGATTTCTCTCTTGTATTCCGTATGTTGAGATCACCACCAGGCATGTTGGTTGGGATCCTCTTTGTCATATCAGCTGTATGGAGCATAGTTATGTAATTTCTTGACAAGACAGTTATTCTAATCAATATATGAGGGTTTTTCCAAATATTGTCTTTATGGTTCATCTCGTCTTGCTACCACTGACACTGGAATTGGAGGGAAATATCTCCAATGCACACATGCACGTTAGCATTTTTGTATTTCTGTTTGCATAAATCATACTGCATAGCATTTCTCTAGCAGGTCAGAGCACTTATCCAGCCTTTGTTTTCACCAGACAGTGATTCTCGGGGAATTGTTTGAGGCAAGAGTAGAGTGCTGAAGACGACCAAAGGGCTGAAGCAGATTTGAGCAGAATCAAGCAGCATAGCCGGTTACAGGTAATTGGTAGCTATGTCTGAAGGCAATTTCCAGGCTCCTAACACCTTGGCAAGGTTTACTATGGCGTCCAACCATCAGTATGATTCTATGGAAGGCTTCCCGCAAGCGAACAATCTAACTGCAGACCAAGTTGTACAGCCTTCTGTTGAGAACCGAGATCGACATGAGCAGTTTCTCGCCCGAAATGAACGCTATCCTCCTGTTAACAATCAATGTGTTGCTTTCCCTGTGATGAATTACCGGAGAGATATTCCAATGACCGGGTTAGTAGATCCAAGAGCTCTTGACGATGGTAGAAGACTCCGAGCATTGGAAGAGCAAATGAAAGCCTTGGAAGCGAAAGATGCCATTAACCTGGATGCTGTAGCCATGTGCTTGGTTCCTGACCTGGTGTTGCCGTACAAGTTCAAAATGCCGGAATTTGAAAAATACACGGGAGATAGCTGTCCAAAGTTGCATTTGATGATGTTCTGTCGAAGGATGACTTCGTTTGTGCAAAATGACCAACTGATGATCCATTGCTTCCAGTATAGCCTGACTGGGGCATCCTTAAGGTGGTATGTGCAATTAGAGGGTAATCAGATTCGATCATGGGTGGATTTAGCCAGAGCTTTCATGAAGCAGTACGATTACAACCTGGATTTGACTCCTAGTCTCGTAGATCTGCAAGAATTGTCTCAAGCGGAGAATGAATCATTCAGAGCGTATTTGCGAAGGTGGAAGGAATTGGCTGCTAGTGTTCGACCACCGCTTCCGGAAAGAGAACTGGTTGACATCTTCTTGGGTACCCTGAAAGGCCATTATTTTGACAAATTGTTCAGTTGCACAAACTTTGTGGGCCTGATGAGGCTGGGAGAGATTGTTGAGCGAGGACTCAGGAGTGGAAAGTTTCGAGGTGTTCCTTACGTCCCAGTTAATAAGATTGAGTCAGTTGTCAGTTCTCAAGAAGAGTGGGAAGTAGGAGATGATGCCACCTCAGAATCTCTAGCATCCCAGGATCAGTTTTCAGACACTTCAAGTCAACGATCATCTTACCGCCGATCGCGTCAGCATGCTCCACGAAGACCAAGGAAGCCTGAAAGGCAGTTTACTCAACTACCAGTGTCGTACAGTCAGTTGTTGCCAGATCTGGTCAGAAGTGGATTGATAGTGCCGAAAGAGACTAAGCCGGTGATTCCAACGTATTCTCCAGGTTTTGATGCCAGCGCCCGCTGTGAGTATCACGTTGGGGCACAGGGGCATTCAACAAATGATTGTAAAGTGCTTAGAAGTCAGATTCAAGATCTGTTAGACTCTAATCGTATTTGCATCACTCCTCAGGGTTGTGTTCAGATTAATGATTTTCCATCTTCCAGTTGTGGGGGTTCGTCAGTTAATGTCATGGAAGACTCCACAGGAAGTGTGTGCTCTGAAGATTGTCAATCAGAAAGTTCAGTTGAATATGGGAGAAGTTTCTAGAGGTTTCTGTGCCGGGTGTCGCATCTGTTTTCCCTGCCTAACCCGTTTAGCTTTTGTGCATCAGTATTTGCTGATCACCACCAGGATTGTTGGCTGGGGTCATTGTATTCGTACTCATTTGTGCTTACCTGCTGATTTTGTTGGTTATACATATGTGGGAGATGTTCGTCTGTGTGCTTATAGCTTGAGTTTCTCTTTATCTCGTTGTGAATATGTGTTTGCTTTCTGCGCTGCATTATTATTTAACAGGTATATCAGAACCGTGGGCCTTATTTCCTCATCATCCAGTTTGTTGCAGGAATTCCTCCAGAGATATGGAGCAGAATCAGTTCGAATTGATTGAAGTCCGAAGCCAGCTGGGGCAGATGATGAGAGACATGCAAGAGATGCGTTTGGAGCAGAAGATCCTCAAAGAGGAAAATAGTCAGCTGAAGACCCAAATGAGCTTGATCATGGAAGTAGTCAAGAATGTGCTTAGGAAAGAGGACGATCAACTATTCGAAGCCGCAATGAAGAAGCTCGCGCCACCTGTGCCTGTGGAACCTGAGCGAGTACAACAGAAGATGCATCTGGCTCCGCGGAGGATCCAGGAAGGGAAACCAAAGAGAATATTTGAGGCACCGCCTATGACATATGCTGAGCTCTTGCAGGCTTTATTGAGGTTTAATCTGGTTGAGAAAAGAACGTTGGAACCACCAACGAGAGTGTTTCCTCAAGGGTACGATGCCAATAAGCAATGTGAATTTCATTCCGGGGCATTCGGACACGACATCGAGGGTTGTCATGCTTTTAAGCACAATGTTCAAGACCTGATTGACTCGCACGATATTGAATTCACGCCGGGCGGCGTAGCTGTGCATATTGCTCCTGTCTCGGTCGATGCTAAAATGACAGATGTTTCTAAAGCTGCAGTGGGTCAGAAGCGTATCTTGGACTCCATGGTGTCAGAATCTCCAGGCCCACAACTGTTGCCTATTCCTGGGGCAGATCTAAGAAAGAAAATGGTTAAGCATAAGGAGAGCGTTAATCAGTACATTGAAGGTCAAGAAACCGATGTTGCATTTGCTACGAAGGGTGTTCAAGGGTCAACCCGGTACCAGCAGCAGCAGCCTTAGCAGGGGGCACAGCAGGCTCAACGAAGATTCCAGGGTAGTAAACCGAGAAGAGTGTTTGAGAAGCCTCCCTCAACATATGCCGATTTGTTGCAGACATTGTTGGGATTGAATCTGGTAGAGAAAAGAACTCTGGCACCAATAACGGGAGCTCCCCCGTTCGGCTACGATGTAAACAGACACTGCGAGTTCCATTCCGGAGCCCCGGGTCACGATATAGAAGGTTGCCATGCTTTTAAGCACAAAGTGCAGGATCTGCTTGATAGTGCAGCAATCAACTTCGGGCCGGGAGGTCCTAGAATCATCTGAATAAAGGAGGAGGGGCTCTATAATTTGGTTAAGTCGTTGAAAGCAGATCAAGGCAGCACCGAAGTGTCTCTGGTAAAGATAGCTGGTTCAGCAGCAGGGCAGATGTGAAAGCCCGGTTCTCGGAAGCTAGCATATTTTCTTTGTTTTAGCTTGTCATTTCTTTACATTTGTAGTTGCTTTCCTGTTTGAATTTGTAATCTTGTTTGTAAAACTTGTTGTTTTCATTTCAATTGATGATAATGAAATAAATATGCATGGTTTTGATTAAATTCATTCGTGTTCACTAACTGTTTTACAAATGTCCAATGCTTGGTTAAGAAGAATTTGGGGAGGATGACGAAAATGACCGACATGCAACTACCGATATTGTATGCTTTTGAAATAGAACCTGTTGATGATGTACAGGCATTGTTTCAAATCCCTAAACACCGGAGATATAAGGAAGGTAATCCCTTGGCAACCCCTTTGAGCCTTGTAGTAGGAGTTTCTTTCTGTGAATGAAAAACCCTCAATCTTAACCTTGGGGCAGGGTAGGTGTTAGCTAATTTGACTGAGCGTCCAAATTGCAAAAGGAGTGTCCGTTCGAGGATCAATCACACCCCTAGAGGTCGTGCCTAAAAGACCACAATGGTTCAATCAAGAGTGGGACAGCCACATCACTCCCCAAAGAGTCAAACAACCAGCGTCACGCGACTTGTTCAAAAAAAGAAAAAAGAGAATCAAAAGCCCGCTAAGTCAAGAAAACTTCAAAACGAATGACTTAGGCAAAAATGAGGGCATCCCGCTGGACTTAAAAAAAATCAAAAGAAACTCAAAAGGAGTCCGTCCAGGCAAAAGTTAGGGATATGAAAAGAAAAAGATGAAAAGGATTCAAAGAAAAATCCTCGATGGAAATACGAGTCGTGTGACCTCAAGTGTCAAAGATGAAAAGAGTGAGTGGCTGTCACTCCAAAATCCAAAGGTTTCTCGAACTATCATTCCTATTTTCTTTCAACCTCTGAGAGGTGAGCGCTAAGGTCGAATCGGCTGAACGTAGGATGGGAGAACATCAAGGAGAATGGTTGGGTTAAAGTAAACTTTGAGCCTTTATCCTTTCCTTCAAAACCATGAACCCGACCATGTTACAACCTCCGAAAGTCCTAATTGAAGCAGGTTGTTTCGAAAGCATACTCCGGTAAAGGTCGTGTCGATTCTGACTCTTAAAAAAGGTTCCTCTTACCATGATGGTACTGATGTTGATGAATGTTTTGTGCATTATATGCTATAAACTGTTTTCCTTTTCCCAGTGAACAGATTGGATGTCAAAGCTGTCATATGTATTGCATTAATACATCTTTTATGCAGAACAACTTGTTTTACTTGCAAGTAAGCGCTTGACAGCAGAAAAGCTTCCTACAATGGAAAGTATGGTCAAGATAGAATGCAGAACACCCGAATGTTCCGAGAGCAGGGGCAAGCTATTATTGTGATCCCCATTCAGGTCAGCTTTTCGAAATCAGTTATCCTGAGACAATCAGGTTGAGATTCAGGTGAATGCGGCGTAGTCAGGAGGTACTACTCTGAATCAGATAATCGGGGCAAGGTCATTGCAGTCAGGGGCAGACCATCTTAAGCGCGCAAAGGTTGTGCGAGAAGCAGGTGAGGTGAAGTATCTCTCAGAAGTTCAGAACGCTGAGGCATGTTATATCAGACCATCAGAAAACAGATTTGCAGATTTCCTTTCAGGGACTATCCCCACAGAGATCCCGCAGGCCGGGGCATATCAGGAGTGAAAGAATTATTCTTCTCCGTATCTACAGGGCCATTCAGAGTTATTCGAGCAGATGCAGTCGATTTTCGAGAGCGAGATGAATGCGGGAAGTCGTGTCAATATCCCTTGACTCTTCACTAAAAGGCTGTGTATTCAGGAAGAATGTTTTCCAGCGGCAGTTGTATCTGACCCAGTAAGATAAGCTTAAGAGTTCAAATCCATGTTTGCGATTACTGTGAAGCCCATCCGTGTTGGCGCATCAATTTCCAGATCCGAGCTTCATCAGCGCGCGGGAAGACTCCCTCCATTTTCTCCAGCAAAAATCAATTTGTCATGGGTATGGGTAAGTTATTCCCAGAGGAGTCCGATCATATGCAGCACGTCTGCTGTTCCACAGCGGAGTTATATTCCCCGGCAGGGTGTTACTTCGTCGAGGTGTTCGGTTAAGTTCCCAATAGCCCCAGCGGAGTTGATTTCACTCTCCCAGCATTTATTTTGCTGGGATAATTCAGTGATATCCAGTTTATCCCCAACAGAGTTGGCCTCGCCTTCAACATTTATTTTGATGAAGTGGTTCTGTACCCGGCTCTCTCCAGCAGCTCGAGCCTGCACTAGCATATTGCATGCATCATATTTGCATCATACTTGCATATCATTGTCAGAATGCGTAGCATTTCTATCCAGAATGGAGCATTACGCTGTAGAAAGATTAAAGCATTTGCATATGCATACGAAGCATAAGTCAGATTTTCTATCAGCCTCATATGGCGCGGGAATTACTCTGTGATCAGTTCAGGGACATTTATCCAGCAACAGTATTCAGACAGTTCAGCAGATTATTTGTATCTCAGATCATACGACAATTACGCTTTGATCAAGCAGTCATCTGATGTCGACCGACTTTTCTTCCCGTCAATTCATATTGACGATGTGTTCCTCCAATAACTGGATTTCTCCGTCTATCATTAGACGTCTTGAGCACGAATGTGGTTTTCTTTTCGTCTATCCTTAGACGATGTGAAGTTACGGGTGATCACGGTAAGGTTTCAAGAAGGGGTTTCCCCCAGGATATGCTTTTCTTTCCGTCTATCAGTAGACGATGTGAAGTTTCGAGTTACTGTTCAGCGGATTTCTTATTGCCGGATCATACGCATGGTGAGTTTCCCCAGCGAGTCTTCTCCGGCTATCTTTGGTTGCTGAAGGGTTTCAAAACGATATTTCGGATAATGGTTTCCTTTCTGTTTATTGGATGAGATGACGTTTCAAGAGATACTGTTCTGACTGTCAATCCTTATTGACGTCGAGGCTCTTCGAAAATGTTCAGTTTTCGTGATTGTCGATTCTTATTGACGACATGGTTCCTTAAAAGGTGGTTTTCTTCCCGCCAGTCCATACTGACGATGTGGCCCCTTCAAGGATGTTGATCTTTCCATCAATTCCCGTAGACAGAAGAATTCTGAAATTCAAAGGATGGTGTTGAATTGCGTTATGGTGTCTTTCCGTCTACTCTTAGACGATGCAAGTACAGAGATTATTTCTTCCCGTCTATCCTTAGACGATGTGAGTATTCGATCAGAATGATTCCGTCTACCCTTAGACGATGTGAATATTGATTGGTTCATCGATCAGGATGATGCCGTCTACCCTTAGACGATGTGAATATGGAGATTAAGGAAGTTCTTCCCGTCTACCCTTAGACGATGAGAATATTGATTGGTTCATCGATCAGGATGATGCCGTCTACCCTTAGACGATGTGAATATGGAGATTATGGTGTCTTTCCGTCTATCCTTGGATGATGTGAGTAGGGAGATTATTGCTTCCCGTCTACCCTTAGACGATGGGAATATTGATTTGTTTTATCAATCAGGATGATACCGTCTACCCTTAGACGATGCAAGTACGAAGATTATTTCTTCCCGTCTATCAGTAGACGATGTGAATTCGGAGATTTTTTCTTCCCGTCTATCCTTAGACGATGAGAATATTGATTGGTTCATCGATCAGGATGATGCCGTCTACCCTTAGACGATGTGAATATGGAGATTATGGTGTCTTTCCGTCTATCATTAGACGATGTGAATATGGAGATTATGGTGTCTTTCCGTCTATCATTAGACGATGTGAATATGGAGATTATGGTGTCTTTCCGTCTATCATTAGACGATGTGAGTATGGAGATTATTTCTTCCCGTCTATCCTTAGACGATGTGGATTGATTTGTTTCATCAATCAGGATGATCCCGTCTATCATTAGACGAGGTGAGTATTCAATCAGGGTGTCTTCCCGTCCATCTTTGGGCGATGTGAGTATATTTCTCTTCCTGCCTATCAGTAGGCAACGTGAGAGGATCAGGTATTTTGTTGCAACCCTCAGGGTTTGTTATATGGGGTATCACAAGCAACGGGTATTCAAATCAGGAGTTCTTCATCAAATGATTGATCAGTCTATCACCGTAATGACTGGGCTCGGTTTTCTGGACTTTATTCCCCAAGCAGTTTACAGTATATGTTCGCGGTTGGCAAATTTTCGGGTTTTATTTGTATTCAACCGTCTCGTACCTCTGAATGTTTGAAGGCTGAGCGCTCTCCAAACCCTTCAGGTCCAAGTCGCTTGAATAGGGGCAGCTGTTGCACCCTAAAATTTGACCGACCGATTCTCCTATCTGACTCGTGGTTTAATTTCATATTCGTGAATCAGACGCGTGATATTTGTGCACAAATGGAGGATATCAGAGTTTACAGCTTGATTTTCGTCTATCAGATATGGCAGATCCAGTCCAGATCACCAGGGTTTTGTTTTCGGGAAATTGTGCGCTCCTCGGTGATTTTCAGCTTGCACAATGATTTTGATGATATTCTGATGCCCGGGGCTCTCTGTTCGTTTCGATCTGGTCTCGTGCGCTCTTTTATGGGGGTCATTTGCATTCATCTGCATTTTTAGGATTTTAATAGACTTTTGTGAATTTTAGATAGGCTCTACAGATTTTTCTGGAATTTAAATAGGGTTTTTGTATTTTTTAATAGCTTAAATCTCTTTTTAGAATTATATAGATTTTTTAAATAGATTTTTAGAATATAAATAAGATTTTAAATGGTTTTATCTTTTTAGAATAATATAGTTTTTTCTTTTAATAATAGTTTAGAATTTTATATGAATTTTAAAATAGATTTTTTAGAATATAGGTTTAATTGTTTTTAGAATAATAAAGGAAATATTATAGATTTTTTTTTTTCTTTCTTATTAGTTTTAAATAAATTTACTAGTTTTTATTAGAACTTTAATAGAAATTAGGTTGATTTAGAGTTAATTAGGTTCTTAATCATTTTTGGATTTAATTAGGTTGATATAGAATTAATTAGAGTTTTAATCCTTCTTTTTAGAGTTAATTAGGTTTTAATCATTTTTAGGCTTAATTAGGATAATTAGGATTTAAATCTTTTGTTTAGGATTTAATTGAGTTTGTTAGATTTTATTAGGATTAATCATTAGCTAATTAGGTGTTAATTGTTGTGAGTAGGTAATTAGGTTTAACTGTTTTTTTTTCAGTTTATTACAGGTTTTTGGCCATTTTTCGTATTGGGCCTTAGTTCATTTTCGCAGCCCAGTTAGCAGTTTTTTGTCCAAGTTTGGTCCAGAATTATCCAAAAAGTCCAGAAAATATTCCAGCAAATCTCCAGCGAAGCCTAGAAGCTTCTGGAAGTGTCCAGAATCCTCAGTGCCTTAAATAGTGGCACGCCACGTGTTAGGAAAGGAGAGGCCCCACGCGTTGCGCATTAATCACGCCACCACACACCTCAGAATTCACTCTCTCACTGCCACGCGTGTTTCCACTCACTGCACTCTGCCACACGTGTCGTCTCCCAGTCTTCCCCCTGAGACACTTGGCGCCACCACAACCAGTCACCGGAGCATCGCCGGGACTTCGCCGCCGGGCATGCAGACGCCCTGAGCCGCCGTCCAACGTCCTCCGACCACCGCCTTTCTCGCCGGGATCCCCAAACACCCAAAAATCCCCAGAAACTCATCTTCTTCCTCCGATCGTCTCCTCTACCTTCATCTAATCCCTCGCCGGAAACATCAAGTTTCGCCTGAAACTTCATACGAATCCCCAGACCTTCATACAACTTTTTCCAGAACATCATCGTTCTTCAACATTGATCGTCAAGAGTTTCGTGGATTCGTCAGGAACCTTCATCCTTGGTTTTTTTTTTCCAGAAAATCTTTATGATTTTCATCTGAGCCGTCTCCATTCGCCACGATCTTCAAGCGTCATCCTTCAACTTCATCTTCGCTTCATCTTCGTACGCGACTTGGATCTTCGTTGAAGGGGCTTCATTCTCCAATACGCTCCAGTTCGCTCAAGATATCCCCAGGTATGCTTTCTGAAACTCCTTGCGTGTTCTTCTTTAGATTGCGTTGCCTTCAATGATTCATAGAGTGGTTAGGGTTTTGAGGGATTAATTGGTGCGTGGTTTGTTGTATAATGCTGGGATTTGGGTTTGATCTTGATAATGTGTTTGATGATGATTTAGAACAGTTAGGTTTAGTTTGATCACGTTGCTGGGTTGGTGTTTGATGTTGATTGAGATTTCGTGAGAAGGATACGAAGGTTTCAGATAGGGTGAGGGAGAGGAGGAAGACGAACAGAGCGGCTAGGGTTAGAAGCGTGAACAGTGATTTGGGGTTGAAAGGGGATTCAGATCTTTGTTTAGGGTTTCGTTGGGTTAGGATCAGATTTGGGCTTAGGCCCAAGCGCGTTTTGCTGCCAATACCCCCCATTGTTACTTGTTCACCCCCTGGCGTATGAGAGACAGAGTAATCAGTTTGGGCCTTAGGCCCTAATTGCTAACAGCACCCCCTCGTTTAAGCCCATAGTAGCTAATAACTGAAATTCATTGCTAACAGCACCCCCAGGCGTTTTTTTTCTTTTCTGAGTTTATTATTTGTTTTTGAGGAGACTGGGCCCTGCGCCCTAATGCTTTTAGCACCCCCACCTGTAGGGCCCAATGCATTAATAACTCATAAGTCTTGCTGTTAGCACCCCCCCCTCCCATTTTGTTCAATTTTAGTTGTTAATTTCTTTTTTAATATTTTCTTGCATTAGAAAATTCATAATAAAATGTAAATAATTGATTTTTCAATTCTTCTTTTTTCTACCATTTCATCATAATTCCTAGAAAATTAAATAAAAATAAAAATGTCACTTTATTTTTGTTTGTTATTTTTTTGTATATTTTCCATTTAATTGATGTTTTTAATATTTTTAGTGCATACATGTCATTAGAAAATTAATAAAAAATAGTAGATTTAGTCAAATAATCCCGTTCTTTTTTCTGTAGACTCGTGATTCAGTGTAGAATTTTATAATATAAAAACATTAGCTTAATCATGCATTTTCATTTTAATTGCATTTTTTCACTGTTATTGATGTTGAATAAATGGGTTTGTGGATATGTCTGTGTTGCTGATTTTAGTTCTTTCACCTGGTGTTGAATTTTGTTCTGATTTCTCAGTATGTCATCCTAGAGCCATGTAGGTCTCCCATTAGATTTTGATAGATTTTTGTAGGATGTTCTGATATGATTTGTCTGATCCTGAAGATAGGAGAAGTCTTGATGACTTCTGACTTTGAAGTTCAACTATGGTTGAACTTCAGAGATAGTCTCTTGTGGTTTGTTGGCCTGTGGGTTCTTCTTGAAGGTGGGAGCTGATGGAGGGCCTGTTGGAGCTTGCAAAGAGGCCGTGGATTGAGGCTTAGTCTAGGAGCTTGTTGTCTGTTTGTGAGGTTCGAGATCCTGAAGTTTGAAGGGACTTCACGGTACTTTCCTGAGGAAGGCACTATGAATGACTTTCATTCTTTCTTCTCACCTCCTTCGTAAGTATCCAATGATGTCGGAGCCGACTTGTGAGTTTAATTTCTCCTGAGGAGGAATGTAAACTGATCACAGTTGTTGAGCCACGTAGGATACGATTCCTAAGTGTCAGCCTCCTAGTACTTTCCTGAGGAAGGTCCTATGGGTCTATTCACTTAGTTCCATTAGTTTATCTAGGAT
This sequence comes from Lathyrus sativus, assembly GCA_963859935.3. Classification (NCBI taxonomy): domain Eukaryota; kingdom Viridiplantae; phylum Streptophyta; class Magnoliopsida; order Fabales; family Fabaceae; genus Lathyrus; species Lathyrus sativus. Next base: position 459,658,675 of record OZ012735.1, on the reverse strand, counting down.
TTCGTAAGTATCCAATGATGTTGGAGCCAACTTGTGAGTTTAATTTCTCCTGAGGAGGAATATAAACTGATCACATGTTGTTGAGCCACATGGGATACAATTCCTAAGTGGAAGCCTCCTAGTACTTTCCTGAGGAAGGTCCTATGGGTCTATTCACTTAGTTCCATTAGTTTATCTAGGATTTCTCAAGTATCCAGTGATGTTGGAGCCAACTTGTGAGTTTAATTTCTCCTGAGGAGGAATGTAAACTGATCACAGTTGTTGAGCCACGTAGGATACGATTCCTAAGTGTCAGCCTCCTAGTACTTTCCTGAGGAAGGTCCTATGAGTCTGCTCACTTAGTTCCCTTAGTGCATATAGGTTTTCTCAAGTATCCAGTGATGCCGGAGCCTTCATGTGAGTTTAATTTCTCCTGAGGAGGAATGTAAACTGATCACAGTTGTCGAGCCGCATAGGATACGATTCCTGAGTAGTAACCTCCTGGTACTTTCCTGAGGAAGGCACTATGAGCTCGCCTGCTTAGCTCCCTTTCTTTGGTAAGCTTGTTCTGAAGCTTGGAGACTGGGATTGATTCCTCTTGCTTAAGGTTTTGATTAGATTTTTGTTTAGATCTTTGCTTAGGGTGTTGCATAGAGCTTTGTTTAGAGATAGATTAGGAGCTTGTTCCAGGTTGGTTAGAGGCCTTGCCCAGGAGTAGCTTCTTGTTTTGTAAATAGAGGCCCTGCTCAGGGTTAGTCTCTTTGTGTTGTTTGACTTGTATGATGTTATGTTGCATTAGACTTAGGTATTCATCTAGATGGTTCTGAATAGGTGCATCTTAAAAGTAGACTTTGTGTGCATGAGAAGTTGAGGTGGTCCTCCTTCTGCTTGTTTGTTATTGAGTGGCTTTGCTTGTTGGTATTTGGTAGAGCTGAGCTCCCTTGCCTTTGTGGTTTGCGGCCTCTGTGCCTTGTTTGTTTAGTTGTTGCATTCATGCATATTTTCAGTATTCCTTTACTTTGCAGTTTCTTGTTTGTGGTTCAGTCCTGTTGCCATGATCCCTTAGGAGCTCTGACTTCTCCGCTGCGGAGTGGTTATGATAGACATTAGGATGGTCAACCAGGTGTGATAGCAGTAGGTAGATTCCCCTGTTTCTCAGCTATAGTTTTAGGGTTTCCCTTTCCTTTCTGTAGGAGTTTTTGAGTAGCTTGACCCGTAGTTAGCTGAACTACAGCTGCTCTGATTCTTCGTACCAGACGAAGATATGTAGGCGTAGGATGCGATATCCTAGCGAGCACACTAACGACTAACCTTTTGTTCTCTCGCGGCTGTGCGATCGAGACTTTCTCGCTAACGACTGATTGTTATCCCTTTCTCTTGCCAGAGCGCATTTGAGACCAGATCATAGTTGTAGGTTCCCGAGCCTTTAGGACCAGTTTGTTTTCTCACTGCTGTGTGAGAGCCCCCTGTTTACCCGTAGTTAGCCGAACTACGTTTGCTCTGATCTTTCATACCAGATGAAAGTACGTAGGCACAGGACGCGACGTCCTGGCGAGCAACCTTTCCCCCGTTTAGACGTAGGAAGTCGAACTACGTTGACTCTGACTTTCCCATTGCACGAGGGAATACGTAGGCCCAGAACACCGTATGTTCTGTCGAGTCCTGTCCTTTTATTTTCTTTTCAGACCAGCCATTAGCGTAGATAGATAACACACCCTTTTACCTATAAACACCAAGCGTGGATCCCATCGAGTACGATGGACGTGAGGGGTGCTAATACCTTCCCCTTGCGTAACCGACTCCCGAATCCGGGCTATGGTTGCGATGACCATACCTTTTCCCGTCTTTTGCGAGGTTTACTTCGAGCGTTTCCTTTCCCGCTCTGAGGGATAAATAACGCACGGTGGCGACTCTCCTGTCAAGCCGGCGCCGATTTTCGCAGTAGCGACACATTCACAGAAGATTGCAAAGCTTTTCAGGATAGGGTGCAACAATTGATTGACCGGGGATGTATATCCTTTCAAGAAGGGAGTTTGGTTGTGCGTGTCCGACTCGCACCAGAATGAGTTTGGGGACTTCAAGACGCATCTTCTCAAGACAACTGATCAAGCAAGAAAAGCCTAGTTCCTCCATGCTGGCATTTTTTAGATCATGTTTTTTATGCAATTGTAGTTTCTTTTCTGTTAATTACTACTTGCTTTTAGACATTGTTTCGTATTAATGGTATTGTTAATGTGATAATCATGCATGTTTTGATCAAATCCATTCGTATTCACCCACAGTTTCTCATTTATTGTAAAAATCACAAAAATATTTCACTTCCTTTATCACACTGTTGTTTTGAGGGAGGATGACGAAAACTAAATACCCATAATTGCTGATAAGTATGTGTCGCTTCCGCGAAAATAAGGTGCCGGCAAAATAGAAGAGTCGCCACCTTTCGTTATTTATCCCTCAGAGCGGGAAAGGAAACGATCGGAAAAACCTGACGAAAAAGGTATAAGACAAGGTCGTCGCAACCATTGTCTGGGTTTGGGAGTCGGTTACGCAAGGGGAAGGTATTAGCACCCCTCACGTCCATCGTACTTGATGGGATCCATGCTTGTTGTGTTTACTGGACGAGCTGGTTTATCTATCTACCTATCAAGGCTGGCTTAAAAAAGAAAAGAAAATGACTCGACAAAGCGTCGCACTTTATGCCTATGTATTCTCATCAGAGAATGAGAAATCAGAGTCAACGTAGTTCGACCTAACTACGGGTTACGGGGAAGGTGGCTCGCCAATACATCAGTATTGTGCCTACGTACTCTCAACAGATATGAGAGATCAGAGCTTACATATTTCGGGGTAATACGGATTACGGGGATTCAGATTCATCTGTTTTATCAAGTAGGGTTAAACAACAGTTCCAGCAGTTAGGGACAAAGCATGTTTGCGTTGGCGTTGAAGTTTAACGACACTCTTTTCTTCAGAAAAGCTTCCTTTGAATTAAGGGTCCGCGGGGCAAAAAGGTTTGAAGTTTGTTTTCTGCCTTTTACGGAAGAAGTGTTTTTTATTGTGTTTGCAATTTCAATCGCACTAAAGACTATGACCTGAGAGTGAATGCGTTGCATGTCACCCAAAGGGTGCCATACTAAACATCCGGACTGTTGAAAAGAAGCTCTCCAACAATCCTTTGTCAGGTAGCTTAAGGCTCATAACGTACGAAAGAAATCATTCATGATTACTGTATCTTAAGCTGTTTTGAGATGAGAAGAGAACAGGCTCAACTAAAGGGAGACTATCAAGTCCTACTGTTGTCATGCCAAGGATTCATCCTATGGTTGAAGTTTGAAACAGGGATCTCTTAGAAGTTATCATGCATAGGTTTCCACCTAAAGTTCTATCATCACTTCCTTATCAAAGGAAGTGAGAGTCCTAAGGGATCATGTCAATGATACACGGAAACAGATAAAGCATTAGCTTAACAGTAAACAGTACAGGAAACAACTGTAAAATGCATGCAATGCAAGTGAGGGAAGAAATGTGTGTGGGGAAGCAGCCTCCACAAGCTCATCTCAACCTCAAGCCAGAATGAATAACAGTAATCATACTGAGGAAATAACAACATGCTATCAAGTAAAATAGAATAAACTGCAATCATACAGAAAGAATAAAATGCTATCAAGCAAACTAAACACATGGGCAAGGGAGCTGGGCTCTACCGAATACCCGCAAGCAAAGCCATACAGTAACAATGCAAGCAAAGGGAGCAACTCAACCTCTAGTGCAATCATGCTCCTAGATTAAAGTCAGTCTAATCATGGACTTATTCTAATGCATTAAGCAAGTCAAACAAGGCACATCAGCAATACAGAAAAGAAAACAGACAAGAAAAGCATATCAACAACTCTCTCAACTCCAAGCTTCAGCTCTTCTGACAGCAACTCAGTCTTCAGACTTCAACCACCCTTCAAGGCTATCATCTCTCATGACAACTATCAATTTGCTTTTCCAGGTTTCAACCCTTCAACATAAGTTTCAACTTAATCTTCACTTCTCCAAGCTTCAGCTTTACAGTCAATTCCACCTTCAGGCTTCACTCCTAACCACAAGTATCAACTTTATTCCTTCAGGCTCTCCAAGCATCAATGTACAAGTATCAACTTGTCCTTTATTCCTCAAGCCTCAACTCTACACTCAATCTCAATTGAACCCTCTTCATAAGTATCAACTTAGTCTTCAAGCTTCAGCTCTCTTTGCTTTACCAGTCTCAACTTGGTCTTCTTCTCCTACAAGCCTCAGCTTCCCAGAGTAGTCTTCAATCATCTGGAAGTGTCAACTTCATCCTTCAATTCTTTCTCAAGCAAGTAAATCCTCACACTCTTCATTCAATCTCCATTGGATCTTCAAGCATCAACTTGTTCTTCAAGCTCTTCAGGCTTCAGCTGCAATGGCACTGCTAAAGGAATCATCCTCTTCCACACTCTTCAGTGAAGTCTTCATCTTCAAACTCAAGTCCAACATCTCTCAAGATACTCAAACTAGAAGATAATTGATTTAACAGGATGAGAAGAAATGATAAACAGCTTACTGACAACCAAAGGAAGCCTGTAAGGGTTCATCATTGTGAGAGACTGGTTCCCTCAAAGTTCTACTTCCCAGATAAAGCCACTCATCCTTCCAAAGGAGGGATGTGAATATCTGAGAAGTACTTTTATTCATTGGGAGGAATGGAAGCACAAGATGCTTTCCATGTTTGTGAAAGAAATCATTCTAACTACTAGGCTCTCCCTATGTCCTATCTCCTAGCCTTCATCATACACCTTCAGGCACAAACAATCCAAAGCTCCAAGCAACTTCAAGCATCCTCCTCTTGTCTTCAACTTGTCTTCAATCTCAACCAAAGGCAAACCAAGCACAACCCTAATCTAAGGGACCTAGGGAAGTTAAACTAGTTGAATTAGTAATTTAGGATCACCTAAAACCTAGTACTAAAGTTAGTCCTAACTAAAATACTAAAATCAATTGTAAAATCCTATAAATATTACTATGGGAACCTAGGTCAATCATGACTCTACCACATTAGTTTCAAAGATCAAACCATCAAATTGGATCTAGAACTAAATTCTACATTCTAAGGCATCAAACCTAAAACCCTAAAAGGAGGCACCTAAATATCAATCTAGAAAGCACACCTATTTTCATCACAAAAATGTGAGAAAAATTCTATGGGATCATACATGTCTAACCTAATCACACACAAAAAATTAGGATCAAAATCATCACCATGAGATCAAACAAAATTTCACAAAAATATGCATCAAACATGAACATTTTAATATCAATTAAAATGCAAAATTCCAATTAAATCATAAATTACATGAAATGAAAATATTTTTTCTCTAAACAATAATAGACTCAATCATGAGTAATATGCAAAAAGAATGGGTTTAATTGGATTAATATTCAATTAATTATGATTTTTCCAAGAATCATAAATTAAATGGAAATTAAATGAAAATCAAATAAAAATGAATAAGCGCGCGGTGTGGATAGTAATCATTTACAGTTAAAATCCTGGGTTGGGCCTTCAGGGAGGTGTGAATAGCGCTCAGATCACTAAGCCCAAAACATCAAATAAATGAAACGCATCGTTTCATGCTTCAGAATCCTTCACAACTCAACTTTAAAACACAGTCGTTGGATCAGCTTCTAGTCAATGGTCAAGCTCTCATCCAATGGTGAAAACTTCATCTCCTACCTCTGGCCATGGAAATGGAGAGAAGAACCAGAGTTCAAACATGGTTCTTGCTCAATTCGAACTTCATCATATCTCCATCGAAACGCATGATTCAAAGCACTAATACACTCTAAATTCCACACTGAACACAACCATGGTCTTAGAAACAATTGAAACATCCTCTAACCCTAAACACGATCGGGGATCAAAATTCTGACCAAGAATCAATTGTCTCCAATCTTGAAATTGCTTGGTCTAAAATGCTCATCACATTACACTGATCAGTTTCCCCTATAGAATTCATATTATTGCTCATTATACACCAAGTTCTTGATCCAAACTGAAATGGTGTCATCATCTTGAACCTAACCAAATGCTCTCAAACTCTCCAGAATCCATCCCCTAGTTGTCTCTAACCATTCTAACCTAACAATTTGACTTAACAATGCTTAAATTAAGGTGTATGGTGAAAGTTACAAACCTGGGATTTCTTGAATAACAGATGCACCAAATCTTCACTTTAGCACTTCAATCCTTCCAGAATCGTTCCTTGTATCAAGATATAGCTTCTGTTTGCAAAAGAATTGATGGAAGATGCTTGCAACTCCAAACCCGATAGTGACTTGCAGCAGGTGGAACTCAAAAGCTCATGCACGATTCATCCATGTTCTTGCTCTCAATTTTCTATGGAATCGCTCAGTAACTCATAAGGAATAGATTGCAATAGAAAGAATCGATTGAAATGGTGCAGAAATGAAGAATGGATTTCAATTTGCAATGAACAAATTTGGAATCCCAACTCTCTCTCCTTCCTCAACTCTCACCAACCCCTTCCATGGACAGCTTCTAAATCATATATAGAATGATTCTAAACCCTCTAGCACCTTCTGGAACCATCCAAGGAGATTTTGAAAATCTCATGTCATGGTTTCTCATTTCAAGCCATACTCATACCAGTCCATGTTTCCCTTGTTTTTAGCTCCAATTTTGAATTGAAAATCTCCTTAGATGAGATGTATGAGATGTTAGAATGCTTGGATAGCTTGTACATGGATCTCCCTTATGTTTTGCAAATGTAACTTAGATTACAAGTAACTTATGATAAGTCCCTTAATTTGACCTCAAATCAAAATTGTAATAATTCCATTGTTTCTAAAATGATTTTTCCATTCAATTTGGTAGGTCACTGGCATTTCTTTGGTCATGTATTGAAAATTCCCAAAAATAGGTCACTTTAATACATTAAATCCTCCTTTATTTTGACCATTTTGATAAGTATGAGCTAAAAGCATTTCCAACATCTCATGACCTCCTTACTAGCCTTAAAACATCATTTTGAACAAGTTTGATGTTGAAGATTTTTCCATTTGAGCTTGGAAATAAGAGTTATGGCCTTATGCTTGAAATGACCTGTAATCTCCAAATGACCAAAATGCCCTTGACTTGTCAAAGCCATAACTTGAGTTCTACAAATCCTATCAAGGACTTATAGTACTCTATAGAAAGCTAAGAAGATAAGGAACAACATTCATGCTGACCAAAAGTTCATAGGAATCATCCTTCTTAGGCAAAGGTTTCATGCAAGTTGGGTAACTTTCAAGCCCCCAAATTCACATACCTCAGATGACCTGTAACTTGTCAAAGTCATAACTTGAGTTCTACAAATCCTATCAAGGACTTCTAGCACTCAAATTAAAGCTAAGACCATGCTCTACAACATTCATTTTGGGGGCAAGATGAGATGACAATCACATCTTGAGCTAAACTGCCTTGAAGATAGGGGTTAAACTAGGGGATTTTACACTATCAAGCCTTAGAAACCCTAGCTTGAGACTTCTCAAACTCTTCAATCATGATGAGTTAACCTTGGAATCATCCTTAATACATCTCAAGGCATCAATCCATGATCCCATGGCTCTTGGATTAGGTCTCAACCTTGTTCAAATCATCAGTTGACCTAGGGTTGACCCAGTCAAACCCTAATTATACCACTCATGGCTAGGTCCTCTTAAACTTGCACAATGACCTATCTAGGCTTCATGATGGCTTTCAGGACATCTCATAAGCTCTCTCAAGGCTTCAAGTCCACATTCTTGGCTTCAGAATCATCTGAGGAGCTCCCACAACTCTCAAGTTAGGAGGCCCACAATCTTGGTTTCAACCACTCTCTCTGAGAATCTTCTGACTTCTCTGACAAAGATATCAACCCTTGAACACTTGAATAACCTTCATAGCTAGCTTCATAGTCTTGTATAGCTCTTGATTGGTAATCATACCTCTTGATCTCCTGCATACATGTCAATGAAATGCAAATGATAATGCTAATGTGAATGAAATGAAACATAAGCTAGGTAAAGAAATGTTGGTCAAATTTTGGGGTGCAACAGCTGCCCCTATTCAAACGGCTTGAACCTTGACTGGGTGAGAAGCGAACGGCTTTCGACCAATCAAGGTGCGAGACGGTTGAATACCGACAAACCCGGAAATTTGCCAACTGCACAAGTACACGGTACTCAGATGGGAACAAATCTTCGAAAACTGAAATACTAGTTGCACGGCAATTAGCTGGGGAATTGGTCACACGGTAACCGGTGATACATGGTCGATCATGCCGTCAGGCATCAAGATTCTTCGGGACTCATCAGGTCAACAATCAAGTTAATCATGCCGTCGGGCATTCAAAGAGTACTTTCGGGCGTCAGCCGGCCTTCATCACTAAGTCGGGAATAGAATTCTCGGTCAATCATGAACCAATTGGGGATATCCAACTTCTACCATCAGGCATTCCGCATCAGCTGAGAGAGCTGCTTCGTCAATACGGTTGGACTTCAATCATCAAGTCTTAAAGGGAAGTTTCAACTTCGCTGTTCAGAAACCTGCTGGGGATGACACCTCTTCGCTGGGCATTCTGGAGAACTATCAAGTAACTCTGCTTCGGGGATCCAGAAATCATTTTGGGTGAGTCATCTCTGCTGAGGACATCAAGATTCATCTTGGACAAACAACTCCGTGGGGACTTCAAGGATCATCCTGAATCCATAACTCTGCTGGAGACTTCGGGAATCATCCCGAGTAAACACTCTGCCGGGGATTCTAAGCGTCAACTTGAGCAACCCACTCTGGCGACTTCACTAGGGATTTTAAGAACCATCTTAAGCAAACGACCTTGCTGGGGAATCCAAGAATCATCTTGAGCAGACGACTCTGCGGCGGAACACCTGCAAAACAAGAACGGTAACGACCTAGCTCATGTTTAGTATGCATATGCTTTGACAATGGCGCAATACTCCACACGGTGGAAATGCTACACGTTTATGATAAATGTTGTGCAATCATGCAAAATGCTGTGATCCCGTTAGCAAAATAAATGCTAAAGGGAGAATCCTCCTGTCAAGGAGAAAGAACCACTCTGGTGGAGAGGAGGAATCATCCTGCCATGGAGAAAAGGTCATGCCGATCTCAATCGGACTCCGCACGGGGGAGCAAACTTCAGTTGACTGCTGCAGGGAAACGAAGCTCTACGAGAACCTGGACCTGCTGAGGAAAGCGATATCAATCGCAGAGATAAACTGCACGGCCTTCACGGCTAACCTTCCTGGAGGTAACAACTCCGGCGGGGAAACACAGCATCAGCTATTCAATATTCTACTGGGGAAAACCAATCATGGTCCCAACTACTTCCAAGGACTCGGCTCTCTTGGGGATCTGCAAACTCGGCTGGGGAAGAAGAAATAATCCTGTTTCGAGGGAGAGTACGCTTCTGTGGGGAATCTCAATTCCGCTGGGGACTTCAGTCTGGAACTATCGATTGCTGCACACTTCAGTGAATGGTCTCCTACGAGACTTGCACTTGTGACCCGGTGCTGGGGAGTGAACACACGCTTCGGCGCCTGACTCAGCTGGGGAGATGCCACTCCTTTAGGATGCATTTGACTGGGGAAAGAATCTTCTCTGCCTGGGGAGACATATCAATGCTCACGGTCTCCTGCGGGGAAAGGCTGCTGAACTTTGCTGGAGAAGGAGGAATCATCCTGCTTGGGGACGCATACGGCGTACTGCCTGGTACACGCTACACTTGCACCAACACAAACAAACAGACAAGATACCCTTCTCAAAGGGACCTATCAAGGTTATGATCTTGTGACAATGTTCGAGTAATTCATTGTTTCGACAATCAGTGGCCTAGGCCAGTAAGTTTATGTATGCGCATTTTGTCAAAAACATCGGCGTTCTTTTTCGCAAACAAAACAGATAAATGCTAAACAGACAAACAGAATTGCTGAATAGTATACATTTTATTGATAACGAACCCCTGAATAGGTAAAAAAAATGTTTTACAACAGATGCAAGCTCCTGGAATGAGGAAGCTGCGCAAAAAAGTAAAAACATAAATATACATCAGTATATACAAATGTCGGCAACGAGGCGTAGACGAACACCATGAGTTGATCCCTCTATGACCCACTCGACTTCGATACTTCTCCGACGCTTCAGCTTCAGAAGAGATTGATTCAGATGAACGGCCCTCAGGTCTTCCAAACCACTAAACAAATGCAGTCCACACGCGGAACGCAGTCATTTGCTTTTTCAAATCCCTAACTTTTGCCTGAATCACCCTTTCGGGTTTTCGATTCACCGGGATACCCTTTTTTGCCAAAGTCGCCCTTCCAGGTTTTCGACTTTGCGGGTGTACATTTTTTCAATTTATATCCCTAATTTTTGCCCGAACCTTTTTCCTTTTTTATGGTTCGCCAGGATGCCCCATTTTTTCCTAGATATTCTTTTTCTTTCCAGCGGGTCATTTTTTAAGCATAGTATTTTTTAACTGCGTCCGCGTTCACCGGGGATGCAAAATCTTCACCATCTATCATGGATAACAACAAAGCTCCTCCCGAGAAGACCTTGCTGGCGACATACGGACCTTCGTAATTGGGAGTCCACTTGCCCCGGTGATCGGAGTGTAGAGGAAGAATCTTCTTCAGGACGAGATCACCCGTCTGAAAGCTTCTAGGACGCACCTTCTTATCATAAGCTTTCTTCATTCGGATCTAGTACAGACGACCATGTGCAATCGATGCCAACCTCTTCTCGTCCATCAGGATGAGTTGGTTCAGTCGGTTCTTAATCCATTCTGCCTCATCGAGTTTCACATCAACCAAAACTCGCAAAGAAGGGATCTCCACTTCTAATGGTAGGACAACTTCCATACCGTACACTAAGGAGAAAGGAGTTGCCCCGGTTGATGTATGTACCGTTGTACGATAACCGTGCAATGCAAATGGAAGCATCTCGTGCCAATCTTTGTAGGTCACAACCATCTTCTGAACAATCTTCTTTATGTTCTTATTGGCCGCTTCAACGGTGCCATTCATCTTCGGCCGATAAGGAGATGAGTTGTGGTGTTCAATCTTGAAACTCTGGCACAACTCCTCCATCATCTTGTTATTCAGATTCGAACCATTATCAGTAATGATCCGCTTGGGAATCCCGTAACGACATATGATATCCCTCTTTATGAATTTAGCCACCACCTGCTTGGTCACATTAGCATATGAGGCTGCCTCCACCCACTTGGTGAAGTAGTCGATAGCTACTAGAATGAAGCGATGACCGTTAGATGCAGTAGGCTCGATCTTGCCTATCATGTCGATGCCCCACATGGAGAACGGCCACGGGGAGGACATGACATTCAACGGGCACGGCGGCACATGAACTTTATCAGCATAAATCTGGCATTTATGACATCTCTTCGCGAAATTAAAGCAATCTGATTCCATCGTCAGCCAGTAATATCCTGCTCTCAGGATCTTTCTCGTCATGGCATGCCCGCCAGCGTGCGTACCAAATGTGCCTTCATGGACTTCTTCCATGAGCATACTCGCCTCTTTCTCATCTACACATCTGAGTAGCACTAGATCATGGTTTCTTTTATACAAAACTCCATCAGGATTGTGATAAAAATTTCCAGACAACCTCCTCAGAGTCTTCTTATCCTGGGTTGACGCTCCCGCAGGACACACCTTAGTCATAAGGAAAGTCTAGATGTCATGGAACCATGGCTTGCCGTCGGCGGCTTCCTCGATCGCAAAGACGAACGCAGGTCTATCAAGACGAGAAAGGACAATTCTTGGAGCTTCATTCCAAAAATTGACTTTATACATCGAAGCCAACGTGGCTAAGGCATCAGCCATCTGATTCTCCGCCCTGGGCACATGATGGAGTTCCACTCGATCGAAGAACGGAAGTAGCCTTCTGGCATAATCCATGTACGGCACCAAATTCGATTGACGAGTCTCCCACTCCCCTTTAATCTGGTTGATCACAAGCGTCGAGTCACCATATACGTTTAGGTTCTTGATTCTCAAATCAATTGCCTCTTTTAGACCCATGATGCATGCTTCGTACTCCGCTTCATTATTGGTGACTGGAAGCGTCAGTCTCGCAGTAAACGGGATGTGGGATCCGTGGGGAGTCGTGATGATCGCCCCGATGCCACTTCCATAGGAATTAACCGCCCCGTCAAATATCAATTTCCACTGGGATTTCCTGTCTGGCCCCTCGTCGGGCAACGGCTCATCGCAATCCTTCACTTTGAGAAACATAATATCCTCATCAGGGAATTCAAATTTCATCGGCTGGTAATCTTCGATCGGCTGTTCGGCAAGGTAATCAGACAATACGCTTCCCTTGATGGCCTTCTAGGACACGTACTGAATATCATATTCTGTCAACACCATTTGCCATCTGGCAATCCTACCCGAAAGCGCTTGTTTCTCGAAGACGTACTTGATCGGATCCATCTTCGAAATCAGTATGGTGGTGTGATTGAGCATGTACTGTCGTAAACGTTTGGCAGCCAAGGCTAGTGCGCAACACGTCTTCTCCAGCATCGAGTAACGAGATTCACAGTCTGTGAACTTTTTACTCAAGTAGTAAATGGCATGCTCCTTTCTGCCCGTCTCGTCATGCTGACCGAGAACACACCCCATACTATTCTCAAGAACTGTCAAGTACATGATTAATGGCCGTTCAGCCACTGGGGGTATCAAGATCAGAGGTTCCTGTAGATACTGCTTTATCTTATCGAATGCCTTCTGGCAATCCTCGTTCCAGATAATCGCCTGATCTTTCTTTAAAAGCTTGAACATCGGTTCACACGTGGCCGTGAGCTGAGAAATAAACCTTGCAATGTAGTTTATTCTGCCCAGGAAACCACGAACTTCTTTTTCTGTTTTTGGCACTGGCATTTCTTGTATCGCTTTTATCTTCACAGGATCGACCTCGATGCCTCTTTCGCTCACGATAAACCCCAGTAACTTTCCGGACCGTACTCCGAAAGTACATTTGTTAGGATTCAGCCTCAACCTGAACTTCCTAAGCCTCTCAAAAAGCTTCAGCAAATTGACCAGATGTCCCTCCTCCGTTTGGGACTTCGCAATCATGTCATCAATATAGACTTCAATCTCATGATGAATCATATCATGAAACAAAGTAACCATTGCTCGTTGGTAAGTGGCCCCTGTGTTCTTCAGACCGAAAGGAATTACCTTGTAGCAAAATGTTCCCTAGGGAGTGATAAACATAGTTTTCTCCATGTCCTACGGCGCCATCTTGATCTGATTGTAGCCGGAGAAGCCATCCATGAACGAAAACACGAAGAACTGGGCTGTATTGTCGACCAACACATCAATATGCGGCAGCGGGAAATCATTTTTAGGGCTCGCCCTATTCAAATCCCGATAATCGACGCACATTCGTACCTTACCGTCCTTCTTCGGTACACGCACTATGTTGGCGACCCACGGAGGGTAAGTAGTGACCGCTAAGAAGCCAGCATCAAGTTGTTTTTGCACTTCTTCTTTGATCTTAACGGCCATATCTGGTCGCGTCCTTCTAAGCTTCTGCTTAACGGGAGGACAATCTTCTCGCAGCGGCAAGTGGTGGACCACGATGTCAGTATCAAGTCCGGGCATATCCTCGTATGACCAAGCAAAGACGTCACTATACTCTCTCAGCATCTCGACCAATCTCTGCTTGACATCACTCTGCAATGCAGCCCCTATCCTAACGTTTCTGACGAGTTCTTCAGAACCCAGATTCACGATCTCGATTTCCTCTTCATGAGGTAGAATAACTTTCTCCTCTTGTTTCAACAAGTGGGCCAACTCTTCAGGAAGGTCTTCGTCTTCATCAATCTCTTCTTCGGCTTGATAGATCGGGCAATCAAAGTCGAAGTGAGCCGTAGAAGGTCCAGAGTCGATGTCATCTGTTATGTGGATCCTGCAATAACAAGGGTTAAGCTTAAAACAAAGATATGCAGGTTAGCACAAACCCCATTGCCATTTTATTGTTTTTCAAAACAAATATAAAACGGGAATAACAGAGATCACAATATTTGAATACGAGGAAAAACGCCTTTTGATTTATTGATAAAATGCATGTACATAATCCAACAAGGCCCTGACAATAAAACCACTATGCCCCTGGTAGGACATAGGGTTGTACAATGATTGGAAAAAAGTAAATCATTACTCTTCGCTTGTCATCTGGATGATATCCTTGACGGACCAGTTGGTAAGGCCCTCGCCTGGCTTGCATGGCTGGATCCAAGAGTCGAGGTCGAAGTCGTTATCTCCGCTGTCTTCAGACATCACGTTGATGCTTTCAAATATCACCCTGCCACTAGTAAACTGGATCGGCTCTTTACCTCGAGACGCACTGCTAGAAGAAGAAGCTTCAGCTCCAGGAGAATATCCCAACCCAAACTTGTCTTGCTTGTTAGGTATCTCCAAAATTCGCCCCCAGCCTGGAGTAGATCCGGCTTGGACAACGGCCCGGGTCTCCTTGAATGAGGAGAGAGTCATCTCTGGCTTTTCAATGACTACAGGAGCTACGTCCTTCACTTTAACACCTTCGAACGCTTGGCATAGAGTTTCATGGATTTCCCCATCCATTTCAACATACTTGAAGGACGACAAATGGCTCACCATTATGTCTTCCTCGCCGCAAATGGTCACTATACTACCTCCGACAATATATTTGAGTTTCTGGTGCAACGTGGAGGTCACGGCGCCAGAAGCATGGATCCACGGCCAGCCCAAGAGACAGCTGTAGGCAGGCATGATGTCCATAATGTAAAAGATCGCATCGAATGTTTCCGGCCCGACTTGGATTGGTAACGTCACCTCCCCGAAAACATGGCGTTTGGTTCCATCGAACGCTTTCACAACCAGATCACTGGGTGTGCAGATCACTCCACGAGTATCCAACTTCATTAATGCCTTCTTCGGAAGAACATTAAGTGACGAACCCGTGTCCACCAACACGTGCGACATAATTGTTCCCCTGCACTCTATCGAGATGTGCAGAGCGCTATTGTGATTCCTCCCTTTCGGCGTCAGCTCTAAATCAGTGAACCCTAGCCCATATCCAACGTTCACGTGGGCTACAACCTCTTCTAGCTGATTTACCGATATTTCATGCGGTACATATGCGGCGTTCAACACCTTCAGCAGCGCGTTGCAGTGTGCTTCAGAACACAGTAACAAGTTCAGAATGGAAGTCTTCGAGGGCGTCTGATGGAGATGATCCACAATCTTGTAGTCACTCTTTTTAATCAACCGCATAAACTCCTCGGCGTCTTTAACAAGTAAGTCTTTTTCTGCCCCACGCGGGACCTCTTCAACGACTTTACTTTTACCTTTATCAGTTGCATCAGCTCTGACCGCCTTGTCCGCCATGACCTCTGGTGGTGCAAACACTCTCCCGCTGCGGGTAATTCCGCTGATGCCTGCCAGGTTCTCCGCAGACGACCCGAATGGTTCCAGCTCCAACTTCTATCCATTGCAGTAGACCTCAGCCCCATAATGCCATGGGACAGCATTAGTGCTTTCGAACGGTATTGGCCCAACTTTGGTAATGGTGATCATGGGCGGTCTGGGTGTAGAAATAGTTATCGTCTGGCGAGGGATGGTGATGGTTGCGACCTCATCATCTTGCTTTAGCATTACCTCCCCTGATCCACTTTCAGCCCTTCGACTAAACTGTAGTATCCCTTCAGTCATCAGACTTTGAATTCCCTCTGTCAGTTGTTCACATCCATCAGGACTAGTCGCACAGCCCATACACAGCTCTCCGTAACCTAGAAAGAAACCTCTTTTCATCAGCTTAGCTTTAACGAAGCTAAGCGGCGTCTTCAGATCTCTGACATCAGTCAAAAAATCCAAACTCTCGTCCTCAATAATGGCGTTTACTCCACCTCCCCTATGATTCGGCATAGGGTTTTTCGTGACATTTGGCACATTATCCGAGAAGTTGATGATCTTGGCATCCACCATGTCCTGCACCTTGTGCTTGAAGGCTTTGCAATTCTCTATTGTATGGCCTGGTGCCCCTGAGTGAAACTCACAAGTTGCATTCGCGTCATAACCTGGCGGAGGTGCCCCTGTCAAGGGAGCCAAGGTTCTCTTCTGGATCAACTGTAGCTGAAGCAAAGTCTGCAATAGTTGGGCGTACGACATGGGCGGTGTCTCGAGGTGACGGCTAGACAGAGGTGCCCGGTTCTGATACTTTCTGTACCCTTGCTGATTCAGTTGCTGCTACTGCTGTGGCTGTTGAACTGTCGGGATAGTTATGCTAGCCACCTGTTGGTGAGGGCCTTTACCCTTCCTTCGAGCGTTGGTCACGACGCTCGTTTCTCCTTCCCGTCTTTTGCCACTATAAGGTTTCTTTCCACCTCCTCCAGCTGAGGATGACTCACCTTGAATTTTCCCGAGCTTGATCCCATTTTCGATGTGCTCACCCGTGATAATGAGATCCGAGAAGGTCCCAGACATACCGCTGACTAATTTCTCATAGTAAACCCCCGGGAGGGTGGCTACGAACATCTGCACAAGCTCACGTTCAACCATCGGCGGCTGAACCCTGGCTGCCAACTTGCACCACCGTTGGGCGTATTCCTTGAACCCTTCATTGTTCCTTTGCGACAGATTCTGCAGTTGGACTCGGTTCGGGGCCAAGTCGCTGTTGTATTGGTAGTGGTGCATAAATGCTTCAGCAAGGTCCTTCCACGTGCGCACACTGGTAGGCTCCAGACTCATGTACCATTCAAGGGAGGGTCCGGACAGACTATCTTGAAAGAAGTGCATCAGCAACTTCTCGTCCTCAGAATGAGCTGACATTTTCCGGTAGTATGATCTCAGGTGGACGCGAGGGCAAGTGGTGCCCTTGTACTTTTCAAAGTCAGGTACCTTGAACTTGGGAGGCACCTTGAAATCAGCAATTAATCCCAACTTGGACATATCAACACCCAGGGTGTTCTGATTCTTGATATTCCTCATCTTATCGTCAAGTGCCTTGAACCTTAGACGTGCTTCAGCATTCAGCTCTCCTTCAGCACCTCTCTGAGAGAACACATCGTCTTGACGGTCTTCTAACCACGGCTGAGGCCTAAACAGATTCCCAACACCTGCATTGCCGTTGCCCAGCCCAACATTGACATTAGCTTCCAGACTCCCATTACCGACGCCCGTCGTATTGCCGTTGAGTCCCATGTTAGCTATCACATTGCCGTTGGCACTGCCATTCCCCCCGGCCACGGGGACGCCATTCTGCGGAGTTTCAACTGGTGGAGGAGTAGGGAAAGTCCCACCATGAAGTACGCCATTGCTATCAACCCTTGAAATCAGAGGCTGAACCAAAGTTCTGAGCTGATCCTGGCCATTGGCGACCGCTTGCATGCGCTCCATTAAGCGATCCATTCTTTCGCGGAGTTCCTGGACATCAGTTTGCACTTGCTCCATGATTCTGGTTTGATTTGCTCTGGTCGGATAGCGGTGAATAGGTCTCTGATCAATCCTGGAATAACCTGAAACAACCTGAAAACACAAAAGGGTTAGGGAAAAACGACAAAGTGCTCGTTATGCAAATGCTTCATGCAAATGCAAACGTGTGTCTGTGTGTTAGGAAGATCTCCCCCGATCCTAGTGCCTGAGTGCCAGTGCTGATAATAAGAAGTCTGAGTCCAGTCATGGAAATAACAATCTCATATATAAAGAAAGAAGCCCATCAAGGCAGTACACAACATCAGCGAGTACAAGACGAATCAACAGCGTGACCTCAGCCAACAAGCCTGGTGATGGTCAGCATACAACAATGATCAAAACAAAAGGAATACAAACAGTCAAGCACGGCCACGGGCGCGATACTCTTCTAACAACTCCTTCGTTTCTGGATGATCAGGCAGAGTGAGTAACCCTTCGACGAGTAATTCCCTCTGCACAATGGTGTATTGGAGACCTTCGACCAAATCTTCCCATGCTCTTTCGCTGAAACAATCTTCTAGCTTCCGCTTTTTGGATTCAAACGTCAGTTTGCGCTCCTTCAGGTTAGCAAGAGCCTTGTTGAGCTGGCCTTCAGCGGCATATCTGCAAGCGGTTTCTTCATCAAGCCTCTTCTCACTAGCCTTCACCTGGGCTTCCAGCTTGGAGATCTGTTGCGTCAGCTTATCCTCCCGCTCTTTCCTGGTGGCTAGGGAGGCCTTCCAGTGCTGGTTGAACTTGGATATCCTCCGATATGCTTCGTCCAAGTGCTGCTTCTTCGTGGCCAGTACATCGTTGACAGCTTTGAAGTCTTGACCCATGCGCTCACGCTCGGCTATCTACTTAGACAAGTCTGTACCTAGCTGGTTCACCAGCTCTGTTTGCCTCTTGAAGGAATAAACGGCTTCGTTCCTCTCGCTTCGAAGCTGAGCCAATTCTTTCTCCAGTTCTTCGTTTGCCCTCTTCAATTCATCTCGCTCAGCTAACACCCGGTTATGCTGCTGAATGGGCACAGTAGTAGGCTCTTCAATCATTGGAGGGCTTTCTGGCTTGGCAGGAAGAAACGGCATCCCTATAGCATCGGCTCTGGCTCTGATCCAAGTCACATACGGAGGGTAGGCTTGATTATTACCTCTCCCCAGCAATGGTTTTCCCCTCTTACTGATGCCATTCCAAGAGCGCTGAAGCTTAGACAACATATCCCCTTCTAGAAGACCAGTGAGGTACAGAGATTCATGCACCTCTTCATCCTTCGGCGGAGCTCTCAAAGCATACGCGAACTGTCGGACCAGCAAAGACGGATTATAGTTTATACAGCCCTTCCTGCCTATCAAAGGCATGTTCGGAAACCCGCTGCAGCTGAAGATAATCTCGGTACCCAACCTATCTCTGTCAAACTAGTCAATATCCTCTGCAGATAGACTCATCAAATGCTCGGACCACTCAGTTGTGGCTGCAGACGAAACAAAGGGACCCCTCTTGGGCAGATGACTATCAAGCCATTTATAAAGCAGGGGTACACAGCATGAGACATTCTTGCCCCTTCTGTTCTTGTTTTTGTAGTGGATGGAGTGGTAGACATCTCCCATCAAGGTAGGGGCTGGATTCCTGGAAGCGAAGATGCAGAAGGCGTCGAAGTCTACAAAATCGGGCATATTGGGGAACAGAATGATGCCATATATGCACAGAGCGAGGATGGCATTGAACACGACCCAACATCCGTCTTTGGCGCACTGCTGAGCCTTACCCACTAAGAACTGCAAGGAGAAACCGGGAACCTTGTTCCAACTAGACAATACCAACTCGGAGGCATCCAGAAGGAGTGAAGGAGCTAGACTAGCCAGATCAGGCTCAGCATCAATATGAACAAAAGGCATCTGCCTCTTGATAGGCACACCTAACAAATCAGCATATTCCTCTAGCGTGGGTGCGAGAACAAAGTCCTGGAAAGTGAAGTATCTCAGCGGAGGATCGTAAAACTGCAGCAGAGCGTGCAACCCATTCAACTCGAATGCAGAAGGTTTACGAATCAAACTGAGCAATTTGCCGTAAGATTTTCTGAACTCATCTCTCACAGAGTCATCTGCTAAAGCAATCAAACCAGTCAGCTGAACCACATCAGGGGTAGGGAGCTTGTAAGCCACGGTCTTCCTCAGAGAACACATAACAATACAATAGGAGGCAAGAAATCCTGAATCGGGGGAAACGGTACCTGCAACACAAACACACGTTAATGAAATGCAAATGAATATGCAAAGCAATATAAAATGCAATCATGCAGCAGGAGATCAAGGCAACTGCGCTGTGGAGATTCTGTATCAACAAAACCATAATGCTGCTCTGTCAAGAACAACCACTATATCTGATAAGAAGAAAACCCTGGTATCGGACCACAAATTTGCTCTGTCAAGAACACACACATATAGGACCATAGATCTGCTCTGTCAAGAACAAACATCTGATAATAAGGACTTCTGATACAGGACCAAAACTCTGCTCCGTCAAGAACAACATCTAATAACCAAAACTCTGCTCTGTCAAGAACAACCATACATCTGCTGATGAGATCCTCAGATCCCTATCATAAATCTGCTCTGTCAAGAACACACCTATCTGATGATAAGATCCTCTGATCCTAATCAAAAATCTGCCCTATCAAGAACAACTACTCATTTGAATATAAGGTCCTCCGATACAGGACCAAAGCTCTGCTCTGTCAAGAACAGCCATCTGATAATAAGACCCTCTGATCAAAACCTGTTCTATCAAGAACAAATACACATCTCTGAATATAAGGTCCTCTGATACAGGACCAAAGCTCTGCTCTATCAAGAAGAAACATCTATCTGATGATGAGAACCTCTGGTATCAACAAAATTGATTCACTGTCAAGAAAACCAGGTAGTCTGAAGGTCAAAGTTTCCTGCAATAAACTCAACCCTGCTCACAGGTATGGACCTAAACTGACTCAAGTTCGGCATCCTATGTGTTCATCAGCGTCACAGACATTCAAGAGGGGTGATACGATACCCAGAAGGTGTGGCATCACCAGCTCATGAAGCGGCCTCACTCGGCTGAATCATAAATGATCGGTCCCCAGAGTCGACAATCCTCCAAACCAACAACCCCCTAAACCCAAAGGGTTGAAAAATAAGCCAACCGGGAGAACCTCGTCTGAGCGTGGATTTCATGAGACACTAGTGCCTGCCAAGCAAGCACGCGCCCACTAATTTCCACAACTAATGCTATGTTCACTCAAGCCTGGGTTTGGCTTCTCACTCATCAGAATGCCCCTCCCACAACAGCACAGATAATCATATCAGACTGAAAATAAAGTGCGGGAAATAAAAATGCGATAAATAAACACAACCCAACAAGTAATCATACAAGTGCTAGGATTGACTCTCGCAGGGGACGTCGGATCCCCAAACTGACTCGCATTCGGGACGTTGGATCCCAGGAAACTATCAAGTCCCCAGCAGAGTCGCCAGCTGCCGCTTCCGTGAAAATAAGGTGCCGGCAAAACAGAAGAGTCGCCACCTTTCGTTATTTATCCCTCAGAACGGGAAAGGAAACGATCGGAAAAACCTGACGAAAAAGGTATAAGACAAGGTCGTCGCAACCATTGTCTGGGTTCGGGAGTCGGTTACGCAAGGGGAAGGTATTAACACCCCTCACGTCCATCGTACTCGATGGGATCCACGCTTGTTGTGTTTACTGGACGAGTTGGTTTATCTATCTACCTATCAAGGATGGCTTAAAAAAGAAAAGAAAATGACTCGACAAAGCGTCGCGCTTTATGCCTACGTATTCTCATCAGAGAATGAGAAATCAGAGTCAACGTAGTTCGACCTAACTACGGGTTACGGGGAAGGTGGCTCGCCAATACATCAGTATTGTGCCTACGTACTCTCAATAGATATGAGAGATCAGAGCTTACGTAGTTCGGGGTAATACGGATTACAGGGATTCAGATTCATCTGTTTTATCGAGTAGGGTTAAACAACAGTTCCAGCAGTTAGGGACAAAGCCTGTTTGTGTTGGCGCTGAAGTTTAACGACACTCTTTTCTTCAGAAAAGCTTCCTTTGAATTAAGGGCCCGCGGGGCAAAAAGGTTTGAAGTTTGTTTTCTGCCTTTTACGGAAGAAGTGTTTTTTATTGTGTTTGCAATTTCAATCGCACTAAAGACTATGACCTGAGAGTGAATGTGTTGCATGTCACCCAAAGAGTGCCATACTAAACATCCGGACTGTTGAAAAGAAGCTCTCCAACAATCCTTTCTCAGGTAGCTTAAGGCTCGTAACGTACGACAGAAATCATTCATGATTACTGTATCTTAAGCTGTTTTGAGATGAGAAGAGAACAGGCTCAACTAAAGAGAGACTATCAAGTCCTACTATTGCCATGCCAAGGATTCATCCTATGGTTGAAGTTTGAAACAGGGAACTTCTAGAAGTTATCATGCATAGGTTTCCACCTAAAGTTCTATCATCACTTCCTTATCAAAGGAAGTGAGAGTCCTAAGGGATCATGTCAATGATACACGGAAACAGATAAAGCATCAGCTTAACAGTAAACAGTACATGAAACAACTGTAAAATGCATGCAATGCAAGTGAAGGAGGAAATGTGTGTGGGGTAGCAGCCTCCACAAGCTCATCTCAACCTCAAGCCAGAATGAATAACAGTAATCATACTGAGGAAATAACAACATGCTATCAAGAAAAATAGAATAAACTACAATCATACAGAAAAAATAAAATGCTATCAAGCAAACTAAACACATGGGCAAGGGAGCTGGGCTCTACCGAATACCCGCAAGCAAAGCCATACAGTAATAATACAAGCAGAGGGAGCAACTCAACCTCTAGTGCAATCATGCTCCTAGATTAAAGTCAGTCTAATCATGGACTTATTCTAATGCATCAAGCAAGTCAAACAAGGCACATCAGCAATACAGAAAAGAAAACAGATAAGAAAAGCAGATCAACAACTCTCTCAACTCCAAGCTTCAGCTCTTCTGACAGCAACTCAGTCTTCAGACTTCAACCACCCTTCAAGGCTATCATCTCTCATGACAACTACCAATTTTCTTTTCCAGGTTTCAACCCTTCAACATAAGTTTCAACTTAATCTTCACTTCGCCAAGCTTCAGCTTTACAGTCAATTCCACCTTTAGGCTCACTCCTAACCACAAGTATCAACTTGATTCCTTCAGGCTCTCCAAGCATCAATGTACAAGTATCAACTTGTCCTTTATTCCTCAAGCCCCAGCTCTACACTCAATCTCAATTGAACCCTCTTCATAAGTATCAACTTAGTCTTCAAGCTTCAGCTCTCTTTGCTTTACCAGTCTCAACTTGGTCTTCTTCTCCTACAAGCCTCAGCTTCCCAGAGTAGTCTTCAATCATCTGGAAGTGTCAACTTCATCCTTCAATTCTTTCTCAAGCAAGGAAATCCTCACACTCTTCATTCAATCTCCATTGGATCTTCAAGCATCAACTTGTTCTTCAAGCTCTTCAGGCTTCAGCTGCAATGGCACTGCTAAAGGAATCATCCTCTTCCACACTCTTCAGTGAAGTCTTCATCTTCAAACTCAAGTCCAACATCTCTCAAAATACTCAAACTAGAAGATAATTGATTTAACAGGATGAGAAGAAATGATAAACAACTTACTGACAACCAAAGGAAGCCTGTAAGGGTTCATCATTGTGAGAGACTGGTTCCCTCAAAGTTCTACTTCCCAGATAAAGCCACTCATCCTTCCAAAGGAGGGATGTGAATATCTGAGAAGTACTTTTATTCATTGGGAGGAATGGAAGCACAAGATGCTTTCCATGTTTGTGAAAGAAATCATTCTAACTACAAGGCTCTCCCTATGTCCTATCTCCTAGCCTTCATCAGACACCTTCAGGCACAAACAATCCAAAGCTCCAAGCAACTTCAAGCAACTTCAAGCATCCTCCTCTTGTCTTCAACTTGTCTTCAATCTCAACCAAAGGCAAACCAAGCACAACCTTAATCTAAGGGACCTAGGGAAGTTAAACTAGTTGAATTAGTAATTTAGGATCACCTAAAACCTAGTACTAAAGTTAGTCCTAACTAAAATACTAAAATCAATTGTAAAATCCTACAAAAATTACTATGGGAACCTAGGTCAATCATGACTCTACCACATTAGTTTCAAAGATCAAACCATCAAATTGGATCTAGAACTAAATTCTACATTCTAAGGCATCAAACCTAAAACCCTAAAAGGAGGCACCTAAATATCAATCTAGAAAGCACACCTATTTTCATCACAAAAATGTTAGAAAAATTCTATGGGATTATACATGTCTAAATATCAATCTAGTAACTCATAAGGAATAGATTGCAATAGAAAGAATCGATTGAAATGGTGCAGAAATGAAGAATGGATTTCAATTTGCAATGAACAAATTTGGAATCCCAACTCTCTCTCCTTCCTCAACTCTCACCAACCCCTTCCATGGACAGCTTCTAAATCATATATAGAATGATTCTAAACCCTTTAGCACCTTCTGGAACCATCCAAGGAGATTTTGAAAATCTCATGTCATGGTTTCTCATTTCAACCCATACTCACACCAGTCCATGTTTCCCTTGTTTTCAGCTCCAACTCTGAATTGAAAATCTCCTTATATGAGATGTATGAGATGTTAGAATGCTTGGATAGCTTGTACATGGATCTCCCTTATGTTTTGCAAATGTAACTTAGATTACAAGTAACTTATGATAAGTCCCTCAATTTGACCTCAAATCAAAATTGTAATAATGCCATTGTTTCTAAAATGATTTTTCCATTCAATTTGGTAGGTCACTTGCATTGCTTTGGTCATGTATTGAAAATTCCCAAAAATAGGTCACTTTAATACATTAAATCCTCCTTTATTTTGACCATTTTGATAAGTATGAGCTACAAGCATATCCAACATCTCATGACCTCCTTAATAGCCTTAAAACATCATTTTGAACAAGTTTGATGTTGAAGATTTTTCCATTTGAAGCTTGGAAATAGGAGTTATGGCCTTATGCTTGAAATGACCTGTAATCTCCAAATGACCAAAATGCCCTTGACTTGTCAAAGCCATAACTTGAGTTCTACAAATACTATCAAGGACTTCTAGTACTCTATAGAAAGCTAAGAAGATAAGGAACAACATTCATGTTAACCAAAAGTTCATAGGAATCATCCTTCTTAGGAAAAAGTTTCATGCAAGTTGGGTAACTTTCAAGCCCCCAAATTCACATACCTCAGATGACCTGTAACTTGTCAAAGTCATAACTTGAGTTCTACAAATCCTATAAAGGACTTCTAGCACTAAAATTAAAGCTACTACCATGCTCTACAACATTCATGTTGGGGGTAAGATAAGATGACAATCACATATTGAGCTAAACTGCCTTGAAGATAGGGGTTAAACTAGGGGATTTTACACTGTCAAGCCTTAGAAACCCTAGCTTGAGACTTCTCAAACTCTTCAATCATGATGAGTTAACCTTGGAATCATCCTTATAACATCTCAAGGCATCAATCCATGATCCCATGGCTCTTGGATTAGGTCTCAACCTTGTTCAAATTATCAGTTGACCTAGGGTTGACCCAGTCAAACCCTAATTATACCACTCATGGCTAGGTCCTCTTAAACTTGCACAATGACCTATCTAGGCTTCATGATGGCTTTCAGGACATCTCATAAGCTCTCTCAAGGCTTCAAGTCCACATTCTTGGCTTCAGAATCATCTGAGGAGCTCCCACAACTCTCAAGTTAGGAGGCCCACAATCTTGGTTTCAACCACTCTCTCTGAGAATCTTCTGACTTCTCTGACAAAGATATCAACCTTTGAACACTTGAATAACCTTCATAGATAGCTTCATAGTCTTGTATAGCTCTTGATTAGTAATCATACCTCTTGATCTCCTGCATACATGTCAATGAAATGCAAATGATAATGCTAATGTGAATGAAATGAAACATAAGCTAGGTAAAGAAATGTTGGTCAAATTTTGGGGTGCAACAGTATGCTTTTGGATAATGTTCCGCCGATGATGTACATGCATTGTTTCAAATCCCCAAACACTAAAGAAATAAGGAGTTAGTACCTAGTTAACCACTTCGATCCTAGAATTAGGAGTTTCCTTCGGATTTCTAAACCCTTACACTTAACCTGGGGCCTGGGTAGTGTTCAGTTAACTTGAGTACACACTCAAATCACGAGACGGAATTCGTCGACATGATGGTGGTCCATTAATGACCATTGACTTGGCAATCACAAGCCTTTCAAAAAATACAATAAAAAGCCTGCTAAGTCAAACACCTCAAAAGGGGACTTAGGCAAAAACAAGGCAATCCCGATGGACTTGAAAAGTTAGGGATCAAAATAAAAATCATAAGAGGTCCTCAAACCCTCAACAAAAACAAAATAAGATTCAGTGGCCACCCAAATCAAGGGGTTACTGACATCCATCAAAATAAGATGGTTGCCATTTCAAGCAAACTTTGAACCATCAAGTTTACACCGTCAAGCAGGTGCAAAATTAATTAAACGTAGGTATGGAGATCATTACGAAGAAGGGGTGGGTACAAATAATACTTTGAGCCTAATATCCTTTATTTCTATAACCGCAAACCAGACCACGTTACAACCCTCGAAAGACCTAATTGAGGCGAGTTTTATTCTGAAAGCATACTACAACAAGGTTGCGTAAACTGAGTCCTACATATTTGCTAATTTTATGTATTGGTGTCATATTCTTGCTATATCTTTCACACCAACTAAATCAGCATTGCGTTTGGATTAATAGTCCACTCATCACACATTTTCACATCATTCCCAATAAATGATATTTTCAAAACTTACATGAATGTCGCATTAAAATTACCATTTTTGAGTGAACAATTTTAAACTGCAAATCAGTACTTGACATTATAGAAATTCCAACAAAGTGAAGTCAAAGAGGAACTTGATCGCTCATTGGTGTTGACCTGAATCAAGAATTTCTCATAACCCTACGAATCTGGGGCAAGTCCTTTTGAGGTTTAAACCAGGGCAAACCACTTCAAGATCCAGACACTGGGGCAAATGGGTTCAAGTCATATCCTGGTATAATCATCGCCAAAGTTCTCATCCCAGAAGAAAATCCTTCAAATACCCCGTAGACTGGGGCAGACCATTTGAATTGGGGCAGATTAGCTGAACAGGGGCAATTTCCCTTCACGCTTTCAAAGTTGATCAAGATGACCACACCAGACACCAGTAATGGTTAGGGTCCATAAACGTCAAAAGCCTTGGGGCAGAGCAAAAGCATGACTAACACGCATTGGTTAAGTCGCTACGCTCACGCAATCCATATGCATTGGTTAAGTCACTACGCTAGCACGAGTAACACGCATTGGTTAAGTCGCTACGCTCGCGCAGTCAACATGCTTTGGATAAGTTGCTACGCTCAACATTTGTAAGTTGTCATGACGTATCAGCTATAAGCGAGGTTCTTATAAGAACAAGAATATCACTTCTACAAAGGATCCAACTTGGAGCACCAAGAGTATCTACATCTGTCTTCTGATTGTGGCGCTGTCATATACCATGTGTTGGGAAGTCAAATCCTATTACCAATAAAAGTCCAATCTCGCTTGGCACGTCCTTAAAGTCCAATCTTTTATTGGCAACTACAAAAAGTCACTCCAATTGGCACCTTCAATTCACCCTAAAAGTCCAGTCTTCATTGGCAACCACTAAAAGTCCACCCTTGACGGCATCCTCATAAAACAAAGTCCAAAACCATTTGGCCACTACCAAATCTAGTCCCTGGTGGTATTCCCACAAGAATTATCCCCAGTGTAACTGTTCACTTGCATTGTTATAAGCATGACATACAATATCACATCATATCATAGTCATATCGAGCATTAGCATATCATTTGCATTCGCATCTTGCACTCTCTAGCAGTTGCATCTTAGCTGCATGTTTATGTATCATAACGCATATCATCGCTGTCTTCAGCGACATAACATAGCAGCATAGCAGGATGCAGGATCGATTTGCGAGCATCTTGGCCAGTCCTTCATCAAAGTCGGCAATATTTCTCTGCAAAGAGTTGATATCCCGCAAGTTCAGGGAATTCTACTCCCTAGCAAGTCATTCTTCAATCATGCAGTTGATAATGATAGTCCCCGGCGACCGTTGCTCTTATGGCTCCCCAAGCAGAGGTTATCTTAAAAAGTTTCTTGAATACTTTCCCCACCAGAGTTTGGACAACGCTGTTCCTCTAATAGGAATTTTAGCTCAACTATTCCTCAGCAAAATTATCGCTCGAGATACAGTTTGGTATCATCGAAGAGCCTTAATGGATAAGGTACTGCTTCGACCACCCGAAGAATCTCAAGTTTTGATCGACATACTGCTTTGGTATCATCGAAGAGCCTTAATGGATAAGGTACTGCTTTGACCACCCGAAGAATCTCAAGTTTTGATCGAGATACTGCTTTGGTATCATCGAAGAGCCTTAATGGATAAGGTACTGCTTCGACCACCCGAAGAATCTCAAGTTTTGTTCGAGATACTGCTTTGGTATCATCGAAGAGCCTTAATGGATAAGGTACTGCTTCGACCACCCGAAGAATCTCAAGTTTTGATCGAGATACTGCTTTAGTATCATCGAAGAACCTTAATGGATAAGGTACTGCTTCGACCACCCGAAGAATCTCAAGTTTTGATCGAGATACTGCTTTGGTATCATCGAACAGCCTTAATAGATAAGGTACTGCTTCGACCACCCGAAGAATCTCAAGTTCTGATCGAGATACTGCTTTGGTATCATCGAAGAGCCTTAATGGATAAGGTACTGCTTCGACCACCCGAAGAATCTCAAGTTCTGATCGAGATACTGCTTTGGTATCATCGAAGAGCCTTAATAGATAAGGTACTGCTTCGACCACCTGAAGAATCTCAAGTTCTGATCGAGATACTGCTTTGGTATCATCGAAGAGCCTTAATGGATAAGGTACTGCTTCGACCACCCGAAGAATCTCAAGTTTTGTTCGAGATACTGCTTTGGTATCATCGAAGGGCCTTAATGGATAAGGTACTGCTTCGACCACTCGAAGAATCTCAAGTTTTGATCGAGATACTGCTTTGGTTTCATCGAAGAGCCTTAATGGATAAGGTACTGCTTCGACCACCCGAAGAATCTCAAGTTCTGATCGAGATACTGCGTTGGTATCATCGAAGAGCCTTAATAGATAAGGTACTGCTTCGACCACCCGAAGAATCTCAAGTTCTGATCGAGATACTGCTTTGGTATCATCGAAGAGCCTTAATGGATAAGGTACTGCTTCGACCACCCGAAGAATCTCAAGTTTTGTTCGAGATACTGCTTTGGTATCATCGAAGGGCCTTAATGGATAAGGTACTGCTTCGACCACCCGAAGAATCTCAAGTTTTGATCGAGATACTGCTTTGGTATCATTGAAGAGCCTTAATGGATAAAGTGTTGCTTCGACCACCCAAAGAATCTCAAGTTTTGATCGAGATACTGCTTTGGTATCATCGAAGAGCCTTAATGAATAAGGTACTGCTTCGACCACCCGAAGAATCTCAAGTTTCGTTCGAGATACTGCTTTGGTATCATCGAAGAACCTTAATGAATAAGGTATTGCTTCGACCACCCGAAGAATCTCAAGTTTCGTTCGAGATACTGCTTTGGTATCTTCGAAGAACCTTAATGAATAAGGTACTGCTTCGACCACCCGAAGAATCTCAAGTTTTGTTCGAGATACTGCTTTGGTATCATCGAAGGGCCTTAATGGATAAGGTACTACTTCGACCACCCGAAGAATCTCAAGTTTTGTTCGAGATACTGCTTTGGTATCATCGAAGAGCCTTAATGGATAAGGTACTGCTTCGACCACCCGAAGAATCTCAAGTTTTGATCGAGATACTACTTTGGTATCATCGAAGAGCCTTAATGGATAAGGTGCTGCTTCGACCACCCGAAGAATCTCAAGTTTTAATCGAGATACTGCTTTGGTATCATCTAAGAGCCTTAATGGATAAGGTACTGCTTCGACCACCCGAAGAATCTCAAGTTCTGATCGAGATACTGCTTTGGTATCATCGAGGAGCCTTAATAGATAAGGTACTGCTTCGACCACCCGAAGAATCTCAAGTTCTGATCGAGATACTGCTTTGGTATCATCGAAGAGCCTTAATAGATAAGGTACTGCTTCGACCACCCGAAGAATCTCAAGTTTTGTTCGAGATACTGCTTTGGTATCATCGAAGAGCCTTAATAGGTAAGGTACTGCTTCGATCACCCGAATAATCTCAAGTTTTGATCGTTTATACCGCTTTGGTATCGCAAAGAACCTTAACGGATGAGGGACTGTTTCGGTCACCCAAAGAGGATAGTTTGTACTGCTTTGGTATCATCGAAGAATCTTATTGGATAAGGGACTGCTTCGACCACCCAGAGAATATCAGGTTATCTCGTTCATCTATTTTGCATCTTGTCATCCCGTTCAGGTATATTCTATCTCTTTGCATTTTTATTTGCTTGTCGGACAAATTTTGGGGTCTTCTTGTATCTAATTGACTTCCACCCTAAAATGAACGTCATGCAGCAGTTCATTCTCTCAGGTTTAAGGCAATTAGATAGGGGCATCTGTCATACCCCAAATTTGTCCTACCTTTTTCAAAACTTTCATTCGTCCGACTTTATTTTTTAATTTGCATTGCTCGTACAGCGTAACATATTTTTCAGCAAAAAATAAATTTTTTCGCCTTTTTTGGCCATTAAATTTGTGACACGTGACATTTTTACTTTTATTTTGTTATTATTCTATTTTATTATTTTTGCATTAGTTAATTATTTAGTTTATAATTTAGAATTTAACTTAAAACTAAATTAGAATTTTAACTAGATTTTTTAGATTTTTATTATTAATAGATTTAGAATTATTTTTAGAATTAAGTTAGAATTAGAGTTAATATATTAGTTAGAATTATTATTAATCAAAAAACAGAAAAGTTAATTTTTAATTAAACTAAAAATAAAAAATTGAAAATTGTAGAAACACGGTGGGAAGGTTTGGAAATTAGGTTTAGGGTTTGAGAGGATTGGGATAAATAGGAGGGGAAGGCACTGTTCATCGGCCCGATAGAGAACCCTAGCCGCAAACCATCTCCATTTCGCAGCTCAACCCAATCCATTTTCTCTTCTCTCCCAACGAACCTTCGCTCCCCCACCATGGATCGTCGTTTCATCTTTGCTCTCTTCCTCTTCTCCGCCGTAGCAACCGCCGTAACAGACAACACCAATAACGATGACTTCATAATCCGTCAAGTTGTCGACAACAAAGAAGATCACTTGTTAAACGCAGAGCATCACTTCACTTCCTTCAAGTCAAAGTTCAACAAAAGCTACGCAATGGAAGAGGAACACGATTACCGATTCGGTGTGTTCAAGTCGAATCTAATCAAAGCGAAGCTCCACCAGAAGCTCGATCCTACCGCAGAGCACGGAATAACGAAGTTTTCCAATTTAACGGCGTCTGAGTTTCGCCGTCAGTTTCTCAGACTAAAGAAACGTCTCCATTTGCCAGCTCACGCTCAGAAGGCGCCGATCCTCCCTACCACCAACCTCCCGGAGGACTTCGATTGGCGTGATAAAGGCGCTGTTACTCCCGTCAAGGACTAGGGTTCATGTGGTTCATGTTGGGCGTTTAACACAACCGGAGCTTTAGAAGGAGCACACTATCTGGCTACTGGGAAGCTAGTAAGCCTTAGCGAACAACAGCTTGTGGATTGCGATCATGTGGGGCTTCGAGAATCCAATAGAAGGCGAACCGACAATTGAACCCGGTCCAGCTCCTCGTGCTCGACTCAGACGACTTCTCCAGTTCGAGCAAGCTTATCTCAATGCTTTACCTTCTGCTAATATTGCTGATGGGCATTTGAAGTTTTGGAAGAAAAGGCCTATTGGTATTGAGTTGGCAAAACACTTCAGATCTCATCTTGGTCCTATTGAAGGTCTAGCTCTAGGCAGTGCTATGCTCTACTGATATCCATCAGTACGTATTATGTTGCCGATTCACCGGAAAGAGGAGAGCATGGGTTATGTATATGCTAGAATTTGCTCTCTTTAATTTCAATTTTCGTTTTTTTGTTTCCCGTACTGCTTGTTTCTGTGGCTGTTTGTGTGCAGGAGAAGAGCTGATTAGCGAATTAGTTCGATTCAATTTCAACACGAACTCAGCAGCAGCTCTCGGTATTCAACGAAAACGGTGCAGAAATTCGATAACCATAAGCCAACAGCAAAATAATTACGCCGACAACAACTGGACCACCATTTTCCGACAATTTCTTGTGACAACAAATCGACTCTACAATGCAAGAGCACCTCGTCCGCGGTTCACCACTTCATGGCCATAACAAAGTCGCGTCTCACACAGCCGATATTTACGAGTTTGATTGTTTGGTTTGTTCTGTTTTTGTACAGGTTGCAACGTCTCCAAATGTTGAAGACGTGAATGATAGCATAAAAAAGAGATTCAGAGGGGTTCCGCTTTGAAAGTTTCAAAGCATTCCAATGACGCGACGATAACAGGAGCTGCAGCTATAATAACATTTCAGGAGCAACAACAGCGCCCACATCGAGCATCTGATTCCGCCTTCGCCACAGAGTTATGGGTTTGTAATGATTTTAACACGACAATCCCGACAACATCACTGATTCAATTCAGCAGCAAGTTTGCAGTATAACTCTACTGCATCACCTTCACATCCCTTAGAACAACAACACAACAACCAGGAAGCAGGTACATTCATATTCTGCTAAGTGCAAGACTAAGGCAGAGTGGAGCTCAGGATTACCTTGGCCACGAGGTGAAGTCAAATTGTTCACACAATGACAATGTTGAGGCAACACGAGCCATTAACCACGCACCGCCATCTGCAACCATAAGTGGTGAAGTTGTTCTCCAAAGTGGTGATAACAACAATGATCCCGATAGCTCAGTTTCGTTACATACGGTGAGAATGACGAAGAGGAATCGAAGATGTCTCTGCAAAATAGCTCTGCAGCCACGAACTTCGCGCAACTAACAGCTTGTTTTCAACTCGCAAACTTGACAACAATAGTTTTAATTTGCAGTAGACTCAAGTCAACAATAACAGCGTTTAAATTCATAATCGTTATCAACTGAGCAGTAGCATGCATCGTAGCAGAATAACGAATCCGACTCATGCCTTCGGTAACATTTTGAGTCTTTCTTCTTTTTCTGAAGTGATGATATCACTGTTAAAAAACTGTATTTGTTCATGATGGTATTTGATGTTTATCTGCTCGTAAACATAACAAGTTTCTTTATAATGCTCATTTATATTAATATTATATGAATTGAGTTTATTTATGTTGTTCTGCTAGTTTGTAATCACACTGTCATGAATAGATTGCTTGCTGCTAGCGTATGTTTAAGTTGTCGAAACTGAATTTTCAGTTATAATGTTGTTTCGATTGCGAGCCTAAGGCTTGACCCATCCAATTTCGGTTTTGTTTATATTTGAGTGGATGCTCTAATCATTTTCTATTGGATTGCTACAAATTCTGGCATGATTTTACGCTTATGTGGCCTGGCAAACTTTCGTGAAACACAAGCTTGAAGCAGTGTGGCGGTAAGGATAGCTGCTTCATGTGTCGACAACATCGGTTTCACCATTCAAAGCAACAATAGAAACGACTCCAGTGCAGTAGTGATTCGAATTCCCTGTTGTGTGCGTTAGTCGATTCGGGTTCGACAAGCTCAGCGTCTCAAATGCGATGTCGGTAATCTGTAAATCATTCTTTTTATTTCCGTAATGTTACTGCAATTTGGAATTGATTACACTGTTTAGCTGCTGTGTGCATGTCACTATGATTTCGACTTATTTGGTAACATGTCAAACTGAGAATACCGTCGCGATGAATATGTTTCTGGTTTAGATTTCATGATTGAGGCATTGGTGTTTTTGTTCATCAGCTTTACGATTATTGATGGCAGCTAGATGTAGATTTAACATCTTTGTTTCACTTTTGACAATTTTTTGAATCATACTTTTGTGTCTTTGCTTATTGTTGCTTATGTTGTGATAGTGTGTGGAGATTGCCTAGGTGAATCGCTAATGTGTTTTATATTCATTTGAATCTCGAAAGTTCTCGATGATTATTTACCTTCCTTAATTTTTGTTTCATTTAAATCCTGGATTGTTGGTTAATGGTAAACATGGAAAAGAATCATATAGTATGAAAGCCTACTTTTTTTTATGGCTAGAACATATAACTGTAAGGTGAAACATTGGTTAATTTTCGCTTTCGATGCCGGATGCCGTATAGCAGACCTTTACAAAGTCATTGATACTTTCGGTGCAGTAATGGATAAATTCTTATGGTTTTATAAAATGCATGGCCATTCATATTAAATATCACCTGCATTTGATATCTTAAATTTAATTTATAATCTCAGTAGTCTCATATATGCTTCATTTATTATGTAAATATATTAGTTTTATTTTGATCAAATGTGTGGATAACAAGTTAAGTATAATTATGTAAATAGTAGTTAGAAAGGATTTAGGGATTAGTCTTATCTAAAAAAACTAATTAAGAAACGTTTACTATCCATTTATATATTAGTTCTTTATATACAAATTTGTTTTTGCTAAGAAATGTTTATTTCAATTTGGATTAGAATTATAGAATTTAACTTCATGGATTCGGTAATTTGATATCATTTTTCCCACAAGATAACTCTTACATATTAATTGGATATTTTTCCGTGTGGCCGTTGAGTACAAACCGATTTTATAGCACATTGCGAAAAATTCGACTCGATTCATCTTCTGTGTTCGCTTTTATATTCTATCCCAATTCAAAAATGTACCCCACTCCCTCAAGAATGTAATATTTTTATCGCTTTCGTATTGTTTATGCTTTAATACTTTAAACCCTTTTCAAAATAAATTCTCGATTCATCGAGCCATTTTTTCACCCTTGTAAGTCGAGTGCCTTCAAAGCCTCGCCATCAACCTTTGATCACAGACACAACATTGTAAAGCTTAATCCTGGGCTTCCTTACAGTGACACCTATTTGATCAATTATTTCTAGTTGGTCACTTAGAAGACTAGCCCACTTTGCTAGTGCACACGTTTAAAACTAATTTCAAACCTTGATTTACATCAAGCATTTTATTCAAACCAAATTAAAATACTTAACAACTACTCAAATACAATTTCAATAAAAGATGAAAAAGAGAGAGTTCCAAGTCTTTGGTTCTCTCTCCCAATTGTTTGGGTCAGAGAAGTCTTTCTTAAGCCTGAATAATTGTCTTCTAAAAAACGATAAACTTATTCAAACCCGTTTCCTTAAACACATAGATGAAAAAGAGAGAGCTCCAAGTCTTTGGTTCACTCTCCCGATTACTTAAGGTCCAAGAAGTCTTTCTTGAGCTTCGAGTAATCGTCATCCGATTAATACACTCTAATCATACTAAACATCTTTCATAATATTAGATGAGAAAAGGAGAGAGTTCCAAGTCTTTGGTTCACTCTTCCGATTAATTGAGGTCCGAGAAGTCTTTCTTAAGCTTCGAGTAATCCTCATCTGTTAAAATACTTTAATCACATCCTCTCTTTCAAACGTCATTCAAACAATTCCTTTTGGGATGAAAAAGAGAGAGTTCCAAGTCTTTGGTTCACTCTCCCGATTACTTAGGGACCGGGGAGTCTTTCTCGAGCTTCGAGTAATCATCATCCGATTAACCCACTTGAACCACATCTTATTCTTTTGCAATTGAGGTTGAAAAAGAGAGAGCTCCAAGTCTTTGGTTCACTCTTCCGATTACTTGGGTCCGAGAAGCCTTTCTTAAGCTTCTGGTAATCGTCACCTCTAGCTAAGCATCTGATATAGTTAACCAATCTCTTCCTTGCCCCCGTGCGACCACAACCCTAAAACCTATTCAAATCTACCCTCTATTCAAAACCAAAATACTTAACCAATCAAACTCTACTCGCCCTCGTGCGATCCACGACTCATACACCTTTTACCAAGAACATTGTTTAGTCCCTTCTTCCGCGCATAACAAACTCGTGCTTCAGCCTCCCCTAGCGAGCAGACAAGCCAATGTTTAGCAGTTAGAATGCGACCTAAACTCTCGTTCAACTCATACCCACCTTTTACCAAGAAAATTGTTTAGTCCATTCTTCCGCGCATAAAAAACTCGTGCTTCAGCCTCCCATAGCGAGCATACAAGCCAATGTTTAGCAGTTAGAATGCGACCTAAACTCTCTTTCATTCCAAACATAAACCTTTTAGCAAACCGTAAGCCGAACTACGGTTGCTCTGATTCTTCATTCTCTTTTGAATGTAAGATACGTAGGCACAAGATTGCGATGATCTTGGCGAGCACAATCCCCTCTTTACCCATAGTCCCACGAACTACGAATGCTCTGATTTTCCACTTCTTACAAGTGAAGATACGTAGGCACAAGGGCCCCAATCCTTGGAGAGCACCCTATCTTAAGACCACCATTTCCCTTTAGCAAGAAATTCCTTAAAAGATAAACAAACATAGTTAACTTTCTCTCGCGAATCGAATCAAGAGGTTCCCATTGAGTACAACGGACGTAGAGGGTGCTAATACCTTCCCTCTATGTAATCGACTCCCGAACCTAGAATATTGGTTGCGATGACCATGTTCTTATCCCTTAAAGGGTTTTATTGATATTTTCCTATTCCTTCCTTGGAATGAATAAAACTTGGTGGCGACTCTGTTTCGAACAGTATTTTCCGCGTCCATCGCGAGGATCATATTTTTCGAGGTACGACAGTATCATATCATCGCTCTTGAAAGTCTATGACGTTGAACCCGCATAGGATGCCGTACCTCGTCTGCGAGTTAAGTACGTACCTGTGAGGGGTAGGTAGGTCTGTTTGCAGGAAACCTTTGACCTCATAGTACCTGGTTTATCTCTGTCAATGAGATATGGTTACAGGGTTCATTTGAGTGGTTGGTTTGGTTTGAGATGAAGATTTGATGGTTCTCGGGCTTCAGTACAAAGCAGCACAGTTCATCAGCATTGCACTTGATCTCCTGTTTGCATATGCATGTGCATTTTCATGTTTGCATTTCATTAACGTGTATTTATGTTGCAGGTGTGGTCATTCCCCTCTGATTCTAGTGTATCTTCTAGCCAGACATGGAGTCCATGAAGAGGACAGTTGCTTACCGGTTGCATTCGCCAGATATCAGTGCCTTGCTGGGATTAGTTGCTCTAGCAGATGAGAGAGTGAGGGCTGAGTTCAGAGTATCTTATGAGAGATTGCTTAGTTTGTTGTACAGGCCTTCAGCATTTGAGACGACTGGGGTGTATACTTTGATGCAATTTTATGAGCCTCAGCTGAGATGCTTCCTGTTCCCCGACTATATTCTGGCACCCACTTTGGAGGAGTATTCTGCTATGTTGGGAGTTCCTGTGTTAGACCAGATACCCTTTATACATGTTGATGCTGAGCCTGAGTTGGCTACACTTGCTGAGATTGTCATTTTAGACGCTTCTGAGTTTCCTGGAGGATTGGTCAAGCTGAACGGAGCCTATGGTTTTCACCTGTCTGTCCTGGTTGAAAAGGCTACACAGTGCGTGAAGAGTGGATGTTGGGTTGCCTTCAGTGCCATTCTAGCTGTCTGCATCTATGGGACTGTCTTGTTTCCTAATGTGCCAGATTTCGTTGACTCAGATGCCTTCTTGATTCTTGCCTCGAAGAATCTAGTTCCTACTCTCTTGGGCGATGTTTATCATTTTATCCACTATAAGAATGAGAAGCATCGTGGCAAGAATGTTTCCTGCTGTCTTCCTCTTTTGTACAGGTGGTTCCAGGGACATCTTCTGAAGACAGGGCCTTTTGTTGATGTTGTTGATACTTTGGATTGGTCTTCCCGGTTGATGGGACTGTCTGCTGAGAACATCATTTGGTTTGATCGAAACATGCTTGGCACTGATATTATGTATAATTGCAGTGGCTTTCCGAATGTCCCTTTGATTGGACGGAAAGGTTGTATCAACTATAACCCTTCTCTGCTGGTGAGACAGTTTGGTTATGCCTTGAGAGATGCTCCTATTGAGGATGAGATACGGGAATCTCTATATCTCACGGGCTCACTAGACGAGGTTGTTTTGATTAGGTTGAGACATGCATGGGCTAACATCCATAGGAGAGGGAAAGCTTTGCTTGGTAAGAGCAACAGAAAATCTTATGATCCCTATTTGTCTTGGATCCACGAGAGAGCTAGGATTTCCTTGATGCCATATCCTGCTGTGGAACCTCTATATCTTCCAGTGATTGAGGCACCTACTTCGGTAGAGATTGAGAAGTATAACAAATTGTTGGCTGAAAATGAAGAATTGAAGAAAGCCAATGATGAGTTAGAGAAAGAGATCTTCTAGTTGCGTCATGAGAAGAATGAAGCTACCTTCTGTCGCTACTGCGAAAATCGGCGCCGGCTGAACAGAAGAGTCGCCACCGTGCGTTATTTATCCCAACAGAGGGAAAGGAAACGCTCGAAGTAAACCTACCGCAAAGACGGGAAAGGAATGGTCATCGCAACCAAATCCTGGATTCGGGAGTTGGTTACGCAAGGGGAAGGTATTAGCACCCCTCACGTCCGTCGTACTCAACAGGATCCACGCTTGCTGGTTCGTCTAAAGGATGCAAAACAATCTATCTATGGCTGCTAAATCTAAACGGAGAGAAACTGACTCGATAGAGCATCGCACTCCATGCCTACATATTCTCAAGAGAGAAAGTCAGAGTCATCGTAGTTCGGGAAACTACAGGGGAATTGGCTCGCCAAGACTTCGCGTCTTGTGCCTACGTACTTCCACACAGCATGGAAGATCAGAGCTTACGTAGTTCAGGCTAACTACGGCTAGACAAGGTGTTCTCGATCACACAGGAGTGAGAGATGAAATTGGTTCTAGAGGTACGGGAACCTACGGGAACTAGGACTACGGTCTGGTCTCGATCTCACAGCAGCGAGAGAAAGGGAAACATCAGTCGTCAGCGGGAAAGTCTCGATCGCACAGCAGCGAGAGAATAGAAAGGTTAGTTGTTAGTGTGCTCGCTAGGATATCGCATCTTATGCCTACATATTCTCATTAGATATGAGAAATCAGAGCAGCTGTAGTTCAGCCTACTACAGCTAAAACCGGGAAAAAGGGAAAAGGGAGCTCGCTAGGATACGGCATCCTTTGCCTACGTACTCTCGTCTGACACGAGAGATTAGAGCTAACATAGTTCGACGGGAAAACGAATCTCAATTGCACGGGAGCAAGAGAAGGGGTCTCGATCGCCTGAACGCGAGAGAAAAGGGGTTTCGCTCGCACGGGGCGAGAACAAGGAGGAAGCAGGCCTACGCCTAAACAGGAAGGAACTCGGGACACACACGCAAGAACCTAATAAGAAACTCCTCAGCTGGCACTTCCTTTGTATCTGACGATGCAGCCCACAACACTCGATGGTTTCCTGAAGACTTGAATACGACGATGATAACGTTGAACGAAGCAGTTCCTGGGCTCTTGACGTACGCGCAAGCTTCATTTCAATCTTCTCCTCTCTGGATCTTTGATGGTGACGCTCGAATCAAGACCAATGTAACGCTTAGACCGTCATGGTTCGACTTATGCCAGAAATCAAACTCTCAGAGGTAGCGTATTGATATCCGTGTCAAAGACAAGATAGAGAAATGATATCGAAAATCATTCTCCAATTGAATCGTGTCACACGGCCAGCCAAGAATAAAATTGAAGATAAAATCAGAAAGAAACGAAAATAGGAGAGAAATCCAATGCAAAATGGAAATAAAATGCTACTCCTAAAATACGACAATTAAAGTCCTAAGGGAAATATATCCTAAAAAGAATTACATCTATAAATCTTCTTAACCAGGAATCAATTCCTAAACTATATTCTAAGAATATTAAATCCTAACAAATTTTGAACTAAAGTTCTTTAAAGGTAACTATTAAATCCTAAACTATTTTCTAACTAGAATATTCTAGGATATTAAAAAT
Source organism: Lathyrus sativus (assembly GCA_963859935.3). Taxonomy (NCBI): domain Eukaryota; kingdom Viridiplantae; phylum Streptophyta; class Magnoliopsida; order Fabales; family Fabaceae; genus Lathyrus; species Lathyrus sativus. The sequence continues at coordinate 459,619,029 of OZ012735.1, read as the reverse complement.
ATTCTAACTAATATATTCTAATTAATCTCTACAAGAAAAATATATCCTAAAACAATAATATGCTAAAATATTCTAACTAAATATATTCTCTAATACATTCTAAGAATTGTTAAGCTAAAGAAATCACCATTAAATTGTAATAAAAAAAATTAACAAAATCATGCAGTGGGTAAAGGATACAGGGGGGATGCTGAAACAGAAATACGGAAAGAGTTGGGCCCAGCCCAACGAATGGTAACAAAAAACGGGGAAGGGGGTGTATGCAGAAAAACGGGGGTATGTGTTAGTAACATAAATGGGCCCAGCCCAATATTACTTCAAAAAAGAAAAAAGAACAAGGAAAAACGGAGGAATGCAGAAAAATGCTGGGTGCCAAACGCAGGTGGGCCTGAGGCCCAATGACCAAGTATCGGTCCATTCCCATTTCCCTCACACTCTGAAACCCTAAACGCCTACTATTCACACTGCGCCGTTTCTCCCTTCACTCTCCAATTTCCCTCTCTCACCATCTCCAATCTATCTCCCTCACAAGAAATCTCCCTCGTTTGCAACCACTGAAACCAACATGAATAAGCTAACACAAACGAAACCTCGCCAATCTTCGGAAAGACTTGATCTCCAACTCGCATGCGAAGATCCACGGATGAAGGTGTTGATGGAGTTCTTTGAGGAAGCTCAAAGGAGATGAAGATGTTTGAAGACGGAAGTTCTTGATGAAGGTTTCCTGGACGCTCACGGTGGCCGATTTTGAGTTTGGCATTTGGATCTTGAAGATTTTCACGCAGATCTGTGGATTTCTGGACAAACGGAGGAAGAAATAAGACGAAGACGATGAATGTTGAACAGGTTCTTGAACAGATCTTGGAAGACCAATTGATTTCTTGCATAAATCTAGAGATCTTCGAGTTTTCTGGTAATCTGGATGCGTGATCTATGAAGATCGTGAAGAACATTGAAGATCTGAGGACGTTTATTGATGAACACGAATCCAGGTTGATGAACACGTTCTTGATGATTTGGAAAAAAAATCAGATGAACATCGGTGTTGATGAACGATCGCTTGGTGAAGATTTCTGAAAAATCGTTGGTGAATCCATTAAAGGTTGATGATTTTGATGATGAATTTGGATCGGAGAAGAGGAACAGATGAATTTTCTGGTGGATTTGGTAATTCTGGCGACGGTTGCGTCGGTCCGATGATGGTTAGGGCGGTCGCCAGCAATTGCATGTCGGCCGGTGAGGAGTTCCGGTGAGATGTGATGGGGCGACAGGTGGCGAGAGAGAGGGCAACACGTGTGGGAGTGGGGCTTGCATGAGCGCCAAGTGGCGTGAGAGAGGGAGATAGTGGACTAGTGAGGTGGAAGCAGAAAATGAGGTGGAAGAAGAAGAATTGCACGCGTGGCATGGCATTTATATGACACTTGGCAATGAAATGGACCCGGGAACTGGGCTTCAGACCTGGATAAATGGCCCACTAGACTAAAACCCTAATTAAGACCTAATTAACCCTAATTAAAGCACACGAAATTAATTAAAAAACCCTAATTAATCCTCTAATTAAACCTAATTAACCTATTAAAACAGAAAAAGATTATTTAATATCTAAAAATCTATCTAAAATTCCAATTAAATCTATAAAATCAATTAAAAACCTATTAAAATCTAGAAAAACTAATAAACCTATTAAATTCTATATTAAATCTATTAAACCAATTAAAAAATCTAATCTAACATTATTATATCCCTTTTTTTTTAAACTATATCAAAAAACTATTATTAAAAAAAATCTAAAATCTATCTTAAAATCTATATTAGACTACTCTAAAATGTTAAAAATCTATTAAATCTATTAAAAAGGAATATCTATTTTAAAAATCTAAACATCTATTAAATTCTATTAAAAAAAGTCTATTAAATTCTACTAAAGTATGAACCTATTTATTATCTAAAAAACAAATAAATCTATTGAAAATCTATTAAATGCATTAAAAATTTAAAAAATAAAAGAGAAAATTCTAAAAATTGCCAGGAAGCCGATTAAATCGATTAGAGAACGATTGCGCAACCATAGCGAAACCCGGGCACCGAGATGGCCTGAAAACAACAGGGAACGAGCACCAATTCTCAAAATACACTTATTCAAACCAGCCTGAAACGCCAGGGGCTGCAATCTTGATAAAATCAATCTGACTGAGAAAATTTCAATGCATGCAGTATGCGAATGCGAATGCAAAATGCGTCGAAATATAAACCAGATATGGGAACCAGTTGGTCAAATTTTGGGGTGCAACAGCTGCCCCTATTCAAGCGGCTTGGACCCGACTGGGTGAAGAGCGAACGGCCTTCAAACATTCGAGGTACGAGACGGTTGAATACCAAAGAAGCCCTGAAATTTGCCAACCACAGAAATAAACTGCACCACTGCTTGGGGAACGACATTCGTCGAGTGAACCTGATTGTTACGGTAACAACCGATCATTCGTCAGAGAATAACTTTGATTTTAACTCCCACCACCCATGTAATACCACAGGTACTGAAATATCTTTGCAAAAACACCTCTGTCCACAACTGGACTAACCTTGTCAACACAAGAAGAGAAACAAATTCATCAACACGAGTAAAGATCCCGTCATCACAGGAAAAACCTTATCCACGATTGTCCTCAAATTTCGTCAACACGAAAAGACATAAATTCATCATCACGAAGAAATCCTATCATTATAGGAATAAAACTTGTCCTCATCAAGACTCCACATCCCGTCAATACGAAGAAAAATCCTATCAACATAAGAATAAAACTGGTCCTCCTCAGGACTCCACATTCCGTCAACACGAAGAAATCAAACATGTCCTCATCAGGAATCCATATTCCGTCAACACGGAGAAATAAAACTTGTCCTCATCAGGAATCCATATTCCGTCAACACGGAGAAATAAAACTTGTCCTCATCAGGACTCCATATTCCGTCAACACGGAGAAAGCAAACCTTGTCCTCAACAGGACTCCATATTCCGTCAACACGGAAAAATAAAACTTGTCCTCATCAGGACTCCATATTCCGTCAACACGGAGAAATAAAACTTGGTTCTCAACAGGACTCCATATTCCATCAACACGGAGAAATAAGTCGTCAACACGAAGAAATCCTATCAACATAAGCATAAATTGTCCTCATCAGGATGCACATTCCGTCAACACGGAGGAAGCAATTCGTCAACACGAAGAAATCCTATCAACATAGGTATAAATTGTCCTCATCAGAATGCACATTCAGTCAACACGGAGGAAGCAATTCGTCAACACGAAGAAATCCTATCAACATAGGCATAAATTGTCCTCATCAGGACGCACATTCCGTCAACACGGAGGAAGCAATTCGTCAACACGAAGAAATCCTATCAACATAGGCATAAATTGTCCTCATCAGGACGCACATTCTGTCAACACGGAGGAAGCAATTCGTCAACACGAAGAAATCCTATCAACATAGGCATACATTGTCCTCATCTGGACGCACATTCCGTCAACACGGAGGAAGCAATTCGTCAACACAAAGAAATCCCGGCGACTTCGCTGGGGATAAAAATTTTCTCCTAATAGGAATTTAACTCTGTCAATCGCATGGAATGATAATTCCGCCTTGCCTTTGCAGTAGCTAACTCCACTGGGGATATTCTGAAAACCAATGACCGACACCCATTCTGACAACAAGCGACCACTTCTGAAATTTTGATTCATGGAACCCTGAGATGCTGCTGCAGCAACAAACTTGACAAAACAGTCCGCTGATCGGATACGAGAAAACCTCAATCAGTAACTCTGTGGGGATGATAATAAACTGAATCACATCATCATGCGTCTCACGGCAAGACCTTGATTGTTTGAAAAGATATCTGGGCTGTAACTCCATACTCCTATTGAGCAACACACTTGAAAGCACAAGGTTAACCAACCTGATTTACGTTTCAAAATGCAAATATGATGATATATGCAAATGCAAATGCAGGCTCAAGCTGCTGGGGAAGCTCTGACAAGCTTACTCCGTCAACACGGAATGCTGAGAACAAATACCACCCCGCTGGGGATGAACGGGTATCATAAAGCATTCCGGCAAAATAAATGCCGGAAATACAGCCAATTCTGTCGGGGAGAGGTTACACATCAATTTCCACTGGAGGAAAGAATAACACCTGCTGGGAAGACTAACTCAACTGGGGAAGAAGCGACCCATCTGGGAGACAACTGTCTGAGTACAGTTTACGAACTCGAAACTACCATTCCGCTGGGGATAATCATCCTAACGAAGGCATGACGACCTGCGGGGAAGAAGAAAACCATCCTCGGTGGGGATACTCCTTTCTGAACTTACTATCTTGGCCGTGCGCCATGGAAATCCTCCCTGCTGAGGACTGAATGCGCACATCTTCGCCTCTCTAGGGAGTAGAAACTCTGCATGAGACACTGATCCTGTCTTGCTGGGGATACCCTGGTGGTAAGCTGCGACTAGCTGGGGAGAGTGATCCCTCTTCGGTAAGGGATAACATCATTTCAACTCCTGGGGTGAGGCGCAACCTGCATGGGGATTAGCGTCAAACGAAGTCGAGTCTTTCGCCATGAGCCTCCGGCTCGGGAAACATGAGTTCCGTCCACCTTCTCGGAAATTTTCCCCAAAAATACCAACATGCCCCAGTCTGAACATTTCGTCTTGAAAGGAAAAGCTAGCCATGGTGCTACCTCACAATACCTTGCCCCTGAATCGGCACCAACCTTCTGACAAGGACTCTTCGATCTCTGTACCCTGACGGTTAGATCTGAACTGTTTCTGCACGTCAAACCCAAAAGGATGTCCCAAAATATTTTGTTCTTAAGGTGATCTGCCCCGGTCTTGCAATAATCTTTTGCCCCTGATCGACTGACTCGTGGAGCAGTGCCCATAGCCGCGAGAGATTTGCCAAATCTCGACCTAATTGCCCCAGATTAACTGATTCTCAGATGGACGACTTTACTGGGGGATAACCAAACGTGCCAAGTATGATTGGACTTCTGTCGGGGATTGCTTACCCGTGCCAATGAAAATTGGACTTTTGTTGGGGAAAACAGACGGAGTCTTCCTGCGTACCGTTAAGGGTTGGATTTTGAAATGATGCGCCAACACGGATTGGGCCTCACAGCAATTGCCAATATGGATTGAGCTCTAAGAATGGCACGCCACTATGGATTGGGCTTCCCGAAAATTTCCAATAAGGATTGGTCTTTAGATAGGTCATATACGCCTGACGCTGGACAATATCCTGTCTGAATTCACGGTTTCTAGTCGAAGGGATGGCAACACGATTTCTCGACATTCGTCTCAAACTTGAAGATCAGCTGAATCTGCTCAAGTAGCTCTGAGTAACTCTGATAACACGGAGAAGAACAAATCCTTCGCTTCTGATATGCCCCAGCCTGTGGGATCTTTGTGGGATAGTCCTTAAAAGGAAATCTGAAAATCTGTACCCTGATGGTTTGATATGAACTACCCCAGCATTCTGAACTTCAGCGAGATACTTTAAATCAACTGCCTCTCGAATAAAGAAAAACTTTTGTGCTCTTAGGATGGCATGCCCCTGTCTGCAATGACTTTGCCCTAATCTGACTCTTGGAAAGACCCACTCCGAACCGAAAGCAACCTGCCACAATACGACCTTGCGATGGCTTGCCTCGGTGTTTGTACGACAAAAGGATTCAACCTCAATTAAACAACTATCAACCTAGTTGGTTTCACTATCTCTGAAGTGGCTTGCCCCTGAACGAGTGTTGATCAACTTAACCTGCCCTGATCAAACACTGGAAGGATCCATCCTCAAATTACAGCATTCTGGATAATTGCCCCTGATTGGCTCTCGAGAAGATTCGCTTCTGATCAACTGCTTCTCGAGAAGATTCGGGACTTGTCCTCAGACCAACTGATTCTGAATTCACTGAAAGTCAATGCCCCAGATCGCGGGATTTCACAACATACACCATTCTTGTCCAGACTGCTGAATTATTCAGTCCTGTTCGATTATTCCCTGTTGGAATTTCTTTCCTGTCAACTACCGACCTGCAAATAAAATTGTACATTCCCGAATGGTAATTTTAATGCAGTGTTCATGCAGATTTTGAAAAAAAATTGTGCTGTCACTCATTTACGTGTCATGATTGTGAGTGATGAATGAACCAAAGTTCAAACGTAGTGCTTATGTGATCAGTGAAAAATACAACAAGGATATGACTAGCAAATCAAGAGGGAGTCAGGTTACTCAACCTTATCGTAATGCGCTTTCAGAATACACCCGGCCTCAATTAGGTCTTTTAAGGGTTGTATCGTGGTCGGGTTCACGGTTCGTGAAACAAAGGATATTTGGCTCAAATTATGATTTGTACCCACCCCTTCTACGTGATGATCTCCGATCCTAAAGTTCAGTTAACTTGGCTCGAGCGCTCGCCTCTTCGAGAGGTATGTTGAATGGTAAGAACCATAGTTAAGGAACTCACAAGGTTTTTCCTTTTTTTAGAGTGACAGTTACTCCTTTTCCGTTTTCGGTGTCTGTATCCACACGACTTTGTCCTTGTTCGAGGATTTTTCTTTTTATATCCTTTTTCATTCTTTTGATTCCCTAATTTTTGCCTGGACTGACTCCTTTTGAGTTCTTTTCGATTTTTTCTTTTGAAGTCCAGCGGGATGCCCTAATTTTTGCCTAAGTATTAGCTTTCTAGCTTTTTCTTTTCCTTCTTACTTAGCGGGCTCTCTTATTCTTTCTTTTTTCTTTTGGAACAAAGTCGTGTGACACTGGTTGTCTTGATTGCTTCGAAAGGATTGTAACTGTCTCACTCCTGATTGGTGAGGTTTAACCATTGTGGTTGACGAGGTACGACCTCTGGGAAAAACAAGGTGTGATTGGTCCTCGAAAGGCAACACTCCTCTATAAGACTTGAACGCTCGATCAAGCTAACTGACAACTACCCTGCCCCGGGTTAAGATGTGAGGGTTTAAAAGTCCGAAAAACTTCTACTTCTTGGCTCGAAGTGGTTAACAAGGGACTAACTCCTTATATCTCTAGTGTTTAGGGGATTTGAAACAAAGCCATGTACGTCATCGGCAAGGTTTTATCTGAAAGCATACGATCATCGGTTATGAGTATTCAGTTTCGTCATCCTCCCTCCAATCTTTGCTAATGATAGTGATAAAGTGGAGTAAATAAAATGCAAGTGTCAGTGCAATGCAGTAAATGAGTGACAATGACATGATTAATTCAGAAAAATGCATAGTCACTTTATCAATATTACCATTCGAAACAAACAATGTTTACCAGCAAGTAGTAACTACAGAAAAGAAACTACAAATGCAAATGATAAAAGAGTCTGAGGACTGCCAATGCTGAGGGCGCCTGCCTGTCTGGACCACTGGCTTCTTGAAAAGGACCCTCTGAATCTACGAGCTTAGACAGCTGAGAGGTTGGCATGAACAAACAAAACTCCTTCTGGAAAGGAAATGCACTCTTGGTCGATCAACTGTTGTACTTTTGCCTGAAAAGCTTTACAATCTTCAGTTGAATGCCCCGGGGATCCGCCATGGTAACCACACTGAACGTGGGGATTGTACCCGAGAGGGTAGGGTTCTGGCACAGGCTTAAGAGCTTTAGGTTCCACCACAGAATTCTGGATCAAAGATGGTAGAATTTGGATATACGGCATAGGCACTGGGTGGGAAAGAGCATTCCTTCGTTCCAAGTTGTTACGAGGCATGTTCTGATTTTGGCGCTGATTCTGATAACCTCGGCCACGAGTTCGCTGATTTGCAAGGGAAGCGCCATAAGGTTCTGGATAGGGTGCCCTAGGCACAGTGGTCTGTCCAGCATAACAAGACCTAGAAGATGAAGAACCAACATATTTCACTGATTCATCTCGAGGATACTCAACATCTGGCATGATGGCATTGATCACAACTCCTTCTTCAGTTTGATAGCTACAGAGAGATTCAAATTCACTAGCCTGACCGCCCGAAACAATCTGAATTTTCCCAGTCTTTACGACATGCTCAATGCGTTCACCCAATCCTACCAATGCAGAGCAATTTGGTGCATTTACGAGCATTCTTTCGAAGTACGGGCTCTCTAGGGAGTTTACAAACATGCCCAATAACTCTCGGTCTAGGAGCGGCGGCTTCACTCTGGCAGCAAATTCTCTCCATCTCTGAACATACTTCCTGAAAGGTTCATTGTTCTCATGAGACAATTCTTGCAACTGCATGCGATGAGGAGCAATGTCCAGGTTATAATCATACTGTTTCAGAAAAGCTCTGGCTAAGTCCATCCATGATCGGATCTGATTACTCTCTAACTGCATATACCAACTCAGAGATTCCCCCGTCAGACTATCCTGAAAGCAGTGAATCATCAACTTGTCGTCTTGCACAAACGAAGTCCTTCTTCGGCAGAACATCACCAAATGTTGCTTCGGATAGCTATATCCCCTGTACTTCTCAAATCTCGGCGCTCTGAACTTAGGAGGTAACACCAGGCCAGGAACCAAACACATGTCGGCAGCATTGAGGTTAACAGCATCTTTAACTTTCAAGGCTTTCACTCCTTCTTCCAACACTTGGAGCCTTCTAGCATACTCAAGAGCCCTTTGGGTCTTCAATCCTTGCTACTGGGATCTCTCTTCGGATACTCGACACAGGGAAAACAACACCTTGACTGTTGATAAGAGGGGGTCATTCATTGCGGACAACAAACTCCTCACGTCGATCTCGGTCCATAACAGGAGGTTGCACAAACTGGTCTGCATTAAGGTTGTTCACTTGCGGGAAGTCTTCGTCATGCAGAGGACCATACAGAGGATTGGACGTCACAGTGAACCCTGACAAGGTATCCACAAACCGGAAGTTGCTCTCTGACGTAGCTACCACCAACCTTCAACTGACTTCATTGCTCAATTCTGCCCCAATCTATTTCAACCCCCTGGTCGTCTTCTACCAATCAATACTTGCTCAGACCAATCACCGGGGAGAATCACCTTCAGAATCAAAACAACGTCTGGATAAGAGCTCTGGCTAGCTGGAGAATGCTATGCAATATGATGCAAACATGTTTATGCAAATGTAATGCAAGATGCAGCAAACACGGGATTACAGCCCCCACAATCTCTGAATACTGTTGCGCTGCTGACTGAGTACATTCGTTCTGACGAGAAGACCAAAATATCGGGTTGTCTGGAAGTTAAGTTTCCTGCAAAAACCCTCCCACTCACGGTTATGGACCTAAACTGACACAAGTTCGGCATCCTATGCGGTCATCAGTGTCACAGACTTTCAAGACTGATGATACGATACCCAGAAGGTGTGGCATCATCATATCCTGAAGAGGCCTCACTTAGCTGAATCCCAAATGATCAGTCCCCAGAGTCGACAATCCTCCAAACCAACAACCCCCTCAACCCAAAGGGTTGAAAAAGAAGTCAACCGGTAGAACCTCGTCTGAGCGTGGATTTCATGAGACACTAGTACATGCAAAGCACGCACGCGCCCACTAATTTCCACAACTAATTCTAAGGTGCACTCAAGCCTGGGTCTGGCTTCTCACTCAAAGGAACATCCCCCACCCCACAACACAACAGCAACAGATAATAGTAATACAAAAATAAACACCCAATAGACAAGCAAACAAGCGCTAGGATTGGCTCTCTTAAGGGATGTTAGATCCCAAATGCATAAGGAACCATCGCAGTCCCCAGCAGAGTCGCCAGTTGTCGCTACTGCGAAAATCGGCGTCGGCTGAACAGAAGAGTCGCCACCGTGCGTTATTTATCCCAACGGAGGGAAATGAAACGCTCGAAGTAAACCTACCGCAAAGACGGGAAAGGAATGGTCATCGCAACCAAATCCTGGATTCGGGAGTCGGTTACGCAAGGGGAAGGTATTAGCACCCCTCACGTCCGTCGTACTCAATGGGATCCATGCTTGCTGGTTCGTCTAAAGGATGCAAAACAATCTATCTACGGCTGCTTAATCTAAATGGAGTGAAACTAACTCGATAGAGCATCGCACTCCATGCCTACGTATTCTCAAGAGAGAAAGTCAGAGTCATCGTAGTTCGGGAAACTACAGGGGAATTGGCTCCTCCATCATCTTGTTATTCAGATTCGAACCATTATCAGTAATGATCCACTCGGGAATTCCGTAACGACAGATGATGTCCCTCTTTATGAATTTAGCCACCACCTACTTGGTCACATTAGCATACGAGGCTGCCTCCACCCACTTGGTGAAGTAGTCGATAGCTACTAGAATGAAGCGATGACCGTTAGATGTGGTGGGCTCGATCTTGCCTATCATGTCGATGCCCCACATGGAGAACGGCCACGGGGAGGACATGACATTCAACGGGCACGGTGGTACATGAACCTTATCAGCATAAATCTGGCATTTATGACATCTCTTCGTGAATTTGAAGCAATCCGTCTCCATCGTCAGCCAGTAGTACCCTGCTCTCAGGATCTTTCTCGTCATAGCATGCCCGCCGGCGTGCGTACCAAATGTGCCTTCATGGACTTCTTCCATGAGCATACTCACCTCTTTCTCATCTACACATATGAGTAGCACGAGATCATGGTTTCTTTTATACAAAACTCCATCAGGATTGAGATAAAAATTTCCAGACAGCCTCCTCAGAGTCTTCTTATCCTGGGTTGACGCTCCCGCAGGATACTCCTTAGTCATAAGGAAGGTCTGGATGTCATGGAACCATGACTTGCCGTCAGAGGCTTCCTCGATTGCAAAGACAAATGCAGGTCTATCAAGACGAGAAAGGATAATTCTTGGAGCTTCATTCCAAAAATTGACTTTATACATCGAAGCCAACGTGGCTAGGGCATCAGCCATTTGATTTTCCGCTCTGGGCACATGATGGAGTTCCACTCGATCAAAAAACGGAAGCAGCCTTCTGGCATAGTTCATGTACGACACCAAATTCGATTGGCGAGTCTCCCACTCCCCTTTAATCTGGTTAATCACAAGTGTCGAGTCACCATATACGTCTAGGTTCTTGATTCTCAAATCAATCGCTTCTTCTAGACCCATAATGCATGCTTCATACTCTGCTTCATTATTGGTGACTGGAAACGTCAGTCTCGCAGTGAACGGGATGTGGGATCCGTGGGGAGTCGTGATGATTGCCCCAATACCACTTCCGTAAGAGTTAACCGCCCCGTCAAATATCAATTTCCATTGGGATTTCCTATCTGGACCCTCGTCGGGCAACGTTTCATCGCAATCCTTCGCTTTAAGAAACATGATATCCTTATCAGGGAATTCAAATTTCATCGGCTGGTAATCCTCAATCGGCTACTCGGCAAGGTAATCAGACAATACGCTTCCCTTGATGGCCTTCTGGGAAACGTACTGAATGTCATATTCCGTCAACACCATTTGCCATCTGGCAATCCTGCCCGAAAGCGCTTGCTTCTCGAAGACGTACTTGATCGGATCCATCTTCGAAATTAGCATGGTGGTGTGATTGAGCATGTACTGTCGTAAACGTTTGGCAGCCCAGGCTAGTGCATAACACGTTTTTTCCAGCATCGAGTAATGAGATTCACAGTCTGTGAACTTTTTACTCAAGTAGTAAATGGCATGCTCCTTTCTGCCCGTCTCGTCGTGCTGACCGAGAACACACCCCATACAATTCTCAAGAACTGTCAAGTACATGATTAATGGCCGTCCAGCCACTGGGGGTATCAAGATTGGAGGTTCCTGCAGATACTGCTTTATCTTATTGAATGCCTTCTGGCAATCCTCGTTCCAGATAATCGCCCGATCTTTCTTTAGTAGTTTGAACATCGGTTCACACGTGGCCGTGAGCTGAGAAATAAACCTTGCAATGTAGTTTATTCTACCCAGGAAACCACGAACTTCTTTTTCTGTTCTTGGCGCTGGCATTTCTTGTATTGCTTTAATCTTCGCAGGATCAACCTCAATGCCTCTTTCACTCACAATAAACCCCAGTAACTTTCCGGATCGTACTCCGAAAGTACACTTGTTAGGATTCAGCCTCAAACTGAACTTCCTAAGCCTCTCAAAAAGCTTCAGCAAATTGACCTGATGTCCCTCCTCCGTTTGGGACTTCGCAATCATGTCATCAACATAGACTTCAATCTCATGATGAATCATGTCATGAAACAAAGTTACCATTGCTCGTTGGTAAGTGGCCCCTGCGTTCTTCAGACCGAAAGGCATTACCTTGTAGCAGAATGTTCCCCAGGGAGTGATAAACGTCGTTTTCTCCATGTTCTCCGGCGCCATCTTGATCTTATTGTAACCGGAGAAGCCATCCATGAACAAAAACACGGAGAACTGGGCTGTGTTGTCGACCAACACATCGATATGAGGCAGCGGGAAATCATCCTTAGGGCTCGCCCTGTTCAAATCCCGATAATCGACGCACATGCGTACCTTACCGTCCTTCTTCGGTACAGGCACTATGTTGGCGACCCACGGAGGGTAAGTAGTGACCGCTAAGAAGCCAGCATCAAGCTGTTTCTGCACTTCTTCTTTGATCTTAACGGCCATATCTGGTCGTGTCCTCCTAAGCTTCTGCTTAACGGGAGGGCAATCTTCTCGCAGCGGCAAGTGGTGGACCATGATGTCCGTGTCAAGTCCGAGCATATCTTTGTATGACCAAGCAAAGACGTCACTATACTCTCTTAGCATCTCGACCAATCTCTGCTTGACATCACTCTGCAATGCAGCCCCTATCCTGACATTTCTGACGAGTTCTTCAGAACCCAGATTCACAATCTCAATCTCCTCTTCATGAGGCAGAATAATTTTCTCCTCTTGTTTCAACAAGCGGGCCAACTCTTCAGGAAGGTCTTCGTCTTCATCAATCTCTTCTTCGGCTTGATAGATCGAGCAATCCAAGTCGAAGTGAGCCGTAGAAGGTCCAGAGTCGATGTCATCTGCTATGTGGATCTCTTCGCTTGTTGTTGCACCCCAAAATTTGACCAACATTTATTTACCCATCAAGTGTTTGAAAGTTGATGCCTTCATCAGAAAGTTCAAGAGATCCTCAGAGAATTGGTTGAAACCAAGGTTGTGTGCTTCATAGCTTGAGAGTTGTGGGAGCTCCTCAGATGATTCTGAGACTTTGAGAATGAACTTGATGCTTTGAGAAAGCCTATGAGATGTCTTGATAGCCATCATGAAGCCCAGAGAAGTCATTGTGCAAGAATTCAGAAGATTCAACCATGAATGGTAGAATTAGGGTTTTGACTGGGTCAACCCTAGATCAGCTGAAGATTCAGGGAAGGTTGAGACCTAATCCAAAGGCCATGTGATCATGGAGTGATGTATGGGGATGTTATAAGGATGATTCCTAGACCAACTCATCATGATTGAGGAGTTTGGGAAGTTTTGAGTTAGGGTTTCCAGGGATTGTCAGTGATAAAACCCTAATTTGATCCCTATCTTCCAGGCAGTTTTAGCTCAAGATGTGATTGATATCTCATCTTCCCCACAACATTAATGTTGTAGAGCTTGTTCTTAGCTTTAATTTGAGTGGTAGAAGTCCTTGATAGGAGTTGCATAGCTCAAGTTATGGTTTTGACAAATTACAGGTCAGCTGAGGTGTGTGAATCTGGGTCCTTGAAAGTCACCCAACTTGCAGACAACTTTTTCCCTAGTAGGATGGTTCCTATGATTTCTTGGTCAACATGAATGTTGAAGAGCATCTTCTTAGCTTTCTAGATAGTACTAGACGTCCTTGATAGGATTTGTAGAACTCAACTTATGGTTTGAACAAGACAGGGGTATTTTGGTCATTTGGCAGTTATAGGTCATTTTAAGCAAAGGCCATATCTCCTATTTCCAAGCCTCAAATGGAAAAACTCAAAACATGAAAGTTGTTCAAAATGGCATTTTAAGCCTATAAAAGAGGTCATGAGTTGTTTGAAAAGCTCATAGCATGGAATGACAAAGTTTGGTAAATTTGAACTAAAAAAGGGCTTATAAGTTAATTCAAGTCAAGTTGAAATTTGGTTTGGGAGATCTATGAATCCAAAATAGGTCATCCAATATACCATTTTGAATGCAAATAACATTCTAAAAACTTTGGTTTAAACAGAATTTTGATTTGAGGCTCAAAAATGAAGGTTGCTTTGAAAAATTATAACTTGTATCTTAAGGCATCCTTGGAAGGTTCTACACAAGGCAAGTTTGGCCTGATTTTTGCACATATGATCTCAATATCTCTTGCAATGAGATTTTGACACAAGTTTACAAGGCCTAACTCATGAGATATGGTATGATCAACATGTCATTAAAGGAGAAATTCCATGACTTTCCATTACTTTCTAGCTCATTCTAGGAAGTTCTAGATGATTCTATGGATGGTTATAAATTGAGGGGATCATGATGAAGAAAAAGGTTGGTGAAAGTTGCTGAGTTCATTGGAGAGAGTGAGAGAGAAAGTTCCATTGCTAGATTTCTTCAAGATCAAGCAAGATCCAATTCCTTCTTCTACAAGCTTCATCCACCTCAACTCTTGCAAACAGAAAGGTGTTCATCATTGGAGGAAGATTTGGAGAGGATTTCAAGCCTTGAATCAAGCCCTAACACCACTCACCATTGAAGTTTGACAGGTTGGTAACTTGATCCATAAGTCCTTTATTAGGTGCATTCTGTTAGAATCCTAGGTGTAAGATCAACATGCTAGGTTAGAGGAAGGTTTTCTGAGAGTTAGAGGAAGATCCATGAGGTTTCATGGCAGGGTACCAATTCTTGCAAGATTGATAGCAAGTTGTCTAGTGTGCATTAATGGACATGGTATAGTGTAGAATGGCTAGGGTAGCATGTAGAACAATTCTGGATCGTTAGTTTGAAGTTACATCAAGATTGATATCAGTGTAGCATGTTGGAACCCTAACTTTCACGCGTTCTGTTTGGATGATATAAGATGTTTCGGTGAAAACTATGCATATGATCATGTTCCTGGTGAGTAGTAGAGCAACTTTGGCTTTGGAATTTTTTATTTTCATGGAGAAATGGAGGAGAACGAGCAGGTAGAAGATTAGGGTATGAGGACTGTTTCATGGAGCTCGCATGGTGAAACCCTAAGGTCTTTGGGGACGATGACCCACAGCCCTTGGATTACTCTGAGAAATTGACTAAATCATCCAATCCCACGGCCACGATTCAAACTTGCAAATGGAGGGAGGCTGAAAGCGCGTAAAACGCAGCGTTCTACTAATCAAAACGCGCCGTTTTGATTAATTGTTAGACCTGGGCTTCAGCGAATCATTTCTATTCCCACCCCCCTGATTTGGCCCATCTCACAAAATGAACTGAGCGTGTTTACTTTTGATACCCCCCATCCCTTTTAATTCAATTCTTTTTATTTTCTCATTTTAATGTTTTCTTGCATATTCAAAAATTCATAGAAAATTGGAAAATTAATATTTTTCACTTCTTGTTTTTTTCACATATTCATAATCATGTCTAGAAAAATGTAAATAAATAAAATCCCATTTTATTTTCCTTTTAACATTTTTTGCATATTATTCTTGTAAATAGGCTTTTTAATTGATTTTAGTTGATACTTGATTTTGTACAATTTCTTTTAGGACTTTCCCTTAGGATTTTTGAGCCATTCTTTTTGGCATAGTTAGGTATTGAACTCTAGTTCACATAGGATTTAATTCTCAATTTTTAGATTAAAATTTGATATAGTTTGATTGTTTGACATTTAGGTGCTCAAATTAGGGTTTTAGGTTGCATAAGTAGAGTTGAACAATTTTGTTTTGGGGTTTATATGCCAAATTAGTGTATGGGGAATATATGGGTTAAGGGTAAGTATGTATAGAATCCCCTGGAATTTTGCTAGAATATTATATGGTGTTTTGGTATTTTTAATTGATTTTTGAATGTATGGTTAGTATGTGTGTTGCTTAAAGGCATAGTTTGTATTGTTGTGCTTGTTTTTCTTCTCCTTTGAGTGTGTGAGCCTTGAAGATTGAGTTGAAGACCTTGTGGATCATCATTGAAGCTTTGAAGACTTTGCAGAGGAGTTTAGCTTAGATTTTGTTGTTTTGTTTATAGGATCATAAGTGCATAGGTAGAGCCTTAGATAGAATACTTTTATTCAATAAACAAGGAGTGTCTTGTTCACCTCCTTCCTTCTCTATGACATAAAGTCCCTTAAGGGTATTCACCTCTCTCCTTTGGAGGGATTAGTGACCTTACCCTCTGAGGTAGAACTTTGATAGAGCCTTTCCCTTTGGTGTTAAGTCCTCAATGGCATCCTTTGGAAGTCAGTGAGCACTGTAACATCCTCACCTCATCTTGTTGACTGAATCTTGTTTGCTGGAGCATTTGAGCCATTGAAGATAGAAGCTGAAGCTTTGAAGAGGATGATTCCTTGCAGATTGTTGAAGTCTGAAGACTTTGTGAAAATCAAGTTGGTACTTGAAGATCCCTGAAGATAGTGAAGCCTGAAGGTGGAGCTGATCAAAGAAGCTGACGCTTAAGGGAGAAAAAGAGTTGATACTCATGTTGCAGGGTTGATACCTGGAAAGCAAGTGATGATTGAAGTCTGAAGACTGAGTTGCTGCTGGAGAGGCTGAAGCTTTCTTCTGTTTTTCTTTTCTGTATTGTGTGTTTTGTCTGATTTGTCTGTTGCATTAGGTTAAGTCCATCTAGAATAAGTTCAGTCTAGGAGCATGATTGCATTAGAGGTCGAGTTGCTCCCTCTGCTTGTATTGTTATTGCGTGGCTTTGCTTGCGGGTATTCGGTAGAGCCCAGCTCCCTTGCCCATGTGTTTATTTTTCTTGATAGCATGATTTCATCTCTTTTATCTGTATGACTGCAGATTACTGTTTATTGCTTGATAGCATGTTGTTTATTTTTCAGTATGATTACTGTCATTTCATGACTGGCTTGAGGTCGAGACAAGCTTGTGGAGGCTGAAGCCCCACACACATTTCCTCCCTCACTTGCATTGCATGCATTTTACTGTTAAGCTGATGCTTTATCTATTTTGGTGTATCATTGACATGATCCCTTAGGACTCTCATTTCCTTTGATAAGGATTTGATGATAGAATCTTAGGTTGAAACCTATGCATGACAACATCTAGGAGCTCCCTGTTCAAACCTCAACCATAGGATGAATCCATGGCATGATAACAGTAGGACTTGATAGTCTCCCTCCTAGTTGGACCTGTTCTCTTCTCATCTCAAAACAGTTTAAGATACAATAATCATGAATGATTTCTTTCGTACGTTACGAGCCTTAAGCTATCTGAGAAAGGATTGTGGGAGAGTTTCTTTTCCACAGTCTGGATGTTTAGTATGGTACCCTTTGGGTGACATGCAACGCATTCACTCTCAGGTCATAGTCTCTAGTGCGGTTGAAATCGCAAACACAATAAAAAACACTTCTTTCAAAGCAGGAAATAAACCGTAGTTTCCCGAACTACGTGAGCTCTGATCTCTCATACCTGTTGAGAGTACGTAGGCACAGGATGGAGATGTCTTGGCGAGCAACCTTTCCCCCATAACCCTTCGTAGGCCGAACTACGTTGACTCTGATTTCTCATTCTCTGATGAGAATACGTAGGCATAAAGTGCGACGCTTTGCCGAGTCATTTTTCTTTTCTTTTTCAGCCAGCCTTGATAGGTAGATAGATTATAACCAACCCGTCCAAGTAAACAAACAAGCGAGGATCCCGTCGAGTACGACGGACGTGAGGGGTGCTAATACCTTCCCCTTGCGTAACCGACTCCCGAACCCAGACAATGGTTGCGATGACCTTGTCTTACCCTTTTTCGTTAGGTTTCTCCGATCGTTTCCTTTCCCGCTCTAAGGGATAAATAACGAAAGGTGGCGACTCTTCTGTCATGCCGTCACCTTATTTTCGCGCAAGCGACAGCTGGCGACTCTGCTGGGGACTTGATAGTTTCCTAGGGATCCAACGTCCCGAAAGCGAGTTAGTTTTGGGATCCAACGTCCCTTAAGAGAGTCAATCCTACCGCTTGTGTGTTTGCTTGTTGGGTTGCGTTTATTTATCGCATTTTTACTTCTCACACTTTATTTCCCGCATTTTATTTCCAGTATAATATGATTATTTGTGCTGTTGTGGGATGGGAGTTCTGATGAGTGAGAAGCCAGACCCAGGCTTGAGTGCACTATAGACTTAGAGTGGAAATTAGTGGGCGCGTGCTTGCTTTGCAGGCACTAGTGTCTCATGAAATCCACGCTCAGACGAGGTTCATCCGGTTGGCTTCACTTTCAACCCTTTGGGTTGAGACGGTTGCTGGTTTGGTGGATTGTCGACTCTGGGGACCGATCATTTGTAATTCAGCTAAGTGAGGCCTCTTCAAGACTTGATGATGCCACTCCTTCTGGGAATCGTATCATCAGTTTTGAAAGTCTGTGACGCTGATGAACGCATAGGATGCCGTACCTTGAGTCAGTCTAGGTCCATACCTGTGAGCGGGACTGGGTTTATTGCAGGAAACTTAGACCTTCAGACTACCTGGTTTTCTTGACAGTGAATCAGTTATGTTGGTACCAGGGTTTCTCAGTCGCAGACTCGTCTGTTCTTGATAGAGCATGGTTTAATCAGAGGATCTTATCATCGGGTATATGTCTGTTATTGATAGAGCAGGCTC
Organism: Lathyrus sativus; assembly: GCA_963859935.3. Classification (NCBI taxonomy): domain Eukaryota; kingdom Viridiplantae; phylum Streptophyta; class Magnoliopsida; order Fabales; family Fabaceae; genus Lathyrus; species Lathyrus sativus. The sequence continues at coordinate 459,600,339 of OZ012735.1, read as the reverse complement.
TGATCAGTGTATTATCATCAGTGGTTTGTTCTTGATAGGGCAGATTTTGAGTGGGGTCTGAAGATCTCATCAGCAGCTGTGTGTTTGTTCTTGATAGGGCAGATTTTTGATTTGGGGTCTGAAGACTTCATCAACAGATGTTACTTGATCTTGCACCTGGGGTCCTTATTATCAGGCACTTATTCTTGTCAGAGCAGAATTTTGATCTCGGTCCTATCAGATGGTTATTCTCAGCAGATCAGATCAGTGGTTTTGCACCGGGGTTTTCTTCTCATCAGTGATTGTTGATACAGAATCTCCATAGCGGCTATCCGGATATATTATTGCATGCCTGCATTTTGCATTAGATTACATTTTCATCTGCATTCCATTAACGTGTGTCTGTGTTGCAGGTACCGTTTCCCCGATCCCGGATTTCTCGCCTTCTGCTGTTATTATGGCCTCCCTCAGGAAGACTGTTGCGTACAAGTTCCCGACCCCCGATGTGTCAAAGCTGACTGGTTTGATAGCTCTGGCAGGGGATTCTGTGAAGGATAGGTTCAGGAAGTCTTATGGCAGGTTGCTTAGTCTGGTTTGCAAACCTTCTACGTCCGAGTTGAACGGGTTGCATGCTCTTCTGCAGTTTTATGACCCTCCTCTGAGGTGTTTCACTTTTCATGACTTCGTTCTCGCGCCGACATTGGAAGAGTATGCTGATATGCTGGGTGTGCCTATCAAAAGGCAGATGCCTTTTGTCCACATGGATGCTGAGCCTGATCTGGCTGGTTTAGCTTCCTCACTCCATTTGAGCGCTTCTGAGTTAGTGGTGATAAGTTGGAACAAGGTTCCAGGGTTCTCCCTGCAGTTTCTGATAGCTAAGGCTCAGCAGTGCGCTAAGGACAAATGTTGGGACGCATTCAACGCCATCCTTGCTTTATGCATATATGGCATTATCCTGTTCCCCAGCATGCCTGATTTCGTGGACCTTGATGCATTCCACATCTTCGCCTCAGAGAATCCAGTCCCTACTCTGATCGGAGACGTTTACCATTCAGTGCATTATAAGAATGAGAACCAAAGAGGGAAGAATGTCTCATGCTGCGTACCGTTGTTGTACAAGTGGTTTGATAGTCATTTGCGCAAGAGGGGTTCTTCCGTCTTGTCTGCAGCCTCAGCTGAGTGGCCTGAGCGTCTGATGAGTTTGTCGGCAGAAGATATTGATTGGTTCGTTGACAGAGACAGGTTAGGCACCGAGGTGATCTTCAGTTGTAGTGGGTTTCCTAATGTACCTCTGATGGGTAGGAAGGGTTGCATCAACTACAATCCATCATTGCTAATTCGTCAGTTCGCATATGCTCTGAGGACTCCACCGAAGGAGGAAGAGGTACAGGAATCTCTGTACCTCACGGGTACTCTAGAGGGGGATTTGTTGTCCAAGCTTCAGCATGCGTGGAACAGTATTAGCAAGAGGGGAAAGCCTTTGTTGGGAAAGAGCAACAGCCAAGCCTACCCTCCTTATTCAGATTGGATCAGAGCCAGAGCCAGCGCTATAGGGATGCCATTCCCTCACGTCAGACCAGAGAGTCCTCCACCAGCCGAAGAGCCTACCACTGTGTCCATTCATCAACACAATCAGGTACTAGCTGAGCGGGATGAACTGAAGAGGGCGAATGCAGAATTAGAGAAGGAGTTAGCTCAGCTTCGAAGTGAACGGAATGAAGCCGTGCATGCTCTCAAAAAGCAAACAGAGTCGGTGAACCAACTGGGTGCAGACTTGGCAAAACAGATTGCGGATCGGGAACGCTTAGGTCAAGACTTCAGGGCTGCTAATGATGTACTAGCTACGAAGAAGCAGCATCTGGAGGAGGCATATCGGAGGATATCTAAGTTCGACCAGCATTGGAAGACTTCCATGGCCACTAGGAAGGAGCGAAAGGACAAGCTGATGCTGCAGATTTCTAAGTTGGAAGCCGAAGTAAAGGACAGTGAGCGGAGGTTTGATGAAGAGACCGCCCGCAGGTACGCCGCCGAAAGCCGTCTCAACAAAGCTCTTGCTAACCTGAAGGAGCATAAGCTGATGTTTGAGTCTAATAAGCGGAAGCTGGAGGATTGCTTTGGCGAAGGAGCTTGGGAGAGTTCAGTTCAGGGGCTCCGGCATACCATCAGGCAGAGGGAACTACTCGTCGAGGGGTTACTCACTTTGCCAGATCATCCAGAGACGAAGGAGTTATTAGCAGAGTATCGCGCCCGTGGCCGTACTTGACTAGTTGTATTCCTGTTGTTTTGATCTTTGATGTATGCTGACCATCACCAGACTTGTTGGCTGAGGTCATGCTGTTGATCTGTTTGTACTCGCTGATACTGTGTACTGCCTTGACAGGCCTTTCCATATATATATATGAGATTGATGTTTCCATGATTGGGCTCGGATTTCTTCTTCCTCTTATTATTATCAGCACTGGCACTAAGGCACTAGGATCGGGGGGAAATCTCTCACGCACACAGACACACGCATGCATCTGCATGAAGCATATTTGCATGGTGTATATCTTATTGCTTTTCCTAACCTTTATTGTTGACAGGTTTTTCAGGTTCCGAGCTGTCTCCGGTCTCCAAGATTGATCAAAGGCTCATCCACCGCTACTCAACTCGGGCTAATCAGACAAGGATCATGGACAAGGTGCAGTTAGATGTTCAAGAGCTCCGTGAACGGATGGATCGTTTCATGGAACTGATGCAGGTGGTCGCTAATGGTCAGGACCAGCTTCGTACTTTGGTTTAACCTCTAATCTCCAGGGTTGACAGTAATGGCATACTTCATGGAGGGGCTGTGCCTACTCCTCCTCCAGTGGACGCTCCACAGAACGTTGTTCCTGTTGCCGGGGGCAACGGCAGTGCTAACGGCAATCTGATGACTAATATCGGGCTCAACGCGGCAGGCGTCGGCAATGGTAGTCTGGGAGCCAATGTTAACATAGGGTCGGTCAACGGCAACGCTGGTGTTGGAAATCTGTTGGTGCCTCAACCGTGGCTGGAGGACCATCAGGATGACATATTCTCTCAGAGAGGTGTAGAAGCAGAGTTGAATGCTGAAGCTCGACTCAGGTTCAAAGCGCTGGAAGACAAGATGAGAGACATTGAAAATCAGAACACATTGGGCGTTGATATGTCCAAGCTCGGGTTGATTGCTGATTTTAAGGTACCTCACAAGTTCAAGGTGCCCGTCTTTGAGAAGTATAAGGGTACTACTTGCCCCCGCGTCCACCTCCGATCTTATTATAGAAAGATGTCCGCCTATTCTGACGATGAGAAGTTGCTGATGCACTTCTTCCAGGATAGTCTTTCTGGTCCATCACTCGAATGGTATATGGGTTTGGAGCCTGCTACTGTGCGTACCTGGAAAGACCTCGCTGAAGCGTTCGTCCTCCACTATCAATACAATAGCGACTTGGCCCCCAACCGAGTTCAGCTTCAGAATCTCTCACAGCGAAACAATGAAAGCTTTAAAGAGTACGCCCAGCGGTGGCGTGAATTGGCTGCTCGGGTTCAACCGCCGATGGTTGAGCGTGAGCTAGTGAAAATGTTCGTGGCTACCCTTCCTGGAATCTACTATGAAAAGCTGGTCAGTGGCATGTCCGGGACATTCTCGGCTCTCATCACTATGGGCGAGCATGTTGAGAACGGTATAAAGATCGGAAAAATTCAGGGCGAATCATCCTCAGCTGGAGGAGGTAGTAAGAAACCCTACGCTGGCAAGCGTCGAGAGGGGGATGCCAGTGCTGTCACTAATGCTCGGAGAAAGGGCAAGGGCCCTCAGCCTCAGATTGCTAGCATAAATATCCCAGCTGCTCCACCGCAACCGCAGCAGCAGCCTCAGCAGCAAAATCAGCAGGGGTATAGAAGATATCAGAATCGAGCTCCTCTGACAAATCGTCATTTTGAAACTCCACCTATGTCGTATGCACAGCTCTTACAAACGTTGCTTCAGCTTCAGTTAGTGCAAAAGAGGACAATGGCTCCCTTAACAGGGGCACCACCACCGGGGTATGACGCCAATGCTACTTGTGATTTCCATACTGGGGCACCAGGCCATACGATTGAGAATTGTAAAGCTTTTAAGCACAAAGTGCAGGACTTGGTGGACGCCAAGGTCATCAACTTTTCTGATAGTGTGCCCAACGTTACTAAAAACCCTATGCCTCATCATAAGGGGGGCGGAGTGAATGCCGTTATCACTGAAGAGAGTGCGTACTTGCTGACTTATGTTAAAGACTTGAAAACGCCGCTTAGTTTTGTCAAGGCTAAGTTGCTGAAGAAAGGCTTTTTCCCTGGATGCGGAGAGTTATGTATGGCTTGTGCTACACTTCCTGATGGGTGTGAGCAGCTGGTAGAAGGTATCCAAAGTCTGATGTCTGAGGGTATTTTGCAGTTCAGCCGGAGCATTGAGAGTGTATCAGGGGAGGTCGTGCTGAAGCAGGCAGATGAAGTTGCTACCATCACTATTCCTCGTCACCCTATTACTATTTCTGCGCCCCGACTGCCTACTATTACTATCACCAGGGCCGGGCCAATCCCATTCGAAAGCACTAACGCCGTTCCATGGCATTACGGCGCCGAGGTCTATTGCAATGGTCAGAAGTTAGAGCTGGAACCATACGGGTCGACTGTGCAGAATCTTGCCGGAGTCAGTGGCATTACTCGAAGCGGTAGAGTGTTTGCGCCAGCAGAGGTTGCAGCAGAGAAAGTGGTCCGAGCTGACGCTGTGGATAAGGGTAAAGGCAAAGCTGTCGAGGAGGTCCCGTCTGGGGCAGAAAAAGATTTGCTAGTTAAAGATGCTGAAGAATTCATGCGGTTAATCAAGAAGAGCGACTACAAGATTGTAGATCATCTTCATCAGACTCCGTCTAAGATCTCTATTCTTAACCTGTTGCTGTGTTCTGAAGCGCACCGCAACGCATTACTGAAGGTATTGAATGCTGCATACGTGCCGCAGGAGATATCAGTAAATCAACTGGAAGAGGTGGTGGCCCATGTTAATGCTGGTAATGGGCTGGGATTTACAGATCTGGAGCTGACTCCTAAAGGAAGAGATCACAACAGCGCCTTGCACGTCTCGATAGAGTGCAGAGGCACGATCATGTCGCATGTCCTGGTGGATACGGGTTCGTCGCTTAATGTGCTTCCGAAAAAGGCACTGATGAAGTTGGATACCCGTGGATTGCTTTGCACGCCCAGTGATCTGGTAGTGAAAGCCTTTGACGAAACTAAGCGCCACGTCTTCGGGGAGTTGACCTTGCCGATTCAAGTTGGTCCGGAGACGTTCAATACGGTTTTCTATATCATGGATATCATGCCTGCCTACAGTTTCCTCTTAGGTCGGCCATGGATCCATGTTGCTGGTGCCGTGACGTCCACGCTGCATCAAAAGCTTAAATATGCTGTCGGGGGCAGCATTGTAACCGTCTGTGGTGAGGAGGACATTATGGTTAGCCACTTGTCATCCTTTAAGTATGTTGAAATGGATGGCGAAATCCATGAAACTCTCTGCCAAGCATTTGAAACCGTCAAGGTGAAAGAGGTGGCTCCTGTCGTCGTAGAGAAGCAGGAGATGAATCTCTCCTCGTTTAAAGAAGCTCGGGCCGTCGTTGAAGCCGGTTCCACCCCAGGCTGGGGGCATGTTTTGGATATACCAATCAAGCAGGATAAGTTTGGATTGGGGTATTCTCCTGAAGCTGAAGCTTCATCTTCTTCTAGCAGTTCGTCTCGTGGGAAGGGGCCGATCCTATTCACCAAGGGCGGAGTAATTTTCGAGAGCATCAACGCAGCGTCTGAGGACAGCGGGGATAGTGATTATGATCTTGACGCCTGGATTCAACCGAGCAAGCCGGGCGAGCGCCTCAACAATTGGACCATCATGGAGATCATCCAGCTGACAAGTGAAGAGTAATGATTTGCTTTTTACAATCTTTGTACAACCCTATGTCCTACCCGGGGCGTAGTGGTTTTATTGTCAGGGCCTTGTTGGATTATGTACATGCATTTTGTTAATAAATAAAAGGCGTTTTCTTCGTACTCAAATATTGTGTTCTCTGTTATTCCTGTTTTATGTTTATTTCAAAAAACAGCAAAATGGCAACGAGGTTTGTGCTAACCTGCATATTCTTGCTTTAAACTTAACCCTTGTTATTGCAGGATCCACATAACAGATGACATCGACTCTGGACCCTCTACGGCTCACTACGATTTCGATTGCCCGATCTATCAAGCCGAGGATGAGATTGATGAAGACGAGGACCTTCCGGAAGAGTTGGCCCGCTTGTTGAGACAAGAGGAGAAGGTTATTCTGCCTCACGAGGAGGATATTGAGATCATAAATCTGGGTTCTGAGGAGCTCGTCAGAAATGTCAGAGTAGGGGCTGCGCTGCAAAATGATGTCAAGCATAGACTGGTCGAGATGCTTCGAGAGTATAGTGACGTCTTTGCTTGGTCATACGAAGATATGCCTGGACTTGACACTGACATCGTGGTTCATCGCTTGCCGTTGCGAGAAGATTGCCCTCCAGTCAAGCAGAAGCTTAGGAGGACGAGACCAGATATGGCTGTAAAAATCAAAGAAGAAGTCCAGAAGCAGTTGGACGCAGGATTTCTAGCCGTTACCACTTACCCTCCGTGGGTCCCCAACATAGTGCCTGTACCGAAGAAGGACGGTAAGGTACGCATGTGCGTCGATTATCGGGATTTGAATAGGGCTAGCCCTAAGGATGACTTCCCGTTGCCTCATATCGATGTGTTGGTCGACAGCACAGCCCAGTTTTCCGTGTTTTCATTCATGGATGGCTTCTCCGGTTACAATCAGATTAAGATGGCACCGGAGGACATGGAGAAAACGACGTTTATCACCCCCTGGGGAACATTCTGCTATAAGGTAATGCCCTTCGGTCTGAAGAACGCAAGGGCCACTTACCAGCGAGCAATGGTAACTTTGTTTCATGATATGATTCATCATGAGATCGAGGTCTATGTTGATGACATGATTGCAAAGTCCCAAATGGAGGAAGAGCATCTGGTCAACTTATTGAAGCTTTTTGAGAGGCTTAGGAAATTCAGGCTGAGGCTGAATCCTAACAAGTGCACTTTCGGAGTGCGGTCCGGAAAGTTATTGGGGTTTATCGTTAGTGAGCGAGGGATTGAAGTTGATCCTGCGAAAATAAAAGCTATCCAAGAAATGCCAGCGCCGAAAACAGAAAGAGAAGTTCGTGGTTTCTTGGGCCGAATAAACTACATTGCAAGGTTTATCTCTCAGCTCACGGCCACTTGTGAACCGATGTTCAAGCTTTTAAAGAAAGATCAGGCGATTACTTGGAATGAGGATTGCCAGAAGGCATTCGACAAAATAAAGCAGTATCTTCAAGAACCTCCAATCTTGATACCCCCAGTGGCTGGACGGCCATTAATCATGTACCTGACGGTTCTGGAGAATAGTATGGGGTGTGTTCTCGGTCAGCACGACGAGACGGGCAGAAAGGAGCATGCCATTTATTATTTGAGTAAAAAGTTCACTGAGTGTGAATCTCGATACTCGATGCTGGAGAAGACGTGTTGTGCATTAGCTTGGGCCGCCAAACGTCTACGACAGTATATGCTCAACCACACCACTATGCTAATTTCGAAGATGGATCCGATCAAGTACGTCTTCGAGAAGCAGGCTCTTTCGGGCAGGATTGCCAGATGGCAAATGGTGTTAACGGAATATGATATTCAGTACGTCTCTCAGAAAGCCATTAAGGGAAGCGTATTGTCTGATTACCTTGCCGAACAACCAATCGAAAACTACCAGCCGATGAAGTTCGAATTCCCTGACGAGGATATTATGTTTCTCAAAGCGAAGGATTGCGATGAGCCATTGCCCGATGAGGGGCCAGATAGGAAGTCTCAGTGGAAGTTGATATTCGACGGAGCGGTTAATTCCTATGGAAGTGGTATCGGGGCTATCATCACGACTCCTCACGGATCCCACATCCCGTTTACTGCGAGACTGACGTTTCCAGTTACCAACAATGAAGCAGAGTATGAAGCATGTATCATGGGTCTAGAAGAGGCAATTGATTTGAGAATCAAGAATCTAGACGTATATGGTGACTCAGCGCTTGTAATCAATCAGATTAAAGGGGAGTGGGAAACTCGTCAAGCGAATTTAGTGTCGTACATGAATTATGCCAGGAGGCTGCTTCCTTTCTTCGATCGAGTGGAACTTCATCATGTACCCAGGGCTGAAAATCAGATGGCTGATGCCTTAGCCACGTTGGCTTCAATGTATAAAGTCAATTTTTGGAATGAGGCTCCAAGAATCGCACTTTCGCGTCTTGATAGACCGGCATTTGTCTTCGCAGTCGAGGATGCCGCTGACGGCAAGCCATGGTTCCACGATATCCAGACCTTCCTTATGACTAAGGAGTATCCTACGGGTGCGTCAACCCAGGATAGGAAGACTCTAAGGAGGCTATCTGGAAACTTTTATCTCAATCCTGACGGAGTGTTGTATAAGAGAAACCACGATCTTGTGCTACTCAGATGTGTAGATGAGAAAGAGGCAAGTATGCTCATGGAAGAAGTCCATGAGGGCACATTTGGTACGCACGCCGGCGGGCATGCCATGACGAGAAAAATCCTAAGAGCAGGGTATTACTGGCTGACGATGGAGTCGGATTGCTTCAGATTCGCGAAGAAATGTCATAAATGCCAGATTTATGCGGATAAAGTTCATGTGCCGCCGTGCCCATTGAATGTCATGTCCTCCCCTTGGCCGTTCTCCATGTGGGGCATCGACATGATAGGAAAGATCGAGCCCACTGCATCCAATGGTCATCGTTTCATTCTGGTAGCTATCGACTACTTCACCAAGTGGGTGGAGGCAGCCTCGTACGCTAATGTGACCAAGCAAGTGGTAGCTAAATTCATAAAGAAGGACATCATCTGTCGCTATGGAATTCCCGAGCGGATCATTACTGATAATGGTTCGAATTTGAATAACAAGATGATGAAGGAGCTGTGCCAGAGCTTCAAGATTGAACACCACAACTCATCTCCTTACCGGCCGAAGATGAATGGCGCCGTTGAAGCGGCCAACAAGAACATCAAGAAGATTGTTCAGAAGATGGTTGTGACGTACAAAGATTGGCACGAGATGCTGTCGTTTGCCTTGCATGGTTATCGTACGACGGTGCGTACGTCGACCGGGGCAACTCCTTTCTCCTTGGTGTACGGTATGGAAGCTGTCCTACCGTTGGAAGTGGAGATTCCTTCTTTGCGAGTTTTGGTTGATGTGAAACTTGACGAGGCAGAATGGATTACGAATCGCTTGAACCAGCTCAGCCTGATGGACGAGAAGAGGTTAGCATCGATTGCATTTGGTCGCCTGTACCAAAGCCGAATGAAGAAAGCTTATGATAAGAAGGTGCGTCCTAGAAGCTTTCAGACGGGTGATCTCGTCCTGAAGAAAATTCTTCCGCCACACTCCGATCACCGGGGCAAGTGGACTCCGAATTACGAAGGGCCGTATGTCGTCAGCAAGGTCTTCTCAGGAGGAGCTTTGTTGTTATCCACGATGGATGGTGAAGATTTTGCATCCCCGGTGAACGCGGACACAGTTAAAAAATACTTTGCTTGAAAGAGACCCGCTGGACAAAGAAGAAAGAGTCCAGGCAAAAAAGGGGCATCCCGGCGAACCAAAAACAGAATAAAAGGTTCGGGCAAAAATTAGGGATATATTGAAAAATGTACACCCGCGAAGTCGAAAACCTACACTGGGCGGCTTCGGCAAAAAAGGGTATCCCGGTGAACTAAAAACCCGTAAAGGGCGGTTCACGCAAAAGTTAGGGATTTGAATAAGCAAATGACTGCGTTCCGCGTGGACTTTCATTGTTTAGTGGTTTGGAGGACCTGAGGGCCGTTTATTTGAATCAATCTCTTCCGAAGCCGACGCGTCGGAGAAGTATCGAAGTCGAGTGGGTCTTAGAGGGATCAACTCATGGTGTTCGTCTACGCCTCGTTGCCGACATTTGCATATACTGATGTATATTTATGTTTTATTTTTGCGCGGCTTCCTCATTCCAGGAGTTTGCCTCTATTGTAAAACATTTTTGCCCATTCAGGGGTTCACCATCAATAAAATGCACATTATTCAGCAATTCTGTTTGCCTGTTTAGCATTTATCTGTTTTGTTTGCGAATGAAAACGCCGATGTTTTTTTTGATAAAATGCGCATACATAAACTTGCGGGCCTAGGCCCATTGATTGTTGAAACAATTAATTACCTGAATATTGTCACGAGATAATAACCTTGATAGGCCCCTTTGAGGAGGGCATCTTGTCTGTTTGTTTGTGTTGTTGCAGGTGTAGCACCTTCCAGAAGATGTGCCGTGCGCATCCCCGAAGTAGGGCGAATCCTCCTTCTCCAGCAGAGTCCAGTAGTCTCTCTTCCGCAAAATCTGAACGCAGGATAGTGAGCATTGATATGTCTCCCCAGGCAGAGATGATTCTCTTCCCCAAGCAGACGCATCCTGAAGGAACGTCACCTCATCAGCTGAGTCAAGTACCGAAGAATGATGTTTTCTACACCCAGCACCGGGTCGCAAGTGCAGATTTCATAGAAGTGTTCGGGTACCGAAGCTCGTGGTTTCCCCAGTAAAGTCGCCGAAGCAGGTGTCTCCCCCAGCACCGGGTCACAAGTGTGAGTCTTGTAGGAAGATGTTCGTATGCCGAAGTACGCAGTAACTGATGGTGCCAGACTGAAGTCTCCAGCGGAATTAAGATTCCCCATCAGAGCCGTATTCTCTCCCGAAGTGGAATGACTTCTTCTCCCCCAGTAGAGTGTTGGAACAGCTGATGTTGTATTCCCCGGCAGAGTTGTACTCTCCCCCGAAGTCAGATGATTCTTTCTTCCCTAGCGAAATTGAAATTCCTCACCAGGGTCGTACTCTCCAGTGAAGTAGAATGATTTCTCTCCCCGGCTGAGTCCGCAGAAAAGCAGAATCCTGGGAAGCAGTTGAGACCGTGAGTGGTTTTCCTAGCAGAGCATTGAACAGCTGATGCTGTATTTCCCCAGAGTCGCACTTTCTCCAGCGAAGCAGAATGATTTCTCCTTCCTCCGCCGAATTCGCAGATGTCCAAGAGAGCCCAGTCCTTGGAAGTTGATCAGACCATGATCGGCTTCTTCCCCAGTGGAGTGTGGAGCGGCTGAGGTTGTTTCCCCACAGGGTAGTTATCCCCAGAAGAGCAGCCGAGACGGCCACGCAGTTTATTCTCGCGATTGATATCAGCAGGTCCAGGTTCTCGTATAGCTTCGTTCCTCTGCAGTAATCAACTGAAGTTGTTTTCCCTGCAGCAGTCAGCTGAAGATCAGTTCCCCAGACGAAGTCCGATTGATATTGGCATGTTCACGTTCTCCTCAGCAGGATGATCCCTCTACCGGAGTAGTTCTTTTCTCCTTGACCGGAGAACTCCCCCCCGGCATTTATTTTGCTGACGGGATTGCATAGCATATTGCATGATTGCATGGCATTTAGCATAAACGCATAGCATTCCCACCGTGTAGGGCAGGGCGCCGAAGCATAGGCATCATACGCGTGATCTAGGTTATTATCATTCTTTTTTTACAGGTGTTCCACCAAAGGACCAGTTGCTTAGGATGATTCCTGACATTCTCCCCAACGAGGTCGCTTTTTTAAGATGATTCTTAAGACCCCGGTGTAATCCCTACCGTCGCTCGCTCAAGAGGATTTTTGAGATCCCCAGCGAAGTCTGCAGTTCAAAACGATTCTGGAATTCCTCAGCAGAGCCGTTTGCTTAAGATGATTCTTAAGACCTCAGTACAGCTTCCCGAGTTGTTTGCTTAGGATGATTCTTGAGCTCCCCAGTAGCGCCCCCAGCGAGAGTTGCCCAGGAAGATTCCAGGGATCCCTAGCAGATAAAGTCTCCAGAAAGGTCAGCAGTTCAGGATGATTCTTGAAGGGGCCCGACGGAGTTTGTTCAAGATGATTCTTGAAGTCCTTAGTAGCGTGATATGTTTGCTCCAGCAGCGATGTCTAATCTGAAGATGGATTTCGTAAGCGCCTGAAGGCGGTATCAGAATGTTCCTGTGGATTCGGATTTCCGGGTTGATGAATCAGCGCTTGTCTGAAGACAAAGTTCAAAAATCTGTAGATACAGCTTTTGTTTGCAAAGTGATCCGTGTTGGCCTGAAGACCAAATCACTTGTCCTGAGGTGATGATTGATCGCGATCAAGTGAATAGTGTTTCTTCTGAATGAAGTCGAAGATGTTTCTCCAGCTGAAGTGGAGTTTTGCCTGAAGGCAAAGTGTTTGAATCCCCGTAGAGTCATGAATGGCTCAAGATACCACTTCTCTGACTGAAGTCATAGATTTCCTAAGCTGAAGCGAAGGTGCCTGAAGGCAAGGTTATCCCCAAGGGCATGAGTGGCCTAGGATTCATTTTTCGGACTGAAGGCCGAAGTATATCCCTGACTGAAGTCACGGATACTCTATAGCAGAGGCGGAGTTGCCTGAAGGCAGATCCATGTATCCTTGAAGGCCAAGGATCATTTCTTTAGACTAAAGTCGAAGATACCTCCTGCAAAGTTGCCATCCTTGAAGGCCAAGGATGCTTATCTTCAGAAGTACTTGAAGATCTTTTCTAGCTGAAGCTGGAAGTGGCCAGGGGCCACGGTTTCATATAGTTCTGATGTTGAAGTTCTACGGTGGGCAGTGTGCAGTAGTATTTGGATGTTCGTTATGGTTCTGAGGGTGAACCCCAGATCAGAGTGTGCTCGGTTAAGTCTCTCATTCCCAGCGGAGTAGTTTCCAATATGCAAACGTACCTTTTGTTCCATTTACCAGGGGTGAACCCTAGGTCAGAGTTGTTCAGATTATGTTTTGTCCGGCGGCGAGGTTGGATGTTGTTCGACGGCGAGGTTGAATGTTCGTTTGACGGCGAGGTTGAAGGTTTGTTCGACGGCGAGGTTGAATGTTTGTTCGACGGCGAGGTTGAATGTTTGTTCGACGGCGAGGTTGAATGTTCGTTTGACGGCGAGGTCAGATTATGATTGGTTCGACGGCGAGGTTGAAGGTTTGTTCGACGGCGAGGTTGAATGTTTGTTCGACGGCGAGGTTGAATGTTTGTTTGACGGCGAGGTCAGAGTATGTTTGTGTTCGACGGCGAGGTTGAATGTTTGTTTTGGCGGCGAGGTCAGATCAGGTTTGTTTCGACGGCGAGGTCAGATTATGTTGGTTTCCGGCGGCGATGTTGGAGGTTTATGTTCGACGGCGATGTCAGACTCTTTAAATCCCCAGCAGAGATGATGTTTGTACGACGGCGACGTCGAGTGTCTCTCAGAGCGATGTTTGTTTCCGACGTCGATGTCAGATTCAGTTTTCCAGTGGTGATGCTGGGCATGTCAAGTTGATCCAGTCTTCTGACGGCGATGTTAGGTGATGCAGATCCTGTAGTTCTCCAGCGGCGATGCGGGGTATTTTGTTCAGTGTTGTATTTTCTTCAGCGGCGATGCGGGATATTTTGGGTTGATCGACGGCGATGTCAGACTCAGTTTTCCAGCGGCGATGTTGGGTGTGTCAGTTAATTCAGTTCTCCAGCGGTGATGTTGGATGGTTCGTTCTCCAGCGGCGATGTTGGGTATTTTGGTGATTCAGGTTCTTTAGTTCTCCAGCGGCGATGTTGGATGTATTGTTTGTTTCCGACGGCGATGTCAGATTAGTATTTCTCCAAATAGTTGCCGTGTAGCTATTATTCCAGTGTTCGACGAGTTGAGCAGTTGGCAAATTTTCGGGTTTACCGGTATTCAATCGTCTCGCACCTTGATTGGTTGAGAGTCGTTCGCTCCTCACCCAGTTAGGTTCAAGCCGTTTGAATAGGGGCAGCTGTTCAACCCCAAAATTTGACCAACATTTATTTACCCATCAAGTGTTTGAAAGTTGATGCCTTCATCAGAAAGTTCAAGAGATCCTCAGAGAATTGGTTGAAACCAAGGTTGTGTGCTTCATAGCTTGAGAGTTGTGGGAGCTCCTCAGATGATTCTGAGACTTTGAGAATGAACTTGATGCTTTGAGAAAGCCTATGAGATGTCTTGATAGCCATCATGAAGCCCAGAGAAGTCATTGTGCAAGAATTCAGAAGATTCAACCATGAATGGTAGAATTAGGGTTTTGACTGGGTCAACCCTAGATCAGCTGAAGATTCAGGGAAGGTTGAGACCTAATCCAAAGGCCATGTGATCATGGAGTGATGTATGGGGATGTTATAAAGATGATTCCTAGACCAACTCATCATGATTGAGGAGTTTGGGAAGTTTTGAGTTAGGGTTTCCAGGGATTGTCAGTGATAAAACCCTAATTTGATCCCTATCTTCCAGGCAGTTTTAGCTCAAGATGTGATTGATATCTCATCTTCCCCACAACATGAATGTTGTATATCTTATTCTTAGATTTAATTTGAGTGTTAGAAGTCCTTGATATGAGTTGCAGAGCTCAAGTTATGGTTTTGACAAATTACAGGTCAGCTGAGGTGTGTGAATCTGGGTCCTTGAAAGTCACCCAACTTGCAGACAGCTTTTTCCCTAGTAGGATGGTTCCTATGATTTCTTGGTCAACATGAATGTTGAAGAGCATCTTCTTAGCTTTCTAGAGAGTACTAGACGTCCTTGATAGGATTTGTAGAACTCAACTTATGGTTTGAACAAGACAGGGGTATTTTGGTCATTTGGCAATTATAGGTCATTTTAAGCAAAGGCCATATCTCCTATTTCCAAGCCTCAAATGGAAAAACTCAAAACATGAAAGTTGTTCAAAATGGCATTTTAAGCCTATAAAAGAGGTCATGAGTTGTTGGAAAAGCTCATAGCATGGAATGACAAAGTTTGGTAAATTTGAACTAAAAAAGGGCTTATAAGTTAATTCAAGTCAAGTTGAAATTTGGTTTGGGAGATCTATGAATCCAAAATAGGTCATCCAATATACCATTTTGAATGCAAATAACATTCTAAAAACTTTGGTTTAAACAGAATTTTGATTTGAGGCTCAAAAATGAAGGTTGCTTTGAAAAATTATAACTTGTATCTTAAGGCATCCTTGGAAGGTTCTACACAAGGCAAGTTTGGCCTGATTTTTGCACATATGATCTCAATATCTCTTGCAATGAGATTTTGACACAAGTTTACAAGGCCTAACTCATGAGATATGGTATGATCAACATGTCATTAAAGGAGAAATTCCATGACTTTCCATTACTTTCTAGCTCATTCTAGGAAGTTCTAGATGATTCTATGGATGGTTATAAATTGAGGGGATCATGATGAAGAAAAAGGTTGGTGAAAGTTGCTGAGTTCATTGGAGAGAGTGAGAGAGAAAGTTCCATTGCTAGATTTCTTCAAGATCAAGCAAGATCCAATTCCTTCTTCTACAAGCTTCATCCACCTCAACTCTTGCAAACAGAAAGGTGTTCATCATTGGAGGAAGATTTGGAGAGGATTTCAAGCCTTGAATCAAGCCCTAACACCACTCACCATTGAAGTTTGACAGGTTGGTAACTTGATCCATAAGTCCTTTATTAGGTGCATTCTGTTAGAATCCTAGGTGTAAGATCAACATGCTAGGTTAGAGGAAGGTTTTCTGAGAGTTAGAGGAAGATCCATGAGGTTTCGTGGCAGGGTACCAATTCTTGCAAGATTGATAGCAAGCTGTCTAGTGTGCATTAATGGACATGGTATAGTGTAGAATGGCTAGGGTAGCATGTAGAACAATTCTGGATCGTTAGTTTGAAGTTACATCAAGATTGATATCAGTGTAGCATGTTGGAACCCTAACTTTCACGCGTTCTGTTTGGATGATATAAGATGTTTCAGTGAAAACTATGCATATGATCATGTTCCTGGTGAGTAGTAGAGCAACTTTGGCTTTGGAATTTTTGATTTTCATGGAGAAATGGAGGAGAACGAGCAGGTAGAAGATTAGGGTATGAGGACTGTTTCATGGAGCTCGCATGGTGAAACCCTAAGGTCTTTGGGGACGATGACCCACAGCCCTTGGATTACTCTGAGAAATTGACTAAATCATCCAATCCCACGGCCACGATTCAAACTTGCAAATGGAGGGAGGCTGAAAGCGCGTAAAACGCAGCGTTCTACTAATCAAAACGCGCCGTTTTGATTAATTGTTAGACCTGGGCTTCAGCGAATCATTTCTATTCCCTCCCCCCTGATTTGGCCCATCTCACAAAATGAACTGAGCGTGTTTACTTTTGATACCCCCCATCCCTTTTAATTCAATTCTTTTTATTTTCTCATTTTAATGTTTTCTTGCATATTCAAAAATTCATAGAAAATTGGAAAATTAATATTTTTCACTTCTTGTTTTTTTCACATATTCATAATCATGTCTAGAAAAATGTAAATAAATAAAATCCCATTTTATTTTCCTTTTAAAATTTTTTGCATATTATTCTTGTAAATAGGCTTTTTAATTGATTTTAGTTGATACTTGATTTTTTACAATTTCTTTTAGGACTTTCCCTTAGGATTTTTGAGCCATTCTTTTTGGCATAGTTAGGTATTGAACTCTAGTTCACATAGGATTTAATTCTCAATTTGTAGATTAAAATTTGATATAGTTTGATTGTTTGACATTTAGGTGCTCAAATTAGGGTTTTAGGTTGCATAAGTAGAGTTGAACAATTTTGTTTTGGGGTTTATAGGCCAAATTAGTGTATGGGGAATATATGGGTTAAGGGTAAGTATGCATAGAATCCCCTGGAATTTTGCTAGAATATTATATGGTGTTTTGGTATTTTTAATTGATTTTTGAATGTATGGTTAGTATGTGTGTTGCTTAAAGGCATAGTTTGTATTGTTGTGCTTGTTTTTCTTCTCCTTTGAGTGTGTGAGCCTTGAAGATTGAGTTGAAGACCTTGTGGATCATCATTGAAGCTTTGAAGACTTTGCAGAGGAGTTTAGCTTAGATTTTGTTGTTTTGTTTATAGGATCATAAGTGCATAGGCAGAGCCTTAGATAGAATACTTTTATTCAATAAACAAGGAGTGTCTTGTTCACCTCCTTCCTTCTCTATGACATAAAGTCCCTTAAGGGTATTCACCTCTCTCCTTTGGAGGGATTAGTGACCTTACCCTCTGAGGTAGAACTTTGAGAGAGCCTTTCCCTTTGGTGTTAAGTCCTCAATGGCATCCTTTGGAAGCCAGTGAGCACTGTAACATCCTCACCTCATCTTGTTGACTGAATCTTGTTTGCTGGAGCATTTGAGCCATTGAAGATAGAAGTTGAAGCTTTGAAGAGGATGATTCCTTGCAGATTGTTGAAGTTTGAAGACTTTGTGAAAATCAAGTTGGTACTTGAAGATCCCTGAAGATAGTGAAGCCTGAAGGTGGAGCTGATCAAAGAAGCTGACGCTTAAGGGAGAAGAAGAGTTGATACTCATGTTGCAGGGTTGATACCTGGAAAGCAAGTGATGATTGAAGTCTGAAGACTGAGTTGCTGCTGGAGAGGCTGAAGCTTTCTTCTGTTTTTCTTTTCTGTATTGTGTGTTTTGTCTGATTTGTCTGTTGCATTAGGTTAAGTCCATCTAGAATAAGTTCAGTCTAGGAGCATGATTGCATTAGAGGTCGAGTTGCTCCCTCTGCTTGTATTGTTATTGCGTGGCTTTGCTTGCGGGTATTCGGTAGAGCCCAGCTCCCTTGCCCATGTGTTTATTTTGCTTGATAGCATGATTTCATCTCTTTTATCTGTATGACTGCAGTTTACTGTTTATTGCTTGATAGCATGTTGTTTATTTTTCAGTATGATTACTGTCATTTCATGACTGGCTTGAGGTCGAGACGAGCTTGTGGAGGCTGAAGCCCCACACACATTTCCTCCCTCACTTGCATTGCATGCATTTTACTGTTAAGCTGATGCTTTATCTGTTTTGGTGTATCATTGACATGATCCCTTAGGACTCTCATTTCCTTTGATAAGGATTTGATGATAGAATCTTAGGTTGAAACCTATGCATGACAACATCTAGGAGCTCCCTGTTCAAACCTCAACCATAGGATGAATCCATGGCATGATAACAGTAGGACTTGATAGTCTCCCTCCTAGTTGGGCCTGTTCTCTTCTCATCTCAAAACAGTTTAAGATACAATAATCATGAATGATTTCTTTCGTACGTTACGAGCCTTAAGCTATCTGAGAAAGGATTGTGGGAGAGTTTCTTTTCCACAGTCTGGATGTTTAGTATGGTACCCTTTGGGTGACATGCGACGCATTCACTCTCAGGTCATAGTCTCTAGTGCGGTTGAAATCGCAAACACAATAAAAAACACTTCTTTTAAAGCAGGAAATAAACCGTAGTTTCCCGAACTACGTGAGCTCTGATCTCTCATACCTGTTGAGAGTACGTAGGCACAGGATGGCGATGTCTTGGCGAGCAACCTTTCCCCCATAACCCTTCGTAGGCCGAACTACGTTGACTCTGATTTCTCATTCTCTGATGAGAATACGTAGGCATAAAGTGCGACGCTTTGCCGAGTCATTTTTCTTTTCTTTTTCAGCCAGCCTTGATAGGTAGATAGATTATAACCAACCCGTCCAAGTAAACAAACAAGCGAGGATCCCGTCGAGTACGACGGACGTGAGGGGTGCTAATACCTTCCCCTTGCGTAACCGACTCCCGAACCCAGACAATGGTTGCGATGACCTTGTCTTACCCTTTTTCGTTAGGTTTCTCCGATCGTTTCCTTTCCCGCTCTGAGGGATAAATAACGAAAGGTGGCGACTCTTCTGTCATGCCGGCACCTTATTTTCGCGCAAGCGACACTTGTCATCTGGATGATATCCTTGACGGACCAATTGTTGAGGCCCTCGCCTGGCTTGCTTGGCTGGATCCAAGAGTCGAGGTCACAGTCGCTATCTCCGCTGTCTTCAGACACTGCATTGATGCTTTCAAAAATCACTTCGCCACTGGTAAACTGGATCGGCCCCTTACCTCGCGACGAACTTCTAGAAGAAGAAGCTTCAGCTCCAAAAGAATATCCCAACCCAAACTTATCTTGCTTGTTAGGTATCTCCAAAATTCGCCCCCAGCCTGGGGTAGATTCGGCTTGGACAACGGCCCGAGCTTCCTTGAATGACGAGAGAGTTATCTCTGGCTTTTCAGTGACTACAGGAGCTACGTCCTTGACTTTAACAGCTTTGAACGCTTGGCATAGAGTCTCATGGATTTCCCCGTCCATTTCAACATACTTGAAGGACGACAAATGGCTCACCATTATGTCTTCCTCGCCACAAACGGTCACGATGCTACCCCCGACAGCATATTTGAGTTTCTGGTGCAACGTGGAGGTCACGGCACCAGCAGCATGGATCCACGGCCGGCCCAAGAGACAGCTGTAGGCAGGCATGATGTCCATAATATAAAAGACCGCGTCGAACGTTTCTGGCCCGACTTGGATTGGCAGGGTCACCTCCCCGAAAACATGGCGTTTAGTCCCATCGAACGCCTTCACAACCAGATCACTGGGTGTGCAAATCACTCCACGAGTATCCAACTTCATTAATACCTTCTTCGGAAGAACATTAAGCGACGAACCCGTGTCCACCAACACGTGCGACATAATCGTTCCCCTACACTCTATCGAGATGTGCAGGACGCTATTGTGGTTCCTCCCTTTCGGCGTCAGCTCCAGGTCAGTGAAACCTAACCCATTTCCAGCATTTACATGGGCTACGACCTCTTCTAGCTGATTTACCGATATTTCCTGCGGTACATATGCGGTGTTCAACACCTTCAGCAGCGCGTTGCGATGTGCTTCAGAACACAGCAATAAGTTCAGGATGGAAATCTTCGAGGGTGTCTGATGGAGATGATCTACAATCTTGTAGTCACTCTTTTTAATCAACCGCATAAACTCCTCGGCGTATTTAACAAGTTTTTTTCTACCCCACGAGGGATCTCTTCAACGACTTTACTTTTACCTTTATCAGCCGCATCAGCTCTGACTGCTCTATCCGCCACGACCTCAGGTGGTGCAAACACTCTTCCGCTGCGGGTAATACCACTGATTCCCGCAAGGTTCTCTACAGACGACCCAAACGGCTCTAGCTCCAACTTCTGTCCGTTGCAGTAGACTTCAGCCCCATAATGCCATGGGACAGCATTAGTGCTTTCGAAGGGTATCGGCCCAGCTTTGGTGATAGTAATTGTGGGCGGCCTGGGCGCAGAAATAGTTATCGTCTGGCGAGGGATGGTGATGGTGGCGACCTCATCATCTTGCTTCAGCACTACCTCCCCTGATCCACATTCGGCCCTCCGGCTAAACTGTAAAATACCTTCAGTCATCAGACTTTGAATTCCTTCTACCAACTGCTCACATCCATCAGAACGTGTCGCACAGCCCATACATAGCTCTCCGCAACCTGGAAAGAAACCCATTTTCATCAACTTAGCTTTAACGAAGCTAAGCGGCGTCTTCAGATCTCTGACGTCAGTCAACAAATCCAAACTCTCGTCTTCGATAATAGCGTTCACTCCCCCTCCCCTATGATTTGGCATAGGCTTCTTCGTGACATTTGGCACATTATCAGAGAAGTTGATGATCTTAGCGTCCACCATGTCTTGCACCTTATGCTTAAAGGCTTTGCAGTTCTCTATTGTGTGGCCTGGTGCCCCTGAGTGAAACTCACAAGTTGCATTCGCGTCATAACCCGGCGGAGGTGCCCCTGTCAAGGGAGCCAAGGTTCTCTTCTGGATCAACTGTAGCTGAAGCAAAGTCTGCAATAGCTGCGCGTACGACATTGGCGGTGTCTCGAGGTGACGGCTCGACAGAGGTGCTCGATTCTGATACTTTTTGTACCCTTGTTGATTCGGTTGCTGCTGCTGCTGCTGTGGCTGTTGAACTGCCGGGATAGTTATGCTGGCCACCTGTTGGTGAGGGCCTTTACCTTTCCTTCGAGCGTTGGTCACAGCACTCGCTTCTCCTTCCCGTCTTTTGCCACCATAAGGTTTCTTTCTGCCTCCTCCAGCTGAGGATGGCTCACCTTGAATTTTCCCGAGTTTGATCCCATTTTCGATGTGCTCACCCGTGATAATGAGATCTGAGAAGGTTCCAGACATACCACTAACCAATTTCTCATAGTAAACCCCTGGGAGGGTGGCTACAAACATATGCACAAGCTCGCGCTCAACCATCGGCGGCTGAACCCTGGCTACCAACTCACGCCATCGCTGGGCGTATTCCTTGAAACCTTCGTTGCTCCGCTGCGACAAATTCTGCAGTTGAACTCGGTTCGGAGCCAAGTCACTGTTATATTGGTAGTGATGCACAAATGCTTCAACAAGGTCCTTCCACGTGCGCACACTGGTAGGCTCCAGACTCATGTACCATTCGAGGGATGGTCCGGACAGGCTGTCTTGAAAGAAGTGCATCAGCAACTTCTCGTCCTCAGAATGGGCGGACATTTTCCTGTAATACGATCTCAGGTGGACGCGAGGGCAAGTGGTGCCCTTATACTTCTCAAAGTCAGGTACCTTGAACTTGGGAGGCCCCTTAAAATCAGCAATCAGTCCCAACTTGGACATATCAACGCCCAGGGTGTTCTGATTCTCTCATCTTATCCTCGAGTGCTTTGAACCTTAGACGTGCCTCAGCATTCAGCTCCCCTTCAGCACCTCTCTGAGAGAACACATCATCCTGACGATCTTCTAACCACGGCTGAGGCCCAAACAGATTCCCAATACCTGCATTGTCGTTGCCCAGCCCGACATTGACATTAGCTTCCAGACTCCCATTATCGACGCCCGTCGTATTGAGTCCCATGTTAGCTATCACATTGCCGTTGGCACTGCCATTCCCCCCGGTCACGGGGATGCCATTCTGCGGAGTTTCAACTAGCGGAGGGGTAGGCACAGTCCCGCCATGAAGTACGCCATTGCTATCGACCCTTGAAATCAGAGGCTGAACCAAGGTTCTGAGCTGATCTTGGCCATTGGCGACCGCTTGCATGAGCTCCATGAAGCGATCCATTCTTTCGCGGAGTTCCTGAACATCAGTTTGCACTTGCTCCATGATTCTGGTTTGATTAGCTCTGGTCGGATAGCGGTGAATAGGTCTCTGATCAATCCTGGAACCACCTGAAACAACCTGGAAATACAAAAGGGTTAGGAAAAAATGACAAAGTGCTCGTTATGCAAATGCTTCATGCAAATGCAAACGTGTGTCTGTGCGTTAGGGAGATCTCCCTCGATCCTAGTGCCTAAGTGCCAGTGCTGATAATAAGAAGTCTGAGTCCAGTCATGGAAACAACAATCTCATATATAAAGAAAGCCCATCAAGGCAGTATACAACATCAGCGAGTACATGACGAATCAACAGCGTGACCTCAGCCAACAAGCCTGGTGATGGTCAGCATACAACAACGATCAAAACAAAAGGAATACAAATATAGTCAAGTACGGCCACGGGCTCGAAACTCTTCTAACAACCCCTTCGTTTCCGGATGATCAGGCCGAGTGAGCAACCCTTCGACGAGTAACTCCCTCTGCACAATGGTGTATTGAAGACCTTCGACCGAATCTTCCCATGCTCCTTCGCCGAAACAATCTTCTAACTTCCGCTTCTTGGATTCAAACGTTAGTTTGCGCTCCTTCAGGTTAGCGAGAGCCCTGTTGAGCTGGCCTTCGGCGGCGTATCTGCGAGCGGTTTCTTCATCAAACCTCTTCTCATCAGCCTTCACCTGGGCTTTCAGCTTGGAAATCTGTTGCATCAGCTTATCCTCCCGCTCTTTCCTGGTGGCTAGGGAGGCCTTCCAGTGCTGGTTGAACTTGGATATCCTCCGATACGCTTCGTCCAAGTGCTGCTTCTTCGTAGCCAGTACGTCATTGATAGCTTTGAAGTCCTGACCCATGCGTTCACACTCGGCTATCTGCTTAGTCAAGTCTGTCCCCAGCTGGTTCACCAGCTCTGTCTGCCTTTTGAAGGAATGAACGGCTTCGTTTCTCTCGCTTCTGAGCTGAGCCAATTCTTTCTCCAGTTCTTCGTTTGCCCTCTTCAATTCATCTCGCTCAGCTAACACCTGATTATGCTGCTGAATGGGAACGGTAGTAGGCTCTTCAATCATTGGAGGGCTTTCTGGCTTGGCAGGAAGAAACGGCATCCCTATAGCATCTGCTCTGGCTCTGATCCACGCCACATACGGAGGGTAGGCTTGATTATTGCTTCTCCCTAGCAATGGTTTTCCCCTCTTACTAATGCCATTCCAAGCGCGCTGAAGCTTAGATAACAGATCCCCCTCTAGAAGGCCAGTGAGGTACAGAGATTCCTGCACCTCTTCATCCTTCGGCGGAGCTCTCAAAGCATACGCGAATTGTCGGACCAACAAAGACGGATTGTAGTTTATACAACCCTTCCTGCCTATCAAAGGCACGTTCAGAAACCCGCTGTAGCTGAAGATAATCTCGGTACCCAACCTATCTCTGTCAAACCAGTCAATATCCTCCGCAGATAGACTCATCAAACGCTCGGACCACTCAGCTGTGGCTGCAGACGAAACAAAGGGACCCCTCTTGGGCAGATGACTATCAAGCCATTTATAAAGTAGGGGCACACAGCATGAGACATTCTTGCCCCTTCTGTTCTTGTTTTTGTAGTGGATGGAATGGTAGACATCTCCTATCAAGGTAGGGACTGGATTCCCTGAAGCAAAGATGTGGAACGCGTCGAAGTCTACAAAATCCGGCATATTGGGGAACAGAATGATGCCATATATACATAGAGCGAGAATGGCGTTGAATACGACCCAACATCCATCTTTGGCGCACTGCTGAGCCTTTCCCACTAAGAACTGCAATGAGAAACCGGGAACCTTGTTCCAACTAGACAACACTAACTCGGAGGCATCCAGATGAAGTGAAGGAGATAGACTAGCCAGATCAGGCTCAGCATCCATATGAACAAAAGGCATCTGCCTCTTGATAGGAACACCTAACAAATCAGCATATTCCTCTAGCGTGGGTGCGAGAACAAAATCCCGGAAAGTGAAGCATCTCAATGGAGGATCATAGAACTGCAGCAGAGCGTGCAACCCATTCAACTCGAACGCAGAAGGTTTACGAACCAAACTGAGCAATTTGCCGTAAGATTTTCTGAACTCATCTCTCACAGAATCATATGTTAAAGCAATCAAACCAGTCAGCTGAACCACATCAGGGGCAGGGAGCTTGTAAGCCACGGTCTTCCCCAGAGAACCCATAACAATACAATAGGAGGCAAGAAATCCTGGATCGGGGAAAATGGTACCTGCAACACAGACACACGTTAATGAAATGCAAATGAGTATGCAAAGCAATGTAAAATGCAATCATACAGCAGGAGATCAAGGCAACTGTGTTGTGGAGATTCTGTATCAACAAAACCACGATACTGCTCTGTCAAGAACAACCAATATATCTGATAAGAAGAAAACCCTGGTATCGGACCACAAATCTGCTCTGTCGAGAACACCCATACATAGGACCGTAAATTTGCTCTGTCAAGAACAAACATCTGATAATAAGGACCTCTGATACAGGACCAAAACTCTGCTCTGTCAAGAACAAACATACATCTGCTAAAGGACCTCTGATACAGGACCAAAGATTTGCTCTGTCAAGAACACAAATCCGATAAAGGACCTCTGATACAGGACCAAAACTCCACTCTGTCAAGAATACAAATCTGATAAAGGACCTCTGATACAGGACCAAAACTCTGCTCTGTCAAGAACAAACATCTGGTAATGAGATCCTCTGATCCCAAAAACTGATTCACTGTCAAGAAAACCAGGTAGTCTGAAGGTCAAAGTTTCCTGCAATAAACCCAACCCTGCTCATAGGTATGGACCTAAACTGACTCAAGTTCGGCATCCTATGCGTTCATCAGCGTCACAGACATTCAAGAGGGGTGATACGATACCCAGAAGGTATGGCATCACCAGCTCATGAAGTGGCCTCACTCGGCTGAATCACAAATGATCGGTCCCCAGAGTCGACAATCCTCCAAACCAGCAACCCCCTCAACCCAAAGGGTTGAAAAAGAAGCCAACCGGGAGAACCTCGTCTGAGCGTGGATTTCATGAGACACTAGTGCCTGCCAAGCAAGCACGCACCCACTAATTTCCACAACTAATGCTATGTTCACTCAAGCCTGGGTCTGGCTTCTCACTCATCAGAATGCCCCTCCCACAACAGCACAGATAATCATATCATACTGAAAATAAAGTCCGGGAAATAAAATGCGATAAATAAACACAACCCAACAAGTAATCATACAAGCGCTAGGATTGACTCTCGCAGGGACGTCGGATCCCCAAACTGACTCGCATTCGGGACGTTGGATCCTAGGAAACTATCAAGTCCCCAACAAAGTCGCCAGTTGTCGCTTCCGCGAAAATAAGGTGCCAGCAAAACAGAATAGTCGCCACCTTTCGTTATTTATCCCTCAGAACGGGAAAGGAAACGATCGGAAAAACCTGACGAAAAAGGTATAAGACAAGGTCATCGCAACCATTGTCTGGGTTCGGGAGTCGGTTACGCAAGGGGAAGGTGTTAGCACCCCTCACGTCCATCGTACTCGATGGGATCCACGCTTGTTGTGTTTACTGGACGGGTTGGTTTTATCTATCTACCTATCAAGGCTGGTCTGAAAAGAAAAGAAAATTACTCAGCAAAGCGTCGCGCTTTATGCCTACGTATTCCCATCAGAGAATGAGAAATCAGAGTCAACGTAGTTCGACCTACTACGGGTTACGGGGAAGGTGGCTCGCCAATACGTCAGTATTGTGCCTACGTACTCTCAACAGGTATGAGAGATCAGAGCTTACATAGTTCGGGATAACTACGGATTATGGGGATTCAGATTCATCTGTTTTATCGAGTAGGGTTAACAAATAGTTCCAGCAGTTAGGGACAAAGCCTGTTTGCGGTAGAACTAGGAGTTAACGACACTCTTTTCTTCAGAAAAGCTTCCTTTGAATTATGGGCCCTGGGGCAAAAAGGTTTGAAGTTTGTTTTCTGTATTTTACGAAAGAAGTGTTTTTTATTGTGTTTGCAAGTTCAATCACACTAGAGACTATGACCTGAGAGTGAATGCGTCGCATGTCACCCAAAGGGTACCATACTTAAACATCCAGACTGTTGAAAAGAAGCTCTCCAACAATCCTTCCTCAGATAGCTTAAGGCTCGTAACGTACGAAAGAAATCATTCATGATTACTGTATCTTAAGCTGTTTTGAGATGAGAAGAGAGAACAGGCTCAACTACGGGGAGACTATCAAGTCCTACTGTTGTCATGCCAAGGATTCATCCTACGGTTGAGGTTTGAAACAGGGAACTCCTAGAAGTTATCATGCATAGGTTTCTACCTAAAGTTCTATCATCATTTCCTTATCAAAGGAAATGAGAGTCCTAAGGGATCATGTCAATGATACACAGAAACAGACAAAGCATCAGCTTAAACAGTAAACGGTAAACAACTGTAAAATGCATGCAATGCAAGTGAGGGAGGAAATATGTGTGGGGCAGCAGCCTCCACAAGCTCATCTCGACCTCAAGCCAGAATGAATCATAGCAATCATACTGAGGAAATAACAACATGCTATCAAGCAAAATACAGTAAACTGCAATCATACAGAAGAAATGAAATAAAATGGAATGCTATCAAGCAAAATAAACCACCTGGGAAAGGGAGCTGGGCTCTACCGAATACCCGCAAGCAAAGCCATACAGTAACAATACAAGCAGAGGGAGCAACTCAACTTCTAGTGAAATCATGCTCCTAATTAAAGTCAGTCTAGTCATGGACTTATTCTAATGCATCAAGCAAGTCAAGCAAGGCACATCAGCACTACAGAAAAGAAAACAGACAAGAAAGCAGCAAATCAACAACTCTCTCTCAATTCCAAGCCTCAGCTCTTCTAACAGCAATTCAGTCTTCTGACTTCAATCACCCTTCAAGGATATCATCTTCACTGGCAAATACCAATTTGCTTCCCCAGGTTTCAACCCTTCAACATAAGTTTCAACTTAATCTTCTTCTTCAAGCTTCAGCTTTCTTATTTAATTTCATCTTCAGGCTTCACTCCTAACTGCAAGTATCAACTTGATTCCTTCTGGCTCTCAAAGCTTCAATATAATTATCAACTTCCTTTAGTCCTCAAGCCTCAGCTCCACTCTCAATCTCAACTGAATCCTCTTCATAAGTATCAACTCAGTTTTCAAGCTTCAGCTCTCTTACTTTACCAGTCTCAACTTGGTCTTCTCTTCCTACAAGCTTCAGCTTCTCAGAGTAATCTTCAATCACTTAGAAGTGTCAACTTCCTCCTTCAATCTTCTTCAAGCAAGGAACTCCTCATTCTTCACTCAATCTCAATTGGATCTTCAAGTATCAACCTGTTCTTCTTGCTTTCCAAGCCTCAGCTGCAATGGCAATGCTCAAGGAATCACCCTCTTCCCCACTCTTTAATAAAGTCCTCATCTTCAAACTCAAGTCCAACATCTTTCAAAATACTCAAACCAGAAGATAATTGATTTAACAGGATGAGAGGAAATGATAAACAGCTTACTGACAACCAAAGGAAGCCTGTAAGGGTTCATCATTATGAGAGACTGGTTCCCTCAAAGTTCTACTCCCCAGATAAAGCCACTCATCCTTCCAAAGGAGGGATGCGAATATCTGAGAAGGAATTTTAGTCATTGGGAAGAATGGAAGCACAAGATGCTTTCCATGTTTGTGAAATAAATCATTCTAACTACAAGGCTCTCCCTATGTCCTATCTCCTAATCTTCATCAGACACCTTCAGACACCAACAAATCCAAAGCTCCAAGCAACTTCAAGCCACTTCAAGCATCCTCACCTTGTCTTCAACTTGTCTTCAATCTCAATCAAAGGCAAACCAAGCACAAACCCTAATCTAAGGGAACTAAATGAGTTAAACTAGTTGAATTAGTAAATTAGGATCACCTAAAACCTAGCACTAAAGTTAGTCCTAAATAAAATACTAAAATCAATTGTAAAATCCTACAAAACTTTCTATGGGAACCTAGGTCAATCATGACTCTATCACATTAGTTTCAAAGATCAAATCATCAAATTGGACCTAGAACTAAAATCTACATTCTAAGGTATCAACCTAAAACCCTAAAAAGGAAGCATCTAAACATCAATCTAGAAGGCACCCCTATTTTCACCACAAAAATGTGGGAAAATTATTATAGGATCATACATGTCTAACCTAATCACACACAAAAAATTAGGCTCAAAATCATCACCAAGAGATCACACTAAATTCCACAAAAATATGCATCAAACATAATCATTTTAATG
Source organism: Lathyrus sativus (assembly GCA_963859935.3). Classification (NCBI taxonomy): domain Eukaryota; kingdom Viridiplantae; phylum Streptophyta; class Magnoliopsida; order Fabales; family Fabaceae; genus Lathyrus; species Lathyrus sativus. The sequence continues at coordinate 459,571,946 of OZ012735.1, read as the reverse complement.
TCAATAAAAATACAAAATTCTAATTAAATCATAAATTATATGAAATGAAAATATTTTTTCTCTAAAAAATAATAGACTCAATCATGAGTAATATGCAAAAAGAATGGATTTTATTGGATTAATATTCAATTAGTTATGAATTTTACAAAAATCATGAATTAAATGAAAAAAATAATGAAATCCACCAAAAACGAATAAAGACACGGTGCAAATAGAAATCATTTTCAGTTAAAATTCTGGGTTGGGCTTGCTGGGGGTGTGGATAACACTCAGATTACTAAGCCCAGACGCTTGAATAAATGAAACGCATCGTTTCATCAAAAACTCTTCACAAGCCAGAATTAAAACACATCCGTTGGATCAGCTTCTAGTCAATGGTCAGACCATGATCTAATGGTGAGAACTTCATCTTCTCCATTTCAAAGCTCTGAGCTTCGCGCCCAGCTCCGGCCACCGCCGATGGAGCTCCGATCGTCCCCTTCAACCCTAGTTCTTCCTAGAGGCCTCCAATCCAAGAGGTCAAAACATGAAACACACTCCAAATCTTGCCACGAACTCAATCATGCCATTAGTTTCTTCTGAAACCCCAAGAATCATCATCTCCCAATCTCAACCAAAAATGGTGATCTTCCTATTTTGTCTCTAATTCAACAATTAATCATCTGAAAACCATCCTAGGCCATTCTACAACTAATCTAACACCCTAATTCAACCTAATTCTACCTAAATCAAGCTAGGGGAAGAAGGTTACAAACCTGGAAATTCTTGAATAACAGATGCACGAAATCTCCACTTCAAGCTCTCAAATCTTCTGGACACGATCACTGAACTTCCTCCTTGCTTCTGTATGCAAAAGATTCAATGGAGAGTGCTTCAATCTTGAAACACGATGAAGAGTTGCAGGTGCTGAAAACCCCTTGCTCCCACACGATCTAGCCACCAATTCTTCTTGGAAATGATCTGGAATCAATCCTTGATACTCATGGAAGAAGAATCAATCAAGAAAATGGAAGGAAATGGAGGAAATTGATGAAACCGATTTCAATTACAATCTATGAAAACTCAATTCCAAACTATGCTCAAACCTTCAATGATCACCAAACCCTGCCATGGATTCACTCTACTCATTATATAGATGGAGTTTGGATGATCTAGAACCCTCTAGATCCTTCGAATGAGATTTTGCACATCTCATGTCATGAGATTTTGAATCACTTATCATGCCATGCTCAATTCTGTTTGCAGCTTGAAATTCATCTCAATCTCCTTCAATTTCTCCCCTAGTGACATTTTGGAAGGGTTTAGCTTGCCAAGTTCCTTGCCCATGCCTCAATTTTAAGTTATGCACATGTTGCTTAATATGCAAGTAACCATTTCCCAAAGCAAGTCCATGATTTAGACCTCAAATCAAAAATGTGGCTAAACCATTGTCTTTAAAATGTTTTCTAGAGTCAAAATGAAATATTACATGCCATGGTTTGGATGTGTAGCTTGAAATTTTCAATTTCCAACTTTGACTTATTTAACTTATGCATTCATTTTAGGTCATTTTTACCACTTTGAGCTACAAGCCTTTTCAACATCTCATGACCTCCTTAATAGCCTTAAAACATCATTTTAAGCAAGTTTGATGTTGAAGATTTTTCCATTTGAAGCTTGGAAATAGGAGTTATGGCCTTATGCTTGAAATGACCTATAATCTCCAAATGACCAAAATGCCCTTGACTTGTCAAAGCTATAACTTGAGTTCTACAAATCCTATCAAGGACTACCAGTACTCTATAGAAAGCTAAGAAGATAAGGAACAAAATTCATGTTGACCAAAAGTTAATAGGAATCATCCTTCTTGGGCAAAGGTTTGATGCAAGTTGGGTGACTTTCAAGGCCCTAGATTCACATACCTCAGATGACCTGTAACTTGTCAAAGCCATAACTTGAGTTCTACAAATCCTATCAAGGACTTCTAGTACTAAAATTAAAGCTAAGAACAATCTCTACAACATTCATGTTGGGGGTAAGATGAGATGACCATCACATCTTGAGCTAAACTGCCTTGAAGATAGGGGTCAAACTAGGGGATTTTACACTGTCAAGTCTTAGAAACCCTAGTTTGAAACTTCTTAAACTCTTCAATCATGATGATTTGACCTTGGGATCATCCTTATAACATCTCAATGCATCAATCCATGATCACATGGCTCTTGAATTAGGTCTCAAACTTCTTCAAATCATTAGTTGACCTAAGGTTGACCCAGTTAAACCCTAATTACACCACTCATGGCTGAGTCTTCTTAAACTTGCACCATGACCTCTCTAGGCTTCATGATGGCTTTCAAGACATCTCATAAGCTCTCTCAAGACTTCAAGTCCACATTCTTGGCTTCAGAATCATCTGAGGAGCTCCCCACAACTCTCAAGTTAGGAGGCTCACAACCTTGGTTTCAACCACTCTTTCTGAGGATCTTTTGACTTCTCTGACAAGGATATCAACCCTTGAGCACTTGAATAACCTTCTTAGCTAGCTTCAAACTCTTGTGTCTCCCTTGATTGGTAATCATACCTCTTGATCTCCTGCATACATGTCAATGAAATGCAAATGATAATGCTAATGTGAATGAAATGAAACATAAGCTAAGTAAAGAAATGTTGGTCAAATTTTGGGGTGCAACAGTCAGTGCTAAAAGGTTTGTGGGTTGGGACCAATGGAGTTAGCTACTTCAGGGATAAGTAGAGAAACTGTATTCTGAGTATCTTCCTGTATGGATAAGCGAATGTATGTTCCTACTGGTTGACAGAGGTACTTCCCCGGAAGTCACCATAATTTTATTGCCTATGTTGATAGGAGTTCCTCGTGTTGACGAGATATGAGTCCTGACGTGGAAAATTTATTCCTGTATTGACGGGATGTCTTCGTGCTAGTGAAATGGGTGTCCTAACATGGACATATTTATTTCCTCGGGTTGACGAGATGTGCTAGTCCTAACGTGGACAGATTCGATTTCTCCGTATTGATGGAATGTGAAGTCCTGACGTGGACAAAATTGATTACTCTTCGTGGACCATTTATCCCCAGCGGATATCTTCCTTCGTATCGACAAAATGTGTGTCCTGATGTGGACAAGTTTATAGTTTTTCGTGTTGACAAGATGTGTGAGTCCTGACGTGGACAAATTTATCTTTCTTCGTGTTGGCGAAACGTGAGTCCTGACGTGGACAAGTTTTATTTCCTCAGCGGGTCGAAGAGGTGCGAGTCCTGACGTGGACAATTTTATCTTTCTTCGGGTTGACGGAACGGTGTCCTAACATGGATGATTTTACTCCCCTGCTGATAGGATTTTCTTGTGCTGACGAGATGTGAGTCCTGACGTGGACAAATCAAGGCGAGATGTGAGTCCTGACGTGGACAAATCAAGACGAAGTTCAGTCCTAACGTGGACAATGTATTCCTAACGTGGACGAGGTACTCCTAACGTGGACATTTTATTCCTAACATGGACAGTTTATTCCTAAGGTGGACGGTGTATTCCTAACATGGACAGTTCATTCCTAACGTGGACAGTTTATTCCTAACGTGGACGGTGTATTCCTAACGTGGACAGTTTATTCCTAACGTGGACGATGTATTCCTAACATGGACGGTTTATTCCTAACGTGGACGAGTTATTCCTGACGTGGACAATTCATTCCTATGTTGATAGGATCCCCTCGTGCTGATGAAATACAGACGAATCCCTCCCCGGCAAAGTCGTCGGGATTGTTTCCGTGTTGACGGCAGGTGGAGTCCTGACGTGGACAAGTTTATGGTGAGATTTCTTCGTGTTGACGAAACAAGCGTCCTAACATGGACAAAGTTCTATTCCTGTGCTGTTGAGATGTGAGTCCTGATGTGGACAGATTTGTGTTTATTCGTGATTTGACGAAATTCAGGGTTCCAGATGTGTACAAGGTTACTCCTGTGATGACAGAATCTCTATTCGTGTTGACGAATTTGTTTCTCTTCTTGTGTTGACAAGGTTGGTCCAGTTGTGGACGGAGGTGTTTTGCAAAAATTGTTCAGCACCTGCGGCATTATATAGGTGGTTGAAGTTGAAATCAGAATTATTACCAGACGTTGGATCAGTTGTGGCTGTAACAGCCAGATTCAGTTGGTGGATGCCGTTCCCCAAGCAGTGCAGTTTATTTCTGCGGTTGGCAAATTTCCGGGTTTCTTGGTATTCAACCGTCTCGTACCTTGATTGTTTGAAGGTTGTTCGCTCTTCACCCCAATCGGGTCCAAGCCGTTTGAATAGGGGCAGCTGTTGCACCCCAAAATTTGCTCAACATTTTCTTGCCTGATTTGTGTTTCATTACATTTCATTTGCATAGTTACATCATGTACATAGTTCAATCATTGGCATATCATAGAATAGCATGCATCCAACAAGGGATCAAGGGTGTCTATCAAGAGAAGAGCCTAGCAAGAGGTGTTATCCAAGTTTGAGAAATCATCCAAGCCATCAGGAAGTGATTGGAAATCTTGAGAAGTTTGAGTGCCTACATGTGGGTTTTGCTCATATCTTGAGGAATGTTGAGAATCATCAGTGGGATGAGAAGCATGGAATATGGATGTGAGGTGTGTATGGATCTCATGGGATGTCTAGAGGGCCTTATTGAAGCTGAGACAAGTCATTGATTCAAGTACAAGAGTCATAGTTGAGGTGCAGTCAACTAGGGTTTCATCTGGGTCAACCCCTAATTCAATTGAGTAGTGGGAGAGCATCAAAGCCTACCTTGAGGTCATGGGATGCATGGATTGGTATGTGGATACATGTGTGGTGTTGTGCCAAGGTTAAGCAAAGATAGATCAAGAATGTGGGAAGTTGCTAAATTAGGGTTTCAATGTAAAATCCCCTGTTTAGTGCCTAACTTCAAAGCCACATAAGTCAAAATACAAGTTTCAAATGGATCTTTGGCCAACATGAAACTTTTAGAGCTTCTCAATACCTTTAATTTGAGTACTAGAAGTCCTCAATAGGATTTTTAAAACTCAAGTTATGGTTCTTGCAAATTACAGGTCATCAGAGGACTATGAAATTTATCTATGAAAGTCACTTGACTTCCAAGCAACGTTTTCCCTTCAAGGAGTTTTCAAATGGATTCTTGGCCAACATGAGAGTTGTAGATCTTGATCTTAGATTTCCATAGAGTACTAGAAGTCCTCAAGGGGGTGTATATAACTCCAGTTATGATCTTGGCAATCCAGGGGTATTTTGGGTATTGGTGATTATAAGTCATTCTCAAGCATGGGTCAAAATCTCCAACTTAGAGGCCTCAAATGGAACATTTTTCAACTAGAAAGTTGCTCAAAATATGGTTTTTAGGCTAACCAAGAACTCATGGTGAATTATTTTGGCTCATATCAAAGATTGGTGTGAAGTGGTTTGAATAAGGAAGAAATTCAAAGGCAATTTTGGTAGAAAATTGAAATAAATAGTTATGGGTCTAAAACAAGTCAAATAACCACTCATTTTAATCAGAAAATATATTTTAGAAACATTGGCAATTGTGTAATTTTCATTTGAAGTGTGCTTCATGGCCTTTCACAAGATTTCTTCACATAAAAGTTACATCACACAATTCCTTCACAAAGACAATGTGGAGATTCCTTTTGGGTTGAATTCATTCCAAATGAAATATGTAAGTCATCCAAAGCTTCCAATGCAAGCTATGAAGCCAATTTCATGCATTACCATAACCAAAACTTTGAAGGAAAGTTGGACTTGGATTTTTAATTTTGGGCTTGGGCCTGGGCTCTAGAAGGTTCTAAACAATCCTATAAAGGTCTAGGAGCTCATCAGAAACAGTTTTGGTGATTGATTAGAGTTGGAAGCAAAGATCACCATTAAAGCTTGAAGAAGAAAAGTGAAATAGTGAATTTCTATTAGAGGCTGTTTCAAGCACAATTGAGGATTCAATCTTCTTCTAACATCATCACTTATTAGATCTGGAACATTTTGGATCAAGATTCAAGCCGGAAAAGACTCCAATTGAAGCTCGAACATAGGTTCTTACTTCTTGAATTTTCTCTTAATTTATGTGGTTTCAATGCATTAGAATCATGTGGTTAGGTTCACCTTAAGTTGTAGATGATTTCTGGGCGAAGAATTTGATGTTTAGTGAGATTTTAGGATTAGATTCGTTTTCGATTGAGATATGGATTTTTTGATTCGTGAATTTTTAGGCTGTTTAAGTAGTATATTTGGATTCCTCTCGAAATTTCATGCAAAATTGGTTCAAGAATCGTTGCAAACGGATAAATATTGAGAGAGTTATGGTTGTTCAAAGTTTGCAAGAAAAAAAACTTCATATCCATGGCCGCGGGTACTGTTCATGAAGTGCAGAAAGCTCAATTGGGGAAGAAGAGCAGCAGCCGTTGGATCGTGAGAGAGAGGGGACTTAGTCTCCCAATCGGACGAAGGAGAGGAAGCCACGCGGCCGGACGTCAAAGCGACGTCGTTTTGGCTTCGCGTGGGGGGCTTCAGGTGCGCGGGTTCGATCCCGCTGTTGCACGTTTCTTTTTATTTTCGTTTGATTTTCGTTTTTCCTTGTGGAATGACCCCAGGTGCATGTGTTCGAATCCTGGCAGTGTACATTTTTTCTTTTCCATTTCTCTTCTTTTTTTTGGTTTTGTGTTACTATTGTTTTATTTTTGTTTCTCTTGGGCTTGTTCACACGCCTTGCTAACCACCCCCCCCCCCCCCCCCTTTTGGGCCCAGTCTGGGGAAATAACTGAATTTAATTGCTGTTTGCAACACAGTTTTGTCATTTTTCATTATTTCTTTTATTTTTGTCATTTTCATATAGTTTAGAAATAAATCCATAATAAATAGGAAATTTAATCTTTTTAATCCAAGTTTTTTTCCCTTGACTCCTTAGAATGTGTAGAATTTAATAGGATTAAAATTTCTTCAATTCATACATTTTAAATTTTATTTGCATTTTTGTATTTTTAATGCCTTTTTATTTTGATATGATTCGTGTGCCATTTTAATGATTTTATTGTGAATTATTGGTGATGAATTTTGAGTTGATTCTTTTTGGGCTAGTTAGCTTAGATATGCATGTACCCATAGTAATTTTCTCATATTTTTTTGAGATAAATTTAGGCTAGTTTGAACATTGAACATTAGGTGGTTTAGAATTAGGGTTTTAAGATGATACCTTTAGGTTTAGGGCATAGTTTTAGGTCCAAATGAATGGTTAACCCACTGGTTTTTGTATGAGAGATTCTTAAGAGGTTTAGGAACCCTTATAACTTTTTATAGGATTTTATAATCACTTTTGGTATTTTAAGTAGAATTAGTTTTGAGACTAACTTCTAGGTGTTTCTGGTGAACTAATTTGATTAGTCTGATTCAATAGTTCCCCTTAGATTAGGGTGGTGTTGCTTTTGAGCTTTGATTATCATGAAGACTAATTGAAGTTTCTTTGGAGAGCTTGAAGGGGCTTGGATGTGAAGATTATCTCATCTTGTGGATGCTTGTCAGGAGCTTAGGGAAACTAGGGTTTTAGGAAGAGCATCAGAGTAGTTCTACTTGTTTATTCAAACATGGAGTATATCGTTCATCTCTATTCTATCCAATGACATAAAGTCCTCCTTGGGAAGCTCCATCTCTCCTTAGTAGGGATGAGTGGTATGCCCAAGTGAGTAGAACTTTGAGGATACCTTCCATTTGCAATGTTAAGTTCTTAGTGATTTCCTTTGGTTGTCATTAAGTTTCTTAACATTATAACCTGATCTTGTTGAATGATTCTCCCTTGGAGGTGCTTGTTGAAGCTTGGTAAAGAGAAAGTTGAAGCTTATTGAAGTTGAAGTTTGAGCTTGTTGAAGCTGGTTGCTTGTTGAAGCTAGGGTTTTGCTGCTTATTGGAGTTGAAGTCAGGGGCTTGTTGAAGCTGGTTACTGGTTGGGGTTTGAGCTTGCTTAAGCTGGGAGCTTGTTGAAGCCTGGTGCTTGTTGAAGATTGAAAGTTTATTGAAGCTTGAATATGGGAGTTATTCATGAAGATGAAGGTTGTTGCTGTCAACTTTTTGTTGGTTAATCATCTGTTGCTGTCAGAGTTGTTGTTTGCTGTAGGAGTTTGATGCTGCTGCTTGGGCTGCCTCCTCTGCTTTGGGGTTTTGTTTTCTGTATTGTTTGTTGGCTTGTATAGCTTTCCCCCTAGGTTTGAGGTGAATGTTGATTCACTTTGCCTGTTGTTTTCCCAGGTTCGAGGTCGAGTGGGACTCCCTTGCCTCGCTTGTATTACTGCATTGCATGCATTTTACTGTATTTGCTTACTTTCTTTTCTGTTTATCCCCTAGGATCTCTGATTTCCTCTGTGCATGAGGGAATTATGACAGACATTAGGATTCTTATCCATGCATGACAACATTAGGTTAGTTTTATTCCCCTTTAAACTCTAGGCTTTTTAGAGCTTCTTTCTCTCCTTATCTCAAAACAGTTCAAAAACACAGTAATAAAGATAACGTATGTTGTACGCTACGAGCCTTAAGCTATTTGAGAAAAGGTTGCTGGAGGGTCACTCTTCAGTAATCTGACTGCTTAGTATGGTACCCTTAGGGTGATATGCGACGTAGTCACTCTCAGGTCACAAGTCTTTGGTACGGTACAAGTTGCAAACAGATTAAAAAACACTTCTTTCGTAAAAGATTCAAAACAAACATCAAAGTGTCATTTTCGTCCGCTTGGACTCTTAATCAAGAAAAACCCTTTCATAAGGTAATAAAAAAACCAGCCAGACAAGCTTGTGTCTTCCGTAGCCCGAACTACGTTTGCTCTGATCTTTCATGCTGTATGAAAGTACGTAGGCATAGGATGTCGTATCCTAGCGAGCAACCTTCCCCTCCTTTCCCGTAGGTAGGCGAACTACGTTGACTCTGATTTCTCGTTCCAGACGGGAATACGTAGGCATAAAGTGCGATACTTTGCCGAGTCATTTTCTTTTCTTTTTAACCCATACCTGTAGAGTAGATAGAATAACACACCCTTAGATAGAAAACAAGCGTGGATCCTGTCGAGTACGACGGACGTGAGGGGTGCTAATACCTTCCCCTTGCGTAACCGACTCCCGAATCCAGGATTTGGTCGCGATGATCATTCCTTTCCCTATTTGCATTAGGTTTACTCTGAGCGTTTCCTTTCCCTTTTGTGGGATAAATAACGCACGGTGGCGACTCTTCTGTCATAGCCGGCGCCGATTTTCGCAGTAGCGACAACGTCCAACTTGATGAGGCAGAGTGGGTAAGGAATAGGCTGAATCAGCTCAGTTTGATGGATGAGAAGAGACTTGCATCTATTGCATATGGTCGATTATACCAGAGCCGGATGAAGAAAGCTTACGATAAGAAGGTGCGCCCTCGAAGCTTTCAGACGGGCGATCTTGTGTTAAAGAAGATTCTCCCACCACAATCAGATCACAGGGGCAAATGGACTCCCAACTATGAAGGTCCATATACCGTTCTCAAGGTCTTCTCTGGAGGAGCCCTACTGTTGTCCACCATGGATGGCGAAGATTTTTCATCCCCTGTGAACTCGGACGCAGTTAAAAAATACTTTGCTTAAAGAGACCCGCTGGATAGAAAAAAAAGAGTCCAGGCAAAAATGGGGCATCTCGGCGAACCAAAAAGAAAAAAGAAAAGGTTCGGGCAAAAATTAGGGATAAAATTGGAAAATATGTACACCCGCGAAGTCGAAAACCTAAAAAGGAGACTTCGGCAAAAAAGGGTATCCCGGTGAATTGAAAACCCGCAAAGGGCGGTTCAGGCAAAAATTAGGGATTGAAAAAGCAAATGACTGCGGTCCAAGTTTGATACTGCATTGCTTAGTAGTTTGAGAGTACCTGAGGGTCGATTATCCAAGTCAATCTCTTCCGAGGACGGAGTATCGGGAAAGCGTCGGAGTCAGGCGAGTCATAGGAGGATCAGCTCATGGTGTTTGTTTGTACCACGGTGCCGACATGTATACAAATTTCTTTGTACCTCTGTACATATCTGTATTTATCTTGTAGCTTCCTCTTTTCAGGAGTTGCATCCGTTGTACAAAACTTTGCCTATTTACATGCCCGTTATCAATAAAACGCATACTATTCAGTACTTGATTGTTTGTTCTTGTTTTAACTTTTACTGTTTTGTTTGTGGAAAACACCGATGTTTTTGATAAACTTGCACGTGCATAAACCTGCAGGCCCCGGCCAATAATTGTTAAAACTTTGGATTGATTGAGCGATTGTCACAGATATTGACCTGGATATTTCCTTTTGTATAGGATATCTTGTTGTTGCTCGTGTTTTGCAGGGTCGTTACCTCTGCAGCAAGCAGCTAAGGGGTCGTGGCTTCCTAGCCAGAGTCCCTTAAACGTAGGAGCAGGCTCTAGGTGATTTTATTCCTTCCTAGCAGATGGAAGTCGCATTTTATCCCCCACAAGAGTTGGATGCGAGTTAGCAAGCGATCAGGCAGTAATGTGTATCCCCAGTGACGATTGTGTGTACATGTAATCCCCCAGTGAAGTCCCCCAAGGGCACAACCAGGTTGCCAATGGTTTGAAAGGTTCATCCCCGCGAAGGATGGTTTTTTTCGTTTCTTCAGCAGGTTATCTTTCCTCCAATAGATTGATCATCCTCTGCAGAGTTCGTAGCTACGGATTTGTTAAGCTATTCCCCCAGCAGGATGGTTTATTCCCCCAGCGAAGTCGGTTTACCTTTCCAGCATTTATTTTGCTGGAATAATTCTGTGATACCCGGTTATCCCCAGCAGAGTTGGCTTTGTCTTCAGCATTTATTTTGCTGAAGCGGTTCTGTATCCAGCTTTTCTCCGACGGCCCGAGCCTACATTTGCATCATATGTGCATTGCATAGCGATTTACCCAAACGCATAGCATTTCCATCTTATATGGAGCATTACGACATTTTCAAACATATGCATTTTGAAACATAAGCCAGGTTGGTTACCTCTGTGTTTTCAGGTGTTTTTTCCTGTAGGTAATTGGAATTCTTGTTCAGGATGGGTTTCGAATATTCAAGTTCTTGGCGTGAGATATATGATGATAGCGTTTGTCCTGGCATGTGTTCCCTTATCAAAGGTGCTTGGTTGGTTTCTCTTCTTCCCCGGCGGAGTTTTCGTTACACGGCTTCATAATTGGACTTTGGAGTTGTTGTCAAAAATTCCCCAGCAGAGTTTTCCCTCAGGTTGCTGTCACGTCAGCATTTCAAAAGAGAAGATTTCAGAGATTAGACATCTGAAGTCATTACTCGTCGTCAAGGTGAATGTCTGGCAGTTGACGACAGGATTTCCCTGGCAGAATTCTCCTCTGTTTGCTGTTATGGCTTCATAATTAGACTTTGGAGTTTGTTATATCAGCATTACACGGCTTCATAATTAGACTTTGAAGTTGTTACCATCATGACATGGCTTCATGATTTGACTTTGGAGTTATTGTCAGTTCTGAAAGGCTTCATAATTTGACTTTGAAGTTGCTTTCAGCGTTCAGAGACTTCATAATTTGACTTTGAAGTTGCTTTCAGCGTTCAGAGACTTCATAATTAGACTTTGAAGTTGTTACCATCATTACATGGCTTCATAATTTGACTTTGGAGTTATTGGCAGTTCTGAAAGGATTCATAATTTGACTTTGAAGTTGCTTTCAGCATTCAACGGCTTCATGATTTGACCTTGAAGTTGTTGTCAGCATTTTAAAAGGAAGATTTCAGCGATTAGACGGTTGAAGTCATTACTTGTTGTTACGGCTTCATAATTTGACTTTGAAGTTTGTCAGCATGGAATGCTCCATAATTAGACGTTGGAGATGTTATCACTATTACAATGGCTTCATAATTAGACTTTGAAGTTGTTGTTAGAATTTCCTTGGAAGGAGTCTAGAGGGCTTCATAATTTGACTTTGGAGTTCGACAGAGTTTTCCTTGAATTGCTGTTACGTCAACATTGCACGGCTTCATAATTCGACTTTAAAGTTCGTTACATCAGTGCTACAAGGCTTCATGATTTGACTTTGAAGTTGTTGTTGGCATTTTTAAAGGGAGATTTCAGCAATTAGACAGTTGAAATCGTTACTTGTTGTCACTGCTTCATAATTAGACTTTGAAGTTGTTAGCAGCAGTGGATGGCTTCATAATTAGACATTGGAGTTGTTATCAGTTTATACGGCTTCATAATTTGACCTTGGAGTTCGTCAGTGTTCAACGGCTTCATAATTAGACCTTGAAGTTGTTGTCAGAAATTCCTCGGAAAAGTTCAGCGACTTTATAATTTGACTTTGAAGTTCGGCATAATTTTCCTCGAGTAGCTGTTACGTCAGCATTGCAGACTTCGTAATTTGACTTTAAAGTTCGGAAGGATTTTCCTCGAGTAGCTGTTACGTCAGTATTGCAGACTTCATGATTTGACTTTGGAGATCGGCATAGTTTTCCTCGAGTGGTTGTTACGTCAACGTTACACGGCTTCATAATTAGACTTTGGAGTCGTCGTTAGCAATTCCCCAACAGAGTTTTTCTAGTTGCTGTTACGTCAGCATTTCAGCAGCTTCATGATTAGACTTTGGAGTTGTTGTTAGAAAGTTTCGTCAGCATTGAATAGCTTCATAATTAGACTTTGAAGTTGTTGTTATTGACATGGGATGACTTCATAATTAGACTTTGGAGTTGTTGCCAGATTTTTCCCCGCAGAGTTTCTTCGGAAATGGGAGATCCCGGGTAGTACAGGGATACCTCGCTTTACGTAGCGTATGCCCGGAAATGGGAGGTCAAAAGATAGTACATTGACATTTCCGCGTTTGTATGGAAGATCCCGGATAGTACGGGGATGACGTGCTTCACGTAGTGCCCGCTTACGGTAGCGCATGAGCGAAGGTTGTATGGTGATTCAATACCTGTGGCGTCACGCAGGTGGTTGATGTTGAAATCAGTTTCTTTATCAAATGATTGATCAGTTGTTGCTGTGACAACCAGGTTTAATTGTTTGGATGTGTTGTTCCCCAAACAGTTTGGCAGTTTATTTCTTCGGTCAGCAAATTTCCGGGTTCTCTGGTATTCAACCGTCTTCTACCTTGATTTCCTGAAATCCGTTCACTTTTCATCCAGTTGGGTCCAAGCCGCTTGAATAGGGGCAGCTGTTGCACCCCAAAATTTGCCTAACCTTTTCTTACTTGGTTTATGTTTCATTGCGTTAGCATATCATTGATCTAAAATTTGCATAGCATAGCATTGTTCATTTGTGCAGGGGATCAAGTGTGCTTTAAATCCAGAGGAGCCTATCTAGAGGTCTTATTCAATCTTGAGAAGTCACCATAGTCATCAAGAAGAGGGTTGGAAGTTGTTTGTATGTGGTTAATCTCCTAATCGGGGGACCAATTGAAGATCATCAGTGGATTGTGAGGCCTTGATCAAGGAAAGAGTGTGTGGATAGAGCTCATGGAGTGCCTTGAGGGTCATGGTGGAGCTCAATCAAGTCATTGTGTCACGTGTGAAGAGCCACAGTTGAGGGTGTTGCAAGTAGGGTTTCATCTGAGTAATTCCAAGTCAACTGTGCAATTGAAGAGGATCAAAGCTCAATTCTAGGTCTTTGTAACCATGGATAGTTGTGTTGAGGCACATGAGATAATATTCCAAGATCTATTCAAGAAGAATTCAAAGTGTGAGGAGTTGCTAAATTAGGGTTCTCAGGGTAAAATCCCCTATTTAGGGCCTAACTTCAAGACCACTTATCTCAAGATACAAGTTTCATCTCCACTTTTGGCCAACACTAAACTTTTATAGCATGCTCTTAGCTTTAATTTGAGTACTAAAAGTCCTCCATTGGATTTATAGAACTCAAGTTATGGTCCAGACAAGTTACAGGTCATCTGAGGAGTGTGAAATTTATCTGTGAAAGTTCACAACCTTCCAAGGAACTTTTAACCTAGAAGGGTATTTGTCCTAATCTTTTGGCCAACATGAAAGTTGTAGGTATTGATCTTAGCTTTCCAAATTGTATTAGAATTCTTCCATCTGATTTGTAGAACTCAAGTTATGAGGTTTACAAGTTAGGGGTATTTTGGGAAAGTAAGATTATAGGTCATTTGGAGTTATAGGTCAATTTCACTATCTTGCAAGCTTCAAATGGATTTTTGTTCAACATGAAAGTTGCTCAAAATGATGTTTTTAGATTAGTCAAATATCAAGAGTCCATTGATATGGATTGTATCAAGTATTGGTTGAAGAAAATTCCCCAAATGACCATTTTTATGAATTAAAATGTAAAAATTCAAAACAATTGGAAATGGGTTGTTTTCAGGCCAAGTTTGTGATCATTTTGATTGGAATTGACATTCTAAAGACTTTGGCATCATCACATTTTTGAATTTAAGTTCATAACATGGCCATATAGAGTCTTACTTCATTATGAAGAAATATACCAAGTGCATCCCTTTGATTGGAATCAAGGAGGGAAAACTCTTCAATTATACTCCCTGACTGTTAAGTAAGTGAATTGGGTGGAATTTGAGGGGGGAGCAAGGCCAAAACGTGTACAACCTCATTGAAATTTTGGAAGGAAAGTGAAACTTGAAAATCCCAAATTGGGCTTTGTTTGGGCCTCCAAAGTTGTTAAACTGAATATAAATTGGATGTGGATCATCTTGAGAACCTTCTGGTGTCAAATTCAGTTGAGAATCCATTGGAGTAAGTTTGTGAAGGAGCTTGGAATTTGATTTTCGGTTTTGGAGATTCAGAGAGTTTCAACAAGAATTGGCTATCAAGAAATGTTTATCATCATTCACTGAAGCAATCTGCACTTTTTGGAGAGGAATTGAGGCCTGAAACCAACTGTACTCGAAGCTCAAACTCAGGTTTCCATTTCTCAAACTTTATCTTAATTCACGCGCATTTAGCATCTTAGATTCATGTGGCTAGGTTGTAATTAAGATGTAGATGGATTCTGGATAGTAAATTTGAGGTTTAGAGACGAATTAGGGTTGAATCCATTTTCGGTTTGGACGTAGATTTCTATGGTTTTAAGGTTTCAGCGTGATTGATTGGTATATTCGTAATCCTCATGGAAAATCCTTTGATTTTCATTCAAGAACCATAGCGTTTCGTGGCGTTATGAGAGAGATAGGATGTTAGAGAGGTTGCCACCGAAGCTCCGGCCATTCGCGGCCGGAATCTGCATTTTTCCCTCCCTGCGTTTTTCAAATCGGAGAAGACGACGCAGCATCCGTCCGATCGTATGAAAAGAAATGACCGAGTCTTCCGATCCAGCGCACCAGATCGCGCCATGTCAGCGTGCTCCAAAACGACGCAGTTTCAATTAGTGGCTTCACTGGGCTTAGTCAGTTCGCTACACGCACCTAGGGAGCCTGAGTTCGATCCCGCGTGTGTTTCTTTTTGTTTAATTGTGAGAGCTGAGTTTAGTTTTTTACTTCAGCTGGGCTTGTGCTATCCGCACCCCCTCGCGCAGCCCAAATCCAAGTTAACACGTGAAGGCATTACTTAATCTACCCCCCTGTTTGGTTTCATTTTATTCACATAAAAACTGAATTAATAATCCAATTGGGCCTAGACCTGAGCGCTGTTTGCACCCCTCCCCCCTCGTTCCAAGCCCGTTAACCAAATGCACATAAACTGCCTGCTATCTGCACCCCTTCCTGTTCATGCTTTTAATTTCTTTTTTTATTTTTCTGTTTTGATGCTTGTTCATTTTTAATTCAATAAAAATAGTAAATGTCCTCAATAAATCCTGAGAAAATTTGTGAATATAGATTAGAATGTTTAGAATTTTATCATGTTTTTTTAATTTTAATTTTCCATGCATTTTCCATTTATTTCATATTTTCTATTTTGGAGTATTTTTAATAATGTGATAATTGTGTGCTGAATTTGTTCATTTTATTTCTCATTCATACTTTGGAATTAGGACTTGAAATTTTGTGTGCTGGTTGTAGACATGCTAATGTTGTCATGTGATTTTTGTTGAGATTTTTTAGATCATTTTAAATAGAGTTTTAGGGTAGTTGTTTAGGAGTGTTCTTTAATGGATTCCTTTAGTGTACCCTTGAAGTTTTGGATTTAATTTGAGCCTTTTTATTTAGGTTTAGCCTCTAATTTTTGCACCATAGAATGTTGACACATATGGGATGATGTAGTATTTTCCTTAGAATTTTTAGGAATGATTTTCCATTAGTTCCCCATTTTACAAATTGGCCTTAGTATAGGTGATCATTAGGAGATAACATTTGAGTTTCTTTAGAGATTCAAGCAGGTGGATGATCTTTCCCTAGGATTAGTTCCCCTTTCAGATATTCCTTGCTTAATTAGGATCCTCCCTTGTGAGTATAATTCCTCCTGTGGAGGAATTCCCTGCCTTTCACATTGGAGTTGAGCCTAAGCAAGCTCTCTAAAGGAAATAGAGTTGGTTGAGTGTCTGTGGTAGGTTCCTGTGGAACTTACCTTGCTTCTCATCTCCATTCTCCTAAAATTCTCTCATCCTTTCCTCTTTAGAAACCTTCTTGAGGTAGCACAGTCCCTCCTGTGGGGGGAATGTTGCACACCTCTTGAAGGAGCCAAACCTTTAGGATTCCCCAAATTTCTTTTAGTTGGTTGAGTGCTTGGGATAAGTTCCTGTGGACCTTACCCTAGCCTCCCAACTTTCATTTTCCTTCCATAGGGTAGAAGCTTGTTTAATTACTTGTGGGATTGAATCCCTTACTTGTCATAAATTCCTTTCCCTCATGCATGATTGTGTGGTGTGCTAGGACAGTCCATGCTTAGAATAACATAAGCTAGGAGCATGATTGCATTAAGAGGTCGAGTGGGTCTCCCTCTGCTTGTATTGCATTAAGGGTTGAGGTGGTGATCCCCTTGCTTGTATGTTGTTTTTCTTTTTCTAATTGACGTATTTGCATAATAGAGGTTGAGTGAGCTCCCTCTGCTTGTCTGTTTTGTCTGTTTTCTTTTGCTTGTTTGTTTAGAAGTTGAGTGCGACTCGTTCTGCTTGTGTGATGCATAGCATGCATTTTACTGATAGCATTTTGTTTATAGTAATTTCTTTTCAGTTGATTTGATTTACTGTTGCTTGCCATTGCCATGTTCCCCTAGGAACTCTGACTTCTCTTGTTCAAGAGAAGTTATGACAGACATTAGGGTTCTAACCATGCATGATAACATTAGGCAGTTTCCTCCTAACCTCAACCATAGGATTAATTTTGCATGACAACATTAGGACTGTACAGTTTCCCTTTAGTTGTTCCTTCTCTCTTCTTATCTCAAACAACAGTAAAAAACGTAATAAAGGCCAGTTAGTACAAGCGCGATACGAGCCTTAAGCTACTTGGGAAATGATGATTGAGCGGTCTCCTCTCAATCATCTAGAGTGTTTAGTTTATGTCCTTTGGAGATATGCGACGCATTCGCTCCTAATTCATAGTCTCTAGTGATGTACAAACTACAGACAACTAAAAAACACTTCTTCCGTAAAAAACAGAAAATAAAGATCAAATATCTTTTCGTCCTCTTGGACCCTAATCCCTTGGAAACCCCTTTTCAGAAGGAGAGTTCTGTTAACTCTCGGTTCTACCGCAAACGGTAACGCCTAAGTCTCCAATGGTCGAGCTGCATACACCAACTGCTGGAACCGTCTGTTAACCTTACTCGGATAAAAACAGTCGAACAAACCTGTGTTCCGCCGTTGTTCCGAACTACTTTAGCTCTGATCTCTCAAGCCTGTTGAGAGTACGTAGGCACAAGATGCGATATCTTGGCGAGCAACCTTCCCTCCACCCGTAGTTAGGCGAACTACGTAGACTCTGATTTCTCGTTCCAGACGGGAATACGTAGGCATAGAACTGTTGTGTTCTGCCGAGTCACTTTTCTTTTCTTTTCTTTTTAGACCAGACCTTTAGTGTAGATAGTTTAAACACACTCTTTTCCGTTAAACAACAAGCGTGGATCCCATCGAGTACGATGGACGTGAGGGGTGCTAATACCTTCCCCTTGCGTAACCGACTCCCGAATTCATGCAATGGTTGCGATGACCTTGTCTTATACCTTTTCGTCAGGTTTTTTCCGATCGTTTCCTTTCCCGTTCTGAGGGATAAATAACGAGAGGTGGCGACTCTTCTATCATTGTCGGCCTCGTTTTTCGCAGTAGCGACACAACTCACCGGACCCGGGTCGACCCGCTCCAATCAGCTAACGGTAAGACTAGGGTTTAGAAAACCCTAAATCAACTCATGACAGCGCATTCCCCCCATCTTTCGGATCCTTCTCCCCCTTTTCCATCATTTCTCTTCCATTCTTCACTTCCTCTGCTCCGATCCCCTTTCTTCTTCCGATACGCTTCTGTAAAACAACAAATTCACAAGTAAAAAAAACAATGGATCAATCAAAGACCTTACCCAGAATGAGACGGAAACGGTGGTTCAGCCTTGACGGTGGTTCGAAGGGTTGCAAAGGATGGTTTTCGGCGAGGGTGTTGGCGGTGGCAACAACGCGAGCTCTGTGTCGAGATGGGGAAGCTTCCGATGACAGTGACGAGGTTGAGGAATTCCGACGATTCACGGCGACGGTCTTCGCGAAGAAATTGAAAAGATAAGTTTGCTAACTTTCCTTCTTTTCACGATTTGGGGCTTTTTTCATTTGTGTTCATGTGAACCGTTTTCTTATGAACCTCTGTGAATTTGTGGGTGTTCGAGTTCGTCCCCCCCTGTGGATTTTCTGTTCTGTTTATTTTATAGGCCTGACTCACATCTGAGCTTCTGTTCTGTTTATTTATAGGATGTGACTCACATCTGATATTTGTTTGAATGCTGTTAATGATTTTGAGTTAACCCAAATCTTTTCCATTAAAGTGTTTTTTCCTGCATTTTCAGAAAGGATGAAACTGTATTGAATACGATTCTGTTTATGCATTGACATGTTTGATATGGTTTAGAAAATTTTGAATGTTGTGATGATTGAGTTTTCGTTTTAACTCGAACATGTCACAAATTTGTTTTGGGAATATCTTGATGTGCTTTACGTTTCCTTTTTCGACAGGTTGTGCCTTTGAGATTTGATGAATTTTTTTTCCTCACCTTATTCAGATTTGGAGCATCTTAATTTCTCCTGATACAACTTGCTAGAATTGTTTTGGAAGTGTGATGAATGCGCTTCCATTTCCTAATTTTCGAGTTGGATTTTATTTGGAAATTGATAGTTGAAAATCCTTTTTCTTTTCACTTGAACAACAGTGTTGGATTGGTTACTGACTTCTTCTTTTACAGGTGTATGACAACATTATAGTGGCATCTTAAATTCATGGTGCTTCTTGGATGGAAGGTTATTAGAAGCTGCAAATCATAAACCCCGGAGTCAAGGGTCCACTACCGGATATGGCAACGACAAGTTTTCGACTGAACACGTAAATGTGAATAGGTTTCGCTTAAAACGAGTCCTCAAAGTTCATCCATGGCTCTCGGTTCTCATCCAAGATGTTATGGTGTTGCATCCCTCTTTCTCTTCGTCCAACAATCACAACATGGAAGACTTGTTTTTTCTCTATTTTTTTCAATATACACTTGCTGTTTCTATAGGTGAAGTAAACCTTGTAATGCAATTCTTGTAATGTTGATAAATTGAGATTGTAACGTCTTAGCATGGGGTATATACTTTCAAATTTGTGAGACACGTGAATCCTCAATTTATTTTGTAAGGAAACTTTCCGGTGCGTTTACCAACACCCCCTGTATATCATTTGAGACCTTGAATAGAACTTTGAATTTGGCGTTTGCAATCTAGCACTTCAATGATTAAAAAATGGCAACTTTACTTTTCGGAACCAGCTTAACGAGATTCTTTAAGATAGAGAGGATAATGAATTCATATTCCTTGAATTTAAGTTTATAGCCCTTGGCAGTTTGAATTCTTCATGGGTATTGAATTTGAATCCCTACATGCTAAATTTAACACATATCCTTGAATTAGTGAAACATTGTTTTCCAACATTCTTCGAAGTTTGGAACTTAAACAAAATCCTTCAATTATTGAGCTTTGGAAGAAATACTGTATCCTTTAGAATAAGTAAGGTGGTTTTCTTTTGAACTTTATATGGATCTTTGAGTTTGAGAATAATGTGAACTTCAAGTTCATTCCATGGAATTGACATGTAGATTCCTTGCGAAGAACAACATCCTGTATTTAAAAATGATGAGCTCGTGGATCCTCTTAGGTTTGAACGTAATCTTAAATTACTTGGAACTCGAAAATGGAATCCATGTTGACAAAAGCTTGAGCACCACCATTTGGTTAGCGAATCCTTCATAATGAAATAAATCCCATACCACAAAAAAAAAACCATTCTTTCATCTTTTCTTGAAAACCACGTACTCGAACTAGTCAACAACTATGCAATATATCATGCCCTTAAATAAACACGCCTCGAATCAACAGACGAGAAACTTAATCTTCCTTTGGGAATCTTCGGATATATCGGGGAAAATTTTGTCATCAGGTCTTGAGTCTATTGCAGCAAACCTGTCTTCATGAAGCAAAACAAACAACTAGTTAAAATAGTTAGTTAAAATAACAAAAATGAACTAAGATGACATGCGGATGACCACTAGATCTAAGGGTAAAATTTGGGGTGCGACACTGACCACCAAATTTGAGAGTCTAAGAATGAAGGAAGATGAGACCATTCATGAGTTTTACATGAATATTCTTGAACTTGCAAACACCTCAGGAGCCTTAGGTGAAAAGATGGCTGAAGAGAAGCTTGTAAGGAAGATTCTAAGGTCCCTACCTAAAAGGTTTGCTATGAAAGTAACAGCCATTGAAGAAGCCCAAGACATATGCAACATGAAGGTGGATGAACTTATAGGTTCTCTTCAAACATTTGAGATGCGCATGTTGTTGGTGTAAGCCCTAGAGGCCAATACTTTTTGGTACTTGTATCGGATTATTCGTTTAATAATAAAAGGCATTTCTTTATTATGTTTGTCTGTCAGAATAATAAAGTCCCTAGAATAGTTAGTCTGTTTAATGAAATGTTAAGTGTGACTTAATCATGAGATCCCATTAAACATAAAGACATTATTCTTAAAATATCCGTAGTCAAGCTTTATTGCAAAGTGGGATAACATTAAAAGCATTGAGACTATTATGAAGATAGACTGATGATCACATCTCATGGATCATGGATAAAGAGTTATCAAGTCTTGACATAGGTATAAATATTAGGAGTAATATTTATACCGGATTGACCCGCTATGAGAATACTACATAGTATGTTATGCAAAGTGTCATAAGATATTCTCATGGTGATAATGGTGTATTACCACCCTTCGACCTGAAACCACTATGGACCCTAGATGTAGAGTCGGGTGCTTTATTGCTGATCAAACATTATCCGTAACTGGATGATCATAAAGACAGTTGATGGGCACTCCACGAAGCATGCTGAGGGACATGAGTGTCCTAGATGGAATTTGCTAATCCTGCATAACAGGAGAAATGTCTAAGGGCCCAATATTGAACTGGACAAGGATGACACAGTGTATGCCTTGTGTTCAATATAGACATAGGGGCAAAAGGGTAATTGTACAAGCATATATTATCACGAAAAAGGTTTTGTCATATCACATGACATTTTCGTGACTTGGGTAGCAGTGATGTGTTGTTAGATACCGCTTACTGTTTATTATGTTAAATATATAATTTAATATAATTACCAACGTTACGAAATCCTACAGGGTCAACACATAAGGACAGTTTGATGAGAGATAGAGAAATCAAAGGAACACCGTAAGGTACGGTGCACTTAAGTGAAAAATAGAAATTCGGATAATATAATAATAATTATTGTTATTTTATAATGGTTATAAAATAATAATAAAATAAATATATTTATTATAATAATAGTTATTATAATAATATATAATATTATTATGGATCATGTGAATTGGGTTTTTTTTAGCCCGCAGCCCACAAGAGAGTCTATAAAAGGAACCCTTGTGATGAAGCTTTCACTTGATGCAATTTCGTTTTTGATTCTCTTTTCTCACTCAAATAATTTCGTTCGTAAGCAGCTAGCACTGTGACCGGAAGCTGTTCGTGTGGACTGAGTAGAGGCGTTGCACTTCATCAACGCTTGTGATCGCTGCATCAAAGATCTGAATCGCCACAAAGAGGTAACGATTCTATCACTGACCATGCTCATTCGTAAGGATCACTAAAGGAAATTTTTGTTTTCCGCTGCGTTTAGATCGCAATTTTCCATCAGTGGTATCAGAGCCACTTACGAAACCATGGATCTGATAGCTGTTAAATTTCTGTCTTTTCTGTATTTGATTCGATTAAAACACAGAATGAATTTAACAATAAACGATTAATTAAATTTGGCATCTGTTGTGTACGATTTGGATGATTGATGTTGATTATGCTTCAGAAACCGACATTAGTATGGTGAAGTTGTGCGATACATTGATCATCCATAGGTTACACAATTAGATCGATCACTTTTATATAAGATATAAGAAATTCTGATGCAAAGATGGTATATGGGATATACTGTTTTGATTTCATCCATTCAATCACATAAGGATTGTAATTCTTTTGAAAGATCATCATTTTCATTCGCTTCGGAATCCGACGTTAGTATGGTGAAGCAATGACATGTTGATCTATCATATTGAGTTATCAATCGAGTTGTGTTTGACGGCATGAAAGTGTGATTAATCAGCCGAAATTTAATTTAGTTTATTTAATTATCGGAATTTTAAACTAATAATAAAAGTGTGTTTATTATTATTTATTTGTGGTGATCAGTTATGGCCTTAGTTTATCCTTTATTATTGTTTTGGGATTTTTGAATACGGCCTGCGTGTCGTGCCTCTCTCTCAATCTCTTTATGTAACTTCTTTTCTCATCTCACTCCCTCGTATGTAAAACGAGTTTTCTTATATGTAATGTAATATTATGTTATGAAAAAAAAAGGAAGTATTCAATATTAAAGGAGGATAACCTTGGAGATCATGCTTGGAGAAGCTTAGATCGTTATTAGGTTAGCTTAGGTTCTCTCATTGGCTTGAGAGAACAATTGCGTTAGGGGCCATAATTGTATCTTTTTTTTTATATGTATGTTGATGCATGTAATTGTATGTTGATGCATGTGAGAGACGTTTTTCATGTTAAGCCGGTGAGATCAAACTAATAACAAATTCCCTCAAAATTAAATATTAAGTTTATGCTTTCCAATTTTTAGCACTCATCAAGACTAGTATCGAGCATTGTAGGTTTCGCCTACGCGAGGTGCATGTTCTATATTAGTAAGGTGTGATGGGATGATTGTAATATCCAATTGCTAAAACAATGGGTCAAACTTAACTAAACAAATTATAATAAGATTATATATGTTTAGAAGCAAGAATTGGGAATGATTCATGTGATGGATCAGAATAAGGAGTTATTCACCCAATTGAAAATATTCGAGAGTTGTATGAGATACAATTGGAAGGAGTTCCTACCTAAATAACTTAGTTTTGTGTAATCAGCCTAACGCTGACTTAAAACAAAGTGAAACATGGATCTCGACCCACTAGAAAGTCTTCCAACGGGATTTTCCGAATCAAATGATGAGGGTCATTTGTTTTGAATAAAATAGTGGGAGCATATTTGATTAAAGGCCTAATTAAATATGTTATTTTAATGATACTTATATTTTCATATTTCTCTTGTAGATTACCATGACAACAAACACATCGAACAATATTTTGCGATCCATCCTAGATAAGGAAAAATTGTCTGGGACAAATTTCCTGGATTGGCACCGTAATCTGAGGATTATCCTCAAGCACGATAAGAAGTTGTATGTCTTGGAGACACCAGTTCCTGAGGAGGAACCTCCTAGTTCTGCATCAAAGGCAGAAAGAGATGCTTATAAGAAGCATTTCGATGATGCCAATGAAACCGCTTGCCTCATGCTTGCTACCATGAACTCTGAGTTGCAAAAGCAACACGAGAACATGTCTGCGTTCGATATGATCGGACATCTGAAAATGATTTATCAAGAGCAAGCAAGAAATGAGAGGTTTCAGGTTTCAAAGTCCCTTTTTAACAACAAGTTAGCTGAGGGAGCCCCTGTAAGTCCCCATGTACTCAAGATGATTGGGTATGTGGAGAACCTTGACAGATTAGGGTTTCCCCTTGGAAAAGAACTTGCGATTGATCTGATCTTGCAATCGTTGCCAGAGAGCTTCAGTCAGTTTGTCCTGAATTTCAATATGAATGACTTGGACAAAAGTCTTCCAGAACTGCTAGGCATGTTGAGAACTGCTGAGCAGAATATGAAGACAAAAGGGAAATCCATTCTGATGGTCAGTAATGGAAAGAAACAGAACAAGAGGCCCATCAAACAGGGTGGTAGAGGGAAAGGCAAGGAAGTTGCCAAACCCAAACCCACTCCTCCTGTTTTGAAGCCTAGTGGAGGAATAGCAAAGGAGGGCACTTGCTTCCATTGCGGTAAGACCGGACATTGGAAGAGAAATTGCCCAAAGTACCTGGAAGATAAGAATAATGGAGTAGAGACTTCAAATTCAAGTATTTTTGTTATTGAAATTAATTTATCTACTTCTGCATCATGGGTATTAGATACTGGATGCGGTTCTCACATTTGTACTAATGTGCAGGGGCTAAAAAGGAGTAGAGATTTGGCAAAAGGTGAAGTTGACCTACGAGTTGGCAATGGAGCAAAGGTTGCTGCTTTAGCTGTAGGAACTTATGTTTTAACTTTACCTAGTGGTTTAATAATTCAGTTAGAGAACTGTTATTATGTACCTGCAATTAGCAGGAATATTATTTTCGTTTCTTGTTTGGACAAGTTTGGTTTTTCATTCATAATAAGGAACAATTGTTGCTCCATTTATTTGAATGATATATTCTATGCTACTGCAAAAATGAATAATGGACTATATGTCCTTGATCTTGAAATGCCAATTTATAACATTAATACTAAAAGGTTGAAACCTAATGAGTTGAATCCAACTTACCTTTGGCACTGTCGATTAGGACACATAAATGAGAAACGCATTTCCAAACTCCATAAAGATGGACTCTTGGACTCTTTTGATTATGAATCATATGAGACATGCAGATCTTGTTTAATTGGAAAGATGACAAAGTCCCCATTCACAGGAAAAGGTGAAAGGGCTAATGATATTTTGGCACTCATACATACTGATGTATGTGGACCACTGAACATACCAGCCAGAGGAGGTTTTCAGTACTTCATCACTTTTACTGATGACTGCAGTAGATACGGATATGTGTATTTAATGAAACACAAATCTGAGTCCTTTGAAAAGTTCAAGGAATTCAAGAATGAAGTACAAAACCAACTAGGTAAGAATATTAAAGTTCTTCGATCAGATCGAGGCGGTGAATATTTAAGCCTAGAATTTGATGACCATCTAAAAGAGTATGGGATTCTATCCCAACTTACTCCTCCTGGAACACCACAATGGAATGGTGTATCTGAGAGAAGAAATCGAACCCTGTTAGACATGGTCCGATCCATGATGAGTCACGTCGATCTTCCAAACTCCTTTTGGGGACATGCATTATTAACAGCAGCTTACACACTTAACCGTGTTCCATCCAAAAAGGTTGATAAGACACCATATGAGATATGGAGTGGTAAGAAACCACATATGTCTTACATGAAGATTTGGGGTTGCGAAGTTTACGTCAAACGACAAATTTCAACCAAGCTTGAGCCCAAATCTTACAAATGCTTATTTGTGGGGTATCCTAAAGAAACAAGAGGATATTACTTCTACAATCCTTCTGAGGGCAAAGTGTTTGTCGCTCGAACTGGAGTCTTTCTGGAAAGGGATTTTATTTCCAAAGGAAACAGTGGGAGGAAAATAGAGCTTGAAGAAATTCAAGAATCACAAAACATTGAAACACCTATGGAGGAACTAGAGCGGGAAACACAAGTAGTTGTGGAAGAGTAACCTGCTCAAGTAGAACAAGACCAGCGTAGGTCAAGCAGGATACGTCACCAACCTGAGAGATATGGATATCTCATAAGTGATCAGGGTGATGTATTACTCATGGATCAAGATGAGCCTGTGACCTACAAAGAGGCCATAACTGGTCCTGAGTCTGAGAAGTGGCTAGAAGCCATGAAATCTGAAATGGATTCCATGTACACAAACCAGGTTTGGACCTTGGTAGAACCTCCTATAGGAGTTAACCCTATAGGATGCAAGTGGGTCTTCAAGAAGAAGACTGACATGGATGGTAAGGTACATACCTATAAAGCAAGACTGGTTGCAAAAGGCTATAAACAAATTCATGGGGTTGACTATGATGAAACCTTTTCACCAGTTGCAATGCTTAAATCTGTTCGGATTTTACTTGCCATCGCTGCATATCATGATTATGAAATATGGCAGATGGATGTCAAAACTGCTTTCCTTAATGGGAATCTTCTTGAGGATGTGTACATGACACAACCTGAAGGATTTGACATACCACAAGATGCCCAAAAGATATGCAAGTTACAGCGATCAATCTATGGATTGAAGCAAGCTTCCAGAAGTTGGAATCTTCGTTTTGATGAAACCGTAAAACAATATGGATTCATCAAAAATGAAGATGAACCTTGTGTCTACAAGAAGGTTAGTGGGAGCATGATCGTGTTTCTAGTATTATATGTAGATGACATATTACTCATTGGAAACGATGTCCCTACCTTGCAACAAGTGAAGACTTGGTTAGGGAATTGTTTTTCTATGAAAGACCTAGGTGAAGCAGCCTATATATTAGGAATTAGGATCTATAGAGATAGATCACAAAAACTGCTTGGCCTAAGTCAGAGTACATACATAGATAAAGTGTTGAGACGCTTTAATATGCATGATTCCAAGAAAGGATTCATACCTATGCAACATGGTCTGTGTTTATCAAAAACACAATCCCCTTCAACTAAGGAAGAAAGGGATCGCATGAATAAGATTCCATATGCATCTGCAATAGGATCTATCATGTATGCCATGTTATGTACTCGACCAGATGTCTCGTATGCATTAAGTGCAACGAGTAGGTACCAATCTGATCACGGTGATGCTCACTGGGTAGCTGTCAAGAATCTCCTTAAGTACTTGAGAAGGACTAAGGATTCATTCTTGATATATGGAGGTCAGGAAGAGCTTGATGTAATTGGTTACACTGATGCTAGCTTCCAGACAGATAAGGATGATTTTAGATCACAATCTGGTTATGTGTTCTGTCTCAATGGTGGCGCTGTGAGCTGGAAAAGTTCAAAGCAAGAAACAGTTGCTGATTCTACAACTGAGGCCGAGTATATTGCTGCCTCAAATGCAGCAAAGGAAGCTGTTTGGATCAAGAAGTTCATTAGTGAACTTGGCATAGTCCCTAGCATTGTGGACCCCATTGGTTTATATTGTGATAACAATGGTGCTATCGCACAAGCTAAGGAGCCTAGATCTCACCAACGATCCAAACACATACTTAGGCGTTATCACCTCATTCGAGAGATAACCGATCGGGGAGATGTGAAGATATGCAGAGTACCTACACTTGACAATATCGCTGACCCATTAACAAAGCCTCTTGCGCAACAGAAGCATGATGGTCATACTAGATCTATGGGTATTAAGGGTATGCCTAATTGGCTCTAGTGCTAGTGGGAGATTGTTGGTGTAAGCCCTAGAGGCCAATACTTTTTGGTACTTGTATCGGATTATTCGTTTAATAATAAAAGGCATTTCTTTATTATGTTTGTCTGTCAGAATAATAAAGTCCCTAGAATAGTTAGTCTGTTTAATGAAATGTTAAGTGTGACTTAATCATGAGATCCCATTAAACATAAAGACATTATTCTTAAAATATCCGTAGTCAAGCTTTATTGCAAAGTGGGATAACATTAAAAGCATTGAGACTATTATGAAGATAGACTGATGATCACATCTCATGGATCATGGATAAAGAGTTATCAAGTCTTGACATAGGTATAAATATTAGGAGTAATATTTATACCGGATTGACCCGCTATGAGAATACTACATAGTATGTTATGCAAAGTGTCATAAGTTATTCTCATGGTGATAATGGTGTATTACCACCCTTCGACCTGAAACCACTATGGACCCTAGATGTAGAGTCGGGTGCTTTATTGTTGATCAAACATTATCCGTAACTGGATGATCATAAAGACAGTTGATGGGCACTCCACGAAGCATGCTGAGGGACATGAGTGTCCTAGATGGAATTTGCCAATCCTGCATAACAGGAGAAATGTCTAAGGGCCCAATATTGAACTGGACAAGGATGACACAGTGTATGCCTTGTGTTCAATATAGACATAGGGGCAAAAGGGTAATTGTACAAACATATATTATCACGAAAAAGGTTTTGTCAGATCACATGACATTTTCGTGACTTGGGTAGCAGTGATGTGTTGCTAGATACCGCTTACTGTTTATTATGTTAAATATATAATTTAATATAATTACCAACGTTACGAAATCCTACAGGGTCACACACATAAGGACAGTTTGATGAGAGATAGAGAAATCAAAGGAACACCGTAAGGTACGGTGCACTTAAGTGAAAAATAGAAATTCGGATAATATAATAATAATTATTGTTATTTTATAATGGTTATAAAATAATAATAAATTAAATATATTTATTATAATAATAGTTATTATAATAATATATAATATTATTATGGATCATGTGAATTGGGTTTTTTTTTAGCCCGCAGCCCACAAGAGAGTCTATAAAAGGAACCCTTGTGATGAAGCTTTCACTTGATGCAATTTCGTTTTTGATTCTCTTTTCTCACTCAAATAATTCCGTTCGTAAGCAGCTAGCACTGTGACCGGAAGTTGTTCGTGTGGACTGAGTAGAGGCGTTGCACTTCATCAACACTTGTGATCGCTGCATCAAAGATCTGAATCGCCACAAAGAGGTAACGATTCTATCACTGACCATGCTCATTCGTAAGGATCACTAAAGGAAATTTTTGTTTTCCGCTGCGTTTAGATCGCAATTTTCCATCACATGTGTGATCAGTCTGTGGAGAAAAAGAACAAAAGTATAGCTCTGGTCTCAAACACTGCTTATTCAGATGAAGAAGATGGTGAGAAGGAAGAAAATTTATCAGAAGCAATAGCACTATTGGGAAGATAATTTAGTAAACTGATCAAAAGAACAGATCAGAAGTCAAAGCCCTATATCAAAAATAACTCATCTGACAGCAGCCAAGTTGAAGACAAAGCTGACCAAAGAAAAAGAGTCCAATGTCATGAGTGTGAAGGATATGGACATGTTAGGAGGGAATGCCCCACATACCTCAAAAAGAAGGGAAAAGGCCTAACGGTCACTTGGTCTGATGAAGACTCAGGAAGTGAATCTGAAGGAGAGTCTGCCAAGCATGTTACTGCCTTCAACAGTGTGTGCATGTCTGGAGGGAACTCAAGTGAAGAAGACTTGACTTTTGAGGAAATTGCAGAATCCTATCAAAAGCTTCATATCAAAAGCACAGACCTATACCAGCAGGGAGAGAAACAGAGGAAAATCATCAAGGAATTAGAAGATGAAAAGAGAGAGCATTTAGCCACAATTAACACACTCAGAAGTGAAGTGAATGAGTTGAAAGGTAAAAAGGATCAAATGACAAAATCCATAAGGATGCTCAATTCTGGAACTGACACCGTAGAGGAAATCCTTCAAATTGGTCTGACCTCAAGAGATAGGTTTGCGCTAGGATTTGTTGAGAGACAAAATCCTGTGTTGAAACTCAAGAGATTACAACCTGAGATTCAAAAGTTAAAAAGGATGTCACGACCAATGTCACAACATCCACCCCACAAACACTGGAATCAAGTCAAAAGACAATTCCAAAGGCATAGGTGTTACCACTGTGGAAAACTTGGGCATATTAAAGTTGTGTGCTTCTGGCTGCATGGATTTCCAAGTCAAGGTAATGCCAAACAAGGACTCATGGCAAATGGCAGTCATGTGCCAAACTCAAGAAGGAGGTACCTTACAAGCAAAGAAATTGGGTGGCCAAAGAGGTTGGTCTGATAGCACACACATCTCTAAGAGTGTCAGCTAAAAAAGACTGGTACTTTGACAGTGGTTTCTCCAAGCATATGACTGGTATTAAGAATCTGTTGGTAGACATCAAGCCACATTCCGCGAGTTATGTGACCTTTGGTGATGGGGCAAAAGGGGAAATCAAAGGTGTTGGAAAACTAGAGAGCCCTGGAGTTCCTAAACTAACCAATGTGCTGCTGGTAAAAGGACTAACGGCCAACTTGATCAGTATCAGTCAGCTCTGTGATCAAGGACTAAGTGTGAAGTTCTCTAAAGGAGAATGTGTGGTCACAAATGATGACAATGAAGAAGTAATGAAGGGGCTGAGATCCAAAGACAACTGTTATTTGTGGGAGCCAAAAGACAGTAGTAAATCCACAATGTACTCTATGGCAAGAGAAGAACAGGAAGTAAAATTATGGCACTAACAACTTGGGCATCTTCATTTAAGGGGAATGAAGAAGATCATCTCCAAGGAGGCTGTAAGAGGAATCCCTACACTGACTATTGAAGAGGGAAAAGTGTGTGGGGAATGTCAAGTGGGCAAACATACCAAGACATTTCATCCAAGGGTTGGACATCTAACCACATCTAGAGTTCTGGAACTACTGCACATGGACCTGA
The DNA here is from genome assembly GCA_963859935.3 of Lathyrus sativus. Classification (NCBI taxonomy): domain Eukaryota; kingdom Viridiplantae; phylum Streptophyta; class Magnoliopsida; order Fabales; family Fabaceae; genus Lathyrus; species Lathyrus sativus. The sequence goes on along the minus strand of OZ012735.1, from coordinate 459,541,189 downwards.
TAGGACCAATGCAGGTAGAAAGCCTTGGTGGAAAAAGGTATGCATATGTGGTGGTTGATGATTACTCCAGATACACCTGGATAAACTTCATCAAAGAAAAATCTGATGTTTTTGAAGTCTTCAAAGAACTGTGCACCAAGCTCCGAAGAGAAAAGAAGAGTGGTGTTATCAGGATCATAAGTGATCATAGAAAGGAGTTTGAAAACTCCAAGTTTGTTGAGTTCTGTGCAACTGAAGGCATAAGCCATGAATTTTCCTCCCCCAACACACCTCAACAGTTCTGTGCAACTGAAGGCATAAGCCATGAATTTTCCTCCCCCAACACACCTCAACAAAATGGAGTAGTAGAAAGGAAAAACAGAACTATTCAGGAATCTGCTAGAGCCATGATTCATGCAAAAAGGCTGCCTATGCACTTCTGGGCTGAAGCAATGAACACAGCATGCTATGTTCACAACAGGGTCACCCTGAGAAAGGGAACATCCTCCACCATGTATGAACTGTGGAAAGGAAGAAAACCAACTGTGAAGTATTTTCATGTGTTTGGAAGCAAGTGCTACATCTTGACAGATCGTGAACAAAGAAGGAAAATGGATGCCAAAAGTGATGAAGGAATATTCTTGGGATATTCTACTAACAATAGAGCTTACAGAGTATACAACTCCAGAACGAAAGTATTAATGGAATCCATTAATGTTGTCTATGATGATCAAATTGAAGAGATCAATGTCATAGAGGATGTTGGAACATTGCTTGAGACTCCATCTGAGGAGACTGAAGACACCCAAACTACAAGTCCAAATTCTGAACCAGAAACAGGAAATAAAGAACCCTCTATTAGAATCCTTAAAGATCATCCCAAAGATCTTATAATTGGAGACCTCAACAGTGGAGTAAGGACTAGAACAAGAGAAGTCATCTCAAATTCCTGCTTTGTGTCCAAGGTTGAGCCCAAAAATGTTAATGAAGCTCTCACTGATGAATATTGGATCAAGGCTGTGCAAGAGGAATTGGAGCAGTTTAAAAGAAATGAAGTATGGGAACTAGTGCCAAGACCTAAAGGAACAAATATCATTGGAACCAAATGGATTTACAAGAACAAGTCAGATGAAGAAGGAATCATATTCAGAAACAAGGCTAGACTGGTGGCTCAGGGGTATACTCAAGTAGAAGGAATTGATTTTGATGAAACCTTTGCACCAGTTGCAAGACTTGGGTCAATCAGGCTGATGTTGGGAATTGCTTGCATCCTAAAATTTAAACTATTTCAGATGGATGTAAAAAGTTCCTTTCTGAATGGATATCTCACTGAGGAAGTATATGTGGCACAACCCAAGGGATTTGAGGACCCTAACCTAACAGACCATGTATACAAGCTAAGGAAGGAACTTTATGGATTAAAACAGGCACCTAGAGCATGATATGAAAGGCTAACTGAGTTTCTCACCACAAAAGGATACAGAAAAGGGGGAATTGATAAGACACTGTTTGTAAAAAATGAGGGTGGAGAAATCATGATTGCCCAGATATATGTGGATGACATAATATTTGGGGGAGTGTCAGAAAAGATGGTGAAGCAATTTGTGAATCACATGCAGTCTGAGTTTGAAATGAGCATGTGTGGATAACTAACCTACTTCCTTGGACTACAGGTCAAGCAAATGAATGATTCCATATTCATCTCCCAAAGCAAATACACTAAAAATATAGTCAAGAAGTTTGGGATGGACAATGCAAGTCACAAAAGAACACCTGCCCCCACTCATCTAAAGTTATCCAGAGATGAAAAGGGTACGAGTGTTGATCAAAGTCTATACAAAATCATGATTGGTAGCCTGTTGTATCTTACAGCCAGCAGACCAGACATTGCCTTTGCTGTGGGTGTATACATGCAGACCAGACATTGTACGAGTGTTGATCAAAGTCTATACAGAAGCATGATTGGTAGCCTGCTGTATCTTACAGCCAGCAGACCAGACATTGCCTTTGCTGTGGGTGTATGCGCAAGGTGTAACACCCATTTTTAATTATTTAGCCTTTTTGGTGTTATTGTATTTTGGGATGTCCTTATGAGGGGGTGTGCCTGAGAGTGTTGGGTGGGTGTCCTTAATTTATAGGAACTATTTAATAAAAGGCGGAATTTAATATTAATATAATATAATATAATATTGATGGTAATATAATAGTTATTATTATTATTATTATTATTATTACTATTGTTATTATTATTATTATTAATGTTATTATTATAAGTTATTATTATTATTATTTGGATTAAATAAATAAAATAAGAAATAAGGATTTAGGGGAGTTAGAGAGTTTTCACGATACATTTGGGATTAAAGAAAATAGAGAAGTTTTTGGGAGAAAGAAAGTTACGATAACCCAGTTCCTGAGAGAAGAGCAAAGAGGAAGATCGAGAAGGGAAGGGCTAAGGATTCTTGAAGGTTTTCATCCATTGGAACATCAATTAAGGTAAGGGGGGAGAAACTGATTAGGATGGTAAATTACATGAAATTGGGTAGAGGGGATTCCTTAACCCCGTAGAGATTTGATGCATGTGAGTTTTATATTGCCATGCTTATAATTATTGTTGATGTTGTTGAATTGATGAATGCTGATAATGCACTTTGGTGTACATATATATTATGGGGATGTTGGTGAGATTCTATGTTGTTACTGTAGTGTTGATAGTAACTATGAACATAACTCTGGTGAAATTATGTGTTGTTACTGTGATGTGGATAATGACCATGATTATAGCTTTGGGAAAATTATGTGTTGTTACTGTAGTGTTGGTAATGACCCTGATTATAGCTTTGGGAAAATTATGTGTTGTTACTGTAGTGTTGGTAATGGCCATGATTATAGCTTTGGGAAAATTACGTGTTGTTACTGTAGTGTTGGTAATGACCATGATTATAGCTTTGGGAAAATTATGTGTTGTTACTATAGTGTTGGTAATGACCATGATTATAGCTTTGGGAAAATTATGTGTTGTTACTGTAGTGTTGGTAATGACCATGATTATAGCTTTGGGAAAATTATGTGTTGTTACTGTAGTGTTGGTAATGACCATGATTATAGCTTTGGGAAAATTATGTGTTATTTCTGTAGTGTTGGTAATGACCATGATTATAGCCTTGGGAAAATTATGTGTTGTTCCCTATGATGTTGTTAGTGACTATGGTTATGACCTTGGCGAATAGTTCAGCGAACGTGACAGCAGAATGTGGTTTTTTGTATTGTTTGGCCTTGTGCATTAGCTGTGTAGTATCCCTTAGTTCATGTTGAGTGTAGGGATGATGGATGAATAATGAAGGGTGCATAGGTGGTGATCGGAAGTGAATTCCGTATTGTTTGAATTAAGTGGATGATTGGTGAAAGTGTGTATGATATGGAGTACCGTGAGGTGATCATTATGATCGTGTGTACCCGATTGTTGGGGTATGAGTATACCTGCTGTTGGAGGGTGAACCTTTATTTATATGTGGATTAAATGATATAGTTGATTGGTGTATGCTATATGTATACATGTGATGAATAGATACTTGGTGCTAATAGGTGAATTACATAGTGTTGAATGTAAATAAAATAATTAGATTGATGTGGGAGATGTGCGAGGCACGGTGAGTTGATCAGGAGGACCGTATAGAGTTAACTTCGTTAATACAAATGAGTGGTGTATAATAGATATATGAGGTAAGATGGTGTGGTCAGTAGGATCGTGTATATTAAGATGAATTAACATAATGGACTAGCGTTGGACGGTGGAATCTTATAGTGATTGAACTAAATCGTTGTAATAGATTGGTGTGTAGTATATCGGGGATACGGTGGTAGGATCGGAGGGATCATGTAGCTTTGATTAAATCAATTACTTGATGAGGAGATGTACGAATGACGTACAGTGATGGGATCAGGGAGATCGTGTAAACTTAATTTATAATAATAGTTCGATGTGTAAGCATGTATGATGTATGGTGATGTGATCACTAGATCGTGTGCACTTAGTGTGCTTGTGTTAATTTGTATGCATTTGGTGTCATGCATATCATGAAGTGTTGGTGGAATGAATCATTGCTCGATGGAGTGTATGTGATTCATTTGTATTCCCTTGCGTGGGGAAATTAGTGGGAACGGATCATTGCCATGGGTGGGCGTATGTGATCTATCCGGGTTCCATTGAAGAACCAAAGAGTCGGTACCGCATGCAAGGTGTTGCGTTGCATACTTGCATTATGATGTATTATGTTGATTGGTGGACTATATGTCGTGTTTGGTGAATGTTGGGTGATGATTGATATGATTGTTGTAGTTACTACCTTTATTTCATGTATGTAATTACCGATATATTTTGATCATGTTTTCTCACCCTTTTGCTGTTGTTGTGGTCTGTGCTTCTTCGGAAGTACAGATAATTCAGGTACTTAGCTAGCTTGGATAGCGGTGTGCGAGTTGAGTCTTAGGATGCCTTGATACGTAACACGGGATTTGGGTGTTCGTCTGTTTTATGTTAAAATTATTTTAAATCCTGTGACGTATCATGTTTGGTGGAATGTTAATGAACACTTTTATGTAATTGGCAGATGGTCGAGAATGTTGAATAAAAATGAATATTTTTCCGTTGCTTTAATTTGAAAACCTTTTTATGAAAAGTCATGGCGAGTTTTATGATGTGATATCCCACTTTGGTGGAGAGACTCTGATGTTTATTTATAATGTTTACATTTTAATTGATTTTGGGAAGTGGGGTGTTACAATTGGTATCAGAGCAGGTCGGTTCGTCCGGCCAGTGTAGTTGAGTTGAGTTTGTCCTTAGGATAGAGTTGTGTACCTTTTAACCTGGTGTTGTTAGTTCCCTTGTATGCGACACGTGTGTGAAAACACTGTCGGTACATGGTTATTTCCTAACCCTGTCTGCAGAAGTAGGAATGATGCAAGTGGGGGAGAAGTTTGTGCTTCTCCAGGATGCTGTAAGTGTGGAGCAGTGGCTCAGTGTATGGTTGAACGTCTTTATAGTTTGGTAAAGATGGTTTATACCCCATCATGATTTCGGCTGTCTATTGACAAATTGAGGAACTGATCATCCTTAATCTCTTGTTGATAATAGTTGGGATTGTGTTGGTTGGGATAGACGTGTCTTGCAAGCTTAGACGGCGTGAGTAGTGAAGTGTTTTGAGTTAAGCTAAGTGCTTAAGAGTAGTTTTGATGACGTGGCGCAGGACGGCATTGAAATGTCTAATTTTGATGGAACTCCGAGTGTTAAGGAATGTGCGGAAGTTGGTGGTTTGCCGATTAAATTGTGGTTGTCTAGAAGTATCCTAACGAGATAGTGATATATAGCCAGAACGTGAAGTGGAGTTGTGATCGACTTAGTTACAAGAACTAGTCCAATATTGAGAGCTCCGTGTTATAAGTCTATTTGAATGGTCAAGGGATTCATTCGATTAATTGGTTTTAATACTTGTTTCTGGTATATGTGCTAAGGCAGGAGAGGGTAAAGTCGAGTGTATGATGGGCAATGATTTTTGGCGATTATGAGAAGAGGTCGGCGTGGAATGCAATATTAGTGTACTTGAGTTTTAAAATATTTCAAGTTGGAAAGGTGTTGAATGGCTTCCTAAGTGTGAAATTGTTGTCGTACGTCGAATTTCGAGATCACAGCTTTTTACGGAATCGAAATCGGACACACGGAAGTCAGGAAACGGTCGGAAATAAAATTTTGGACTGTCATGTTCGCCAGGTGTTCGCCTAGCGAAGTGTCCTGGGCAGAAAAATGTCGTTTCGTATTCTTGTCGTAACGGGAGAACCGTAACTCGGAATGACGCACGGTTTGAAGCGTTGGAAAGCTACTTCGATGATCTATATGATGGTGAAGTATTGGAATGGATTTAAGTTACTTATTGATGGATTATATTTGGATTTTGTAGTAGATGCAGAACGTGTGGTTCGTGTTTCCGCTATAACTCACGAATGGAGTGTCAGTTTGACATGGGATGTTCCATACTTGTTTGAGCAAGACAATGGATGTGTTAATCGATGATATTTGGATATATTGGATTAGTATAGAGGATCATGTTGAGCATCGGGAACTTGAGTTATTAGTGTTGGAGTAGAAGCAGCATAGGCAATTGTGAAGAAAGTTTTAACAGAGTTCTGAGAGAGCTGTCAAGAGCCCTTGGGTTGATTTTTGCTGAATCTGAAAGGACTGTTTTTTGTGTTTTGTGGTGCCTTGTTGATAAGATTGGGAGGTATGTTAAGTGCAACATCGGCAAGTTTTAGTTATGATTTAAGGCAACTTAAAGTACATAAGAGGAATTATCTGACAAGTGATTGAGAGTCGAATGTTTTTGTGTTTGTGCCAGAGTTTGGAGGCTACAATTGTTTAGTTGAGATTTGAGACATTTGTTATTCTCGAGAGCTTAAGGTATTTGTTTGATTTGAAAGAGTGGAGTACGAGGCAGACGAGATAATTGAGATTTCTGGAGGATTATGGTTTCGGATCGAATTACCATACGGGTAAAGCAGTCATAGTAGCTGATGCATTGAATTGGAAATCTTTGTATATACCAATGAGGATGGTGAAAATAGTTGGGACTGATTGAGCAATTTTATGATATGAGTTGGGTTTGTGAAGAGACTCCTGGTGGAGTTAAGCTTAGTATGATGGACCTTACTAGTGATGTTCTTGATGATATTCGAGAAGGTCGGGAATCTGGCTGAATTGGTAGATTGAATTGAATTTGATGAATTAGAGTCGAAGAGCTGACTTTCGGGTTAATGGAATTGGTACCATGAGGCATCGTGATAGAGTTGTGTTCCAAATATTGTTGAGTTGGAAAAAGAGTATTATTGAAACAAGACCTTGAGGTAGATGGAGTATCCATCCCGTTGCGATGAAGAGGTAACCGAATTTGGGAAAATTGTTCTGATGATCATAGACGAAGAGAGAAGTGGTTGAGGTTGTATATGCTGGTTAGGCTTGTAGAAGGTCGAAGATTGGGCATCAGAGGCGGTTGGGTCTAATGTAACCATTGAATATTCCAGAGTGGAAATGAGATAGTATTTATATGGACTTTGTGTCGGGTTTGCTGAGGAGTGTGAGAAGAATATAATTCGCGTTGGAAAATGGAGGGATAGTTATTTGTCGTTGGTTGAATTTACCTACGATGATAGTTATCATTCTAGTATCGGAATGACATCAGATGAGGATTTGTATGGTAGGAGGTGTATGACTCATTTGTGTTGATGTGTGTTCGGCGAGAGTGTTGTACTCGGACCGGAAAGTGTGCAAGAGGTAACGGAAAAGATCAAAAGGATCCAAGAAAGGACACGTTTTGATAGTTACGATGGTAACTGGTGTTGACTGAGCTCTGAAGTCTCAGAAGAACACATTGTGTTTTATTTATCTGTATCAGAATGGCGCAGCGGAAACACGGGGAAAATAGTATGTTAGACTGTTTACCGCTGTCGTTTGTGGAAATTGCATGATGTGCAAGTGTGAAATAATTTGATTGTTGGTACATTCCTAGTACGAATAGTTGAATGAGAAACAACTATGAAAGAAGGAGGTATCCTTGGTGAAAGTGGCTTGATGAAGTGCTGCAGTAGGCAGTGTGACCTAGGAATTGGAAAGCAGGATGCGGGAAGCGTATCCAGAATTGTTTCCATCAGGTAATTTTCGAGGACGAAAATAATTAAAGTGGGGGAGAGTTGTAACACCCATTTTTAATTAATTAGTCTTTTTGGTGTTATTGTATTTTGGGGTGTCCTTATGAGGGGGTGTTCTTAATTTATAGGAACTATTTAATAAAAGGCGGAATTTAATATTAATATAATATAATATAATATTGGTGGTAATATAATAGTTAATATTATTATTATTATTATTATTATTATTATTATTATTATTATTATTACTATTGTTGTTATTATTATTATTATTATTATTATTATTATTATTATTAATATTATTATTATAAGTTATTATTATTATTATTTGGATTAAATAAATAAAATAAGAAATAAGGATTTAGGGGAGTTAGAGAGTTTTCACGATACATTTGGGATTAAAGAAAATAGAGAAGTTTTGGGGAGAAAGAAAGTTACGATAACCCAGTTCCTGAGAGAAGAGCAAAGAGGAAGATCGAGAAGGGAAGGGCTAAGGATTCTTGAAGGTTTTCATCCATTGGAACATCAATTAAGGTAAAGAGGAGAAACTGATTGGGATGGTAAATTACATGAAATTGGGTATAGGGGATTCCTTAACCCCGTAGAGATTTGATGCGTGTGAGTTTTATATTGGCATGCTTATAATTATTGTTGATGTTGTTGAATTGATGAATGCTGATAATGCACTTTGGTGTACATATATATTATGGTGATGTTGGTGAGATTCTATGTTGTTACTGTAGTGTTGATAGTAACTATGAACATAACTCTGATGAAATTATGTGTTGTTACTGTGGTGTGGATAATGACCATGATTATAGCTTTGGGAAAATTATGTGTTGTTACTGTAGTGTTGGTAATGACCATGATTATAGCTTTGGAAAAATTATGTGTTGTTACTGTAGTGTTGGTAATAACCATGATTGTAGCTTTAGGAAAATTATGTGTTGTTACTGTAGTGTTGGTAATGACCATGATTATAACTTTGGGAAAATTATGTGTTGTTACTGTAGTGTTGGTAATGACCATGATTATAGCTTTGGGAAAATTATGTGTTGTTACTGTAGTGTTGGTAATGACCATGATTATAGCTTTGGGAAAATTATGTGTTGTTACTGTAGTGTTGGTAATGACCATGATTATAGCCTTGGGAAAATTATGTGTTGTTCCCTGTGATGTTGTTAGTGACTATGGTTATGACCTTGGCGAATGGTTCAGCGAACGTGACAGTAGAATGTGGTTTTTGGTATTGTTTGGCCTTGTGCATTAGCTGTGTAGTATCCCTTAGTTCATGTTGAGTGTTGGGATGATGGATGAATAATGAAGGGTGCATAGGTGGTGATCGAAAGTGAATTCCGTATTGTTTGAATTATGTGGATGGTTTGTGAAACTGTGTATGATATGGAGTATCGTGAGGTGATCATTATGATCGTGTGTACCCGATTGTTAGGGTATGAGTATACCTTGCTGTTGGAGGGTGAACCTTTATTTATATGTGGATTAAATGATATAGTTGATTGGTGATATGTATGCATGTGATGAATAGATACTTGGTGCTAATAGGTGAATTACATAGTGTTGAATGTAAATAAAATAATTAGATTGATGTGGGAGATGTGCGAGGCACGGTGAGTTGATCAGGAGGACCGTATAGAGTTAACTTCGTTAATACAAATGAGTGGTGTATAATAGATATATGAGGTAAGATGGTGTGGTCAGTAGGATCGTGTATATTAAGATGAATTAACATAATGGACTAGCGTTGGACGGTGGAATCTTATAGTGATTGAACTAAATCGTTGTAATAGATTGGTGTGTAGTATGTCGGGGATACGGTGGTAGGATTGGGGGGATCGTGTTGCTTTGATTAAAGCAATTACTTGATGAGGAGATGTACGAATGACGTACAGTGATGGGATCAGGGAGATCGTGTAAACTTAATTTATAATAATAGTTCGATGTGTAAGCATGTATGATGTATGGTGATGTGATCACTGGATCGCGTGCACTTAGTGTGTTTGTGTTAATTTGTATGCATTTGGTGTCATGCATATCATGAAGTGTTGGTGGAATGAATCATTGCTCGATGGAGTGTATGTGATTCATTTGTATTCCCTTGCGTGGGGAAATTGGTGGGAACGGATCATTGCCAAGGGTGGGCGTATGTGATCTATCCGGGTTCCGTTGAAGAACCAAAGAGTCGGTACCGCATGCAAGGTGTTGTGTTGCATATTTGCATTATGATGTATTATGTTGATTGGTGGACTATATGTTGTGTTTGGTGAATGTTGGGTGATGATTGATATGACTGTTGTAGTTACTACCTTTATTTCATGTATGTAATTACCGATATATTTTGATCATGTTTTCTCACCCCTTTGCTGTTGTTGTGGTTTGTGCTTCTTCGGAAGTACAGATAATTCAGGTACTTAGCTAGCTTGGATAGCGGTGTGCGAGTCGAGTCTTAGGATGCTCTGATACGTAACACGGGATTTGGGTGTTCGTCTGTTTTATGTTAAAATTATTTTAAATCCTGTGACGTATCATGTTTGGTGGAATGTTAATGAACACTTTTATGTAATTGGCAGATGGCCGAGAATGTTGAATAAAAATGAATATTTTTCCGTTGCTTAAATTTGAAAACCTTTTTATGAAAAGTCATGGCGAGTTTTATGATGTGATATCCCACTTTGGTGGAGAGACTCTGATGTTTATTTATAATGTTTACATTTTAATTGATTTTGGGAAGTGGGGTGTTACACAAGGTATCAAGCAGATCCTAAAGTAAGTCACATGAACCAAGTTAAAAGGATACTCAAATATGTGAATGGCACTTGTGACTACGGCATACTCTACTCCCATGGGTGTGATCCTACCTTGTATGGCTATTGTGATGCTGATTGGGCTAGCAGTGCTGATGATAGAAAAAGCACATCTGGTGGATGCTTCTTCTTGGGAAACAACCTAATATCTTGGTTCTACAAGAAGTAGAATTGCGTCTCACTATCCACTGCTGAAGCTGAATATATAGCAGCTGGCAGCAGCTGTTCTCAGCTGGCAGCAGCTGTTCTCAGCTGGTATGGATGAAGCAAATGTTAACTGAATACAATGTCACTCAGGATGTCATGACATTGTACTGTGACAACCTCAGTGCTATTAACATTTCCAAAAATCTAATCCAACACAGCAGAACGAAGCACATTGATATAAAACATAACTTCATTAGAGATCTTGTGGAAGACAAAGTGATTTCCTTAGAGCATGTATCCACTGAACTACAGCTAGCTGACATCTTTACCAAGGCTCTAGATGCTGCCCAATTTGAAAATCTTAGAGGCAAGTTAGGTATTTTCACGTATGAGGATGCATAGCAATTAATGACACGTGAGAATTTTACCACATCAATGCAGTCAAGTCATTGACCAATAAAGCTCTCCATTCCACACAAACGTGTCGCTTTGCCCTCATTGCCTTCTCACATCTCTCTCAGACCTTCACTCTCGACACAAGCATGTCATCTTATCATGAAGGATCTTCCTCTAAGTCCCCTCCCAAATCCTCCAAAGATACTCCTCCCTCCACTGAAAAGGCAAAGACCAAGTACCCTCCTCCCACTGCAGAAAATCTTTGGAGTATGCTAAACAAAGAAGGCTTTGCATACGTGGCCAAAACCATGGGGGAAATTGCTGACGATATCATCAAAAGAGGACTGCCTATTAAGGGCTTCACCATTCCCCTAGCTCGCAGAGATCCCCCTCATGACTCTGAATTTCTAGAGGAAGACTCGTATGATGGAAACCAGAACATCTCCTTATCATATTTGGATGACAGTGACTCCAGTTCCTCCTTTGATGAAGAAGATTGAGCAAAGGGTGTTGTTGTTGGCTGGGAGAATTTTCTGTGTAATCTGAATTTGTGATGCTCTTCAAAGAGAAATTTTGTTGTAATGTAACCCCTAACAACTGTGATGCTACCTATGATGATATATGTTATTTGGATCCTAATTTGTGGCTAAAAGGGGGGAGAGAGAGTAATAGAGTACAGCAGGTAATAGAGGACAACTGGTGGAAGAACAAAACAAGGAGAACTAGCTTGAGCACACATGTGCCAATGTGCATATGATATTAGCATATGATATTAGTCTTGCACATTTACAGGTGTAACTACAGGTACATTTACAGGTGTAACTACAGGTGCAGCTGATGAAAGGGGTGACGACAGCTGACAATGTTGTTAGCAATAAAGTGATATGCATGTCTAGCCTAGATAGGAATGAATGTATGCTAGAACTAGGAGAAAACCTTGTGTGTGTACTTCATGATGTTATACTGAAGGTCATAACATCCAGAGCAGACTAGATGAATATGAGCAGAAAGTCTTGTGCAACTCTTCAGGGGGAGTAGCATAGGTGTGTGCGACTTCAGAAGGTCCATTCTAAATGTCTGGACATCCACAAGATGGATGCTTGTTTCTGTGACTACAAAATGATGGTGATGAGCAGGTTGTGTGCCCAACTGATCTGATCAGTTGAGGGGGAGAACACTAGAGTGTTACTCAAAGAGATGTGACATCTGTAGTGATAACTACTAGATGATTAACAGAATGAGCTAACAGTGAGAGCTAACTGTGAGGACTCTGAGTGGCTTGAGCTAGGAACTAGCTGCATGACAGGACACATCATAAGTCTTCTGCTGTGTGTAAACTCTGATATGTTAACAGGTTGTTTTAGCCAAAAATTTGCCAAAGGGGTAGTTTGTAAGTGCTCTTGATTGGTTGCATTTTGTGGCAAAAACTTTAGAGTGTGCATGTATGTCATACTAATTGTTAGGACATACTTAATAATGTGTGTGCAGGGTAAGTTAACTATAAGTTAAGCTGAATGTCATACAGAATGTCATAACATTGAACGTATGACATCCAGCAGACAAGGTTGTTTTTCTGGTATCTATAAACTAGGAAACAGAATAAATGCTCAAGCTGGATATCAAGAGACTTTCTAGAAGCCCTAGGCGAACTAGAAGATCCCTGAATTAAGTGGCAAGTGTGCAGCTCTTTGAGAATAGGTTTTGATATGGATAAAACCTAATTAATGCACCAAGGCCCAAAAGGACTGATAGCTGCTATAAAGATCAGAAGATGCAATCCTGAACAGGAGCACTTGACAACAGAAGGAGAAAGAGTGCAGATTGCAGAGTCCTGTGTAAGTGAAGAAGGTTAGTATTCACGTGTGAATTCTGTCTAGGAATACTTGTAATCCAAGCAATTGTATGGTGGATGATTTGCATTGGATAGGTAGACTCTAGGTTGTGTCTCACTCGAAGCTTTGAAGCAAGAGTGTGTGAGTTCCTTGATCAAAGCTGTGAAGCAAGATCAAGGGGTGTATGAAGTGTCTCTTTATACTGTTTTTTGTAATGGTTTGATATCACTGTTGTGTGATTGAGGGGGAGTGAGTGGGTATACTCAGGTCTATAGTGTCTCTAGGTTGAAGTGTCATTGGATAGGGATTAAGTGAGGAGTGTAAACGGGAGGTTTAACTCTGAATTGATTCTACTGATAGTGAATTTTCTCCCTGGCTTGGTAGCCCCCAGATGTAAGTGTTGTTGACATTGAACTGGGTAGACAATTGATATGTTATTTACTGCTTTTATTATTGCTGAGTATTAGCTGTTAAGTAGCAGATGTCACAGTGGATGTTATAACCTTGGGAATAACATCCATCGTGTGCTTGCCAGAATTTTCACTATGCAATGCAAAAATGCAAAATGAAGAGAAAACATAAGCCAAGTACAAGAAACGGTTGGTCAAATTTTGGGGTACAACAGCTGCCCCTATTCAAGCGACTTGGACCTGAAGGGATGAAAAGCGAACGACTTTTAAACATTCAACGTAAAAGACGGTTGAATACCAAAGAACCCGGAAATTTGCCAACCACAAAAATAGAACTGCAAACTTGTTATTGGAACAAAATCCTCGGAAAAACTGTATCTGATAGTTGCAACGACAATAATCTGACTGATTACCAATTAGAAATTCTCGACACGCAGTCCGAAGAACATCTGCTAACACGCAGGCAACAACACTAGGTCAGTAAGATCATCTGATTTCAACAGCAAGCATCTGTTAAACAAGCCAGGCAGCGAACCCGAAGGACGGCTCAACACAAAGTTGAGAACATCTGCTAATCCAAGCACGCATTCGCTAAATAAAAGCGAGCATTGAACCCGAAGGCCGGCTCAACACGAAGTTGAGATCATCTGCTAATCCAAGCAGGCATTCGCTAAATAAAAGCGAGCATCGAAGCCGAAGGCCGGCTCAACACGAAGTTGGGAACATCTAACCTCGCCGTCAGGCATTTGTTAAACAAACAGGCATCGAACCCGAAGGCCGACTCAACCCAAAGTTGAGAAGAACATCTTACCCAAAATCACATCGTCTAATGGTAGACAGGAAGAAAACCAAATCCAAAATCCACATCATCTAATGGTAGACGGGAAGAAAAATCATATCCAAGACTCACATTGCCTAATGATAGATGGGAAGAACACCAAATTCGGAGAACCACATCGTCAATAGGAATTGACGAAAAGAAAGCCATCCGGAGATCACATAGTTAATAGGAATTGACAGAAAGAAAACAATATCCAAAACTCACATCGTCTAAAGATAGACGGAGAGAGAATAATATCCAAAACTCGCATCGTCTAAGGATAGACGGAGAGAAAACCATATCCGTAGAACCACATCATCAATAGGAATTGACGGAAAGAAAACCTGCTCCAAAACTCACATCGTCTAATGATAGACGAGAAGAAATATATCCAGAGAGCACCTCGTCGAACTTCAGAACCACTTCGTCAATAGGAATCGACGAAAAGATAACCTGTTGGGGATGCACATCGTCAATAGGAATTGATGAAAAGAAAATTTTCTCAGAGAAAACACATTGTCAATAGGAATTGACAGAAAGAAAACCATCCGGAGATCACATCATCAATAGGAATCGACGAAAAGACCGATACCTGAAACTCACGTCGTCTAATGGTAGACAGGAAGAAATATCATATCCAGAACAATCACATCGTCTAATGGTAGACAGGAAGAAAACGATTCGAAGATCACATCAACAAATTTCAGAATCCTTTCGTCAATAGGAACCGATGGAAAGGAAATCATCTTCAAAGAACCACATCATTAATAGGAATTGACGAAAAGAAAACCAAATCCACACCTCGCATCGTCTAAGGATAGATGGAGAGAAAACCATCCAGAATATCACCTCGTCAATAGGAATTGACAGAAAGAAATATCCATATCTCGCATCGTCTAAGGATAGACTGAGAGAAAACCATCCAGGATATCACCTCATCAATAGGAATTGACAGAAAAAAATATCCATATCCAAAATATCACCTCGTCTAACCTTAGAACCCCTTCGTCAATAGGAATCGATAGAAGGAAAACCATCCAGAATATCACCTCGATGAACCTCAGAACCCCTTCGTCAATAGGAACCGACAGAAGGAAAACCAGTTGAGGAATGTCATTATCAGAGGGCTGATGGACAAAGTACGACCGACGTATGATCTGGAATCCAAGAGTAAGCAAGCAGATGAGTTGACTTGATCCATTCCTGTTCACTTTATTGCTATCTTTTATTTCAAACGCTTGTTTAAGTGGAATCCGGGGAGGATGACAAAATCGAAGAATGCATGAGCTGCCGATTGTATGCTCTTGGATAGAAAAACCTGTTGAGGATATACAGGTATTGTTTCGAATCCATAAACACCGGAGATATAAGGAAGATAATCCCTTGTCAACCCCTTTGAGCCTTGTAGCAGGAGTTTCTCTCTGAAAATGAAAAACCCTCAATCTTAACCTGGGGCAGGGTAGGCGTCAGTTAATTTGACCAAGCGTCCAAATTGCGAAAGGAGTGTCCGTTCGAGGAACAATCACACCTGTATAGGTCGTGTCTAAAGAACCAAAATGGTTAAACCTTGCCAATAAGGAGTGAAACAGTCATAATCTCTTTTAACAAGTCAGACAAGCCGGTGTCACATGATTTGTTCAAAAAGAAAAAATCAAAAGAAAAAACCCGCTAAGTCGAATCTTGCGAATAAGAGACTTAGGCAAAAGTGAGGGTATCCCGCTGGACTTCAAAATCAGAAACTCATAAGAGTTAGTCCAGGAAAAAATTAGGGAACGAAAAAGCGAAAAAACGAAAATGATTACAAGATAAAAATCCTCAAACAAGAACGAAATTGTGTAACCCAAGCACTACAAAGACGGAAAGGGAATGACTGTCACTTCAGAAAGCATGTGATTTCCTGAACCATCACTCCTATCATTCTACCTTTGAAAGGTGAACGCTAAGGTCGAATTAGCTGAACATAGGATTGTAGAACATCAAGGAGAATGGGTGGGTTAAAATGAATTTTGAGCCTTATATCCTTCCTTGTTAACCGTGAACCCGACCACGTTACAACCTTCAAAAGTCCTAATTGAAATAGGTTTAGTTCGAGAGCATACTTCGGTAAAGATCGCATCGAAACTGACTCCAAAAAGGATTCCTCTTACAGCGTTGTATTACTTTTGACACTTTGATAATTGATTCGTTCATTATATGTCATAAATTTTTCCGGTGAACAGGATTGGGTTTTGAAGAAAAAAACGATCATATGCATTGCATTTAATATATCTTTTATGCAGAACAACTTGTTTTACTTGCGAGTAAGCGCTCGACCGCAGGAAAGTTTCCACAGTGGAAAGTTTGATCAGGATAGAATGTAGAACGCCTGAATACTCCGTTGAGTTGTGGCCAGCTATTATCAAATAACCCCCAGTAAGGTCAGCCATCCAAGAATCAGTTAATCTGGGGCAATCAGGTTGAGATTTGGTAAATATCTCGCAATCGGGGGTACCGCTCCGCAAACTAGTCAATCAGAGGCAAAGCCATTACAAGGCTGGGGCATGCCACCCTATGAGGAAAAGAATTTGTTCTTCTCCATACCTCTAGAGCTTATCCAGAATATTCAACCAAGGATCCTCTCACGGTCCAGATTCTGGGGCAAGCCATCTCGGGGTCGTCTCATGGCAAGCTATTTTCTTCTCAGTGTAGACCTTCCCAAAAGTCAGCCTGGGGCAGGGGCATTACGCTTGGGGCAAATTCTCAGAGAGATTCTGATGAAGCTCATATTTCCAACAATCAAAGATCATTTCCCAGCAGTGGGTCAGACGTACCTCTAATCCCCACGGAGTACGAGTATGGGTTTGTTCCCCAGCGAGTCGAGATCAGATTTCTCTCCACCAGGCATGTGTGGAATATCCTCCGACAGGTCATTCGTGACCCCAATAGTGTAATGTGTGTTCCAGGGAGGTCATGCATGACCTTTACTCCGTCCCTCAGCAAGAGTTGCTCATCACCAGCAGAGACTTGTTCATCTCCAGTAAAATTGGTAACTCCAGGTTTGTTGGTATGTCCCTCAGCAGAGTTGTGATTGTATCTTCCAAAGTTGTTCAGAGTTTTTCTCCCCAGCATGGAGCTGTGGTATTCAGACATCAGTTTTTACGTTGAGTATTCAGGCTCCGGTCAGTACGTTGAGTGTTCAGACTCCGGTAAAATCAAGCAAGGGTCCAGACCCCTATTAGTGTTCGTGGCTATTCCGTCGAGTATCCAGGCTCCGGTAATCTCCAGTTTGTATTGATTCTTTCTCTCGTCGAGTATCCGGACTCCGGTAAAGATTTTGTAAGGTGATCTTGATAAGTATTTGTAGTATTCTCTTTCTGGTTTGTATCTTCGTCGAGTATCCAGGCTCCGATTTGTTGCTTCGTCGAGTATCCAAGCTTCGGTTTGTTAGCTTCGTTGAGTATCCAGGCTCTGGTGCATATTCGTCCGTCAAGTATCCAGGCTCCGATTGCTGCTCCGTTGAGTGTTCAGACTCCGGTGTGTTTTCGTTGAGTGTTCAGACTCCGGTTTGTTGCGTTGAGTATCCAGGCTCCGGTGTGTTTTCGTCGAGCATCCAGGCTCCGATTTGTAGCTTCGTTGAGTATCCAGGCTCCGATGTGTTTTCGTTGAGTGTTCAGACTCCGATTTGCTACTTCATTGAGTGTTCAGACTCCGATGTGTTTTCGTCGAGCATCCAGGCTCCGATTTGTTTGCTCTGTTGATTGTTCAGACTCCGGCTTGTTGCTTCGTTGAGTATCCAGGCTCCGGTGCGTGTTTGTCCGTCGAGTATCTAGGCTCCGGTTTGCTGCTTCGTTGAGTTTTCAGACTCCGGTGTGTTTTCGTTAAGTATTCAGGCTCCGGTTGCTACTTCGTTGAGTGTTCAGACTCCGGTGTGTTTTCGCTGAGTGTTCAGACTTCGGTCAGTGCGTTGAGTATCCAGATTCCGACAGATTTTGATGTGGCCTTATCGCGCGTTGAGTATTCAGATTCCGACGATTCGAAAGATTGTTCTTTGGCCCGTGTGGTGTTCAGACCATGGCCAGTTACGTGTTGCCTGAAGCAGAGTTTCTTGATTAAGTTTCTCTTTCCCTTGGTGGGATGTTCAAAATGTTCCTTATGTTCGTTTTCTTCGGAGATTCTATCCCAATCAGAGTTTGCAGTTTACTTCTGCGGTTGGCAAATTTACAGGTTCTTTCGGTATTCAACCGCCTTTTACCTTGATTGATTGAAAGTCGTTCGCTTTTCACTCATTCAGGTCCAAGTCGCTTGAATAGGGGCAGCTGTTG
Source organism: Lathyrus sativus (assembly GCA_963859935.3). Classification (NCBI taxonomy): domain Eukaryota; kingdom Viridiplantae; phylum Streptophyta; class Magnoliopsida; order Fabales; family Fabaceae; genus Lathyrus; species Lathyrus sativus. The sequence goes on along the minus strand of OZ012735.1, from coordinate 459,522,787 downwards.
CACCCCAAAATTTGCCCAACCTTTTCATTCTTGTTTTTGCATTAGCATAACATCATCATAGCATTATCATAGCATTGCATTAGCATTTATGCAGGGGATCAAGTGTGATATACATTAAGAGAGGCCTATCTAGAGGTTTTATTCGAGCTTGAGGAATCACTAAAGTCACCAGGAAGTGGTTCATGCCCTTGAGAAGTTCAGATGCTTGTGTGGGGTTCATCTCCTGACTTAGAGGCCAACTGAAGGTTATCAATGAGTTGGGAAACTATGATTACAGGTCATAAAATTACAGGTCAAGTTCAATACTTTGCATAACTCAAATAGACTTTTTTCCAACATGAAAGTCGCTCCGAATGGCGTCATTGGGTCAACTAAACCTCAAGGTTTTAATGGGTTAGCTCATGGTGGAAGTTTGATAAAAGTCACTTTGGTGAAAACATGTTGTTGCACCCCAAAATTTGACCAACATTTATTCATTCATGGAGTATTTGAAAGTTGATACCTTCATCAGAAAGTTCAAGAGATCCTCAGAGGAAGTGGGTTGAAACCAGGGTTGTGTGCTTCACAGTTTGAGAGTTGTGAGTACCCCTCAGATGATTCTGAGACTTTGAGAATGAACTTGATGTTTTGAGAAAGCTTATGAGATGCCTTGATAGCCTTCATAAAGCCCAGAGAAGTCATTATGTGAGAATTCAGAAGATTCAACCATGAATGGTAGAATTAGGGTTTTGACTGGGTCAACCCTAGACCAGCTGAAGATTTGGAGAAGGTTGAGACTTAATCCAAGGGCCATGAGATCATGGAATGATGCATAGAGATTATATAAAGATGATTCCTAGACCAACTCATCATGATTGAGGAGTTTGAGAAGTTTTGGGTTAGGGTTTCTGAGGATTGTCAGTGGAAAAACCCTAATTTGATCCCTATCTTCCAGGCAGTTTTAGCACTAGATGTGATTGATATCTCATTTTCCCCACAACATGAATGTTGTAGAGCTTGTTCTAAGCTTTAATTTGAGTGGTGGAAGTCCTTGATAGGAGTTACAGAGCTCAAGTTATGGTTTTGACAAATTACAGGTCAGCAGAGGTGTGTGAATCTGGGTCCTTGAAAGTCACCCAACTTCCAGACAACTTTTGCCCTAGTAGGTTGATTCCTATGGTTTCTTGGTCAACATGAATGTTGAAGAGGATCTTCTTAGCTTTAATTTGAGTGGTAGAAGTCCTTGATTGGATTTGTGGAACTCAAGTTATGGTTTGAACAAGGCAGGGGTATTTTGGTCATTTGTCAGTTATAGGTCATTTTAGCCAATGCCTAAAACTCCTATTTCCAAGCCTCAAATGGAAAAACTCAAAACATGAAAGTTGCTCAAAATGTGATTTTAAGTCTAGAAAGGAGGTCACAAATTGTTGAAAAAGCTCATAGCACAAGATTCCATGATTGGTCAAAAATGAACTAAAAATGACTTATAACTTTGAAAAGTTGAAATTGAAAAGTGTTTTGGGAGATCTACAAATCCAAAATAGGTCATCCAATATATCATTTTGATTGGAAAAAACATTTTGAGAAGATTGGTTTAAGTAGAATTTTCATTTGAGGCTTAAAAGATGAGGTTCCTTTGGAAATTTGTTACTTAAGAAAGAAGGCAATGTTGGAAAACTTAACATAAGGCAATTACAAGGCATGTGAGCTTCCTTACCATTTCATATTATCATGTGGTGAGATTTTAAAAGGTGTGTAAGTTGGTTAGAAGTGATATATCATGAGATAACCAATATGGCATAACATGAGATTTTAAGGAAACTTCCATCACATTCTAGATGATTCTAGAAACTTCCATTGATTGTTATAAAAAGAATGCATCAAGGAGTGTTAGAGGTTGGTGAAAGTGAAGCCAAGTCAGAGGAGAGAGAGAAGTGCATAGCCATTGGAGAAGTTTCTTCAAGTTGAAGCAACTTGAGTTTTCTTTCACTTCAAGCCACTTCCTTCCATACAAGTGCAAACAGAAGGCTCTTCACCATTGTAGGATCTCATTGAAGCCATTCCAAGCTTTGGAACCATCTCTACATCACTGCACCATTAACTTCTTGACAGGTTTTTCTTCACCCCATACCTCCTAAATTATGCTGTTTTAGTCAGTTCTTTAGGCATAGAGATAATGTGTTAGGGTAGAGGATTCTTTCCCTCGAATTAGAGCAAGATTGGTGAGGTTTCACACCAGAACCATGAATCTTTGATTTCCCATAGCTATCTGTTTAGGAGGTTTTAGGTAGCATGAATTGGTTTAGAATCACCAGGATAGCATCAAGAATATCTGTGGATCATTATGATGAAGTTTAGTGAGGATTGGTATCAGGTTAAGTTTGTGAACCGTGTTTGTACCAAGATATTCAAGGGCTCTGTTTGGATTATCCACGAGGAGTTAAGAAAAAGTGAACGTATGGTTGTAATCTAGGCATTTCGTAGATGTTTTTTCATGTTTAGGTCGAGGGGAGCCGTGGTGTGTGGAGAGAGCTAGAAGAGCTCGAACGTGCGTGCATGGAGGCAAGGGGTTCTGCAAACCCTAGTTTGGTTGGAGAAGACGAAGGGATGTCCGTTGGATCAAGTCCTAATATTGACTAATTCCTCAGATCCAAGGGCTGTGAACGAGTCTGAGAAAAGAGAGGGAAGATTCAAATTGTATGAAACGCGTCGTTTCATTAATAAGCCATTCTGGGCTTATTTTCTATCCCCACCCCCCTTTATTTCTGGCCCAATACTTTTAACTGGCGCGCTTTACTTAATACACCCCCCACCCCTTTAATTCTTTTATTTCTTTTTAATTTCCTTTTAATATTTTCTGTTTTTGAATAATTCATATAAAATAGATAAAAAATGATTTTTAATTTCTTCTTTTTTCTATGAGTAGATTAAAGTGAGTAGAAAATTATAAAAATAAAATTGAGATTTTATTTTTAGGTTTAATAATTTTAGTAGATTTCCCAATTAAATAGCTTTTTAATTGTTTCATTTTGGTATTTGATTTTGTAGGAATTGTTTTAGTACTTTCCATTAATCTTTTTTACCCATTCTTTTTGGTGCAATTAGATGATGAGTCATACTTCCCCATAGGATTTTTTCTAGATTTTTTAGAATTGATCTTGATTAGTTTAATTAGGGTTGACTTAGGATAGTCTAATTAGGGTTTAGAATTGTGCATAGGTGATGATTCCTTTCTTTGATTGAGTTTTATCTTGATTTTTAGGTAGAAACCTTTGTAGATGTTATGAGAAGGTGTTGAGGACCCTTATGAATATTTGTTGAATTTTTCCCCATTAGTTTAATATTTTTAGGTATTATCTGAAGATTGCCTGATGATGTGATTTGTTCAGTGGGTTATCTGTTCATCTGTGGGGTTCTTTCTGAGGAATTGGATGAAGGGCTTGGGTTGCCTTGAGGACTTTGATGGAGAGCATCATGAGGGGAAGCTTGTAGATCAAGATGCAGAGACCCAGAGCTTGGCTGATGCCCTGTTGGTGAGGTTTGAGAGCCTGAAGTTTGAAGGAAGTTCATGGTACTTTCCTGAGGAAGGCACTATGAATGACTTTCATCCTTCCTTCTCACCTCCTTCTCAAGTATCCAATGATGTTGGAGCCAACTTGTGAGTTTAATTTCTCCTGAGGAGGAATGTAAACTGATCACATGTTGTTGAGCCACATGGGATACAACTCCTAAGTGGAAGCCTCCTAGTACTTTCCTGAGGAAGGTCCTATGGGTCTATTCACTTAGTTCCACTAGTTGATCTAGGATTTCTTAAGTATCCAATGATGTTGGAGCCAACTTGTGAGTTTAATTTCTCCTGAGGAGGAATGTAAACTGATCACATGTTGTTGAGCCACATGGGATACAACTCCTAAGTGGAAGCCTCCTAGTACTTTCCTGAGGAAGGTCCTATGGGTCTATTCACTTAGCTCCACTAGTTCAGATAGGATTTCCTAAATATCCAGTGATGTTGGAGCCTGCTTGTGAGTTTAATCACTCCTGAGGAGGGATGTAAACTGATCACAGTGGTTGAGCCACATAGGGTATGATTCCTGAGTATACACCTCTTAGTGTTCTCCTGAGGAAGACACTATGAGCTTGCTTGCTTAGCTCCCTTTCTTTGGTAAGCTTATTCTGAAGCTTGAAGACTGGGAATGATTTCTCCTGCCTAGGGTTCTGCTTGAGAGTTTTGCTTAGGTTTGTTTAGATCCTGTGATTAGGGTTAGGGTTAGAGAATAGATGATTCTTTCTCAGGTGTGTTTTGTTTGCCTGATGGCACTTCATTTCCTTTATCTGTATGATTGCAGTTTACTGTCATTGCTTGATAGCATGGTGATTATTTTCAGTATGATTACTGCTATTTCATGACTGGCTTGAGGTTGAGACGAGCTTGTGGAGGCTGAAGCCCCACACATATTTCCTCCCTCACTTGCATTGCATGCATTTTACTGTTAAAACTGATGTTTTTGTCTGTATTCTGTGTATCATTGACATGATCCCTTAGGACTCTCATTTCTTCTGATGAGGATTTGATGATAGACTTTTAGGTTGAAACCTATGCATGACAACATCTAGGAGTTCCCTGTTCAAACCTCAACCATAGGATGAATCCATGGCATGATAATAGTAGGACTTGATAGTCTCCCTCCTAGTTGAGCCATATTTTCAGTAGTTTCCCGAACTACGTTTGCTCTGATCTTTCATACCAGATGAAAGTACGTAGGCATAGGATGCGATATCCTAGCGAGCAACCTTTCCCCTCATAATCCCGTAGTTAGCCGAACTACGTTGACTCTGATTTCTCATTCTCTGATGGGAATACGTAGGCATAAAGCGCGATGCTTTGCCGAGTCATTTTTCTTTTCTTTTTTAGCCAGCCTTGATAGGTAGATAGATTATAACCAACCCGTCCAAGTAAACAAACAAGCGAGGATCCCGTCGAGTACGACGGACGTGAGGGGTGCTAATACCTTCCCCTTGCGTAACCGACTCCCGAACCCAGACAATGGTTGCGATGACCTTGTCTTACCCTTATTCGTCAGGTTTTTCCAATCGTTTCCTTTCCCGCTCTGAGGGATAAATAACGAAAGGTGGCGACTCTTCTGTCATGCCGGCACCTTATTTTCGCGCAAGCGACAGCTGGCGACTCTGCTGGGGACGCAAGCATCTAGGGACTTTTCCCATCCCTTATGCTGGGACCGTTTCCCATCCCCTACGCGAGTCAATCCTATCGTTTGTGTGTTTGCTTGTTGGGTTGCGTTTGTTTATCGCATCTTTGCTTCTCGCGCTTTACTTCCTGCATTTTATTTCCCGCATTTTATTTCCAGTTTGATATGATTATCTGTGCTGCTGTGGGAGAGGGATGTTACTGTGAGTGAAAAGCCGGACCTGGGCTTTGAGTACACACCTAGATATAGTTGTGGAGAAGTAGTAGACGAACCTGTCTGTTGAGCAGGCACAGTTCCCTACGAAAATCTGCGCTCAGACGAGATTCTTGCAGAGGTGCTCCTTTCCGGTCCTGAGGATCTGAGGGGAGTCCAGACGTGAGGATTGTCGACTCTGGGGACCGATCATTTGGAAGTCAGCTAAGAGAGGCCTCTTCATGACTTGACGATGCCACTCCTTCTGGGAATCGTATTGTCACTCATGAATGTCTGTGACGCTGACGACCGCATAGGATGCCGTACCTTTGTCCGTGGATTAGGTCCATCATACCTGTGAGTGGGGTTGGGATATTGCAGGAAACTTTGACCTCCAGACCACCTGGTTTTCTTGACAGCGAATCAATTATGTTGGGTCCTCAGTTGCAGATATGTTCTTGATAGAGCAAGGGTTTGATCAGAGGATCTTATCGTCGGGTGTTTGTTTGTTCTTGATAGAGCAGGTTCCGATCAGAGTATTGTTATCAGAGGTTTGTTCTGGATGGAGCAGATTTTTGAGTGAGGTCTGAGGATCTCGTCAGCAGTTGTTATTTTGTTCTTGATAGGGCAGGTTTTGAGTGAGGTTTGAAGATCTCATCAGTAGCCGTGTATTTGTTCTTGAGAGGGCAGATTTGTGATTTGGGGTCTGAAGACTTCTCCAACAGATATTCCTTGATCTTGCATCCAGGGTTTTTCATTATCAGGCCTTCGTTCTTGTCAGAGCAGAATCTTGATCTCGATCCTACCAGATGGTTATTCACAACAGATCAGATCAGTGGGTTTACACCGGGGTTTCCTTCTCAGCAGTGACTGTTGACATCGAATCTCCACAGCAGCCTTGGATATATTGTTGCATGCCTGCATTTTGCATTAGCTTGCATAATCATTCCATTAGCGTGTGTCTGTGAGGTTGCTGTCTCCATGATTGGGCCTAGATTCTTCTCCTTATTATTATCAGCAGATGCCAGGACCGGGGAAATCTCTCAAGCACACAGACACACGCATGCATTTGCATGAAGCATTCTTGCATGACATACATTCTGTTGCTTTTCCTAACCTTTAATCTTGACAGGTTTTTCAGGTACTCAGGTTCCGAGCTGCTTTCAGGATTGATCAAAGATTCATCCACCGTTACTCGACTCGCGCCAATCAAACGAGAATCATGGACCAGGTACAATCAGATGTTCAGGAGCTTCGTGAAAGGATGGATCGTTTTATGGAGTTGATGCAAGTAGTTGCGAACGGGCAAGAGCAACTTCGTACTTTAGTTCAACCTCTCATCTCCAGGGTTGACAGCAATGGAATTCTTCACGGCGGGGCCGTACCCACTCCTCCTCCTCAAGTGGATACTCCTCAGAACGTTGTTCCTGCTGCCGGGGGCAACGGTAGTGCTAACGGCAATCTTATGAATAATCTCGGACTTAACGCGGCGGGCGCCGTCAATGGTGGTTTGGGAGCCAATGTTAATGTTGGTGCAGGAAATATGGTGGTGCCTCAACCGTGGCTGGAGGACCATCAGGACGACATTTTCTCTCAGAGAGGTGCAGAGGCTGAGTTGACTGCTGAAGCAAGACTCAGGTTCAAGGCACTGGAAGATAAAATGAGAGATATAGAAAATCAGAACACATTGGGCGTTGACATGTCCAAACTTGGGCTGATTGCTGACTTTAAAGTACCTCACAAGTTTAAGGTGCCTATCTTTGAGAAGTATAGAGGCACTACTTGTCCCCGTGTTCATCTCCGATCGTATTACAGAAAGATGTCCGCTTACTCTGATGATGAGAAGTTGCTGATGCACTTCTTTCAGGATAGTCTTTCTGGCCCATCGCTTGAATGGTATATGGGTTTGGAACCCGCTGCTGTGCGAACGTGGAAAGATCTCGCTGAAGCATTTGTTCTCCACTATCAGTATAATAGCGACTTGGCTCCCAACCGAGTTCAGCTTCAGAATCTCTCGCAGCGAAGCAATGAAAGCTTCAAAGAGTACGCCCAGCGGTGGCGTGAATTGGCTGCTCGGGTTCAACCGCCGATGGTTGAGCGTGAGTTGGTACAGATGTTCGTGGCTACTCTTCCCGGAGTCTATTATGAGAAGTTGGTTAGTGGCATGTCCGGGACATTCTCGGCCCTCATCACTTTGGGCGAGCATGTTGAAAATGGTATAAAGATCGGCAAGATTCAAGGCGAATCATCCTCAGCTGGAGGAGCTACCAAGAAACCATATACTGGCAAACGCCGAGAGGGCGATGCCAGTGCTGTCTCTAACGCTAGGAGAAAGGGCAAGGGCCCTCAGTCTCAGATCGCTAGCATAAACATCCCAGCTGCTCCCCCTCAGCCGCAGCAGCAGCCTCAGCAACAGAATAATCCGGGATATAAGAAATATCAGCATCGGGGTCCCCTCGCAAACCGTCATTTGGAAACTCCTCCTATGTCGTATGCCCAGCTTCTGCAGACGTTGCTTCAGCTCCAACTGGTTCAGAAAAGGACGCTAGCTCCCTTGACAGGGGCACCACCACCCGGGTACGATGCTAATGCTACATGTGAATTTCATTCTGGGGCACCTGGCCATACAGTTGAGAACTGCAAAGCTTTTAAGCATAAGGTCCAGGACATGATTGACGCCAAGATAATAAATTTTTCTGACAACGTGCCCAACGTCACCAAGAATCCGATGCCTCATCATAGGGGGGGCGGAGTAAATGCTGTCATCACTGAAGAGAATTCAGACTTGCTGACTGATGTCAGAGATTTGAAAACGCCACTGAGTTTTGTTAAAGCTAAACTGCTGAAGAAAGGCTTCTTTCCCGGGTGTGGGGAATTTTGTATGGCATGTGCTACGCTTCCTGACGGGTGTGAGCAGTTGAGTGAAGGTATCCAGAGTCTGATGACCGAGGGTATTTTACAGTTTAGTCGAAGCATTGAGAATGCGTCAGGGGAAGTCGTGCTGAAGCAGGCGGACGAAGTTGCTACTATCACCATTCCTCGCCACCCTATCACCATTTCTGCACCTCGTCCTCCTACTATCACCATCACCAGGGCTGGACCAATCCCGTTCGAGAGTACCAATGCCGTGCCATGGCATTACGGCGCTGAAGTGTATTGTAATGGCCAGAAGGTAGAGATTGAGCCGCCCAGATCGACTGCGCAGAATCTTGCTGAGGCCAGTGGTATCACCAGAAGTGGCAGAGTGTTCGCGCCGGCAGAGGGTGCGGCAGAGAAGGTAGTCAGGGCTGACGCTGCTGATAAGGGCAAAGGTAAAGCTGTTGAGGAGGTTCCTGCGGGGGCAGAAAAAGACTTGTTGGTTAAAGACGCAGAAGAGTTCATGCGGCTGATCAGGAAAAGTGACTACAAGATTGTAGATCATCTTCACCAGACTCCGTCAAAGATCTCAATTCTCAACCTGTTGCTGTGTTCTGAAGCACACCGCAACGCATTGCTGAAAGTATTGAATGCTGCATACGTGCCGCAGGAGATATCGGTTAATCAACTTGAGGAAGTAGTAGCTCATGTCAACGCTGGTAATGGGCTGGGTTTTACAGATTTGGAGCTGACGCCCAAGGGAAGAGACCACAACCATGCCTTGCACGTCTCGATCGAGTGCAGAGGCACCATTATGTCACATGTCCTAGTAGATACGGGCTCCTCGCTGAACGTGCTTCCGAAGAAAGCACTAATGAAGTTGGATACCCGGGGACTGCTGTGCACGCCCAGTGATCTGGTCGTAAAGGCTTTTGACGGAACCAAACGCCACGTCTTTGGAGAATTGACCCTGCCAATTCAAGTCGGTCCAGAGACGTTTAATGCAGTGTTCTATATTATGGATATCATGCCCGCCTACAGTTGCCTCTTAGGTCGGCCGTGGATTCATTCTGCTGGTGCCGTAACGTCTACGTTGCATCAGAAACTTAAATATGCTGTTGGGGGCAGCATAGTGACAGTTTGCGGAGAGGAGGACATCATGGTAAGCCACCTGTCGTCTTTCAAGTATGTCGAAATGGATGGCGAGATCCATGAGACTCTTTGCCAGGCGTTTGAGACCGTCAGGGTGAAGGAAGTAGCTCCCATTGTTGCGGAGAAGCAGGAGGTAAACCTCTCTTCGTTTAAGGAAGCTAGAGCCGTTGTCGAAGCTGGTTCTACCCCAGGCTGGGGGCACGTTTTGGATATACCATTCAAACAGGATAAGTTTGGATTGGGATATTCTCCTGAAGCTGAAGCTTCAACTTCTTCTGGTAGCTCATCTCGTGGAAAGGGGCCGATCCTATTCACCAAAGGAGGAGTAATATTCGAAAGTGTCAACGCAGCGTCAGAGGACAGCGGAGACAGTGACTGTGATCTAGATGCCTGGATTCAACCGAGCAAGCCAGGCGAGCGCCTTCACAACTGGACCATCAAGGAGATTATCGAGCTGACAAGTGAAGAGTAATGATTTGCTTTTTACAATCTTTTGTACAACCCTATGTCCTGCCCGGGGCATAGTGGTTTTACTGTCAGGGCCTTGTTGGATTATGTGTATACATTTTATCGATAAATAAAAAGGCGTTTTCTTCATAATCAAATATTGTGTTCTCTGTTATTCATATTTTATGTTTGTTTTGAAAAACAGCAAAATGGCAACGAGGTTCGTGCTAACCTGCATATTCCTGCTTTAAACTTAACCCTTGTTATTGCAGGATCCACGTAACAGACGACATCGACTCTGGACCCTCTACGGCTCACTACGACTTTGATTGCCCGATCTATCAAGCCGAGGATGAGATTGATGAAGACGAAGACCTTCCGGAAGAATTGGCCCGCTTGTTGAAACAAGAGGAGAAGGTTATTCTGCCTCATGAGGAGGAGATTGAGATCATAAATCTGGGTTCTGAGGAGCTTATCAGGAATGTCAGAGTCGGGGCTGCGCTGCAGAACGATGTCAAGCATAGACTGGTCGAGATGCTTCGAGAGTATAGTGACGTCTTTGCTTGGTCATATGAGGATATGCCTGGACTTGACACAGATATCGTGGTTCATCGCTTGCCGTTGCGAGAAGATTGCCCTCCAGTCAAGCAGAAGCTCAGGAGGACGAGACCAGACATGGCTGTAAAAATCAAAGAAGAGGTCCAGAAGCAGTTGGATGCAGGATTTTTAGCCGTCACCACCTACCCTCCGTGGGTCGCCAACATAGTGCCTGTACCGAAGAAGGACGGTAAGGTACGTATGTGCGTCGATTATCGGGACTTGAATAGGGCGAGCCCTAAGGATGATTTCCCGTTGCCTCATATCGATGTGTTGGTCGACAATACAGCCCAGTTTTCCGTGTTTTCATTCATGGATGGCTTCTCCGGTTACAATCAGATTAAGATGGCACCGGAGGACATGGAGAAAACAACGTTCATCACCCCCTGGGGCACGTTTTGCTACAAGGTAATGCCCTTCGGTCTGAAGAACGCAGGGGCCACTTACCAGCGAGCAATGGTAACTTTGTTTCATGATATGATTCATCACGAGATTGAGGTCTATGTTGATGACATGATTGCAAAGTCCCAAACGGAGGAGGGGCATCTGGTCAATTTGCTGAAGCTGTTTGAAAGGCTTAGGAAGTTCAAGCTGAGGCTGAATCCTAACAAGTGCACTTTCGGGGTGCGGTCCGGAAAGTTATTGGGGTTTATCGTTAGTGAACGAGGTATTGAAGTTGATCCTGCGAAGATAAAAGCTATCCAAGAGATGCCAGCGCCGAGAACGGAAAAAGAAGTCCGTGGTTTCTTGGGCCGAATAAACTACATTGCAAGGTTTATCTCTCAGCTCACGGCCACTTGTGAACCGATGTTCAAATTGTTAAAGAAAAATCAGGCGATTACTTGGAATGAGGATTGCCAGAAGGCATTCGATAAGATAAAGCAGTATCTTCAAGAACCTCCGATCTTGATACCCCCAGTGGCTGGACGGCCATTAATCATGTACTTGACAGTTCTGGAGAATAGCATGGGGTGTGTTCTCGGTCAGCACGACGAGACGGGCAGAAAGGAGCATGCCATTTATTACTTGAGTAAAAAGTTCACTGAGTGTGAATCTCGATACTCGATGCTGGAGAAGACGTGTTGTGCACTAGCTTGGGCCGCCAAACGTCTACGACAGTATATGCTCAATCACACCACTATGCTGATTTCGAAGATGGACCCGATCAAGTATGTCTTCGAGAAGCAGGCTCTTTCGGGCAGGATTGCCAGATGGCAGATGGTGTTAACAGAATATGATATTCAGTACGTCTCTCAGAAAGCCATCAAAGGGAGCGTATTGTCTGATTACCTTGCCGAACAGCCAATCGAAGACTATCAGCCGATGAAGTTCGAGTTCCCTGACGAGGACATTATGTTTCTCAAGGCGAAGGATTGCGAAGAGCCATTGCCCGACGAGGGGCCGGATAGGAAGTCTCAGTGGAAGTTGATATTCGACGGAGCGGTTAATTCCTATGGAAGTGGTATCGGGGCTATCATCACAACTCCTCACGGATCCCACATCCCGTTTACTGCGAGACTGACGTTTCCAGTTACCAACAACGAAGCCGAGTATGAAGCGTGTATTATGGGTCTAGAAGAGGCAATTGATTTGAGAACCAAGAATCTAGACATATATGGTGACTCAGCGCTTGTAATCAATCAGATCAAAGGGGAGTGGGAGACTCGTCAACCGAATCTAGTTCCGTACATGAATTACGCCAGAAGGCTGCTTCCGTTCTTTGACCGAGTAGAACTTCATCATGTGCCCCGGGCTGAAAATCAAATGGCTGATGCTTTAGCCACGTTGGCTTCAATGTATAAGGTCAATCTTTGGAATGAAGCTCCAAGCATTGTTCTTTCGCGTCTTGACAGACCAGCATATGTGTTCGCAATCGAGGATGCCACTGACGGCAAGCCATGGTTCCACGATATTCAGACCTTCCTTATGACTAAGGAGTATCCCGCGGGTGCGTCAACCCAGGATAAGAAGACTCTGAGGAGGCTATCTGGAAACTTTTATCTCAACCCTGATGGAGTGCTGTATAGAAGAAACCACGATCTCGTGCTGCTCAGATGTGTAGACGAGAAAGAGGCCAGTATGCTCATGGAGGAAGTCCATGAGGGCACATTTGGTACGCACGCCGGCGGGCATGCCATGACGAGGAAGATCCTGAGGGCAGGATATTACTGGTTGACTATGGAGTCGGATTGCTTCAGATTCGCGAGGAAGTGTCATAAATGCCAGATTTATGCTGATAGAGTTCATGTGCCGCCATGCCCCTTGAATGTCATGTCCTCCCCTTGGCCGTTCTCCATGTGGGGCATTGACATGATAGGCAAGATCGAGCCCACCGCATCCAATGGTCATCGTTTTATTCTGGTAGCTATCGACTACTTCACCAAGTGGGTGGAGGCAGCCTCGTACGCTAATGTGACCAAGCAGGTGGTTGCTAAATTCATTAAGAGGGACATCATCTGTCGCTATGGAATTCCCGAGCGGATCATTACTGATAATGGTTCGAATTTGAATAACAAGATGATGAAGGAGCTGTGCCAGAGCTTCAAGATTGAACACCACAACTCATCTCCTTATCGGCCGAAGATGAATGGCGCTGTTGAAGCGGCTAACAAGAACATCAAGAAGATTGTTCAGAAGATGGTTGTGACGTATAAAGATTGGCACGAGATGCTGCCGTTTGCCTTGCACGGTTATCGTACCACGGTGCGTACGTCGACCGGGGCAACTCCTTTCTCCTTGGTGTACGGTATGGAAGCTGTCCTACCGCTAGAAGTGGAGATTCCCTCTTTGCGAGTTTTGGTTGATGTGAAGCTTGATGAGGCAGAATGGGTGACGAATCGCCTGAACCAGCTCAGTCTGATGGACGAGAAGAGGCTAGCATCGATTGCATTTGGTCGCCTGTACCAAAGCCGAATGAAGAAAGCTTATGATAAGAAGGTGCGTCCTCGAAGCTTTCAGACGGGTGATCTCGTCCTGAAGAAGATTCTTCCGCCACACTCCGATCACCGGGGCAAGTGGACTCCGAATTACGAAGGGCCGTATGTCGTCAGCAAGGTCTTCTCGGGAGGAGCTTTGCTGTTATCCACGATGGATGGTGAAGATTTTGCATCCCCGGTGAACGCGGACGCAGTTAAAAAATACTTTGCTTGAAAGCGACCCGCTGGACAAAAAAAGAAAGAGTCCAGGCAAAAAAGGGGCATCCCGGCGAACCAAAAACAGAATAAAAGGTTCGGGCAAAAATTAGGGATATATCGAAAAAATGTACACCCGCGAAGTCGAAAACCTACACTGGGCGGCTTCGGCAAAAAAGGGTATCCCGGTGAACTGAAAACCCGAAAGGGCGGTTCACGCAAAAGTTAGGGATTTAAATAAGCAAATGACTGCGTTCCGCGTATGGACTTTCATTGTTTAGTGGTTCGGAAGACCTGAGGGCCGTTTATCTGAATCAATCTCTTCCAAAGCTGAAGCGTCGGAGAAGTATCGAAGTCGAGTGGGTCTTAGAGGGATCAACTCATGGTGTTCGTCTACGCCTCGATTGCCGACATTTGTATATACTGATGTATATTTATGTTTTCTTTTTTGCGCGGCTTCCTCATTTCAGGAGCTTGCCTCTGTTGTAAAACATTTTTGCCCATTCAGGGGTCCACCATCAATAAAATGCACATTATTCAGCAATTCTACTTGTCTGTTTTGCATTTATCTGTTTTGTTTGCGAATGATAACGCCAATGTGTTTTTTGATAAAATGCGCATACATAAACCTGCGGGCCTAAGCCTATTGATTGTCGAAACAATTAATTAATTGAACGTTGTCGCGAGATAATAACCCTGATAGGCCCCTTTGAGGAGGGTATCTTGTCTGTTTGTTTGTGTCGTTGCAGGCATAGCACCCGTCAGAAGATGTGTCGTGCGTATCCCCGAAGCAGGATGAGTCCTCCTTCTTCAGCAGAGTTCAGTGATCTCTCCTCCGCGGAATCAGAATCAGATAGTGAGCATTGATATGTCTTCCCCAGGTAGAGGTGATTCTCTTCCCCAAGCAGACGCATCCAGAAGGAACGTCACCTCATCAGCTGAGTCCAGCACTGAAGCATGATTGATTTTCCCCCGCACTGGGTCACAAGTGCAGACATCATAGAAGTGTTCGGGTGCCGAAGCTCGTGTTTTCCCCAGTAAAGTCGCTGAAGCATGATTGATTTTCCCCCAGCACCGGGTCACAAGTGCAGGATTCGCAAGAAGCTAGCCGTATACCGAAGTATGCAGTAACTGATAGTGCCAGACTGAAGTCTCCAGTGGAATTGAGATTCCTCACCAGAATCAGGCTCTCTCCTGAAGATGGACGATTCCTTCTTCCCCAGTAGAGTGTTGGGACAGCTGATGTTGTATTCCCCGGCAGAGTTGTACTCTCCCCGAAGTCAGGTGATCCTTTCCTCCCCAGCGGAATTGAAGTTCCCCATCAGGGTTGCCCTCTTCAGTGAAGTAGAATGATTTCTCTCCCCGGCTGAGTCCGCAGAAAAGCAGAATCCTTGGAGGTTGATCAGATCATGATTAATTCTCCCCAGCAGAGCATGGAGCAGCCGATGCTGTATTTCCCCCAGAGTCGTACTCTATCCAGTAAAGCAGAATGATTTCTCCCTCCTCAGCCGAGTCTGCAGATGTCCAAGGGATCCGAATCCTTGGAAGTGGGTCAGATCATGATTGGTTTTTCCCCAGTGGAGTGTTGAACAGCTGAAGTTGGTTCCCCACGGAATGGTTATCCCCAGAAGAGTGGCCGAGATGGCCGCGCAATTCATTCGCGCGATTGATATCAGCAGATCCAAGTTCTCGTAGAGCTTCGTCCCCTGCAGCAGTCAGCTGAAGTTGTTCCCCTGCAGCAGTTCGCGGAAGATTGATTCCCCAGACAGAGCCTAATTGATATTGGCGTGTTCACATTCTCCTCAGCAGGATGATTCCTCTACCTGAGTGGTTCTTTCTCCTTGACAGGAGGATTCCCCCCTCGGCATTTATTTTGCTGACGGGATCGTATCATTGTGCATGACTGCATAGCATTCAACACTGCATGGCATTATGCATGATTGCATAGCACTGAGCATGATTGCATGGCATTTAGCATAAATACATATCATTCCCACCGTGTGGGGCATAGCGCAGAAGCATATGCATCATAAGCATGACCTAGGTCATCATCATCCTTGTTGAACAGGTGTACTACCAAAAGACCAGTTACTCGGGACGATTCCTGATGTTCTCCCCAGCAAGGTCGATTCCTTTAGATGATTCTTAAAGACCCCGGTGAAATCCCCACGGTCGCTCGCTCGCTCAAGATGATTTTTGAGATCCCCAGCGAAGTCTTCGGTTCAAGATGATTCTCGAATTCCTCAGCAGGGCCGTTTGCTTAAGATGACTCTTAAGACCTCAGTACAGGTTCCCGAATGGTTTGCTCAGGATGATTCGTGAGCTCCCCAGTAGCGCCTCCAGCAAAAGTTGCCCAGGAAGATTCCTGGAATCCCCAACAGAGTGGAGGTCTTTTCCCCAGCAGCAGGCAGGTAGACTGATATCCCCAGCCAAGCACAGTCATGATTGGCAGATGGAATGTTTCCCCAGGCGGATCCCGAAGGATGGTCCAGCAAGCTGAAGTTTGTTTATCCCCGTGAGTTTGAGGATTGAATGACATGAGTGTCTTGTAGCCCGAAGGCTATGTTCCCTAGAAGGGTCGTTCCCCCAGAAAGCCGTTCAGAGCATCTGTCGCTTTCCCCGTGCAGAAGTACTAGCTCTCCCTCAGTAAAGTTGGTAGGAATCGTCTGAGTGTGCTCTTTCGTTTTTCTCCAGCAGTTGTTGAAGTCGTTTGGGTGAACTCTCTCGTCTTTCTGCAGCAGAGTCTACAAGGTTGTTCGGGTGAACCCTTCTTCCTTTTCCCCAGTGAGTCGTCAGGATTATTTGGGTGAACCCTCATCCCTCTCTCCTCAACAGAGTTGTTAACGTGATGATTATGTCCGGTGACCCGACATGTTTGCTTTTAATTAGCAACGATTTGACAGGATGTCAAGTGAGTAGCAGCATGATATGTCTGCTCCAATAACGATGTCTAATCTGAGGATGGATTTCGTAAGCGCCCGAAGGCGATATCGGAAGGATCCGGTGAGTCCAGATTTCCGTGTTGAAGAATCAACAGGTAGCTGAAGACAAGGTTCCAGGGTTGTAGATACAACAGAGTGATTCGTGTGAGTCTGAAGACCACGTCAGTTGTCCTGAGGTGATGATTGATTGAAGTCGAAGATGTTTCTCCAGCTGAAGCGGAGTTTTGCCTATAGGCAAAGTGTTTGAATCCCCGTGGAGTCATGAATGGCTCAGGATACCATTTCTCTGACTAAAGTCACAGATTTCTTAAGCTGAAGCGAAGGTGCCTAAGGGCAAGGTTATCCCCCAAGGTCGTGAAGGACCTAGGATTCAATATTCGGGCTGAAGGCCGAAGTATATCCCTGACTGAAGTCTCGGATGCTCTATAGCAGAGGTGGAGTTGCCTGAAGGCAGATCCTTGTATCCTTGAAGGGCAAGGATCACTTTCTTCAGACTGAAGTCGAAGGATACCTCCTGCAGAGTTGCCATCCTTGGAGGCCAAGGATGCTTATCTTCAGAAGTACTTGAAGATCTTTTCTAGCTGAAGCTAGAGGCGGCCAGGGGCCAGGGTTTCATATGTCTTTAATGTTGAAGTTCTACGGCAGGCAGTGTGCAGCAGTATTCCGATGTTCGTTATGGTTCTGAGGGTGAACCCCAGATCAAAGTGTGATCGGTTAAGTCTCTCATTCCCAGCGGAGTAGCTTCAAATACGCAAGTATACCTTTTGTTCCAGGGGTGAACCCCAGGTCAGAGTTGTTCAGTGTTGTATTTTCTCCAGCGGCAACGCGGGGTATTTTGTTTAGATCCGACGGCGAGGTCAGATTATGTTTGTTTCCGGCAGCAAGGTTGGATGTTTGTTTGACGGCAATATCAGACTCCTTTAAATCCCCAACAGAGATGATGTTTGAACGACGGCGATGTCGAGTGTCTCTCAGATTATGTTTGTTTCCGGCGGCGATGTCAGATCAGTATTTCTCCAGCTAGTTGTTGAGCGGCTAGTGTTGCAGTATTCAAAGATTTGTTCCCCGCAGAGTACCGTGTGCTTGTGCAGTTGGCAAATTTTCGGGTTTACCGGTATTCAACCGTCTCGTACCTTGATTGGTTGAGAGCCGTTCGCTTCTCACCCAGTCAGGTCCAAGCCGTTTGAATAGGGGCAGCTGTTGCACCCCAAAATTTGACCAACATTTATTCATTCATGGAGTATTTGAAAGTTGATACCTTCATCAGAAAGTTCAAGAGATCCTCAGAGGAAGTGGGTTGAAACCAGGGTTGTGTGCTTCACAGTTTGAGAGTTGTGAGTACCCCTCAGATGATTCTGAGACTTTGAGAATGAACTTGATGTTTTGAGAAAGCTTATGAGATGCCTTGATAGCCTTCATAAAGCCCAGAGAAGTCATTATGTGAGAATTCAGAAGATTCAACCATGAATGGTAGAATTAGGGTTTTGACTGGGTCAACCCTAGACCAGCTGAAGATTTGGAGAAGGTTGAGACTTAATCCAAGGGCCATGAGATCATGGAATGATGCATAGAGATTATATAAAGATGATTCCTAGACCAACTCATCATGATTGAGGAGTTTGAGAAGTTTTGGGTTAGGGTTTCTGAGGATTGTCAGTGGAAAAACCCTAATTTGATCCCTATCTTCCAGGCAGTTTTAGCACTAGATGTGATTGATATCTCATTTTCCCCACAACATGAATGTTGTAGAGCTTGTTCTAAGCTTTAATTTGAGTGGTGGAAGTCCTTGATAGGAGTTACAGAGCTCAAGTTATGGTTTTGACAAATTACAGGTCAGCAGAGGTGTGTGAATCTGGGTCCTTGAAAGTCACCCAACTTCCAGACAACTTTTGCCCTAGTAGGTTGATTCCTATGGTTTCTTGGTCAACATGAATGTTGAAGAGGATCTTCTTAGCTTTAATTTGAGTGGTAGAAGTCCTTGATTGGATTTGTGGAACTCAAGTTATGGTTTGAACAAGGCAGGGGTATTTTGGTCATTTGTCAGTTATAGGTCATTTTAGCCAATGCCTAAAACTCCTATTTCCAAGCCTCAAATGGAAAAACTCAAAACATGAAAGTTGCTCAAAATGTGATTTTAAGTCTAGAAAGGAGGTCACAAATTGTTGAAAAATCTCATAGCACAAGATTCCATGATTGGTCAAAAATGAACTAAAAATGACTTATAACTTTGAAAAGTTGAAATTGAAAAGTGTTTTGGGAGATCTACAAATCCAAAATAGGTCATCCAATATATCATTTTGATTGGAAAAAACATTTTGAGAAGATTGGTTTAAGTAGAATTTTCATTTGAGGCTTAAAAGATGAGGTTCCTTTGGAAATTTGTTACTTAAGAAAGAAGGCAATGTTGGAAAACTTAACATAAGGCAATTACAAGGCATGTGAGCTTCCTTACCATTTCATATTATCATGTGGTGAGATTTTAAAAGGTGTGTAAGTTGGTTAGAAGTGATATATCATGAGATAACCAATATGGCATAACATGAGATTTTAAGGAAACTTCCATCACATTCTAGATGATTCTAGAAACTTCCATTGATTGTTATAAAAAGAATGCATCAAGGAGTGTTAGAGGTTGGTGAAAGTGAAGCCAAGTCAGAGGAGAGAGAGAAGTGCATAGCCATTGGAGAAGTTTCTTCAAGTTGAAGCAACTTGAGTTTTCTTTCACTTCAAGCCACTTCCTTCCATACAAGTGCAAACAGAAGGCTCTTCACCATTGTAGGATCTCATTGAAGCCATTCCAAGCTTTGGAACCATCTCTACATCACTGCACCATTAACTTCTTGACAGGTTTTTCTTCACCCCATACCTCCTAAATTATGCTGTTTTAGTCAGTTCTTTAGGCATAGAGATAATGTGTTAGGGTAGAGGATTCTTTCCCTCGAATTAGAGCAAGATTGGTGAGGTTTCACACCAGAACCATGAATCTTTGATTTCCCATAGCTATCTGTTTAGGAGGTTTTAGGTAGCATGAATTGGTTTAGAATCACCAGGATAGCATCAAGAATATCTGTGGATCATTATGATGAAGTTTAGTGAGGATTGGTATCAGGTTAAGTTTGTGAACCGTGTTTGTACCAAGATATTCAAGGGCTCTGTTTGGATTATCCACGAGGAGTTAAGAAAAAGTGAACGTATGGTTGTAATCTAGGCATTTCGTAGATGTTTTTTCATGTTTAGGTCGAGGGGAGCCGTGGTGTGTGGAGAGAGCTAGAAGAGCTCGAACGTGCGTGCATGGAGGCAAGGGGTTCTGCAAACCCTAGTTTGGTTGGAGAAGACGAAGGGATGTCCGTTGGATCAAGTCCTAATATTGACTAATTCCTCAGATCCAAGGGCTGTGAACGAGTCTGAGAAAAGAGAGGGAAGATTCAAATTGTATGAAACGCGTCGTTTCATTAATAAGCCATTCTGGGCTTATTTTCTATCCCCACCCCCCTTTATTTCTGGCCCAATACTTTTAACTGGCGCGCTTTACTTAATACACCCCCCACCCCTTTAATTCTTTTATTTCTTTTTAATTTCCTTTTAATATTTTCTGTTTTTGAATAATTCATATAAAATAGATAAAAAATGATTTTTAATTTCTTCTTTTTTCTATGAGTAGATTAAAGTGAGTAGAAAATTATAAAAATAAAATTGAGATTTTATTTTTAGGTTTAATAATTTTAGTAGATTTCCCAATTAAATAGCTTTTTAATTGTTTCATTTTGGTATTTGATTTTGTAGGAATTGTTTTAGTACTTTCCATTAATCTTTTTTACCCATTCTTTTTGGTGCAATTAGATGATGAGTCATACTTCCCCATAGGATTTTTTCTAGATTTTTTAGAATTGATCTTGATTAGTTTAATTAGGGTTGACTTAGGATAGTCTAATTAGGGTTTAGAATTGTGCATAGGTGATGATTCCTTTCTTTGATTGAGTTTTATCTTGATTTTTAGGTAGAAACCTTTGTAGATGTTATGAGAAGGTGTTGAGGACCCTTATGAATATTTGTTGAATTTTTCCCCATTAGTTTAATATTTTTAGGTATTATCTGAAGATTGCCTGATGATGTGATTTGTTCAGTGGGTTATCTGTTC
This sequence comes from Lathyrus sativus, assembly GCA_963859935.3. Lineage (NCBI taxonomy): Eukaryota > Viridiplantae > Streptophyta > Magnoliopsida > Fabales > Fabaceae > Lathyrus > Lathyrus sativus. The sequence goes on along the minus strand of OZ012735.1, from coordinate 459,502,146 downwards.
ATCTGTGGGGTTCTTTCTGAGGAATTGGATGAAGGGCTTGGGTTGCCTTGAGGACTTTGATGGAGAGCATCATGAGGGGAAGCTTGTAGATCAAGATGCAGAGACCCAGAGCTTGGCTGATGCCCTGTTGGTGAGGTTTGAGAGCCTGAAGTTTGAAGGAAGTTCATGGTACTTTCCTGAGGAAGGCACTATGAATGACTTTCATCCTTCCTTCTCACCTCCTTCTCAAGTATCCAATGATGTTGGAGCCAACTTGTGAGTTTAATTTCTCCTGAGGAGGAATGTAAACTGATCACATGTTGTTGAGCCACATGGGATACAACTCCTAAGTGGAAGCCTCCTAGTACTTTCCTGAGGAAGGTCCTATGGGTCTATTCACTTAGTTCCACTAGTTGATCTAGGATTTCTTAAGTATCCAATGATGTTGGAGCCAACTTGTGAGTTTAATTTCTCCTGAGGAGGAATGTAAACTGATCACATGTTGTTGAGCCACATGGGATACAACTCCTAAGTGGAAGCCTCCTAGTACTTTCCTGAGGAAGGTCCTATGGGTCTATTCACTTAGCTCCACTAGTTCAGATAGGATTTCCTAAATATCCAGTGATGTTGGAGCCTGCTTGTGAGTTTAATCACTCCTGAGGAGGGATGTAAACTGATCACAGTGGTTGAGCCACATAGGGTATGATTCCTGAGTATACACCTCTTAGTGTTCTCCTGAGGAAGACACTATGAGCTTGCTTGCTTAGCTCCCTTTCTTTGGTAAGCTTATTCTGAAGCTTGAAGACTGGGAATGATTTCTCCTGCCTAGGGTTCTGCTTGAGAGTTTTGCTTAGGTTTGTTTAGATCCTGTGATTAGGGTTAGGGTTAGAGAATAGATGATTCTTTCTCAGGTGTGTTTTGTTTGCCTGATGGCACTTCATTTCCTTTATCTGTATGATTGCAGTTTACTGTCATTGCTTGATAGCATGGTGATTATTTTCAGTATGATTACTGCTATTTCATGACTGGCTTGAGGTTGAGACGAGCTTGTGGAGGCTGAAGCCCCACACATATTTCCTCCCTCACTTGCATTGCATGCATTTTACTGTTAAAACTGATGTTTTTGTCTGTATTCTGTGTATCATTGACATGATCCCTTAGGACTCTCATTTCTTCTGATGAGGATTTGATGATAGACTTTTAGGTTGAAACCTATGCATGACAACATCTAGGAGTTCCCTGTTCAAACCTCAACCATAGGATGAATCCATGGCATGATAATAGTAGGACTTGATAGTCTCCCTCCTAGTTGAGCCATATTTTCAGTAGTTTCCCGAACTACGTTTGCTCTGATCTTTCATACCAGATGAAAGTACGTAGGCATAGGATGCGATATCCTAGCGAGCAACCTTTCCCCTCATAATCCCGTAGTTAGCCGAACTACGTTGACTCTGATTTCTCATTCTCTGATGGGAATACGTAGGCATAAAGCGCGATGCTTTGCCGAGTCATTTTTCTTTTCTTTTTTAGCCAGCCTTGATAGGTAGATAGATTATAACCAACCCGTCCAAGTAAACAAACAAGCGAGGATCCCGTCGAGTACGACGGACGTGAGGGGTGCTAATACCTTCCCCTTGCGTAACCGACTCCCGAACCCAGACAATGGTTGCGATGACCTTGTCTTACCCTTATTCGTCAGGTTTTTCCAATCGTTTCCTTTCCCGCTCTGAGGGATAAATAACGAAAGGTGGCGACTCTTCTGTCATGCCGGCACCTTATTTTCGCGCAAGCGACACATGTGAAAAGGCATAGTTTGGTATTTCTTCAAAATTTAATCAAATAAGTCCATGTTTGTACTTATTTTGAGTGAAAATCTCATTTTAAGAACAATGACACTTTTACATTTTTCATTTGAAGCTTTCTTCATGAGCTATTACAAGATTTCTTCACACTTAAGTAACACTTTGAATCTAAGCCCTTAAGATTGAAACAATGGATAATTTTGGACCCTAGATATATCTTATGATGCAAGATATAAAACCAAATGGAGCCAAGGCAAAAATCCTCTTCCAGGATCATTTTTTCTCACATTCTTCCATTTTTTTCCATTTTCCCACAATTTTCTACATTTGAAAAATTGATTTTTCAATTCATTCATTCTCTCCATTTTTGTTCCTTTTCTCATTGCCAATCAACTCCATAATATTCATATACTTGATTCCTCATTTTTTTGGAGAGAATTGGAGCAAGAACAAGCTTATAGTAATTGGAAAAAGTGGTGTTCATGTCAAAATCGAATTCCGTTTTCCACTTCGTTTCAAGTCATTTCTTTGATCCTAATACCTCTACCAAGGTTTATTGAAGGTTTCTACATAATTTTCCAAGGAAATTCATGCTCCATTGAAGCTCCATAATTCATTTTTCGGAGGTAATGGAAATTCAAGTTTTCTCCATAATTATAAATCTTTTTTATGCCATTTTTATACCAGTGCATTCCTCTCATCTCCTATTTGGATTATGGTACAAAAAAGATCATTTTTGTGACGATTTTTGGTTCCTGGAATTTTCTTGGATGCATTCTTTTTGAAGAAATTAGTGGATAAAAGTGAAGTTTAATGGTATATTTAGAATGCCCATGAAAAAATAATAAGGTTTGGCTCAAGAAAAAGTGATTTTGGTCAAGAAATGAGAAAGTTATAATTTTTGCCAAAGGTTGAAGATGACCGGAATTATTTCCGGCCACCATGAGCAAGCCGGACCACCGCGGGCGCCTCCCTCCTCTCTGTTTTCGTCCACATAGCCAGACGGTACAGACACCGTCCGATCGCGCCCCAAGTGAAGACTTGGTAGGCCGATCGGACACCTCTCATGCGCCCACGTCATGCGCCACGCAAGCAGCCCGTCAGCTTCATTAAACCACATCTGTGCCAACTCAGCCAAATGTACCCCATGTCCCCTGTTCGAATCCAGCTTGTGCCTTTTTTATTTATTCACTTATTTCCTTATGTTTCTCATATGTTCATGTTCTTATCTTGTTCTTTTATTTTTCTTTCTTTTACATGTTGACTTCTAAATATCATAAAAAATAGGAAAATTAGTCTTTTTGATCCCCATTTTTTTTCTGCATAATCTACAAGATGTCTAGAATTTTATAGAATTTGAACCATATTTTTTCCATTTTTCGTCATTTTATTAGATTTGTTTACATTTTAGTTGTCAAAAAAATAGTAATGCTGGTGCTATCATGTTGTGAATTTTCTTTGACCCATCAAAATTACATATTTTGGCCTATCCTTTTGCAGGGATCTCATACACATGTTGAGGTATTGTGATATATTTTTGTGGGAATTTTATTGTACCATTTTAATTGGTTTTGGATGCTTTCTTTAACATGCTCCATTTTAACTTTTCCTTTGGTATACATGAGACATCTTGCAAGGTTTTCATCTTATTTGACCATTTCTCTTTGGATATTTTTGTGTATCTCTCACCCCTGATTTGTGACTTGATGTAGGGCATTGGATATTTTATTTGAATTTTTTAGCACCTTTTGCTATTTTTCTTTAATTTTTGTATTCGGACTTGTAATTTGGACATTCGAACGGACTTTGGTTTCATTTCGGCTCCAACGGCCTCGATTCGTTTGTGTGGTGAACGATAGGGTTCCTATGGCTTGTTATAGACATTATATAGGATGTGTAGATCATTGATTGGCTGGTATTATCATACATGAATTACCCATTAGGTTCCATATTTCCATGATAGCGCGTTATGATTCCAAATTGTGGTATACGTACGTCATTCGTGAGTTTTATTGCCTCGCATCTCTTTATAATCACTTGTGGCCAAGATTGCATGTTTAAAATAGGCCATTTTCAATTCATTATGGGCTTGAGGTTGAGATGACTTCCTCCCTCACTTGCATTGCATGTTTACCTTTCTACACTTTGCATTACATGTATGCTGTTACTTCATCTGTTTTCTGTTGCTTCCTTTGCCTTTCCCTTAGGAGCTCCATTCTTTCTTGTTGAAGATAGAAGTGATAGACATTAGGATTTGCAACCATGTATGACAACATTAGGTTAGTCTTCCCCTTTGCAAAATTCAACCATAGGACAAACAGTGCATGCTAACATTTAGGGCTATGTAGTTTCCTTAGAAGCCCGTTTCTCTTCTTTTCTTCAAATCCCATTAAAACACTTAATAAGGCTAGTGAATATTGTGTTGTGAGCCTTAAGCATGGGAAGTGATGGTTGGGGGGGCCACCTCTCAACTGTCTAGAGTGTTTAGTATACGTCCTTAGGATGATATGCGACGCATTCGATCCTGAGTTTGAGACTTCAATACAATGTACACTCCATAACATTAATCAAAACATTTCTTCCGATAAAAGACAATAACAAACATTCAAATCTTTTTGTCCTCTTGGACCTTTAATCCCTAGAAACCATTTTCGTAATGAGAGTTTCGTTAACTCTCGGTTCTCTCGCAAACGGTAACGCCTAAGTCTCCAAAGGTCGAGCTGCATACACCAAACTGCTAGAACCGATCGTTAACTATACTCGGGTTAAAAATAACTTGAACCAAACCTGTGGTCTAGTTAGCCCGAACTACGTTTGCTCTAATCTTTCATACTAGATGAAAGTACGTAGGCACGAGATGCGATATCTCGGCGAGCAACCTTCCCCCCTTTTACCCGTAGTTAGGCGAACTACGTTGACTCTGATTTCTCGTTTCAGATGGGAATACGTAGGCATAGAACTGTTGTGTTCTGCCGAGTCACTTTTCTTTTGTTTTGCCCCTAAGCCTTTAGCTAGGTAGTATTAATCAAACCCTTTTAGATAAACAATTAAGCATGGATCCCATCGAGTACGATGGACGTGAGGGGTGCTAATACCTTCTCCTTGCGTAACCGACTCCCGAATCCAGGACATGGTTGCGATGACCATTCCTTTTCCCTCTTTCGTTAGGTTTTCTCTGAGCGTTTCCTTTCCCTCCTTTGAGATAAATAACGCACGGTGGCGACTCTTCTGTTTTGCCGGCGCCAATTTTCGCAGTAGCGACAGCTGGCAACTCTGCTGGGGACTGCGATGGTTCCCTTTGCGAGTCTTGCCTTAGGTCTTTTCCTCCTAGCTGTCTGGGTCGTCCCCAGCAGCTGGCGACTCTGCTGGGGATCCAACGTCCCTTATGCGAGTCAGTCCTAGCGCTTGTTTGTTTATCTTGTGGGTTTTGTACATACTTGTTGTATCTTAGCTTTACTTTTCCGCATTTTATTTTCCCACAGTTTATTTTCAGCATTATATTATATCCTTATTATGCCGTTGTGGGAGGGGATTGATTCTGATGAGTGATAAGCCAGACCCAGGCTTGAGTGTACCTAGCATTAGTTGTGGAAAGTAGTGGGCGCGTGCTTGCTTTGCAGGTACTAGTGTCTCACGAAATCCACGCTCAGACGAGATTCTCCCGGTTGACTTCTTTTCCAGCCCTTTGGGCTTGAGGGGTTGTTGGTTTGGAGGATTGTCGACTCTGGGGACCGATCATTTGGGATTCAGCTAAGTGAGGCCGCTTCAAGAGATGATGATGCCACACCTTCTGGGTATCGTATCATCACTCTTGAAAGTTTGTGACGCTGATGAACGCATAGGATGTCGTACCTTATCAGTGGATAGGTCCATACCTGTGAGAGGGATTAGGTTATGCAGGAAACCATAGCTCCAGATCACCCAGTTTTCTCTACAGTGTGAACTTTTGGGTTTGATATCAGAGGTCTTCAGTATCAGTGATCTATGTCATGCAGTGATATATGTTATGCAAAGGCGAAGCTCTGGTTATTCTCAAGCTACAGCACAATCAGCTTCTGATTATTATTGCTACAGCACAACACAACTACCTTGATCCCCTATAGCATCCTTGCATTTTTGCATTTCTCATCTGCATTGATTACATGACATTGCATTAACATTGCAGGTGCATATTCCCTTTGATTCTAGCTATCTCGCTTGTCGTCATTCATGCTCAGATACTTGTGCTTGTAACTACCTGTGTGGTCTTCCATTTGTATATGAGGAGTTTTTTACTATTGCTGTCTGAGGGGTTTCCATTGTCATGTGTTTCACCCGGAACTAGAATCAAGGGAAATATTCCATATGCATATATACATTGTTAGCATTTTGCATATTTTTATTTGTGTTTGCAGGTACCTTTTTAAGCCTCGTTCTTATATTCTGTTGTCTTTTCAGAGTTGTTTCAGGATTGCTGACCAGAGACTTCACTGGTATCCTACTAGAAATAATCTCAAGAAAGCCATGGATCACGTTCAGACTGAGATGCAAGAGATGAGGGAGCGCATGACTCAGCTCATGGAAGTCATGCAAGGTATGGCTCAAGGACAGGAGCAACTGAGAACAATGGTCCAGCCCCTGGTAGCTAGGGTTGATCTTAATGGAGTTCTTCACGGAGGTATTACTACTAATACTCCCCGCAACGATACAGAAATTCCTAACGCCACTGTTGTGCCTACCGGATGCACCCCAACTGCTGCAGGGGCCGAGAATGGTAGTGATGTTGGCGCCCGCCACGCTGGTCTGGGTAATGCTGCTGGTAATGCAGGTTTGGGTAATGCTGGTAACGCAGGTCTTAGTAATATTGTTAACTTGGGTTGTGGTAATGGTACTCATAATGCTGGGTTTGGACCTGGTGTTGCTAACCATGGTCTTGGTAACGCTGGGTATGGTTACACCGTCAATTGAAACGTCTATGGTCTGGAGGGTGCCTACGCAGGGTATGGCAATAGGGACCAACGATGGAATGAAGATCGTCAGAACGACATGTTCTCTATGAGGGATGTAGGCGCTGAGTTGCCTGCTGAAGCTGATCATAGATTCAGAATGTTGGAGGAACAGATGAGGAATATAACAAATCAGGACTCCATGGGGCTCGACATGGCCAATTTAGGGTTGATCCCTGATTTACGAGTGCCGTACAAGTTCAAAGTTCCTACCTTCGATAAATACAAAGGTGTCACTTGCCCAAGGGTGCACATACGTTCATACTACAGAAAAATGTCAGCCTATTCAAATGATGAGAAGATGCTCATGCATTTTTTCCAGGATAGTCTGTCAGGGTCGTCGCTCGAATGGTATATGGGTTTGGAACCCTCTCAGGTTCGCAGTTGGAAGGGTTTGGCTGAAGCATTCGTGAAGCATTACCAGTACAATAGTGACCTTGCTCCCAACAGGTTCCAACTTCAGAATGTCGTCCAGAATAGCGGGGAATCTTTCAAAGAGTACGCCCAGAGGTGGGGTGAGCTTGCAGCCAGAGTGCAACCCCCAATGGTAGAGAGAGAGTTGATTGACTTGTTTGTATCGACGTTATCTGGGATGTACTATAAAAAGCTCGTCAACTGTATGTCCGGGAGTTTCTCTGACCTTGTCATCACTGGTGAGCGTATAGAAAACGACATCAAGATTGGGAAAATTCAGGCCGTAGAAGTACCTTCGTCAGGTGGAGGAAAGAAAGTGTTCGGAAATAAGAAGCGTGAAGGCGACGCTAATTCTATATCAAGCTCTCGGGGTAGAGGCAGAGGTAGATATCAAGATCAGTGTCATCATCATCAGGCTGCAAGTGTTATCATTCTGATACCACCACAACAACAACAACCACAACAGCAGCAGAATCAACAGGGCTACAGGAAGTACCAAAATTCGAGGGGAGCAAATAGAGTATTTGATACGCCGCCAATGTCGTACTCCCAGATGCTTCAAACGTTACTACAGCTGTAGTTAATTCAGAAGAGAACCTTGGCCCCTCTGACAGGCCGACCACCACCTGGCTATGATGCAAATGCCCGCTGCGAATTCCACTCGGGGGCACCCGGGCACAACATTGACGATTGTAAGGCTTTTAAGCACAAGCTACAAGATTTGATTGACAGTAAAGCCATAAACTTCTCGCATGAAGCGCCCAACGTGGTACAGGATCCTCTGCCAAACCACGGACAAGCTGGAAGCGGCTGAGTCGCCCACAAGTCAAGATACAAGAAGCCCAGTCCTCAGAAGCTGGAAATCTGCATTTTGCATGTCATTTCTTTGCATTTGTAGTTTCTTTCCTGTTTAATTGCACATTTCGCTTGTAAAGCTTGTTGTTATCAATTGATATTGATAATGAAATAAATATGCATGTTTTGAATTGATCCATTCCTGTTCGCTTTATTGCTATCTTTTATTTCAAACTCTTGTTTAAGTGGAATCCGGGGAGGATGACGAAATCGAAGAATGCATGAGTTGCCGATTGTATGCTCTTGGATAGAAAAACCTGTTGAGGATATACAAGTATTGTTTTGAATCCATAAACACCGGAGATATAAGGAAGATAATCCCTTGTCAACCCCTTTGAGCCTTGTAGCAGGAGTTTCTCTCTGAAAATGAAAAACCCTCAATCTTAACCTGGGGCAGGGTAGGTGTCAGTTAATTTGACCAAGCGTCCAAATTGCGAAAGGAGTGTTCGTTCGAGGAACAATCACACCTGTATAGGTCGTTCCTAAAGAACCACAATGGTTAAACCTTGCCAATAAGGAGTGAAACAGTCATAATCTCTTTTAACAAGTCAGACAAGCCGGTGTCACATGATTTGTTCAAAAAGAAAAAACCCGCTAAGTCGAATCTTGCGAATAAGCGACTTAGGCAAAAGTGAGGGTATCCCGCTTGACTTCAAAATCAAAAACTCATAAGAGTTAGTCCAGGCAAAAATTAGGGAACGAAAAAGCGAAAAAACGAAAAGGATTACAAGATAAAAATCCTCAAACAAGAACGAAATCGTGTGACCCAAGCACTACAAAGACGGAAAGAGAATGACTGTCACTTCAGAAAGCATGTGATTTCCTGAACCATTACTCCTATCATTCCACCTTTGAAAGGTGAACGCTAAGGTCGAATTAGATGAACATAGGATTGTAGAACATCAAGGAGAATGGGTGGGTTAAAATGAATTTTGAGCCTTATATCCTTCCTTGTTAACCGTGAACCCGACCACGTTACAACCTTCAAAAGTCCTAATTGAAACAGGTTTAGTTCGAGAGCATACTTCGGTAAAGATCGCATCGAAACTGACTCCAAAAAGGATTCCTCTTACAGCGTTGTATTACTTTTGACACTTTGATAATTGATTCGTTCATTATATGTCATAAATTTTTCCGGTGAACAGAATTGGGTTTTGAAGAAAAAAACTATCATATGCATTGCATTTAATATATCGTTTATGTAGAACAACTTGTTTTACTTGCGAGTAAGCGCTCGACCGCAGGAAAGTTTCTACAGTGGAAAGTTTGATCAGGATAGAATGTAGAACGCCTGAATACTCCATTGAGTTGTGGCCAGCTATTATCAAATAACCCCCAGTAAGGTCAGCCATCCAAGAATCAGTTAATCTGGGGCAATCAGGTCGAGATTTGGTAAATCTCTCGCAATCGGGGGTACCGCTCCGCAAACTAGTCAATCAGAGGCAAAGCCATTACAAGGCTGGGGCATGCCACCCTATGAGGAAAAGAATTTGTTCTTCTCCATACCTCTAGAGCTTATCCAGACTATTCAACCAAGGATCCTCTCACGGTCCAGATTCTGGGGCAAGCCATCTCGGGGTCGTCTCATGGCAAGCTATTTTCTTCTCAGCGTAGACCTTCCCAAAAGTCAGACTGGGGCAGAGGCATTACGCTTGGGGCAAATTCTCAGAGAGATTCGGATGAAGCTTATTTTTACAACAATCAAAGATCATTTCCCAGCAGTGGGTCAGGCGTACCTCTAATCCCCACGGAGTACGAGTATGGATTTGTTCCCTAGTGAGTCGAGATCAGATTTCTCTCCACCAGGCATGTGTGGAATATCCTCCGACAGGTCGTTCGTGACCCCAATAGTGTAACGTGTGTTCCAGGGAGGTCATGCATGACCTTTACTCTGTCCCTCAGCAAAAGTTGCTCATCACCAGCAGAGACTTGTTCATCTCCAGTAAAATTTGTAACTTCAGGTTTGTTGGTATGTCCCTCAGCAGAGTTATGATCGTATCTTCCAAAGTTGTTCAGAGTTTTTCTCCCTAGCATGGAGCTGTGGTATTCAGACATCAGTTTTTACGTTGAGTATTCAGGCTCCGGTCAGTACGTTGAGTGTTCAGACTCCGGTAAAATCAAGCAAGGGTCCAGACCCCTATTAGTGTTCGTGGCTATTCCGTCGAGTATCCAGGCTCCGGTAATCTCCAGTTTGTATTGATTCTTTCTCTCGTCGAGTATCCGGACTCCGGTAAAGATTTTGTAAGGTGATCTTGATAAGTATTTGTAGTATTCTCTTTCCGGTTTGTATCTTCGTCGAGTATCCAGGCTCCGATTTGTTGCTTCTTCGAGTATCCAGGCTCCGGTTTGTTAGCTTCGTTGAGTATCCAGGCTCCGGTGCATATTCGTCCATCGAGTATCCAGGCTCCGGTTGCTGCTCCGTTGAGTGTTCAGACTCCGGTGTGTTTTCGTTGAGTGTTCAGACTCCGGTTTGTTGCGTTGAGTATCCAGGCTCCGGTGTGTTTTCGTCGAGCATCCAGGCTCCGATTTGTAGCTTCGTTGAGTATCCAGGCTCCGGTGTGTTTTCGTTGAGTGTTCAGACTCCGGTTTGCTACTTCATTGAGTGTTCAGACTCCGATGTGTTTTCGTCGAGCATCCAGGCTCCGATTTGTTTGCTCCGTTGAGTGTTCAGACTCCGGTTTGTTGCTTCGTTGAGTATCCAGGCTCTGGTGCGTGTTTGTCCGTCGAGTATCCAGGCTCCGGTTTGCTGCTTCGTTGAGTTTTTTCAGACTCCGGTGTGTTTTCGTTGAGTATCCAGGCTCCGGTTGCTGCTTCGTTGAGTGTTCAGACTCCGGTGTGTTTTTGTTGAGTGTTCAGACTCCGGTCAGTGCGTTGAGTATCCAGATTCCGACAGATTTTGATATGGCCCTATCGTGCGTTGAGTATTCAGATTCCGACGATTCGAAAGATTGTTCTTTGGCCCGTGTGATGTTCAGACCATGGCCAGTTACGTGTTGCCTGAAGCAGAGTTACTTGATTAAGTTTCTCTTTCCCTTGGTGGGATGTTCAAAATGTTCCTTATGTTCGTTTTCTTCGGAGATTCTATCCCAATCAGAGTTTGCAGTTTACTTCTGCGGTTGGCAAATTTACAGGTTCTTTCGGTATTCAACCGCCTTTTACCTTGATTGATTGAAAGTCGTTCGCTTTTCACTCATTCAGGTCCAAGTCGCTTGAATAGGGGCAGCTGTTGCACCCCAAAATTTGCCCAACCTTTTCATTCTTGTTTTTGCATTAGCATAACATCATCATAGCATTATCATAGCATTGCATTAGCATTTATGCAGGGGATCAAGTGTGATATACATCAAGAGAGGCCTATCTAGAGGTTTTATTCGAGCTTGAGGAATCACTAAAGTCACCAGGAAGTGGTTCATGCCCTTGAGAAGTTCAGATGCTTGTGTGGGGTTCATCTCCTGACTTAGAGGCCAACTGAAGATTATCAATGAGTTGGGAAACTATGATTACAGGTCATAAAATTACAGGTCAAGTTCAATACTTTGCATAACTCAAATAGACTTTTTTCCAACATGAAAGTCGCTCCGAATGGCGTCATTGGGTCAACTAAACCTCAAGGTTTTAATGGGTTAGCTCATGGTGGAAGTTTGATAAAAGTCACTTTGGTGAAAACATGTGAAAAGGCATAGTTTGGTATTTCTTCAAAATTTAATCAAATAAGTCCATGTTTGTACTTATTTTGAGTGGAAATCTCATTTTAAGAACAATGACACTTTTACATTTTTCATTTGAAGCTTTCTTCATGAGCTATTCCAAGATTTCTTCACACTTAAGTAACACTTTGAATCTAAGCCCTTAAGATTGAAACAATGGATACTTTTGGACCCTAGATGTATCTTATGATGCAAGATATAAAACCAAATGGAGCCAAGGCAAAAATCCTCTTCCAGGATCATTTTTTCTCACATTCTTCCATTTTTTTCCATTTTCCCACAATTTTCTACATTTGAAAAATTGATTTTTCAATTCATTCATTCTCTCCATTTTTGTTCCTTTTCTCATTGCCAATCAACTCCATAATATTCATATACTTGATTCCTCATTTTTTTGGAGAGAATTGGAGCAAGAACAATCTTATAGTAATTGGAAAAAGTGGTGTTCATGTCAAAATCGAATTCCGTTTTCCACTTCGTTTCAAGTCATTTCTTTGATCCTAATACCTCTACCAAGGTTTATTGAAGGTTTCTACATAATTTTCCAAGGAAAATCGTGCTCCATTGAAGCTCCATAATTCATTTTTTGGAGGTAATGGAAATTCAAGTTTTCTCCATAATTATAAATCTTTTTGATGCCATTTTTATACCAGTGCATTCCTCTCATCTCCTATTTGGATTATGGTACAAAAAAGATCATTTTTGTGACGATTTTTGGTTCCTGGAATTTTCTTGGATGCATTCTTTTTGAAGAAATTAGTGGATAAAAGTGAAGTTTAATGGTATATTTGGAATGCCCATGAAAAAATAATAAGGTTTGGCTCAAGAAAAAGTGATTTTGGTCAAGAAATGAGAAAGTTATAATTTTTGCCAAAGGTTGAAAATGACCGGAATTATTTCCGGCCACCATGAGCAAGCCGGACCACCGTGGGCGCCTCCCTCCTCTCCGTTTCCGTCCATATAGCTAGACGGTACAGCCACCGTCTGATCGCGCCCCAAGTGAAGACTTGGTAGGCCGATCAGACGCCTCTCATGCGCCCACGTCATGCGCCACGCAAGCAGCCCGTCAGCTTCATTAAACCACATTCGTGCTAACTCAGCCAAATGTACCCCATGTCCCCTGTTCGAATCCAGCTTGTGCCTTTTTTATTTATTCACTTATTTCCTTATGTTTCTCATATATTCATGTTCTTATCTTGTTCTTTTATTTTTCTTTCTTTTACATGTTGACTTCTAAATATCATAAAAAATAGGAAAATTAGTCTTTTTGATCCCCATTTTTTTCTGCACAATCTACAAGATGTCTAGAATTTTATAGAATTAGAACCATATTGTTTCCATTTTTCGTCATTTTATTAGATTTGTTTACATTTTAGTTGTCAAAAAAATAGCAATGCTGGTGCTATCATGTTGTGAATTTTCTTTGACCCATCAAAATTACATATTTTGGCCTATCCTTTTGCAGGGATCTCATACACATGTTGAGGTATTGTGATATATTTTTGTGGGAATTTTATTGTACCATTTTAATTGGTTTTGGATGCTTTCTTTAACATGCTCCATTTTAACTTTTCCTTTGGTATACATGAGACATCTTGCAAGGTTTTCATCTTATTTGACCATTTCTCTTTGGATATTTTTGTGGTATCTCTCACCCCTGATTTGTGACTTGATGTAGGGAATTGGAGATTTTTATTTGAATTTTTTAGCACCTTTTGCTATTTTTCTTGAATTTTTGTATTCGGACTTATAATTTGGACATTCGAACGGACTTTGGTTTCATTTCGGCTCCAACGGCCTCGATTCGTTTGTGTGGTGAACGACAGGGTTCCTATGGCTTGTTATAGACATTATATAGGATGTGTAGATCATTGATTGGCTGGTTTTATCATACATGAATTGCCCATTAGGTTCCATATTTCCATGATAGCGCGTTATGATTCCAAATTGTGGTATACGTACGTCATTCGTGAGTTTTATTGCCTCGCATCTCTTTATAATCACTTGTGGCCAAGATTGCATGTTTAAAATAGGCCATTTTCCATTCATTATGGGCTTGAGGTTGATATGACTTCCTCCCTCACTTGCATTGCATGTTTACCTTTCTACACTTTGCATTTCATGTATGCTGTTACTTCATCTGTTTTCTGTTGCTTCCTTTGCCTTTCCCTTAGGAGCTCCATTCTTTCTTGTTGAAGATAGAATGTGATAGACATTAAGCTTTGCAACCATGTATGACAACATTAGGTTATTCTTCCCCTTTGCAAAATTCAACCATAGGACGAACAGTGCATGCTAACATTTAGGGCTATGTAGTTTCCTTAGAAGCCCGTTTCTCTTCTTTTCTTCAAATCCCATTAAAACACTTAATAAGGCTAGTGAATATTGTGTTGTGAGCCTTAAGCATGGGAAGTGATGGTTGGGGGATCCACCTCTCAACTGTCTAGAGTGTTTAGTATACGTCCTTAGGACGATATGCGACGCATTCGATCCTGAGTTTGAGACTTCAATACAATGTACACTCCATAACATTAACCAAAACATTTCTTCCGATAAAAGACAATAACAAACATTCAAATCTTTTTGTCCTCTTGGACCTTTAATCCCTAGAAACCATTTTCGTAATGAGAGTTTCGTTAACTCTCGGTTCTCTCGCAAACGGTAACGCCTAAGTCTCCAAAGGTTGAGCTGCATACACCAAACTGCTAGAACCGATCGTTAACCCTACTCGGGTTAAAAACAACTTGAACCAAACCTGTGGTCTAGTTAGCCCGAACTACGTTTGCTCTGATCTTTCATACCAGATGAAAGTACGTAGGCACGAGATGTGATATCTCGGCGAGCAACCTTCCCCCCTTTTACCCGTAGTTAGGTGAACTACGTTGACTCTGATTTCTCGTTTCAGATGGGAATACGTAGGCATAGAACTATTGTGTTCTGTCGAGTCACTTTTCTTTTGTTTTGTCCCTAAGCCTTTAGCTAGATAGTATTAATCAAACCCTTTTAGATAAACAATTAAGCATGGATCCCATCAAGTACGATGGACGTGAGGGGTGCTAATACCTTCCCCTTGCGTAACCGACTCCCGAATCCAGGACATGGTTGCGATGACCATTCCTTTTCCCTCTTTCGTTAAGTTTTCTCTGAGCGTTTCCTTTCCCTCCTTTGAGATAAATAACGCAAGGTGGCGACTCTTCTATTTTGCCAGCGCCGATTTTCGCAGTAGCGACAGTAATGCTCCATACGAAATGGAAATGCTATGCATTTGAGGATGCAATGCAAATATGATAATTATATGCAAAAAATGCAGATGCAGGCTCAGACTGCCAGGGAAAGCTGGATAACCACTCTAACAAAATAAATGCTGAAGCCAACTCCGTCGGGGATAACTGGATGTGGCAAGTATGATTGAACATTTGCTGGGGAAAATAGGTGAAATTTCCTGGGTACCAATGGGAATTGGATTTTGGAACGAGGCGCCAATAAGGATTGGGCTTCTGGTGGTTGCCAATAGAGATTGGACTTTAGGTTATCGGTGGAGGATCAGGTATGGATGATGCTGGAAAATGTCATGTCTGGATACAGGGTTGGAAAGTGACTTGTCTGGATACAAGGTTTATGATTGAAGGGTCAGGGGATGGTTAACATGACTTCCCGACATCCGTCTTGAACTTGAAAGTTGACAGAACCTACTTGAATAGCTCTGAGGATATGGAGAGGGTATATCCTTTTATTTCCCATTCTTTGCCTCAGCTCATGGGGCTTCTGTAGAGATCTTCCTCAAAAGGAAACCTGAAATCTCTATACCCTCACAGTTTAATATGAACTGCCTCAGCATCATGAACCTCGAAGAGGTGCTGGCTTCTGGATAAGGACATCTTTTGGGCTCTTAGGGTGGCCTGCCCCAGCCTTGCAATGACTTTTCCCCTAATTGGCTGATATGTGGAGAAGTGCCCCTAACTTCAAGAGATTTATCGAATCTTGACCTAGTTTCCCCAGATTTGCTGACTTTTGGATGGCTGACTCCCATTATATGATCATTTGATATAGCTTGCCCCTGCTCCACAGAGTCCTCAGGCGTTCTGCATCTTATCTTGATCAATCTTTCCACTATAGAAACTTTCCTAATGTCAAGTGCTTACCCGCAAGTAAAACAAATTGTTCTGCATAAAAGATAATATTAATGCAATGCATATAACAGTTTTGAAATCCAAGTCTGTTCACTGGAAAAAGTTGTGACATATAGTGAACGAATCACTTATCAGAATGTCAATCTTAGTACCAACAAGGTAAGAGGAATCCTTTTAGGAGTCAGTTTCAATGCGATCTTTACCGAAGTATGCTTTCAAAACAAACCTGCTTCAATTAGGTCTTTTAAAGGTTGTAACATGGTCAGATTCACGGTTTGAAAGAAAGGATATAAGGCTCAAAGTTTATTTTAACCCACCCATTCTCCTTGATATTCTCCAGTCCTATGTTCATCTAATTCGACCCAAGTGCTCATCTTTCAAAGGTTAGAATGACAGGAGTGATGGTTAAGGAATCCACAAGTTCTCGGAGTGACAGTCACTCGCTTGTCGTTTTTTGGTGCCTGGAGTCACACGACTTGTTTTTCGTCATTTTTTCAGATTTCCCTATTTTTTTCTTGGACTGACTCTTTTGAGTTTCTTTTGATTTCAAAGTCCAACAGGCTGCCCTAATTTTTGCCTAAGCCACTTGTTTTCTAGTTATCGACTTAGCGGGCTTCTTATTTTTCTTTTCTTTTCTCCTTTTTTTTTCCTTTTAGAATAAATCATGTGACACCGACTGGTCTGACTTGTTGAAGGGATCGCGACTGTTTCACTCCTTGGTCGATAATGGATACCCACTGTAGTTTTTTTTAGGCACGACCTCTAGAGGTGTGATGGATCCTTAAACGAGAACACTCCTTTTTGCAATTTGGATGCTCGGCCAAATTAACTGACACCTACCCTGCCCCAGGTTAAGATTGAGGGTTTTTCATTTTCAGAAAGAAACTCCTACTACTAAGCTCAAAGGGGTTAACAAGGGATTATCTTCCTTATATCTCCGGTGTTTAGGAATTTGAAACAATGCTTGTACATCATCAGCAGGTTTTATTCAAAAGCATACGATCGGAAGTTTGCGTCTTTCAATTTTGTCATGCTCCCTCGGATTCCGCTTAAACAAACGTTGGACATTAATAAAACATGAGTGAACACAAATGGATTTAATCAAAAACCTACATATTCATTTCATTATCATTATCAATTGAAAACAACAAGTTTTACAAATAAGATTTGCACTTAAACAGAAACGAAACTACAAATGCAAAGAAATGACATGATAAAAAGATTGCCAGCTTTAAGGAACCGGGCTTTCCAAACTTGATTTACTGCTGAGCCAGCCACCTTCAGAATTGCTCGTCGAAGTCAGTCTGATACTCTTCTGAACATCTACTCTCGGTGAACTCCTCCATACCATGAACTGGTATGCCCATATGGTTGGATGATGGAGGATCATTGATTTGGATACCCTGAGGCATGATTGAGAATATATTGGAGTCCAGCAGAGTCTGCACCTTGCTCCTAAGCACCTTACAGTCTTTGGTTGAATGCCCATGTGCCACAGCATGGTACTCACAACGGGCGTTGACATCAAAACCTGGCGGATACGGAGGAACCTCTGGAATAATCTTCTTTGGCACTATCAATCCACCTCTGATCAAGTTCGGCAACAGCTGACTGTACGACATCGGCAACTGAGTGAAATGCCTCTCTGGCTTCCTTGGTCTTCATTGGGCGTACTGACACGGTTGATGATGTTATGGCCGTTGAATTTGGAGAGGAACAAATATCTGATACTCAGACCCAACAGGTTACTGACTCTGAACACTCGAAACGTCTGAAAACTAAATCTGAGGTACTGGAGATTCCGAGATGGCTTTAGTTTCTTTCTCCCATTCTTCTTGAGAACTGACAACCGATTCACTTTCATAAACTGAGATATCTGAGGTGTCTCAAATTCTCCCACTCTTGATTCCGCTCTCAATGTGTTCCCCCATTATCATCAGGTAAGAAAAGTTTGTTGCTCCACTACCGATCATCTTATCAAAGTAATGGCCTTGCAAAGTATCCATGAACATGCCAACTAATTCTCTGTCCAGAAGTGATGGTTGAACGCGAGCTGCGAATTCTCTCCATCTTTGCACATACTCTCTGAATGATTCATTGTCTTCCTGAGATGATTCTTGCAACTGTATGCGACTGAGAGCCATGCCGAGATTGTAGTTGTACTGCTTCACAAAGGCATTTGCTAGATATGACCACGATTGGATGCAACCACTCTCGAACTGCATGTACCAACTCGACGATGCCCCACTCAGACTGTCCTGAAAACAGTGAATCATAAGCTTGTCATTATGGACATGTGAGGTTATTCTTCTACAGAACATCACCAAATGCTGCTTCAAACAACTATCCCCTTTGTACTTCTCAAAAATTGGCCTTTTAAACTTCGGCGGCATCAGAAGACCAGGCACCAAACACATTCTTGAAGCATTCAGATTAAGATCCTGACCCATCAGGATATCAAGCTTTTCTTCCAACAGATGATATCTTCTCATAAATTCAACAGTCTGTGGGTCCTTAGCATTAATATTTGGAACAATCCTTTGAGAACCTGGCACAGAGAAAGTGAAATTTTGATAATCTGTGTCATGGAGAGAAGATGAATCTCTATCTCTGGCAGTGGTATGTGTTGCACCCCAAAATTTGACCAACAATTATTTATTCATTGAGTGTTTGAAAGTGGATACCTTCATCAGAAAGTTCAAGAGATCCTCAGAGGAGTGGTTTGAAACCAGGGTTGTGTGCTTCATAGCTTGAGGGTTGTGGGTGCCCCTCAGATGATTATGAGACTTTGAGAATGGACTAGATGTTTTGAGAAAGCTTATGAGATGTCTTGATAGCCATCATGAAGTCCAAAGAGGTCATTATGCAAGAGTTCAGAAGATTCAACCATGAATGGTAGAATTAGGGTTTTGACTGGGTCAACCCTAGGATAACTGAAGATTTGGAAAAGGGTTGAGACCTAATCCAAGGGCCATGAGATCATGGGATGATGCATAGACATGTTATAAAGATGATTCCTAGACCAACTCATCATGATTGAGGAGTTTGAGAAGTTTCAAGTCAGGGTTTCTAAGGATTGTCAGTGAAAAAACCCTAGTTTGATCCCTATCTTCCAGGCAGCTTTAGCTCTAGATGTGATTGATATCTCATATTCCCCACAACATGAATGTTGTAGAGCTTGTTCTTAGCTTTAATTTGAGTGGTGGAAGTCCTTGATAGGATGTGCAGAGCTCAAGTTATGGTTTTGGAAAATTACAGGTCATCTGAGGTGTGTGAATCTGGGTCCTTGAAAGTCACCCAACTTGCAGACAACTTTTGCCCTAGTAGGATGATTCCTATGATCTCTTGGTCAACATGAATGTTGAAGGGCATCTCCTTATCTTTAATTTGAGTGGTAGAAGTCCTTGATAGGATTTGTATAACTCAACTTATGGTTTGAACAAGACAGGGGTATTTTGGTAATTTGTCAGTTACAGGTCATTTTTAGCCAATGCCTAAAACTCCTACTTCCAAGCTTCAAATGGAAAAACTCAAAACATGAAAGTTGTTCAAAATGGCATTTTAAGGCTAGATAAGAGGTCTTGAGAGTTTGGAAATGCATGGAGCATGGATATTTTAAAATGGTCAAAATGACTTGAAAAAGGCTTATAAGTTAAAAAAGTTGAAATTGGATTTTGGTTTGAGAGATCTACAAATCCAAAATGGGGCATATGATAGATGATTTTGATTGGAAACAACATTTTGGAAACAATGGTTTATCCACATTTTTGAGTTTAAGCTTAAAAATTGGACTTCCTTTGTAAATTTGTTTCTTGCACTTTAAGGTACCATGAGAAATTGTTTGCCAAAGCCTTAATTTTGCATAAAATGCCTTGTTCTCACATTTATATCTCATATGAAGGTATTTTGAGGATTTATCATGAGTTTTAGGAGAATTACTAAATATAGCATTTTTGGAATTTCTCATTACGTGAGAAGTTCTAGAACTTCCTTGGAAGCTTCTCATATGTTCTAGATCTTTCCTTTCACTTCCATAAATACCCAAAGGTGAGATCATGCCATGGTTGGTGATTCCTCAAGCTTGCAAATACACTTTGATACCATAACTCCCTCATTGCATTTTGGTTTCAATCTCTCCCAAATTCCATTGTTGGTGCAATCTTTCATCATCATCATCATCCTCCATTGTTGTGGAGTGAAAAGCAAGAAGAAGGATCAAGAATTCGTGGCTGAATCATCACCATCATCCAAGGATCAATTAGCACAAGTACCAAGGCTTGGATTGGAGAAGAAACACCATAGCCATCACCACTTGCAAGGTATGCATTTTCTCTTGAAACTCATTATTTATGCATAGTTAGGGCTAGTTATTGTGATATTCATGATAGAGACAACTTAAGGATCATTTATGGTGAGTTTAAGGTCAATCCATGGAGTTTCAAAATGTGACATCAATTCTTGGTTGATCAAGAAAGCTTGAAATATGAGGTTTTAATGCATGTGTTATAGTTTAGTATACTCATGGAAGCAAGAGGAACACATTGACATCATTATTTTCAAGGTTTGTTAGAGTTGAAAAGTGAGCATTCATGGTGGTACCCGTGCCTTGTTGTTGACGGTTTGAAGGTTAGAGAAAGATTCAAGAGAAACTAAAACCATGGTTGTGTAGAGGGCGAGAAGAGGATCGGTTTTGTTTTTTATTTCATGTGATTTCATGGAGTAATGAATGAGATAGAAGCTATGGAAGTTGCATGCATGGAATAGAAAAATTCTGAATTTTAGGGTTTGCATGTGGAGAAGATGAACATGCACCATTGGATTGGAATGGAAACTTTGACTTGACTTTGATCTTGCGGCCTAGATTTTATTAAACTTCAAAAATTCATAACTAAATGGAAAATGCATATTTTTAACTCATTCTTTTTTTAATATTTTCCTTAGCATGTCTAGAAAATTAAAAAAAATATAAAAATTGCATTTTATATTTTTCTCGCATTTTCCACATATTTTACAAATAAATGCATATTTTGAAGGTTTTATTTCATACATGATCTTGTAGATTTTTGTTCTTACACTTAGAAATAGATTTTTTGCCCATTCTTTTTTGTGGTGATTAATATTGAATTGTAGTATTCCCAGAATTTATTACTAGATTTTTTAGAATAAATTTTGATTAGTTTAGATAATTGAACTTAGGATAGTTTAATTAGGGTTTTTAAGTAGTATACTTGAATTTCAACATTTTATTTTTGGGGTTTTTAGGACAAGTTAGCCTATGGGGAATATATGGGACTTAAGGGTAGTTAAATAGGATCCCCTAGAATTTTGCTAGAATATTGTATGGTATTTTAGTATTTTTCATTGATTTTCTCTTAAATAGCTTTTAAAATAGGATTAATTTTGGTATTTGATTTTGTAGGAATTATTTTAGTACTTTCCATTAATCTTTTTTACCCATTCTTTTTGGTGCAATTAGATGATTAGTCATACTTCCCCATAGGATTTTTTCTAGATTTTTTAGAATTAATCTTGATTAGTTTAATTAGGGTTGATTTAGGATAGTCTAATTAGGGTTTAGAATTGTGCATAGGTGATGAATCATTTTCTTTGAGCAAGTTTTATCTTGATTTTTAGGTAGAAACCTTTGTAGATGTTATGAGTAGGTGTTGAGGACCCTTGTGAATATTTGTTAGATTTTTTCCCATTAGTTTAGTATTTTTAGGTATTGTCTGAGATTGCCTGATAATGTGATTTGTTCAGTGGGTTATCTGTTCATCTGTGGGGTTCATTCTGAGGAATTTGATGAAGGGCTTGTGTTGCCTTGAGGATATTGATGGGGGGCATCATGAAGAGGAGCTTGTAGACCAAGATGCAGAGACCCAGAGCTTGTCTCATCTCCTGTCTGTGAGGTTTGAGAGCCTGAAGTTTGAAGGAAGTTCATGGTACTTTCCTGAGGAAGGCACTATGAATGACTTTCATTCTTCCTTCTCACCTCTTTCTTAAGTATCCAATGATGTTGGAGCCAACTTGTGAGTTTAATTTCTCCTGAGGAGGAATGTAAACTGATCACATGTTGTTGAGCCACATGGGATACAACTCCTAAGTGGAAGCCTCCTAGTACTTTCCTGAGGAAGGTCCTATGGGTCTATTCACTTAGTTCCACTAGTTGATCTAGGATTTCTTAAGTATCCAATGATGTTGGAGCCAACTTGTGAGTTTAATTTCTCCTGAGGAGGAATGTAAACTGATCACATGTTGTTGAGCCACATGGGACACAACTCCTAAGTGGAAGCCTCCTAGTACTTTCCTGAGGAAGGTCCTATGAGTCTATTCACTTAGCTCCACTAGCTTAAATAGGATTTCTTAAATATCCAGTGATGTTGGAGCCTGCTTGTGAGTTTAATCTCTCCTGAGGAGGGATGTAAACTGATCACAGTGGTTGAGCCACATAGGGTATGATTCCTGAGTATACACCTCCTAGTGTTCTCCTGAGGAAGACACTATGAGCTTGCTTGCTTAGCTCCCTTTCTTTGGTAAGCTTGTTTTGAAGCTTGAAGACGGGGAATGATTTCTCTTGTTTAGGGTTTTTGCCTGAGGGCTGTGCTTAGATTTGTTTAGATCCTGTGATTAGGGTTAGGATTAGAGAATAGTTGATTCTTTCTCAAGTGTGTTTGTTTGCCTGTTGGCACTTCATCCCCTTTATCTGTTATTGCTTGATAGCATATTGTTTGTTTTCAGTATGATTACTGTTATTTCATGACTAGCTTGAGGTTGAGATGAGCTTGTGGAGGCTGAAACCCCACACACATTTCCTCCCTCACTTGCATTGCATGCATTTTACTGTTAAAAGCTGATGTTTTTGTCTGTTTCTGTGTATCATTGACATGATCCCGTAGGACTCTCATTTCTTCTGACGAGGATTTGATGATAGACTTTTAGGTTGAAACCTATGCATGACAACATCTAGGAGTTCCCTGTTCAAACCTCAACCATAGGATGAATCCATGGCATGATAACAGTAGGACTTGATAGTCTCCCTCCTAGTTGAGCCATATTTTCAGTAGTTTCCCGAACTACGTTTGCTCTGATCTTTCATACCAGATGAAAGTACGTAGGCATAGGATGCGACGTCCTAGCGAGCAACTTTCCCCATCTTCACCCGTAGTTAGCCGAACTACGTTGACTCTGATTTCTCATTCTCTGATGAGAATACGTAGGCATAAAGTGCGACGCTTTGCCGAGTCATTTTTCTTTTCTTTTTCAGCCAGCCTTGATAGGTAGATAGATTATAACCAACCCGTCCAAGTAAACAAACAAGCGAGGATCCCGTCGAGTACGACGGACGTGAGGGGTGCTAATACCTTCCCCTTGCGTAACCGACTCCCGAACCCAGACAATGGTTGCGATGACCTTGTCTTACCCTTATTCGTCAGGTTTTTCCGATCGTTTCCTTTCCCGCTCTGAGGGATAAATAACGAAAGGTGGCGACTCTTCTGTCATGCCGGCACCTTATTTTCGCGCAAGCGACAGCTGGCGACTCTGCTGGGGACTGCGATGGTTCCCTATGCGAGTCTCGCCTTGGGTTTTCTTCCTAGCTGTCTGGGCCTGTCCCCAGCAGCTGGCGACTCTGCTGGGGACCGAACCCAGAATCTCTGGTTCTCCGGTTCCCTATGAGAGTCAATCCTATCGTTTGTGTGTTTGCTTGTTGGGTTGCGTTTATTTATCGCATTTTTACTTCCCGCACTTTACTTCCCGCATTTTATTTCCCGCATTTTATTTCCAGTTCGATATGATTATCTGTGCTGCTGTGGGAGAGGGATGTTACTGTGAGTGAAAAGCCGGACCCGGGCTTGAGTACACACCTAGATATAGTTGCGGAGAAGTAGTAGACGAACCTGTCTGTTGAACAGGCACAGTTCCCTACGAAAATCTGCGCTCAGACGAGATTCTTGCAGAGGTGCTCCTTTCCGGTCCTGAGGATCTGAGGGGAGTCCAGACGTGAGGATTGTCGACTCTGGGGACCGATCATTTGGAAGTCAGCTAAGAGAGGCCTCTTCATGACTTGACGATGCCACTCCTTCTGGGAATCGTATTGTCACTCATGAATGTCTGTGACGCTGACAACCGCATAGGATGCCGTACCTTTGTCCGTGGATTAGGTCCATCATACCTGTGAGTGGGGTTGGGATATTGCAGGAAACTTTGACCTCCAGACCACCTGGTTTTCTTGACAGTGAATCAGTTATGTTGGGTTCTCAGTTGCAGATATGTTCTTGATAGAGCAAGAGTTTGATCAGAGGATCTTATCATCGGGTGTTTGTCTGTTCTTGATAGAGCAGGCTTTGATCAGTGTATTATCGTCAGAGGTTTGTTCTGGACAGAGCAGATTTTTGAGTGAGGTCTGAGGATCTCGTCAGCAGTTGTTGTTTGTTCTTGATAGGGCAGATTTTGAGTGGGGTTTGAAGATCTCATCAGCAGCTGTATTTTTGTTCTTGATAGGGCAGATTTCTGATTTGGGGTCTGAAGACTTCATCAACAGATATTCCTTGATCTTGAATCCGGGGTCTTTATTATCAAGCCTTCGTTCTTGTCAGAGCAGAAGTTTGATCTCGATCCTATCAGATGGTTATTCACAGCAGATCAGATCAGTGGCTTACACCGGGGTTTCCCTCTCCTCAGTGACTGTTGACACCGAATCTCCACAGCAGCCACCTGGATATATTATTGCATGACTGCATTTTGCATTAGTTTGCATATCCATTTTTGCATTCCATTAGCATGTGTCTGTGCCGCAGGCGTGTTTCGTACCCTGATCCTGGTGTCCCGAGCAATATGAGATATTTTCTTCCATGAATGGATCCAGTCTTATCACTGCATTGACACTATGTTGGCACGTTGACACCAGGATTAGGGGTGATCTCCTAAACGTACAGACACCCATGGCATTGGCATAATTCATCTTGCATGGCAGAAGCCGGGACTTGTCTTCTAACCCTTGTGTTTGCAGGTTTGACTCAGAATCTAGCAGCTCAGACTAATGGAGCAGATACAAGCTGAACTGGGGAAAGTCCAAAGCCAGCTGGGGCAGGTCATGAATGACATACAGGCAGTGCGTCTGGACCAGCAAGCGCTCAGAGAGGAGAATCAGCAGCTGCAGAATCAGTTGAGCTTTCTCATGGGAGTGGTGAGAAGTATGCTGAATAAGGAGAGCGGTCAAGCACCCAAGGTGGAGCCCAAAGTGCTTCCTCCATTACCGTCATTGCCACCTGTGCCGAAGCCAAGTGGACCTCATGGGCCCTCTACACAGCATGAAGCTCGAGGCCTGTCTCGTCATCAGCCGCGCCGAGCATCTCAGAATAATCCTGAAGGTTATGGTCAAAAGAAGAAGCTACTTGATAGAGCTATGGACCCACTACCCGTGAGTTATGCCCGGCTGTTGCCACTGTTGGTTCAGAACCGTGTTCTCAAGCTTCGGACCTTAAATCCACCAGATGACGTGTCACCAGACGTTGATCTCAGCATGCGTTGTGATTTCCACTCTGGAGCACCGGGGCATCATGTTGAAACATGTAAGGCTCTCCGGAATAAGATTCAGGACCTTATTGACTCAAGGGCGATTAGGCTTGTGCCGGGCGGCATGAGAGCATCGGGAAAGTTTATCCCTTACCCTGCGGAAGAGGTGGATGATTCCACTCCTTTGCCTGAAGCTGAGAAAGGTCTGGAATATGTCCCGCGACCTTTGGTGACTGAATCGCCTCGCTCGCAGTTGCTGCCTGGATCAAGCTCAAGGACGCAAGCGCCTAAACGAGAGACCGTCAAAGAATACCCGCACCAGGATCACAAAAGGCCTCGCAGCCTCGTGGAACGAGGGAACGCTTCTCCCCATCCAGTGCCTGTGCCGTATAGCCAGATTCTTCCGATGCTGGTTCGGAATTCCTTGGTGGAACCGAAAGCTCTCAAGCCCGTGCTAGAGCCTTACACTCCGGGGTACGATCCTCATGCTCAGTGTGGCTACCATGGTGGATCTCTGGGGCATTCAACTGAAGATTGCAAGGCTTTCCAGGCGAAAGTGCAGCAATTGATCGACCAAGGGTGTATTTCCTTTCCAGATGGAGTCTTGGTTGTGCGTGGCGACCTCTCAGCTGTTTGAGCTCGTAGATTCAGAGGGTTGTTTCCAAAAGCCAGTGATCCAGACAGGCAGACGTCCTCAGCATTGGCAGTCCTCGGACTTTTTACCATTTTTGCATTTTGTAGTTTCTTTTCTGTTAGTTACTACCTGCTTTAAACATTGTATGTTTCGAATGGTAATGATAATAAAGTGACTATGCATTTCTTCTGAATTAGTTATGTCGTTGTCACTCATTTACTGCATTGCACTGACGCTTGCATTTTATTTACTCCACTTTATTACTATGATTAGCAATGAGCGGAGGGAGGATGATGAAACTGAATACTGATAACCGATGATCGTATTGCTTTCAGATAAAACTTAGCCGATGACGTACAAGGCATTGTTTCAAATCCCTAAACACCGGAGAGATAAGGAAGAGAATCCCTTGTTAACCACTTCGAGCCGAGGAGTAGGAGTTTCTTTCGGACTTTTTAACCCTCACATCTTAACCCGGGGCAGGGTAGTTGTCAGTTAGCTTGATCGAGCGTTCAAGTCTTATAGAGGAGTGTTGTCCTTCGAGGACCAATCACATCATATTCCTCTCCAGAGGTCGTACCTCATCAACCGCAATGGTTAAACCTCACCAATCAGGAGTGAGACAGTTATAATCCTTTCGGAGCAATCAAGACAACCAGTGTCACACGACTTGTTCCAAGAAAAAGAGAAATAAGAAAGCCCGCTAAGTAAAAAAGAAAGAAAGCTAGAAAGCAAATACTTAGGCAAAATCAGGGCATCCCGCTGGACTTCAAAAAGAAATCGAAAAGAACTCAAAAGGAGTCAGTCCAGGCAAAAGTTAGGGAATCAAAAGAATGAAAAGAAAGGATTTAAAAAAGAAAAATCCTCGAACAAGGGCGAAGTCGTGTAGATGCAGACACCGAAAACGAAAAGGAATAACTGTCACTCCGAAACACCTTGTGAGTTCTTTAACCAGTCGTTCTCGATGTTCAACATACCTCTCGAAGAGGCGAGCGCTCGACCCAAGTTGACTGAACTTTAGGATCGGAGAACATCACGTAGAAGGGGTGGGTACAAATCATAATTTGAACCAAATATCCTTTGTTTCACGAACCGTGAACCCGACCACGATACAACCCTTAAAAGACCTAATTGAGGCAGGGTTTATTCTGAGAGCGCATTACGATAAGGTTGAGTAACCTGACTCCTTCATGATTTGCTAATCATACCCTTATCGCATTTTTCACTGATCGCATCAGCACTACGTTTGAACTCTTGAGTTCATTCGTCACTCACTAGCATGACACGTAAATGAGTGACAGTACAACATTTTTTCGAAATTTGCATGAACACTGCATTAAAATTACTATTCGTGAATAAACAATTTTAGTTGCAGGTTAGTAGCTGATGCGAAGGAACTTCAGCAAGGAATAGTCAATCAGGACTGAATCGCCAGAGGTCTGGGTCAGAACGGTATGCTGCGAAACCCTGTGAATCTGGGGCAATGACTTCCAGTGAATTTGGAATCGGTTTGTTTGAGGACAAGTCCCGGGGCATCATTTGATTATGGGGCAGTTTATGCAAGCAGCGGTTGATCGGAAGCGAATCTTCTTGAAACCCAATCAGGGGCAGTTATCCGGAATCCTTGCAATTTAAGGGCAGATCCCTCCAGTGTTCGATCAGAGCATGTTCATCGCTCGTTCAGGGGCAAACTACTTCAGAGATATTGAAGCCGACCATGCTGAGAGTTGATTAGTTGAGGATGAATCCTCCCGTTGTGCAGATGCTGGGGCAAGCCCTCTGAAGATTGTCTTGTTGCCAGTTGTTTTCGGCTCAGATTGAATTATTCCCAAAGGTCGGGTTGGGGCAAGTTGTTCAAATGAGTTTGTTCACCCTAGCAAGAATTGAGTATCGGGGAATCGTGTCATTACCCCGTCAAAACCTGAACCTTCTGAAGAAGCCTTGCGGTCATTGGGTTGCTATCCTACAGCATAACCTGTTACTTGACTCCATGATTGGTAGCCTGTATTCCCTGTGTTGACGCTGTTGAACCAGGATTGTTTTTCAGCAGAGGCGCACAATTTGAGGTCGTTCCCCCTGTACAGTTTGAGACTGCAGCAGATTGAGATGGCGTTCACCCCTCATCAGATTAGGGTCAAGATTACCCTCAGCGGACCAGGATTGATATCCCCGAAGCAGGATGAATCCTCCTTCCCCGGCAGAGTTCAGTAGTCTCTCCTTCGCAGAATCAAAATCAGATAGTGAGCATTGATATGTCTTCCCCAGGTAGAGGTGATTCTCTCCCCCAAGCAGACGCATCCTGAAGGAATGTCACCTCATCAGCTAAGTCGCACGCAGCAGCTCATCGTCTTTCCCCAGCACCGGGTCACAAGTGCAGATTTCAGAGAATTGCTCGGGTGCCGAAGCTCGTGTTTTCCCCAGTAAAGTCACCGAAGCAGGTGTCTTCCCCAGCACCGGGTCACAAGTGCAGGTTTCGCAGGAAGTTGTTCGTATACCGAAGTATACAGTAACTGATGATGCCAGACTGAAGTCTCCAGCGGAATTGAAATTCCCCACTAGAGTTATATTCTCTCCTGAAGTTGGATGACTCCCTCTTCCCCAGCAGAGTGTTGGAACAGCTGATGTCGTATTCCCTTGCAGAGTTGTACTCTCCCCCGAAGTCAGATGATTCTTTCTTCCCCAGCAGAATTGAAATTCCCCATCAGAGTCGTACTCTTCAGTGAAGTAGAATGATTTCTCTCCCCGGCTGAGTCCGCAGAAAAGCAGAATCCTCGGAAGTTGATCAGGTCATGATCAATTTTCCTCAGCAGAGCGTAGAGCAGCTGATGTTGTATTCCCCCAGAGTCGTACTCTATCCAGCGAAGCAGAACGATTTCTCCTTCCTCAGCCAAGTTTGCAGATGTCCAAGAGATCCGAATCCTTGGAAGTTGATCAGATCATGATTGGTTTTTCCCCAGTGGAGTGTTGAGCAGCTGAAGTTGGCTCCCCACAGAGTGGTCATCCCCAGAAGAGTAGCCGAGACGGCCGCGCATTTCATTCTCGCGATTGATATCAGCAGATCCAAGTTCTCGTAGAGCTTCAGCCCCTGCAACAGTCAGCTGAAGTTGTTTCCCTGCAGCAATTCGCGGAAGATCAATTCCCTAGACAGAGCCTAATTGATATTGGCGTGTTCACATTCTCCTCAGCAGGATGATTCCTCTACCTGAGTGGTTCTTTCTCCTTGACAGGAGGATTCCCCCCTCGGCATTTATTTTGCTGACGGGATCGTATCATTGTGCATGACTGCATAGCATGCAACACTGCATGGCATTATGCATGATTGCATAGCACTGAGCATGATTGCATGGCATTTAGCATAAATACATATCATTCCCACCGTGTGGGGCATAGTGCAGAAGCATACACATCATAAACATGATCTAGGTCATTATCATCCTTGTTGAACAGGTGTATCCCAAAAAGACCGGTTGCTCAGGACGATTCTTGATGTTCTCCCCAGCCAGGTTTTTTCTTAGATGATTCTAAAAGACCCCGGTGTGATCCCCGCAGTTCGCTCGCTCAAGATGATTTTTGAGATCCCCAGCGAAGTCTTCGGTTCAAGATGATGCTCGAATTCCTCAGCAGGGCCGTTTGCTTAAGATGACTCTTAAGACCTCAGTACAGTTTCCCGAGTTGTTTGCTTAAGATGATTCTTGAGCTCCCCAGTAGCATCCGCAGCAAGAGTTGCCCAGGAAGATTCCTGGAAATACCCAGCAGAATAAAGTCTCCAGAAAGGTTATCAGTCCAGGATGATTCTTGGAAGCGCCGCCGGAGTTGTTTGTTCAAGATGATTTCTGGAACCCCCGACAGAGTGAAGGTCTTTTCCCCAGCAGGTGGTTGGCACTTCCCCAGCAGCAGGCAGGTAGATTGATATCCTCAGTCGAGCACAATCATGATTGGTAGATGGAATGTTTCCCCAGGCGGATCCCGAAGGATTGTCCAGCAAGCTGAAGTTTGTTTATCCCGCAAGTTTGAGAACTTAATGACATGAGTGTCTTGTAGCCTGACAGCTATGTTCCCCAGAAGGGTCATTTCCCAAAAAGTCGTTCAGGGCATTTATCGCTTTCCCCGTGCAGAAGTACTTGCTCCCTAGTAAAGTTGGTAGGAATCATCTGAGTATGCTCTTTCGGTATTCCCCAGCAGTTGTTGAAGTCGTTTGGGTGAACTCCCTCGTCTTTCTGCAGCAGAGTCTACAAGGTTGATTCGGGTGAACCCTTCTTCCTTTTCCCCAGTGAGTCGTCAGGATTATTTGGGTGAACCCTCATTCCTCTCTCCTCAACAGAGTTGTTAACGTGATGATTATGTCCGGTGACCCGACATGTTTGCTTTTAATTAGCAACGACTTGACAGGATGTCAAGTGAGTAGCAGCATGATATGTCTGCCCCAGCAACGATGTCTAATCTGAAGATGGATGTCGTAAAGCGCCCGAAGGCGATATCAGAAGGTTCCTGTGAGTTCAGATTTCCAGATTGATGAATCAACCGGTGGCTGAAGATAAGGTTCCAGAGTTGTAGATACAACAGAGTAATTCGTGTGAGTCTGAAGACCAAGTCAGTTATCCTGAGGCGATGATTGAGCGCGATCAAGGGAATGATACGTCTTCCGATTGAAGTCGAAGATGTTCCTCCAACAATGATGTCTAATCTGAAGATGGATTTCATAAGCGCCT
Organism: Lathyrus sativus; assembly: GCA_963859935.3. Lineage (NCBI taxonomy): Eukaryota > Viridiplantae > Streptophyta > Magnoliopsida > Fabales > Fabaceae > Lathyrus > Lathyrus sativus. Next base: position 459,471,418 of record OZ012735.1, on the reverse strand, counting down.
GAAAGCGATATCAGAAGGTTCCTGTGAGCTCAGATGTCCTTGTTGATGAATCAACGTGTGGATGAAGACAAGGTTCCAAATTTTGTATTCAAGATGATCCGTGTTGGTCTGAAGACCAAGTCAGCTGTCCTGAGAAGATGATTGATTGCGATCAAGTGGATAGTTTTTCTTCTGACTGAAGTCAAAGATGTTTCTCCAGCTGAAGCGGAGTTTTGCCTGAAGGCAAAGTGTTTGAATCCCCGTAGAGTCATGAATGGCTCAGGATACCATTTCTTCGACTGAAGTCACAGATTTCCCAAGCTGAAGCGAAGGTGCCTAAGGGCAAGGTTATCCCCAAGGTCATGAATGACCTAGGATTCATTTTTCGGACTGAAGGCCGAAGTACATCCCTGACTAAAGTCACGGATGCTCTATAGCAGAGGCGGAGTTGCCTGAAGGCAGATCCATGTATCCTTGAAGGCCAAGGACCATTTCTTCAGACTGAAGTCGAAGATACCTCCTGCAGAGTTGCCGACGGGCAAAGTTTACATCCTTGAAGGTCAAGGATGTTCTTTCTAGCTGAAGCTGGAACAGCCGACGGGCAGGGTTTCATCTATCTTCAGAAATACTTGAAGATTCTCCAGCGGATCTGGAATGGCCAGGGGCCAGGGTTTCATTCATATTCAGAAGTACTTAAGGATCTTTTCTAGCTGAAGCTGGAAGTGGCCAGGGGCCAGGGTTTCATATATCTGTAGTGTTGAAGTTCTACGGTTTCTCAGTATGCAGTAATATTTGGATGTTCGTTATGGTTCTGAGGGTGAACCCCAGATCAGAGTGTGCTTGGTTGAGTCTCTCATCCCCGGCAGAGTAGCTCCAAATACGCAAGTGTACCTTTTGTTCCAGTTACCAGGGGTGAACCCCAGGGGCAGAGTTGTTCAGTGTTGTAGTTCTCCAGCGGCGATGCGGAGTATTTTGATTGTTCGACGGCGATATCAGGTTTAGTCTTCCAGCGGTGATGCTGGGTGTCGTGGTTGCCTGAAGATGATGTCAGAAGAAGTTAATGTGGATAACTGACGGCGATGTCAGATCAGTATCTCTCCAGCTAGTGGCCGAGCAGCTAGTGTTGCAGTATTCAAAGATTTGTTCCCCGCATAGTATCATGTGCTTGTGCAGTTGGCAAATTTTCGGGTTTACCGATATTCAACCGTCTCGTACCTTGATTGGTTGAGAGCCGTTCGCTTCTCACCCAGTCAGGTTCAAGCCGTTTGAATAGGGGCAGCTGTTGCACCCCAAAATTTGACCAACAATTATTTATTCATTGAGTGTTTGAAAGTGGATACCTTCATCAGAAAGTTCAAGAGATCCTCAGAGGAGTGGTTTGAAACCAGGGTTGTGTGCTTCATAGCTTGAGGGTTGTGGGTGCCCCTCAGATGATTATGAGACTTTGAGAATGGACTAGATGTTTTGAGAAAGCTTATGAGATGTCTTGATAGCCATCATGAAGTCCAAAGAGGTCATTATGCAAGAGTTCAGAAGATTCAACCATGAATGGTAGAATTAGGGTTTTGACTGGGTCAACCCTAGGATAACTGAAGATTTGGAAAAGGGTTGAGACCTAATCCAAGGGCCATGAGATCATGGGATGATGCATAGACATGTTATAAAGATGATTCCTAGACCAACTCATCATGATTGAGGAGTTTGAGAAGTTTCAAGTCAGGGTTTCTAAGGATTGTCAGTGAAAAAACCCTAGTTTGATCCCTATCTTCCAGGCAGCTTTAGCTCTAGATGTGATTGATATCTCATATTCCCCACAACATGAATGTTGTAGAGCTTGTTCTTAGCTTTAATTTGAGTGGTGGAAGTCCTTGATAGGATGTGCAGAGCTCAAGTTATGGTTTTGGAAAATTACAGGTCATCTGAGGTGTGTGAATCTGGGTCCTTGAAAGTCACCCAACTTGCAGACAACTTTTGCCCTAGTAGGATGATTCCTATGATCTCTTGGTCAACATGAATGTTGAAGGGCATCTCCTTATCTTTAATTTGAGTGGTAGAAGTCCTTGATAGGATTTGTATAACTCAACTTATGGTTTGAACAAGACAGGGGTATTTTGGTAATTTGTCAGTTACAGGTCATTTTTAGCCAATGCCTAAAACTCCTACTTCCAAGCTTCAAATGGAAAAACTCAAAACATGAAAGTTGTTCAAAATGGCATTTTAAGGCTAGATAAGAGGTCTTGAGAGTTTGGAAATGCATGGAGCATGGATATTTTAAAATGGTCAAAATGACTTGAAAAAGGCTTATAAGTTAAAAAAGTTGAAATTGGATTTTGGTTTGAGAGATCTACAAATCCAAAATGGGGCATATGATAGATGATTTTGATTGGAAACAACATTTTGGAAACAATGGTTTATCCACATTTTTGAGTTTAAGCTTAAAAATTGGACTTCCTTTGTAAATTTGTTTCTTGCACTTTAAGGTACCATGAGAAATTGTTTGCCAAAGCCTTAATTTTGCATAAAATGCCTTGTTCTCACATTTATATCTCATATGAAGGTATTTTGAGGATTTATCATGAGTTTTAGGAGAATTACTAAATATAGCATTTTTGGAATTTCTCATTACGTGAGAAGTTCTAGAACTTCCTTGGAAGCTTCTCATATGTTCTAGATCTTTCCTTTCACTTCCATAAATACCCAAAGGTGAGATCATGCCATGGTTGGTGATTCCTCAAGCTTGCAAATACACTTTGATACCATAACTCCCTCATTGCATTTTGGTTTCAATCTCTCCCAAATTCCATTGTTGGTGCAATCTTTCATCATCATCATCATCCTCCATTGTTGTGGAGTGAAAAGCAAGAAGAAGGATCAAGAATTCGTGGCTGAATCATCACCATCATCCAAGGATCAATTAGCACAAGTACCAAGGCTTGGATTGGAGAAGAAACACCATAGCCATCACCACTTGCAAGGTATGCATTTTCTCTTGAAACTCATTATTTATGCATAGTTAGGGCTAGTTATTGTGATATTCATGATAGAGACAACTTAAGGATCATTTATGGTGAGTTTAAGGTCAATCCATGGAGTTTCAAAATGTGACATCAATTCTTGGTTGATCAAGAAAGCTTGAAATATGAGGTTTTAATGCATGTGTTATAGTTTAGTATACTCATGGAAGCAAGAGGAACACATTGACATCATTATTTTCAAGGTTTGTTAGAGTTGAAAAGTGAGCATTCATGGTGGTACCCGTGCCTTGTTGTTGACGGTTTGAAGGTTAGAGAAAGATTCAAGAGAAACTAAAACCATGGTTGTGTAGAGGGCGAGAAGAGGATCGGTTTTGTTTTTTATTTCATGTGATTTCATGGAGTAATGAATGAGATAGAAGCTATGGAAGTTGCATGCATGGAATAGAAAAATTCTGAATTTTAGGGTTTGCATGTGGAGAAGATGAACATGCACCATTGGATTGGAATGGAAACTTTGACTTGACTTTGATCTTGCGGCCTAGATTTTATTAAACTTCAAAAATTCATAACTAAATGGAAAATGCATATTTTTAACTCATTCTTTTTTTAATATTTTCCTTAGCATGTCTAGAAAATTAAAAAAAATATAAAAATTGCATTTTATATTTTTCTCGCATTTTCCACATATTTTACAAATAAATGCATATTTTGAAGGTTTTATTTCATACATGATCTTGTAGATTTTTGTTCTTACACTTAGAAATAGATTTTTTGCCCATTCTTTTTTGTGGTGATTAATATTGAATTGTAGTATTCCCAGAATTTATTACTAGATTTTTTAGAATAAATTTTGATTAGTTTAGATAATTGAACTTAGGATAGTTTAATTAGGGTTTTTAAGTAGTATACTTGAATTTCAACATTTTATTTTTGGGGTTTTTAGGACAAGTTAGCCTATGGGGAATATATGGGACTTAAGGGTAGTTAAATAGGATCCCCTAGAATTTTGCTAGAATATTGTATGGTATTTTAGTATTTTTCATTGATTTTCTCTTAAATAGCTTTTAAAATAGGATTAATTTTGGTATTTGATTTTGTAGGAATTATTTTAGTACTTTCCATTAATCTTTTTTACCCATTCTTTTTGGTGCAATTAGATGATTAGTCATACTTCCCCATAGGATTTTTTCTAGATTTTTTAGAATTAATCTTGATTAGTTTAATTAGGGTTGATTTAGGATAGTCTAATTAGGGTTTAGAATTGTGCATAGGTGATGAATCATTTTCTTTGAGCAAGTTTTATCTTGATTTTTAGGTAGAAACCTTTGTAGATGTTATGAGTAGGTGTTGAGGACCCTTGTGAATATTTGTTAGATTTTTTCCCATTAGTTTAGTATTTTTAGGTATTGTCTGAGATTGCCTGATAATGTGATTTGTTCAGTGGGTTATCTGTTCATCTGTGGGGTTCATTCTGAGGAATTTGATGAAGGGCTTGTGTTGCCTTGAGGATATTGATGGGGGGCATCATGAAGAGGAGCTTGTAGACCAAGATGCAGAGACCCAGAGCTTGTCTCATCTCCTGTCTGTGAGGTTTGAGAGCCTGAAGTTTGAAGGAAGTTCATGGTACTTTCCTGAGGAAGGCACTATGAATGACTTTCATTCTTCCTTCTCACCTCTTTCTTAAGTATCCAATGATGTTGGAGCCAACTTGTGAGTTTAATTTCTCCTGAGGAGGAATGTAAACTGATCACATGTTGTTGAGCCACATGGGATACAACTCCTAAGTGGAAGCCTCCTAGTACTTTCCTGAGGAAGGTCCTATGGGTCTATTCACTTAGTTCCACTAGTTGATCTAGGATTTCTTAAGTATCCAATGATGTTGGAGCCAACTTGTGAGTTTAATTTCTCCTGAGGAGGAATGTAAACTGATCACATGTTGTTGAGCCACATGGGACACAACTCCTAAGTGGAAGCCTCCTAGTACTTTCCTGAGGAAGGTCCTATGAGTCTATTCACTTAGCTCCACTAGCTTAAATAGGATTTCTTAAATATCCAGTGATGTTGGAGCCTGCTTGTGAGTTTAATCTCTCCTGAGGAGGGATGTAAACTGATCACAGTGGTTGAGCCACATAGGGTATGATTCCTGAGTATACACCTCCTAGTGTTCTCCTGAGGAAGACACTATGAGCTTGCTTGCTTAGCTCCCTTTCTTTGGTAAGCTTGTTTTGAAGCTTGAAGACGGGGAATGATTTCTCTTGTTTAGGGTTTTTGCCTGAGGGCTGTGCTTAGATTTGTTTAGATCCTGTGATTAGGGTTAGGATTAGAGAATAGTTGATTCTTTCTCAAGTGTGTTTGTTTGCCTGTTGGCACTTCATCCCCTTTATCTGTTATTGCTTGATAGCATATTGTTTGTTTTCAGTATGATTACTGTTATTTCATGACTAGCTTGAGGTTGAGATGAGCTTGTGGAGGCTGAAACCCCACACACATTTCCTCCCTCACTTGCATTGCATGCATTTTACTGTTAAAAGCTGATGTTTTTGTCTGTTTCTGTGTATCATTGACATGATCCCGTAGGACTCTCATTTCTTCTGACGAGGATTTGATGATAGACTTTTAGGTTGAAACCTATGCATGACAACATCTAGGAGTTCCCTGTTCAAACCTCAACCATAGGATGAATCCATGGCATGATAACAGTAGGACTTGATAGTCTCCCTCCTAGTTGAGCCATATTTTCAGTAGTTTCCCGAACTACGTTTGCTCTGATCTTTCATACCAGATGAAAGTACGTAGGCATAGGATGCGACGTCCTAGCGAGCAACTTTCCCCATCTTCACCCGTAGTTAGCCGAACTACGTTGACTCTGATTTCTCATTCTCTGATGAGAATACGTAGGCATAAAGTGCGACGCTTTGCCGAGTCATTTTTCTTTTCTTTTTCAGCCAGCCTTGATAGGTAGATAGATTATAACCAACCCGTCCAAGTAAACAAACAAGCGAGGATCCCGTCGAGTACGACGGACGTGAGGGGTGCTAATACCTTCCCCTTGCGTAACCGACTCCCGAACCCAGACAATGGTTGCGATGACCTTGTCTTACCCTTATTCGTCAGGTTTTTCCGATCGTTTCCTTTCCCGCTCTGAGGGATAAATAACGAAAGGTGGCGACTCTTCTGTCATGCCGGCACCTTATTTTGATAATCTGTGTCATGGAGAGAAGATGAATCTCTATCTCTGGCAGTGGTATGCTCTTCAACAGGAATCTGCACAGGCTGGGCTTGAGGAACATTGTTCATTGGAGTCCTCTAAATATTGGTCTCTCCTCTTGTCATAGATGTCATGGCTTTCATGAGTTGATCTAGCTGATTCTTCATCACTTCAAACTCTGCCTTTATAACAACCATATTCTACTCTCCCGAGTTCATGATTCTTCCAGAAGCTAAATCAAGTCCAATGCGGATGTCGGGAAATCTACTACAAAGCGGGTTGGACAAAATATGGGTAAGCTCTCTGTTCCGGTTGAAGATAGATATGCAAAAATGAGATGCAAATGCAATGCAATGCAAAATGCTGATGCCACAAACATGGGATCAAAGTTTCCACAAAGCTCTGAATAACTGTTGCGCTTGCTGACTGGACAAGTTCAAAAGTCCGCTCTGAAGAGAAAACCAAAATATCGGGTTGGTTGAAAGTCAAAGTTTCCTGCATATCCCAATCCCTCTCACAGGTATGGATCTAATCTCTAATAAGGTCTGGCATCCTATGCGGTCGCCAGCGTCACAGACTTTCGAGAAATGATACGTTCACCGTTTCTGGTTTGGCATCATAGTCTAACAAAACTGCCTCACTTAACTGATTCTCAAGTGATCGGTCTCCAGAGTCGACAGTTTTTAGATCCAACACCCTCTCCCGACTAATGTACAAGATAGGATGTCTTCACAAAAAACCTCGTCTGAACGCTAATTTCGTGGGGACTAATGCATGCTGAAACATACAGGTCCGTCACTACTTTCCGCTCTAATGCTATGTGTACATTCAATCCTGGGTTTTGGTTTATCTCACAGTGGCACATTCCCACCCAACAGCACAACAATAATGATATATAACAATGCTGGAAAGTAAAATGCAAATGCAATACTATACAAATGCAACACATATACACACCTAAAGATAAACACACAAGCGCTAGGATTGACTCGCATAGGGGTGTGAAGAGTCCCCAGCAGAGTCGTCAACTGTCGCATCACTGCGAAGAGGGGTCGGCGAGGACAGAAGAGTTGTCACCATTCGTTATTTATCCCAAAGGAGCGAAAAGAAACGATCAGCGAAAACCTACGAAAAAGGGAGAAGACAGGTCATCGCAACCAAATATTGGGTTCGGGAGTCGGTTACGCAAGGGGAAGGTATGAGCACCCCTCACGTCCGTTGTACTCAATGGGATCCACGCTTGTTATATATCTAAAGGGTGTTAATCTATCTAAGCTACAGGCTCACAGGGACAAAATAAAAGAAAAGAGACTCGATAGAGCATCGTCGCTATATGCCTACGTATTCCCTCGTGCAATGGGAAAGTCAGAGTCAACGTAGTTCGGAAAATTACAGGTGAAGGTGGGGAAGGTTGCTCGCCAAGACATCGCCGTCTTGTGCCTACGTATCCTCGTCTGGTATGAGAAATCAGAGCAAACGTAGTTCGGGCTGACACGACCATAGATTGGTTCAAGTGTTTTAACTGAGTAGGGTTAAACCTTCGTTCTAGCAGTTAGGTGTATTGATGCTCGACCATTGGAGACTTAGGCGTTACCTATTTGCGATAGAACTAAGACTTAACACACTCATTCTGAAAATGATTTTCAATTAATCCCGAAGGATAAAAAAAGTTTGATGTTTTGTTTTGTGTTTTTTTATGAAGAAGTGAATTGAGTTAAGTTTGTAACTCATGTTGCACTAAAGACTATGACTTGAGAGCGAATGTGTCGCATATCGCCCAAAGGGCATACACTAAACACTGTAGACAATTGAGAGGAGGCCCCTCAACTATCATTCCCCAAGTACTTAAGGCTCATAGCGTACAACACTTATTATCCTTTATTAGGTGTCTTAAGAAGTTATGAGATGAGATGAGAGAAGACACAACTAATGGGAAACTAACTCAACCTTAATGTTATCATACAATGTGCTCCTATGATTGAGATCAAAAAGGGAAGAACTATCATAATGTTATCATGCTTGGATTGAACACTTAATGTCTCTCCTACTCCCAAGGGACTAGGAATCCTAAGAGATCATGGCAAAGAAAACCAAGTAAACACAAGATACATCAATCACCAATAAAAAGGAAGAAAGGGATGCAAACATGAAATGCAACACAAAGAAAAGAGGGAGGAAAAAATGTGGGGCAGCAACCACCACAAGCACATCTCAACCTCTTGAAAACAAACAAGGGATGCAAAACAAAAAAGAAAAGCAACCAAAAAGATGTGAGGATGAGATGAAATGGGAGAAGCGAACTCCTACAACCATCGACCATCCATCATCGAAGAAAAGTGGGAGGAAAAAAAGTGTGGGACAGCAGCCACCACAAGTACATCTCAACCACGCCATTCTTCATACTCAAGCAAAGCAAAAGATGCACACTCATCACTTTGAACAACAACTACAAAAGTATATGATCTGACCTGATCAGGAGGGGATCACGGACTGGCCACACTCCGTTGGGCTGCTACCTGTTCGCCGGGGTGAGAAAGAGGAGGGGGGTGTACCTGCAAGACACTCCGATGCCAAAGTAAGAAGTTGGGCAGAGTGGAAGCAATAGTACAGAAAAGGGGCAAGAAAAGTTACCTGACCCTCTTGAAGAAGAGGGTATTTATAGAGAGACCCCAGCGCTGGGCCAACGGTCATTCGAGGTGGACTGGATGACCAGGCCCAACCCTAATGACTGCTAGGGCTTACGTGGCGTAGTGAAGACCAGGACGTGGTCTTCGCCCTAGTTCAACCGCTCCTAGATCTCCGGAAAGTGGGTTTGACCTGCTCTTTCGGAGGTGGGCAGTTGGCCGGTGACGTGTCCCCGCAGAGGGGAGCACGTGGAGAACGTGCGCCGAGCACGTTATTCTCCCCGCGGAGGGGAGCACGTGGAGAACGTGCGCCGATCACGTTATTCTCCCCGCGGAGAGGAGCCCGGGTGGTTCTGCTCGTCCGGCGTGGTGGACGACAAAAAGGGTGTGGAGATGTAGCTTGTGCTCGGCGGTCTGCCCCTGCTCGTCTCGAAGGGCGCGTGCTGGCGTGCCCGGTTCGCTTGTTGGGCCACATGCGGTATTGGGCCTGCCAAGGTGAGGCCCATACCGGAACAGGAGCCCCCCAAGTCGAAGCTCTGGGGAAGAGCGAGGACTTAAGGTCATCGCATCTGGCGCGGGCACCGCACGAAGGTCTCCGGTCGTCGGCAGAACGAGGAGGAGGCAGGTGAAGGGACGCGACTGTCAGGCTGCCGCCACGTGTCTTGTGTTAAGCGGTCGTAGGGGCGGCTACCCTATGTCATTAATGAGCCTAGGGCCTCTTCGAGTCCCGCGCCGGGTTATAAATACGGAGGTCCCCGCTCATTCTGTTACTTTTCTCTCTGCTAATCTTTTATCGTCTCTGCTCGTCCACCGCTTGCCGCCGATCGCCGCCGTACCGTTTGCTCTTTTCATCCGTCCGCCACCGTTACAAGTGAGTTCCTCTTTTCCCTCCCTTTTTATTTCCGTCGTCTAACTGGAACGTGTGGTCGGGGCGTGATGAACGCCCCGAGGAGGGACGCGAGTTCCGCCGCGTCTGGCGAGTTTTCTGATGAATGTCCCGGGGACGGTAGGCTAGTTCCGATGAATGCCCCGAGGACGGGAGCTTTTTCTGATGAATGCCCCGAGGACGGGAGCTTTTTCTGATGAATGCCCCGAGGACGGGGGGTTTTCTCCGATGAATGCCCCGAGGACGGGGGCTTTCTCCGATGAATGCCCCGGGGAGAAGTACCTTCTCCGATGGCCGTCCCGAGGGGGGTGAGGGGTCGTTCTTTGATCCCCGAGGAGGGTAGACGGGGAGCGAGTGTCTGCTCGTCGCTTCTCGGCCTTTGTCGCCCTTTCACTTGACTTGCGGTGGAAGGGTGGATTTGATCCTGGCTATCGAATTCACCGATGTCCTCTGCTTTCAGGTGTAGATGTCGGCTCTGGTGCCGGGGATAATGGTTGAAGACAATGAACCTGAGGTCCCGGAGTATGACGATGAGCGTATCGCCCCGTCCGAGGAGTGGGCGGCCGAGGAGCCACTTTCGATCCCTTCTTGCTTTGTGGCCGACGCGTCCGACGTGTACGCCACGGTCGAGGACACGCCGATAGGAGAAACACAACATTGGCAGGTGTACCGGCCAAAAGAACATCACCGAATCTGTTCCCGATATGGGCGGCGGATGTTCCCGATGCATGAATTCTATTTTAAAGAAGCTCGGCTCCGGTTACCGTTTTCCGCCTTCCATCTGGGGCTTTTTGATTGGCTGCGTCTTGCCCCGTCTCAGCTGCACCCCAATGCTTTGGCTTTCCTCCGGGCTTTCGAGGTGGTGTGTTTCTACCTCTCGGTGGAGCCGACGGTGCCGTTATTTTTCCGTATCTTCCATTTGCAGCGGCAGACGGTGCGAGGTCGCCACGGATGGGTCTCCTTCAAGCAATCGACCAAAATTTTCAAAGCGTATAGCGATTCTGTCAAAGACTTCAAAAATCGGTTCTACCTCGTCAAACCGATCACGCAGCAAGGCTCAGACACTCTCTTCAACGAGGGCGAGCGCACGGTAGATGGCCAGCGGTTCCGCGCGTGGCTTCCCAAGATACATCTACTGTGGACTGCGGAGCATTTCAGCCGAGGGACGGATAGGTATATCGTCCGGGCGGGGACCCTCGAGGAGAAGGACATGGCCGCCTATTTGAAAATAATTGCCTTTGTGCGGTCTCTCCCTCCGTCGAAGATGGTGACGCCCGACGGTCGGTATATCCTCGACGCCCAGGGGAACATACGCACCAAGAGGCGTTTGATAAATACCAAGACTTTGCTCGGTTGTGCGACCGGGGCGGCCGCTCTGGATTATCTAGGTAGGGATGTTCGTTTTCCCCCGTGGCCGGGGTTTTTGATCGTCGCTAACCCATTTCTTTATTTTTGCAGCGAACATGTCTACTGTCGACGAGCGGGTGAAGCAGTTGCGCGCTGCTAGGAACGCCGTGGCCCCGAGGACGAGGGTGAGTTAGCTGGTCGGGCAGGAGGTCGCGACGCAGGGGGGGCAAACTTCGTCCTCGTCGCCTCAAGAGAGCCAATCCCCTGTGTCTCAAGGAGTGTCGAAGAGGCAAAGGTCCGAGGAGCCTCGGGTGGTGGATTTGACGGTCGGCGCCGTCGAGGAAGGTTATGTCGTCCCTCCCTGCCACCAGCATCCGGGATATTTTCATGGTGCCCGTTCCCCCACTGTTTCCGCCGGGGAGGTGAAGGCTGTCCGTTAGGCTGATCGGGAGACCCGTCGACGTGTCCTGGCTGAGGACTTGGCTGCAATGATGCGGACGTTTACGACGGCTCTCGTGCTGAACGAGGAGGGCTGCTCCGCTGCTGAGCTGTCCAAACTGCAAGGGGATCTCACTTTCACGCAGTCGCGGTTGGCCAAGCTCACTGAGGAGTTGGAGAAGAGCCAGAAGGATGTCGCCGAGCAGCGGAAACGGGCAGAGGGTGCTGAGGGGAAGGTGACTTCGCTGGAGGAGAAGCTGGGGACAGCGACGGCCGAGGTGCAGGCGCTGAAGGTTCGCACGGAGGTTTTGGACAGCGTTGTTCGTCCGGCCGAGGACGAGACTGACGGGGATCGACGGTTAATCACCCGTGCTGACTTGATCGCCCGTATCCGGGTGTTGGAGAGCGATTGTCTGGAGGCCGTTGAGGTCGGGTTCAAGAACGCGGTCGAGCAGATTCAGGTCGCCAACCCTGGTGTCGTGCTGGTCGTGGACGGGATAGGGCCGTACCACGAGATTGTTGATGGGAGGGTGATCGATCCCTATCTTGTTATCCCTGAGGAGGAACCCGTGGCTGCTGACCGGGCGGACGAGGAAGCATAGGTTGCCGGGCCTGCGTGCTCGTTGTTTTTGTGGCCTGCGTGCCGATGTTTGTTATCTTTTTCTTTGGGCCTGCGTGCTCTGTGTTTGTACCATTGACTACTGGGCTGGTGCCCGCTTTTGTTAAATATATTTATCGTGGTTTTTCTAAGTGTGCGCTCGTTATTTGCATGTCGTTTTATGCTCGTTTTTCGTATTTGTTTGAATGCCTCTGATGTGTATGACATTTCTTGTAAATTTTCTAAGTGTGCGCTCGGTGTGTTTAGCTCGACAATTTGTTATCGGTAGTGCAGGGAACTGGCCGGTTTGGCCGGGGATGTAGCCGGGCCGTTTCGGGGGTAGTTTTCCCCGGGGCGTGGACGGCCCATCGCGAGCTGGGTGTCCTGCCTGTTTTGGTACGGCGGCGAGGAGCCTCGGTCGAGGTATTCTCTGCCGAGCAAGGCCTTCTGCCCGCGCACACGAGAGGCAGGGCTTGCTTTTCTTTGGTCGCTGGTGGACGCGGGGGTGTGCGGTGGTACCATGTCGCCCCCCCCCAGTGGTCGGGACGATGGGTCGTCGCGGGCAATGTGTTAACTGTAGTACCGCTTAAGCTTCGCGGCGTTCCATGGTCGAGCTAGTTGTTCACCGTGCAGGTTTTCGAGGTAATAGGCCCCGTGCTCCGTTTTGTCCCGGACTCGGTACGGGCCTTCCCAGTTCGCAGCCAGTTTGCCTTCGTGGGAGTCTTTCTGGTTTCTGCGTAGAACTAAGTCGCCTGTTTGAAAATCGCGTTTTATGACTTTGTTGTTATGGCGAAGTGTGACTTGTTGCTTCAGCCGGGCTTCCCGGAGAGCTGCTCCTGAGCGGATTTCTTCGACGAGGTCAAGCTCTTCTCGGAGGGAGCCGTCGTTGTCGTCGGTGTCCAGGGGAGCTTCCGTTCGTCTGGAGGGTTCGCGGATTTCGACCGGTATCACGGCCTCGGTTCCGTACGTGAGGCGAAATGGGGTCTCCCCCGTGGTTGAGTGGGGGGTAGTACGGTATGCCCAGAGGACGCTGTGGAGTTCTTCGACCCATGCTCGTTTGGCGTCTCCGAGTCGTCGTCTGAGTCCTCTGAGTATAACTCTGTTCGCCAACTCCGCCTGGCCGTTTGTCTGAGGATGTTCGACCGAGGCGAAGTGATGTTTTGTCCCGAGTTTGGTGACGAAGTCGCGGAAGTTTTTGTCTGTGAATTGTGTGCCGTTGTCGATGACGATGGCGAGCGGTACCCCGAATCTGGCGAGGATGTTGCGTTTGTAGAATCAGAGTATGTTGTGGGCGGTGATTTTGGCCAGAGCTTCAGCCTCGATCCACTTGGTGAAGTAGTCGACTCCCACGATGAGGTACTTGTTCTGGTATGAACCGAGGGGGAAGGGCCCGAGGATGTCCAGCTCCCACCAGGCGAACGGCCACGGAGATGAGAGGGACGTGAGGTCGGTTGGGGGGGCGAGGTGCATGTCTCCGTGTTGACACTTATCACACCATTTGACATGTTCTTTCGCGTCGGACTGCATTGATGGCCAGTAGTAGCCTGCGCGTAGCGCCTTGCGCGCTAGGGATCTTCCGCCGAGGTGCTGCGCGTTAATACCTTCGTGGATTTCTTCTAGAACGGTCGTACTCTGGGATTTATCTATGCATTTGAGCAGTGGGATTGCGAAGCCTCGGCGGTACAGTCGTCCCTCGAGGAGGACGTACGAGCAGGCCCGTCGTTTCGTTGCGGTAGCCTCGCTAGAGTTGGCCGGCAGACGGCCGGTGCTGAGATAGGTGTGGAGGGGGGTCATCCAGCAGTCCGCGTCTCCAATGGCGTTGATGTCGAGGGGTGTGGTGGTCGGGCTGGTACTTGGTTGGGATAAGATTTCCTGAATGACCGATTTGTGGCCGCCTCGCTTTTTGGTGGTCGCCAGTTTGGAGAGGATGTCGACGCGGGTGTTCTGCTCCCGAGGAACGTGCTGAATTTCTGCTGAGTCGAACCCTCTCAGTTTTTCATTGATGAGCGCGAGGTATCCGGCGAGGGTGTCGTTCTTTGCTTGGTATTCGCCTCGGACTTGCGAAGCGACCAGCTGGGAATCCGTGTAAATTCGGATGTCTCTGGCCCCCAGGTCGGCTGCTAGGCGAAGGCCGGCGAGAAATGCTTCGTATTCGGCCTGGTTGTTAGTCGTTGGAAAAGCTAGTGTGAGGGAGACTTCGATGACCGTACCTTCGTCGTTATCGAGGACGATGCCAGCGCCGCTCCCCGTAGAGTTGGAGGAGCCATCCACAAAGATGGTCCAGAGGTGGTTCCCGGCGGTAGGGTCGGGGGGTGTGGTCATCTCGGCGACGAAGTCGGCCAAAGCTTGAGCCTTGATGGCGTGCCGGCTCTCGTATGTGATGTCGAACTCGGAGAGCTCTAGCGACCATTTCAGCATGCGCCCAGCCATGTCGGGGCGGCCGAGTAGCTGGCAGATGGGTTGGTCGGTGCGGAGCACGATGGTGTGTGCTAGAAAATAATGTCGGAGTCGGCGTGCCGCTGTTACGAGGGCCAGGGCGACTTTCTCGATCAGCTGGTATCGGGCCTCCGGGCCGTGGAGGGCTTTACTAGTAAAGTAAATGGGCTTTTGTCCTTCCCCGGCTTCGCTCACGAGGACGGCGCTGACGGCTTCGTTGGAGACGGCCAGATATAAATACAGGGTTTCGCCCGTCGCGGGGCGCGTCAGCACTGGCGGTTCGGATAGGACGCGTTTGAGGTGGCAAAGGGCTTTCTCACACTCGTCCGTCCATTCGAACTTGGTCTCTTTCCTGAGCAGTTTGAAGAACGGGAGGGCGTGTTGGGCCGATCTCGCGATGAATCGCGAGAGGGAGGCTAGCACGCCGTTGAGGGACTGGATGGCACGCTTCGTGGTTGGCGTGGTTATATTGGAGAAGGCGTGGCATTTGTCCGGATTGGCTTCGATCCCCCGTTCGGTCAAGTAGTAGCCGAGGAATTTATCGGCGCAGACGCCGAAAGTGCATTTCTCCGGGTTAAAACGCATGCGACATGATCTCGCGGTCTCGAAGACCTTCTGGAGGTGTGCCGCGTGGTCGTCCTCCGCGCCAGATTTGACGATCATGTCGTCCATATATACTTCGAGCATGTCCCCGATCTCGTCGCGGAAGACGTGGTTCATCATCCGCTGGTACGTGGCCCCGACGTTTTTGAGGCCGAAGGGCATCACGTTGTAATAGTAATTGCCCGACGCTGTCATGAAGGCCGTGGCTTGTTTGTCGTGTTCGGCCATCGGGATCTGGTTGTATCCCGAGTATGCGTCCATGAAGGATAAAAGTTTGAAGCCCGCCGAGTTGTTGACGAGCTTGTCGATATTGGGGAGGGGGTAGGCGTCCTTAGGACATGCCCGGTTGAGGTCAGTGTAGTCAACACACATGCGCCATTTTCCATTATTCTTTTTAACAAGTACAACGTTGGACAGCCAGGTGGAATACCGGGTCTCCGAAATAAAATTTGCCTCTAAGAGGTCTTTTACAGCTTGTTTGGCCGCTGCCGATTTTTCGGGGGACTGGCGACGTCGGCGTTGTACCACGGCCTTTGCGGTTGGGTTGATGGACAGCTGGTGGCAGGCGACCGTGGGGTCGAGCCCCGACATTTCCGCGGCGCTCCAGGCGAAGAGGTCGGCATTCTCGCGGAGGCAGGCTTGGAGCTGTCATTTCGCGAGGTCTGGGAGTCCTGCACCTATCCTCACGATTCTGTTCGTGTCTTCCCCGAGGGGAATGAGCTCGAATTCGCCATCCGGGATGGGGCGCACTGGGTGTGGGGGCTGCCCGTTGACTTCGTCGGTCTTTGCTTTATTGTCGAGCTCGTCGGTGAAGCGACTGTCGAGCTCAACGGATCCGACCAGCTCTGTTGGTTTGTCCTTTGGTGTAGCGCTTGGCGCTTTCTTTTTGGTCGGTGGAGCGATGGAGTCGAGGCCTTTCAGCGCGGCTTCGAAACATCTTCGGGCAGCTTCGATGTCTCCGTTGAGGGTGACCACGGCTCCCCTTCTCGTGTAATATTTCATCTTCAGGTGGACGGTGGAGGGTACCGCAGTGAGTTCTGCTATCGTCGTCCTGCCCAGGATGCAGTTATAGAGGGACGGGCATTCGATGACTAAGAAGCGGACGCTGATGTCCCTGGCCGTTTCCTCTTCCCCGAAGGTGACTTTCAATTCCACGTATCCCCAGGGTCTCGTCGTCGTCCCGTTGAACCCCTGGAGGTCGGAGCCTACGTAGGGGGAGAGGTTGGATTCGTCGAGCTGGAGAGTTGTGAACAGATGTGAGTACATTATGTCAACCGAGCTCCCGCCGTCCACGAGGAGGCGCCTGACGTCGAAGTTTGCCATTCGGGCACGTATGAGCAAGGGTATGTTGGAGTTGGGAGATCCCCCGGGTAGTTCCTCGAGGTAGAATGTGATCGGGTTGGAGCGGCCCCGGAATTTGTCGAGCGTGCTCATCTTGCCGGAGTTGCTCGCGATGAGTTCGTCGAATTTCCTTTTCACAGATCCTATGGACAGACTCCTCGTGGCTCCATCAGAGATGACCATGGCTCTGGGGAAGTATTCCCATCGGCTGGTTGGTCGGATTGGCTCGTCGACTAGGCTGGGTCCTTCGGGGATGCCGAATTCTCTGCTCGCGAACCAATCCTCGGGGCGGCTGACGCACAGCGCGACCTGGAGTCTACCGCTGTCCTCTGGAGAGGGGAGTTCCTCGATTTTCTTAGCTTCCGGAGCCTCTGACCTGGGTGGTTCACCTCCTCGGGTGTATCGCTTTAGGTGCCCGTCTTTGATTAGGATTTCGATCGCATCTTTGAGATGGATGCAGTCTTCCGTTACGTGCCCGTGGGTCCTGTGGAATCGGCAGTATTTTGACTTGTCCACGTTGGGTTTGGGCGGCGTTGGTCGCGGGAAACGGACACCTCCCTGCACAAACTCGGTTTTGGCGCATTCGGCTAGTATGCGTTCGCGTGAAGCGACCAAGGCTGTGTACTCTGTGAACCTTCCCGCCGGGCCGCGTGGTTCGCGTTGTTCGCGGGGGCGGTCTTCCCGACGGCGGTCCCCTCCTCGTCGATGGCTCGAAGCTCCGTCGTCTCGGTGCCCGCGGGGGGCCTCTCTGTCTCGGGTTTCGCGAGCGGAGTTGGCCGCTTGTGTATCCTCGAACCGGATGTAATGCGCGGCCCTGTCGAGGAAATCTTGGAGGGACGTGGGCCGGTGTATGCCTACGGCCTCGTAGAATTTGGAGTCGTGGCGCAGGCCTTGTTCCATTAAGTAGCGTTTCATTTCGTTGGAAGTTGTCACCTGCACGGCTTCCCGAGTAAACCTCTCGATGTATTTCCGGAGGGGTTCGTCGGGGCCTTGGATGATTGCCCCGAGGACTGCTTCCGTCTTCGGGTGACGCCGGGACGCCGTGAAGTGTTTGGAGAATAGGTCCTTCAAGACCCTCCACGACGTAACTGATTCGGGCTCCAGAATTTTGTACCAGGTCATAGCGCCTTTCCTCAGAGTCGTCGGGAAGAGTCTGCATTTGATAGCTCCCCGGACGTTTCGGTAGTCGAGCATAGCCTCGATATCCTCCAGGTGATCGTCCGGGTCGGAGGTGCCGTCGTACGTCGACAGCGTCGGCGGCTTCTCCATTCCCTGGGGTATGGGGGCTGCCATGATCTCCCGGGATAGCGGGGTGCGGTAGTCATCCTCGTCGCTGTGCGCCGGGGATCTGTGGGGAGATGAGCCGTTCATGGTGTGTCCCGGGTTTCGGGTCCTCGATCTCCTGCCTGGGTTCCCGTCTCGTGGTTCCTCGGTTGGGATTGCCGCGGCGTTCTGGTTCCTTCTGCGACCGTGTCTCGCCGGGGATCTGGTGCGTTCTCGCGTCACCTGCGGGCGGTGTCTCTCCAGCCGTGGTCGGCGGTTCCTGGGTCGAGGTGAGGGGCTCCTCGAATCTCCGTTCTGGTTTTCCCGCTGGGGGTATCTCGGAGGGTCGATGCGTTCTAATGCCCCAATTCTCGCATTTTGTTGGAACAGCAGCTGGTTCGTCTGGTTGATAGCTGTGAAGAGAGCGGCCACCGTCGGGTCTGCTCCCGCCGGGATGCGAACAGGGTGGAATGCTGGCGGGCTCGGGGGGCGGTGGTCGGCCTGTATGGGCCGTTCCTCGGATGATGGTGAAGCAGTTTGCCCGTCCCTTTCGTCGGCTCCCGTCAGACGTGCTGTTCCTGTCTGCTTCCCGTTGGTGGCGGTGTTGAGCGCAAGGTCGTGCGGAGTGTCATCGCGGCGTGGGCTGGCCATGACCGTGGAGGTTTGGTGAAACTTTTGGTTTTCTGCTCGGAGTAACGGGGAAGTTTCAGGTTCCCACAGACGGCGCCACTGATCTGACCTGATCAGGAGGGGATCACGGACTGGCCACACTCCGTTGGGCTGCTACCTGTTCGCCGGGGTGAGAAAGAGGAGGGGGGTGTACCTGCAAGACACTCCGATGCCAAAGTAAGAAGTTGGGCAGAGTGGAAGCAATAGTACAGAAAAGGGGCAAGAAAAGTTACCTGACCCTCTTGAAGAAGAGGGTATTTATAGAGAGACCCCAGCGCTGGGCCAACGGTCATTCGAGGTGGGCTGGATGACCAGGCCCAACCCTAATGACTGCTAGCGCTTACGTGGCGTAGTGAAGACCAGGACGTGGTCTTCGCCCTAGTTCAACCGCTCCTAGATCTCCGGAAAGTGGGTTTGACCTGCTCTTTCGGAGGTGGGCAGTTGGCCGGTGACGTGTCCCCGCGGAGGGGAGCACGTGGAGAACGTGCGCCGAGCACGTTATTCTCCCCGCGGAGGGGAGCACGTGGAGAACGTGCGTCGAGCACGTTATTCTCCCCGCGGAGAGGAGCCCGGGTGGTTCTGCTCGTCCGGCGTGGTGGACGACAAAAAGGGTGTGGAGATGTAGCTTGTGCTCGGCGGTCTGCCCCTGCTCGTCTCGAAGGGCGCGTGCTGGCGTGCCCGGTTCGCTTGTTGGGCCACATGCGGTATTGGGCCTGCCGAGGTGAGGCCCATACCGGAACAGTATACATTCAAGTGGAAATCGAACACTCGTGTCGAAGAAATCATGATTAAACAATCAAGAACAATAACACAATATCCAAAACATCTCACTTAAATGCATCATACTGATCCATGAAGACTCAAAGTGAAATGATACCCAAAACAAGCTCAAAAACAGCAAACATGAAATTCTGGTTCAGTGTTAATCGGTTAACACATATGGTTAACCGATTAACCAGTTAAAAATGTTTGAAAATTTGAAAATTCACATTGGTTAATCGATTAACCAGTTTGCACTGCAACTGGTTAACCGATTAACACTGTACCAGAAGCAGAAAACAGCAGCTCAAAAGCACTTTCAGCAAATAATCACTTCTCCAGTAATCCAGATGATTACATAATCAATTATGCATGAATTTAAACCAGAAAACAGTGATCCAATCAACATGTAAACACATTCAAACATCAAGATCTCGATTCACATAAATCAAAATCAATCGAAAATGAAGATCAACATGATGATTATGCAAATAAGCTCAAAAACAGAATCAGATCAAGAATTTCCAACCTACAAAGCGGAGATTTGCTTTGGTGAGTGTTGATTCACTTGAATTGAGCATATCCGAGCTAGAAATTCAGAATTTCTTCAAGATCCAAGTGAGTTCTTGTAGTAGAAATGAAGATCCACCAAAATTAAGCAAGAATTATCCAAATAAACTCCTCTATATCAACTTCAAAATTCAGATCCACAATAGCATGAAATTTGAATGGAGAATTGGATATTATAAGGATGAAGGTTATAGCTCTAGAATTCTATGATTTCAATGGAGAATCAAAGAATTCAAGGTGAGGAGAGCTTTAATGGAGTTTGGGAGATGGAAAAGTTGAGAGCAAAATTCAAGAGTGAGAGTGAATTCTGAAAATGAAATGGAATTCTGAGGATTGTGTGTGTGAGGTTTGGAGCAAATCATTTAAATATGCTCTTGGTTTGGATCCAAATGTACTTTGGAGTGTGGTGTTTGAAAATTGGAATGGGATTAGGAATGGGAAATTGGAGGGAATGTGAATTAATTTGAAAACTAATCAAAATTCGAAGTGGTTCTAGATCCTTCCTTTGGTGTAAAATCAACTTCACAAGTGATCAAAATGGACCCCAAAGTGACTTCTATTGGAAATTCACGTGCAGAGCAGAAATTTGCCTTGGTTAATCGATTAACCATCTAAGTTAATCGATTAACACCCTTGAAAAATTCAAATTTGCTCTGATTTTGCCTTAGTTAATTGGTTAACCCTTTGGGTTAATCGATTAACACCTTTAAATTTTGAATTTTGGCGTCTTTTGGAGGGAAATATGCACATTGGTTCATTTTCTTCCATTCTAAGCCCTGTTCAGCCTCTGAAACTTGCTCTTGAATACTACAACCATGAGAATGATAGCCTGAATGCTGCCTCTTGATCTGAAAATATCCTGTAAAATAAAATAAAATTGACCGCTCGATCGCTGGGCAAAATAAATGTCGGAGTCGATGCTCGTTGTTTGGTCTCTCGCACCAAAGAAAACTCTGAGCCACACGAAAATCTTGATCCCCTGTCTCAAGATCAAATGCTATGCTATGCAAAAATGCAAAATGAAGAGAAAACATAAGCCAAGTACAAGAAACGGTTGGTCAAATTTTGGGGTACAACAGTCTTAAACCACACATCTTACTCTAGTCAAGTCTCCTATTGAGATTTCCACTATCAACAACTTAAATTTTTACACAGGTTCAACCCAATAACCTTCCTTATACCTAGATTTTTTATTGATTTAGCTTGCAAACTCCAAGTCAATTACAAATGTACAAGAGAACTAAAGTCTTAAGTAAAAAAAATTAAGCCCAACAACAAAATTACACAGCTCTCCAAGTAAGCTTCCCACTCTCTCAACACTAAAACAATGTGTAGTAAATACAATTTCTTTTTGAAGGAGAATAAGGGACATAAGATAATAGATATTTCAGAAAATTTGTACTTTAGAAGTGAGAATATCACTCATTTATACATGAAACAAATTTAACTAAAAAAGACAATAATCCATGAGCCTGACCTCTCTTTAATCGATTAAAAACGACAAGCTAATCGATTATACTAAATCATAAAAGGAAACCTTAATTCAAGTTTTCTCATTAATAGATTAATTTGCTTCTTAATCAATTAGGAGGAAAACTCCCCCTTAATCGATTCGAAAAAAGCTCTAATCAACTATACAACAAGTTTAGTTTTTCTATTTGGTCAGAATTGCTTCTTAATTAGTTATGTACTTGCTAGGATTGATTTTTTCCAAAAGAAATGAGAAAATAGATGAAGAGATTAAAGAGGTTTTAGAGAGTGTGTGCATCACTTTAGTATTTCACGACTTACTCTTGCTTATTTCACATATAATTGATAAAAAAGGCTAAAACACTTAAGAAATCAAACGAGCTTTCACATCTTCAGTTTCTTTGAATGCTACTATTTGAAATTGATTTGTCTTGTTTTGTTCTTAGGATTATAGCTTGATCAACTTTACTTTTTGATAATTTCTTGTCAAATGATGCTTATGATTAAATTTATCTTGTTCAGCTGTAATCATCAAAACCTCAAAAGGGTTTAACATGCACAACACATAGAACCACATATACCTTTCATATATGCATGGTAATGGACGAGTCAAAGACATTTTTTTACCTTTTCCAAACCTAAACCGGAATCTCTAAACAATCACCGTTTTCTTCCCCAAATCCAAACGAGGATGGAAAATTAAAACCCAAACCCGTCCCAAAAGAAAATTAAAACCCAAATCCAAACTCGTCTCGTCCCCATATTCTATAATCGAGAATTATTAAATGGGATTGTGATCCTCTCATTACTCTAAAGAAAGAAATTGAGATGTTCATTATTATAATTTTAGACTAAATAAATGATAGAATTGCACATCATTTTAAAATTGGTAACATTAATTAGATATTTACACACAATAACTATAGTAATAAAAATGTCGATTTCTTTTAGAAAATGTAGATTTCTTCTACAAAATTAAGAGAATTTCTACCAAAATGAAAGTGTAAAAACTTGTACTTTAAGAATATCTATCTTATATTATAATTCGGATTTTTGAACTATTAAATCCACTCGAATAAACTTGAATATCCGTAAGTTGAATTTCAAAAGCCAAATTCGCTTATAGTAACTATCCTTACTCAATTTTACCCCACACTAAACCTGATCCATTCCCATTTTGACCTATTTGAACTATTAAATCCACTCGAATAAACTTGAAGATCCTTATGTTGCATTTCGAAAACCAAATCTGCCTATGGTAACTATCCTTACTCAATTTTACCACACGGTAAAACCGACACCCATTTTGACTGGTTAGTCGTATCTTTTCGATTTTTTCGAATTCCAATCATATCGGTATTTTTTTCAAGCCCCGACCCACTATTATTATTATTAGGTTTTTACTTTTGTAAAATAATTCTCTAGAAATTGAAGGACTAGATTGCAATTTAAAAATACTAGCCGAAAGGGAAAGTTACCATTTATGATTGTGTCAATCATTCAATCATCTTAAAAGCAATTATAACATGCATCTCCTCTCTTACATACTTACCATGAGTCCCTCTCCTTCTTTTTACAACCTTTTTCCTTTTCTCCATAAAAAGCCCAATCAACCCTTCTCTTCTCATTCTTCAATCCTCCTCGCCACCGACCTAACCCAACAACCCTCCGATCTCCGCCGATAACCATGGGAAAGAAGCGAAAGTCCACCGCCACAAGTCTCGACGAAGTGGATCGAACCATGTATGCTTCCTTTTGTACCACCGCAAATTCTATTTCGCAACTCTACACTCACGCCATGAATCACCAGAAACTCTCCTTCCATGCCGGTGAACGCAACGCCCTCGTATGAATTCTATCTCCTTTTGAGGCTTTCCTTGATTTTCCCCAATTTTTATTTTTTTAACATAAAAATGCAATATTTATTTACTTGTTTGTGCTTTTATTCAGGTTTTTGTTTAAATGTTGTAAAATTTTGTTGCTTTTAAGTTTAATTTGGTGTTTATTGTTGCAATGTTGGTCTAATAAAATGTTATTATGTTAATGAAACAATTGTTTAAATGCTGTTGTTGAATTTTCTCATATTGTAGAGAAGAGTTTCTGGGTTGTGTTATTTCTTCATATATTTTGTAATTTTTATGAGTGTTTCTACTATGAAGCACGGAAACATGACCCCGAGTCTGACAAGTTGACAACAATTGAAAAAATGAATAAATTAAACGTAATCAGTGATGATGTCAGTTTTGGGGACACTTATACTAAAACACACATTTTTTTCAGTGTCAGTGCTACAGAGTGTGTCAATGCGTCATTGCTTGATTTTCTGTTAGTAGTGATTTTTTGGATGGAAAAAATGCCATTTGTTCTGTTATTTATTGCAGTATTGTTTTCTGCTAAGGATTTTGAAAGCCTGACAGTTCTTATACTTATAGGAAGAAACTATTATTCAGGGAAGAGTTTGAATAATTTTGAGCAAGTAGTAGAAGCTTTTGGCATGTCTACATTTGTGAATTTAAGTTATTCTAGCATGTTTTAGTCCTTTTCTTTTGCTGAGTACTGATTTTCATTTTCTTCTTCTTGTTGTGTTTGTTTTGACTTTCTTGTTGACCTCATATTCAGTTCATGGTTATTCAATGCTTAGTCTTTCTCACTTTTTGTGTGGCGTAATTGGTTCTATGTATAGATTCAAGTGGTGGTTGTAATTTTTTTCAATCCTACTTTTCTTGTTGTTAATCAAATACTTGGTATTTGTCACGTTTTTCGGGGTTTTAGACTTTTAAGTTCTATTTAAGAGTTTGGAGAGGAGGGCTTTGAGTGGAGGGGGGAGAAAAGGGAAAGAAAGATAAATCTCCACTTCATTTGAGAGTGTTTTTGTAATTGTATGCATATGATTAATATGTTTTTAATTTCAAAAGTGTTAACATGAAAAGAGTTCGAAGAATTTTTTTAAATCCCCCAAACCCCTCATCCAATAGGTCATGGACTTCTAGTGTTCTGGTTGCTTCAGTATATTCATGTATCGGATCTAGGACTTGCTCTTACCTTTGGTGTTTCAACCATGTATTGATAATTTGTTAATGTAGAATATTCTAATGATATCAGGAAAAACTTTATCAATGGATTTGGAAACAAGAAGAAGGAGGGTCAAGGGTTGGAACAGTTGATGTTGTTAATTACATTCAGGTTAGTTTTCTATAACATTATTATTATATCATTTATTTATACGTGTTTCTGTTGATTGGAAGTGGAGAGCTATGTAAGAAACAAACATACGATACGGAATGTTAGACATGCATCTGATACTTTCCAATTGCTACCCGAAGAGTATTCTATAATAATTAAAATTACTTTTAAAATACTTTCATTGATACATCTTTGACACTTCTTACTAACTAAAGGCACCTTTGTCATCTGGGTATGATACATGTTTGATACATGTTACTAACTAAAGCCACAAAGTTGTATTTTTTTTGACACATTCATAGTATAAGAATATATACTGATATAGGTGGAGGAGAAATTTCCACTTCTTAGTATATGAACGGGAAGCAGCTTCACAAAGCTGGTATAGTTCAAATTATGCGTTATTGTAACAGTGAATTGTTTTAAACTTAGGTTGCAATTGCATGTAATTGCTTATTTTTTGAGGTTTGTTTGGAAAATTTGGCCGAGTTAGCCACAAAAGTGGGTTTTGGATACCTCCCCAACGATAATATTGCAGCTGTAATTGTGGTTGTATACCATTAGTTTAAAATAATGTAATGGAATATTGACGTGATTGTGGGCGGGGTTTGCCCTTTTGGTTGCCATTTTTAAGCTGCTGGAATCAAACCTTACAAAATACTTTATAGATTGGAAGCCAATAGCCGCCCATGATTAGGACTGAGCTCTTTACATTACAGGGGAAAGAAATAGGTAAGAATACATTTAATTTATCTAGAAAAGGCCTGATTAGGAAATTGGCTAAAAATCTTAGTGGGGGAATCCATATTGTTTGTTCTCATGCATAAAGCTGTTCTGTTCCATGTTTCATTCTCATGGATTAAAGCCGTCTTTTTCCATGTTTCGTGTTATTTGAAAGTTTTTATCCTTCTTGTTGTCTTCAGATGGTACAAATTGCCCTAGGGACTGGTGATTAGTAAAGACTATAGAGTAGAGAATACTAACAACTATCTTTCTATTTCTCTTGCTATGTTCAATATTTGTAGGAATGTGATACCTTCAGCTTTCTGTATCTACAAATTTCTAATTGCTCTCGTCCTTTCCCCCCTTGGCTATACCATCTTCTTGCAATCTATATCAGTGATTGTTCTCCGATGATTCCTCCGCTCGACTCTGTTTTCTTTTCTCCCCCTTTTTTGGATTTAAAATATATTTTGCACTGACATTGATAGGAATGGATTGGATCCCACAAATGATGATGGGAATGTGTTAGTTAATAGAGATATTATTGGATCTAAACAATGGAGGGTATATGTGAGAAAGAATAGGAAACTCCACAAATAAATAGGAGTTAGTTTAGGTATTATTCTCCATATAAATAGGAGTTAGTTTAGGGATTATTCTCGATATAAAGAGGAGTGTATGGGGCAGTAGTGAGGCATTAATTGATTTTCTGTTTTTGACCTTAGGGTTTGGGCAGTGAGAGAATAGTTTCTCTGACTGAGGAGCAATAGCTCTGGAATTTATTTTACTTTCATAGTCATTAATAAAATACTTTTCTTTATCGTATTATATCAGACCTCTGTTCTATCAATTGGTCCGACCTACCATTGTTCATGCCCAAAGCTCCTAAGATGGCTGACCGTGTTTCTGCAGTGGAAGAAAGGTTGGAAGGTGTTGAGGCTAGCATTGCTGCGTTACGAGAGTTCATTGGTGCTGAGATTCAACGTGCAATGGCTCATCGTGAAGTGCCGCAGCCAAGCAGTGCGGCAGTTTCCTCACCGCTGGATGAGTTTCGTTTATCTGCGAAGAAGGTGGAGTTGCCGGCATTTACCGGTGACGATCCGGTTGCATGGATCACTCGGGCAGAGACATACTTTGAGGTACAACGAATTTCGCAGGATGTTCGTATTCAGTTGACCAAATTGAGTATGGAAGGCCCTACTATCCATTGGTTTAACCTATGGCATGATTCAACAGAGGAAGTGTCATGGGAGAACCTCCGTGAGGCGATGATGGTTCGATTTGGAGGTGGGCGTTTGGAGAATCCGTTTGAGGAATTAAAGGAACTAAAACAATCGGAATCAGTAGAGGAATATATTGCTGAATTCGAACTGTATTCTTCACAGTGTGGTCGTTTGCCAGAACAACAGTTTCTAGGTTATTTCATTGGTGGTTTACGTCATGATATTCGTTCTCGTGTGCGTACCTTCAAGCCTCGCAATCGTTACCTAGCAATGCAATTGGCTCGTGACGTTGAAAGTGAATTTGCAGTGGCTTCTGGACAAGGTTCTGGAGCACGTTACAAACCAGGTCATGGTTCTTGGACAAAATCTCAAAAGCCTAATTGGGCTTTTCGCGAAGGGGAAGGGAACGGATCTGCAACTCAGACCCAGCCTAATAATTCTTTGGGCCAAACGCGGACTGGTTCGGATTCTGGATCTCAAACCGTCTCAACACGTCCTACCAATTCTACAGCATCTTCTCGCCCAAATTTAGGTGACAATTCACGCCGTCAATCTCGTGGTGTTCGTCATCTACCAAGTGCAGAGGTTAATGAGCGTCGTGCGAAAGGACTCTGTTTTCGTTGCAACGAACGATGGGATCCTCTCCATCAATGTGCAACAAGACAGTTACGATTGATTATCTTGGGGGATGACGAGATTGTTAACGATGCAGGAGAGATTGTGGTGTTGGAGGCTGCGACGGAAGAAGAGCTCACACAAGAGGAATTAGAATGTAAAACCATGGGGCTAGTTGGTGTATCCACTAACCCAAATCAGGTCCGGAGGATGAAATTGGAGGGATGTTTACAAGGTGCCTTAATTCTGGTACTTATTGACAGTGGAGCCACACATAATTTCATATCACCTAAGGTGGTTGAAGCCCTGGGATTGTCTATGGTGCCTTCTAATCCTTTGGGTGTTAAATTAGGAGATGGTCATCGTGTCCTAACTAGGGGTAGATGCAATGGAATTCAGATGAAAGTGGGATCAGTGCAGATTTGCTTTGATGCTTATGTGTTGGAGTTAGGAGGTGCGGATTTGATTTTAGGAGTTGTGTGGCTAGAAACGTTGGGGAAGGTGACCATGGATTGGAAAGAAATGTCTATGGAGTTCAACCATAAAGGCAGTATGGTGAAACTACTTGGTCAGGCTGTAGATGATAAGATGGCTACTTTCCAAAGCATTTCCAAAGCAGGGGTTGCTGTTGATCCTGCCAAGGTCAGCAGTGTGTTACAATGGGAAGGGATGGATGTTGGAGATGCTACCTGGGAAGAGGAACTATTGCTGAAGAGTCAATTCCCTGATCTGCGCCTTGAGGACAAGGCTAATGTTGTAGGTGGGGGTGATGATAGGAATGGATTGGATCCCACAAATGATGATGGGAATGTGTTAGTTAATAGAGATATTATTGGATCTAAACAATGGAGGGTATATGTGAGAAAGAATAGGAAACTCCACAAATAAATAGGAGTTAGTTTAGGTATTATTCTCCATATAAATAGGAGTTAGTTTAGGGATTATTCTCGATATAAAGAGGAGTGTATGGGGCAGTAGTGAGGCATTAATTGATTTTCTGTTTTTGACCTTAGGGTTTGGGCAGTGAGAGAATAGTTTCTCTGACTGAGGAGCAATAGCTCTGGAATTTATTTTACTTTCATAGTCATTAATAAAATACTTTTCTTTATCGTATTATATCAGACCTCTGTTCTATCAGACATCCAATGAAAATCCACTATCTTGCAATATCACCTCCCTTTTGTAATTACATTTTGAAATTGATAGTATGACATGGAAAAATGGAGGCCTTTTATTGGATGCAAGTGTAAGACCTATTTACAGTGACAATACCCATTCTTTTTTACCTCCTTTTCTTTTTCTTTATATTTCCGTATCTCTTTTTGCTTTTATGCTGTTATTTTTTCTCCATTAATTCTTACTTTTTAGGCTAAAATGTACTTCAGGTATTTCATCGTTCACACGAAATTCATTTTGACTTTTAATCTTTTAAAAGATTCATTTTGGTTCTTTATTTTTGAAACTTTATACAAATTCATCCCTCTACTCATCTCCATTAAATGTGAGCAGATACGACCGTTAACTATCTCATGTGGCGCCTATGACATGTCATAAAATTTCTTGCGAATGTCTTCCCCGATCCCTAATTGGAGTTATGGTTCATCAAACTAATTTTTATTTTGCTTCGTTTTTAAAATACTGTTATTATTTTCACACTTTATTCACTCATTGCTTTATTTTTAACTTTTGTGTTTTATCTCCTTTCTTTTTCCAACTCTTTCTGTTTGTAACATGTATTTATGTCTCATTCAAATTCAATTCTGTATTTCTGTTGAATGGCATTTTACTAAGTGGATAGTAAAATTAAAAAAAAAAAACTAATGGAAAATAAAATGATGTGATTTGGGGTTGAGGAAGACATTTACTTTGTATATGTTTAATATTTTATAACTAATTTCTTAGAATCTTAGTTATTTTTTTGGTGTACACTGTATTTTTATTCTATCCGCTATATCTTTTATTGTCAACACTGATTGTGATTGAGAATTCTTGGAAAATAGAACTGATATTGGCACTGTTATGTTCATTTTTGTATTCAGTTATATCATATCTGATACTGATATGCATATGATCCTCCTGGATATGGATCCAAGGAGTATCTTTCTAAATTTTAAAAGAAAACAATTACTTGTACGATTGGGATACTGTTTTTGATATTTTTGGGATGCAATTCTTCAAAATTATTGGTACATGCTTTTGGTAGATAAGTAAATACATGTATGAAATTTCATTCTACTACTTGCAGAATGAGTTGGATTATTGCGGAGAAGAGCCATCCATGTCACCTAGAGCACCTCCGCAGCACCAGCAGCCACAGCCAATGATGCCAGTCACCAGTGCTGCAGGTTTTCCAGTCACTTCAGGATCTTCTGGCCAAGGATTCCGCTCTGACCCTTGTGAAAATCAACCTGTGTTTTCAAATGCATTATCAAGCCCTGTACGTCGAAATCTTCAGCTTTATCAAATTGGTGAGGGAGGAGTCTCTGCCGGAAATGAAAATCAAAGCAGGGAATCAAATGCTGCGAGTTCCAACAATGATTCTGCCATGGATATGTATGCAGACTAATCCTATTCTTGTCTATTGGTTTATCAATTGAAAATTCTTACCCGCCCTTGCCTTCTGCAAAAACTGCTAAAGAAGCCAACAGTCATCACAGTTCCTTGTCTGGATTTGCTTGCTCTTTGGATTATGCAAGAATTTACAAGAAGGTGGAGCTAATTCCTGTTACATTTTTGGTATGCTGTCAACCGAGCGATCGGTTTGAAGTCTTATGTGTTCTCTGTAAAGTTTTTCTGAACATTTTATTTTGAATCTTTATGTTGTAGAGGTTACTTCTCTAAGAAGTTTCCCTTTTAAACCTGTATTTGTCCACAGATTCTAACCATATGGCAATTTACAGTTGATTCTAGTTTTACTCTTCTTTGCTTTTCATATTTCCTTTTAGCTATATTCTAAATTTCTTCAATTTGCAGAAGCTTAGTGGCTTCTAAGTATCATCTGCTTTTTAGCCTTAAGGGTTAAACACATTTTGAGTTTGTCTGTTTTTAAACTTATGCTTTAGAATGCTTCTCAATATCCTTATTTTAAACTTGTGCTCACTGTAACTTTTATACTGTATTCTTAATGCCTCAATAGGCTTTCACAAGTTTTTTAACATCTTCAACTACTCAACACTTACTCACTTAGTCTCTTTTTACAAGTTAAAAGGAATTAATGGAGTTTATAATAAAATGATTAGATGGTGTGAATCTGATCCAACTCAGTTAGAATTGGGTATGGTTTTGAATTAACTTATAAAGATAAAAACTCAATGATATAGTATAAGTGATGGAGTGTATACTTAATGTCATTAAAATGTAGATATGAGCAGTTGAATATTTATAGATGAGTTAGATTTTTGGAGAGCTAGTAACTTACGTTCATATGCCTAATCTAAGACTTGTTCTTATTTTGCTTTTGATGACTTATGTTAAACTTTGTTCTGATGTATAGTCTGAGCCTTTGTTTATGATGACTTGATACGAACCTTGTTCTCATGTCAAATTTTGATGTCTTAATCTAAACACTGTTCTGATGTCTGATTTTGATGTATCAACTAAGTCTTTCTCAACCGACTTTCTTTGATGTCTGATTTTGATGTATCAACTAAGTCTTTCTCAACCGACTTTCTTTCTTCTCCTCTGCTTGTTAGAATCTCTTGATCTCTCATCTAGACTTACTTTCTTTTTAGGAGATTTTTTTTCAACTTTATTTTGAAGTTCTTGGATTAACTCAACAATTGTTTCTTCATTTTTATCTTCTTTAGGACAACCATGGATACTTTCATTAGTGTTTTACAAAATAATTGATGATCTAGAGATATTGAGGTGCAAATTGTAGATGAGGACAAAACTCTATTTTTATTAAACTCATTATCTAGATTCTTTGAACATTTTAAAGATATCCTTATTTAAGGATTGTATTATTATTTTGGATGAAGGTTATACGATTGTGAGATTCAAAAAAATTTCAAAGGTGAATGATTTGAAGATTAATGATAGTGGTGAAAGTTAGAGTGTTTCAAGAGCAAGTGAGAATAGAGAGATGTCAAAATCAAAGAGGTTTGACAAGTCAAGAGTAAAATGCTCCACTTGTCAGAAGATGGGTCACTTCATGAGGGGTTATTCCATTGTTGTTTCTATTGGATTGTATGGTCTCACAACCAAATCTTGGGTTCGGGAGTCGATTACGCGAGAGGAAGGTATTAACACCCCTTCACGTCCATTGTACTCAACGAGATCCACTCTTGTTGTTCTAATCAAATGGTGTATTTATCTAAGTCTACTTGTTAACGGAAAACGAAGACGAAAAAAGTAAAAGGAGACTCGAAACAATTTCGCCATCCTAGGCCTAGTATTCCCTCGTGCAATGGAAAAGTTATAGTCAACGTAGTTCGGAGGACTACGGTTGAAAAGGGGGATTGTGCTCGCCAAGACTTCACCGTCTTGTGCCTACGTATCTTCATTCAGGCGAGAATGAAGAAATCAGAGCGTTCGTAGTTCGGCGACCACGGGTTGCTTAGGTGTCTTTTATGAGCGATGCTAAGTTCGTGTTCTAGCAATCAGGGACGAGGTCTGTTTGCGGTAGAACAGAAGTAACATGCCCCTTCTGAAAATGTTTGAAGGAAAATTCCGAAGGACAAAATGATTTGCAGTTTGTTTAAGGATTTTAGAGAAGTGGATTGACTTTGTTTATGACGTGTATCGCACTAAAGTTTATGACATAGGATCAAATACTTCGTGCTAACGATCCAAACGTCTCGCACAAAAAGTACTCTAAGATGATATTAGAAATGCATCCGCCCATCTTTTTTCATGTGCTTAAGGCTCGTGACGCACTATGCACATCGTATCTATTAAGTATCTTGAATTTATTTGAAAGAGAAGAGAGAGACGCAACATAAGATCTATAGGAGACTTGGTCCTGACTGTTGTCGTGTCAAATGGTCCTATAGTTGAGGATGAGAAAAAGTTAACCTAAAGTTGGGGTTAGAAGGGAAGCTATCTAATGTTGCCATGCAACAACGTGATTCCTTAATCTAACCATTACTTGATCACGAGAGAATTCAATCACTTGAGGGAGTACCCTAAGGGAATGAGCAAGCAAGCAATCATATGCAATAGATATCATCATCAATCATCAAGCAACGCATCGAGATCATAGTAACTTTCATAAAAATGCATCAAGATTTAACCACGAGTAACATTAAGAGTAATGTCATGGTCACAATTTGTATCAAGATTCAGTCAAGATCAAAATAAAAATAACATCAACATTAGCTTAAAAACTAATATTAAAGTTAACATTAAAATTCTAATTATAAATTGAAATCGAAATTAAAATTAAAAGTAGATAAAAAATATATGAAATTTAATCAAAATTAAAAATCAAAAGTTAAATATGAAATCAACAGTTAGTCAGAGCTTATTAAAGTTAAACGAAAGATTACCCTAAATTAATTAAAAAAAACTAATCATAATTAATCAAAAGATTACTAAAGGAAAATGGGAGTTCAAAAATTGACTTAAGGGTGTTAAGAACTAGGTACGTGGGGATATGCGGGTTGATGGCCTTCAAAAGCCCACCCGAGCCTGCTTAAAATATGTATTGTCCTCAATGAAAGGACATAACTATTAAATAAGAGTGAGAAAAAGAAAATAACACACCCTAAGAGTCAAGGCGGATATGTGATCACATAAGCAGCATTTCTTAAAGAGAGATCTTCTACAGGCTCCTCTCTCAAAGTGGGGATGTCATAAAATGACTTTGGGTAGCATCTATTGACCTTGAAATATTTATTAGTTCCTTCGCCTTTTATTCCAGGATCAAAGAAGAATCTTCGATAAGTAAAAGTGTCGCATTGACACGGAATGTGATCTCTTTTTTCATAACATTAAGAATCAGCGAATTAAAGGGTTGCCTCACTAATTTTCTTCCATCTTCGATCGAGGTTCATCCAATTCCCTTCTTATGTTTCTTCAAAACCTACAAAAGTTTATTTTCTTTATCAAAATCAAGGTTAGAAGAAATTATAATTGGAAAATTTTCATCCATATCTAAATAAGCATAATTCAGATTGTTATGAAGTGGTTTAAGCTCTAAGGGGATAGGTTGTTCAATGGATGGTGAGGTTGAGGCAGCCGTGATGTCAAGAGCTTCAGTTGCATAAACAACTTCATCTATAATTTCATCTACATGAAAAACATCGCCCTGCACGGCAACATTAATTTCAGCATAAACAGAGCAAATGTTAGTGTTGATACATGAATCACAAGAGTAAATATCATCAAAATCTACTAATGATAGAAAATCATAACACAATTCAGAATAAATATCATCAACTAAATCATAAGGAAACTCTTTTGGATTCATTACTGTTTGGGCAGGTAGTTGGTTTGATTCTTGAGCTTGCTGCATGGTATTCACTAAAGTGACAAGCTGTCCAATATGTGATTGCAAAGCCTAGATACTAGAATTTGTTCGTTGCTGAAACTGGATATCATTTATAACCATTTGTTTGACAAGGTCCTCTAGTGAACGAAATTGATTAGTTCTTTGTTCAACCATGTTATTGAAAAAGAAAAAAATTAAGAAAGTATGAGAAACACACAAAACTAATTCAGCAATGCAACAACAATTAAAAAAATACTGACAATGTCCCTATTAAGAAAAAGAAATAAAAAATAGAAAAACGAATAAAATAAAATCTAAAAATAATCAAAATATTACTAAAAATCAAATAAAATCATAATAACTCTTTACAAAAAATTTTGGATTTTTTTGAAAACATGAAAATAGAAAATAGAAAAAAAATCAAATAAAATAGGAAAATAAGAAATTTGCGATTTTCAGGGTCAAAATCTTTTAGAAAATATTATTGTAAAAGAGTATTGTTCGTCGATTTTTTTCTTCTGATTTTCTGGAAAGAATTCAGAGCAAATCGAAACAGTAGTTTTCAACTTACTTGATAGGCTGAAATGTTTACCAAGGAACTTCAACTCTGAAAATTAACACACAAAAACAAAAAACTCTAACAAAATTTTAAAATTGGTTAAAATCAAGAAGAATCCCCGACAACGGCGCCAATTTGATCTGCTGTCGCGCACAGATAAAAAACAAGTATTTTTTAAAACAGTAGTAACGATAACGACAACTCGAGTATCGTTCTCACAAGGATTATTGTAAAGTTACTAACCAACACAATAACGGTTTATGGGGAGGTTGAATTTCGATTAAAAGAAAAATAGTGCAAATAAGTGATTGTCAAAATAAGCTTAAACGGTTAATAACAATTCCTAAGCAGACTCTATCCGCTTTTCGGTTATAATAACAAGTAAATAAGCGCAATTGATATTATATGATACATGTTCCTAATTTCCGAATTAAGGAAACCGAATTAAAAATTAAGGAAACAGATGAGATATAACAACAGTGAATTAAGCAAACACGAGAAACATACGTGAATTAAGCAAACACAAATAAATTATAAGAACATGCAATCATCAAAATAAATCAATCAACCCTAAGATAAATTGAATTAAGCAAACAAGATATCACAGATAAGGATTGAGAGAAAAAAAGATTTTATTGAAAATTAAAAGAACTTCAAAATTAAAAGAACTTCAAAGTGTCGGCAAAAACCTATTCCAGTATATTAATCCTTGAAATTAGTTCTCCAATCAATTGTACAAAAACAAAAACTCCAATTGTGATGAGCTTAACAAAATCAAACCTCTTTCTCTCTCAATTCGCACTGTACTTCCCTTTCCCCTCTCTCGCTCAACTTTCTTCTCACCCTTATTTCCTCACATCAATGCGAGCAACACGACAGCGGTCGGGCGAGCATCGCCACCATTGTTGCTTCAGCACAAGAGCCAACATGTTAACAGTCGCCTTAGTTCGAAATTTCCTCGCCATTACCGTCAATTTTAATCAACCACAAACCTCAGCCCCGATTTTAGATTGAACTTGCAATTACATCGTGAAATTGGAGTGAGAATTGGTTCAATTTAAATAGGAGATTACGTACCTCTGAAGAGTATCAATGCGGCGGTTTCAACACGACGACTTCGAAGGTAACCTTTTTCTTCACCTCCTACCTTCTTTACAATTCTGCGCTGCCACTGTGATGTTATTGTGACATTGTTGCTATTGTCCTCTTTAATTCACGTTGTTATCGTATTATTGTGAATTCATATCCGTGGCATTTGTTCTCACTGCTACTGCTTCTTTGTGCGTGTTTGTATGTGATGTATCTTCTTTCTCAATTTTGTGCTTCCTCTCATCTATGTGTATCTCCCTCAGTTCGTGTATGCGTGTTCTATGCGTGTGTGTTGTAATACTTGTGCAAATCTCTGAATAATCTCTGAATGTGATTTGTGTGTTTTCCAATTCAATCTACTCTGGTAGTTCTCTCGAAATCATGTGTGTATGTTTTGTTCTGATTTTTTGCGTCCCTTAATTCGTATATTCCACTCATGCCCCGGTGTGAATGAGAGGGATAGTTTTTATAGGAAATGTGCATTAATTCTTGATTTCGAAATTGATTTTGCTGATTTGATAATTCAAAAATCTGTCGATTATTTCCCTTTTTGTGATTCAATTCGGAGATTTTGTGAATGCTTGATTGATGGTGATGATTTGTTTCCGTTTTGACAAAACTTTCCATAACCGCATTTCTTTCCATGAATTTCTCTATTTTGATTTAATCCGTCAATATTGATCATTAAGTTGTGATTCTGAATTTAATTTCACATTTTATGGCTCTTTGATGCGGAGATTTTGCACAGGTATTGTAGGGCCATTTACTTGATGTGATTCTGGACTAGTGGATATTTGGTACTCAGCTTGTTCAGCAGAGAGAAACAAGGCCTTGCCAATTTCCCAAGAAGAGTTAGGCGTGCATCCACCTGAACAACTTCTATCTCTACGCATTATAACTATATCCTCCACCATTACTTGCTGGACTAAGTATAAATGTTGGTTTTGAACCTTTTGATATAATATGAACTTGGCTTTGTTTTGGACAGGTTTGCGTACAGCGTGAATTGTTTCTATCAACATGAGACTGCGACATGTTCTATACGGTGCAAAGCTGTGGTAAGGTCCCTGGAAGAGAATGGTACATGTCCAATAGAGAATTATTGAGTGAGGCTGTATAATTCATGGATGCCGTTCCCTGTGCTTCACCTCTTCGGAATATCGATGCGTACGTAGTCCCTATACATGATATTATTCTTCAACATCATCACAACTCAAACAAAAGCCCACAACGCCCATTGTTCCAAGAAGTCTCCAACACCAACTATGTCCTTCATCCTTGTATGTTCAGGTGCACACTCATAACATTTGCGAAACACTGCTTATCTTGCTCACCTGAACGTGTGAAAGTTTGGATTTTTTGGTGATTGAAGCGATATTGTATTTTGTTGCTTGAAATGATTCTTCCTAATTGCGAAATGCCTTCTGATTAATTGGTGTACTGAAAATAGTTTGAATTGTGTCATGACTTCCTGTATGGTTCAAATTTTCTATTTCCATGCTGTTAAAGATTGCGTGATTTCCTTTTTTATTTGGTTGGCTCATGTTATACTTAATCTTTCAGCTACCGTCTCGGTCTATTGCTGAAGCTACCGAGTTGAAATCAACACATCAATGATTTTCTTCATCACTGCTCCATGTCGACAAGGATGAATAGATGCGTGTTTTCAAGGCAAGTGAGCATGCTACTCAAATGTTATCATTTTGAGAGCTTGGTCTTGGCTGCCATTGTTCGAGTTATCTTCTCTACTTCAGCTAGGGGAGAATAACTGCTCTGCGTCCGTTCATAGAGTAGAGGGCGAGAACACATTCGTGCTGCTTTTTATGAGCTTTCTTATTATTCATCACAAAGGATCCATATACACGCCCTATGATAGTAAAACAAAGATTAATATTGGGATGGTTGAAAGCTTCAGATTTCTTTGCTAGATACTATGTCTCTCGTGTTGCTGACTCTCAAAGCCAATTTGTTTCTTGAATTAATTATTTTTCTTCTTTTATTTGCCATTCATGTAATAAGTAGCTACTTTCTTGAATTAGGCTTCAAAGTAGTGTACTTGGGTGTGGATCATATATTTGTTATAAGGAATAGTCGTAACACTTTATTCTTCCTCATTCTAAGAATTTTAATTCGTATGGCACTAAGTATATAAGTTTATCTTTTGACAGCAACTACTAGCTCTATGACAAGTTCTTCATTGAAATGAATAAACGTTTTTCACTGTTTCCACTAAATGGTACCACACGCATAGTCTCCAACAACATCACACAACTATGTATTCCATCTATAAAACATTGTTTGAAATTGGTGAAAGTGTGATGTTTATTGCTATTTCTCTTTCTTTTGCCTCAGTTTGGTTTAAAATGGGCATAGGTCTTGGATTTAGAAAAATGGAATTTTGAATATGGATTTAAAAATGTGGATTTGAATTGAAATGAATTTTACAATGGTTAAAATGACTATGGATTTTTAGTTAAAAATTGATATGTAAAGATGGATTTTGGAAACTGGTTTAGGAGAATAGGTAAGAAAAACTGGTTTATGGAAATGGATAATGGAAATGGTTAAGAAAGGTGGATAATGACAAATTGAAAATGGACATTAAGTGATGATGAACTCGAATAATCCATCTCGTTACTTGAATCCTAAGAAAATCACACAAACTAAAATCCAATTCTTTAGCCAAAATAAATGCCCAAGATACTTGATGCCTCCTTAACCTTAATAACAAATTAATCACACTCCCTCTAATGAGATCTTGATCCATAATTTAATCAACAAGAAACATCTTGACTTAATGAAATCAAAACAATCCTTTACGTGATGATGATCTTAGCTTAAGAACCATGTCTTGAGAAATCCCTAGAAATAAGGATATAACTTGTAATGCAACTTGCCATGAAATCCTAATCAGTCTTCAAATGCCCATGCTCAACCCCAATGAAAAGAAAAACCAAATTCTCATGTACACTGACTTCTGTGAAATCTTGAAGGAAGAGGCTTTGATACTTGATGAACCTTGATAAAAAGACGCTCATGATGATAGTTCGAACCTGAATTCCAAAATCCATGAAAAGACCAATTAAATTAATCTTCAATGATGTAGAAAACCTCAACCCAAAAGGAAACTTTGATTGATCAGAAGGCCTGGATTCCATGCCTTAGAATCTTATGCACATGAGTGTTTGTGAATGTATGACCTAATGGACAAATGCATATGATTGTGAAGCAACAGCCAGTTTGGGTTAGAAAGGATGAGGGCAAATTTTGAGGTACAACAACTGTCCCTATTCAATCAACTTTAACCTGAAGGTATGAAAGCAATAGCTTTCAAACATTAGAGGTAAAAGGATATTGAATACTAAAAGAACCGTACAATTTGCACTCTGCAGGGGAATAAACGACTCCTCTAAGGAATACAACTAACAAAATCGCTGATGGAAATTGAGTAATAGAAACTAAATACTCAATGCAAACAGGAGTTGGGAAATCAATATGGACGGAGTATTGATAAAACAGAAATTAACACGGACGAGTGACAATTACACCGGGGATAAACACAGACGAGCGTTGAGAGTAACAATGAAAGTCTAAGATCAATACGGACGAGTGTTGATGAAACTAAAACAAACACAACAAGTTTTGAAAGATCACGACGAGTGTCTAAGATCTAAGATCAATACGGAAGAAGTATTGATAAATCTGAAACAAACACGGACGAGTGTTGAAGAGCACTACGAGTGTCTAAGAATCTAGGATCAATATAGACGAGTATTGATGAAACTTAAAAAAATACAGACGAGTGTCTAAAAAGCTAGGATCACTACGACGAGTATTAATGAGAATGAAACAAACACGGACGAGTGTTGAAGATCACGATAAGTGTCTAAAAATCTAGGATCAATACAGACGAGTATTGATGAGAATGAAACAAACATGAATGAGTATTGAAGATCACGACGAGTGTCTAAAAATTTAGGATCAATACGGACGAGTATTGATGATAATGAAACACACGAACGAGTGTTGAAGATCACGACGAGTGTCTAAAAATCTAGGATCAATACAGACGAGTATTGATGAGAATGAAACAAATACGAACAAGTGTTGAAGATCACGACGAGTGTCTAAAAATCTAGGATCAATATAGACGAGTATTGATGAGAATGAAACAAACACGGATGAGTTTTGAAGAGCATGACGAGTGTCTAAAGTCTAAGATTAATACAAACGAAGTATTGATAAATCAAAAACAAATATGGATGAGTGTCAGCTGAGATCGAGCCTTACGAAAACATCGAGATTTACACATTTAACACCTGAACGATGGGTGGAAGAGGTAAGAATTAATCGCTAAATAACTTTGAGGGGATAATGAAATCCTAGACAGATGAATCTGCTAGGGAACAAAGACAATCAAAGGGTAAGATCGACGAATCTATGACCCTACAAATTGGTTAGAGCGCGTGCTTAAGGATAAAGTTAAACGATTTCTCATGAGTTACACCACTTTTTGCTGGGAAAAGGTTTGGAAAAGAGGGTATCAAACCTGGCTTATGCCTCAAATTGAAATGCTACGCATTCTGAGGATGCAATGTAGTGATGCTTATGAGATGCAAAAAGACACTCCACCAAGAGAAGTGCAGAAAACTGAAACCAAATCTGCTCTGTCATACCCTAAATTTTGATCCCTAGATTCCATTATCATTCTAGGAGCATCAAGCATTGTTTCC
Source organism: Lathyrus sativus (assembly GCA_963859935.3). NCBI lineage: Eukaryota > Viridiplantae > Streptophyta > Magnoliopsida > Fabales > Fabaceae > Lathyrus > Lathyrus sativus. The sequence goes on along the minus strand of OZ012735.1, from coordinate 459,431,694 downwards.
TAACCCTAACCTTGTTTCAAGTTTTTGTTGTTAAGATCTATCTATATTAGGGTTTTGCACCTTGGGAATCAAGAGGACTATTGCTTGATCAGTCAAAGTTTTGGATTAGTCATCATCAAATCAAATTCCCATAAATTTAAGGAGCATATATTCAACAAGAATCAAGGGCAAGTTGATCTCACTACAAGTCAATTGAAGCCCAATTTCATCTGACCCCAAATTAGAGTTTTGTCAGGAAAATTCAACCGTGCCTTTGACTTTTAGTCCAAGCATGATCCCAAGCCTTGGGACATGATTCAACATGTTCATATACATATTTGTAGCCTACCTATGATGTTTGAGAAGTCCCAAGAGGCAAATCTATTGAAGATCACACAGTTGAATTCATCTGATTCAAAATCCATCTGGCAAAGTCAACTCTTTGACTTTTAGGTTTTTTGGTTCAAATTGGAGCATCCAAGCCAAATTTCATCACAATATGTTCAATCAGTGAGTTTGATCATGAGAAATCAAGATTTGATAAGTTTCTTGCAAAGGAAGAAAACTTAGATAAACTTGAAATTTTTCTAAGTATGGAAAACCCTAATTTTGGTACCAACTTTGAAAGGCCATAACTTCCAATCCACATATCCATTTTGAGTTCCAAAGATCAATTTGTATATATCCTCATATATTACAAAAGTGTACTAGTGACCTCTAAGCAAAAGATGCCTAGATCTTGAGTTATGAAGCTTCAAAGTGTGGAAGGATTTCAAAAACACTTAGAATTTTTCAAGGTAAGCTTTGTTCCTTCATTTTTCACTCCACTTCAAAAATACTTAGGAGTTTCGAAGAGAAGAAGTTGAGGTCCAAAGACTTGAAACTCAAGGTTCTAGCTTGGCATGATATGATGCATAATCAATATTTTGCTGCAAACCTTGGTGTTTTAAGATTAGATTCAAGAATATTACAAAGGGAAATTTCATGACATTACAAGAATGTCACATTTGTTACAAAGTTTCTAACTCTAAGTAATGCTTAGAAAACTAAGCTATTTCTAATCTTAATTCAAGTTTCTAATCAACTTCATGCTATGGTACCCTTCATTCTCCATCAAGTCCACATGTTCCTCATTTTGCCTACAAACATCTAAGGAAAATAATTAAGATTCAACTTAACATTGGAACATTTCATGATCAAGACTATGCATGCTTAGTCATAGGCAATTTTAATGTGATCTAAAACATTTCCATGCAAGAAGTGACAAATTGCCTCATAACCAAACAATTCATGTCACAAAACCAAAGCAATAAACCCATAATGATGCATCTAAATATCAGAATTTTGAAATGTTGTCAAAGGTAGAAACTTGGACCACAAGGGTAGTCCAAGCATAAGCAAACAAATGGGTTCAGGTTTGGGAACAAGACAAAGTGCAGCAGCAAAAATACAGCAAGGCAGGATTCATGGAAATTGAAAGAATTGGGATTGGCATCAAGAAAGTGATGAGAAGCATATCCCAATGAAAAGATTCTGTAGCAAACAAGTGAAAGAAACCCTATTGTTTGACTAGAAGGAGGGGAGCAGAAGTAAGAAAAAGGGGGGGGGGGGTTGGAGAGCAAGAGAAGAGGAGAAAAACAAAAAAAAAAGAGAGATGGAGAAACATTGAGAACATTCATTAAGAAGAAAAAAGAGATTTGAGAGAGAAAAAACCATTGAGAAAACAAGAGAGTGATAGAAAAACAGAAAAAGAAAGTAAATCATAGAGAACATCCAACAAAATTCATTGGTGATTAGAAGGAGAATAGTAGCTCTTGGGTATCTTTTCTTTCAAACTCTTCTCTCTTTACATATTTGTATGTTTTTTTTTTATTTTCTCTCTTAAATGATATTTGTGTTGTGCATATTATGATGAGGTCTCAAAGTTTGGTTTATGTTGTAAAAGAAGCAAAAGAAAAGAAAGAACATAGGTTGATTATTGTATTGGAATGAGTTGAAAAATACTCATTTTTACTGTCATGTTCGCTGGCAAGTTCGCACAACGAACTTTGGTACATTTCCCCTCTGTTTTTATGAAAAAGGCGTATTCTAGGAAAAACAGCATGAAGTTCGCACAGCGAACTTCTTGATGTTTTTTTGGGCAGATTCGCTGGCAAGTTCGCACAGCGAACTTTGCCCCCTTTCGCCTCTGTTTGTGAATAGTGCGTGTTCGCTAGGAAGTTCGCACAACGAACTTCTTGTTGTTTTTTCTGAGCAGCTCGCTGCAAGGTCCGCACAACAAACTTCAGTGCCTTTTGCTTCTGTTTGTGAATAGTGTACTAATATGAAAAACCCTAAGAAGTTCCAAAAACCCTTCAGTGCCTTTTGGTTATGTTTGTGAATAATTTAACTTCAGTGCCTTTTGCTTCTGTTTCATGCTGTTTTTTTTCATGTTTTGTTTTATTCATATTTTCAAGTCGATTAACCCGATGTGGTTGTACGACCTTTCTATGTGGATATTATTATGGTCATTTTTGACTTTTGGTTCCAAAAACTATTTTCAAAATAAACTCTCGATTTTATCGAGTCATTTTCAACCTTGTAAGTCAATTGCCTTGTGCGTCGCCATCGACCTTGTTTGCATCACTTCAAATATTTTTACAAGCAATAAAATCCTTGATCCAACATCAATTGGAATTTTTCTCATAAAAAATCCAAAACACAATAAAGATACGATTAGGGTTACGCGCCACGAGCTTTGAAGTGGTGGAGAAGGAATGAGAATGGAACCCTCCTACACTCGTTCCGAATGTTTTGAATACAAAGCGCTCGACTTGGTTATTCGTATCATTCATCTCTATCCAAAGTCTTTAGTGTGATCCTAATAAAAAATAATTTCTTCTCAAAAAACCTAAAAATAACATCAACTCATCAAACTTCTGTCCGCCTTAGGGCATCAATCCGAAAACCCTTTTTCAAGGTATAAAACCAACCAACATACAATCATTTCACAAGCCTCCAAACTACGGAGCTCTGATTCTTCACTTCTTTTAAGCGAGGATACGTAGGCACAAGGGCCACAATCCTTGGCGAGCACTCTAATAAAAAAAAAACCCAACCCCTTTCCTTTTAGCAAGAAAACTTCTAGATTAAAAACACCCATTCAAGCTAGGCAACTTAGAAGGTTCCCATCGAGTACGATAAATGTGAGGAGGTGTTAATACCTTCCCCTCACATAACTGACTCCAGAACCCTAAAACTTGGTTGCGATGACCATACTCTTTTCCTAAAGGTTTTATCGTTATTTCTCTTTCCCTCCTTGAGATAAATAAAATCCGGTGGCGACTCTGTGTCATTTTTCGCGTAGCGACACCAACTTGTTCAATCATTCAAGCACACTCCAAAAGGCTCAACAAAGCTGTGGAGGTTATTATCTTACAACTACAACTGCTGAGAAGAAGCCTTGGACTTTCTCCAAGAGGTAAGGCATTCTGATTTTCCATTCTCATGATTCATGCACTATTAATGATTCATTTGTGAATCAAACATGTAGATATCATCATATGCTAGAGGTTTCAACCACTGTTTACATTGTATGAGTTGCACGTGTAATGTTTTGACATGTGATATTCTTGATGTGTTGCACTGTTGTTGGATAATTTGTGAGTTACTCAGTCATTTTCAGGACAAGATATTGTTATATTCTTGATCCGTGTGAAAAATGCTCCAATTTTGATCTTTATATCATTGAAAATGGTTGAGAGGTGAAGGAGTTATGGAAGGTTGAAAATCTGGCCATGGATGATGAAGCAAGGGCACGAGAGAGAGAAGCGAAGAAGAAGAAGGAAAAGCTGAATGGGAGGTGATCTGGCATGATGTGGCGCTGAGGTGGCCATTTGGGTGATCCTCAAAATAAAAATATTTAGAAGCGTATTATAACTGGATGTAACAGCCACCCCAATGGTAGAACCTTGCCTTGCCGTGTCTTTGCTTGCTTGGGTTCGATCCTGCTGATCAACCCTTTTGCTATTTTCTCATTTTTGAAGCTTGTTTTACATATATTATTTTGCTCTCATTACTGAATCACAATGCGCGTATTGGCTGGGTGGCTAATATATTGAGCCAATGACCCTAGTGGCGCGGGTTCAAATCCCTTTGAGTGCATTTCCATGTTTTTAATGCTTTGTTTTTATGTTTTACTTCACAAAATGTCTTGATCATAACCTCTTTGATTTTCATCATCTTGATCCCACGTTTTTTGCTAAATGCTCATGAAAATGTATATTTTTTGCCTACATCAATAAAAACCCAAAAAGAATTATTTATTTGGTACTTGTGTATGTTCAAAGTTTGTGACCTTTTTCAGGGTTTCTTAGGCTTTCTCTTGATCTTTTTTATTGATTTCTTTGATTCTATTTGCTTGTATGCTCCCAAAACTTGCTTATATGAACCTCACTTGATGTATGAACTTGTATACCCTTGTTGTTACATTATTGGTTAGTGCTTTTTCAACCTCATTTTCACATATGAATGTATGATTGAATATCATAAAAGCCTTAGTTGGTACATTGCTGTCGCTACTGCGAAAATCGGCGCCGGCTGACAGAAGAGTCGCCACCGTGCGTTATTTATCCCAAAGGAGGGAAAGGAAACGATCGAAGTAAACCTCGCAAAAAACGGGAAAAGGTATGGTCATCGCAACCAAAACCTGGGTTCGGGAGTCGGTTACGCAAGGGGAAGGTATTAGCACTCCTCACGTCCGTCGTACTCGATGGGATCCACGCTTGCTTGGGTTGTCTAAAGGATGCAAAACAATCTATCTACGGCTGCTAAATCTAAACGGAAGGGAATTGACTCGATAGAGCGTCGCACTCTACGCCTACGTATTCTCAAGGGAGAAAGTCAGAGTCAACGTAGTTCGGGACTACGGGGAAATTGGCTCGCCAAGACCTCGCGTCTTGTGCCTACGTACTTCCACACTGCATGGAAGATCATAGCTGACGTAGTTCAGGCTAACTACGGCTAAACTGGGTGTTCTCACACAGCAGTGAGAAATCAAACTGGTTTTAAAGGTACGGGAACCTATGGGCAAAACTACGGTCTGGTCTCAAATGCACTCGGGCAAGAGAGAAAAAAGGGTAACAATCAGTCGTCAGCGGGAAAGTCTCGATCGCACAGCAGCGAGAGAACAAAAGGTTAGTTGTTAGTGTGCTTGCTAGGATATCGCATCCTATGCCTACATATCCTCGTCTGGTACGAGGAATCAGAGCAGCTGTAGTTCGGCTACTTCGGGACCACAACTCAAATCTCATTTTATTAACATTCTGAAAAATGATTACAATGATTGAATACTGAAAATAAACTCCTAAAAACTATCCAATCCTATCCTGAAGAATCAAATGGAACATAGTCCCCTAACAAGTGGACTTCTAAACTATCCCTAAAAATGTAAAAGAATTTCTATGAAAAAATGTACTCAAAAAAATATTAAATCTACCTTAATATTTTTTCTCAATATTTCTTTTCCCTTTTCTCTCTTTTTTTTAAAAATATTTTTCATGCATATTTTTTCTATATGTTTCACTATTTTTCATATTCTCTTTTCATATTTCTATTTCTCTTTCTCTTTTTTCACAATATTATTTTCAACATTTTCTCTATTTCTTTTATATTTTTTTACTATTTTTCCACTATTTTTTCTCTTTTCAAGATATTCTTTCTATATTTCTTTTTATATATTTTTCTCATTCTTTTTCTTTTTCAATATCCTTTTTTTCATAAAACTATATAGAAAATGCAACATGAAAAAATACAAGGGGAGGGGGGTACAATAGTTACAGGGGGTAAGCAAAACATAAAACTGAATCAGGGCCCAACCCACTAAGTAAAACACACACTGGGGAGGGGGGGTACGCTACTGAAACTGGGAGTGAATGAAGCAGAAAATCTTGTTGGGCCCAGCCCAGCTCGTTAGACACTCAGAGGGGGGGAATGGAGGAGAATGGAGGGTGAATGCTGGCCATGGCATTGGGCCCAGCCCAATGTCCTTCAGTAAAAAAAAATGGAGGGGGAGGTGCAAGAAAAAACGTTGGGCCTCGTGGCCCCAAGCCCCAAACCCGGCCCATCTCCTCATCCTCTCCTTTCACTCTCTCATTCTGAAACCCTAGTGGACCTTTCTCCTCTCACGGCGCCGTCACCGTTCCCAATTCTCTCTCTGAATCCTCCCTCTCTCGTTCTCCCTTCAACCTTCAAACCTTGTTCCTCCTCTGAACCTCTCTTCACCTTCGATTCAAACACTATCTTTTCTCTTCACTCATCTCAAATCAAACCTTGTTCTTGAAGAAGAAAATCCGGTCTTGAGAAAGGACCAAGAACTTAAAACAACTTGCAGAAGATGAAGGACCTTGACGGATGTTGTGTGGGCGTGTTCTTGATCTGGAAACTCACTGAAGGATCTTGAACGTTTTCTGGACCTACGTTGAAGCTCCTGGTGAGATCTTGAGTGGAATCTGATGATGTGTTGATGCTTGATCTGGAAACGGACGAATGTTCTTCGCTGATGAAGATTGAAACTCGTGATGATGTTCATTGGGAAGTGAAGGAGACCTGAAGATTTGATGAACGCCGTTGAAGAAGACGGCGAAGATCTAAAGATCTGTATGCAGTTTGATGTTGAACCTGAGGATTGAAGATTTCTGGGCAAATCTTTGATGAAGGTTGATGAGTGTCTGGAAGATCCGCATGAACCATACGAAGAACACATGAACAATACGAAGATTCTTGAACAATTTCTGGAGATTGGATGAAGAACCTGATGAACTTCAGGTAAAAAATTCTGGAAAAACGAGAGTTGATGACAAAGATGGATCGAAGGAGAAGGAGGAAGATTGAAGAATTCTGGGGAATTTTGGGTTTCCGGTGACCGGTATGGCGGCCGGAGGTTGTTACTAGTCAGTTACGGTGGTCGCCGGCCATGCATGCCGGCCGGTGAGGGTTTCCGGCGAGGACGGGTGGTGTGTACGCGTGGCACGCATGCAAGGAGTGAGGCGGTAGTGGAATGCCACGTGTGAGGACGGGTGTCACAGAGGGAACATGGGTGGAGGACTGTGTGCATGGGGCACACGTGGTGTGTGGAGAGGAAAGTGGGAAGAGCGACGTGGCTGCGTGTGGGTGAGGAACGTGGATTCTGTGGTGGGGTCCCCTGGTGATAACACGTGGAACTGACTTTATAGCCAATGGCAATTATGGACTTGGCAATTTCTTTGCTGAACTGGGCCTCCAACTCTGGGCCCAACGAATTATGACAAAAAACCCCAAAAAAACTGCACTGAACTGGATTAAAACTAATTAGAATTAGTGATTGACTTAAATGGCTAATATGGATTAAATGAAAAACGAAAATCAATTAAACCTAATTAACTAACACCTAATTAATATCTAATATTCTAAAACTCTATTAAAATTCTATAATATCTATTAAAAACTATTAAAATAAAAATCTATCCATTTATTAAAATGAAAAATCTATATTCTATATTAAGAGAAAAGAAATCTATTCTATTAAAATTCTATTTAAAATCCTATAAAAAAAAACTATATTATCTATATCTAAAATATTATCCTATAAAAGAAAATCTATTATTAATACAAGAAAAATCTATATTATTCTATTAAAATGATTAACAAGCTATTTAATATCTACTATACTCTACAAATGGATTAAAACTATTAAAAACTATTAATATTCTAAAAATGATTTAAAAGCTATAAAACCCTAAAAATAGCTAATAAAATCCAGAAAATCACAATAATTCCCGAAGGAACAAAAATAGCACCGAACGACAAATAACACTGCGAGAGCGCAACAAAATAGCCGGTAAAAATAAACGGGCACCGAAATATCCCTAAAAACAACAGCGCGAGCCGAAAACACCGGGAAAAGCACGGCTTCCCGAAAATACGATTCTACCTATCTAAACTGATTAAAAACACCTGAAACACGAGACGAGGGCTGTGATCCTGATAAAATCAATACAACTGGAAAATGCACTGAATGCGATATGCAGATGCGAATGCGGGAATGCGTCGAAACATCGAGCCAGATACGGGACCCGGTTGGTCAAATTTTAGGGTGCAACACTTGCCCTTAACATGTGATTTTTTCCCTTGAAATATCTTGATTAAACATATGCTCCATGTTCTCATATCTTGCCTGAAATGTTTCTAAATATTTTTTGTTTTACTTTGACACATGTTAGTATGAATTCCCTTTGAGATGCTTCTCATTATGCTTACAAGTCCATAATTGAATTTCTTTTACATGTTTGATTGTTACCTTTTTGTTTAAAATGATTCACCATAATTCACATGTTGTTTTCACACATGTCAAACCCTTATTCAAAGATGTTTGGTTGTTACCTACCTTGACTTGTATACATGCTTAAATATTGTTATGATTTATGCATGTTAATCTTGAACTTTGAATTTTCTTATAAGTAATGTTTTGACTTATACATGATTCTCTACTTGTATCCATGTTTAAATATTGTTATGATTTATACATGTTGACCTTTGAACTTTGCCATGATAAGTAATGTTTTGACTTATATATGATTCAATCTATGATGTTTGGCTTGTCAGAACCTCACTTCATAAACCATTTAGATGTTGTAACATCTATGTTTACCTTTGGTCGTAACCATTTGGTTTAATCTTCTGTGGATGAATACTTGGTTGTAACCTTGTTATTATATTTGCTTAATATTGTTACATGCTTCCTTGGTTGTTACCTTGATCTTTATATCTTCATCATGTTTGAATGAACATATGTGGGTGCTTTAGTTTTGATAATTTCGCCAAGTGATGTAGCTTGTTAGCTCTCATCCTACAAAGAGTTGCATCATGTTCCTAAGTCCAAAGGAAAGCCTCTCTATTAACTCAATGCCATAGATAGCTCATTTTTGTTCCCACCTCCCTTTGACCTTGTTAGAGTCATTAGGACTTTCAACTTAGCCTTAAGTTAGAACCTCATCTTTTTGACTTTGTCAAGTCAAGACCTTTAGCATACCTTGTTAGGAATCCTACAACTTCGAGCTTAGGACTAGAGTTTGTTAACTCCATGTGTGTACCATTGTTATGGGTACTCATATTTCCCCATTTGACTTTTGTTAAAGTCAAACCCCCAGTTAGTCTTTCAACTTAGACTTAGAGAGTTTGTTAACTCTATATAAGTATCATTGTTATGGATGCTTATTCCCATTGAACCTTGACCATAGTCAAGAGTTCTCTCCCTAATTATGAGAACTACGGTTTCTCTGATTCTATCCTTTCTAGGATACGTAGGCACGAGATGCAACGTCTTGGAGAACATACTTAGTGCGTATACCCATAGGTCTTTACCTTAGCACATAACCATTAACAAACAAACATTAACAAAAACACAACTACCAAACAAGAGGCTCCTGTAGAATACTACAGATACTTAGGGTGCTAATACCTCCCCTTAGTATAACCAACCCCCCAATCTCTTAGCTTCGTTGCTACGTAGCGCACTTAGGGTTTTCTTCGATCTTTACCCTTTCCTTTGGATAAATCAAAGCTTGGTGGTAAATATTTAAATATTTGTGGTTCAAGTTAATTAATAGCTTGATATCCAATTCTCATCGTAACAAAAATGGAGACTTCACTGGGGATCTCTAGAGGGTTAAGCCCACCTTGTTTTCAATTGTGTTTTGTGCATGACTGTTTGCTTTTATACATGTATATTTGTAATATTTGTATATTATACCTATTATGTTGCATATGTGCATTGGGTTTCTACCTTGAGAGGTGAGATAAGTCATAGCCCGGACTTGAGTATACACCTATGATAGGATTATTATATGATAAATAGTTGACGGTTGGGAGTAGTTCTAACATGTTTGAGATATGATGTAACCATGCTCAGTTGAGGCTCCTTTGGGATTACTGATGGCGTATGAGTAGTCATACGTTCATTACTTTTTCTGAACTGGGAGTCCGTGAAACTGAGGACCTTTTAGTCACCCACTTACCCCACTTGGCCATTTTAGGACGTAATGCGATGAATGTGAGGGAGTAGTCCCGAATGGTTGATACACGATACTACACTCATACGAGTTTATCTTGAGAATATTTTTGACTCACATGAGTAGTCATGTAGGTTGATAATATCTAAAAGATTTATGATGACTCTGGGAACTTTGTAGAACCCGTTATGCAGGTACAAACAACCCATAGTTCATGTCTTTTGGGAAGGGTATACCATGACTCCATGCTTGTGATCCAAACCTAGGGCCCTTGTTTGTATGCATATGCATTATATATGTGACTATGTGAATACTTGTGTACGTTTTTCTTGTGCAACATCATTTCATCATAAGAAATCATGCAATTGGTTTTGAGAAACTCAGTCATTTTCTTATTTGCAAAAAACCTTAGGTCATGGATTTTGGAAAAAGAAACACTAGAAAGTACACTTTCAAGAAACCATATTTAACTGAGTTTAGGAAATTGGTGGCCTTAGTGTCTAGTCCTGAAGACTTCAGAAAAAGATATGGAAGATTATTGGGACTTGTCAAAATTAAGATGCAAGAAGGAATTCTCAACACTCTTGTGCAATTCTATGACCCTCTATATCACTGTTTCAACTTTCCTGATTATCAACTCGTCCCAACCTTGGAAGAGTACTCGTATCACATTGGTCTTCTAGTATTGGATAAAAAGTTGTTCAGAGGTTTGAAGAAGTTCCCTTCACCAAAGGACATTGCAAATGCCATCCACCTAGAAGCTTCTGAAGTCAAATCCAATATCGCATCCAAGTATGGACTCAGAGGTCTACCTGTTGAATTTTTGATAGGGAAAGCTGTATGTTTTGCCAAAGAAAATAGCCTAGATGCTTTTGAAGCAGTCCTTACGTTGCTCATCTATGGTTTGGTTCTCTTCCCCGAAGAAGAAAATTTCATTGACATCAACGCTATCCAGATCTTTATCATTGGTAATCCCATACCTACCCTGCTTGGAGACGCCTACCATTCTATTCGCTATAGAACTCTCAAAGGAGATGGGACTATCCTATGTTGTGCTCCTTTGTTGTATAGATGGCTTATTGTACATTTGCCGAGAACATATCTTTTTAGAGAAAATCCAAATGAACTAAGGTGGTCTCAAAGACTCATGGCTCTGACTCCGACCGATGTACATTGGTATGATCTCGCTTATAACAAAAGAGTGATCATCAACAGTTGTGGTTCATTTCCTAACGTACCTCTTCTCAGTGTACGAGGAGGAATCAATTACAACCCTATCCTTGCAAGACGTCACTTTGGGTTTCCCATGAAAGAAAAGCCTATCAACATCCTATTGGCAGGTTTCTTCTACCTCAATGCAGAAGCTAGTATGGGGTTTAGAGATAGTGTTGCAGATGCTTGGAGGATCATCTACAAGAAGAACAAGACTGATCTAGGGAAGAAGAACTGTATAGCATTTGAGCCTTTCACGTAATGGGTCTGTTCTAAAGTCTGTGATCTCAAGATGCCTTATCTCCCAGAGAGACCTTTGCAGATTGTTGTCGCTTCTTCCTCTATCATTCTTGTTGAGCAAATGGAGGAATACCAAGAGACATTGGCTAGGATGAAGCTTGAGCAAGATACTTAGGAGGGCAAGCACCACATCATTCATTCCGAGCAGATGGAAATGAAGAGACAACTGAAAGTGAAGGATGATTTGATTGAGTTGCTTGAAAGGAGGGTTATTGACAGATATTTGGCACAAGAGGATTTATTTTTATCTAGTGTTTAGCCTGTGCTTAGTATCCATGAGTACTATGACATCTCACCTACCTCCGGTGCTTGGAAGGGAATCGTCGACAAGCTAGTATAGGAGAATGCATATTTGAAAAGACAGAAGAGGACGCGCAGATAGGACCTTTCTAGCTAGACTCTGTGGAGACCCAATGGCCTAGTCTTTTTCCTCTTATTTTCTAAGTCTCTTGTATTGTACTTTAAAGTTGTAACTTTTTCCAATATTACTGAAGTAAGGTTTTGTGCCAAAAAGCGTTCCTTTTGCAAATCAATCTTCCGAGTTTCTTAAAATCAATTGCATTGCATCTCATTACTTTGTTAACATTCGAGGATCCCAAATTTTTTTGTAGACATTGTAATGGACTCAAGAAAGAAAACAACTCCGAGATACACATTCAAAAGCCCGAAGTTGGAAAATCTGAGAATACTAGGAGGCCTAGTGGAAGATCCTTTGTCATTTAGCAACAAGTATGGAAACCTTCTGCCTCTATTGGATCTCCAAGTAGACGAGGAGATGTTAATTACGCTCGTTCAATTCTAAGATCCCACATTGCTTCACGTTTCTAAACTATCAAATGCTACCAACGTTGGAAGAGTATTCTACTTTGATGGGATTATATGTCACTCCTCAACCATTCTATGAGAGATAAAAAGACCAAATAGAAGAGTCTTGGATGAAGCCTTACACCTAGAACCATTTGACCTTCAGACTCATCTGAATGTCAAAGATGGATTCTCTGGTTTGTAAGCAAGACCTTTGATGGAAAAAGCTGAGGCTCACGCTGATAAACAAGACACATAAATCTTTGAGGCTATCTTGGCCTTATTGATTTATGGACTCCTTATGTTTCCAAGTGCTGACGAGTTCTTAGACTTGAACGCCATCAACTTGTTTTCTGATCAGGAACCTTGTTCCCACCCTGCTAGCTAATGCATACTTCTTCGTTCATCTGAAGAACTCCTGTGGAGAAGGCCAAATTGCTTGGTGTATCACTCTCCTTTACAAGTGGTTTATTTCGCACTTTCCAAGGACGGTCTCTCTATGGAACCTGAAGGATAATATTTCATGGACAGAAAAGCTTCTACCACTCAAACACTATAACATCCATTGGTACAATCCCATGTATGGGGGGTTACCATGATTCACAACTGTGGAGACTTCCCTAATGTGCCTCTTATTGGCACACAAGAATGCATTAGTTACAACCCCACCCTAGCTCGTCGCCAGCTAGGATATCCTGTAGAGGAAGAGCCTGATCCGGTCCTTTTGAGAAGATGTTTTCTTGAAGAAGGGAGAAACCCAGATCTTAAGGCACAAGGCATGACTGCTCTGGGGCATCCAGACTGTACTGTCTCAAGGGAGTATCTTCTTTGGTCTAAAGAGATAGCTTCAAAGATATTCTACACTCGCTTAGAGTCTACTCCGACAACTCCGATAGACCCTTCTCTTGAAGGAATTGAAGGATGCTTTAGTCAAAACTGAAAAGGAAAAGAAGACGTGGGAGGATAAACACTTCATGGTTGTTCAAGAGAACAAAGAACTTTGGAAGCTGCTCCGTCAGAACCAGAAGGAAGGAATTTCAAGGAAGATGAAGCTTCAAGAAGGGGAAGGATCGTCTTGTCAGAAAGATTAGGCCTCTCAGTTTCAGTCTCTTTTCTTATAATTTATGTCCACATTTGGGCTTTGGATGTGTATTTCTTTTTCCTGTAAAACTTTCATTCATTAATGAAAAGTTACTTTTCTTTGATCTTTCCTCCATTATTGATGTTTGTAAACATAATTTTGGGTTTCCTTTGAATTCTAGCTTTGCATTTGCATTAGCATTTCATAAGCATTGCATATGCATTCTCCTGTTATGTGGCTTATCCTGTGCTGTTTGCCTCCAGTCGGTCACACTGAGTACTCCGCATCCTTACAACACTAAGGATCAAACTCGAAAGAATACAAACCATTTGGAACAAGAAAATCAGGCACTTCGAGAAGAAATTTCTACTTTAACGACTAACATGAAGGCCTTCTCTTCCGCCATTAAGGATATGGTAGATACCCAAGAACAGGAAAATCAAAAGCTTCGGGATGAAGTATCAAGCCTAAAGGCTGCTAAAAGGAACCTGACAAATTTGGTCAAAGAGTTGTTCATATCCCAACGACAAGATGGTTCTTCTTCCTCTACCAATCAGAGGTTATAATAAAGTGATGAATCCATAGGTATTCCTGTGCGCTATGCCCAGATTTTCCCTATACTTTTACAGAATGGATTGATCAAAAAAGAAACTCCACCAGCTATCCCTCAGGCCCACAGGAGTTACTTTAAGACTGAGGCTTTTTGTGCCTTCCACCAAGGAGCACCTGGCCATGACATTGAAGAGTGCTATGTTCTCAAAGAGAAGGTGAAGTAAATGATTCAATCAGGGGTTCTATCTTTCAAAATATGCAAGCCCCGGGTTTGAATCAACCTTTTTCTTGGGCGAGAAGTAATTCCCTCCCTGCATATTATTATTATTATTATTATTATTATTATTATTATTATTATTATTATTATTATTATTATTATTATTATTATTATTATGATTATTATCATTAGTATGAATATTATTATTGGTGGGTGTCCCTGATATGGGAGAATTATTGGTGGTGAATTGGTGTAGATATAATAATATAATAACTAATGCTAATATTGGTGGTGCTTTGGTGTGAATATGATAATATAACGAATAATAGTAATATTGGTGGGGGTATTACTATTATTATTATATTTATTATATTATTATTATATTAATTATATTTATTATTATTATTATATTATTCTTATTAATATTATTATTATTATAGGCGTGATAATATTATTATTATTATAATTATAATTATTGTTGGGTGTATTACTATTATTATTATTATGTTGAATATTACTATAATATTATAATAGTATTATATTAATATTATTATTATTATTATTATAATGATTATTATAATTATTATATTAGAATTATTATTGGGAATATTAGTGGTTGGAATAAGTAAAATAAGAGGTGGAAGGATTATTGGGAAGTTAGAATGGAAATATGAAAAGTCATGATAGAAACCGTGAGGAAGGAAATATGAAGGGGTAGCAAGGAGATATTAGAAAAGTTGGAATAGAGAGAAAAGGGATTACCATAGATCGTGGGAAATTGGTGTGATAATAATAATAATAATAATAATAATAATAATAATAATAATAATAATATTATTATTATTATTATTATGTTATTTTTATTAGTTATTATTATTATTGGGATAGGAAATAAAAAGGAAAATAGAATATGAAGGGGTGGGGGAAGTATTAGAGAAAATAACACGATAGAAAGAGGGAAGAGAGAAAGAGCGATAGAAAGAGAGAAGAGGAAAGAACGAGAGAAGTGAGAAGAACGAAGGAAAAAGGGAACGAAGAACGGAAAGAAAAGAGGAGGCCAAGAGACCAAATCCAGGAAGAATTTTATCGATCAACCGATTAACAAGGTAAGGGGGGAGAAACTTGATTGGGAATGGTATATACATGTATAGGGTAGTGGGGATTCCTTAACCCCGTAGGAATGTATCGTTGATGAAGTTTTATATTAACATGCTATTGATTGTTGAGTTATGTTGATGTTGATGGATTGAAATATGTTGATTGTTGGTGAATTGTTGTTTTTGGTTAATTTGGCGTACAGGTTGGGTTTACGGTTTTAGGGAAGTTCTGTGTGACCTTTTTGATGTGTCGATAGATTGTTTAAGTGATGACTTTGGAATAATATGTATATGATGATGTACGGATGTTTGATGTTGCCATTGTTGATTGACTGTTGGTGTTGGTTTGGTTTGAGTAAGGTTCAGAGTAACTCTAAAGTGTCGGTAGTGTGCCGTAATGTTGATCTGGAGTAGAATTATAGGAAGATTGATAAGCCTAATATGCATTGGTCGTAATACGGATAGTATAGGAAGTGGATGTTATAGAATAGGCTTGAATCGGAGAAGAGTGAGAATTCTGAACGGTGAGAACTTGAGAAGTCGCATGCAACTCGCTAGCACTTCGCTTAGCGAGAAGGCAGCGAGCGTTCGCTAGGTGCTCGCCTAGCGAGTGAGGTAGCGAGTGAGTCCAGTAGGTTCTGTTTGCCTAGCGAGGGTGTAGCGAGAGTAGCAGAATGTGGTTTTTCTATGCTGTTATGTTGTGTGCGCTAAGAGTGTAGTGCCCTTGGACTTTGTTGATTATAGGGGAGATGATTGAGTGGTATAGAGTGAGTACTCGGTGATAGTATGTGATTTCCGTTACTAATTATTTAAATGGATAATTAGTTGGTGTATGAATCATGCAGAGCATGGTGTAGTGATCAGTAGGATCGTGTATTCCCGAGTGGTGGGACGTGTTTATATCTTGGTGATAAAGTATGAACTTGTTTACTTGGTGATGGTACTCGTTTTCCTTGATATTGTTGGTGAACAATTAGTTAATGTATATATATGTAGTGATCAGTAGGATCGTGCGTTCCCGAGTGTTGGGATGTAGTTATATCTGGTGTTATAGTATGAAGTTGTTTACTATCTGATTGATCTATACGGTGTTGGTGTATGTTATATCTGTACATATATGCATTGATGTATGATGATATGATCAGGAGGATCGTGTGCACTTTGAGTGCCTAATTATGATAGTTATGCGTTGGTGTGTGCATATCATGGTGTTTTGGTGGGATGAATCATGTCTCAGGAGGAGCGTAAGTGATTCATCCGTACTCCTTTGTGGAGAATGGTGAGGGATAGATCATGTCTCAGGAGGAGCGTAAGTGATCTATCCAGGTTCGATTGAATGAACCAATGAGTCGGTACCACATGCATGGTGTTGTGTTGCATAATTGCATTATAATATGTTATATTGTAATTTGAACAGTAGGTTCGTTATATGGTGTTGTTGGGGTGAATAGTTGATGTGTTGGTGTGTTTTACTGCCTTATTTACATGTATTACATTACCATTATATTTTGATCATGATTTCTCACCCCTTTATTGTTGTTGTGTCTGTGCTTCTCCGGAAGTACAGATAATCCAGGTACTTAGATAACTTGGATGGTGGTGTGCCAGTCGAGTCTAGGATGCTCTGATACGTAGCACGGGACTTGGGTGTTTTGTTGTGTTTATGTTGAACTTATTTCTTTTTCCCGTGTCGTATCATGAATTTGATGTATTTTACTTTATGAAACAAATTCCACTGTATTATTTTGAAAAGAATGAATAAAGTATTTTTATAAAATTTGGAGATGTGATATCCCACTTTTTGGTGAAAACTCTGGTTATTATTTTAATATTCATATTTTATTTAATTTGGGAAAGTGGGGTGTTACAATTGGTATCAGAGCAGGTCGGTCCGTCCGGCCAATGTTGTATAGTGTTATTGTTTCCTGGTATGCGACATGTGTGTAAAAACACTGTCGATACATGTTGTTGGTTAACTTCATTGGTAGAAGTGGAATGATTCCAGTGGGGGAGAAGTTGTATTTCTCCGAAAAGCTACAGTGTGGTGGCTTAGTGTGTTGAGGAGTGATATCATAGTTTGGTAAAGATGGTTTGTACCCCATCATGATTTCGGCTGTCTATTAACAAATTGAGGAACTGATCACCCTTAATCTCTTGTTAATAGTGGACGGGATTGTGTTGGATGGGATAGACGTATCTTGCAAGCTTGGGTGGCGTGAGCAGTGAATAGTCTTGAGTTAAGCTAAGTGCTTAAGGGATTATTTTGAGGAATCGGTGCAAGACGGTGTCGAGGTGTTTATTTGGACGGAAACTTTGAATGAGAAGGAAAGTGAAAAATTGGGAGTTGTCAGCTATTTGTGATTGTCTGGAGTTTTCCTACAGAGATAAGTGATTTACTACCGGGAATGTGAAGTGGAGCTTACAATCGAGTTAGTTTTGGAACTAGTCCGATATTGGTGACTTCGTATTGTGTGTTACGTTGGGATTGGAAGAGTTGAAGAGTCAACTTGAAGATCTGCCGGAAGAGAGGTTCTTTTGTTTGAGTGTGTTACCGTAAGGTGCACCAATTTTGTTGGTTAGACAGACAGAAGGTTTTGGGAAGTTTTGGGTGAACTATAAATAAGTGAACAAGGTGACTATCAAGGATCGGTATTCTCTTCTAAGAGTTAAGGATTTGATGAAACAATTGATCGAGGAATGTGAGTTCCTTGGTCGTGTGACCTTGAGTAGAGTTGTTGTGGTTGTGGTATCAAAGATCGATGGTTGTATCGCAACGGGAGGCCCCAAGACCTGCTGTTGAGATTAGAAGTAATCGGGCTTTAAAATATTCAAAAGATTGAAAGTGTGTTGGATGGCCTCCTAAGTATAAAATTGTTGTTGTACGTCGAATTCCAAGATCGCAGCTTTTTACGGAATCGAAATCGGGCACTCGGAAGTCAGGTGACAATTGAAAATAAGATTTTGGACTGTCATGTTTTCCAGGTCCTCGCCTAGCGAGTACGCTAGCGAATGGCTCCTCGTTCGCCACGGTGTTCGCCCAGCAAAGACGTCATGGGCAGGCAAAAGTGGTTTTCGTATTTTTGCCGTAACGGGAGAACCGTAAATCGGAATGACACGTGGTTCGAAGCGTTGGAAAGCTATTGAAATTATCTATGAGATGGTGAAGTATTGACATGGAATTAATCTATTTATTGATGAAGTGTGTTTGAATGTTGTGGTAAGGACGGGCGGTACGGTACGTGTTCCCGCCATAACTCACAACTTGTTTGTCAATTTGGCATGGGATCTTCTCTAATTATTTATATAAGGCGATGGTTGTGTTAATAAATGATATTTTGAGGTATTCGAAGAGTATAGAGGATTATGTGGAGCATAAGGAACTGGAGTTATCAGTGTTGGAAAAAGAGCGGTGATATACTTCCGTAAGGAAAGTTCTGCCGAATCCGATAGAACTAATTGTGGTGTTTGTGATGCTTGTTGATATAATTAGGGGATTTACTAAAGACAACTTCAGCGAGTTTCAATTATGCAAAAGGAAACTTGGAGTATATAAGAGAAATCATCTGACCAGTGATTTAGAGTTGGTTACTATTGTTGTTGTACCAGAATCGGAGGCTTCGAAAGTTCAGACTGAGATCAGAGATGTTTGGTGATCTTAAGAGTTTAAGGTGTTTGTTTAATTTGAATCAGACGAATATGAGGCATAGGAAATAATTGAGACTTCGGAAGGAGTACGGCTTCGAGTTGAATTACCATTCAGTTGAAGTGCATGTGGTAGATGATGCGGTAAGTTGGAAATGTCTGCGTATACCGAAGATGACGGTGAGAAGAGTTAGAACTGATTGAGAAATTTCATAATATGCATTTTGTGAGTAAGGATACTTCTTATGGAGTTAAGCTTTTATTATTAAGATCTGACTAGTGATATCCTTGAGAAGAATTGAGAAAGTCAGAAATCTGGGTTGAATAGTGAATTAGTTGAAATTGATAAATTAGAGTCGAAGAGTGGATTGTCGGGTTTGTGGAAATAATACCACGAGGTGTTATGATAGAGTATGTATATCAGATGTTGTTGAAGGGAGTAGGAGTACTCGTGAAGAAATACATTGAGGTAGATGGAGTATCCATCTCGGTGCTATGAAGAAGTAACCGAACTTGAGTAGATTGTTTTTGAGACCATGGATAAGGAGAGGTGGAATATGCTAGTTAGAATTGTCGGAATTCGAAGAGTGAACATCAGAGACTGTTGAGTCTGATGCAGTCGTTAAATATTCCAGAGTGGAAATCAGGTAGTATTTTCACGAAATTGGTGTTGAGATTGCTAAAGAATTTGTAAAGACATAATTTTAATTTGGATTGTTAGGAGCAGATTAACTATTCCGTGTTGAGGATATACGAGATGCATATTGAGAAAGTGGTGAAGTTGGATGAGATACTGACGAATATTGTGTCAGATGGAAATTTGAGGTTTATAGTGAGATTTTGGAGGGGCTTACAGGAAGCTTTGAGTACTAAGTTGAAGTTGAGTTCGACTTACCATCCGCAAACTGATGGTCAGTCAGAGAGGACTATTGAGTCTGTAGAGAATTGGTGAGAGCTTGGGTGTTGGATCAAGGTGGATCGTGGGATGATTAATTACCGTTGATTGAGTTACCTATAATAACGGTTACCATCCTAGTGTCGGAATGACACTATATGTGGCTTGGTGAGGTAGGGAGTATAGGAATCTACTGTGTTGGAATGGGTCGAGTGAGAGTGTTGTGCTCAGACCTGAAAATTATGTTTGAGATGACTGAGAAGATCAAGAGGATCCAAAAAAAATGTGTTTTGAGAGTCACGCCAGTGACTGATGTTGGTCGAACTTCGAAGTCTTAGAAGTTCGCACCGTGTTCTGTGGTTTGTATCAGAGTGGCGCAGCGGAGGCATGGGAGGAGTAACATGTTAGACTGTTTTTCCGTTGCCGTTGTGAATTGGCATGACGTGTTCCATGTGTCTGGTTGAGAAAGTACATTGAATCAGGTGGATGATGTACTAGTGAAAAATAATTTGAGTGTTGAAGCATTGCTGGTTCGTTTTGACGAACGGAAGTCAACTCCGAGGGGAGGAGACATCTTTGGTGAAAGTGGCTTGGAGAGGTGCTGCAGAAGGCAGTGTGACCTGGAAATTGGAATGAAGGATGCGGGAAGCGTATCCAGATTGGTTTCCATCAGGTAATTTTCGAGGACGAAAATAATTAAAGTGGGGGAGAGTTGTAACACCCATTTTAATTATTTAGTCATTTTATTATTATTTTAAATATTTTATGTTGGTGTGCCCTTAGGTGGGGTGTGTTGGTATATGATTGGTGAGTACCCTTGATATGTAAGGATCATTGGTGGTGTGGAGATAATAATATAATAGATAATAGTAATATTGGTGGTATTATTATTATTATTATTATTATTATTATTATTATTATGATTATTATCATTAGTATGAATATTATTATTGGTGGGTGTCCCTGATATGGGAGAATTATTGGTGGTGAATTGGTGTAGGTATAATAATATAATAACTAATGCTAATATTGGTGGTGCTTTGGTGTGAATATGATAATATAATGAATAATAGTAATATTGGTGGGGGTATTACTATTATTATTATATTTATTATATTATTATTATATTAATTATATTTATTATTATTATTATATTATTCTTATTAATATTATTATTATTATTATTATAGGCGTGATAATATTATTATTATTATAATTATAATTATTGTTGGGTGTATTACTATTATTATTATTATGTTGAATATTACTATAATATTATAATAGTATTATATTATTATTATTATTATTATTATTATTATTATTATTATTATTATTATTATTATTATTATTATTATTATAATGATCATTATAATTATTATATTAGAATTATTATTGGGAATATTAGTGGTTGGAATAAGTAAAATAAGAGGTGGAAGGGTTATTGGGAAGTTAGAATGGAAATATGAAAAGTCATGATAGAAACCGTGAGGAAGGAAATATGAAGGGGTAGCAAGGAGATATTAGAAAAGTTGGAATAGAGAAAAAAGGGATTACCATAGATCGTGGGAAATTGGTGTGATAATAATAATAATAATAATAATAATAATAATATTATTATTATTATTATTATTATTATGTTATTTTTATTAGTTATTATTATTATTGGGATATGAAATAAAAAGGAAAATAGAATATGAAGGGGTGGGGGAAGTATTAGAGAAAATAACACGATAGAAAGAGGGAAGAGAGAAAGAGCGATAGAAAGAGAGAAGAGGAAAGAACGAGAGAAGTGAGAAGAACGAAGGAAAAAGGGAACGAAGAACGGAAAGAAAAGAGGAGGCCAAGAGACCAAATCCAGGAAGAATTTTATCGATCAACCGATTAACAAGGTAAGGGGGGAGAAACTTGATTGGGAATGGTATATACATGTATAGGGTAGTGGGGATTCCTTAACCCCGTAGGAATGTATCGTTGATGAAGTTTTATATTGACATGCTATTGATTGTTGAGTTATGTTGATGTTGATGGATTGAAATATGTTGATTGTTGGTGAATTGTTGTTTTTGGTTAATTTGGCGTATAGGTTGGGTTTACGGTTTTAGGGAAGTTCTGTGTGACCTTTTTGATGTGTCGATAGATTGTTTAAGTGATGACTTTGGAATAATATGTATATGATGATGTACGGATGTTTGATGTTGCCATTGTTGATTGACTGTTGGTGTTGGTTTGGTTTGAGTAAGGTTCAGAGTAACTCTAAAGTGTCGGTAGTGTGCCGTAATGTTGATCTGGAGTAGAATTATAGGAAGATTGATAAGCCTAATATGCATTGGTCGTAATACGGATAGTATAGGAAGTGGATGTTATAGAATAGGCTTGAATCGGAGAAGAGTGAGAATTCTGAACGGTGAGAACTTGAGAAGTCGCATGCAACTCGCTAGCACTTCGCTTAGCGAGAAGGCAGCGAGCGTTCGCTAGGTGCTCGCCTAGCGAGTGAGGTAGCGAGTGAGTCCAGTAGGTTCTGTTTGCCTAGCGAGGGTGTAGCGAGCGTAGCAGAATGTGGTTTTTCTATGCTGTTATGTTGTGTGCGCTAAGAGTGTAGTGCCCTTGGACTTTGTTGATTATAGGGGAGATGATTGAGTAGTATAGAGTGAGTACTCGGTGATAGTATGTGATTTTCGTTACTAATTATTTAAATGGATAATTAGTTGGTGTATGAATCATGCAGAGCATGGTGTAGTGATCAGTAGGATCGTGTATTCCCGAGTGGTGGGACGTGTTTATATCTTGGTGATAAAGTATGAACTTGTTTACTTGGTGATGGTACTCGTTTTCCTTGATATTGTTGGTGAACAATTAGTTAATGTATATATATGTAGTGATCAGTAGGATCGTGCGTTCCCGAGTGTTGGGATGTGGTTATATCTGGTGTTATAGTATGAAGTTGTTTACTATCTGATTGATCTATACGGTGTTGGTGTATGTTATATCTGTACATATATGCATTGATGTATGATGATATGATCAGGAGGATCGTGTGCACTTTGAGTGCCTAATTATGATAGTTATGCATTGGTGTGTGCATATCATGGTGTTTTGGTGGGATGAATCATGTCTCAGGAGGAGCGTAAGTGATTCATCCGTACTCCTTTGTGGAGAATGGTGAGGGATAGATCATGTCTCAGGAGGAGCGTAAGTGATCTATCCAGGTTCGATTGAATGAACCAATGAGTCGATACCACATGCATGGTGTTGTGTTGCATAATTGCATTATAATATGTTATATTGTAATTTGAACAGTAGGTTCGTTATATGGTGTTGTTGGGGTGAATAGTTGATGTGTTGGTGTGTTTTACTGCCTTATTTACATGTATTACATTACCATTATATTTTGATCATGATTTCTCACCTCTTTGCTGTTGTTGTGTCTGTGCTTCTCCGGAAGTACAGATAATCCAGGTACTTAGATAGCTTGGATGGTGGTGTGCCAGTCGAGTCTAGGATGCTCTGATACGTAGCACGGGACTTGGGTGTTTTGTTGTGTTTATGTTGAACTTATTTCTTTTTCCTGTGTCGTATCATGAATTTGATGTATTTTACTTTATGAAACAAATTCCACTGTATTATTTTGAAAAGAATAAATAAAGTATTTTTATAAAATTTGGAGATGTGATATCCCACTTTTTGGTGAAAACTCTGATTATTATTTTAATATTCATATTTTATTTAATTTGGGAAAGTGGGGTGTTACACCACACGCTTTCAAAGGATTATAATCAATGAAGATGTTTTGTTAAAATCCTCATTTTGTTCATTTACTGTTTTTGGCTTTTACTTTTAAAGAAGATGACATTTCTTTTGAAAACTAGCAAAAATAATTTCCCTTTTATTTTGTGCATTTACCTTTGTGTATTTTAATAAATCAAGCCATTCGTAACATGCAGAGAAACTTTAAAACCCGTTGAATCCAATGACTATGTTTTCCCTCCTGACTTTGATTCACCCATATATCAAGCCAAAGACAAAAACGATGAAGATTTTGAGATTCCAGACGAGTTAGCAAAACTGTAAATACGAGTACACTGATCTTCTACCTCACCAAGAGCAGGTAGATGTCGTTAATCTTGGCACTGATGAAATTAGAAGAGAAGTCAAGATTAGGGCAACGCTTGGGGCAGAGGTTAAGCAGAGACTAATGAAGCTTTTAGAAGAGTATGTTGATGTGTTCGCTTTGTCATACCAAGATATGCCTGGTTTAGATACCTCCATAGTTGTTCACAAGTTACCTCTTCAACCAGGTGTCCGCCTGTCAAACAGAAGCTCATAAGGACCCGACCCGACCCGACTCTCAAGATTAGAGATGAGGTCAAAAAGAAGATTGATGCAGGTTTTTTGACAGTGTCAAAATATCCGGAATGGGTGGCCAACATTGTGCCCGTGCCAAAGAAGGACGGGAAAGTTAGAATGTGTAACACCCCACTCTAACCCGTACGCGTATTATAGGAATATTAAAGAAAATACATCAGAGTTTTCAAAACACGTAAGATGTCACGTAGACATTTTTATCATTCAATGAAGTATCAAGTCACTTCATGCTTTCCACAATATTTCAACAAGGTCATTCAATAAAACAGCGGAATAAATCAATGTTTAAACATAATCCACACAATTGGTGGTTATACAACATTAATCCAACAGATAAAAGATACGTAACAATTAATCAAGAAAATAAGCAAAACATAACGCAATTCCGTCATCCCATGTTACGTATCAGAGCAACTCCTAGGACTCGATCGAATAGCAACACACTCCAAGCACTACTCAGGTACCTGGTCATCTGCACTCCCCAAGGAGCACAGATGCAAAAAACAGAATAGGGGTGAGAACTACATTCAGTAAATAAGCGGAAAAATACACATGCTAAAGAGTAGTTACACACCACACATACAACTCTCCCCCACTTAAAATATTCTCGTCCTCGAAAATGTACCTGATGAGAACAATTCCGGATACGACTCTCACATCTTGCTCTCCAATTCCCAGGTCACACTTCCTCCAAGAGGTGCTCCCCAAGCTACTCTCACCAACAAGATATCTTTCCCTCTTAGTTGTTTCATCTTGCGGTCTTCAATTCTCAACGACATCGCCTCCTCCGTAAGGTTATCTCGAACTTGCAATTCATCTCTCTGAAGCACATGAGATGGATCAACAACATACTTCCGAAGTTGCGATACATGAAACACGTCATGCAGGTTCAAAAGTTCGGGTGGCAACGCCATTCTATAGGCAACCGCTCCAACCCCTCTGCAGAATCTGATATGGTCCAGTGAACTTAGGATCCAATTTCTTTGATTTTAGCGCACAACCAACACCGATCACTGAATTGACTCTAAGAAATACATGGTCACCCTCGCTGAATTCCAAGTCTTTCTTCCTATTATCATGGTAGCTTTTCTGCCTACTATGGGTCGTCTTCATTTTCTCCCTAATCATCTGGATCACCTCCGTGGTCTGTTGCACAATCTCGGGTCCGAGTACCATACTCTCGCCTGACTCATACCAACATAGAGGTGTCCTACACCTTCTACCATACAATGCTTTAAAAGGTGTCATTCCAATACTAGAATGATAACTGTCGTTGTAAGTAAATTCAATCAGCGGTAAATGAGTATCCCAAGCGCCTCCTCGCTCGAGTATACAAGCTCTCAATAAATCTTCCAATGACTGAATAGTCCTCTCAGATTGACCATCGGTCTGCGAGTGATAAGCAGAACTCAATTTCAAACTGGAACCTAAAGCTTCTTGCAAGCTTTTTCAAAATCCAGAAGTAAACCTCGGGTCTCTGTCAGATACAATGCTCGACGAAACCCCGTGTAACTTCACTATCACTCTGATATAAATTTCTGCTAACTTCATCAAAGGAAAACTGATGTTAATCGGTATAAAATATGCCGACTTTGTCAATCTATCCAAAATCACCCAAACTGCGTCAAAACCTCTCTCCGTATTCGACAATCCTGTCACAAAATCCATTGCAATACTATCCCATTTCCACTCCGGTATTTCCATCGGTTGCATCAAACCGAATGGTTTCTGGTGTTCCACCTTTGGTTTCTAACAAGTCAAACAAGCATACACAAATCGAGTTATGTCTTTCTTCATACCCGGCCACCAAAATAATTTCTTCAGGTCTTGATACATTTTTGTAGCTCCTGGATGAATATTGAAGCTACTCCTGTGGCTTTCTTGCAAAATTACCTTTTTCAAATCAGGATTATCTGGCACACAAATTCTGTCTCTGAACTTCAACACACTAGAATCATCTACTTTAAAGTCTTCTTCCTTATCCGTTCCGCCTACGGTCATCAAGTCTACCAATTTCAAATCCAGTTTCTGACCTTCTCTTATTTCACGAAGGAACTCATTATTCACTTTCAGCATCCCCAATATTACACTTTCCGAAGTTAACTCATAAACCATACTCAAGTCTCTAAACTGCTCAATCAAATCCAATTCTCTAATCATCAATGTTGACATATGTATCATCTTCCAACTCAAAGCATCTGCCACAACGTTAGCTTTATCGGGATGGTAAATCAAGCTAAAGTCATAGTCTTTCAGAAATTCTAGCCATCTTCATTGCCTCATATTTAATTCCTTCCGGTCAAACAAATATTTCAAATTCTTATGGTCACTGAACACTTCAAATCGCAACCCGTATAAATAATGCCTCCAAACCTTTAGTACGAAAACCACTGCAGCTAACTCTACATCATGAGTAGGATAATTTCTTTCATGAATCCTCAATTGTCATGAAGCGTAAGCCACAACCTTGCCATCTTGCATCAAAACACCACCTAATCCAATTTTAGACACATCACAATATACCACAAAAGGATCATTCAGATTTGGTAAGGTTAACACTGGTGCGGTAATCAACCTTTTCTTCAGTTCTCGGAAACTTTCTTCACATGAAATATCCCATAAAAATGCCTGGCCTTTTCTAGTCAACTGGGTCAACGGAAGAGCCAAATTAGAAAACCCTTCGATGAACTTACGGTAATAGCCCGCCAAGCCTAAGAAACTTCTAATTTCTGTCACTGACTTCAGAGCCTCCCACTGAAACACATCACTCACTTCCGATGGATCCACTGCTATGCCTCCTCCAGAAATAACATGTCCAAGAAAAATCACTTCGCTCAACCAAAACTCACACTTCGAAAGTTTTGCAAACAATTTATTATCCTTCAGCACTTGCAACGCAACCCTCAAATGCTCTACATGATCTGCTTCTGACTTGGAGTAAATCAAAACGTCATTAATGAAAACTACTACAAACTGGTCCAAATGAGCATAGAAGATACGATTTATGTACTCCATGAACACACCCGGTGCATTGGACACACCAAATGGCATCACTACATATTCATAATGTCCATACTGAGTTCTGAAAGCTGTTATCTGGATATCATCTTGTTTCACACGAATTTGATGATAGCTTGACCTCAAACCAATTTTACTAAACACACGAGCTCCCACGAGTTGATCCATCAGATCGTTGATTCTTAGAAGTGGATAATTATTCTTGATGGTTACTTTATTTAACTGGCGATAATCGATGCACAAGCGCATACTGCCTTCTTTCTTCTTTACTAACAATTGGCGCTCCTCATGGTGACACACTGGGTCTGATAAACTTCTTGTCCAATAATTCTCCCAACTGAGATTTCAACTCTGCCAATTCTGACGCTGCCATTCTGTATGGTGCCATAGATATAAGTCTGGTACCAGGGACAAGATCAGTCGTAAACTCTACTTCCCTCTCTGGAGGTAACTCTACAATATCCTTTGGGAACACTTCAGGAAATTCTCTCACAACAGGTAATTCCTCAATCGACGACTTACCCTCCATAGATAATGAAGCAAACACTGCAAATACTTTAGCTTCGTCTTCTACCAAGATTCTCAACTCAGTAGATATGAGACTAGCCATTTCTTCTTCTTCAAGAGTCATGAATAATAGCCTCTTCCTATAACAATCAATAAAAACATAGTTGCTCTCGAGCCAATTCATCCCTAAAATAATGTCCTGCTCACTGAGTGGTAGATAAATCAAGTCCACTCCAAAATCTTTACCAAAGATCGACACAGAGCAATTCAAACACACTAAAGATGCAGCGATTGATCCAATAGATAGAGTATCAATCACCATCCCTTTACTCAAAGTAGACGACACAAGCCCTTGTCTTTTCACATAATCCACAGAAATAAACGAGTGAGTTGCACCCTTATCAATAATAGCAATCAAAGGAGTGTTATGAATGTAACACGTACCTCTGGCCAAACGATCCTCACTGGTAGGATGAGCTCCCACCAACGCAAACACCTTCCCACTTGTCTGACACTTCTTCGGTTTTTGATAGTGGGTGCTGATATGACCCTGCTCACCACAATTGTAACAGGTTGGTATGTTGGTTCTACAATTCGCGACCATATGACCTAGCTTTCCACACTTAAAACACTTCTTCACCTTATTCTAACATTCATTCGCACGGTGACCTACGCCACCACATTTGAAACACTTGAGAGGATTGGAAGGATTTCCTCCCCTACTTGGTTTCTTCACAGCAACATCTTTCTGCTTTCCTTTATCAGCTGAAGCATGGTAAGGTGTATTCCCATGCCTCTGTTTGCCTCTTCTGTCACTTAGATTCTTATAGTGAGCGATTCTAGCTCTATTGTCTTCATCATAGATTCTACACCTGTTCACCAACTCAGGAAAGTACCTGATCTTTTGATAACCGACACCCAGTTTGATCTCGGGACGCAACCTGTTCTCAAACTTGATGCACTTCAAAGTCATAGCCGCATCAGTATTGTAATGAGGATAATACTTTACCAGTTCGTCGAACTTAACCGCATACTCTACCACTGTCATGTTCCCCTGTTTCAACTTAATAAATTCAATCTCTTTCTTTCCGTGAACATCTTCCAAAAAATACCGTTCCAGAAACTCTTTCCTGAACACTATCCAATTAATGGGACCCTCACCAGCTTCCAATCTCTGGAGGGTGTTGTCCCACCAGTCCTCAGCCTGACTTTCCAGCATATGGGTGCCAAACTGTACCTTCTGATCCTCTGAGCATCCCATGACTCTGAAGATCTTCTCAATATCCTTAAGCCATTTCTGTGCTACATCTGGATCATGCCCTCCTTCGAACTTAGGTGGCTTGTTATTCTAGAACTTCTCCAAACTACGGAACTCTCCGTTTCCAGCACTCCGATTGATATTCTGACCAATGTTCTCCACTACCTGCGTAATAGCTTGTAACGCAGAAGCCATCATAACATCATTCCTACCAGCCATACTGTTCAATATCCATGAAAACACAGGTTAGAAGAAAAACACGACTATAAACATCCTATGGTCAGACTTTACTACAACACTGGCCGGCCGGACGGACCTGCCCTAATACCAATTGTAACACCCCACTCTACCCCGTACGTGTATTATAATAATATTAAAGAAAATACATTAGAGTTTTCAAAACACGTAGGATGTCACGTAGACATTTTTCTCATTCAATGAAGTATCAAGTCACTTAATGCTTTCCATATAATTTCAACAAGGTCATTCAATAAAACAACGGAATAAAATCAATGTTTAAACATAATCCCCACAACCGGTGGTTATACATCATTAATCCAACAGATAAAAGATACGTAACAACTAATCAAGAAAATAAGCAAAATATAATGTAATCCTGTCATCCCATGTTACGTATAAGAGCGAGTCCTAGGACTCGATCAAATAACAATACACTCCAAGCACTACTCAGGTACCTGGTCATCTGCACTCCCGAAGGAGCACAGATGCAACAAACAGAAAAGGGGTGAGAACTACATTTAATAAATAAGCGGTGAAATACACATGCTAAGGAGTAGTTACACACCTCACATACAATCATACACATGCAACGCACCTACACATGTTATCTCAATCACTCAACATTAATAGCCCATAATCAAATATAAATATGTAATTGACTCACTAACTCGACACAATGCATGTGGTACCAACACAAATACATACGGTTCACCCTAGAACCCGATTCCCATCGGAATCCGGATAAGTCGTATACGTTCCTCTGAACTACAACTTATCTCCACAACGACTTCCACATGAAGTCCGGATGAACTAGGCACCCATCATGGATTCCCACCTAGTTATCTCCACAAGACACATGACATGAAATGCATGACAACACTATTATGCAAATATAATAATATTTTCAAGCATAATTCACGATCATCAATGATCCACACGAGCCATCCGCTCACCATAATCCTGTCGGGAATTACCATCATCACACCAGATCATCCACACTAGATGGTCCTGGCCCACACATATCAATCACACCCCTAAGGGAAAAATGTAATTTTCCACATTCTCTCTAATTAAATTCATTACTAATCTTCCTTAGGTTCCTTTTAGTCATACTAATCCTACAGATTAAACAAAATTGCGTTCCAAGTGAAATCTAGGCAGAAATCACGAAAATTGGAAAAAGTCATCCCAGGCCTGCCCATACGCGTATTGCCTTGTCCGTTACGCGTAATGCCCTGCTGTCAGGCCCACCATATGTGTATTGCCCTATCTATTACGCGTAATGCCCTGCTGCCAGGCCCACCATACGCGTATTACCCTACCTGTTACGCGTAATGCCCTGTCCCATACGCGTATCATACGCAAATGACCAGAACTGCTTTCAAAACTCAGTTTTCCTCCCTTTCATGAATCCTCACTCAATACTCTTCATTTTACCAATCAACTCAATCCAGAATTCTGTTTTTTGTTAATCGTTTCTCTCTACCTCCACTATACTTCACCTATCCATTATTCTCCTACGATTTCTATCATGTAAGGTTCAATTTCCTTAACCTTCTAACTCTTATTTTCTAGATCTGCTATCTGTCAGAATCATACTACAACATCAATCAATTCCACACGAGTATCATATTGATCTCAAATTCATTTACATGGGTATCAGACAACAAATATTCAACAGTAACAATAATTTCAAGGAACTTATCAGTTTACGGAAATTAGATCAAGAAACCAAAAACAGACATAAATCTTATGAGAGAAAGGACCTCTCACTACCCTCTCATGTTAATTCACCCATATTGAAATTCATTCTCCCCTTACCTTAGATTGAAGCTTTCTCTTGGTAACAATGGATAATTTATTGGTTTCTCTGCCCTAGCTCTCGTTTCCCAGTCTCTTTCTTTTTCACGATTAGTAACTGATTCCCCACTATACCACTTCTAATCCCCCTTAATTAGATTTTCAGTTTTATTATTCCAATTAATAATAATAATAATAATAACCACTACCATCTCATTATTATTATTATTAATAGCATAAAATAATAATACCAATGAGCATAATATTCTTATTATTATCACTAGCGTTCAGACGGGCACTTACGTGCCCGTCTGTCCGCTTTTTTTTAATACGCACAACATAGGAAAATAAACATGTGTATATTTTGTATGAAGTTCTTATCATACTTAAGATTAATTAAAAATAATGTTTTTAGATATCCTCAAGCAGTCTTAAAATCAGGATGATAAATGTATATATACTAAAAATACTTTAGTGAATTAACTATATATTAAAGCTACTATTATTTTATACATACCGAATTAAATAAAATTTAGATAAAAAAAATATGTTGTCTAAATATGCTAATAAAAATTATTACATTTTGAAAATGATAAACAAAGTTATTTAAATTATATTAAAATAATCGAAGAATACAAAATACTATTTATACTGTGCAATCAATAACGTTCTTTAAGAGGAAGGTCGAACATAAAATATTTATCTTGAAAATTTTCTCTCTCCCTAGAATTGTTTTCCATAGTAATAAAAAAATGTAAGACTCTTACATTAGAATTGTTTTAGAGAAAAATACAGTGAAAATAATAATAATTAATATAATATATTATTTTTCTACCTCGTAAAGATTCAAATCAATTCTTCATACATCCCTTTATCAATTCTTCATATATCTTAATCAATAAGTTTATTTCGTCTCAGCTTCTTTTATTGCGTGTGCTCATTGAATCAAATGTTTACAAATCCAATTGGTATATGAGATTAATGTGTATCTGTATAACACCTCGGATCCATGTACATTATTTCATCGTGGGCCTCTTTAAAATAATAATTTATGTCTAAAGTGGATAGGCATACGTAAATAACACTTTTAAATGATATGTTTGTAACTTCTTATAATCAAAGCATTCTCAGGAGGCCTACGATGTACTCACCTAAAGTGTAATCTAAATGAGTGTTTTATCTCAAATTTATGTACCTATGCTTATTTTTTAATTAAATTATAGGTACATGGATGCAAATAATCACATGTGGGAATGAAAATATACAAACTTATAATCACATTCTCATGACAAAATATACCTAATCTCATTGTCCAGAGTAGTTGTATAAGACTTTGATATGTACATATGTTAAGTTCATCTTTTTAAGACACAAAATGTGCCTATATGTACATATTAACTTAATATTTATATTTCCCACGCACACATTAAGTTAAGTCTATATATACATCTCCATTTGAAAGGAAATGAAAATGTGCATACTTCAATGTTAAGGGGATTATCTCTAATATTTCATTACTCAACCAATATTTAAGAAGGCTAGAAAGAATTAAATTACCTATGACAATAGAAATGAAACTGCGCTTACAAATAAAATATAATCAATAATTAGTCAATAATAACAGAAATAGAAATAGAGAGAAAGAGACAACATCAACAATAATGTGTTTAGAAAATAATAAGGGGAATGAAAATGAAAATAGAGAGAGGGCATCAAAAATAAGCAAACATGTTGATATTGGTGCATATAATAGAGAGAGAAAGAAAAGAGCTTTGAGAAGGATGAATTTATTTTTGTTTGCTAACCCACGCGCACACGCATTTGGTTAAAGCAATAAGATAGGTGAAACTCTTATAGAATGTGTTATTTGCTAGCGTCCAAACGAGCACTCTCATGCTCATTTGTCCACTTTTTAATTATGATTATGCGTTAAAATATAAATCAGTACGTTTTTTTTTTTAAAATTTGTGATATGTACTCATGTGCATATTTGTCCATTTTTAGCGCGCACACTTGTAAAATAATAAATAATATTTTTTAATTTAATTTAATTTTAAATATTTATGTGATTCATACATACTTTCCATATATGTTTTATTATAAAATTACTTATGCACAATTATTAGAATTTAAATTAAGTTCATGTATGCTCTTTCTAAAAAAACATATAATATTTTCTTAATTAAAAGTCTCTTTATTTACCGTTATATTATAATCAAAGATATAACTTGAAATTTGTTTCTAACTATATAGTGTTTATAAAAGGTAAGATTGAAATAAAAATAGTTCATATCATTTATGTAGTTATATAGATTATATAAATGAAAGGTCATTTTAGCATAATTCATACATGATATGAGAAGAGAAATAGTTACGTCCATATTTTTGTTGCATAAACATTAAACATATATAGAATGTGTGGTCTTATAATTACATCCATATTTTTGTTGCACAATAGCAACCACTCCATGGTAGAAAATATAAAAATAACAATTAACACTAAAAAAACATTAAAAAAAAGATAGGGAATCATTTTTTACCATGGAGTGGTTGCTATTGTGTTGCAACAATTTTTTTTATCTTTTGATTTTTTTCTTAACACATCTATTGTCGAGAAAATGACGCATTTCATTTCTCCGATTCCTTCATCTTATAGAAGGATATTTCCATTATCTAAGCAAAAAAAGGTTAAACATTGGAAAATAATAATAGCAAACCATTGAAAAGAGAAAAAAACAATAATTCAAAATCAAATATTACAGTGAAATAAAGGAAAATAAAAATAAGTAAGAAATAGAGGGGAAGATGGAAGAACATGTGTTACCATTTTGTATGAGAAAACATAATTAATATTATGCATCTACATGGATGTATCAAATAAGTAAATGAACTCAACAGTATCAACAACAACAATGCAAATTAGAAGTAAATTAATCAATAATCAAACAAAAACAAAACTTGCTCACAACAAAAATAATATGTTAAAAGTTACAACATCAAAACAATCAATTAAAAAAACCTGAAATCGAAGAGATAAAGTGATGACAGAGAGAAAATTATTCATTGAATCTTTATTTTTCTTTATGAAGTTTATATTCTTATGAAGTTATATTTATCTCTCTTTTTTATAACTTCCAGATAGTTATTGCATGTCTCTAGTCTCTCTTTCACAATAACCTCTAGGCGGTTATTGTATGTGGAAGTTATTTAAATTAAAGATTTTAATTGTAAAATATGAATTAAGTAAAGGGTAATTAATGAATATAAAATAGGTCATACCAAAATTGTGTATTCCCTTTATATATTGGTATAGATTAATCATTAATATTATTTATTATAGGTCCACTTTACCCTAACTAAGGTCAAATCTCACCCTCGCCCCTAACATCATACCCTTATTAAGGACATCACAACCAATACACACACACAACAAAGTATAAAATGACCAAATAATTTAAATGGGGTGTTACAAAATGTGCGTAGACTACATGGATCTGAACAAAGCCAGTCCAACAGACGACTTCCCTCTGCCACATATCGATACCTTGGTGGATAACACTGCTAAATTCACTGTCTTTTCTTTCATGAATGGTTTCTCAGGATACAATCAGATAAGGATGGATCCCGAAGACATGGAGAAAACCACACTCATCACACCCTAGGGCACTTATTGTTATAAAGTCATGCCTTTTGGTGTAAGGAACGCCTGAGCCACTTACCAAAGAGCTATGGTCATATTATCTCATGACATGGTGTACAAAGAAATCGAGGTATATGTCAATGATATGATAGCCAAGTCTCAAAGTGAAGAGGATCATCTGAATCACCCGTTGAAGTTATTCGTAAGACTCAGAAAATACCAATTGAGACTGAATCCTGCAAAGTGTGCTTTTGGAGTAAGATCTGGAAAATTACTTGGCTTCATCGTCAGTCATCATGGAATTGAGGTAGACCCTAACAAGGTGCGAGCTATTCAATAGATGTCTGCTCCAAAGACATAAAAACAAGTTAGAGGTTTCCTTGGGAGACTAAACTACATCTCCAGATTCATCTCCAACATGACTCCAACCTGTGAGCCGATCTTCAAGTTGTTACGAAAAGATCAGACAGTTGTTTGGAATGAAGAATGTCAATAAGCCTTCGACAAAATTAAGGGTTATCTCCAAGAACCTCCAATCTTGATTCCTCATATACTTGGAAAACCTCTCTTCATGTACATGACAGTGCTTGAAGGATCAATGGGTTGTGTATTGGGTTAACAAGATGAGTTTGAATGAAAGGAACACACCATCTATTATCTTAGCAAGAAGTTCACTGATTGTGAAAGTCGTTACTCACTTTTGGAGAAGACTTGTTGTGCTTTAACTTTGGATGCCATCCGTTTGAGGCAATACATGATATGTCATACCACTTTGTTGATTTCTAAAATAGATCCGATAAAGTATATTTTTAAGAAACCTGCTCAGACAGGAAGACTCACCCGTTGGCATATGCTCTTGTTAGAGTATGATATCCAGTACGTCGCTCAAAAGTCCATCAAAGGTAGCACATCTTGTCAGATTAACTTATTGATCAACTAGTAGAAGAATATGAGCCTCTCAAGTTTGACTTCCAAGATGAAGACATTATGCTAATCAAGAGACTATGAAGAGCCAGGCCCAGATGAAGGGCCTGAACTCGGTTCCTGGTGGAAGATGATGTTTGACGGTGCTTCCAACCAAAATGGGCATGGTATAGGTACCATTTTGATGAACCCAGCTGGTGGGTATACTCCTTTCACAACAAGATTATGTTTCGAATGTACTAACAATATAGCCGAGTATGAAGCTTGCATTTTGGGACTAGAAGCAGCAATTGATCTCCGCATCAAAATTCTAAAGGTGAGTGGTGACTCAACTTTAGTTGTCTACCAAGTCAAAGGTGAATGGGAAACCAGAGATGAGAAACTAATCCCGTACAGAGCTTATATTGTGGAAATGATTGAGTATTTCGACGAGATAACCTTCAAGCATGTGCCAAGATACGAGAATCACATCGCCGATGCTTTGACTATGATGGCTGCTATGTGGTAGGTTCGTTTTGTTAATGAAGCAACACTCATTTGAATTGAGAGGAAAACAGAGCCTGCTTACTACTAGATGATAGAAGAGGAGTCCAATAGAAAACCATGGTTTCATGATATTAAACAGTACATACAATCAGGAATATCCATTTGATGCCACTTCGCTTGACAAGAAAAATTTAAGAAGGCTGACATCCATGTTCATTCTTAGCAATGATGTGCTCTACAAAAGAAATTACGACATGGTCCTACTTAGGTGTGTCGACAGACGAGAAACAGACTTGTTGATGCAAGACATCCATGAAGGAACATTTGGCACCCACGCCAACGACTATGCCATGTCAAAGAAGATTCTAAGAGTTGGATACTATTGGTTAAGTATGGAAACCGATTGCATCCGATATGCCAGGAAATGTCATAAATGCCAAATTTACGCGGATAAGGTGCACGTGCCTGTCGCTATTGCGAAAATCGGCGCCGGCTGAACAAAAGAGTCGCCACCGTGTGTTATTTATCCCAACGAGGGAAAGGAAACACTTGAAGTAAACCTACCGCGAAGACGGGAAAGGAATGGTCATCGCAACCAAATCCTGGATTCGGGAGTCGGTTACGCAAGGGGAAGGTATTAGCACCCCTCACGTCCGTCGTACTCGACAGGATCCACACTTGTTTTCTAGTACGGATTGTTATTCTATCTACTCTACAGGTCTGGGTTAAAAGAAAATAAAATGACTCGGCAAAGTATCACACTTTATGCCTACGTATTCCCGTCTGGAACGAGAAATCAGAGTCAACGTAGTTCGCCTACCTACTGGAAAGGAGGGGAAGGTTGCTCTCTAGGATATCGCATCCTATGCCTACGTACTTTCATATAACATGAAAGATCAGAGCAAACGTAGTTCGGGCCACAGAAGACACAAATTTGTCTGTTTATCTTTTATCCTTCTGAAAAAGGTTTTCTCCTGATTAACCGCCCAAGCGGACAAAAATGACGTTTTGATTTGTTTCCAGTCTTTTACGGAAGAACTGTCTTTTATTGATGTTTGAAATCTTATTAGTGTGTTTTGAATGATTTTGAGATGGAAGAGAAAGAACTCTAAAACCTAGGGTTTGAAGTGGGAATCAAAACTACCCTAATGTTATCATGCATGGATTAACACCTAATGTCTGTCATATTTCTCTCTTGCGCAGAGAGAAACAGAGATCCTAGGGGATAAACGGAAAAGAAACAGCATATATACAGTAAAGCAGTAAAATGCATGAGATGCAGCAATACAAGCGAGGCAAGGGAGTCCCACTCAACCTCGAACCTGAGAAAACAATAGGCAAAGTGAAACAACTTCACTTCAAACCTATGGGAAAATTAACAAACAATACAGCAAGGAAAATAAAACCCCAAAACCAGCTCTGACAGCACACCAGCTCTTACAGCAGCAGCTCTGAACAAACATCAAACTCTGACAATTGATTAACTGAAAAACAGTAACATCTTCAAAGGAACCCCAAAATCAAACTTCAATGGCCTCCAAGCTTTAGATAAGCTCCATCTTCAGGGCAAGAACTCCAGAAGAGAATCACTTAACAGAATAAGTTGGAATGATAAACAGCTTATTGACAACCAAAGGAAGCCTATAAGTGTTTAATCATTATGAGAGACAGGTTCCCTCAAAGTTCTACTGCTAAGATAAGCCACTTATCCCTCCAAAGGAAAGATGTGAATATCTTAGAAGGACTTTTAGTCATTGGGAGGAATGGAAGCACAAGATGCTTTCCATGTTTGTGGAAGAATTCAGTCTAACCTAAAGCTCTGCCTATTTCTCCTATTTCCTATGTCTTCAAAAGCTGCTTCCAAAAGAACAATCTTCAAGCACAAGAATCCCCAAGCTCCAAGTATTGATACTTGCCTTCAATCGTATCACATGCTTCCCCATGCTCCACAAGCCAAGCCCAAGCCCCACACCCCATAGAAATGCCCCAAAACCCAACACACAAAGCAACATCACAAGTGGGAAACACACCAATATCAACCAAATTGCAAAAATCAGGTAAAAATAGTAAACCTCATTATAAAATCCTAATTAAATTTCTAAGGGAGCTTAATTATGTACCCTATACCCCATATAAACCCCAATACTAAATCAATTTTAAAACCCCAAAACTATACCCTAAAATGCACCTAATTGTTGTGAAACCCTAATCCTGATCGCCCTAAAGTTTATGGTTCAAAACTATCCTAAATTAAATCAAAAAAATGTGATAAAATTCCAGGGGGAACCTAATACTCTAATCTAACCATAGGAAAAAGAATTACGTCAAAATATGAAATACAATGGCCATACTAAATTTAGAAAGTAACATATGCCAAGTGAAAATGAAATAAATGCCATAAAATGTAAAAATGCACCAAAAAATAAAAAATGAATGAAATGCCAATTTTATTCTTTTATTATTTTTTTGATGTTTTTATGAAAATGAGGGAAAAAATCCCATGTAAAAACAACCATTTTTCAATTTGTTATGATTTATTAACTAACCTATATGCAAATATAAAATAAAATGAAAATCAATAAAAATTGAAAAAACATGCGTGGCAAATAGTAATTATTTACAGTTCAAAAATGCATTGGGCTCAGGAGGGGGGGTGCCAATAGCTAGCGCGCTGGGCCCAGACTTATTCAGAAAAAACACTAAAAAAACCTAAGGAAAAATACAAACAGGGGGGGTGGCGAATAGCAAATATTCGCCTTGTATTCCTGGTTGGGCCCCAGACTGGGGGTGTGGATAGTCACTCTATCTAGGCCCAAAACAAAACAAACCCACAACGAGAAGGGGTGCCATGAGTAAAGGGGGGAGATGATCAACAACCTCCCAATGGGCCTGAGGCCCGGATCCAATCCCCTCAACAACAAAACCCTATGCTACCTCACCTTCCCTCACCACTGTTCATCTTCACGAAACCCTAACGGCGCTCCATGCATCTCTCTCTCTGAAACTCTCTCATTCTCTCAAACGCACCACAAATCAACTCTCGACCCTATCTCCGTTCACCTCCCTCACCTAAACACAAGCGGCCTAAACTCACTCTCTCAAATCTACCAAACTAACCTAGTGCTCAGCTACCAGAACAACTATGAAATGCAACAAGTTCAGAGCAAGTACCTGGGTACGTGATGAAGGCGAGGTTGATTTCTGGGCGTGACGAAGAAGTCAACAGATTATCTTCTGGTGAATTGGGGTTGGCGCTTGAAGATCCATGGCGGCGATGGAGTTCTCAAAATGAAGTTCAAAGAAGCTCTAGAACTGAAGAACTTGATGACGTTCTTGGACTGCTTGGAAGATTTCTGGAAACGAGATCGGATGCTTTGAAGATCGTGTAAGCTCTTGAGGATCTATGGAGTTATGAGTTTCAGAGAGTTCGAGGAATCTGGGAAAAATGTTTGAAGATTGATGATGCTCAGAAGAACTCTTGATAGATCTGGGGATGAAAATGACGAATGTTCTTGACCTCGCTTGAAGGTTTCTGGAAAAAGGCTCTTGAATGTTGATGAATCAGTGACGAACGAATTGATGCCAAAATGAAAATTCGGATGAAGATCAGCGATGAATTATTGATGAATATGAGGAAATCATGAAGATTGGTACAAATTTGGGTATGAATCTTGGATGAGGTGTTTGAGGATTTCTGGTAATCTGGAAAAAAATGAAGCTTCAGATGAGTTTTCCGGCGAATTCAACGTTTCCGGCGACGGTTAGAAGTTCCGGAGAGAGGTTACGGCGGAGGTGACGGCGGCTGCATGGCCGGCGGCGAAGGGGACCGGTGGGTTTCAGAGGTGGACGCGTGGCAGTGTGAAAGAGGGAGAGGAAGACGCGTGTGAGGAGAGAGGGGGAAACGTGGCAGAGGGAGAAGGGACTTCAGAGATGAGGTGGCTGGGGCCCGCTTAACACGCGTGGCATGCCTTTTTTATAGACACTTGGCAATTTGACTTGGACTGGGCCTTAATGAAATGGATAATCGGCCCATTAAATGAGACTGAATCAACTGATTAATGCATTAAAACATGATTAAAGCTACACTTAAAGGATTAAAACGTAATTAGTGGAACATGCAACCTAATTAACTAACAATTAACAAAACTAAAATGTTAATTAAAAAATGCTAATTGAAAACGAAAATGAATTCAAAAAACTGATTATCTAATGAAGATGATTAATGAAACTAAAAAAGATTAAGACTAATCCTAATTAGTAAACTACACCATTAATGACCTAATTAATCTACAAACCAATTAAATTCTATATAAAATATGTAAAAATCAATTAAAAAATCTAATCTAACATTATTATATTCCTCTTTTTTAAACTATAGCAAAAAACTATTATTAAAAAAACCTAAAATCTATATTAAAATCTATATTAAACTATTCTATTTAATGCAAAGAAACTAATATCTAATAGACTAAAAACCATTAAAACTATTTTAAAAAAGGGACTATCTATTTAAAAAATCTAAAAAACTATTTACTTCTATTAAAAAAAAATCTAGAAAACAAAATACTAACCTATTTAATATCTAAAACACAAATGAATCTATAAAAAAAAACTATTAAATGCATTAAAAATCTAGAAAATAAAAGGAAAAATTCTAAAAATGCCAGGAAGCCGATTAAATCGATTAGAGAACGATTGCGCAACCATAGCGAAACCCGGGCACCGAGATAGCCTGAAAACACAGGGAACGAGCACCAATTCTCAAAATACACTTATCTAAACCGGCCTGAACTGCCTGAAGCGCCAGGGGCGGCAATCCCGATGAAATCGATCTGACTGAGAAAAATGCCATGCATGCAATATGTGAATGCGAATGCAAAATGCGTCGAAACATAAACCAGGTGCGGGAACCGGTTGGTCAAATTTTGGGGTGCAACAGCTGTCCCTATTCAAACGGCTTGGACCTGAAGGGTTGAAGAGCGAACAACCTTCAAACATTCAAAGGTAGAAGGCGGTTGAATACTAAATGAACCCAAAAATTTTCCAACCGCAGAAATAAACTGCGCACTTGCTTGGGGAACACCATCCATCAATTGAACCTGATTGTTACGGCCACAACTAATCAATCATCTGATATAGAAACTTGACTTTAGCCCCAGTTACTTGTGTGACGCCACAGATAACAAACCCGAAGGTTGGATCTCACATCGTCTAATGATAGACAGGAAGAAATATAATCACATAGTCTAGAGATAGACAGCAAGACACCATCCCGAAGGAAAATAATATCCACACCCACATCGTCTAAAGATAGACGGGAAGACACCATCTCGAAGGAAATCAATATCCATATTCACATTGTCTAAAGATAGACGGAGAGACACCATCCCGAAGGAAAACAATAACC
Organism: Lathyrus sativus; assembly: GCA_963859935.3. Classification (NCBI taxonomy): domain Eukaryota; kingdom Viridiplantae; phylum Streptophyta; class Magnoliopsida; order Fabales; family Fabaceae; genus Lathyrus; species Lathyrus sativus. The sequence goes on along the minus strand of OZ012735.1, from coordinate 459,390,248 downwards.
CATACTCACATCGTCCAAAGATAGATGGAAAGACACCATCCCGAAGGAAAACCATAACTCATACTCACATCGTCTAAAGATAGACGGAAAGACACCATCCCGAAGGAAAACCATATCCATACTCACATCGTCTAAAGATAGACGGAAAGACACAATCCCGAAGGAAAACCATAACCCATACTCACATCGTCTAAAGATAGACGGAAAGACACCATCCCGAAGGAAAACAATAACCCATACTCACATCGTCTAAAGATAGACGGAAAGACACCATCCTGAAGGAAAACAATAACCCATACTCAGATCGTCCAAAGATAGACGGAAAGACACCATCCCGAAGGAAAACCATAACCCATACTCACATCGTCTAAAGATAGACGGAAAGACACCATCCCGAAGGAAAACCATATCCATACTCACATCGTCTAAAGATAGACGGAAAGACACCATCCCAAAGGAAAACCATATCCATACTCACATCGTCTAAAGATAGACGGGAAGACACCATCCCGAAGGAAAACCGTTAGCGGAAAGAGAACCATATGAACTTCAACACCACCCATCAAATTTCAGAATCCTTTCGTCTACAGGAATTGATGGAAAGAACAATATCTTCAAAGGGGCCACGTCATCAGTAAGAACCGCAGGAAGAAAAACCACCTTCAAAAAGCCCTGTTGTCGATAGGGGTTAACAACTAGGAAAACCAAACACTCTTCGAAGAGCCTCGACGTCAATAAGGATCAACGGTCAGAAAAACCTCCTCGAACTGTCATCTCGTCCAATAAACAGAAAGAACGCCGATATCTGAAAGATCGCCTTGAAACCTCTCAACGTCTAAAGATAGACGGAGAAAACCATATCCAAACTCACGACGTCTAATGATAGACGGAGAAGGCTTGCTGGGGGAAACACATCGTCAATGTGAACTGACGGGAAGAGAAGTCTGTCGATATCAGACGACTGATGAATAGAGCATAATCGTTGTATGATCTGAGAATCAAATACCAAAGAGCTGTCTGAATAAAGCTACTGGATAAATGCCCCTGAACTGATTACAGAGTACTTCATGTTGCCACGGAAGGCTGATAGAAAAACTGACTTATGCTTCGTATGCATATGCGTATGTTTGAATTTTCTATGGCGTAATGCTCCATATAGGATGGAAATGCTACGCATTTGAGGATGAAATGTAGATATGATGCAAATATGATGATATATGCAAGATGCAAATGCAGGCTTGGGCCGCTGGGGAAATTGGATACAGAGAATCGTTTCAGCAAAATAAATGCTGAAGACGAAGCCAACTCCGCTGGGGATAACCAGGTATCACAGAATTATTCCAGCAAAATAAATGCTGGAAGAGTGAAACCAACTCCGCTGGGGAATGACAGAATGTGCCAAGCATGATTGGACTCCTGTCAGGGATAGCTTACCCGTGCCAATGAAAATTGGACTTTTGCTGGGGAAAACAGACGGAGTCTTCCTGCGTACCAATGAAGATTGGATTTTGAAACTGATGCGCTAACCTGGATGGGCCTCACAGTGATCGCCAATATGGATTGGGCTCTTGGGATATCCGGGAGGGGTCAGGCACGACTGACTCTGGAGAACATCCTGTCTGAATTCACAGTTTCTGATTGCAAGGTCAAAGGATGATCAAACTTCCTGACATTCGTCTCATACTTGAAGATCGGCCGAATCTGTTCAGGTAGCTCTGAGTAACTCTGATGACACGGAGAAGAACAATTCCTTCGCTTCTGATATTGCCCCAGTCTGTGGGATCTCTGGGGATATTCCTCGCATGGAAATCTGAAAATACATACCCTGATGGTCTGATATGAAATGCCCCAGCATTATGAACTTCGGAGAAATACTTCAAATCGAATGACTCTCGAATAAAGAATAACCTCTGCGCTCTTAGGATGGCCTGCCCCTGTCTGCAATGACTTTGCCCCTGATTAGCTGATTCAGTGTAGTGCCTCTAGCTTCGAGAGATTTACCGAATCTCGACCTGATTGCCCCGGAATAACGACTTCAGATGGCTGACCTCACTGGGGATCTATCGATAATAGCCTGCCCCGGCTCTCGGAACGTTCGGGCATCCTGCATTCTATCCTGATCGTACTTTCCTCTGTAGGAAACTTTCCTGTTGTCAAGCACTTACTCGAAAGTAAAATAAGTTGTTCTGCACAAAAGATATATTAATGCAATGCATACGACAGTTTTAACATCCAATCTGTTCACTGGAAAAGGAAAAACAATTTATGGCATATAATGCACAAATCATCTATCAGAATATCAACATCAGTACCAACATGGTAAGTAGAACCCTTTTAGGAGTCAGCTTCGACACGATCTTTACCGTTGTATGCCTTCGAAACAAACCTACTTCAATTAGGACTTTTGAAGGTTGTAACGTGGTCAGGTTCACGGTTTTGAAAGAAAGGATAAAGGCTCAAATTTTATTTTAACCCACCCATTCTCCTTGATGTTCTCCAATCCTACGTTCGGCTAATTCGACCTTAGCGTTTACCTCTTAAAGATTTAAATATAGGAGTGATAGTTCGAGAAACTATGAGTTTTTGGAGTGACAGCCACTCACTCTTCGTCTTTGACACTTGGGGTCACACGACTCGTATTTCATTTGAGGACTTTTCTTTTGTAATCCTTTTCATTTTTCCTTTTCTTTCCCTAACTTTTGCCTGTACTGACTCTTTTGAGTTTCTTTAGATTTTCCAGTCCAGCGGGATGCCCTTATTTTTGCCTAAGTCGTTTGTTTTCAAGTTTTGACTTAGCGGGCTTTTGATTCTTTTTGCTTTCCGTTTTTTTTCAAACAAGTCGTGTGACACTGGTTGTCTGACTCTTTGGGGAATAATGTGACTGTGTCACTCCTGACGCTTAACCACTGTGGCTTTTTAAGCACGACCTATAGAGGTGTGATTGATCCTCGAACGGACACTCCTTTTGCAATTTGGACGCTCGGTCAAATTAGCTAACACCTACCCTGCCCCAGGTTAAGATTGAGGGCTTTTCGTTTTCAGAAAGAACTCCTACTACTAGGCTCAAAGGGGTTGTCAAAGGATTATCTTCCTTATGTCTCCGGTGTTTAGGGATTTGAAACAATGCCTGTACATCATCAGCATGTTTTATTTCAAAGGCATACAATATCGGAAGCTTGCATGTCGTTCATTTTCGTCATCCTCCCCGGATTCCGCTTAACCAAGCGTTGGATATCTGTAAAAATCAATTAGTGAACACGAATGGATTTAATCAAAACATGCATACTCATTTCATTATCATCAATTGAATGAAAACAACAAGTTTTACAAACAAGATTGCAATTTAAACAAGAAAGAAACTACAAACATGACAAGATAAAACAAAGGCAAATGCCAACATCCGAGAACCGGGCTTTCACATCTGACTTGCTGCTGAACCAACCATCTTCAAAGTTGCCTATTGAAACCATCCCGCTTAAAACGAATACCGGGTGAATTGCATTTCTGACTTCATTGTGCTTTGTCTAGCGCGCAGGTTTGACCGATAACGATAAGACTGCTGACTCTGGAAAGGAGTTGACGTCTGCTGCGAAGACTGGACAGGTTGTTGACTTTGAACAGTCGAACCACTCGGAGGTCGAGTCTGGATTATCATGGACTCCTTTTGTTCAAGCGTTTTCATCCTCAGGCTTGGTTTAGGCAGCAACTGAGGACAGGGGGGTTCTGACACCAATGATTGCAGAATATACTTCTGATCTACGGCAGCTTCGGGAACGTCCATCATATTAGCACCAACTGGGATAAGACCATTAAGTACAATTACGCCGCCGGGCGTGAATTCAATAACTTTTGCGTCAATCAAGTCCTGAACGTTGTGCTTAAAAGCGTGACAACTTTCCACATCATGTCCGGGTGCCCCGGAATGAAATTCACACTGCTTACTGGTATCATACCCGTAAGGAATCGTCGTTCCCGTGAGTGAGGCCAATGTTCTTTTTTCAACCAGTTTCAAATCTAATAAAGTCTGAAAGAGCTCAGCATACGTGGAAGGCGGCGCTTCAAATACCCTCTTTGGCCTCCCCTCCTGAATTCTTCGCTGAGCCAGATGCATCCTTTGTTGTTGTTGCTGGTGTTGATCAACACGTTTTTTAAGCTCAGTTCTCACAGGCACGGGTTCTACAGGCACAGGTGGAACAAACTCCTTTACTGCGGCCTCAACTAGATGACCACCCTCTTTCCTAAGCACATTCTTGACGACTTCCATGATCAAGCTCATTTGGGTCTTCAGCTGATTATTTTCCTCTTTGAGTATCTTCTGATCCAGACGCAACTCTTGCATGTCTTTCATCATCTGCCCTAGCTGGCTTCGGACTTCAATCAATTCAGCCTGATTCTGTTCCATATCTCTGAGGAAATTCCAGCAACAAACTGGATATCATGAAATAAGACCCACGGTTCTGATGTACCTGTTATGTGAGAACGCAATGCAGAAATCAAACACATATTCACGACAAGACAAAGAAACCCCAAGCTATAAGCACGAAGATAAACACCTCACATCACTATGTAAATCCAACAAGAGCAGCAAACAAGCACAACCAAGTGCAAAATACAATGACTCCAGCCAACGAGCCTGGTGGTGGTCAGCAAACAACAATGCACGAAAGCTAAACAGGAAGCAGAGAAAAACAGATGCGACACCCGGCGCAGAAACCTTTAGCAACTTCCTCCATATTCAACTGAGCTCTCAGTTGGACATTCTTCCAAACATATACTTTCGGTGGAGTATTCCATGATATTGACTGATGAACCCACACAACTGGATGAAGGAGAATCAATAATCTGAACAAAACCCTGAGGTGTGATGAAGATCTTGTTAGAGTCTAGCAGATTCTGAACTTGGCTTCTAAGCACTTTACAATCATCTGTCGAATGCCCCTGTACCCCAACATGGTACTCACAGCGGGCGCTGGCATCAGAACCTGAAGGATAAGGCAGGATCACGGGGTTAGTCTCTTTCGGCACTATTAATCCACTTTCGACCAAATCTGGCAACAACTGGCTGTACGACACCGGTAGCTGAGTAAACTGCCTTTCAGGCTTCCTTGGTCTTTGTCGGGCGTGCTGACGCGGCTGACGATAATATGACCGTTGGTTTGAAGTGTCTGAAAACTGAGCCTGAGACGCCAGAGATTCTGAGACAACATCGCTTCCTTCTTCCCACTCCTCTTGAGAACTGAGAACTGATTCATTCTTATCAACTGGGATATAAGGAGCCTCTCGAATCTTTCCATTCTTGAGTCCTCTCTCGACAAGCTCCCCCATTCTCATCAAGCCCTCAAAGTTTGTACAACTGGACATCATGTCATAATAACGACCCTTCAGAGTACCCAAAAAGAGGCTAACCATTTCCCTCTCCTGAATCGGCGGTTGAACACGAGCGGCCAATTCTCTCCATCTTTGCACATACCCCCTAAAGGATTCATTCTCCGCACAAGATAATTCTTGCAAATGCTCGCGAAAAGGAGCCATTTCTAGGTTGTAGTCGTACTGCTTCACGAAGGCATTGGCTAAGTCCGACCATGATTTAATACTATCACTCTTCAAGTGCAGGTACCAGTCCAAAGATTCTCCGATCAAACTATCTTGGAAGCAGTGAATCATGAGCTTGTCATTGGTGATATGTGAAGTCATTTTTCTGCAGAACATAACCAAATGTAGCTTCGGACAGCTATCCCTTTTGTACTTCTCAAAATTGGGCATTTTGAACTTCGGAGGCAATACAAGACCTGGCACCAAACACATGCCCGCAGCATTCAGATCAAGAGTATTCTTATTCACCAGGGCAGCAATCTGATCTTCCAACGTCTGAAGTCTTCTCATATACTCAACAGTCCTTGGGTCATGAATATTAACCTGCGGAACAACTCTTGGAGATGGAACAATCCTTGGAGAATCTGGCGTAGAGAAAGTGGAATTGTGACACTCAGCGTCATTGAAGGAATATGGACCTCTGACAGGGGTTTGCGTGTGTTGCACCCCAAAATTTGCCCTCACAATACAAGACTTTATGTTCCAAGAAGGTTCACAAGGTTCACAAAATTCACAATTGGTCAGAAGAGTTGACAATTCCCTCAGACAATGCACCTCCTAAGCAGTGCATCCAAAACTAGGGTTTTGACTTTAATCAGGCTAAATGGACTTCCAAGACTTCAAGTGAGCTTCATAACATCTTATATGTGTATAAGAACCCCCATGTCAAGTTTCAAGACTTTTCTCGAAAGTTTGCTCAGTCAGATGATCAGATAAGTCAAAAGCAGTCAATGCAGTTAAAAGGTCAAACTGAGGTCAACTGTGGTCAAACCAAAGTCAAACTTCATGATTTTTTTTTTGCCAACATCAAAGAGAGGTTGGGTAAATATCATATGGCATGCATTTTTTTTCTAAAAAAGTAAAAATGGCACAATTGGCAGGAGGACATGTGTAAGGAGTTATGAGTGTGAGAGGTTGAGAGTTCGAATCTCACCTTTGTCATTTTTTTTGTTTTTTATTATTTTTACTCTAAATTTTTCTATCTTTCATTAAAAAAATAACAAAAATAGTTTTTTATTATTATTTAATTATTATTTTCGTATTTTAATTAAATCATTTTTTAAAATATTATTTTTTTCACTTTTTTCTAAATTATTCATAAAAATACCCAAAAAATCATAAAATAAAAAATATTGAAAAAAATTTTGTTCTTTTTATAATATTTTTTATCAATAGGATTATTAGTTTTTATTTTAAGTTTATTTTAATTATTTTAAATTATTTAAATTTTATTTTTTCTTAACTAATTATTTAGTTTGGGCTTTAAAATGGGCTTTAGGGACATTATTGACAATTTGGTGTTAACCCTAATTTGTTCCCTATATATACATGTGTTGCCTTGTTGGAAAAAAAGAGGGAGAAGGAAAAAAACCTAAGAGGAGTGAGTGCCGTTTGCCGTTATTTAGTTTTCTTCTTCATCCATTACTATTGTTTCTTTTTCTTCATCGTTTACCGTTATTTCTTTTCCTTCATCTATTACTGTTGTTTCTTTTTCTTCATCTTTTACCGTTATTTCTTTTTCTTCATCTTTTACCGTTATTTCTTTTTCTTCATCTATTACCGTTATTTCTTTTTCTTTATCTATTACTGTTACGTTTATATATATATAATTTTTAAATTGTTAGAGTTTATATATATAAGATTTTTGATCGAATTATGTCGATACGATGTTTGCACATTTGTGTGCATGACGCGTGACATTTGTGTTAGTTCGATCTGGTTGCGATGATCGCATTTTTGTGTGAGCAATAATACTATTTTTTGCTTAATTTCTTTTTCTTTGCGATAAATTTTGTTTCGTCCGATTTAGATCTGGTTGCGATGAGCGCATTTCTGCGTTAGCAACATTGTTGGGTTATTTGGCACATTTAAAATTCATTATTGCTTTATTATTATTATTATTATTATTATTATTATTATTATTATTATTATTATTATTATCATTATTTATTATTATTATCATTATTATCATTATTATTACCATTATTATTATTATTGTTATCATTAATTTATTAAAATTTGTTATAATATAAAAATCTGTTTTTTAAAATAAATAACATTAACATCTTTTCCAAATTAATATGAAAACCTATTATTTTTTAAGAAAAACTTTTTTTTAGATAAATTTAAAATAATAACTAAAATCTTTTTTTAAAAATAATAACTAGAACCGTTATTTATTTTATTTTATTATTGTTTAATTCAAATTTCATTATCATATTGTATCTGCTCCTCTCATGTAACCTCGCGAACTTAACAATCGCTCTTTAAATTCTGCCTTTAAATTTCTGCTTGCATGGTTTAAATTATGACATTATCTCTCTGTTTGCATGATTCAATTATCTCACGCGTTTACCATTATTTCTGTCACATTGCACACATCCGAAGGTTAGGTTTAACTGTTTGGCCGCCGCGCCAATAGTCCGTAAAACTTCACACATTCAATTTCAAATCCTCAAAACTACAAACTACAAACCCTAATTTTCACAAATGCCTCGCCGCAGGCAAAATTACAATTTTACCCTTAGCATTAGGTCAAAGAGCCGCCGCGCTCATTTTAGGGTTTCCTGCCGTGGAATCCCTAATTTAACCCTAATTACAACTTAACATTTCAACGTAGAGATTTGGAGTTTCTACACTCCACGTAAGCGTGTCCTTAAGATGCGTTTATTCCCCTTGAGACCTTGACCACAGTCAAGAAGTTTCTAACCTCCCTATTGAGGGGAACTACGATTACTCTGATTCCACTCCCGTAAGGATACGTAGGCACAAGATGCGATGTCTTGCCGAGTAAACTTAGAATTAACCCCCTTTATTATTTATTATTGCTTATTTATATTTTATTTATCTTTGCTATTTAATTATTTTGCTTATTATTTTGTAATTGTTTCTTGGATGTAAAGTTGTTTAATTATTTAATTATTATTATGGTTAGTAATTAGGGAGTGTAACAACATGTATGTAATATTAAAATAAATTTAGATCACTTTTAAATAAAGATAATTAAAATAAACACGTCACACACGTAAGTCGATTTTAATCGCCGTCTCACTTCCTAAGGATATCCCTCAAGTTGCCTACGAATAATGGTTAAGTGGGGTGTATAAAGCAAGTCCCTCAAAATAAAAAAAAAATCATCAAAGTCCCTTATGGTTGCCTTTACGAATCAAGTCCTTTTCGAAAAATGATGATGGTCCCTTATATGTGCTTATTACATCCCACAATGGCCTTCAAAGTCAAATTGTCCCTCACATACCCCTTAACATCCAAAGTAAGGACTACCTACTCCATTATAGTAGGGATAGTCTTACTAAAGGAAAGAATAAAGAATAAGAAAGACCTTTAAACATTAGGGTAGGTTACTCCTAGGTGCTTGCTCACTTCAAAACTGTTTCACACTTAAACAAATTTTCAACAAGTTTTCAAACAAGTTCTTAACACATCCTTACATGGATTATTTATTAACTATTCTGAAAATTTTCTATTCACACACTACACTTTTAAAACAATTCAAAAGTGAGCTTAAGTACCTAAGAGCCCATGGATAACCATGGATGAAAAGGGTGCTAACACCTTCCCTTTTCATAACCTACCCCCCGGACCCAAAATATTCTCTAAGGTCTTTCCTGTTCTTTTATAACCTTTCCTTATGGATAAAATAAAAGTCGGTGGCGACTCTTGCTATCCGCAACATTGTTTAAAGTCAGTTCTCCCACCGTGTTACAGAACTGGCGACTCTGCTGGGGATCTATTTAAGAGGGGTACCCTTAGGAATTAAGATCACTTTAAATTGTTTGCCTTGTTTGCTTTATTATTATATTGTTGGGGTGCTCTTATGTGTGAAAGGTCCTAACCCGGATCTAGTGTACCTTAGGTAAATGGCAATAGACCAAGGAAACTGTACGACGCATATCGATACGGTTGATCTGGTGGCCATAGTTAGTGCGACTTCTTGGTTGGTGCTTATATTCCTTAAGTCAAGTTGAGGATAATATTGAGGCTGCCATATGTTGTCAATGCACTAACTGACTTTTAGAACCCTAGTTAACTCATCTTGGCCTTTAGAAAGTAGTGAGGTAACTGGCTTTGGTGCAGACTGAAGTTGGTTGACACTCGATACTACGCTCATTGAGATCTTAAACTTGGAGGGTTTTGGTTGGCAAGTAAGTTGCCTTCTGAACAACCACCCTTGTGAAGGATCAATGATATTGAGATCCCTTAGAACCTGGTTACTTTTGTAGGACAGGATGAACCATCTAACTTCAGGGGAGGGTACTTGCCTTTGAACCTCATGCAAGCCTTTAAACCTAGGGCTATGGTGTGACTTGTTTGTGTGTGCCACATGTTTGTGATTGAGCATGACATCATGACATCATCATGCATCATAAGCATATCATTTTCCCTAACCATTTCAAGGACCAAAGGATTTATCTTTGTTCTTTGTTGCAGGTCATGGCTTCTGCTCGTAGAAACACCATCAGGATCAACTTTGTAGGGATACCTGCTAAGCTCAAGGAGTTGGTTTCCCTAGTGCCTGATCATTCCCAGTTCAACAAGAGACATGGTCACTTATTGGATCTAGTTACTTCAGGGTTCAGTGAAGACATGATGAGTGTGCTGTTTCAGTTCTTTGACCCTAAGCACCATTGCTTTACATTTCCTGATTATCAGCTGGTTCCAACCATGGAGGAGTTCTCTAAGCTTCTGGGTATACCTGTTCTTGATCAGAAGCCATTCACAGGCTTAGAGAAGGAGCTTAAACCAGAAGTTATTGCTGCAGCTCTACATCTGAAGAAGTCTGACATTGTTCTAGAGACGAGAAGTGGAGTTAAAGGTATTCTTGCCAAGGTATTAGTGGATAAAGCTCAAATGTTCTTGAAGGCTATGAGCTACGATGCTTTTGAGGAGATCTTAGCCTTATTGATTTATGGCTTAGTGTTGTTCCCCAATCCTGATCAGTTCATAGACGTTCATGCCATCAACATATTCCTGAGTCACAATCCAGTGCCTACCTTACTTGGAGACATCCTACATTCTCTTCACACCCGTACTACAAGGGCAAAAGGAACTTTGATGTGCTGCATACCTTTACTTTCTAGGTGGTTTATTTCTCACCTTCCTCGCTCAGTAATGAAGAATGAGCAAGGGTTCAGATGGTCCAAGAGGATCATGTCACTTTCTCACTCAGACATCCATTGGTGCTCCAGATCTATGGAGAATGTCACCATCATTGACCGTTGTGGGGAGTTTCCTAATGTGCCACTTCTAGGCATAAGAGGAGGCATCACCTGCAACCCATCTCTAGCTTTACGACAGTTTGGTTACGCCCGGAGCGATGGCCCATATGACATGTTGATTCAGGGCATTGTGTTTGACTACGACAACGATCTTCAGGGTTACCGTCAGAGATTCATCCGAGCTTGGGGAAAGGTAAACAGGATTGACAGCAAGACACTGGAGCCTAAGTACACTATTCCTATGGAGGCTTATCTCAGATGGGTACGATCTCGTGCTCAGACACTCATGATGCCATATCCTGCCGTCCTACCAGTTACCATGGAACCTGTTGCTGAAGGAGACACAGCTTATACCATCCTTCACCCAGACATGCCTACTGATATGGAAGACTTGCAGAGATCATGGATCCAACTGAAAGAGCAAAGGGATACTTTCGAGGCTCATTACAAAGCAAGCCAAGCAAGGATCCTAGAGCTAACAAAGCTACTTCATGAGGAACGAAACCTCAACTCATACCTCAACACAAAGAGGAAACGTCCATGGGAGACTTAAAACCCCATCTTTTGTACTTATTTCGTTTTCATTTTTTGTAAGCCTAAAAGGCAAAACAAGTTATTACTAATAAAAAGTTACTTTCTTGTTTGTTTAAGCAAATTTAAATCCTGCGGTCCTTGAAAACATTGCATATGCATTCCCATATCATTGCATCACAGGTTATAATTGTGCACAGGTTTCTCATCTTCTCGCTGTTTATTTCAGCAATGGCTCTTGAACAATCAGTTAAGGATCTCCAGGCACAGAATGCACAGTTCCAAGAGCTGATCCTGAACCTATCCAAGGGGCAGGATGAATTGAAGACACTGCTGGCCAAGAAGACTAAGAAGGCTAGAAGGTCTGCTGGGTTGCTCAACATGGGAAGAAGGTTCAAAGGTCCTGTCAAGACCAAGGAACATGTTGAAGACTATGAATCTGAAGAATCTGAGCAGGAGAGAGGCAGTCTCCACAACACTATGGGGGACTCTGATTCTGAGGCTAACTACTACCATGAGCCTAACGAAGACAAATTCAAGATGCTGGTGGATAGAATGGATGCTATGGAATTACAGAAATCATCTGGGCTGGATTTTGAGGATTTGAGCTTGATATCTGGGGTGGTCATACCCATTGGGTTCAAAGTTCCTACATTTGTTGTCTATGATGGGGTCTCTTGTCCCAAATTGCATCTGAGGTCTTATGTCAGAAGAATTCAACCCCACACTGCTGATAAAAAGTTGTGGATCCATTTCTTTCAAGAAAGTTTATCTGGAGCTCAGCTAGAGTGGTATTATCAGTTGGAGAGTGTCAACATCAGAGATTGGAATGACCTTGCTGAAGCTTTCTACAAGCAGTATCAATACAATGCTGACTTAGCCCCCACTCGCATGCAGCTTCAAAGCATGTCTATGGGTGCCAAAGAAAGCTTTAAGGAGTATGCTCAGAAGTGGAGAGACTTAGCTGGAAGAGTTCAACCTCCTTTGACTGATAGGGAGTTGGTTGATATGTTCATGTGTACGCTGAATGGTCCGTTTTACAGTCATCTCATTGGAAGCTCATCATCTAGCTTCACTGAGTTGATCATGACAGGAGAGCGAGTAGAGAATGGTATCAAGAGTGGTAAGATCCAAGGGGGCACTTCTTCATCAGGTGCTGCAAAGAAGCCTCCCACTGGGAAGAAAGAATCTAATGCTGTGTATGGTCAGCCTGATCGTAACAGAAGGCATCAATCTGTTAGTGCAGTTCATATTTCAAATCCAACTCCTGCAACAACAGAGCAGCCTCAAGGCAACCAACAGAGGGCTAGAAGACAGTTCACGAAGATCAACATGTCAATGGCTCAGGCATTGCAACACTTGTTGAAAGCTGAACTTATTACCCTGAGGGAGGCCCCTCAGAATCCCAATGTTACCTCTCCCAAGTACAATCCCAATGCACGATGTGCATATCATTCAAACTGTCCAGGACATGATACTAATAACTGCTGGGTCTTGAAGAACAAAATTCAAGATATGATTGATGCTGGAGAAATTGAGTTTGATCCACCAGGTACTCCAAATGTGATTACAGCTCCAATGCCAAATCACGAGAAGACTGTCAACGCCATTGATGAAGATATTGATGAAGATCTGCATGTCTATTCGGTTATGGAGTTGAGCACACCATTGTCTGTTATCAAAAAGAGGTTAGTACAAGCTGGGATCTTTCCAGGTTGTTGTGAAGATTGTTTGTATTGTACCTATAAGCCGGATAGTTGCTTCATTTTGAGAGATGGGATTCAACGTCTCATGGATAAGTATACTATAGTGTTTGAAAGAAGACCAGCATCTGTAGAAAGTATGGTAGATCATCTGACTCAGGGTAAGAAGATTGAAGAGGTTGATATGGTTGACAAAGTACCACTAAGAATCACTTCAAAGGGTCCCATTAAAATCACTCATCAGGGCCCAATCAAGATTACTGCTGAAGGTCCTGTGAAAGTTGTTGCTGAAGCCAGAGTAGCTCCTCTGATCATTACCACTCCTGGTCCTATTCCTTATACATCTGACAAAGCTGTGCCTTGGCACTACGGGTCTGATGTTTACATCCATGGTGTCAAGCAGGAGCCTTTACCTGATATGCCTGTTGACATTGATAATATTGCTGGATCTAGCAAGATCACTCGTAGTGGAAGAGTCTTCTCTCCTCCAGTTGCTTCTAAGAGTGCAGTTACTCCTGCTGTTACTTCCACCACTGATGCTCGGGGCAAGGGTCCTGTTATTGAGCCTGTATCTACTGATGTGCCAGCTGCTGATGACCTCTCTAAGCAGATGGAAGAAGTATTGAAAATCATTCGCAAGAGTGATTATGATATTGTTGATCAGCTGGGGCATACTCCCTCAAAGATTTCTATGCTCTCCCTGTTATTATGTTCTGAGGCTCATGCCAAGTCATTGATCAAGTTTCTAAAGATGGCTCATGTACCCAGTGCAATTTCTGTGGACCAGTTTGAGAATTGTGTTGCTCACCTGACCTATGACAACGGGTTAGGATTTTCTGATGCTGACTTGACCCCTGCCAAGAGGGATCATAACCGGGCCTTGCATATTTCAATTGAATGCAGGGGCACTACCCTGTCTCATGTGCTGATAGACAATGGTTCCTCTCTGAATGTGTTGCCTAAGGAAGTCCTGAACAAGCTGAGTCCTGAAGATACGGTATTGAAGCCCAGTAATATTGTGGTAAAGGCTTTTGATGGTTCTAGAAGAGTAGTGCATGGGGAAATTGATCTTCCAATCAAGGTTGGCTCTCAGGTGTTCACTGCTACATTCTATGTGATGGATATTCGTCCTTCGTACTCATGTCTGCTTGGTCGTCCCTGGATCCATGGGGCAGGTGCTGTGACCTCCACATTACATCAAAAGTTGAGATATCCGGTGAATGGAAAAGTTGTTACTGTCTTTGGAGAGGAAGAATACTTTGTCAGCCATGTAAACACTTTCAAGTATCTGGAAGTAGAAGGTGAATACATTGAAACTCCATGTCAGTCATTTGAAGTGGTTCCCTGGGCTGTTAAGGATTGTGTGACTCCTCCTGCTGTGAAGAAGGTTCCTGTGGTCATCAGAAACCCTCCAACAATGGCAATGGCCTCCCTCAATGATGCAAAAGCTATGGTGGAAGAAGGTGGTTGTACTATTTGGGGTCAGCTTCCTGATATTCCATACAAGTCTGACAAGTTTGGTTTGGGTTTCACTGCAGAGTCCCAGAAGGTTGTTCGTCGTGCTCGTGCTGTTCGTATCACCAATCAAGGGGTTATCAATGCTGTGAGAGATCAAGATGAAGACCACAACTTGGAGGCATGGATTTTTCCTACTGTGGGTGCTGGACTCAATAATTGGAAAGCTGAAGATGTTATCCCTATCTCCTTTAGTCAGGAGTAAATACTATTACTGTGTTATAATTTCTGGAACAATTAAAACTTTCAAGCCATGTGCCTTACCCGGGGCACAATGGTGTGCTTGTTACGGGTTGTCATTTCATTTGCATACTTCATTCAATAAAATCAGTGGACGTTTCGTTTTCGTAAATATTGTGTTCCTTGTCTTTCTTTTTCTTTTATTTTTGCTTTATCAGCTATGTGTTCTTACACACACCCACGTCACTAAAATGCAGATCCTCATCCACTCTGGATCCAGTTGATAACAGTTCTACTATTGCCAATTACAATTTCGAGAATCCGATCTATCAAATTGAAGACGGAAACGAGGACGATTGTGAAATACCTGTAGGGCTTGCTAGGTTGTTACAACAAGAAGAGAAAGCTATACAGCCACATGAAGAGCCAGTCGAAGTTGTGAATCTGGGAACTGAAGAAAACAGAAAAGAGGTCCAGATAGGGGCTGATTTAGAGGACAGTGTCAAGAGCAGGTTGATTCAGATGCTACGTGACTATGTGGAGATCTTTGCTTGGTCTTATGAAGATATGCCAGGGTTGGATACAGACATTGTGGTTCACCGTTTGCCAGTGAAAGAAGATTGTCGTCCAAAGAAGCAGAAGGTTCGTCGTATGCGTCCTGAAATGTCAGAAAAGATCAAAGCAGAGGTAATGAAACAGTTCAATGCAGGGTTCTTGGCCGTAACTTCTTATCCTCAGTGGGTTGCAAATGTGGTACCAGTTCCTAAGAAAGATGGTAAGGTACGTATGTGTGTAGACTACAGAGATCTGAACAAGGCTAGCCCTAAAGATGACTTTCCACTTCCTCATATTGATATTCTGGTAGACAACACTACTCAGCATAAGGTATTCTCTTTTATGGATGGTTTCTCTGGTTACAATCAAATCAAGATGGCACCTGAAGATATGGAGAAGACTACATTTGTGACATAGTGGGGCACCTTTTGCTATAAGGTAATGCCATTTGGTTTGAAGAATGCAGGGGCAACATATCAGCGTGCTATGGTGGCTTTGTTTCATGATATGATTCATCATGAGATAGAGGTATATGTGGATGATATGATAGCCAGGTCTCAGAATGAAGAACAACATCTTGATCATCTGCACAAGTTGTTTGAGAGGTTGAAGAAATACAAGTTGAGATTAAATCCAAACAAGTGTACTTTTGGAGTTAGATCTGGAAAGCTCCTGGGTTTCATTGTCAGTGGAAAAGGTATTGAAGTGGATCCTGCAAAAGTGAAAGCTATACGAGAGATGCCAGCTCCCCGTACTGAGAAGGAGGTTAGAGGTTTCTTGGGACGATTGAACTACATTGCAAGATTTATTTCCCAATTAACTACCATCTGTGAGCCAATCTTCAAGTTGTTGAAGAAAGATCAGGTGATGGAATGGAATGATGAGTGCCAGACTGCCTTTGATGAAATCAAGAGATATTTGCTAGAACCTCCAATTTTAATGCCACCAGTTGATGGAAGACCCTTGATTATGTATTTAACAGTATTAGACAACTCAATGGGGTGTGTATTGGGGCAACATGACGAGTCTGGTCGAAAAGAGCAGGCAATATACTACCTTAGCAAAAAGTTTACCGACTGTGAAACAAGATACTCACTG
This sequence comes from Lathyrus sativus, assembly GCA_963859935.3. Taxonomy (NCBI): domain Eukaryota; kingdom Viridiplantae; phylum Streptophyta; class Magnoliopsida; order Fabales; family Fabaceae; genus Lathyrus; species Lathyrus sativus. The sequence goes on along the minus strand of OZ012735.1, from coordinate 459,373,837 downwards.
CTCGAGAAAACTTGCTGCGCTTTGGCATGGGCTGCTCGCCGACTAAGACAGTATATGTTGACCCATACTACCTTGTTGATTTCGAAGATGGATCCAATCAAGTACATATTTGAGAAACCTGCTCTCTCCGGAAGAATTGCAAGATGGCAAATGATCTTGACGGAATATGATATACAGTATACTACTCAGAAGGCCATTAAGGGGAGTGTTGTTGCTGATCATTTGGCTCATCAAGCAGTAGGTGATTACCAGTCAATGAATTTTGAGTTCCCTGATGAAGACATTATGTCTGTTACCAAAGAACCTGGACAATATGACGGACCTGAACAAGGATCCCGATGGACTATGGTTTTTGATGGTGCCTCCAATGCACATGGTAATGGTGTTGGTGTTGTGATTAGTTCCCCTGAAGGTTGTCATACCCCGATTACTGCCAGACTTTGTTTCTATTGTACCAATAACATGGCTGAGTATGAGGCATGTATCATGGGTATGCAAGTTGCTATTGATATGAAGATTCAGTTCCTTGAGGTGTATGGAGATTCAGCTCTGGTAGTAAGTCAGATTAAAGGAGATTGGGATACAAAGCATGATAATCTCATTCCTTACAGAGAACATGTGTTGTCTTTGATCCCACATTTCAAAGAGATTACTTTTGGACATATTCCACGAAGAGAGAATCAGTTGGCAGACGCATTGGCCACCATGGCATCTATGTGTGAGATCAGCTGGGATGGTGAAGACTTCCCACAACCTGTAAACGCAGACATAGTTAAAAAATACTACGCATAAAAAGAGACCCGCTAGGTTGACAGGCCTAGGCAAAAATAAGGGCACCCCGGCAAATCAAAAGGGTTTGGGCAAAAATTAGGGATATATATATAAAAAGATGTACACCCGGCAAGTCGAAAACCTGAAAAGGCGGCTTGGGCAAAAAAGGGTATCCCGGTGGATTGAAAACCTGAAAGGGCAATCCAGGCAAAAGTTAGGGATTAAAGCGTATGACTATGTCTCGTTTGGATCACTCATGAAACTGCAACCAGTTGTACTACTTACTCAAGCTCAAACAGATAAAGCTCAATCCAATCGTTTCCGTCTCAACAGCAAGAAGATGAGATACTTGAGTGGCAATAGTAGAATTGAAACTCAATAGGATTATTTCCCACATAGCTGATTCTTTTTGTAAAACTTCATGACAAAATTCTCTTACTAGGACAAACTTACCCGTGTATGGGTCACTTTTGATATAAATAAATTCCATCTTTTGAATCCAGATTTACTTTTACCCTATTTACATAAGCGAAACGTCCAATTGGTTGTGTTTGAATGTATGTATGCCTTTGAATATGATTGATGTTTACCAGAAACGCATGTATGCTTTTAATATGATTGATGTTTACCAGAAATGCATGAAAATGCAGTAATAGTATTTACTAAGGACGAACGAGGGAAGGATTTCAACGAAGCTTCGCCGGTTCATCTTTACAAGACAGTTACAAACCATCAGTAGGACTAATCCATTTTCACAAAGTCTAATCTCCCCTGGAATTTATATCCATCTCTTTTATCCTCATACGGATATACGGGAAATTACTTTCCAATAAGGGCACGATGAACGAAGACGGGATGTTATACTTATCCTACTATCAAACGAAAACGAAGGTTATCTATACCCTACTATCCCCAACAACGGGAGGTTATCTATACCTTGTTATCCCCAACAACGGGAGGTTATCTATACCTTGTTATCCCCAGCAGACGGAGGGTTATATATTCTTCAACAAATCGGGATTTATTCTCCTTGGCCAGCAGTTGTTATACAAGGATATCCAGACACTTCCAGCAGTGTCATATCGTACATACATCATTTACATCATACCATAACATATATGTCTATAGTACATTACCTAAGTGCATCATGTCATACATGCATACATAAAGCATAAACTAATGTTGTTATACAGAATGCTACCTTGTTTTCAGGTTAATTATCCAACAAACAAGCTTATGATCTTTGGGACTGCTTTATTGTAACCTCAGGGTTACTTTATCCTCCTGATGAGCTTCTTATTACTTTGGGACTGCTTTATTGTAACCTCAGGGTTACTTTATCCTCCTGATGAGCTTCTTATTACTTTGGGACTGCTTTATTATAACCTCAGGGTTATTTTATCCTCCTGATAGCCTCTCATGACTTCAAGACTGCTTTAGAGCTACTGATTGCTCTATCCTCCTGAAATCATCCTATTACTTCAAGACTGCTTTAGAGCTATTCATTGCTCTATCCTCATGAGGTCATATTACTACTTCAAGACTGCTTTAGAGCTATTCATTGCTCTATCCTCCTGAAGCCATCTAATTATTTCAAGACTGCTTTAGAGTTATCCATTGCTCTATCCTCCTGAAATTACATTATTATTTCAAGACTGCTTTAGAGCTATCCATTGCTCTATCCTCCTGAAATCATTACTTCAAGACTGCTTTAGAGCTATTGATTGCTCTATCCTCCTGAAGACATATCACATTATTATTTCAAGACTGCTTTAGAGCTGTTGATTGCTCTATCCTACTGAAGCCATTCTATTACTTCAAGACTGCTTTAGAGCTATTGATTGCTCTATCCTCCTGAAGCCATTATTACTTCAAGACTGCTTTAGAGCTATTGATTGCTCTATCCTCCTGAGGTCAGATTTATCACTTCAAGACTGCTTTAGGGTTATCATTATTGATTGCTCTATCCTCATGAAGACATGTTGTTACATCAGTATTACTCCAGACTCCTGACAGTTCTCATTATACTACTGAAGAACTTTCCCCTAGTGGCATCTTTAAGCCCACTCAATCATGTTCAACCAACCATCAATATCACTCCATGCACTGGTGAGTGCAAATTTTTGGGCTTTTGTGTTCAATCCCCTTCAACCTTCCAGGTTACGACTGGCAAATATACCAATCTAACCCCTCAGGTTTCAGAAAATTGAACAGGGGCAGCTGTTGCACCCCAAAATTTGCCCTCACAATACAAGACTTTGTGTTTCAAGAAGGTTCACAAGGTTCACAAAATTCACAATTGGTCAGAAGAGTTGACAATTCCCTCAGACAATGCACCTCCTAAGCAGTGCATCCAAAACTAGGGTTTTGACTTTAATCAGGCTAAATGGACTTCCAAGACTTCAAGTGAGCTTCATAACATCTTATATGTGTATAAGAACCCCCATGTCAAGTTTCAAGACTTTTCTCGAAAGTTTGCTCAGTCAGATGATCAGATAAGTCAAAAGCAGTCAATGCAGTTAAAAGGTCAAACTGAGGTCAACTGTGGTCAAACCAAAGTCAAACTTCATGATTTTTTTTTGCCAACATCAAAGAGAGGTTGGGTAAATATCATATGGCATGCATTTTTTTTCTAAAAAAGTAAAAATGGCACAATTGGCAGGAGGACATGTGTAAGGAGTTATGAGTGTGAGAGGTTGAGAGTTCGAATCTCACCTTTGTCATTTTTTTTGTTTTTTATTATTTTTACTCTAAATTTTTCTATCTTTCATTAAAAAAATAACAAAAATAGTTTTTTATTATTATTTAATTATTATTTTCGTATTTTAATTAAATCATTTTTTAAAATATTATTTTTTTCACTTTTTTCTAAATTATTCATAAAAATACCCAAAAAATCATAAAATAAAAAATATTGAAAAAAATTTTGTTCTTTTTATAATATTTTTTATCAATAGGATTATTAGTTTTTATTTTAAGTTTATTTTAAATTATTTAAATTTTATTTTTTCTTAACTAATTATTTAGTTTGGGCTTTAAAATGGGCTTTAGGGACATTATTGACAATTTGGTGTTAACCCTAATTTGTTCCCTATATATACATGTGTTGCCTTGTTGGAAAAAAAGAGGGAGAAGGAAAAAAACCTAATAGGAGTGAGTGCCGTTTGCCGTTATTTAGTTTTCTTCTTCATCCATTACTATTGTTTCTTTTTCTTCATCGTTTACCGTTATTTCTTTTCCTTCATCTATTACTGTTGTTTCTTTTTCTTCATCTTTTACCGTTATTTCTTTTTCTTCATCTATTACCGTTATTTCTTTTTCTTTATCTATTACTGTTACGTTTATATATATATATAATTTTTAAATTGTTAGAGTTTATATATATAAGATTTTTGATCGAATTATGTCGATACGATGTTTGCACATTTGTGTGCATGACGCGTGACATTTGTGTTAGTTCGATCTGGTTGCGATGATCGCATTTTTGTGTGAGCAATAATACTATTTTTTGCTTAATTTCTTTTTCTTTGCGATAAATTTTGTTTCGTCCGATTTAGATCTGGTTGCGATGAGCGCATTTCTGCGTTAGCAACATTGTTGGGTTATTTGGCACATTTAAAATTCATTATTGCTTTATTATTATTATTATTATTATTATTATTATTATTATTATTATTATTATTATTATTATTATTATTATTATCATTATTTATTATTATTATCATTATTATCATTATTATTACCATTATTATTATTATTGTTATCATTAATTTATTAAAATTTGTTATAATATAAAAATCTGTTTTTTAAAATAAATAACATTAACATCTTTTCCAAATTAATATGAAAACCTATTATTTTTTAAGAAAAACTTTTTTTTAGATAAATTTAAAATAATAACTAAAATCTTTTTTTTAAAATAATAACTAGAACCGTTATTTATTTTATTTTATTATTGTTTAATTCAAATTTCATTATCATATTGTATCTGCTCCTCTCATGTAACCTCGCGAACTTAACAATCGCTCTTTAAATTCTGCCTTTAAATTTCTGCTTGCATGGTTTAAATTATGACATTATCTCTCTGTTTGCATGATTCAATTATCTCACGCGTTTACCATTATTTCTGTCACATTGCACACATCCGAAGGTTAGGTTTAACTGTTTGGCCGCCGCGCCAATAGTCCGTAAAACTTCACACATTCAATTTCAAATCCTCAAAACTACAAACTACAAACCCTAATTTTCACAAATGCCTCGCCGCAGGCAAAATTACAATTTTACCCTTAGCATTAGGTCAAAGAGCCGCCGCGCTCATTTTAGGGTTTCCTGCCGTGGAATCCCTAATTTAACCCTAATTACAACTTAACATTTCAACGTAGAGATTTGGAGTTTCTACACTCCACGTAAGCGTGTCCTTAAGATGCGTTTATTCCCCTTGAGACCTTGACCACAGTCAAGAAGTTTCTAACCTCCCTATTGAGGGGAACTACGATTACTCTGATTCCACTCCCGTAAGGATACGTAGGCACAAGATGCGATGTCTTGCCGAGTAAACTTAGAATTAACCCCCTTTATTATTTATTATTGCTTATTTATATTTTATTTATCTTTGCTATTTAATTATTTTGCTTATTATTTTGTAATTGTTTCTTGGATGTAAAGTTGTTTAATTATTTAATTATTATTATGGTTAGTAATTAGGGAGTGTAACAACATGTATGTAATATTAAAATAAATTTAGATCACTTTTAAATAAAGATAATTAAAATAAACACGTCACACACGTAAGTCGATTTTAATCGCCGTCTCACTTCCTAAGGATATCCCTCAAGTTGCCTACGAATAATGGTTAAGTGGGGTGTATAAAGCAAGTCCCTCAAAATAAAAAAAAAATCATCAAAGTCCCTTATGGTTGCCTTTACGAATCAAGTCCCTTTCGAAAAATGATGATGGTCCCTTATATGTGCTTATTACATCCCACAATGGCCTTCAAAGTCAAATTGTCCCTCACATACCCCTTAACATCCAAAGTAAGGACTACCTACTCCATTATAGTAGGGATAGTCTTACTAAAGGAAAGAATAAAGAATAAGAAAGACCTTTAAACATTAGGGTAGGTTACTCCTAGGTGCTTGCTCACTTCAAAACTGTTTCACACTTAAACAAATTTTCAACAAGTTTTCAAACAAGTTCTTAACACATCCTTACATGGATTATTTATTAACTATTCTGAAAATTTTCTATTCACACACTACACTTTTAAAACAATTCAAAAGTGAGCTTAAGTACCTAAGAGCCCATGGATAACCATGGATGAAAAGGGTGCTAACACCTTCCCTTTTCATAACCTACCCCCCGGACCCAAAATATTCTCTAAGGTCTTTCCTGTTCTTTTATAACCTTTCCTTATGGATAAAATAAAAGTCGGTGGCGACTCTTGCTATCCGCAACATTGTTTAAAGTCAGTTCTCCCACCGTGTTACAGCGTGGGCTGAGCAACATTGTTCATCTGAGCTCTTTGACCATTGTTTCCTCCTCCATTTATAGTTGTTATGGCTTCCATGACCTGACTCACCTGGTGCTTCAACAATTCAAACTCCGCCCGAGAAACAACCAAGTTCTGCTCTCTTGAAGCCACGATCTTTCCAGATGCTAACTCAAGTCTGATGCGAATGTCGGGAACTCAACTGGCGAAGCGGACAAAAACGGGTAAGCTCCTTGTTCCGGCTGAGGATGAATATGCAAAATGAAATGCAAATGCAAACAGTCATGCAAAATGCCAAATGCACACACAAGGGACCAAGGGTGCTGTTGAGAAGTCCACTCCATAATACTGATCTTAGCCAGACCCATAACACTGCTCAACCCTGGTCTCAACAAACCAAAACAATACTCCAACCTGGTCTCCAACAGACCCCACAACAATGTCCTCAAATATCAACACCACTGAATCTCAATCAAGAAAACCGGTAATCTGGAGTTTAAGTTACCTGCATGCCCCAGCCCCTCTCACAGGTAGGTGTCCTATCAACTGACACAAGGTATGACATCCTATGCGGTCGTCGGTGTCACAGACTTTCGATACTGATGATACGATACCCAGAAGGTGTGGTACCATCATGTCCCGAAGAGGCCTCACTTAGCCAACTTCTAAATGATCGGTCCCCGGAGTCGATAATCCAACTAACCAACAACCCCCTCAACCCAAAAGGTTGAAAAAGAAGTCAACCAGAAGAACCTCGTCCGAGCGTGGATTTCATGAGACACTAGTGTCTGCAAAGCAAGCACGCGCCCACTAATTTCCACTCTAATTCTAGGTGCACTCAAGCCCAGGTCCGACTTATCTCTCAATCATAGAACCCCCTCATACCCACAGCAATATTAACAATATAAAGCTGACAATAAAATGCGGAAAAGTAAAGACAGAAATGTAAATCCATACAAAACCCACGACGGGAAAACAAGCGCTAGGATTGACTCGCGTAGGGAACCGTTGGAGTCCCCAGTAGAGTCGCCAGCTGTCGCTACTGCGAAAATCGGCGCCGACTGAACAGAAGAGTCGCCACCGTGCGTTATTTATCCCAACGGAGGGAAAGGAAACGCTTGAAGTAAACCTACCGCGAAGACGGGAAAGGAATGGTCATCGCAACCGAATCCTGGATTCGGGAGTCGGTTACGCAAGGGGAAGGTATTAGCACCCCTCACGTCCGTCGTACTCGACGGGATCCACGCTTTTTTTCTAGTACGGATTGTTATTCTATCTACTCTACAGGTCTGGGTTAAAAGAAAATAAAATGACTCGGCAAAGTATCGCACTTTATGCCTACGTATTCCCGTTTGGAACGAGAAATCAGAGTCAACGTAGTTCTCCTACCTACTGGAAAGGAGGGGAAGGTTGCTCGCTAGGATATCGCGTCCTATGCCTACGTACTTTCATACAGCATGAAAGATCAGAGCAAACGTAGTTCGGGCCACGGAAGACACAGATTTGTCTGTTTATCTTTTATCCTTCTGAAAAAGGTTTTCTCCTGATTAACCGTCCAAGCGGACAAAAATGAAGTTTTGATTTGTTTCCAGTTTTTTACGCAAGAACTGTCTTTTATTGATGTTTGAAATCTTATTACTGTGTTTTGAATGATTTTGAGACGGAAGAGAAAGAACTCTAAAACCTAGGGTTTGAAGTGGGAATCAAAACTATCCTAATGTTATCATGCATGGATTAACACCTAATGTCTGTCATATTTCTCTCTTGCGCAGAGAGAAACAAAGATCCTAGGGGATAAACGGAAAAGAAACAACATATATACAGTAAAGCAGTAAAATGCATGAGATGCCGCAATACAAGCGAGGCAAGGGAGTCCCACTCAACCTCAAACCTGAGAAAACAATAGGCAAAGCGAAACAGCTTCACTTCAAACCTATGGGAAAATTAACAAACAATACAGCAAGGAAAATAAAACCCCAAAACCAGCTCTGACAGCACACCAGCTCCTACAACATCAGCTCTGAACAAACATCAAACTCTGACAGTTGATTAACTGCAAAACAGTAACATCTTCAAAGGAACCCCAAAATCAAACTTCAATGTCCTCCAAGCTTTAGATAAGCTCTATCTTCAGGGTAAGCACTCCAGAAGAGAATCACTTAACAGAATAAGTTGGAATGATAAACAGCTTATTGACAACCAAAGGAAGCCTATAAGTGTTTAATCATTATGAGAGACAGGTTCCCTCAAAGTTCTACTGCTAAGATAAGCCACTTATCCCTCCAAAGGAACGATTTGAATATCTTAGAAGGACTTTTAGTCATTGGGAGGAATGGAAGCACAAGATGCTTTCCATGTTTGTGGAAGAATTCAGTCTAACCTAAAGCTCTGCCTATTTCTCCTATTTCCTATGTCTTCAAAAGCTGCTTCCAAAAGAACAATCTTCAAGCACAAGAATCCCCAAGCTCCAAGTATTGATACTTGCCTTCAATATTCTCACATGCTTCCCCATGATCCACAAGCCAATCCCAAGCCCCACACCCCAAAGAAATGCCCCAAAACCCAACACACAAAGCAACATCACAAGTGGGAAACACACCTATATCAACCAAATTGCAAAAATCAGGTAAAAATAGTAAACCTCATTATAAAATCCTAATTAAATTTCTAAGGGAGCTTAACTATGTACCCTATACCCCATATAAACCCCAAGACCTAAATCAATTTAAAAACCCCAAAACTATACCCTAAAATGCACCTAATTGTTGTGAAACCCTAATCCTGATTGCCCTAAAGTATATGGTTCAAAACTATCCTAAATTAAATCACAAAAATGTGATAAAATTCCAGGGGGAACCTAATACTCTAATCTAACCATAGGAAAAATAATTACGTCAAAATATGAAATACAATGGCCATACTAAATTCAGCAAGTAACATATGCCAAGTGAGAATGAAATAAATGCCATAAAATATAAAAATGCACCAAAAAATAAAAAATGAATGAAATGCCAATTTTATTCTTTTATTATTTTCTTGATGTTTTTATGAAAATGAGGGGAAAAATCCCATGTAAAAACAACCATTTTTCAATTTATTATGATTTATTGACTAACCTATATGCAAATATAAAATAAAATGAAAATCAATAAAAATTGAAAAAACATGCGTGGCAAATAGTAATTATTTACAGTTCAAAAATGCATTGGGCTCAGGAGGGGGGTGCCAATAGCTAGCGCGCTGGGCCGAGACTTATTCAGAAAAAATACTAAAAAAAAACTAAGGAAAAATACAAACAGGGGGGTGGCGAATAGCAAATATTCGCCTTGTATTCCTGGTTGGGCCCCAGACTGGGGTTGTGGATAGTCACTCTATCTAGGCCCAAAACAAAACAAACCCACAACGATAAGGGGTGCCATGAGTAAAGGGGGGAGATGATCAGCAACCTCACAATGGGCCTGAGGCCCGGATCCAATCCCCTCAACAACAAAACCCTATGCTACCTCACCTTCCCTCACCACTGTTCATCTTCACGAAACCCTAGCGGCACTCCACGCATCTCTCTCTCTGAAACTCTCTCAATCTCTCAAACGCACCACAAATCAACTCTCGACCCTATCTCCGTTCACCTCCCTCACCTAAACACAAGCGGCCTAAACTCACTCTCTCAAATCTACCAAACTAACCTAGTGCTCAGCTACCAGAACAACTATGAAATGCAACAAGTTCAGAGCAAGTACCTGGGTACGTGATGAAGGCGAGGTTGATTTCTGGGCGTGACCAAGGAGTCAACAGATTATCTTCTGGTGAATCGGGGTTGGCGCTTGAAGATCCATGGCGGCGATGGAGTTCTCGAAATGAAGTTCAACGAAGCTATGGAACTGAAGAACTTGATGACGTTCTTGGACTGCTTGGAAGATTTCTGGAAACGAGATCGGATGCTTTGAAGATCGTTTAAGCTCTTGAGGATCTATGGAGTTATGAGTTTCAGGGAGTTCGAGGAATCTGGGAAAAATATTTGAAGATTGATGAATGCTCAGAAGAACTCTTGATAGATCTGGGGATGAAAATGACGAATGTTCTTGAGCTCGCTTGAAGGTTTCTGGAAAAAGGCTCTTGAATGTTGATGAATCGGTGACGAATGAATTGATGCCAAAACGAAGATTCGGATGAAGATCAGCGATGAATTATTGATGAATCTGAGGAAATCATGAAGATTGGTACAGATTTGGGTATGAATCTTGGATGAGGTGTTTGAGGATTTCTGGTAATCTGGAAAAAATTAAGCTTCAGATGAGTTTTCCGGCGAATTCAACGTTTCCGGCAACGGTTAGAAGTTCCGGCGAGAGGTTACGGCGGAGGTGACGGCGGCTGCATGGCCGACGGCGAAGGGGACCGGTGGGTTTCAGAGGTGGACGCGTGGCAGTGAGAAAGAGGGAGAGGAAGACGCGTGTGAGGAGAGAGGGGGAAACGTGGCAGAGGGAGAAGGGACTTCAGAGATGAGGTGGCTGGGGCCCGCTTAACACGCATGGCATGCCTTTTTTATAGACACTTGGCAATTTGACTTGGACTGGGCCTTAATGAAATGGATAATCGGCCCATTAAATGAGATTGAATCAACTGATTAATGCATTAAAACATGATTAAAGCTACACTTAAAAGATTAAAATGTAATTAGTGGAACATGCAACCTAATTAACTAACAATTAACAAAACTAAAATGTTAATTAAAAAAATGCTAATTGAAAACGAAAATGAATTAAAAAAACTGATTATCTAATGAAGATGATTAATGAAACTAAAAAAGATTAAGACTAATCCTAATTAGTAAACTACACCATTAATGACCTAATTAATCTACAAACCAATTAAATTCTATATAAAATCTGTAAAAATCAATTAAAAAATCTAATCTAACATTATTATATTCCTCTTTTTTAAACTATAGCAAAAAACTATTATTAAAAAAACCTAAAATCTATATTAAACTATTCTATTTAATGCAAAGAAACTAATATCTAATAGACTAAAAAACCATTAAAACTATTTTAAAAAAGGGACTATCTATTTAAAAAATCTAAAAAACTATTTACTTCTATTAAAAAAAAAAATCTAGAAAACAAAATACTAACCTATTTAATATCTAAAACACAAATGAATCTATAAAAAAAACTATTAAATGCATTAAAAATCTAGAAAATAAAAGGAAAAATTCTAAAAATGTCAGGAAGCCGATTAAATCGATTAGAGAACGATTGCGCAACCATAGCGAAACCCGGGCACCGAGATAGCCTGAAAACACAGGGAACGAGCACCAATTCTCAAAATACACTTATCCAAACCGGCCTGAACTGCCTGAAGCGCCAGGGGCGGCAATCCCGATGAAATCGATCTGACTGAGAAAAATGCCATGCATGCAATATGCGAATGCGAATGCAAAATGCGTCGAAACATAAACCAGGTGCGGGAACCGGTTGGTCAAATTTTGGGGTGCAACAGTGCCTCCAACGTTGTTGAATGTTTTATCATCACCGTGGCCTTTCTCTATGTGAGGCATTGGCATGATTGGGGAAATTGAGCCGAAGGCTTCCAATGGACACCGTTTCATCCTCGTCACTATCGACTATTTCACAAAGTGGGTTGAAGCTACATCCTACGCCAACGTGACAAAGCAAGTGGTTGTCCAATTCATCAAGAAGGAGATTATCTATCGATACGAGATCCCTAGCCGTATCATTGCAGATAATGGGACCAATCTGAACAACAAGATTATGAAAGAGTTGTGTGATGGCTTCAAGATCGAGCATCACAACTCTTCTCCTTATTGACTAAAGATGAATGGAGCTGTTGAAGCCGCGAACAAGAACATTAAGAAGATCATGCAAAAAATGGTTGTGACCTACAAAGATTGGTATGAGATGTTACTATTTGCCTTGCACGGATACAAAACATCTGTTCGCACTTCGCAGGGGTAACCCTTTTTTCCTTGGTATATGGAATGGACGCAGTCCTTCTTATTGAAGTAGAAATACCATCTTTGAGAATCCTGATGGAAGTAAAGTTAGAGGAAGTCGAGTGGGTCAGGGAAAGGTTCGATCAGTTGAACCTCATTGATGAAAAACGAATGGATGCCATGTGACATGGCCAACTATATCAGAAAAGGATCAAAAGAGCCTTTGACAAGAAGGTCTGTATTCGAGAATTCTGAGAAGGAGAACTTGTACTCAGGAAGATATTGCCAACTCATAAAGACTCACGTGGAAAATGGATGCCCAACTATGATGGCCCTTTTGTTGTGAAGACAACATTCTCTGGAGGCTCGCTCGTACTCACAACAATAGATGGAGAACAACTCGCTCACCTTGTGAACTCTGATGCAGTCAGAAAATATTATGGTTAAAAGCCCGATAAGTCGAAAACCTGAAAGGGAGACTTAGGCAAGAATGGGTATCCCGGTGGATCATAACCTATGAAGGAGATCCAGGAAAAAATTAGGGATAAAACAAAAAGGAAAGCTCGTTTAGTCGAAAACTCGCAAGGACGGCTTAGGCAAAAATGAGCGTCCCAGTGAGTCGAAAACCCGAAAGGGAAATTTAGGAAAAATTTAGGGACAAAGGAATTTTGCTGCATCAGAGGTCGTTACCACTACTGAAAATTACCAAAGAAATTCACTTCCACTACTCTTGTCAGAGGCGAAGATCTGGAGAACTCTCAGTTATTAGGGCATGATAGTCATTGGATTCGATGTACCTTTTTCCCTTTTTGCCATTTTCAAATTGTAAATATTCCATGGAGCTTTGCCATTAGCAAACTACCATTCATGAAATAAAATCAGTTTGGACCATTCAAATATTTGTGATCTACTGCGTTCTTCACTTTTCTTTGTTATGCAAAACATCACTAATTTGTTAATAATGATTTTTGAAAGCAAGTTTTGAATTAAAAATGATTTAAAAAAAAAAACTAAAATAGAACAAGTAGTTACTTTGGTTTATGAAGGATTTCAGTGGAAATTAATTTGCTTCCTAGAAAGTCTAAAAGAGGCTGAGATCTCGATCTTGCCACCTCAAGCAATATTGGCCCCCACTAAAGAACAATTTCTCTGGTACCCCTCACCTAATGGAAGTTTTGAAGACCCATCCCCATAGTAGAAATTTTGACTCCCCAAAGAGATTGTGCTGTATCTTTAGCTGGCTTGCCTAAGCCCTGTATTGTCCCCAATGAAGTGAATGGGTTTGACCTCCGTGTGTTGTCGAGGACACCTTGGTTACCTGGATTCAGTGTGACACTTTGTTTCCCCCAGTGAAGTAGATTATTATATATTTTCCCTTTGAGTCTTCTGTTTTTGTGTCTCTTGTTAGAGTCGGTTCTTGCGCGTCTCTGAGAATTTGCATCATATCGTAACATGCATTTTTGGCATATCTTTTAGAGTTGTGTTTGCCTGGCTGTTTGCATCTGTTTCTAAGTCCAATTGTAACTGGCAATTTTTTCGCATCTGTTGTGACTTTTGTCCACCTTTGTCTCTCGCAGAGTTGCCTGGCCTCCTTTTTGAGATCTTTGTTTATCACCAAACCATTTTGGATCAGTTGTTACTGTCATCTTTTACCTTTTGGTTGTTACCAATTTTCCCTGAAGTCTAGTTATAACTAGCAATTTCCAACAGAGAATCCAATTATCATTAATGTTTTTTCTCTGGTAGTTACCAATATTACCTTGTGAGGCTAGTTGTTATTAGTTCCTCAATTCATTTTGTTATCTGGTATTACCAACTTTTCCCCATAAAGTTTAGCCGTTGCTAGCTCTCTAGAAAGTCCAGTAATGTTTTGACTGACATTTTTTAAAATCTAATTGTTATTGGTATTTCTGATTTGGTTGTCACCATATCCGCTTTGAAAGCCCAATGGTTACTGTCATTGCTTTTAATCCAATTTTTATTGGTATTGTTGATTTGGTCGTCACCATATCTGTTTGAAAGTCCAGTAATGTTTTGACTAGCATTGTTTAAATCCAATTGTTATTGGTATCGCTGATTTGGTTGTTACCATGTCCTCTTAAAAGCCCAGTAATGTTTTGACGGACATTGTTTAAATCCAATTGTTATTGGTATCGCTGATTTGGTTGTTACCATGTCTGCTTGAAAGTCTAGTAATGTTTTGACTGGCATTGTTTAAATCCAATTGTTATTGGTATCGCCGATTTGGTTGTTACCATGTCCACTTGAAAGTCCAGTAATGTTTTGACTGACACTGTTTAAATCCAATTGCTATTGGTATCGCCAATTTGGTTGTTACCATGTCCATTTGAAAGTCCAATAATGTTTTGACTGGCATTGTTTAAATCCAATTGTTATTGGTATCGCCGATTTGGTTGTTACCACGTCCACTTGAAAGTCCAATAATGTTTTGAATGACATTGTTTAAATCCAATTGTTATTGGTATCGCCAATTTGGTTGTTACCATGTCTATTTGAAAGTCCAATACTGTTTTGACTGACATTGTTTAAATCCAATTGTTATTGGTATTTCCGATTTGGTTGTTACCATGTCCGCTTGAAAGTCCAGTAATGTTTTGACTGACATTATTTAAATCCAATTGTTATTGGTATCGCTGATTTGGTTGTTACCATGTCCGCTTGAAAGCCCAATAATGTTTTGACTGACATTGTTTAAATCCAATTGTTATTGGCATCTCCGATTTGGTTGTTACCATGTCCTCTTGGAAGTCCAGTAATGTTTTGACTAACATTGTTTAAAATCTAATTGTTATTGGTGTTGCTGATTTGGTTATTACCATATCTGTTTGAAAGTCCAGTAATGTTTTGACTGACATTGTTTAAAGCTCGACTGTTATTGGCATCTCTATTTTGGTCTTCACCAATCCCCAGAAAACCTAGTAGTTACTGGCATTGCTTAAAATCCAATTGTTATTGGTATTGTTAATCTGGTTGTTACCAGTCTATTTGAAGTCTAGTCATCACTAACATCATTTAAAGTCTAATGGTTATTGACATTGTTCATCTAATTCTGATCTTAGGATGGTTGGTTGTTACCAACTTCCCCAGTAAGTCCTAGGATGGTTGGCTGTTACCACCATTCCTAGTGAATCTTAGGATAGTTGGTTGTTACCAATGTCTCCAGCATTTTAGGATATTTGGTTGTCACCAACATCCCTAGTCGGTCCGTTTGGTTTGTTTGTTTCTTCAGTTGTTTCCTGAAGGTCCCGTTTGAATCTTCGTTGTAAGGAAATTCTCCATTTTGGTTTGGTTCCTAGTGGAGATTTTGTTTCTTTCTGGATTTCCCCGGTAGAGTTTTGTTTTCTTCAGTTTTTTCCCCATGAGAGTTATTTCCTTCCCCTGTTGGGAGGTTCTTTCCTCTAGAGTGTCACACTGGTCATGTTTGAACCTCGTGCCTGATCATTTTAAATTTCCCCGATTTGTTTTAGCTTCCACAGTGTTGTTGCCTTTCCCAATGAGTGGCTACTCGTTATGTCAGCTTTATCCCTGTTTGTTGTGGTCGTCTGCATTTCGAATTTCTCATTGTACAACATCATTGTAGAGTTCATGGCATGTCAACACCTGCATGGTTCTTGTTGTCCTTAGCATATGGTTGGGTATATTTAAATATCTTTCACCATGATTTTATGGAGATTGTTATCTCTCACCCCATCTGGTAAAGCTATTTAAATAGGGGAAACTGTCATACCCAAACTTTTGACCCCTATATTCCATTATCATTCTAGGAGCATCAAGCATTATTTCCTAACCCTAACCTTGTTTCAAGTTTTTGTTGTTAAGATCTATCTGAATTAGGGTTTTGCACCTTGGGAATCAATAGGACTATTGCTTGATCAGTCAAAGTTTTGGATTGGTAATCATCAAATAAAGTTCCCATACATTCAAGGAGCTTATATTCAACAAGAATCAAGGGAAATTTTATCTCACTACAAGTCAATTGAAGCCCAATTTCATCTGACCCCAAATTAAGGTTTTGTTAGGAAAAGTCAATTGTGTCTTTGACTTTTGGTCCAAGAATGATCCCAAACCTTGGGACATGATTCATCATGTTCATATACATCTTTTGAGCCTACCTATGATGTTTGAGAAGTCCCAAGAGGCAAATCCATTGAAGATCACACAGTTGAATTCATCTAATTCAAAATCCAGCTGGCAAAGTCAGCTCTTTGAATTTTAGGTTTTTTGGTTCAAATTGGAGCATCCAAGCTAAATTTCATCAAGATATCTTCAACCAATGAGTTTGATCATGAGAAATCAATATTTGAGAAGTTTTTTGCAAAGGAAGAAAACTTAGATAAACTTGAAAATTTTCTAAGTATGGAAAAACCCTAATTTCGGTACCAACTTTAAAAGGCCATAACTTCCAATCCACATATCCATTTTGTGAGTTCCAAAGATCAATTTATATATCTCCTCATATACTACAAAAGTGTACTAGTGACCTCTAAGCAAAAGATGCCTAGATCTTGAGTTATGAAGCTTCAAAGTGTGGAAGGATTTAAAAAAACACTTAGAATTTTTCAAGGCAAGCTTTGTTCCTTCATTTTTCACTCCACTTCAAGGCCATTTTCACCATGATCCCTTTTAATTCAAGAAATTCTTAAAACATGAAAGTTGTAGGTCATGTTTAGGACTTTTCAAAAAGTATAAGAACACCTTCATTGCATTTGTGAGCTAGGAGTTTCGAAGAGAAGAAGTTGAGGTCCAAAGACTTGAAATTCAAGGTTCTAGCTTGGCATGACATGATGCATAATCAATACTTTGCTGCAAACCTTGGTGTTTTAAGTTGTTTAGTGGCAAGATACTCTTTGATAAAAGTGTTACAAGAAATTTTAAGTGATTACACAAAGTTTTAAGGCATGAACCAAGAAGGTTTTCCATTTATGGCATAAAGTGCACACTTCCACTTTGGTAAACTATGGCTTTTCCTTGAAATCTGCCTTGAGCCATTCCCCTACCCTCCTTCTACACTCCAAAGTACATTCAATATGCAGAAGCATGCTCTCTACCAAGCAACTCTTGTACTTGATCCCTTGAACCAAGAGAAATCATCCTCACAAGCAAGTTGATATTCATGTGGACAAGTTTGCAAAAACTTGGATTCTGACCAGACCACTAACTCTCCACTTCTCCTATAAATAGGACATCAATCCTCAGTGAAAAGAGGACAAAAAAATACCATAACAAAACCTCTCAAAACCCCTTGAATACTCAGAGCCTCTTGTTCTTGCAAAAACCATCCAAATTTGCAAGAACACCTCAAACACTCAGTTTGCTCTTGCATTTTGTAAACCAACATCACAAACCTTCTCTAGACACTCCATAAACTTCATCCAAACCCATGAAAACTTACTGTAACATCTCAAATAACCTGCACCATATTTAATATCCATTTTTGCAAGAAGAATTCCATTTTGTTTTAGAAGCTAGTTCCAGCTTGTTCAATCATTCAAGCACACTCCAAAAGGCTCAACAAAGCTGTGGAGGTTATTATCTTACAACTATAATTGCTGAGAAGAAGCCTTGGAATTTCTCCAAGAGGTAAGGAATTATGATTTTCTACTCTCACGATTCATGCAACATTAATGATTCATTTGTGAAGCAAACATGTAGATATCATCATATGCTAAAGGTTTCAACTACTATTTACATTGTATGAGTTGCACGTGTAATGTTTTAACATGTGATATTCTTGATGTGTTGCACTATTGTTGAATAATTTGTGAGTTACTCAGTCTTTTTTAGGACAAGATATTGTTATATTCTTGATCCCTGTGAAAAATGCTCCAACTTTGATCTTTATATCATTGAAAATGGTTGAGATATGAAGGAGTTATGGAAGGTTACAAATCTGGCCGTGGATGGTGAATCTAGAGTACGAGAGAGAGAGAGAGAGAGAGAGAGAGAGAGAGAGAGAGAGAGAGAGAGAGAGAGAGAGAGAGAGAGAGAGAGAGAGAGAGAGAAGCAAAGAAGAAGAAGGAGAAGCTCACTGGGAGGTGATCTGGCATGATGTGGCGCTAAGGTGGCCATTTTGGGTGATCCTTAAAATAAAAATATTTAGAAGCGTATTATAACTGGATGTAACAGCCACTCCAGTGGTAGAACCTTGCCTTGTCATGTCCTTACTTGCCTTGTGTGCCTGGGTTCGATCCTACTGATCAATCCTTTTGCTATTTTCTCATCTTTGAAACTTGTTTTACATATATTATTTTGCTCCCATTATTGAATCATAACCTACGTGTTGGTTGGGTGGCTAATGTTTTGTGCCAATAACCCTAGTGGTGTGGGTTCAAATACCTTTGAGTACATTTCCATATTTTTAATGCTTTGTTTTTATGTTTTACTTCATAAAATGTCTTGATCATAACTTCTTTGATTTTCATCATTTTGATCCCACTCTTTTTTTTCTAAATGCTCATGAAAATGTCTATTTTTTGTCTACATCAAGAAAAACCCAAAAATAATTATTTATTTGGTACTTGTGTATGTTCAAATTTTGTGACCTTTTTTACTTTGAAACATTTTGGTATAAATTCCCTTTGAAATGCTTATCATTGTTGCTTACAAGTCCATAATTGAATTTCTTTTACATGTTTGGTTGTTACCTTCTTGTTTAAAATGATTCACCATAATTCACATGTTGTTGTCAGACATGTCACACCCTTGTTTAAAGATGTTTGGTTGTTACCTACCTTGACTTGTATCCATGCTTAAATATTGTTATGATTTATGCATGTTAATCTTGAACTATGAATTTTGTTATAAGTAATGTTTTGACTTATACATGATTCTCTCTTTGTATCCATGTTTAAATATTGTTATGATTTATACATGTTGTCCTTTGAACTTTTCCATGATAAGTAATGTTTTGACTTATGCATTATTCAATCTATGATGTTTGGTCTTGTCAAAACCTCACTTCATAAACCATTTAGATGTTGTAATATCTATGTTTACCTTTGGTTGTAACCATTTGGTTTAATCTTCTGTGGATGAATACTTGGTTGTAACATTATTATCATCTTTTCTTAATATTGTTACATGCTTCCTTGGTTGTTACCTTGATCTTTATATCTTCATCATGTTTGAATGAATATATGTGCGTGCTTTAGTTTTGATAATTTCCCCAAGTGATATAGCTTGTTAGCTCTCATCCTACAAAGATTTTCATTGTGTTCCTAAGTCCAAAGGAAAGTCTCTCTATTGACTCAATGTCATAGATAGCTCATTTTTGTTCCCACCTCCCTTTGACCTTGTTAGAGTTATTAGGACTTTCAACTTATCCTAAAGTTAGAACCTCATCCTTTTGACTTTATCAAGTCAAGACCTTTAGCATACCTTGTTAGGAATCCTACAACTTAGAGCTTAGGACTAGAATTTGTTAACTCTATGTGTGTACTATTGTTATGGGTACTCACATTTCCCCATTCGACTTTTGTTAAAGTCAAACCCCCAGTTAGTCTTTCAACTTAGACTTAGAGAGTTTGTTAACTCTATATAAGTATCATTGTTATGGATGCTTATTCCCATTGAACCTTGACCATAGTCAAGAGTTCTCTCCCTAAGTAGGAGAACTACGGTTGCTCTAATTCCATCCTTGTTAGGATACATAGGCACGAGATGTAACATCTTGGCGAGCATCTTTACCTTAGCACATAACCATTAACAAACAAACATTAAGAAAAACACAATTACCAAACAAGAGGCTCCTATAGAATACTACAGATGCTTAGGGTGTTAATACCTTCCCTTAGTATAATCAACCCTCGAACTCCCGATCTCTTAGCTTCTTTGTTACGTAGCGCACTTAGGGTTTTCTTCAATCTTTACCCTTTCCTTTGGATAAATCAAAGCTCGGTGGTGAATATTTTAAGATTTGTGGTTCAAGTTAATTAATAGCTTGATATCCAATTCTCACCGTAACACGCTGGGAAAGAAAAACTGAACTACCTTCGGGGTCATAACCAACTTAAACTTCCACTCCACGGGAAAGTACGAGCAATATACGACTGCTAGGGAAATAACACCAGGATTATAATCTTTCAACATTCTGTGGGACAAAAAAACCACGTTCGTCGAGAGACTACCAATGACGATTAGGCTTTAACCCGCTGAAAATGCTAAGAACCATCGGGCTTTGGACTGCAAAGAATGATGAACTTGCCAAGGTAGTATCATAAGAACCAACTTTGCTGGGGAGAATACAAAACCATGAGACTCCGCTGGAGAAATTACACTTCCTGACTGTTGCGGTGAGAATCGTGATGCCAAGCTATTAATTAACTTGAATCTTAATTCATTAAATTCACAACCAGACTTTGATTTATCCAAAGGAAAAGTTAAATAAAGAAATACCATTTGCGCGATGTAACAACAACGCTAAGAGATTCGGGGATCGGGGGTTGGTTATGATTAGGGTAGGTATTTCACATCCTAAACACCTGTAGTACCCTACAGGAACCTTTTGTATGTTTGTATGCTAAGTTGCTTGCTATGGTTTATGATCAAGGTTGAGGTTTTGAGATAAAGACCTAAGGTTGACATTTCTAAATGCTCGCAAAGATATCACATCTTCTGCCTACGTATCCTAACTAGGATAGAATAAGATCAATCGTAGTTCACCTCACTGAGGGTGGATGAGCACTTGATTATGATCAAGGTTCAAAGGGGAACAAATATAACAATGCTTGTATAGAGTTTAACAAAACTCTCTTATTCTAAGTTGTACACTCAAAGGGATTTAACTTTGATAAAATCCCGAGGAGAAGTAAGTAATCATGACAATGATCCTTACATAGAGTTGACAAATTCTAATCTAGGGTTCTAGTTGAAGAACACTCATAGTAAAGGTGGGTCTTTTAGACTTAAGCAAAGTATAATGGCTAGTAGTTGTTAACTTAACTAAGTTAGGATTCAAGATGACTTAAAAAAGTCAGGGGGGGGGGGTAAGAGTTGCTTGTGACCATGGGGTCAATGGAGAAACTTTCCTTTGGAATAGGAGAAAGAGGAGGCAATTGGATGATAACTAACAAGTTCCATCACTTGGGTAAAGCTTAACAAAGTTAAAGAAATACATAAGCATTCATTAAAACACGATGAAGATAATAAGTGCATGATAAAAACATATGAACAACAATCAAGATCAACATAAAGACATAGAGGTAATGACCATCATTGCAAGTCAAGAACATGTGTAACAACAACAAGTTCATCTATAACATTCAAACAAGATTTGATGCAAACAAGTTACAAATTGAAGAAATCATGTCATAAGGATCAAATGAGATCAAATGTAACTACATAAGGCCATCTAAACATATGTTGATAACACTCAAACACGCAAGAAAACAAGAAATGTTACAACAATTCAAGTATTTGTCCATGGATTCATGGGGAAAAGTAAGCAAGTTTCATGGTAACAACCAAGTCAACAATCAAACCATAGCATGTTATGGTTCTAAAAAGACTCATAAAAAGTATAATGAGGCATGAAAATCATATTCAAGAGGTTACAAGATCAAGAATCATGTTATGAATTACAAAGAAGTTCAAGGTATACCATTCACATTCAAGCATTCAAAAAGGCAAGAAGCAAACCCTAAACATGTTATGGTTCTAACAAGACACTTAAACAAGTAGAATAAGGCATGAAAAAATTATTTAAGAGGTTACAACATCAAGAATCATGGTATAGGTCACAGATGAAGTTCAACATGCCATTTTCACATGTATGCATTCACAAAAGCAAGCATGAACAAGAAAGGCAATGAATCAAACAACTTTGAACACTTAAACACGTTAACAAACATATATGAATCATACAATATCAATCTCACAAGAAAAATAAAGTTACAATTTGAAAAAAGTTCAAGAACACCAAGGTAAAAACCCTAAAAACACACATGCTATTCAAGTGTTTCAAAGTATTTCTAGGATAACAATACTTGAATTATTTATTCACTAAATGGAAATATACATGTTAAGGAGTAGTTTTCAAAAATAATGGCATCAATAGCATAAAAAATGAGCAAGTTATGATCATGGAAAGTTGGTGCACCAAGAGGGAAAAACTAGGTCAAGGCAAGGTAAGGCAACTTAAGGCCATTTGCATGAAGGATTGGAACTCAATCAAAACTTAACCAAATAAGGTGAAACAAAAGTGAAAATTGTGAGTTTTTGAACAAGTAATTCAATAGTACCATTTTTTTCCATACCATGAACCCACAAGAAAACCCGATAGCATCATTGGTAGGGCAAGTTTGGTGACAACCAAAAGCAAGAACATGTGAACAACATTGTGTAGTGGTGTGCTTTGTGAAACAAGTGTTCAAAAATCACATATACATCATATATAGAGGTTGGAACAAAAGAAATCAAGAAATGCACAAGTAGTTTGGCAGATTGGAATCAAAGTGCAAAAAATATCTAAGTTGGGCCTAGTTTGTGATCTGAATTTTGACAGTTCAAAAACTACATATTTTGCTGCAAGAAATGGTTCATACATGACACATAACATACATAAATCATGTTAAAGCAATGTTCAACTCAAAATCATGGCTAGAATTCAAAGTGGTATGAGAAATGCAAGTTGAAAACTTACCTCTTATAGCCTTGTGTTGCAAACTTGGTAGGCAAGAAAACCAGAGATCCCTCAAGGTCTTTTATGGTCTACAAATACTCCAAAAACGATAAGAAGATGCTCTAAGTGAACTCTAAGCAATCTAGTGGGCAGAATGCTCTGATAGTGATGAAAACACCAAAAAATCCAAGAATTTTCAAAGCCAACTTGCTTAATCCTTGTTACAGAAGTGTGGATTGATTATGGACAATTTGTATATGTCAAATATGATGTGTGAGTGGTCTCAAAGCTCAAGGAAGTGCAATGGTTTGAAGGTTGCCCTTCAAAATGCAGAAAAGTCAACAAATGAGGTTTTGGAGGTTGACTTTTGGCTTGGATGATTTTATGGCTAAAGTGAGGTATTGGATAGCTCTAAAACATCATTTGTGATGTGTTAAAGCTTTGTTTGAGTTTGAGGATGTTTGGAAATGGTTCTCGAAGAGAAAATGCAAGACAAATTTGGAGGTGTTTGGAAACTTGGTGATACATTGCACAAACTTGGTGATTAAGAGAGAGAGACAGAGAGAGTTCTAGCTAGTTTCTAGAAATTAAATGGTCTCCTTTTGATGTGAGAATGAGGTTCAATTTATATGGAGAGGTCTTGAAGGAGAGGCATGGGCAGATTGGAATCAAATGCCACTTTTGGCCTTGTCATTTTGAAATCTTTGTGTCAACCAGTGTAATCTTGCATTTCTGACCTCAAGACACCCTAACAAAAGCTTATCCATGCCCTATAGGTTATTTTCATCACGCTTTAGAGGATAGGAAGTGACTGGTTGCATCATAACTAGTGGTTTGAAGAAGGGAAGCCACCATTTTTTCTCTTTCTTCACTATTCATTCTTGCAACTTGCATTAAACAATGATATTCTTCATTTCTCGTGCCAAGCTCGTGGCATATGGTGCTAAGAACTTTCGTTAGCAATGTAAAGATCAGAAATGAGGCTTAATCCTTGATTAGAGTTGATTTGGGAAGCTTTGGAATTAAGTTGTCCATGCTGAGTTGGTTTTGCAGCAGTGAGCTTTTGCCAACTTGTGAGCTTTGGTTCTCCCTAACCACGAGGAGTTATGGAATCCACTGGTACTTTTTAGAAAGACCTCATTAGTCACTAAAACATTTCTGTTTGAGTTAGGAACTCATTCCACTTGAAACTAGGTCAAAACCCCTTGTGAAAATGCTGAATTCTTGACTTACAAGTCAAGAAACCTCAAATTTTTTAAGTGTTTAAAATCCTTCACAACTTGATGGATTCATAACTCCAAATTCATTCATTTCTTCCTCATGGGTCAGTAGGACACTTTTTTTAGGCTTCTTAAGACCTTTCCAACAAGCTTTTAACCACCTCATTTGGATGTGTGGTTAGGAAGTTATGACTATTTGAAGTTTGACCAAAATTAGGGTTTTTTCACTTACCCTTATTTCTTGATTCGCAAGTTATCTATCAATTGTTGATTAAATATTCACCAAACTTCATAATTATATGGCTTCACTTTGGGCTAAAAACCTTGTTCATCAATGAGTTGACTTTTCTGATAGACGAACTGAATAGTTAAAAATCTCTAGATCGACTGTTGATGGTCTGGGTTCCTCGAGGCCTTGAAACTTCTTGGTTAGACTTCATTGGGCCATGTGAGCCTTATGGGCCATAATTCCCTCATTGGAAAACCTTCTAGACCAAAAGTCAAACTATAGTTGACTTTTCCAACAAGAAACCCTGATTAGAGTTCTTGCACTGCACTGCTTCCATTCTCTTGGTGACAACCTTAAATTGGACTCATTATTGATCTCATGTGATATCCTTGATGATATAGAGACTTGTTATATGGAGGATTAATCCAAAATCTTGATTGATCATCCCCTAGAAACCCTGATTTTGACTGCATGGAACCCTAATTCATCTGTATCTTGACAAAGACAAACTTGAAATAGGTTAAGGTTAAATGAACAATGTTGATGCTCCTAGAATGATGGTGGAATCTAGGGGTCAAAATTTGGGGTATGACAGTTGCCCCTATTTAAACATTTTTACCAGATGGCAATGAGAAATGACAATCTCCATAGAATCATGGTGAAAGGTATTTAAATATAGTAAACCAAAAATTTTGTCCCTTAGATATGGTGGTATGCGAAAGGACAAATGCTAAAATTCCATGAATTCTAAGAATGATGCTGGAGTGCAAGAAAATGCTGACGCGCGAGTAAAAGAAAAGGAAAGGCGAAAACAACGAGTAACTACTTACTAGGGAACAGACACTCTGAGAAGAGATCCGAAGTGAAACCAATCAATAGTTTAGACATGAACAGTGATGGAATTTCAAAGGAAATCCTCCACAAAAGGGACCCAGAACTCCATTGGGGAAGACATATGTTCACTGGGGAAAAGGTAAAATCTATACTAGGGAAATGTAAATCTCCACCGGAGAAATGCATCGAGGAAGATATAGATAAGAAGCCACACAGAGGGCAAAAGTCAACAGACTTAGACTCCAAGTGGGGATTAAGAGATTAAATATATGAGCCTTATTGGGGAGATGTTGGTAACACACAACATTCAGAGATACCAACGAGATTGGTTTCTTAGTCAAAATCAGTAACCACTGGACTTCCTAGGGAAATATTGATAACAAGCAACATTCAGAGAATATAGCAGAGCTGGATGAAAATTGCTAATCACATTTGGACTCTCTGGGGGACACTAGTAACGATTAGACCTCAAAGGGGATATGGTGACAACCAAATCAGTGATACCAATAACATATGGACTTTTAGGACAGACGCCAGTAACAACTGGTTTTCAGCCGAGTTAGTTAACAAATAGTATACTGACTAGGAGATAGATTCAGGTAAACACCAGATCTCAAGGATAAGCTACAACATTAGTAACGGCTAAAGTTTGGTAACTACCAATAGCAGTATCAGATAGGGGTCAGCGACCAACCTATTGCTAGTCACAACTAGACTTCATAGGGGAATCTGGTGACAACCAATCAAGTAACACTAACAGGGAGCTAATAACAACTAGCTTTCTGGGGGATCTAGAGAGGAGTAAGATCTTCCCTGGGGATTAAATAAAAAACACAGGGTTTCCTTATAGAGAAGAGTTCGAACAGGATCTTCAGGAAACAATTGGAGGCAAAACTAGACTCACCGAAGATGCTAGTAACTACCAGATCTCCGGGACTCTACTGGGGATATTTACGGATATTGGTTACAACCAATCATCCTAAGCTTTATCGGGGAAATTGATAATACTTCAACATCCTAAAATTAGAGATAGGTGGACGTTCCCAATAACAAACAGGCTTTAAATGATGCTAGTTACGACTAGATTTCCAAGCAGATATGTGACAACCAAACAACGATACCAATAACTATTGGAACCAAACATCGCCAATCAAAACAAATACTAAACTTACTGGGGATAAGGTGACAATCTTGATCCATAGCAATAAAAACGATTTGGTTTTAAGTAGAACTCCAGTCAAAATATTACTGGACTTCAGATGGGGATTGCTAGTAACGACTATACTTCCAAGAAGATATGGTGACAACAACACAATGATACCAATAACTATTGGATTTAAAAAACGCCAGTAACTACTGGACTTGATTGGGGAAGTCAATAATGACCGAGCCACAATTGGATTTAAAAGGATGCCAGTAACTACAAGACTTTTGGGAAAAATTGGTGACAACCAAATTAAAATACCAATAACGATTGGACTTATCAAGTGATGCCAGTAACTACTGGACTTAAATGGGGAAATAGGTAACAACCGAGCCACATACCAATAACAATTGGATTTAAAAAGATGCCAGTAACTACTGGACTTCAATGGGGGAGATAGGTAACTACCATATATTGTACCAATAACAATTGGATTTTGAAAACATAGTAACTACTATGTCTCAACTAAGTCGTTTGACTAACGGAACTTTGGCTGGAGGTTAGAATCAGGTAAACACCAGGTCTCAAAAACAAACTGCGGTATTAGTGACGACTAAACATCTTGGTTAACACCGATATGCAATATCAGATAATGCTAGTTACAACTATACTTACTGGGGATATAAACATTTATCACAATAATACTTACTCCAGATAAGTTGACAAAGTTAAGGTAACAACCAAAAGGTAAACCCGTGACAATAGGTCCGAAGCAAAAGCGTTTGGTAATGACCTAAGGATCTTAAGACAACATTTGATAACTACTGGGGGAGGAATACATGATAGATTCTTAACGAAGAAAAACCGAATAAACTAACCCAAAATGGCCACAGCCAGGATAAATTAGAAATACGAGGTATGATATAGATAAAATTCCGAAACGACTCCACAGGGGAAGGAAACGAGAGATAGATAATGATCTATCATAGGGGAAACAAAAGAGAATCACACTGAATCCCATGGCATTATTCCTCTGGCGATTCTTCTGGGGAAGCGGTCTCTGTTCTGGAAAACTTGCTTGGGGGGGGGGATTACGACTTCGATACATCTGACTGACTTCGTAGCATGACGGCGTGGAGAAAGAAATCTCCTTAGAATCTTGTATTGCTGAGATGATGATATTGAGGTTTCAACCGCTCTGCTCTCATAAGAGGAGTTTTTTTTTTTTAATTTCACACTGTCATGTCACTGTCGACACTATGATTTTCTTGTTAATTTTAAAACAATTTTAGTTTAAAAATAAAATTTTTGTTTTCAAAAATTATTATTAATGAATAAATTTGCATAACAAGGAAAGTAGAGCATAAAAAAGCACAAAAAATGATTAGTCCAAATCTGATTTTATTGAAGATGGAAACTTGCAAAGGCAAAGTCCCATGGCATAATTACAGAAAATGGAAATATGGGAAAGAGTTACAAAAATCCAATAATCATCTGGTCCTATCTAGCTAAAAGTCGGCCCTTGTGTGCCGCTTTTGAAAAGAGTAGCGGAGAGTGAGCCCTTTTGACAATATTCTGTAGTCGTGACAACTCCTGATGCAGTGAAATGCCTTTGCCCCTAATTTTTGCCTGAATCGCCTTTTTCAGGTTTTCGATTCACAAGGGCACTCATTTTTGCCTGAGTCGCCTTTCCAAGTTTTTGATTCAGTGAGCTTTTTCTTTTTGTTTTATCCATAATTTTTGCCTGGATCTCCTTAATAGGTTGTGATCCACCGGGATGCTCATTTTTGCCCGAATCGCCTTTCCAGGTTTTCGACTCAGCGAGCTCTTTTTAGGCATAGTATTTCCTTACTGCATCCGAGTTTATAAGATGTGGGAGTTGTTCTCTGTCCATTGTTGTAAGGATTAGGGAACCTCCGGAAAAATCCATTTTCACAATGAATGGGTCATCATAGTTCAACATCCACTTTCCGCACGCGTCTCGATGCACTGGCAGGATCTTCCGGATTACTAATTCACCTTCTTTGTATTCTTTGACCTGGACCCTTTTATCGAAGGCCCTTTTCATCCTTTTTTGAGCTGGCTGTGACACATTGCCGTCATCCTCTTCTCATTGATGAGATTTAGAGTATCAAACCTTTCCTTCACCCATTCATCTTCTTCGACCTTGGCTTCCATCAAGACCCTTAACGAAGGTAGCTCGACCTCAATGGGTAGTACTACGTCCATCCTGTAAACCAAGGAGAAAGGGGTTGCCCCTGTTGAAGTGAGAACGGAGGTTCGGTATCCGTGCAGCGTGAAAGGCAGCATTTAATGCCAATCCTTGTAGGTTACTACCATCTTTTGTATAATATTTTTAATGTTTTTGTTTGCGGCTTGCACAACACCATTCATCTTGGGCCGATAGGGAGATGAGTTGTGATGTTTAATTTTGAAATTATCACAGAGTTCTTTCATTGTTTTGTTATTTAGATGCGTCCCATTATCTGTGATGATCTGATCGGGGATTCCGTAACGACAAATGGTCTCCTTTTTGATGAACCGGGAAACCACTTGCTTGATCACGTTGGCATAAGATGCAACTTCTTACCCATTTGGTGAAGTAGTCAATGGCGACGAGGATGGACCGATGACCGTTGGATGATTTGGGCTCGATTGCCCCAATCATGTCGATGCCCCACATTGAGAATGGCCAAGGTGATGTCAGCACATTTAGAGGATGAGGTGGCACGTGCACCTTGTCTGAGTAGATTTGGAATTTATGGCATTTTCGGGCGAACATGATGCAGTCAGTCTCTAAGGTTAACCAGTAATAACCAACCCTTAAGATTTTCTTTGCCATGGTATGGCCGCTTGCATGGGTGCCGAAGGTGCCTTCGTGAACATCTGTCATTAACAAGTATGCCTCTCTCTTGTTGACCCATCGGAGCAGGACCACATCAGAGCAGGACCATGTCGTTGCTAATGAAAAACTTGGATGACAGTCTTCGTATAACCCGCTTATCAATTTTGGAGGCATCGGCTAAATACTCTTGATTCTGAAGGAAGTTTTTGATATCATAAAACCAAGGTTTTCCATCGGATTCTTCTTCTGTCATCATGACGTATGCTGGCGTGGTCTTTCTTTTAGTGCGGATTAAAGGAGCCTCGTTGATAAACTGGACCTTCCACATCGATGCTAGCATGGCCAAAGCATCCGCAATATGATTCTTGGCCCCCGAGACATGCTTGAACGTGATCTTGTCAAAGTACTCGATCATTTCCAAAATGTAATCTTTGTAGGGAATCCGCTTCTCATCTCGAGTTTCCTATTCACCTTTGAGTTGATAGATTATTAAAGCGGAGTCGCCGATCACCTATAGGATTTTGGTGCAAAGGTCGATGGAAGCTTCAAGCCCCAGGATACAGGCCTCATATTCAGCTATATTTTTGTACATGAGAAACATAGTCTTGCGGTAATGGTGGCATATCCTCCGATTGGATTTTCCAAAACAGCACCAACTCCATGGCCTTTCTTGTTGGATGCTCCGTCAAACATTAACTTCCAAAGGGAACCATGCTCAGAACCCTCCTCTGCACCAGGTTCTTCTTTAGCTTGGTAAAGAAACATGACATATTCGTCAGGAAAGTCGAACTTGAGCGGTTGGTAGTCTTCAACAGGTTGCTCAGCAAGGTAGTCTGACAAGACACTTTCTTTTATCGATTTCTGGGCGACATGTTGAATATCATACTCTGACAAAAGCATGTGCCAACTGACGAGCCTTCCTGTCTGAGCAAGCTTTTCAAAGATATACTTTATTGGGTCCATCTTAGAAATCAACATAGTAGTGTGGCAGATAATGTATTGTCTCAAACGCTTGGTCGCCCATGCCAGTACACAACAAGATTTTTCCAACGAGGAGTAACGACTCTCGCAGTCGGAAAACTTCTTGCTTAGATAGTAAATTGCGTGCTCCTTCTTCCCTGACTCATCTGTTTGGCCTAAGACGCAACCCATCAATTCCTCGAGTACAATCATGTACATGAAAAGAGGTTTTCCGGATACATGAGGGATCAATATAAGAGGCTCTTAGAGATATTCCTTGATCTATTTGAATGCTATCTAGCAATTCTCATTTTATACCACTGCTTGATCCTTTCGTAACAACTTAAAGATTGGCGTACATGTAGGAGCTAAGTTGGAGATAAATCTGGAGATGTAATTCAACTTTCCAAGGAAACCTCTAACTTGCTTCTCAGTTTGTGGTGCAGGCATCTCTTGAATGGCTCATACTTTGTCAGGGTCAACTTCGATTCCTCGTTGACTAACAATGAAATCGAGTAACTTGCCAGATCTTACCCCAAAAGTACACTTGGCAGGGTTCAGTCTCAACTGATACTTCCTAAGCCTCTTGAACAATTTTAAAAAATGCTCAAGGTGGTCTTCCTCGCTTTGAGATTTAGCAATCATGTCATCGACGTAGACTTCAATCTCTTGGTGCATCATACCATGAAATAATGCCACCATGGCACGTTGGTATGTAGCTCCTGCATTCTTCAGACAGAAAGGCATCACCTTATAACAATAGGTGCCCCAGGGGGTGATGGATGTCTTTTTTTCCATGTCATCTGGATCCATTTTGATCTGTTTATAACCAGAGAAACCGTCCATGAATGAAAACACCGTGAAGCTGGCTGTGTTATCCACTAAAGTGTCAATATGAGGCTGAGGGAAGTCATCCTTTGGACTGGATTTGTTGAGGTCCCTATAATCTACGCACATTCTAACCTTGCCGTCCTTTTTGGGAACTGGTACAATATTAGCCACCCATTCAAGATATTTGGAGACTGCCAAGAAGCCCGCGTCAATTTTTTTCTTAACTTCTTCCCTGATTTTGAGGGCCATGTCAGGTCAAGACCTTTGAGGTTTTTTCTTGACCGGAGGACATTCGGGTTTAAGAGGAAGCTTGTGCATTACAATTTAAGTATCCAACTCTAGCATGTCTTGGTAGGACCAAGCAAATACATCTGTATATTCTTTGAGAAGGGTTATTACACGGCTTTTAACGTCGGCCCCTAGTGATGCCCCAATCATGACTTCTTTTCTCTCTTCTTCCGAGCTTAGGTTAATGACGTCAATTTGTTCCTTGTACGGCTGAAGATAGGCGTCTTCACACTCAGTCACTTTCGTGAAATGCGTAATGTATGTTTGGATTGTATTAGTAAGGTAGAGGAGTCGGAGGAGGACCTAACTTCTTGGTTTGGATTAAACCTTATTGTACCAGCTGAGGGTACAAATCTATGTAGCTCATAGGGATAGGCTGAATTTCTGGCCTTCTGTTTTGGAATATGGTCCTCGGAGCTGGTGCTCTTTGCTGTGGGCGTACCTGCTGATTATTGTTCGGTTGATAGGCATTGGGTGCCTGCTGCGGAGGATTCTGTGGATTTGGTCATGGTTGGAAAATTGGTGAGACTGCAGCCACATACTGTTGTTGATGATAATTTTGTTGAGGCCTTGGACGAGACGGCCGTTGATTCTGTAGATGGCTTCTTCTATTCTGAATCTGTTCGTCGTACATTATGGCATTCACCTCCCCTTATTTTTTCTTGTGGAGATGACCCGGCGGTTTTTTCTCTGTGCTAGTGCTAGTTACACTTGTTACCTTGCCGCTTTTTAATTCGGCTTCTACTTTTACGCCAACAGCCACAATATCGAAGAAATTTTCTGTGACACCGCTGATCATTCTCTCACAAAATTTTGGTCTGACAGTGTCCACAAACCAGTCAGCAAGCTCCTTTTCAGTCAGGGGAGGCTCTACCTGGGCAGCCGTCTCGTGCCACCTTTGCGCATATTCTTTGAAGGTTTCAGAGTTTTTCTGGGTCATACTCAGCAGTTGACGTCAGTCTGGTGCTAGGTCCATATTATATTTGTATTGTTGTATGAACGCATCAGACAAGTCCTGAAAGTAGTGAATCTTGGATTGATCCAGGCTTAAATACCACTTAGCGAAGGTGCCTTTTAGACTATCCTGGAACCAGTGGATCAAAAATTTATCATTTTCGATGTGCGGAGCCATGCGCCGACAATATATTATTAGGTGGACTTTTGGGCAGGTATCCCCTTCGTATTTCTCAAAGATAGGAATTACGATCTTCGGTGGAAATACCAAGCCTGAAACTAGGCACAAATCTTTGGCATCAGAACCGAAGACATTATTACCCTCTATGGTCCTCATTCTCCTGGTCAGTATATCCATCTCGACTCGCAGTTTTTCATGTTTTTTGTCTTCAACTTCGGATCCGTCTGGTATATCAGATATGGGCTGGTGGTTGAAGATCGTTCGAGCCTGGGCTTGAGTTCCAGCTTGCGTGTATATCGGATTATGAAAATCTGTCATTAGGGGAACACTCAGTGGGTTCGAGTATGGATGATGGTTGAACGGTTGTGTGCCGTTGAATGGAGGTATGAAATCCCTGGTGATGCCGAAGGGATGATCTGTCACTGAAGTTACGGATGGTGGAGGAATTGTTGTCGTCGCATTAATTTCAGACACTACAGTGGCTTACATGTCCATCTTCGCTCTAATCACCTGAAGAACTCCCATTATCTGGATGACGTTGTTGCGCAATCCTTCAACATCGTTGTCAATCTGATCAAACCTCTGGTCTTGTTCGGCCATTCTCCTTTGAGCACGGGCTCTCGTGTTATACCGATGGGAGTTCAGTGTGATTCTGATAGAAAAAGGACACAAAATAAGCCGGAGAACCAATTAAATGCAAAATGATATGCAAAATGCAGATGCAAATGCAAACCACACATTCAAGGAATAAACAAGTTTTGTTTACAAACAAAGTTAGATTAACACGTAACAATGTGTTGCTTATCATTGACAAATGAAAGCTAAGACAAATTTCATTGATAGCAAAAGGTTTTACAACATTGAGTTTTCATTAATAAATGAAACTCTTTTTTTTTTTGAAAGGAAAGGTTACATTCCCATAAGCTTGGGATACAACACAAGGAAATTAAAGCTGAGGATCTTCTAACAAGACAACCCTTCTTCTTCCTGCAACATGACTTTGCTCTGACTCTGATGGAGCAGATCCCAAAGCTCTTCATTTTCTCTTCTAGCTTTGGCTAGAGTGGACCTCAGCTCCTTTCTAGTCAAGAGTTCATCCGGCTCCAGACAGATGTCATACGACTGAGTATAGAACATCCTTAATGTTATTTCCTTTAACCAAAGTAAATATGCATTCAAAACTAAATTGCTAGGATTCTCTATAGATGTCATTCCTTGAAGATTAGGGCTACACCAGGAAAAAATAACTCACGCTTCAAAGTTCGGGTTATCATTTCTTTCACAAAAGAAATATTTTAGCAACTCTGGGTGTGATTCTCCCTCGGTGGGGTATCCCAGCTGACAGCGAGATAGAATGAGACTATAGCTGATATACCCTCGAGTGCCGATCAGACGTATATTAGGGAACTCCCCACAGGTATATATCGTTGCAATTCCTTCGAGAGCCAAGTCGTACCAACTGACATCGTACTGAGAGAGTAAGGATAATTTTTCAATCCACGTGTCACTGTCTTGTAGGTTCCATAGTGGGAACGTCATAGGAAAATGCGAAATAAACCATTTGCTCAGGAGGACTGTGCAACAAGATAACTGCCCAAGGTCATATGTCTTCCATCGATGGATGGCGTAGTAAGTGTCAGCCAAAAGGATGGGAACTGGGTTCCTGGCGATAAACAGATTGACAGCTTCCAGACTGATGAAATCAGGGCTGCTAGGAAACAGATACAAACTGTAAATCAAGAAGGCTAGAATGGCTTCGAAGATTCCCAACTCCCTACGGTTGTAATAGAATTCAGATTTCTCCATGAACGGTCTGGCTTCCATTCCAGTGATTCCATCTCTGTCACCCAACTGAGCCGGGAGATCAGTAGGCTCTAAGTGAAGAGCTTCAACGATGTCTATTCTCTTTGGTCTTCTCTCCATTCCAAAGTTAGCCGTGAAGGTCATCGGGATTTTCAGATACCTGGAATATTCTTCCAGAATTGACAGTAGCTGGAAGTCCGGAAATGTAAAGCAGTGATAAATGGGGTCATATAACTGTACGAGCGCTAACAACATTTCCTCATTTACTTGGGTATCAAGTAAAGACAACAAATCTCTATATTTGGCTATGAAAGCGACAGGGTTCCTTAAAATCCTTATGTTACCCAACCTTAGTCTTGGGAATGCAATCATGTTTCTTTGACTCATTATTATGTCTGCAAAAAGAAACAAGATTTAATTCCTTGAATGACTAGTGGAAATGCAAGATGCAATGCAAGGATGCCACTGGTTTTATAAAACTCAGAAGATAGTTAAAGCAAAAACCATTATTTCATTTATGTTGGGAAAAGTTACAACTTTTGAAATATAACCCAAGAAATGTGAGGCTACATCAGAGGAGAAAGCTTACGCCCTATGGTTAGGAAATCTGACAAGAATCCTATCCGCGTATCCTTTTCAGTCTTTTCAGCATAGTATTCTCTATTACCAACTTGTCCACTATTCCTTTCCAGGCACCAGAAGTTGGTGGGATGTTTGAATACTCATGGGTGCTCTGTGTGGGTTTGACATTGGAGAAAAATAAATTCTCTTTTGTCACATCTCCGTCAGTTAGACGTCTTTCGAGCCACCCAATCAACTCATCTTTGTCTTGCAACTCCCTATGCAGTTCTGTCGTCTTAGCACGCAAAGTGTGGTACTTGTCTTCCCATGTGTCTATCTCAATCTTCGTTCTTTCGAGAACCTCTTGGTATTCTTCAATGGGAATGGTAGAAGATGACGCAATGATGATCTGCGTGTTCTTCTCAGGGAGGTAAGGCATCTTGAGATCATGAGCTCTAGATTGGACCCACCGAGTAAATGGCTCAAAAGTCACACAGTTCCTCTTCCCCAAGTCAGCCTTAGTTTTTCTTCAGATATTCTTCCAAGCGTCGACTGCACTGTTTCTTAAGCTTTCCTCTGGTTCGGCATTAAGGTAGAAGAAACCGGACAATAGGATGTTGTTGGGTTTCTCCTTCATTGGGAACTCAAACTGGCGTCTGGCCAAGGCAAGATTGTAATTGATCCCTCCTTGTGTCCCTAAGAGTGGTACATTTGGGAAAGCACCACAATTGTTAATGTATACTCCTCGATCATATGCGGGGTCATACCAATGGGTGCCCGCTTGAGTTAGAGACATGATTCGCTGAGACCACCTCCAACCATTAGGATTTTCTCTGAAGGCATCTGTCCTTGGTAGATGATTGACAAACCATCTGTATAGCAAAGGAGCACAAAAATTGATAGTTCCTCTACCTTGATGTGTTCTGCGATGAATGGAATGATAGGTGTCACCTAACAAAGTGGGCACCGGGTTACCATTAAAGAATATTGCGATGGCAGTTGAATTGACGAATTCTTCTCTCTCGGGGAAAAATATCAAACCATAGATTAGGAGAGCCAGAACTGCTTCAAATGCATCCATACTTCCTTCCTCGGCAAGGTAGGTAGCTTTCTTTAACAAGTAAGCAGAGTGAAAACCCTTGACCCCCTTTTTTGAAGTATGGTTGGCTTTGATCTCGGACACTTCTAGGTGAAGTGCGTCAGCAATTTCCTTCGGCGAGGGTAGCTTTTCCAGACCACTGAAGGGCTTCTTATCTTTCACAGGAATTCTGACAAAGTAGGAATACTCTTCTAAAGTTGGCATCAACTGATAACCTGGAAAGGTGAAACAGTGGTACAATGGATCATAGAATTGAACAAAGGTATTGAGAACCCCTTCTTCTATCCTAGCCTTCACAATGCTCAGAAGCTTTTCATATGTCTTCCCAAATTCTTCAGATACTATTGTCCCTAGCTTTCTTAACTCCGAGGTGTCACATTTCTAGAAGTTATATTTCTTGGTGTTTCTTTTCCCAAAATCCATGATCACTAAGGCTTCGGAAAAGAACAGAACTAAGTTTTACAAAACCAGTACAACCAGATGAAATGCTATGATGATGATGATGATATGATGCACACACAACACACAGACAAGTATTCACAAATACAATGCACATGCACGCACAAGGTTTCCCTAGGTTTAAGTCCAAAGCATGAAGTCATAAGGTCTAACCATTCTTCAGGACTTGTACTATAGGTTGTTATTGTACCTGCAGATCGGGTTCTAACAAGAGTGCCTAGAGTCATAGGTAAATCCCTCGGATATTATCAACCAACATGACTACTCACGTGGGTCAAAAATATTCTCGGGATAGACTCGTCTGAGTGTATCATCGCGTAACAACCATTTCGGGACTACTCCCTTATAGTTTCCGCACTACGTCCTAAAAAGGCCAAGTGGGGTAAATGGGTAACTAAAGGTCCTCAGTTTCACAGACTCTCATGTTGAAACAATTAATGAAATGCATGACTACTCATACATCATCAATCATTTCAAGGAGGTCTCAATCGAGCGTGATTACATGATATGTCAAACTTGTTAGGACTACTCCCAACAGTAAACAATTGATCATATCACATCCTATCATATGTGCACTAAAGTCCGGGTTAGGACATATCTCACCACTCATGATACCCAAAATTCACAGCATACAATACAAATGTATTTACAAATATACATGTGAGTAAGTATTCATACAATCATACAAAATAGGCTAAATCCTCAAGTTTAAAAATGTCCCCAGTGAAGTTGCCATTTTTGTTGCGGTGAGAATCGTGATGTCAAGCTATTGATTAACTTGAATCTTAATTCATTAAATTCACAACCGGACTTTGATTTATCCAAAGGAAAGGTTAAAGAAAGAAAGAACTTTTGTGCAATGTAACAACAATGCTAAGAGATTCAGGGATCAGGGGTTGGTTATACTTAGGGTAGGTATTTCACATCCTAAACATCTGTAGTATCCTACATGAACCTTTTGTATGTTTGTATGCTAAGTGTTGTACCCTAAAATTTGACCAACCATTTCATGTAATTTGCCTTATGTTTCATTTCATTTGCACTTGCATCTGCATACCACATACAGTGCATTTTTTTGGTCAGATTGATTTTATCGGGATTACAGCCCTTTTTCTTGCGTTTCAGACGTTTTAAGCTAGTTCAAATAAGGAGGTTTATTTTGGAATTTGTGCTCTTCCCGGTAATTCAGTCTGTGCTGTTATTTTTGGGGATATTTCGGTATCCGTTTTTTTTACCGTTTATTTTGCTGCATTCTCGCACTTTTATTCACTGTTTTAATTGCTTTTCATTGGAATTATTAATATTTTTCTAGAATTTATTTTGTTAATTTTGACATAGAAATTAGAGTTTTAAATGGTTTTTTAGATTTAATTTCTCTATTTTAGATATTATAGATTTTTAATAGTATTTTCTAGAGTTAATTGTTTTTTTAGAATATTAGATTTTTATTATTTTAGAATGGTTTAGATCTTTTATTAGAATTTATCAATCTTGACTAGAATTTAATTTTAATTTTATTTGGTTTTATTCAATTTTCAGACTTTTAGGATTTTAACTAATTGTTATTTTACTTAATTGAGTTGATTTAATCCACACGGCATCAGCTTTTTCATTAAGTCGACATTTATATTAACCTATTTTTTTTTCTGTCTTTAACTAGTTTTAGTCAGCATTTAGTTTAAGTTTTTAAACTAGTTCACTGATCATTCAATTTCATTTGCCAGCTTTATTAACCATTTAATCATTAACTGTGTTTACATTAATCAGTCATTTAATCAAGTCTAATCCGTGTCATGTGTCGTGCTATCAGACTATAAATACCCTGTTCACACTCTCTCTCATCAGCTGACACGTTTTCCAAAAAAACCCTAATCCAACTCCACCGGAAAAATCAACGCTCACCATCCCCTTCGCCGGATCGGCATTCAACCATCTCGCCGGAAAATTCATCACACCTTTATCATATTTTCCAGATCTTCATACGAATAATCAACTCATGAACATTTCTTCCAGATCTGAAGCTTCACCATCATCCGAAACCTTCAAACTACTCTTGAAACGAACAAACAAAACACCTTTAATCTCACCTCCGATTCATCATCCGTCATGAACAATTCATCAAACATTCATATAATTTTTCATACCAACTTCATCGTTTTTTCCAGAATTCATCATCCTTATGCAATATTTTCTAGATCTTCAACATTTGTCTAAACCTAAATCTACCTTCGTCTTCATCATCTGCAAAACTCATCCTAAACCTTCAATTCATAAAAGTTTTTCCTAGATCTACAATAACTCACAACGCCAGATCGTCATCCTCACTGTAAGAACAACATCAAACATCAACTCCTTCCATCACTACCAAACTTCAAACCCTCTAATTTTGTGACTCAACAAGATCTGAGCCCAAATCTTCAACATGCAAACCACAAATCCAACCGTCTTCATTCTCAGATTTAACTTCAACAAAAACTCATTCCTCCTTGAAGTTTCGTCTGTGATTCACATTGGTAAAGAGAGTGGCATCTAAATGGCAACAGATAAACTTCAATTACACCGATACATCTTCAATCACCTTCACAACAACAAAGCTTCTCAAACTCCAGATCTAGACCTTCAAACGCGTCATCAATCATTCTCCAGTTCAACCTTCTGCAAATGCGAATCATGCATACACAAAATCCAAAATGTGATTCCAACCTTCATGCTCACTATGGATCTTCATCCGTCAACTTCAACAGAGCTCACACCTATTATCATGACACTCAACCTAAATTGGATTGTTGTGGATTTGTGTCTGTTTTTGTAGGCCATACGTAGGTGATGGTGAAGGGAACGAGTATGAGAGTGTGAAGCAAGGAGTTCTGGTTGGCGGCGGCGGAGTTAGGGTTTGGAGATGATTGTGATGTGGAAGAAGAGGAAAGTTAGGGTTTAGCCAGATGAAGAAGAAGAAGAAGACTCCGTGAGACTCCTTGAACTGGTTAGTGGGCTTTGGCCCATTTGTTTTCAGACTCATACCCCTATATTCCTTTGCACACCTCTTCTGGTTGTTGATTTTGCTTTTGATTTGGGCTTTACAGCCCTTAAGCCCAACTGTGTGGCATTTTGCTCTCTGTACCCCTGTTCTGGACTGTACCCCCATGTTGCTATTATTTCTTTTTGGTTATTTCTTTTTGTAATATGCTTTTGATATCATAATATATATACTATATTTTCTTGTAGAAATTTTTTGGTATTATATTTCTTTAGGATAGTTTACATGTTAATATTTATATACTATTTTCTTTTAAGTTTTCTTTTTAAATTTCTTTAGAACTTTTTTTCTTTTAGAAGTTTATTTCAATTTTAGAAGTTGAATTCTTCTTCCCATTTGTTATTGGACTTTTTATCTTATTTTCATCTTGTTTTGGTCGATGACGAGACCTCCGTAAACCGTTCTTAATCAAATTGTTGATGGATAATGTAGGATCCGAGACCACTTCTTTCTCTCCTCATTTCTCTTCTTCTTCTGATTTTATTTTGACTTTCTTCTGTTTTGGACTGTGTGACACGATTCAATTGGAGAATGATTCTCAATATCATTTCTCTATCTTGTCTTTGAAACAAATATTAATACGCGACCTCCTATAGCTTGAATTTTCTTATAAGTCGAACTACGACAATTTTGCGTCACATTGGTCCTGATTCGAGTTCAAGGTTTCATCGCCAAGGATCAAAAGAGGAGAAGCTTGGAAAGGAAGCTAACACATGAAGTCAAGGGTCAACGGAACCACTCCATTCAGTAACATTGTTTTTATTTCATCTTTTATTCAACCATCGAGTGTTGTGAGCTAGTCGATAGATACGTGGGAAATGATGAGTGGGGGGCCTCCTCTCTCTCGTCTAGAGTGTTTAGCGTATGTCCTTTGGAAAATATGCGACGCATTCGCTCCTACGTCTTAGGACTTGGCGTGTGCGTCCCGTTCCGAACCTCTTCTCTCGCGTCATGGCGATTGAGACTCTTTTCTCTCGCATCCTGGCGATTAAGACTCCCTTCTCTTGCCCCCATACAATCGAGACCGTTTTCCTGTAGTTGGCTGAACTACAGCTGCTCTGATTTCTCATACCAGATGAGAATATGTAGGCACAAAACGTGATGTCTTGGCAAGCACACTAACAACTAATTTCTCTCTTCTCTTGCTTCTGTGCAATCGAGATTTTCCCGCTGACGACTAATCTATCCCCTTCTCTTGTCCCAGTCCAATTGAGACTAGCCTGTAGTTCAACCCTTAGGTTCCCCGTACCTTTAAACTAATGACATACTACGCCCGTTCTACCGCAAACAGGTAACGCCTAAGTCTCCAATGGTCGAGCAACAATCCACCTAACCGCTAGAATGCGTGCGCTAGTATCGTCTACCTTTTCTCTCGCCCCCGTGTGATCGAGAACACCCTGTTTTCCTGTAGTTAGCCGAACCATGTTTGCTCTGATCTCTCATACCAGATGAGAATACGTAGGCACAAGGTGCGATGTCTTGGCGAGCAATTCCCCCCGTAGTTTCCCGAACTACCTTGACTCTGACTTTCCCATTGCACGAGGGAATACGTAGGCATAGGGCGGCGATGTCCTATCGAGTCTGTTCTTTTCGTTTAGATTTAGCAGCTGTAGATAGTTTGTTTTTCACCTGTAGACTCGACAACAAGCATGGATCCCATCGAGTACGAAGGACGTGAGGGGTGCTCATACCTTCCCCTTGCGTAAATGACTCCCGAACCTGAGACATGGTTGCGATGACCTGTCTTTTCCCGTTTTCGTCAGGTTTTCTCTGATCGTTTCCTTTCCCTCTTTTGGGATAAATAAAGAACGGTGGTGACTCTTCTATCCTTTTCAGACCCTCTTCGCAGCAATGTGATAGTTGGAGACTCTGCTGGGGACAGGAATATCCCCTATGCAAGTCAATCCTGGCACTTGTCTGTTTTGTCTTTGGGTGTGTATATTTGTGTGTTGTATTTTGTATATTGTTGTATTTACATTTTCCGCAATATATTATTATCTATTACTGTTGTGCCGTTGGGTGGTTGTTCCTTTAAGAGATAAGCCAAAACCCAGGCTTGAGTATAAACATATCATTAAAAGTGGAAAGTAGTGGTGAACATGT
Organism: Lathyrus sativus; assembly: GCA_963859935.3. Classification (NCBI taxonomy): domain Eukaryota; kingdom Viridiplantae; phylum Streptophyta; class Magnoliopsida; order Fabales; family Fabaceae; genus Lathyrus; species Lathyrus sativus. Next base: position 459,332,438 of record OZ012735.1, on the reverse strand, counting down.
ATGTTTGGCACGCACTAGTTCCCACGAAATTTGCGCTCAAATGAGACTCTCTTGGATGACTTCTTTTCTGGCCCTTTGGGATCGAGGGGATTTTGTCTCTGAGGATTGCCGACTCTGGGAACCAATCATTTGGAAGTCAGCTAAGTGAGGCTGCTTCGTTATACTATGGTGCCAAACCAAAAATGGTGAACGTATCATTGTTTCTCGAAAGGCTCGTGACGCTGACGACCGCATAGGATGCCGAACCTTATCAGATTAGGACCATACCTGTGAGTGGGAGGGTTTTTGCAGGAAACTTGACTTCCAGCCAACCCGATATTTTGGTTTTCTCTTCAAAGCGAACTTACCCAGTCAGCAGCGTAACATTTTTATTCAAAGCTTTGTGGGATTTTTGATCCTTCGTTTGCTACATCAGCATTTTGCATTGCATGGAATTTGAATCTCATTTTTGCATGGCCATCCTCAACCGAAACAAAGAGCTTACCCATCTTTTGTCCAACCCGCAGTTGATTTCCCGACATTCGCATTGGACTTGAATTAGCTTTTGGAAGGATCATGAACTCAGGAGAGCAGACTCAGGTTGTTACGGGGGCCGAATTTGAATTGATGAAGAATCAGTTGGATAAACTCATGGAAGCCATGATAGCTATGACTAGAGGAGAGGCCAATATTCAGAGGACTCCAGTGAACAATCTTGCTCAAGCTAAGCCTGTGCAGATTCCTGTTGAAGAGCATACCATTTTCCGAGATAGAGATTCATCTTCTCTTCACGACTCGGACTATCAGAGTTTCACTTTCTATGTGCCAGATTCGCAAAGGCCTGTTCCGAAGATTATTTCTAAGAACCCACAGACCGTTGAATTTATGAGAAGATATCGTCTGTTGGATGAAAAGCTTGACGCCCTGATGAGTCAGGATACTTTTAATTTGGATGCTTCGAGCATGTGTTTAGTGCTAGGTCTTGTAATACCTCCGAAGTTCAAGACGCCAAATTTTGAGAAGTACAAAGGGGATAGTTGTCCGAAGCAGCATTTGGTAATGTTTCGCAGAAGAATGAACTCGTATGTCCACCACGACAAGCTTATGATTCACTGTTTTTAGGACAGTCTGAGTGGAGCATCGTTGAATTGGTATATGCAGTTGGAGAGTGGTTGCATTAGATCATGGTCAGATTTAGCCAATGCCTTTGTGAAGCAGTACAACTACAATCTCGACATGACTCCCAGCCGCATGCAGTTGCAGGAATTATCTCAGGCAGACAATGAATCCTTCAGAGGGTATGTACAGAGATGGAGAGAGTTAAATGCTCGTGTTCAACCACCACTTCTGGATAGAGAATTGGTTGACATATTCATGGGTACTTTGCAAGGCCATTACTTCGATAAGATGGTTGGTAGTGGGGCATCAAACTTTGCTGACCTGATGATAATGGGAGAATGCATTGAGAGCGGAATCAAGAGTGGAAAGATTCGAGACATCTCAGATACCTCAGTTTATGAAAGCAAATCAGTTGTCAGTTCTCAAGAAGAATGGGAGAAAGAAAGTGATGCTATCCCGGAATCTCTCGTACCTCAGATTCAGTTTTCAGACACTTCAAGTGTTTAGAGTCAGCAACCTGTTAGGGCTGTATATCAGATATATGTTCCCCTCCAGAGTCAATATATATACCGTTATCAGCCGCGTCAGCACGCTCGACAAAGACCAAGGAAGCCAGAGATGCATTTTACTCAGTTGTCGATGTCGTACAGTTAAATGTTGCCGGATTTGATCAGAGGTGGGTTGATAGTGCCGAAGAAGATTAATTCGGAGATTCCTCCGTATCTGCCAGGTTTTGATGTCAACGCCCGCTGTGAGTACCATTCTGGGGCACAAGAGCATTCAACCGAAGACTGTAAGATGTTAAAGAGAAAAATTCAGACTCTGCTTGACTCCAACATGTTCTCAGTCACGGCTCAGGGTGTCCAGATCAACGATCTTCCATTGTCCAGTCATGTGGGTTCAGAGGAGTATCAGACTGGCTTTGTTGAGCAATTCTGAAGATGGCTGGTTCAGCAGCAAATCAAGACTTGAAATCCTAGTTCCCCGAAGCTGGCAATTTCTTTGTTATGTCATTTCCGTGCATTTGTAGTTTCCTTTCTGTTAAAGTGAAAATCTCATTTGTAAAACTTGTTTGTTTTCAATTGATAATGATAATGAAATGAATATGCATGTTTTGATTAAATCCATTTGTGTTTACTCTATGCTTTTATTGAGGTCAAATGCTTGTTTAAGCGGAATCCAAGGGAGGATGACGAAGTTGAAAGATGCGCACGCTTTCGATTGCATGCTTTTGAATAAAATCTGCTGATGATGTACATGCATTGCTTCAAATTCTTAAACACCGGAGATATAAGGATGATAATCCCTTGTCAACCCCTTTGAGCCTAGTAGTAGGATTTTCTTTCTGAAAACAAAAAACCCTCAATCTTAACCTGGGGCAGGGTAGGTTTCAGTTAATTTGACCAAGCATCCGAATTGAAAAAAGAGTGTTCCCGTGCGAGGATCAATCACACCTGTAGAGATCGTACCTGAAAACCACAATGGTTATCCATCACCGACCAAAGAGTGAGACAGTCACAATCCTTTCAACAAGTCAGACAAGCCGGTGTCACATGATTCGTTCTCGAAAAAGAATTAAAAGAACAGAAAAAGAAAAAGGAAAAGCCCGCTAAGTCAATAACTTGAAAACAAGTGGCTTAGGAAAAAATTGGGGCATCCCGCTGGGCTTTGAAAAAATATACTCAAAAGAGTTAGTCCAGGAAAAAATAGGGAGATATAAAAATGACGAAAAGCAAGTCGTGTGACTCCAGGCACCAAAGACGAAAAGCGAGTGACTGTTACTCCAAAAACTTGTGGTTTCCTAAACTATCACTCCTGTCATTCAACCTTTGAAAAGTGAGCAAGTGTCGAATTAGCTAGACATAGGATTGGAGAACATTAAGGAGAGTGGGTGGGTTAGGCAGAACTTTGAGCCTGATATCCTTTCTTTTTAACCGTGAACTTGACCGCGTAACAACCCTAAAAAGTCCTAATTGAATCAGGTTTGTTTTGAGAGCATACTTCGATAAAGATCGCGTCGAAACTGACTCCTAAAAGGATTCTTCTTACCATGTTGGTATTGATATTGGTATTATGATAAGTGATTCCTTCACTATATGTCATAACTTTTTTCCCGTGAACAGACTTGGATTCCAAAACTGTCATATGCATTGCATTAATGTTATCTTTTGCAAAGCGATTATTTTACTTGCGAGTAAGCACTTGACATAAGGAAAGTTTCTACAGTGGAAAGTTTCGTGCAGAGCGCTTGAGTACTCTGTTGAGCAGGGGCAAGCCATATCAAATGATCATGTCAGGGGAATCAGTCGCCCGAAGATGCAGTTAATCTGGGGCAATCAGGTCGAGATTTGGTAAATCTCTCGAAGGTCAGTTGGTTAGGGGCACTCCTCCACATATTAGTCAATCAGGGGCAAAGTCATTTGAAGGCTGGGGCAGGTCACCCCGAGAGCTATCCTTATTCAGAAGACAATGAATTCGAAGCACCTCTCCGAGGTTCATGATGCTGAGGCAGTTCATATCTAACCATCAGGGTACAGAGATTCCAAGTCTCCTTTCGAGGAATATTTCTACAGAAATCCCATAGGATGGGGCAAAATTGGAAGCAAAGAAACTGTTCCTCTCCATATTTTCAGAGATACTCAGAGCTATTCAAGCGGGTCCAGTCAATGTTCAAGTTCAAGACGAATGTCGGGAAGTTATGTTAACCATCCCCTGACCCGTTCTCATAAGCCTTGTATCCAGACAAACCGTTTTCTTAAATCTTATATCCAGACAAGCCGTTTTCCAACCCTGCATCCAGATAGGACATTTCCCAACGTCAGCCGTATTTGACCTTTCACAAATAACTTAAAGTCCAATTCCTATTGGCAACCACCAGAAAGCCTAATCCCTATTGGCGCATCATTCCAAAATCCAATTCCCATTGGTACCCAGGAAGATTTCACCTGGTCTTCCCCGACAAGTCCAATCATACTTGGCACATTCGGTTACCCCCAGTGGAGTTGGCTTCACCTCTTCAACATTTATTTTGCTGGAGTAGTTCTTTTGCATCCAGCTTTCCCCAGCAGCCCGAGTCTGCATTTGCATTTTTGCATATAGTTATCATATTTGCATCATCTTTGCATTACATCCTCAAATGCGTAAAATTTCCATTTCGTATGGAGCATTACGCCATAGAAAAAAATTCAAACATATGCATGCGAAGCATAAGCCAGTTTTGTTAGCCTTCCGTGGCAATTTTATTCAACTCTTCATTTAAGACAATGATATATCAACAGCCTGGTTCAGTCGACTCATCTGCTTGCTTTCTTTTGGGTTCTAGATCATACGTCAGTCATGCTTTGTCCATCAGCCCTCTGATGATGACATCTCCAAGCAGATTTTCTTTGTCCGTCAGTCCTCTGATGATGACATCCCCAACAGGTTTTCTTTCCATCGATCCCTATTGACGAAGTGGTTCTGAAGTTCGCCGAGGTGTTCTTTGGATTTGTTTCTTTCCGTCTACCATTAGACGATGTGGATTTTGGATATCTCTTCCCGTCTACCCTTAGACGAGGTGGTTCTTCAGACAAGTTTTCTTCCGTCTACCATTAGGCGATGTGATATTTTAGATGTGATTTTTTGGGATATATCTCTTCCCATCTACCCTTAGACGATGTGGCTTTATGGGTATTTCTTCCCGTCTACCCTTAGACGATGTGGCTTTATGGGTATTTCTTCCCGTCTACCCTTAGACGAGGTGGTCCTTCGGATGTGGATATTTCTTTCCGTCTACCCTTAGACGATGTAAGTTTCAGTATGTTTGCTTCCCGTATACCATTAGACAACGTGATCTTGGAGATGGTTGTTTCTTCCCGTCTATCCTTAGACGATGTGATGTTTTGGATATGGTATTTTTGCCCGTCTACCCTTAGACGAGGTGATATTTTCGGATTTGTTGTTTCTTCCCGTATACCCCTAGACGATGTGGATTTTGGTTATGATTTTTCTCTCCGTCTATCCTTAGACGATGCGAGCTTTAGATTTGGTTTTCTCTCCGTCTATCCTTAGACGATGCGAGTTTTGGATAAGATCTTCTCATGGGGTTGAGCCGGCCTTCGGGTTCGATGCCTGTTTTTATTTAATAGATACCTGACGATGAGGTCAGATGTTTTTCCAAATTGACGCAGAGGCATGACAGCGAAGTCAGAGGTTCAGTATCCACTATGTGATATCAGACGATCTTTTCGACTTAGTATCGACGATTTGAAATTGTTAATCAGTTTGCTTGTTGCCGTTGCAACTATCAAATTCAGTTATTTCTGGAGATTTTTGTCCTCATCAGAGTTTGCAGTTCTGTTTTTGCGGTTGGCAAATTTCCGGGTTCTTTGGTATTCAACCGTCTTTTACCTTTGAACGTTTGAAAGTCGTTCGCTTTTCAACCCTTCAGGTCCAAGTCGCTTAAATAGGGGCAGTCGTTGTACCCTAAAACTTGACCAACCATTTCTTGTAATTTGACTTATGTTTCGTTTTATTTGCACTTGCATCTGCATACCGCATACTGTGCATTTTTTCGGTCAGATTGATTTTATTGGGATTACAGCCCTTTTTCTCGCGTTTCAGACGTTTCAAGCCAGTTCAAATAAGGAGGTTTATTTTGGAATTTGTGCTTTTCCTAGTAATTTAGTCAGTGCTGTTATTTTTGGGGATATTTTGCTCTCCACCGTTTATTTCGCTGCATTCTCGCACTTTTATTCATTGTTTTAATTGTTTTTCATAAGAATTATTAATAATTTTCTAGAATTTATTATGTTAATTTTGACATAGAAATTAGAGTTTTAAATGGTTTTTTAGATTTAATATCTCTATTTTAGATATTATAAATTTTTAATAGTATTTTTTAGAGTTAATTGTTTTTTAGAATATTAGGTTTTTATTATTTTAGAATGGTTTAGATCCTTTATTAGAATTTATCAATCTTGACTAGAATTTAATTTGAATTTTATTTAGTTTTATTCAATTTTCAGACTTTTAGGATTTTAACTAATTGTTATTTTACTTAATTGAGTTGATTTGTTTTAATCCACACGGCATCAGCTTTTTCATTAAGTCGGCATTTATATTAACCTTTTCTTTTGTCTTTAACTAGTTTTAGTTAGCATATAGTTTAAGTTTTTAAACTAGTTCATTAATCATTCAATTTCATTTGTCAGCTTTATTAACCATTTAATCATTAACCGTGTTTACATTAATCAGTCATTTAATCAAGTCTAGTCCATGCCATGTGTCGTGCTGTCAGACTATAAATACCCTGTTCACACTCTCTCTCATCAGCTGACACGTTTTCCAAAAAAACCCTAATCCAGCTCCACCGGAAAAATCAACGCTCACCATCCCCTTCGCCGGAAAACTCATCGGCATTCAACCATCTCGCCGGAAAATTCATCACACCTTCATCATATTTTCTAGATCTTCATACGAATCATCAACTCATGAACATTTCTTCCAGATCTGAAGCTTCACCATCATCTGAAACCTTCAAACTACTCTTGAAATGAACAAATAAAACACCTTTAATCTCACCTCCGATTCATCATCCGTCATGAACAATTCATTAAACTTTCATATAATTTTTCCAGCAACTTCCTACGAAACTCATCCACGTTCATACCAACTTCATCATTTTTTCCAGAATTCATCATCCTCATGCAATATTTTCCAGATCTTCAACATTCGTCTAAACCTAGATCTACCTTCGTCTTCATCATCTGCAAAACTCATTCTAAACCTTCAATTCATAAAAGTTTTTCCTAGATCTACAACAACTCACAACGCCAGATCGTCATCGTCACCGTAAGAACAACATGAAACATCAACTCCTTCCATCACTACCAAACTTCAAACCCTCCGATTTTGTGACTCAACAAGATCTGAGCCCAAATCTTCAACATGCAAACCACAAATCCAACCGTCTTCATTCTCAGATTTAACTTCAACAAAAACTCATTCCTCCTTAAAATTTCGTCTGCGATTTAAATTGATGAAGAGAGTGGCATCTAAACAACAACCGATAAACTTCAATTACACCGATACATCTTCAATCACCTTCACAACAACAAAGCTTCGCAAACTCCAGATCTGGACCTTCAAACACGTCATCAATCATTCTCCAGTTCAACCTTCTGCAAACGCGAATCATGCATACACAAACTCCAAAATGTGATTCCAACCTTCATCCTCACTACGGATCTTCATCCGTCAACTTCAACAGAGCTCACCTAATATCACGGCACTCAACATAAATTGGATTATTAAGGATTTGTGTCTGTTTTTGTAGGTCGTACGTAGGTGATGGTAAAGGGAACGTATAAGAGTGTGAAGGAAGAAGTTCTGGTCGGCGGCGGCGGAGTTAGGTTTTGGAGATGAATGTGATGTGAAAGAAGAGGAAAGTTAGGGTTTAGCTAGATGAAGAAGAAGAAGACTCCGTGATACTCCTTGAACTGGTTAGTGGGCTTTGGCCCATTTGTTTTCAGTCTCGTACCCCCGTATTCCTTTGCACACCCCTTCTGGTTGTTGATTTTGCTTTTGATTTGGGCTTTACAGCCCTTAAGCCCAACTGTGTGGCATTTTGCTCTCTGTACCCCTGTTCTGGACTGTACCCCCTGTTGCTATTATTCCTTTTTGGTTTTTTTTTTGTAATATGCTTTTGATATCATAATATATATACTATATTTTCTTGTAGAAATTTTTTGGTATTATATTTCTTTAGGATATTTTACATGTTAATATTTTATATACTATTTTCTTTTAAGTTTTCTTTTAAATTTCTTTAGAACTTTTTTCTTTTAGAAGTTTATTTCAATTTTAGAAGTTGAGTTCTTCTTCCCATTTGTTATTGGACTTTTCATCTTATTTTCATCTTGTTTTGGTCGATGACGAGACCTCTGTAAACCGTTATTAATCAAATTGTTGATGGATAATGTAGGATCCGAGACCACTTCTTTCTCTCCTTATTTCTCTTCTTTTTCTTCTGATTTTATTTTGAATTTCTTCTGTTTTGGCCCGTGTGACACAATCCAATTGGAGAATGATTCTCAATATCATTTCTATATATTGTCTTTGACACAGATATCAATACGCGACCTCCTATAGCTCGACTTTTCTTATAAGTCGAACTACGACGGTTTTGCGTCACATTGGTCCTGATTAGAGTTCAAAGTTTCATCTTCAAGGATCAAAAGAGGAGAAGCTTGGAAAGGAATCTAGCACACAAAGTCAAGGGTCAACGGAACCACTCCATTCGGTAACATTGTTTTTATTTCATTTTTATTAAACCGTCGAGTGTTGTGAGTGATAACGCGAAATCATATCGTTTATTTGACTTGATTTACATGCATTTATTTGCGACAATTGTTAATTTATCTGGATTTATGTTCCATCATGCGGTTAACTTACTATGTTTTGCAGATTGTGGAGAATTTGGATTAAAGAAAGAAAAGAAGAAGAAATGGAAGGAAAAGAGAGAAGAAAAACAGAAAATAACAGAGAAACGGATTTTGTGCGTGTGACGCTCGTCACAACTTCCTCACGGTCGTCACATCCTTCACGGTCGTCACATCCCTCACGGTCGTCACGTGCAACACGGTCGTCACAAGAGTGTCACGACCGTCATGAACCAAATATCAGAATGACGTCCAAAATCAGAAGTAGCCACGGTCACTCTCAACTTAATTTCTTCCTACACTTTCTCCACTAACTGCCCACTACTGGAAGTTATTCCCACTTCCTCCATAACTCATGCATGATCTTTGGAAGTTGAGAAAGAAAATACCTCCTATAAATAGGCCTGAGATTCACAGCATTGAGGGAGGCTTCGACGTATCAAAGTGTTGCCGAAATTTCCATTGAAGCCGAATTTACGTTCTTGCATTATTTTCCCATTTCCTTTCCTTTTTATTTTCATTTGTACCGCTTTACTTCCTTCCTGTACCTTTACTTCTCGCCAAGGTAGAATCTTGCTGACATTGTGGAGGACTACTCGAGGATACAAGATCAGTACGATTTATAGGTTTTTATTAATCAAATATTTATTTTGTTTCCGTCATAATGCATATTATATTATTGTGCTGTTTATGTTTATTTCCATTTGCATTAATTATCATGTCTAGCTAAATTAGTTTTATCGGTATGTAATCAAATTAGTAGGATGGGATTCGATAATACCCGGTGCACCTTCCCTTTTACAAACACCTTTCTGGCCGTAGTTTTTAATAAAAATATTCTAAATAAACCTTCGTCACGAAAGCGAGAAATTATTTATAGTAGTTTTGCCACGAGAGTGGGAAATTCATTAAGGCACGAGTCGGCACGCGAAAGCTGGGATTCAAACCGGATAATAAGATCTAGGCATTGATTTTAAACACAGCAAAAGCACTTTAAAAGAAATCAGAATTTATTTGTTTTCAAAAAGTAGTTTTAACCCCAAATGGAACTGCAAGAGTGTACATTCCGCCTTAGAATTATGACCCGTGTCAACAACCATCATGAGGCAAAGGTCTTTAAACGAGTATTTTCTCCTGAAAGTGTTTGCAAAGACTAAAAAGCACTGGCGACCTGTGGAGTCCCCGAAAACTAAAGCATTATATACCGATATCTCTTTACCGCTCTTCCTTAAACCAATAATCTTTATTTCCGTTGTATTTAATTTCATTCGCATTTGAATTTCCTAATTCCATTAGCCTTAGCTTTATGCCGCGACAATAGATAACGGTAGGTTGACATTGTTCTCTGTGGGTTCGACAAATCTTTTATATTACTTCGATATTTCCGAGTACGATGGATGTGAGGGCACAACAGAAGAGTTGCCACCTTTCGTTATTTATCCCTCAGAGCGGGAAAGGAAACGATCGGAAAAACCTAACGAAAAAGGGTAAGACAAGGTCATCGCAACCGTTGTCTGGATTTGGGAGTCAGTTACGCAAGGGGAAGGTATTAGCACCCCTCACGTCCGTCGTACTCGACGGGATCCTCGCTTGTTGTGTTTACTTGGACGGGTTGGTTTTATTCTATCTACCTATCACGGCTGGCTTAAACAGAAAAGAAAAATGACTCGGCAAAGCGTCGCACTTTATGCATACGTATTCTCATCAGAGAATGAAAAATCAGAGTCAACGTAGTTCGGCCTACGACATGTTATGGGGGAAGGTAGCTCTCCAAGACATCGCCATCTTGTGCCTACGTACTCTTAACAGGTATGAGAGATCAGAGCTCACGTAGTTCGGGAAACTACGGTTTATTTCCTGTCTTTTACGAAAGAAGTGTTTTTTTTATTGTGTTTGCGATTTTAATCACACTAGAGACTATAACCTGAGAGTGAATGTGTCGCATGTCACCCAAAGGGTACCATACTAAACATCCAGACTGTGGAAAAGAAACTCTCCCACAATCCTTTCCCAGATAGCTTAAGGCTCGTAACGTACGAAAGAAATCATTCATGATTACTGTATCTTAGGCTGTTTTGAGATGAAAAGAGAACGGGCCCAACTAGGAGGGAAACTATCAAGTCCTACTATTGTCATGCCAAGGATTCATCCTATGGTTGAGGTTTGAACAGGGAACTCCTAGAAGTTGTCATGCATAGGTTTCAACCTACAGTTCTATCATCAATTCCTTATCAAAAGAAATGAGAGTCCTAAGGGATCGTGTCAATGATACACAGAAACAGATAAAGCATCAGCTTAAACAGTAAAATGCATGCAATGCAAGTGAGGGAGGAAATGTGTGTGGGGCTTCAGCCTCCACAAGCTCATCTCAACCTCAAGCCAGAATGGATAACAGTAATCGTACTGAAATGAAACAACATGTTATCAAGCAAGAACAGTAAACTGCAGTCATACAGATAAAATGAAATAAAATGCCATCAGGCAAACAAACCACATGGGCAAGGGAGCTGGGCTCTACCGAATACCCGCAAGCAAAGCCACACAGTAACAATACAAGCAGAGGGAGCAACTCAACCTCTAGTGCAATCATGCTCCTAGATTCTACCTAGTCTAGATATGAACTTATTCTAATGCATCAAGCAAGTCAAACAAAACACATCAATACAGAAAAAAGAAAAAGAAAAGCAAGCAACTCCTCTCTCAACTCCAAGCTTCAGCTCTTCCAACAGCAACTCAGTCTTCAGACTTTAATCACTCTTGACAAACCTCAATTTGCTTTTCCAGGTTTCAACCCTTCAACATAAGTTTCAACTTATCTTCTCTGAGCTTCAGCTCCTTGATCAGCTCCACCTTCAGGCTTCACCATCAATCATAAGTATCAACTTGATCTCCTTTAGGATCTCCAAGTATCAAAGTAAGTATCAACTTCCTTTGTTCTTCAAGCTTCAGCTTTTCAAAATCAATCTCAACCACTTAGAAGTGTCAACTTCATCCTTCAGTCTTTACTTCATCTACAGGGGTCTTCAAGTATCCACTTGCTCTTGCTGCTCTTCAAGCTTCAGCTGGAATGGCAATGCTCAAGGATTCATCCTCTTCTACACTCTTCAATGAATTCTTCATCTTCAGGCTCAAGCTCAGCATCTCTCAAGATGATCAAACCAGAGGAAATCACTTATTGGATAAGCTGGGGATATTGAACTGCTTATTGACCACCAAAGGTGACCTATAAGGGTTCAACATCAAAGGAATGGTTCCCTCAAAAGTTCCACTTCCTTGGTACAATCACTTATCCCTCCAAAGGAGAGAGGTGTATACCATGGAAGGACTTTGAATCATAGGGAGGAATGGAAGTGAATGATACCATCCATGTTTAAGAAAGAATTTAACTAGGTCTAAACTCTTCCTAATCCCTAACCCTAAAAACAAAGCAACACAAATAAGATCAAGCTCTAAAGCTCCTCAATGCATATTCAAGTCTTCTACTATGCTCCTCAATGCTCCTTAGAACAATACCAAGCTCTCCAAACCCACAAAGCAAAGCAGATGAAAATACAAGCCCACAAGGGCAACACAAACAACAATCAACTACCAAAATCATCTAAAAATAGTATACTACTATATTAAATCCTAATATAATTTCTAAGGGATCTTACATACCTACCCTTAATGCCCTATATGCCCCATAGTCTAATTTGTCCTAAAAACCCAAAATTCTAGTGTTATTATGGACCTATGTTGAAGTTTGACCTAATTCTACACAACCTAATGTCATCTAATCAAAACTATCCTAAAATTCATCAAAAAATTATGGAATAAATCCAGGGGGAAACTAAAGCATATATCTAACTATCCTAAAACGAATGGTCTAAAAATGCTAAGGGAACTACCTAAACAAAATTCTACAAATTCATGGATCAACATAAAAGAAATAAAATGCAATAAAAGTAGAAAATATACAAAAAATATTAAAAATGCATGAAAGGAAAATATTTTTATGTGATAATTCTCTAGACATGAATATGAAATGGGAGCAAAAATCCCCATTAAAAAAATCATTAATTTTCAAATTGATATGAATTTTCAAATATTAAAGTAAAATGGAAGAAAATGAAATTAGAACATGGAAGCTGGGGTGCAGGACGTAACAAAACATAGTTCATTATGCGCTTGGGCCCAGACTGGGGGGTTCAGAAAGCAAAGCGCTAAGCCTAATTCATTAATCAGAAATTAATTAGAAAATGAAAAAAAAAATATAAAAAGAACGGTGCAAATAGAAGTGGAATTCAGTTCAAAATGGAGTGGGCCTCGTGTGTGGGGTGTGGTCAGCAATCCAGCCCAAATCCCCTTAAATGAAACGCTGCGTTTCCTCATGCTTCAGACTTTTCCTTCACACGCGAGATCAAATCCTGGCCTTTGGATCCTCAATCAGTCAACTGGTCCACGCCTGATCCAACGGTTTCATGGTCGTCTTCTCCAATTTCAAATTTCTGGAGGGAGAACTCCATTGAAACAGAGCTTCGACTCCTCCTTTCTCCTCATTCGAATACCCTCAAAACCTCATCAAAATCCAAAATGGAAAACCCTAACATGCTCCATTTTCCACACTGAATCTAATCATGATCTCAAATCCTGTTGAATCTCACTCAAACTCCAAACACGAATCAAACCTCAAATTATGCCTGAACATCAAAACTAAAGATTCTTGAAATTGCTTACACTAAAATGTTCACCTCCTATCACTGATCAACCTCCACTAAAGTACTAAGATTATCACTCAAGATTCAGGGAGTTCTTGGTCCAAACAGAAATCGTGTCAACAACAAAACCATCACCAATTCTCTTCAAACTTTCCAGAAATGATCTCCTAGTTATCCCTAACCATTCTAACCTATTAATTCTATCTAATTCTACTTAAATTAGAGTGTAGAGAGAAAGTTACAAACCTGGTAAAATTGAGTGAACAGATGGAGAAATCCTTCAATTCAGGCCTTCAATCTTTCCTAATTCCTTCACTGAGTAGTCTTCTAGCTTCTGTATGCAAAAAGAATGGTTGAAATTGCTTGATTCTTGGAAACCGATCTTGAATTGCAGAGGTGAAAATCCAAAAGCTCATGCACGATTCATCAATGGAATTGCCCTCAATTTGATCTACACACCTTCACTATGATGTATAGAATGTGTTTGTGTGGAAAGAATGAATGGAAATGAAGAAGAATGAAGAAATGGAACTTGACTTGCAATGGAAGATTCTTGATCTCACTCTCTCTTCTCTGCACCAATTCTCACCAACCTTGCATCTGAGCAAGTCATACATGTTATATAGAGTGGTTTAGAATCATCTAGAACCCTCTAGGATCATCCAATGAGTATTTGAACTTCTCATGTCATGACATTTTGATTTCAATTCTCCTTATGTGCTATCTCATGCCATGATCCTTGTAACCTTTGATTCTGACTTGAAATTCTCCCCATATGAGATTTATGATGAGTTACAATGCATAACCAACTTGCTTATTGAGTTTTGTTGAGTTTTGCTTTGGTACCTTAATATGCAAGTAAGCCATTTCCAAAGCAGCCCTATGATCCAAACCCCAAATCAAAATTGTGGCTGAACCATTGTTCTTAGAATGTCATTTGGAGTCAAAATGACCTATTATATGACATGGTTTGGATTTATAGCTTGTGATTTCCAATTTTCAATTTCACCTTAATTAACTTATGCCTCCATTTTAGGCCATTTTCATCATTTTTTGATACAAGCCTTTTCAATATCTCATGACCCCCATACTAGACTTAAAACATCATTCTAAGCAAGTTTGATGTTGAATATTTTTCCATTTGAAGCTTGGAAATAGGAGATATGGCCTTATGCTTGAAATGACCTATAACCTCCAAATGACCAAAATGCCCTTGACTTGTCAAAGCCATAAGTTGAGTTCTACAAATCCTATCAAGGACTTCTAGTACTCTCTAGAAAGCTAAGAAGATGCTCTACAACATTAATGTTGACCAAGAATCCATAGGAAGCATCCTACTAGGGCAAACGTTGGATGCAAGTTGGGTGACTTTCAAGGACCCAGATTCACATACCTCAGATGACCTGTAATTTGTCAAAGTCATAACTTGAGTTATACAAATCCTATCAAGGACTTCTAGTACTAAAATTAAAGCTAAGGACAAGCTCTACAACATTCATGTTGTGGGGAAGATGAGATGACAATCACATCTTGAGCTAAACTGCCTTGAAGATAGGGATCAAACTAGGGGATTTTACACTGTCCATCCTTAGAAACCCTAGCTTAAAACTTCTCAAACTCCTCAATCATGATGAGTTGGTCTAGGAATCATCCTTATAGCACTTCAATGCATCATTCCATGATCACATGGCTCTTGTATTAGGTCTCAACCCTCTCCAAATCATCAGTTGACCTAGGGTTGACCCAGTCAAACCCTAATTCCACCACTCATGGCTGAATCTTCTGAATTCTTGTACAATGACCTCTCTAGGCTTCATGATGGCTTTCAAGACATCGCATAAGATTTATCAAAGCTTCAAGTCCATTCTCATAGTCTCAGAATCATCTGAGGAGCTCCCACAACTCTCAAGTTATGTGACACACAACCTTGGTTTCAACCAATTCCTCTGAGGATCTCTTGAGTTCTCTGACAAAGGTATCAACCTTTGAACACTTGAACAAACTTCTTGACTTTCTTCATAGCCTCATATAACTCTTTCTAGGTAATCCCACCTCTTGATCTACTGCCCACATATCAATGAGATGCAGATGATGAATACAATGAGCCACAAACTTGGTAAATAAATGTTGGTCAAATTTTGGGGTGCAACAGCTGCCCCTATTCAAATGGCTTGAACTTGACTGGGTGAGGCGAACGGCTCTCAGCCAATCAAGGTGCGAGACGGTTGAATACCGATAAACCCGGAAATTTACCAACTGCATAAGCACACGGTACTCTAGTGGGAACAAATCTTCGAAAAACCGAAATAATAGTTGCACGGCAACTAGCTGGAGACATACTGATCTGAACCTTTCATTAGTTATCCACATTAAATTCCTCTGACATTGTCATCAGACACCTGACCTCGCCGTCGGACAACCAAAACACCCAACATCGCCGCTGGAAAACTAAAAAATCTGACATCGCCGTCGAACAACCAAAATACCCAACATCGTCGCTGGAAAACTGACATCGCCGTCGAACAACCAAAATACCCAACATCGCCGCTGGAAAACTAAAGAATCTGACATCGCCGTCGAACAACCAAAATACCCAACATCACCGCTGGAGAACTAAAGAATCTGACATCGCCGTCGGACAACCAAAATACCCAACATCGCCGCTGGAAAACTAAAGAATCTGACATCGCCGTCGAACAACCAAAATACCCAACATCGCCGCTGGAGAACTAAAGAATCTGACATCGCCGTCGGACAACCAAAACACCCAACATCGCCGCTGGAAAACTAAAGAATCTGACATCACCGTCGAACAACCAAAATACCCAACATCGCCGCTGGAGAACTAAAGAATCTGACATCGCCGTCGGACAACCAAAACACCCAACATCGCCGCTGGAAAACTAAAGAATCTGACATCGCCGTCGAACAACCAAAATACCCAACATCGCCGCTGGAGAACTAAAGAATCTGACATCGTCGTCGGACAACCAAAATACCCAACATCGCCGCTGGAAAACTAAAGAATCTGACATCACCGTCGAACAACCAAAATACCCAACATCGCCGCTGGAAAACTGACATCGCCGTCGAACAACCAAAATACCCAACATCGCCGCTGGAGAACTAAAGAATCTGACATCGCCGTCGGACAACCAAAATACCCAACATCGCCGCTGGGGAACTAACCTATCTGACATCGCCGCCATCCCACTATAACTCTGGGAAACACCCGACATCGCTGTCAAGTACTCAACATAATCTGACTTCGCCGTCAAAACAAACATCCAGCATCGCCGTTGGAGAACTCAAAATAATCTGACCTCGCCGTCAAAAACGAACATCCAACATCGCCGCTGGAGAACTAAGGAATCTGACCTTGCCGTCAACTCTCAACATCGCCTGACCTCGCCGTCAGGGTGAAGAAACTTCATTGGGGAATTGGTCACACGGTAACCGGTAATACATAGTCGATCATGCCATCAGGCATTCAACGACCACTGTCGGGCATCAGCTGGACTTCAACCATCAGGTTGATCATGCCATCAGGCATTCAAAGAAATTGTCGGGCATCAGCCGGACTTCAACCATCAGGTTGATCATGCCATCAGGCATTCAAAGAAATTGTCAGGCATCAGCCGGACTTCAACCATCAGGTTGATCATGCCATCAGGCATTCAAAGAAATTGTTGGGCATCAGCCGGACTTCAACCATCAGGTTGATCATGCCATCAGGCATTCAAAGAAATTGTCGGGCATCAGCCAGACTTCAACCATCAGGTTGATCATGCCATCAGGCATTCGAAGAAATTGTCGGGCATCAGCCGAACTTCATCAGCAAGTCGGGAATAGAATTCTTGGTCAATCATGAGCCAACTGGGAACATCTAAACCTCTGCCATCAGGCACTCTGCATCAGCTGCGAGAACTGCTTCATTAACACGGTCAGACTTCAATCATGGAGTCTTCAAGGGAGATTTCAACTTCGCCGTTAGAAACCTGCTGGGGAGGACGCTTCGCTGCTGGGGATTCTGGAGAACTATCAAGTAACTCCGCTCCGGGGGTCCAGAAATCATTCTGAATAAATCAACTCTGCCGAGGACTTCAAGAATCATCTTGGACAAGTAACTCCGTCGAGGACCTTCAAGAATCATCTTGAACTGATAACCACGCTGGAGCTTTCAGGAGTCATCCTGAGCGAACACTCTGTTGGGGATTTCAGGAATCATCCTGGGCAACCATTACTGGGGACTCTTAGCATCAGCTTGAGCAACCAACTCTAGAGACTGCACTGGGGTCTTAAGAATCATCTTAAGCAAATGACCCTGCTGGGGAATTCAAGAATCATCTTGAACCGAAGACTTCGCTGGGGATCTCAAGGATCATCTTGAGCAAGCGACTCCGTTGGGGAAAATGTCAGGAATCATCCTGAGCAATCAATTCTGCGGCGGAACACCTGCAAAACAAGAGCGGTAACAACCCATATCATGTTTATTATGCATATGCTTCGGCAATGGCATAATGCTCCACACGGTGGAAATGCTATGCGTTTATGATAAATGCTATGCAATCATGCACAATGATGTGATCCCGTCAGCAAAATAAATGCCGGGGGGAATTCTCCTGTCAAGGAGAAAGCACTACTCAGATAGAGGAATCATCCTGCTGAGGAGAACATGGTCCCGCCAATATCAATTGGACTCAGCCGGGGACACAACTTCATTTGACTGCTGCGGGGGAAACAACTTCAGTTGATTGCTGCAGGGGCACGAAACTCTACGAGAACCTGGACCTGCTGAGGGAAAGCGATGTCAATCGCGGGAATAAACTGCGTGGCCTTCATGGCTACTTCTCCAGAGATAACGGCTATGTGGGAAAACAACTTCAGTTGATGAACACTCCACTGGGGAAAACCAATCATGGCTTGAGCAGCTTCCGAGGATTCGGCTCTCTTGGGTATCTGCAAACTCGGCTGAGGAAGGAGAAATCATTCTACTTCACTGGAGAGAGTACGACTCTGCGGGGGAATCTCAATTCCGCTGGGGAAGAAGGAATCATCCGACTTCGGGGGAGAGTACGACTCTGGTGGGGAATTTCAATTCTGCTGGAGACTTCAGTCTGGCACCATCTGTTGCTGCATACCTCGGCGTATAAATAGTTTCCTACAAAACCTGCACTTGTGACCCGGTGCTGGGGGAGTGAACACGCGCTTCAGCGCTTGACTCAGCTGAGGAGGTGACGTTCCTTCAGGATACATCTGATTGGGGAGAGAATCATCTCTGCCTGGGGAGACATATCAATGCTCACGATCTCGCGTTCAGACTCTGCGGGGAGAGGCTACTGAACTCTGCTGGAGAAAGAGGAATCATCCTGCTTCAGGGATGCGCGCAGCGCGCTGTCTGGAATATGTTACACCTGTAACAACACAAACAAACAGACAAGATACCCTTCTCAAAGGGACCTATCAAGGTTATTATCTCGTGACAATGTTCAAGTATTTAATTGCTTCAATAATCAGTGGCCTAGGCCAGTAAGTTTATGTATGCGCATTTTATCAAAAACATCGGCGTTCTTTTTCACAAACAAAACAGATAAATGCTAAACAGGCAAACATAATTGCTGAATAATATGCATTTTATTGATAACGAACCCCTGAATGGGTAAAAAAATGTTTTACAACAGATGCAAGCTCCTGGAATGAGGAAGACGCGCAAAAATAAAACATAAATATACATCAGTATATACAAATGTCGGCAACGAGGCGTAGACGAACACCATGAGTTGATCCCTCTATGACCCACTCGACTTCGTTACTTCTCCGATGCTTCAGCTTTAGAAGAGATTGATTCAGATGAACGGCCCTCAGGTCCTCCAAACCACTAAACAATGAAAGTCCACACGCAGAACGCAGTCATTTGCTTTTTCAAATCCCTAACTTTTGCGTGAACCGCCCTTTGCGGGTTTTCAGTTCACCGGGATACCCTTTTTTTCCGAAGCCGCCCAGTGTAGGTTTTCGACTTCGCGGGTGTACCTTTTTTCAATTTATATCCCTAATTTTTGCCCGAACCTTTTATTCTGTTTTTGGTTCGCCGGGATGTCCCTTTTTTGCCTGGACTCTCCTTTTTTGTCCAGCGGGTCGCTTTCAAGCAAAGTATTTTTTAACTGCGTCCGCGTTCACCGGGGATGCAAAATCTTCACTATCCATCATGGACAACAACAAAGCTCCTCCCGAGAAGACCTTGCTGACGACATACGGACCTTCGTAATTCGGAGTCCACTTGCCCCGGTGATCGGAGTGTGGAGGAAGAATCTTCTTCAGGACGAGATCTGTAACACCCATTTTAATTATTTAGTCATTTTATTATTATTTTAAATATTATATGTTGATGTGCCCTTTGGTAGGGTGTATTTGATGATGTTTGGTGGGTGTCCCTGAGATGGGAGATCATTGGTGGTAATTTGGTGAGTTTATAATAATATAAGAAATAATAGTAATATTGGTGGTGGTATTAATATTATTATTATTATTATTATTATTATTATTATTATTATTATTATTATTATTATTATTATTATTATTATTATTATTATTATATTTATGATTATTATTAATATTTGTAGTAATATTATTAATATGGAGAATATAATATTATTATTAATATAGTTATTATATTATTATGATTTTTGGTGTGAATATGATAATATAATGAATAATAATAATATTGGTGGGGGTATTATTATTATATATTATTATATTTATTAGTATTATTAATATTATTATTATTTTGGTGAGATAATAATATTATTACTATTATTATTATTATTATTTTGGTGAGTTAATAATAATAATATTATTATTATTATTATTAATAGTATTATTATGATTAGTATTATTAATGTTAGTAATATTATATTAGTATTATTAATATTAAGATTATTATTATTCATATTATTTTATTATTAGTATTAATATAATTGTTATTATTATCATTAGTATTATTATTATTATAATTATAATTATTGTTGGGTGTATTACTATTATTATTATTATGTTGAATATTACTATAATATTATAATAGTATTATATTATATTATTTATTATTATTATTATAATGATTATTATAATTATTATATTAGAATTATTATTGGGAATATTAGTGGTTGAAATAAGTAAAATAAGAGGTGGAAGGGTTATTGGGAAGTTAGAATGGAAATATGAAAAGTCATGATAGAAACCGTGAGGAAGGAAATATGAAGGGGTAGCAAGGAGATATTAGAAAAGTTGGAATAGAGAGAAAAGGGATTACCATAGATCGTGGGAAATTGGTGTGATAATAATAATAATAATATTATTATTATTATTATTATTATTATTATTATTATTATTATTATTATTATTATTATTATGTTATTTTTATTAGTTATTATTATTATTATTATTATTATTATATTATTTTTATTAGTTATTATTATTATTGGGATAGGAAATAAAAAGGAAAATAGAATATGAAGGGATGGGGGAAGTATTAGAGAAAATAACACGATAGAAAGATGGAAGAGAGAAAGAGCGATAGAAAGAGAGAAGAGGAAAGAACGAGAGAAGTGAGAAGAACGAAGGAAAAAGGGAACGAAGAACGGAAAGAAAAGAGGAGGCCAAGAGACCAAATCCAGGAAGAATTTCATCGATCAACCGATTAACAAGGTAAGGGGGGAGAAACTTGATTGGGAATGGTATATACATGTATAGGGTAGTGGGGATTCCTTAACCCCGTAGGAATGTATCGTTGATGAAGTTTTATATTGACATGCTATTGATTGTTGAGTTATGTTGATGTTGATGGATTGAAATATGTTGAGTGTTGGTGAATTGTTGTTTTTGGTTAATTTGGCGTATAGGTTGGGTTTACGGTTTTAGGGAAGTTCTGTGTGACCTTTTTGATGTGTCGATAGATTGTTTAAGTGATGACTTTGGAATAATATGTATATGATGATGTACGGATGTTTGATGTTGCCATTGTTGATTGACTGTTGGTGTTGGTTTGGTTTGAGTAAGGTTCAGAGTAACTCTAAAGTGTCGGTAGTGTGCCGTAATGTTGATCTGGAGTAGAATTATAGGAAGATTGATAAGCCTAATATGCATTGGTCGTAATACGGATAGTATAGGAAGTGGATGTTATAGAATATGCTTGAATCAGAGAAGAGTGAGAATTCTGAACTGTGAGAACTTGAGAAGTCGCAGGCAACTCGCTAGCACTTCGCTTAGCGAGAAGGCAGCGAGCGTTCGCTAGGTGCTCGCCTAGCGAGTGAGGTAGCGAGTGAGTCTAGTAGGTTCTGTTTGCCTTCACGAGGAGGTTCTCTAAGCGAACAGGTAGCGAGCATTCGCTGGGAGCTTGCCTAGCGAGGGTGTAGCGAGCGTAGCAGAATGGGGTTTTTCTATGCTGTTATACTGTGAGCGCTAAGAGTGTAGTGCCCTTGGACTTTGTTGATTATAGGGGAGATGATTGAGTGTTATAGAGTGAGTACTCGGTGATAGTATGTGATTTCCGTTACTAATTATTTAAATGGATAAATAGTTGGTGTATGAATCATGCGGAGCATGGTGTAGTGATCAGTAGGATCGTGTATTCCCGAGTGGTGGGACGTGTTTATATCTTGGTGATAAAGTATGAACTTGTTTACTTGGTGATGGTACTCGTTTTCCTTGATATTGTTGGTGAACAATTGGTTAACGTATATGTATGTAGTGATCAGTAGGATCGTGTGTTCCCGGGTGTTGGGATGCGGTTATATATGGTGTTATAGTATGAATTTATTTACTATCTGATTGATTTATATGGTGTTGGTGTAATATATCTACACATATATGCATTGATGTATGATGATATGATCAGGAGGATCGTGTGCACTTAGTGTGCCTAAATATGATAGTTATGCATTGGTGTGTGCATATCATGGTGTTTTGGTGGGATGAATCATGTCTCAGGAGGAGCGTAAGTGATTCATCCGTACTCCTTGGTGGAGAATGGTGGGGGATAGATCATGTCTCAGGAGGAGCGTAAGTGATCTATCCAGGTTCGATTGAATGAACCAATGAGTCGGTACCGCATGCATGGTGTTGAGTTGCATATTTGCATTATAATATGTTATATTGTAATTTGAACAGTAGGTTCGTTATATGGAGTTGTTGGGGTGAATATTGGTGTGTTGGTGTGTTTTACTACCTTGTTTACATGTATTACATTACCAATATATTTTTGATCATGTTTTCTCACCCCTTGGTTGTTGTTGTGTCTGTGCTTCTCCGGAAGTACAGATAATCCAGGTACTTAGATAGCTTGGATGGTGGTGTGCCAGTCGAGTCTAGGATGCTCTGATACGTAACACGGGATATGGGTGTTTTAATTGTTTTATGTCAAACTTGTTGTAATCCTGTGACGTATCACTTTTTTTTGTGAATTATAATAATAAAGATTTTACGAAATTTGGCGGATGGCCGAGAATGTTGGAATAATGTTTTCCGCTGTATTATTTTTGAGAATAATTAATAAAGTATTTTTATAAAAATTTGGTGATGTGATATCCCACTATTTTGGGGAAAACTCTGATGTTTATTTATAATGTTTATATTTTATTTAATTTGGGAAGTGGGGTGTTACAATTGGTATCAGAGCAGGTCGGTCCGTCCGGCCAATGTTGTCTAGTGTTATTATTTCCTGGTATGCGACATGTGTGTAAAAACACTGTCGGTACATGTTGTTGGTTAACTTCATTGGTAGAAGTGGAATGATTCCAGTGGGGGAGAAGTTGTATTTCTCCGAAAAGCTACAGTGTGGTGGCTTAGTGTGTTGAGGAGTGATATTATAGTTTGGTAAAGATGGTTTGTACCCCATCATGATTTCGGCTGTCTATTAACAAATTGAGGAACTGATCACCCTTAATCTCTTGTTAATAGTGGACGGGATTGTGTTGGATGGGATAGACGTATCTTGCAAGCTTGGGTGGCGTGAGCAGTGTATAGTCTTGAGTTAAGCTAAGTGCTTAAGGGATTATTTTGAGGAATTTGGCATAAGACGGTGTTGAAGTGTCTATTTTGACTGAAACTTGGAATGAGAAGGAAAGTGAGAAAAATTGGGATTTGTCAATTAATTGCGATTGCCGGAGGTTTCTGGATGAGGTAGGTGATTTACTATCGGAGTGTGAAGTAAAGCTCACACGTTGACTTTGTTGTTGGAACGAGTCCGATATTAGTGACTCCATATGGTGTGTTTTCGTTGGGATTGGAGAAGTTGAAGAGTCAACTTGAAGACCTTCTAGGAGAGAGGTTCTTTTGTTTGAGTGTGCTACCGTAATGTGCACCAATTTTGTTGGTTAGACAGATAGAAGGTTTTGTGAAGCTTTGGGTGAACTATAGATAAGTGAACAGGGTGACTATCAAGGATAGGTGTTCGCTTCCAAGAGTTAATGATTTGATGGAACAATTGATCGAGGGATGTGAGTCCCTTGGTCATGTGATCTCGAGTAGAGTTCTTGTGGTGGATGGGACGAAGGTCAAAAGTTCTATCGTATTAGGAGGCTCAAAGATCTGCTGTTGAGATTGGAAGTAATTGAGTTTTAAATTATTCATAGATTTAAAATGTGTTGGATGGCTTCCTAAGTATAAAATTATTGTTGTACGTTAAATTCCGAGATCGCAGCTTTTTACGGAATCGAAATCGGACACTCGGAAGTCGGGTAACGGTCGAAAAGAGGATTTTGGGACTGTCATGTTCGCCTGGCGAGCATACTGGCGAACGTCCATATTCGCTGCGGTGTTCGCCTGGCGAAGGGGTCCTGGGAAGAAAATGTTATTCTGGTGTTTTTGCCGTAACGGGAGAACCGTAACTCGGAATGACGCGCGGTTCGAAGTGTTGAAAAGCTATTCAAATTATCTATGAGATGGTGAAGTATTGATATAGATTTAAGCTATTTATTGATGAAGTGTGTTTGAATTTTGTGGTAAGGACGGGCGGTACGGTATGTGTTCCCGCTATAACTCACAACTTGTTTGTCCACTTGGCATGGGATCTTCTTTAATTATTTATATAAGGCAATGATTGTGTTAATAAATGATATTTTAAGGTATTCGAAGCGTATAGAGGATTATGTTGAGCATAAGGAACTGGAGTTATCAGTGTTGGAAAAAGAGCGGTGATATACTTCCGTAAGGAAAGTTCTGCCGAATCCGATAGAACTAATTGTGGTGTTTGTGATGCTTGTTGATATAATTAGGGGATTTGCTAAAGACAACTTCAGCGAGTTTCAATTATGCAAAAGGCAACTTGAAGTGTATAAGAGAAATCATCCGACCAGTGATTTAGAGTTGGTTACTATTGTGATTGTACTGGAGTCGGAGTCTTCAAAAGTTCAGACTGAGATCGGAGATGTTTGGTGATCTTAAGAGTTTAAGGTGTTTGTTTAATTTGAATAAGACAAATATGAGGCATAGGAAATAATTGGGACTTCGAAAAGAGTACGACTTCGACTTGAATTACCATTGGGGTAAAGCGGACATGGTAGATGATGCAGTGAGTTAGAAATATTTGCATATACCGAAGATGATGGTGAAAAGAGTTAGAACTGATTGAGAAATTTCATAATATGCGTTTTGTGAGTAAGGATACTTCTTATGGAGTTAAGCTTTTATTATTAAGATCTGACTAGTGATATCCTTGAGAAGAATCGAGAAAGTCAGAAATCTGGGTTGAATAGTAAATTAGTTGAAATTGATAAATTAGAGTCGAAGAGTGGATTGTCGGGTTTGTGGAAATAATACCACGAGGTGTTATGATAGAGTATGTATATCAGATGTTGTTGAAGGGAGTAGGAGTACTCGTGAAGAAATACATTGAGGTAGATGGAGTATCCATCTCGGTGCTATGAAGAAGTAACCGAACTTGAGTAGATTATTTTTGAGACCATGGATAAGGAGAGGTGGAATATGCTAGTTAGAATTTTCGGAATTCGAAGAGTGAACATCAGAGACTGTTGAGTCTGATGTAGTCGTTAAATATTCTAGAGTGAAAATCAGGTAGTATTTTCACGAAATTGGTGTTGAGATTTCCAAAGAATTTGTAAAGACATAATTTTAATTTGAATTGTTAGGAGTGGATTAACTATTCCGTGTTGAGGATATACGAGATGCATATTGAGAAAGTGGTGAAGTTGGATGAGATACTGACGAATATTGTGTCAGATGGAAATTTGAGGTTTATATTGAGATTTTGGAGGGGCTTACAGGAAGCTTCGGGTACTGAGTTGAAGCTGAGTTCGACCTATCATCCGCAAACTGATGGTCAGTCAGAGAGGACTATTGAGTCTGTAGAGAATTGGTGAGAGCTTGGGTGTCAGATCAAGGTGGAGCGTGGGATGATTAATTATCGTTGATTGAGTTACCTATAATAACGGTTACCATCCTAGTGTCGGAATGGCACTATATGTGGCTTGGTGAGATAGGGAGTGTAGGACTCTCCTGTGTTGAAATAAATCGAGTGAGAGTGTTGTACTCAGACTTGAAGATTATGCTTGAGATGGCTGAGAAGATCGAGAGGATCCGAGGCAATATGTATTTTGAGGGTCACGCCGGTGACTGGTGTTGGTCGAGCTTCAAAATCTCAGAAGTTCGCACGTGTTCTGTAGTTGTATCAGAGTGGCGCAGCGGAGGCATGGGAGGAGTAACATGTTAGACTGTTTTTCTGTTGTCGCTGTGAATTGGCATGATATGTTTCATGTGTCTTAGTCGAGAAAGTACATTGAACCAGGTGGATGATGTACAAGTGAAAAATATTCCGATTGTTGAGGCATTGCTAGTTCGTTTTGGCGAGCGAGGAACAACTCCGAAGGGAGGAGATATCTTTGGTGAAAGTAGTATGGGGAGGTGCTGCAGAAGGCAGTGTGACCTGAGAATTGGAATAAAAGATGCGGGGAGCGTATCCGGAATTATTTCCATCAGATAATTTTCGAGGACGAAAATAACTAAAGTGGGGGAGAGTTGTAACACCCATTTTAATTATTTAGTCATTTTATTATTATTTTAAATATTATATGTTGATGTGCCCTTTGGTAGGGTGTATTTGATGATGTTTGGTGGGTGTCCCTGAGATGGGAGATCATTGGTGGTAATTTGGTGAGTTTATAATAATATAAGAAATAATAGTAATATTGGTGGTGGTATTAATATTATTATTATTATTATTATTATTATTATTATTATTATTATTATTATTATTATTATTATTATTATTATTATTATTATTATTATTATTATTATTATATTTATGATTATTATTAATATTTTTAGTAATATTATTAATATGGAGAATATAATATTATTATTAATATAGTTATTATATTATTATGATTTTTGGTGTGAATATGATAATATAATGAATAATAATAATATTGGTGGGGGTATTATTATTATATATTATTATATTTATTAGTATTATTAATATTATTATTATTTTAGTGAGATAATAATATTATTACTATTATTATTATTATTATTATTATTATTTTGGTGAGATAATAATAATAATATTATTATTATTATTATTAATAGTATTATTATGATTAGTATTATTAATGTTAGTAATATTATATTAGTATTATTAATATTAAGATTATTATTATTCATATTATTTTATTATTAGTATTAATATAATTGTTATTATTATCATTAGTATTATTATTATTATAATTATAATTATTGTTGGGTGTATTACTATTATTATTATTATGTTGAATATTACTATAATATTATAATAGTATTATATTATATTATTTATTATTATTATTATAATGATTATTATAATTATTATATTAGAATTATTATTGGGAATATTAGTGGTTGAAATAAGTAAAATAAGAGGTGGAAGGGTTATTGGGAAGTTAGAATGGAAATATGAAAAGTCATGATAGAAACCGTGAGGAAGGAAATATGAAGGGGTAGCAAGGAGATATTAGAAAAGTTGGAATAGAGAGAAAAGGGATTACCATAGATCGTGGGAAATTGGTGTGATAATAATAATAATATTATTATTATTATTATTATTATTATTATTATTATTATTATTATTATTATTATTATTATTATTATTATGTTATTTTTATTAGTTATTATTATTATTATTATTATATTATTTTTATTAGTTATTATTATTATTGGGATAGGAAATAAAAAGGAAAATAGAATATGAAGGGATGGGGGAAGTATTAGAGAAAATAACACGATAGAAAGATGGAAGAGAGAAAGAGCGATAGAAAGAGAGAAGAGGAAAGAACGAGAGAAGTGAGAAGAACGAAGGAAAAAGGGAACGAAGAACGGAAAGAAAAGAGGAGGCCAAGAGACCAAATCCAGGAAGAATTTCATCGATCAACCGATTAACAAGGTAAGGGGGGAGAAACTTGATTGGGAATGGTATATACATGTATAGGGTAGTGGGGATTCCTTAACCCCGTAGGAATGTATCGTTGATGAAGTTTTATATTGACATGCTATTGATTGTTGAGTTATGTTGATGTTGATGGATTGAAATATGTTGAGTGTTGGTGAATTGTTGTTTTTGGTTAATTTGGCGTATAGGTTGGGTTTACGGTTTTAGGGAAGTTCTGTGTGACCTTTTTGATGTGTCGATAGATTGTTTAAGTGATGACTTTGGAATAATATGTATATGATGATGTACGGATGTTTGATGT
The DNA here is from genome assembly GCA_963859935.3 of Lathyrus sativus. Lineage (NCBI taxonomy): Eukaryota > Viridiplantae > Streptophyta > Magnoliopsida > Fabales > Fabaceae > Lathyrus > Lathyrus sativus. The sequence goes on along the minus strand of OZ012735.1, from coordinate 459,304,490 downwards.
TGCCATTGTTGATTGACTGTTGGTGTTGGTTTGGTTTGAGTAAGGTTCAGAGTAACTCTAAAGTGTCGGTAGTGTGCCGTAATGTTGATCTGGAGTAGAATTATAGGAAGATTGATAAGCCTAATATGCATTGGTCGTAATACGGATAGTATAGGAAGTGGATGTTATAGAATATGCTTGAATCAGAGAAGAGTGAGAATTCTGAACTGTGAGAACTTGAGAAGTCGCAGGCAACTCGCTAGCACTTCGCTTAGCGAGAAGGCAGCGAGCATTCGCTAGGTGCTCGCCTAGCGAGTGAGGTAGCGAGTGAGTCTAGTAGGTTCTGTTTGCCTTCGCGAGGAGGTTCTCTAAGCGAACAGGTAGCGAGCATTCGCTGGGAGCTTGCCTAGCGAGGGTGTAGCGAGCGTAGCAGAATGGGGTTTTTCTATGCTGTTATACTGTGAGCGCTAAGAGTGTAGTGCCCTTGGACTTTGTTGATTATAGGGGAGATGATTGAGTGTTATAGAGTGAGTACTCGGTGATAGTATGTGATTTCCGTTACTAATTATTTAAATGGATAAATAGTTGGTGTATGAATCATGCGGAGCATGGTGTAGTGATCAGTAGGATCGTGTATTCCCGAGTGGTGGGACGTGTTTATATCTTGGTGATAAAGTATGAACTTGTTTACTTGGTGATGGTACTCGTTTTCCTTGATATTGTTGGTGAACAATTGGTTAACGTATATGTATGTAGTGATCAGTAGGATCGTGTGTTCCCGGGTGTTGGGATGTGGTTATATATGGTGTTATAGTATGAATTTATTTACTATCTGATTGATTTATATGGTGTTGGTGTAATATATCTACACATATATGCATTGATGTATGATGATATGATCAGGAGGATCGTGTGCACTTAGTGTGCCTAAATATGATAGTTATGCATTGGTGTGTGCATATCATGGTGTTTTGGTGGGATGAATCATGTCTCAGGAGGAGCGTAAGTGATTCATCCGTACTCCTTGGTGGAGAATGGTGGGGGATAGATCATGTCTCAGGAGGAGCGTAAGTGATCTATCCAGGTTCGATTGAATGAACCAATGAGTCGGTACCGCATGCATGGTGTTGAGTTGCATATTTGCATTATAATATGTTATATTGTAATTTGAACAGTAGGTTCGTTATATGGAGTTGTTGGGGTGAATATTGGTGTGTTGGTGTGTTTTACTACCTTGTTTACATGTATTACATTACCAATATATTTTTGATCATGTTTTCTCACCCCTTGGTTGTTGTTCTGTCTGTGCTTCTCCGGAAGTACAGATAATCCAGGTACTTAGATAGCTTGGATGGTGGTGTGCCAGTCGAGTCTAGGATGCTCTGATACGTAACACGGGATATGGGTGTTTTAATTGTTTTATGTCAAACTTGTTGTAATCCTGTGACGTATCACTTTTTTTTGTGAATTATAATAATAAAGATTTTACGAAATTTGGCGGATGGCCGAGAATGTTGGAATAATGTTTTCCGCTGTATTATTTTTGAGAATAATTAATAAAGTATTTTTATAAAAATTTGGTGATGTGATATCCCACTATTTTGGGGAAAACTCTGATGTTTATTTATAATGTTTATATTTTATTTAATTTGGGAAGTGGGGTGTTACAAGATCACCCGTCTGAAAGCTTCTAGGACGCACCTTCTTATCATAAGCTTTCTTCATTCGACTTTGGTATAGACGACCAAACGCAATCGATGCTAACCTCTTCTCGTCCATCAGGCTGAGTTGGTTCAGTCGTTTCGTAATCCATTCTGCCTCGTCGAGTTTCACATCAACCAAAACTCGCAAAGAAGGGATCTCCACTTCTAACGGTAGGAAAACTTCCATACCGTACACCAAGGAGAAAGGAGTTGCCCCGGTCGACGTACGTACCGTCGTACGATAACCGTGCAGTGCAAACGGCAGCATCTCGTGCCAATCTTTGTATGTCACAACCATCTTCTGAACAATCTTCTTTATGTTCTTGTTGGCTGCTTCAACGGCGCCATTCATCTTCGGCCGGTAAGGAGATGAGTTGTGGTGTTCGATCTTGTAAGTCTGGCACAGCTCCTTCACCATCTTGTTATTCAGATTCGAACCATTATCAGTAATGATCCGCTCGGGAATCCCGTAACGACAGATGATGTCCCTCTTTATGAATTTAGCCACCACCTGCTTGGTCACATTAGCATATGAGGCTTCCTCCACCCACTTGGTGAAGTAGTCGATAGCTACCAGAACGAAGCGATGACCGTTAGATGCAGTGGGCTCGATCTTGCCTATCATGTCGATGCCCCACATGGAGAACGGCCACGGGGAGGACATGACATTCAACGGGCATGGCGGCACATGAACTTTATCAGCATAAATCTGGCATTTATGACATCTCTTCGCGAATCTGAAGCAATCCGACTCCATTGTCAGCCAGTAGTATCCTGCTCTCAGGATCTTTCTCGTCATAGCATGCCCGCCGGCGTGCGTACCAAAGGTGCCTTCATGGACTTCTTCCATGAGCATACTCGCCTCTTTCTCATCTATACATCTGAGTAGCACGAGATCGTGGTTTCTCTTATACAACACTCCATCAGGATTGAGATAAAAATTTCCAGACAGCCTCCTCAGAGTCTTCTTATCCTGGGTTGACGCACCCGCAGGATACTCCTTAGTCATAAGGAAAGTCTGGATTTCATGAAATCATGGCTTGGCGTCGGCGACTTCCTCAATTGCAAATACAAATGCCGGTCTATCAAGACGCGAAAGGACAATTCTTGGAGCCTCATTCCAAAAATTGACTTTATACATTGAAGCCAACGTGGCTAAGGCATCAGCCATCTGATTTTCAGCCCTGGGCACATGATGGAGTTCCACTCGATCAAAGAACGGAAGCAACCTTCTGGCATAATTCATGTACGACACCAAATTTGATTGACGAGTCTCCCACTCCCCTTTAATTTGGTTGATCACAAGCGCTGAGTCACCATATACGTCTAGATTCTTGATTCTCAAATCAATTGCCTCTTCTAGACCCATGATGCATGCTTCGTACTCCGCCTCATTATTGGTAACTGGAAACGTCAGTCTCGCAGTAAACGGGATGTGGGATCCGTGGGGGGTCGTGATGATAGCCCCGATGCCACTTCCATAGGAATTAACTGCCCCATCGAATATCAATTTCCACTGGGATTTCCTATCTGGCCCCTCGTCGGGCAACGGCTCATCGCAATCCTTCGCTTTGAGAAATATAATATCCTCGTCAGGGAATTCAAATTTCATCGGCTGGTAATCCTCGATCGGCTGTTCGACAAGGTAATCAGACAATACGCTTCCCTTGATGGCCTTCTGGGACACGTACTGAATATCATATTCCGTTAGCACCATTTGCCATCTGGCAATCCTGCCCGAAAGAGCCTGCTTCTCGAAGACGTACTTGATCGGATCCATCTTCGAAATTAGCATAGTGGTGTGGTTGAGCATGTACTGTCGTAAACGTTTGGCAGCCCAGGCTAGTGCACAACACGTCTTCTCCAGCATCGAGTAACGAGATTCACAATCTGTGAACTTTTTACTCAAGTAGTAAATGGCATGCTCCTTTCTGCCCGTCTCGTCGTGCTGACCGAGAACACACCCCATACTATTCTCAAGAACTGTCAAGTACATGATTAATGGCCGTCCAGCCACTGGGGGTATCAAGATTGGAGGTTCTTGGAGATACTGCTTTATCTTGTCGAATGCCTTCTGGCAATCCTCATTCCAAGTAATTGCCTGATCTTTCTTTAAAAGCTTGAACATCGGTTCACACGTGGCCGTGAGCTGAGAGATAAACCTCGCAATGTAGTTTATTCTGCTCAAGAAACCACGAACTTCTTTTTCTATTTTCGGCGCTGGCATTTCTTGAATGGCTTTTATTTTCGCAGGATCGACCTCGATGCCTCGTTCGCTCACAACAAACCCCAGTAACTTTCCGGACCGCACTCCGAAAGTGCATTTGTTAGGATTCAGCCTCAACCTGAACTTCCTAAGCCTGTCAAAAAGCTTCAATAAGTTGACCAGATGCTCTTCCTCCGTTTGGGACTTCGCAATCATGTCATCAACATAGACCTCAATCTCGTGATGAATCATGTCATGAAACAAAGTTACCATAGCTCGCTGGTAAGTGGCCCCTGCGTTCTTCAGACCGAAGGGCATTACCTTATAGCAAAATGTTCCCCATGGAGTGATAAACGTCGTTTTCTCCATGTCCTTCGGCGCCATCTTGATCTGGCTGTAACCGGAGAAGCCATCCATGAACGAAAACACGGAGAACTGGGTTGTGTTGTCGACCAACACATCAATATGAGGCAACGGGAAATCATCTTTAGGGCTCGCCCTATTCAAATCCCGATAATCGACGCACATGCGTACCTTACCGTCCTTCTTCGGTACATGCACTATGTTGGCGACCCACGGAGGGTAAGTGGTGACCGCTAAGAAGCCAGCATCAAGCTGTTTCTGCACTTCTTCTTTGACCTTAACGGCCATGCCTGGTCTTGTCCTCCTAAGCTTCTGCTTAACGGGAGGGCAATCTTCTCGCAGCGGCAAGTGGTGGACCACGATGTCCGTGTCAAGTCCAGGCATATCTTCGTATGACCAAGCAAAGACGTCACTATACTCTCGAAGCATCTCGACCAATCTCTGCTTGACATCATTCTGCAACGCAGCCCCTACCCTGACATTTCTGATGAGCTCCTCAGAACCCAAATTCACGATCTCAATCTCCTCCTCATGAGGCAGAATAACCTTTTCCTCTTGTTTCAACAAGCGGGCCAACTCTTCAGGAAGGTCTTCATCTTCATCAATCTCTTCTTCGGCTTGATAGATCGGGCAATCGAAGTCGAAGCGAGCCGTAGAAGGTCCAGAGTCGATGTCATCTGTTATGTGGATCCTGCAATAACAAGGGTTAAGTTTAAAACAAGGATGTGCAGGTTAGCACAAACCCCATTGCCATTTTACTGTTTTTCAAAACAAATATAAAAATAGGAATAACAGAGATCACAATATTTGAATACGAAGAAAACGCCTTTGATTTATTAACAAAATGCATGTACATAATCCAACAAGGCCCTGACAATAAAACCGCTATGCCCCGGGTAGGACATAGGGTTGTACAATGATTGAAAAAAGTAAATCATTACTCTTCACTTGTCAGCTGGATGATATTCTTGATGGTCCAATTGTTGAGGCCCTCGCCCGGCTTGCTTGGCTGAATCCAAGAGTCGAGATCACAATCGCTATCCCCGCTGTCTTCAGACGCCGCGTTGATGCTTTTGAAGATTACACCGCCACTGGTAAATAGGATCGGCCCCTTACACCGTGACGCGCTGCTAGACGAAGAAGAAGAAGCTTCAGCTCCAGGAGAATACCCCAACCCAAACTTATCCTGCTTGTTCGGTATCTCCAAAATATGCCCCCAGCCTGGGGTAGATCCAGCTTGGACGACGGCCCGAGCTTCTTTGAATGAGGAGAGATTCATCTCTGGCTTTTCTGCGACTACAGGAGCTACCTCTTTCACTTTGACAGCCTCGAACGCTTGGCAAAGAGTTTCATGGATTTCGCCATCCATTTCAACATGCTTAAAGGATGACAAATGGCTCACCATTATGTCCTCCTCGCCACACACGGTTACTATGCTTTCTCCGACAGCATATTTGAGCTTTTGATGCAACGTGGAGGTCACGGCACCAGCAACATGGATCCACGGCCGGCCCAAGAGACAACTGTAGGCAGGCATGATGTCCATGATATAAAAGACCGCGTCGAACGTTTCCGGGCCAACTTGGATCGGCAGGGTCACCTCCCCGAAAACGTGGCGTTTAGTTCCGTTGAACGCCTTCACCACCAGATCACTGGGTGTGCAGAGTAATCCGCGAGTGTCCAACTTCATTAATGCCTTCTTCGGAAGAACATTCAGTGACGAACCCGTGTCCACCAGCACATGCGACATGATTGTGCCCCTGCACTCTATCGAGATGTGCAGGGCGCTGTTGTGATTCCTCCCTTTTGGCGTCAGCTCTAAGTCTGTGAAACCTAGCCCATTGCCAGCATTAACGTGGGCTACCACCTCTTCTAGCTGATTCACCGATATCTCTTGCGGTACGTAGGCAGCGTTCAATACCTTCAGTAGCGCGTTGCGGTGTGCTTCAGAACACAGCAACAGGTTGAGAATAGAAATCTTCGAGGGCGTCTGATGGAGATGGTCTACAATCTTGTAGTCGCTCTTCTTGATCAACCGCATAAACTCCTCGGTATCTTTAACAAGCAAATCTTTCTCTACCCCACACGGGACTTCTTCGACGACTTTGCTTTTACCCTTATCGGCCGCATCAGCTCTGACCGCTTTCTCTACCACGACCTCCGGCGGCGCAAACACTCTTCCGCTACGAGTAATACCACTGATTCCTATGAGATTCTCCACAGTCGACCCGTACGGCTCTAGCTCCAACCTTTGAATGTTGCAATAGACTTCAGCCCCATAATGCCACGGAACGACGTTAGTGCTCTCGAATGGTATCGGCCCAGCTTTGGTAATAGTAATAGTAGGCGGTCTGGGCGCAGAAATGGTTATTGGCTGGCGAGGAATGGTGATGGTGGCGACTTCATCGGCCTGCTTCAACACTACCTCTCCTAATACACTTTCAGCCCTCCGGCTGAACTGCAGAATCCCCTCAGCCATCAGACTTTGAATTCCTTCTACCAACTGCTCACATCCATCAGAATGTGTAGCACAGTCCATGCATAGTTCTCTGCATCCTGGAAAGAACCCTCTTTTCAACAACTTAGCTTTGACGAAACTAAGCGGCGTCTTTAGATCTCTGACATCAGTCAACAGATCTGCACTCTCTTCTTCGATAATGGCGTTCACTCCGCCTCCCCTATGATTTGGCATAGGATTCTTCGTGACATTGGGCACATTATCGGAGAAGTTGATAATCTTGGCGTCTACCAGGTCCTGCACCTTGTGCTTAAAGGCTTTGCAGTTCTCGATTGTGTGGCCAGGTGCCCCTGAGTGGAAATCGCAAGTGGCATTTGCGTCGTACCCTGGTGGAGGTGCCCCTGTCAAGGGAGCCATCGTCCTCTTCTGAACCAACTGAAGCTGAAGCAAAGTCTGCAAGAGTTGCGCGTACGACATGGGCGGTGCCTCGAAGTGACGGTTTGCCAGGGATGCCCGATTCTGGTATTTTCTATATCCCTGTTGATTCGGTTGCTGCTGCTGCTGCGGCTGCTGCGGTTGCGGAGCCGCTGGGATATTTATACTGGCTATCTGCTGCTGAGGGCCTTTGCCCTTCCTTCGAGCGTTGGTTACAGCGCTCGCATCTCCTTCTCTCCTTTTACCAGCATAAGGTTTCTTTCCACTTCCTCCCGCTGAGGATGACTCACCTTGAATTTTCCTGATCTTTATACCATTCTCGACGTGCTCGCCCATGTTAATGAGAGCTGAGAACGTCCCAGACATACCGCTGACTAACTTTTCATAGTAAACCCCTGGGAGGGTGGCAACAAACATCTGCACGAGCTCGCGTTCAACCATCAGCGGCTGAACCCGGGCTGCCAACTCACGCCACCGCTGGGCGTACTCCTTAAATCCTTCATTATTCCTCTGCGATAGGTTCTGGAGTTGGACTCGGTTCGGGGCCAAGTCGCTGTTGTACTGGTAATGGTGGACAAACGCTTCAACGAGGTCCTTCCATGTGCGCACGCTAGTGGGCTCCAGGCCCATGTACCACTCGAGGGATGGCCCGGAAAGACTGTCTTAGAAGAAGTGCATCAGCAACTTCTCGTCTTCGGAATAGGCAGACATCTTCCTGTAGTACGATCTAAGGTGGACACGAGGGCAAGTGGTGCCCTTATATTTCTCAAAGTCAGGTACCCTGAACTTAGGAGGTACCTTGAAATCAGCAATTAACCCCAGCTTAATTAACTTAGGAGGTACCTTGGCATTATGGTGCCCTATTATATGACATGGTTTGGATTTATAGCTTGTGATTTCCAATTTTCAATTTCACCTTAATTAACTTATGCCTCCATTTTAGGCCATTTTCATCACTTTTTGATACAAGCCTTTTCAACATCTTGTGACCCCTCTACTAGCCTTAAAACATCATTCTAAGAAAGTTTGATGTTGGAGATTTTTCCATTTGAAGCTTGGAAATAGGAGATATGGCCTTATGCTTGAAAAGACCTATAACCTCCAAATGACCAAAATGCCCTTGACTTGTCAAAGCCATAAGTTGAGTTCTACAAATCCTATCAAGGACTTCTAGTACTATCTAGAAAGCTAAGAAGATTATCTACAACATTCATGTTGACCAAGAATCCATAAGAATCATCCTACTAGGGCAAAAGTTGGATGCAAGTTGGGTGACTTTCAAGGACCCAGATTCACATACCTCAGATGACCTGTAATTTGTCAAAGTCATAACTTGAGTTCTACAAATTCTATCAAGGACTTCTAGTACTAAAATTAAATCTAAGGACAAGCTCTACAACATTCATGTTGTTGGGAAGATGAGATGACAATCACATCTTGAGCTAAACTGCCTTGAAGATAGGGATCAAACTAGGGGATTTTACACTGTCCATCCTTAGAAACCCTAGCTTAAAACTTCTCAAACTCCTCAATCATGATGAGTTGGTCTAGGAATCATCCTTATAGAAATTCAATGCATCATTCCATGATCACATGGCTCTTGGATTAGGTCTCAACCCTCTCCAAATCATCAGTTGACCTAGGGTTGACCCAGTCAAACCCTAATTCCACCACTCATGGCTGAATCTTCTGAATTCTTGTACAATGACCTCTCTAGGCTTCATGATGTCTTTCAAGACATCTCATAAGCTTTCTAAAAGCTTTAAGTCCATTCTCATAGTCTCAGAATCATCTGAGGAGCTCCCACAACTCTCAACTTATGTGACACACAACCTTGGTTTCAACCAATTCCTCTGAGGATCTCTTGAGTTCTCTGACAAAGGTATCAACCTTTGAACACTTGAACAAACTTCTTGACTTTCTTCATAGCCTCATATAACTCTTTCTAGGTAATCCTACCTCTTGATCTACTGCCCACATATCAATGAGATGCAGATGATGAATACAATGAGCCACAAACTTGGTAAATAAATGTTGGTCAAATTTTGGGGTGCAACACATGGTTGCGATGACCTGTCTTTTCCCGTTTTCGTTAGGTTTTCTCTGATCGTTTCCTTTCCCTCTTTTGGGATAAATAATGAACGGTGGCGACTCTTCTGTCCTTACCGGCCCCTCTTCGTAGTGATGCGACACTATGTTGCTTGCTATGGTTTAGGATCAAGGTTGAGGTTTTGAGATAAAGACCTAAGGTTGACATTTCTAAGTGATCGCAAAGATATCACATCTTCTGCCTATGTAAGTAATCATGACAATGATCCTTACATAAAGTTGACAAACTCTAATCTAAGGTTCTATTTGAAAAAAGTAACGGTGGGTCTTTTAGACTTAAGCAAAGTCTAATGGCTAGTAGTTGTTAACTTAACTAAGTTAGGGTTCAAGATGACTTAACAAAGTCAGAGGGAGGGTAAGAGTTTCTTGTGACCATGGGCTCAATGGAGAAACTTTCCTTTGGAATAGGAGAAAGAGGATGCAACTGGATGAGAACTAACAAGTTCCATCACTTGGGGAAAGGTTAACAAAGTTAAAGAAACACATAAGCATTAATTCAAAAATAATGAAGATAAGAAGAGCATGATAAAAACATATGAACAACATTCAAGATCAACATAAATACATAGAGGTAACGACCATCAATGCAAGTCAAGAACATGTGTAAAAACAACAAGTTCATCTATAACATTCAAACAAGATTTGATGCAAACAAGTTACAAATTGAAGCAAGCATGCCATAAGGAGCAAATGAGATCAAATGTAACTACATAAGACCATCTAAACATGTGTTGATAAAAATCAAACAAGAAATAACACAAGAAATGTTACAACAGTTCAATTATTTGTTCATGGATTCATGGGGAAAAGTAAGCAAGTTTCACGGTATAGGTCACAGATGAAGTTCAACAGGCCACTTTCACATGTATGCATTCACAAAAGCAAGCATGAACATAGAAAGACAATGAATCAGACAACTTTGAACACTTAAACATTTTAACAAACATATATGAATCATACAAGATCAGTATCACAAGAAAAATCAAGTTACAAGTTGAAAAAGTTCAAGAACACCAAGGTAAAAACCCTAAAAAACACATGCTATTCAAGTGGATCAAAGTATTTCTAGGATAACAATCCTTGAATTATTTCTTCACTAAATGGAAATAGACATGTTAAGGAGTAGTTTTAAAAAAGAATGGCATCAATAGAATAAAAAATGAGCAAGTTATGATCATGGATGGTGCACCAAGAGGGCAAAACTAGGTCAAGGCAAGGTAAGGCAACTTAAGGCCATTTGCATGAAGGATTGAAGCTCAGTCAAAACTTAACCAAATGAGGTGAAACAAAAGTGAAATTGTATGTTTTTGAACAAGTAATTTAATGGCACCATTTATTTTTCCATACCATGAACCCACAAGAAAACCCGATAGCATCATTGGTAGGGCAAGTTTGGTGACAACCAAAAGCAAGAACATGTGGACAACATTCTGTAGTGGTGTTCTTTGTGAAACAAGTGTAAAAACATCACATATACATCATATATAGAGGTTGACACAAAAGAAATCAAGAAATGCACAAGTAGTTTGGCAGATTGGAATCAAAGTGACTAGGTTGGGCCTAGTTTGTGACCTAAATTTTGACAGTTCAAAAGCTACACATTTTGCTGCAAGAAATGGTTCATACATGACACATAACCTACATAAATCATGTCTAAGAAATGTTCAACTCAAAATCATGGCTAGAATTCAAAGTGGCATGAGAAATGCAAGTTGGAAACTTACCTCTTGTAGCCTTGTGTTGCAAACTTGGTAGGCAAGAAAACCAGAGATCCCTCAAGGTCTTTGATGGTCTACAAATACTCCAAGGACGATAAGAAGATGCTCCAAGTGAACTCCAAGGAAGCTAGTGCACAAAATGCCTTGATAGTGATGAAAACACCAAAAACTCCAAGGATTTTCAAAGCCAACTTGCTCAATCCTTGTTACAGAAGTGTGGATTGATTATGGACAGTTTGTATATGTCAAATTTGAGGTTTTAGTGGTCTCAAAGCTCAAGTAAGTACAATGGTTTGAAGGTTGCCCTTCAAAGCCCAGAAAAGTTAACAAATGAGTTTTTGGAGGTTGACTTTTGGCTTGGATGATTTTCAGGATAAAGTAAGGTCTTGGATAGCTCTAACACATAATTTGTGATGTGTTTGAAGCTTTGTTTGAGTTTGAGGATGTTTGGAAATGGTTTTAGAATAGAAAATGCAAGACAAATTTGGAGGTGTTTGGAAACTTCATGATACTTTGTACAAACTTGGTGATTAAGTGAGGGAGAGAGTTCAAGCTGGTTTCTAGCAATGAAATGGTCTCATTTTTATGTGATAATAAGGTTCAATTTATAGGTAGAGGTCTTGAAGGAAAGGCATGGGCAGATTGGAACGAAATGCCAATTTTGGCCTTGTCATTTTGAAATCTCCGTGCCAACCAATGTAATCTTGAAATCTTTGTGCCAACCAAATGCCAATTTATAGGTTCATATGGTGCTAAACACTTCCATTAGAAATTTGAAGATCAGAAATGAGGCTTAATCCTTGATTAGAGTTAATTTGGGAAGCTTTGAAATCAAGTTGTCCATGCTGAGTTGGTTTTGCAGCAGTGAGTTTTTACCAATTTATGAGCTTTGGTTCTCCCTAACCATGAGGAGTTATGGAACCCACTTGTACTTTTTATAAATGCCTCATTAGGTACTACAACATTTCTTTTTGATTTAGTAACTCATTCCACTTGAAACTAGGTCAAAACCCCTTGTGAAAATGCTGAATTCTTGACTTACAAGTCAAGAAACCGCAAATTTTTTAAGTGTTTAAAATCCTTCACTACTTGATGGATTCATAACTCCAAATCACTTCATTACTTGCTCATGGGTCATTAGGACACTTTTGTTAGGCTTCTTAAGACATTTCCAACAAGCTTTGAACCACATCATTTGGATGTGTTGTTAGGATGTTATGACTATTTGAAGTTTGACCAAAATTAGGGTTTTTTCACTTACCCCTGTTTCTTGATTTGCAAATTATCTATCAATTATTGATTAAATCTTCACCAAACTTCATAATTAGATGTTAAATTATGTTGGTAACAAGATTGGATTCACTTTGAGGTAAAAACCCTGTTGGTCAATGAGTTGACTTTTCTGATAGACGAACCGAACAATTGAAAATCTCCAGATCGAATGTTGATGTTTTAGGTTCCCCAAGGCCTTGGAAATTCTTGGGTAGACTTCATTGGGACATATGAGCCTTATGGGCCACAATTTCCTCATTGGAAAACCTTCTAGACCAAAAGTCAAACTACAGTTGACTTTTCTAACAAGAAACCCTGATTAGGGTTGTTGCACTGCACTGCTTCCAGTCTCTTGGTGACAACTTCAAACTGGACTCATTCATAGAGACTCATTATATGGAGGATCAATCCAAAATCTTGACTGATCAACCCTTAGAAACCATGATTTTGACTGCATGAAACCCTAATTCATCTATATCTTGACAAAGACAAATTTGAAATAGGTTAAGGTTAAACGAAAAATGTTGATGCTCCTAGAATGATGATGAAATATACGGGTCAAAATTTGGGGTATGACACTGATATTGATGATAAAAGTATTACCAGTACTTTGTGGGGAGAAAATCTCTACTAGGGAAGAGAGGTCAAACGATCCTCCTGCTGGGATGCCAACTTACTCGGAGGGCACAAGCAAATCATCCCTACCCTGTCTAGGGACATGAACTTTTGCTGGAGAAAAACAAAAATATCCAACCCTGGCTGGGGAAAGAAAATTTATAGACTCTCGCTGGGGAGAACAAATAGAAACTTCATAGCACTTTGCTGAGGACAATACAATCTTAGCAATCTCTACCGGGGAGATACATACCTTCACGTATCTCGAGAGGTATTACGAAGACTTGATGTATTCTTCCCCAATATACTGAACCCTGGAGAAGTAATTCTGATTAGCCATCTTCTGGAGAGGATAATTTCTCATGTTCTTGAAGTGGCCTGCCTCAGTACGTGCCTTGCAATAATTCAGCCCCTGTCTGATTGATCTTCGAGAGATTCGTAGAATCTCGACATGATTGCTGTAACACCCCAATCTAACCCGACGGATAATTAAGGAAAATAGAATTAGAGTGCAACAAGTTTTGTAAACATGACGGTCGTAAGGGGCTGTCACGACCGTGACGGTCATGACGATCATAAGGAAGTTGTGACGACCGTCACATTAGCAAATTCTGGGCGTTACAATTTCAACTCACAGAACATACATTTCACAATTCAATTAGACAACTTGCATTTAGTAATGATACATAGCACAGAAGCCTGGATGAACATACAACAATAACTTGATTTACATTTTGATTACAAGGCATCATATTAATTTGCAGCGGAATATAAAACATTTCCAACATTTAGCATGATTAAAGCAAGACCATGAAACTTGCAACAAAACTCCATTAAAATTCAGCAAGTAATTATCTTGCATCAATTCAACATAAACAACGAGTTTCAACCATAAAAATCAGCACTACTAATTCATCGGTATAGTGCATCCAACCAACATTTGGCACTTAACAGCAGCCACCAATTTAATGAAAAATACTTGATATAATTCAGCAACAAGGAAATTAAATAAAAGCAATAACATCAATCGTTCATCCCCCCAAGAGTGCTACGTATCAAAGCGACCAACAACCTTAAACGAAAAGCTACACTTTATTCCGGATTACCTGCAAGTTACCACCAACGGAGGTAACATACAACGTAAAGGGTGAGATATTAACAACATAACATAAGGCATAATAAAAGTCATGTCAGAATATTATCACAGCATTATAATTCCAGCAGTTCGCATAAATATTAGTAATAATAACTACAACCACTCTTTATTCATAACCACAACAATTATCATCATATCTCAGCAACTCATCAAAACAACTCAACAACGCAACTCAATAATGCGACTCAACAATGCAACTCAACTGTGCATATGCATGTGGTACCATTTTGGGAGACAACACTCCACAATAATTCGGGAGACAACTGTCCACAATAATTCGGGAGACAACTCTCCACAATAATTCGGGAGACAACTCTCCACAATAATTCAGGAGACAACACTCCACAATAATTCGGGAGACAACTCTCCACAATCATTTTATTTTGTCATTAAAGACACAACCGTCGCTAATCCAGGCCAAATGACATGCTATGAGATGCAACTATTATGGACTATAACACAACAACAACTGCGCAACAACCGTGCAACAAGGCATCACGCCTACAACCAATTATCCATAACAGAAACATCACATTTCGCATACATCATGTACTCACCACTTCAATCTATTCATATGAGAGAACTACCAATAATATCGTTCCTACGAATAAGACTCTAACACATTTTCGCAGAGAACAATTAAAAACAACCTCATCTCTACAATTGAGAACTCAACAACATTTTCATGTCAGAGAACAACTGACAACATCATTACTACCAATAAGAACTCAACACATTTTCATATACCTTCATACGGGTAATATAACTACAACTTGCCCACATAATCCAAGGAGAATATTATAATAACATTTTCTCAACAGTGACATAACAACTTCATATTCATCAAGTATTCATCATTTCAATCTGTTCATGTAGGGGAACAATAACAACATACTTTCGACAATTAAGAATTCAGCACATTATCGTAAGAACAACATTATAACTTTTACTCACTAAATTAATTATAGTTCCTGAAAAGGTTCGTTAACTACGGGGCAACTAATCTTGCCTCATTAAGGGCAACCATACAGCATCGTACAACACTGACGATATAACACATTCATTCCTACACAGAAAAACCTCGTCCCTAACATTTATCGGGTAACGGGAACTATATCTATGAATCGATTCCTTACCTGAAGTCGATCAAGTAAGAGAATAACAACAACCTTTTCTCAACAAATGGGAAATTAGCGTGTGTCGGAGCCGATTCCCAACATTACTACATAAACTAATGACATAAACACTAATGCAGGCGTAGACAAACATTAACCCTTAATATTTCTCAAACTACGGGAACATTTACCCTTAATATTGCTCAACCTACGGGAACTTTACCACGGGACATTTCCACGGGAATATCACTACGGAGACATTACTACAGGAACATTTCCACGGGAATATTACTACGGGAACATTCCCACAGGAATATTACTACGGGAACATTTCCACGGGAATATTACTACGGGAACATTACTACGGGAATGTTACTACGGACACATTAACCCTTAATATTTCTTCAACTTACGGGAACATTACTACGATAACGTTACTACGGGAACATTACGGGAATATTACTACGGGAATGTTACTACGGAAACATTAACCCTTAATATTTATCAATATTTATCGACCTACGGGAACATTAACTCTATGATTCAATTCCCTACATGAAATCGATCATACCCATGTTGCACCCCAAAATTTGCCCAACATTTCTTTACCTAGCTCATGTTTCACTAGCATTATCATTTGCATTTCATTGACATGTGTGCAGGAGATCAAGAGGTATGATTACCAATCAAGAAGCTATACAAGACTATGAAGCTAGATAAGAAGGTCATTCAGACATTCAAGGGTTGACATCCTTGTCAGAGAAGTTGAAAGAGTCTCAGAAAGAGTGGTTGAAACCAAGTGTGTAGGTCTCCTAACTTGAGAGTTGTGGAAAGCCATCAGATGATTCTGAGGACAGGAGGATGGACTTGAGGTCTTGAGAGAGATCATGAGAAGTTTTGAAGATCACTTTGAGGCTAGACAGGTCATTGTGTAAGATTAAAAAGACTCAACCATGAGTGGTGCAGTTAGGGTTTGACTGGGTCAACCCTAAGTCAACTGATGATTTGAAGAAGGTTGATCCTTAATTAAAGATCCATGTGATCATGGATTGATACATTGAGATGTTATAAGGATGATTCCAAGGTCAACTCAGCATGATTGAAGAGTTTGAGAAGTTTCGGGCTAGGGTTTCTAAGACTTGACAGTGTAAAATCCCCTAGTTTGACCCCTGTCTTCAAGGCAATTTAACTCAAGATATGATTGTCATCTCATCTTGACCCAAACATGATTGTTATAGGGCATGATCTTAGCTTTAATTTGAGTAATATAAGTCCTTGATAGGGTTTTTAGAACTCAATTTATGAGCCAGACAAGTTACAAGTCATCTGAGGCATGTGAATTTGGAGCTTGAAAGTTACCCAACTTGCATGACATTTTTGGCCAAAAAGGATGATTCCTATGAACTTTTGGTCAACATGAATGTTGTTCCTTATACTCTTAGATTTCCATAGAGTTCTATAAGTCCTCGATAGGATTTGTAGAACTCAAGTTATGGCTTTGACAAGTCAAGGGTATTTTGGGAAGTTGTGATTATGGGTCGTTTTTGGTTATGGGTCATTTTCACCAACTTAGACATCTCAAATGAAGTTTTATGCAACTTAAAAGTTGCTCAAAATTGGGTTTTAACCTTGACCATGTATCAAGGAGGCATTGAAATGGCTCAAGGAGATACTTGATTCAAGAAATTGTGAAAAAGGAAGAATTAAAGAGAATTAAAGACCAAAAATTCAAAATGAATGTTATGTGTGCAAATGAGGCAAAGTAATAGCATTTTTTGAATGTAAATTGCATTTTGGAAACAATGACATTATTAGAATTTAGGTTTGGGTTCATTTTCATGGCCTTTTGCTTTGATACTTCATGAGGAAGTTACATCTCAAATCCAAGCCATGGGATGAAAACAAGGGATGAATCCCCACCATTCAAGTTCAGTGGTTCACAAGGAGTGCAATGAGAGCTTCCTGAAGGAGAAATAGATGAGATATCGTGACTGCCATGAATGAGATATTGAAGAGAAATTGAAAATTGAAATTCTCATTCTGAACCTTTGAGAAGGATCTAGATCATTCAGTTACATCCTATATAAGCATATGAATGCATTCAGTTCATTTTTTGGTGAAGATTGAAGCCTGAAGCAGAGAGTGAAGTTGAAATTTCAGAGGTGCAAGTGAGAATCGAATTCTGAGTTCAAGGCCAAATCAAGATCAATTGAAGGTTTCATCGTGTTCATCAAGTGATTTGGAGCGTATCTGCACTTTCTTGAAGGATGAAGAGTGCAAGAACCACCTCTATTACAAGCTTGAACACAGGTTGGTACATTTCATTTTTATGCTTAATCTAGGTAGAGATAGTTAGCATTCTATAGGTGGTTAGGATCCTGGTGACATGTAGTTGGATTTAGGATCAGAAATTGGTGAATTAGAGACAAAATAAGTTGATGATCAATTTCTGTTTAGGCTCGAATCAAGCAATTCTTGGACTGTTAATCAAGATTGGATAGTGTAGAATGGTCACCATAAGATGAGGATTACATCTGTGCATTTAATTGAAGTTCTGGTGAGAATCAAGACTGAGGTATATTTTGAAAATGCTATCGGGTTTGGAGATGCAGAGGGAATTAGATGATTCTAAGGTGATATTCGTGATCAGCATTGAATTCTAGAGAGAATAATGTATGGTTTGTTAAGTTTTGATGACCTGTGTAAATGGCTTCGCCGGAGAAGACGGTGGCGCCACCGTCTGGGCCACCGTCTGTGTTTTCCCCCCAAACTGAAGTTCAAATGGAGAAGATGCATGTGAGGCGTTGGATCTTGCTGAAGACTTGACTCAGTACTCACCATCCACGGCCATGATTGAATTTTGATTGCTGACTATTGACCTGAAGCAAAACGCACCGTTTTCATTAATGTGCTGGCAATATGAGGACTCATTGGATCAGTTGACTGGTAATTGCATCGTGTGAGCAAAGTTGTGCCACGTAACCCCAATTCCAAGCGCAGAGCTTTGATTCGTGAGAGAACCCGGGGTTAGTGATCTGAACTGATACTCACACTCCCCTTTGGGCCCAACCCAGAGAATGAACTGGATTTAATTGTTATTCACCACGCGCCCCTTATGAATTTCTATTCTTTTTCTTATTTTCTTTATTTTTTGGTTTGTTTGATTTTAATCCATTAAAGTAGAAAAATTAATCAATAAATCCTAAGATTTTTTCTCCTGATTCATGAATGAATTTAAAAATTTTAGGAACAAAAAGATTAGCATTAGCATTTATTTTCATTTTATTTGATTTTTTCCCATTTTATTTGATAATAAAATTGTATTGTTTGCCTCTTCTGTTTGGTGAATTTCGTTTGAGCATTTGGTATTGATTTTTTGCTTGATATTTGGCTTGTGACTAGGTTAGATATGCATGCTCCCCTCAGATTTTTCTCATATTTTTGTGATGAATTTAGGTGCTGTTTTAGAATTAGAACTTTAGGAGTTCCCTTTTAGGGTTTAGTTGTGAAACCTTGAGGTTTAGAAATTGATTGGAGGACTTAGGGAATGATTTAGGTCCTAATTTTTTAACCATAGGTTATTAGTGAATGCATGTTCCCCTAGAAAAATAATCAGATTTTTAGAATGTGTTTTAGTATTTTTGATAGAATATTCTACTTGTGTGTTCATTTGGTGCTTCAATGTTGATGATTGATGTGGAATTGACTCAAAATTGGACTTCCTTGCATAGTGGGCTTCTGGATCTCATTGGAGGACATCATGGACTTGATGAAGCTTGTCTGAAGTGGCTAGTGGAGCTTGGATTGAAGTTTTCCTTCCTTTTTGTTAGCTTTGAATAAGCTTAGGGAATTAGGGCTTTAGGAGAGAGCTTTAAAAATAGATATTTCTTCAAGTAATGGTTGGTTTTGTTCCCATTCCATTCTCATCCTATGATTCAAAGTCCTCATGTTAAAGTCTCATCTCTCCTTTGGAGGGATGTGTGACATTTACAATGAGTAGAACTTTTGAGGATGCCTTTCTCTGATAACTAGTTGAGTGTCAGACAAGATTCCTTTGGTTTACTGTCTGCTTCCCATTATCAAACAATCATCTTATTGGTTCTCTTCATTCTTGGTGGAGCCTGTTGAAGATTGAAGCTTGAAGATGGAGTACCTTTCATTCCCTGAAGATGATAGACTTGAAGAGCAGTTACAGACTGTGGACTGAACTGCTGTCAGAAGATTGCTTTGCTGTGAAGCTGTGGAAGCTGTTGATTTGTTTTTTTGACTGTCTATTTTCTTTCTGTGCAACTGTATTGATGTAACTTGTTTGATTTTCTTGACGCATTAGAATAAGTTCATGTTTAGATTGTTTTGATCTAGGAGCATGATTGCATTAGAGGTTGAGTTGCTCCCTCTGCTTGTATTTTTACTGTATGGCTTTGCTTGCTGGTATTCGGTAGAGCCCTGCTCCCTTGCCTGTGTGGGTTGTGATTTGCTTGATGGCATTTTATTTTCCTTTATGATTGTAGTTATTCATATCTGGCTTGAGGTCGAGACGAGCTTGTGGAGGCTGATGTCCCACACACATTTCCTCCCACACTTGCATTGCATGCATTTTACAGTCGTTTGCTGTTTACTGCTTAAGCTGATGCTTTATCTGTTGCTGTTTATCATTGACATGATCCCCTAGGAATCTCACTTCCTTTGATAAGGAAGTGATGATTAGAACTTTAGGTTGAAACCTATGCATGATGACTTCTAGGAGATCCCTGTTTTAAACTTCAACCATAGGATGAATCCTTGGCATGACAACAGTAGGACTTGATAGTCTCCCTTTAGTTGAGCCTCTTCTCTCTTCTCATCTTGAAACAACAGTAAAAAACGTAATAAAGGCAAGTTAGTATAAGCGCGTTACGAGCCTTAAGCTACTTGGGTAATGATAATTGAGCGGCCTCCTCTCGATCGTCTAGAATGTTTAGTATACGTCCTTTGGACGATATACGACACATTCATTCTCAGGTCATACTCTTTAGTGCTGTACGAACTACAGACAACTAAAAAACAGTTCTTTCGTAAAAGACAGAAAACACACTTCAAAACTTTTTGCCCCGTGGGCCCATAATCTAAAGGAAGCTTTTCTGAAGAAAAGAGTGTCGTTAACTCCCAGTTCTACCACAAACGCTAACGCCTAAGTCTCCAAGGGTCGAGCTGCGTACACCAAACTGCTGGAACTGTTTGTTAACTCTACTCGATAAAACAGATGAATCTGAATCCCCGTAATCCGTATTATCCCGAACTACGTAAGCTCTGATCTCTCATACCTGTTGAGAGTACGTAGGCACAATACTGACGTATTGGAGAGCCACCTTCCCCCATCCGTTTACCCATAGTTAGGCGAACTGCGTTGACTCTGATTTCTCATTCTCTGATGAGAATACGTAGGCATAAAGCGCGACGCTTTGCCGAGTCATTTTCTTTTCTTTTCAGACTGCCCTTGATAGGTAGATAGTAAATAAACTCGTCCGATAAACACAACAAGCATGGATCTCATCGAGTACGATGGACGTGAGGGGTGCTAATACCTTCCCCTTGCGTAACCGACTCCCGAACCCAGACATTGGTTGCGATGACCTTGTCTTATACCTTTTGGTCAGGTTTCTCCGATCGTTTCCTTTCCCGCTCTGAGGGATAAATAATGAAAGGTGGCGACTCTTCTGTTTTGCCGACACCTTATTTTCGCGGTAGCGACAGCTGGCGACTCTGCTGGGGACTTGATAGTTTCCTGGGATCCAACGTCCCTTAGGCGAGTCAATCTGGGGATCCAACGTCCCCTGCGAGAGTCAATCCTAGTGCTTGTATGTTTACTTTTTGGGTTGTTTTTATTTATCGCATCTTATTTCCCACACTTTATTTTCAGTATGATATGATTATATGTGCTGTTGTGGGAGGGGTATTCTGATGAGTGAGAAGCCAGACCCAGGCTTGAGAGCTACATAGTATTAGAGTGGGTTAATGGAGGACGTGCTTGCTTTGCTTGCATCAGTTCCCATGTAATCCACACTCAGACGAGGTTCTCTTTGATGGCTTCCTATCGGTCGTTTGGACTCGAGGGGTTGTCGGATCTGAGGATTGTCGACTTTGGGAACCGATCATTTGGAATTCAGCTAAGTGAGGCCGCTTCAAGAGATGATGATGCCACACCTCCTGGGTATCGTATCATCGTTTCTTGAAAGTCTGTGACGCTGATGACCGCATAGGATGCCGAACCTTTTCCGTGATTAGGTCCATACCTGTGAGCAGGGTCGGGTTTGTTGCAGGAAACCTTAACCTTCAGACTACCTGGTTTTCTTGACAGTGAATCAGTTTTGTTGGTATCAGAGGTTCTCATCATCAGATATGTGTTTGTTCTTGACAGAGCAGATTTATGGTCTGGTATAAGGGGTTCTCCTCATCAGAGATATGGTTGTTCTTGACAGAGCAATATTTTGATTTTGTTGATACAGAGCCTTCATCTCCTCAACAGCACAGTCATCTTGATCTCCCGCTGCATAATTGCATTTTGCATTGTTTGCATCCTCATTTGCATGTCATTAACGTGTGTCTGTGTTGTAGGTGCATATTTATCCCCTGGTTCTAGTGATCTTGATCCTCATGGCAGATATGGCATCTCTGAAGAAGACTGTGGCTTACAAGCTACCAACACCTGACATCCGAGAACTATGAACTTTGATTTCTTTGGCTGATAAGACAGTGATGGAGAGCTTCAAAAAGAGTTATGGGAGACTTCTGGGTATTGTGTATAAGCTTCCTACGTACGAGTTGAATGGCCTCTACGCTTTGCTACAGTTTTACGACCCGCAGCTCAGATGCTTTGTTTTCCCAGGCTATGTCCTAGCCCCGACCTTGGAAGAGTATTCTGACCTGTTGGGAGTGCCTTTGTTGAATCAAATGCCTTATTACCGTGTTGAGGGTGAACCTAAATTGAGTAAGTTGACTGACGCTCTTCATGTAGATGAGTCTGAGTTGAAAGGGATGGTATCTAGAAAGATCGGAGTTCATGGTTTCCCTTTGCCTTTCCTGATGGAAAAGGACCGAAAGTTTGCCAAGAAGGGTCGCTGGGATGTATTCAATGCCTTCTTAGCCCTTTGCATTTATGGGATCGTGCTATTCCCAAGTCATCCAGACTTCATAAGAATGGATGCTTGCCATATATTTGCCTCAGGGAATCCAGTGCCCACTCTCCTCGGAGATGTCTACCATTCAGTTCACAGCAAGAATCAAAACAGAAAGGTGAAGAACGTGGTATGTTGTGCTCCTTTACTGTATAAGTGGTTTGCTAGCCATCTTCCTAAGTCGGGGCCATTCATTGATTCTGCTGAGTCTTCACCTTGGTCCACGCGTTTGATGGGTTTGACCGCTGACAATATTATCTGGTTTGATAGAGATCGATTGGGCAAAGATATTGTGCATAGCTGTTGTGGCTTTCCTGACGTCCCTTTGGTCGGAAGGAATGGATGTATCAACTACAATCCATCTCTGCTAGTACAACAGTTTGGGTATGCACTACGAGGTCCTCCTGAAGAGGAAGAGATACGGGAATCTCTGTATCTCACAGGGTTGCTTGAAGGTGACACTTTGGTCAAGGTACAGAATGCTTGGAGCAAAATTCACCGAAAGGGGAAAGTCTTGCTAGGAAAAAGCAACAACAAGGCCTATGATCTGTATGTGGCTTGGGTTCGAGAAAGAGCCACCAAGTTTCTAATGTCGTTTCTTGCTGTGGAACCATTGTATCCTCCTGTGTACAAAGAGCCTACCACAGTTGACATCCAGAGATTCAACCAGGTACTCCAAGAGAAGGAAGAGCTGTGAAAAGCCAACGAAGAGTTGGAGAAAGAGATCGCTCAACTTCGGAAAGAGAAAAGTGAAGCCGTTTATACCTGCAAGAAGCAGACTGAGATGATCAACCATCTAGGCGCCAACCTGACCAAAGAAACTGATGCTAGGGAACGTCTGGGGTTGGACCTGAAGTCAGTACATGGCGTGTTGACAACCAAGAAACAGGATCTGGACAGAGTGTACCGGAAGTTAACCCAATACGAGAGGGTCTGGAGCAGCACCCTAGCCAAATACAAAGAGCGGGAAGAAATGCTGAAGCAGCAAGTAGCCGAGCTAGAAGCTCAGATTATGGTGAAAGACAAGAAGATAGAGGCTGAAGCCTCACTGCGACGAGATGTCCAGTATAGATTGGCTGAGGCCAAGGCGAATTTACAAGATTTTCAACTCCGGGCTGATGCTAAGAGGAGTAGAGTCGAGAACCATTCTGAAGAAGGTGTTTCTATGAGCGTTGCCGAGAACCTCCCAGAGTCCATCAGGCAGAGGGACCTGCTGGCCCAGGGTTTGCTTACTCAGCCAGGTCGTCCCGCTACAAAGAAGTTGATAGAAGATTTTCGTGCCCGTGGCCGCACCTGATCTTTTGTATCTCTTTTTTTACATTTTATGCATTGATATGCTGATCACCGCCAGGTCTGTTGGTTGGGGTCATGCCTTGTTGCTTCAGTTGTATGTGATTGCAATTGTACGCTACCCGAGCGGGCTTTTCAGATGAATATGAGGATTTCTTTTCCATGATTGGATGATAGAATTTATTTGTCTAGGAAACTAGGATCAGGGGGGAATCTCCCCAAGGCACAGACACACGTTTGCATTTGCATGACAAGCACCTTGTCGTTTTTCTAACCCTTTGTGTATGCAGGTTGTTCCAGGATTGACCGAAGACCGATCCACCGCTATCCGACTAGAGCAAATCAAGCTAGAGCAATGGAACAAGTGCAAACTGACGTCCAAGAACTCCGAGAGAGGATGGACCGCTTCATGGAGCTCATGCAAGTGGTTGCCAACGGCCAAGACCAGCTCAGAACACTGGTCCAGCCTCTGATCTCAAGGGTCGACAGCAACAGTGTGCTTCATGGTGGGAGCGTTCCCGTCCCTCCACCTATTGAAACTCCTCAAGGTGGCATCCCTGTGACCGGGGGGAATGGAAGTGGTAACGACAATGTGATCATTAACATCGGGCTCAATGGTAATACGACTGGCGTCGGTAATGGAAACTTTGAGGCTAATGGCAATGCTGGACTAGGCAATGGCAACACAGGTGCTGGAAATCTGTATGGGCCTCAACCATGGCTAGAAGATCGTCAAGAAGATTTGTTCTCACAGAGGAGTGCTGAGGGAGAACTGACTGCTGAAGCAAGTCTGAGGTTTAAAGCACTAGAGGACAAAATGAATAATTTCGAGAACCAGAACACTATGGGTGTCGACATGACTAAACTGGGATTGATTTCTGATTTCAAGGTGCCTCCTAAATTCAAGGTACCTGACTTTGAGAAATACAAGGGCACCACTTGCCCTCGTGTCCACTTAAGGTCATACTACCGAAAGATGTCCGCTCACTCTAAATATGAGAAGCTGCTGATGCACTTCTTTCAGGATAGCTTGTCCGGGCCATTCTTGGAATGGTACATGGATTTGGAACCCACTAGTGTGCGCACATGGAAGGAACTTGCTGAGGCCTTTGTGCACCATTATCAGTATAACAGTGACTTGGCTCCGAACCGGGTTCAACTGCAGAACTTGTCACAGAGGAACAACGAGGGGTTCAAAGAGTACACCCAGAGATGGCGTGAATTAGCAGCTAGAGTTCAGCCGCCGATGGTTGAACGAGAGTTTGTTGAGATGTTTTTAGCCACTCTCCCGGGGGTCTATTACGAGAAACTAGTCAGTGGCATGTCAGGGAGTTTCTCAGATCTCATCATTACTGGCGAGCACGTTGAAAATGGGATCAAATTGGGGAAAATTCAAGGTGTTGATATATCCTCAGCTGGAGGAGGAAAGAAACCATACGATAACAAAAGACGTGAAGGAGAGACGAGCGTCGTGTCTAACGCTTGAAGGAAAGGTAAGGGCCAGCGCCAGCAGGTGGCTAGCATAACCATCCCTGTTGTACAACAACCCCAGCCGCAGCAGCAGAAGCCAAATCAGCAAGGGTACAGAAGGTATCAGAACAGGGCACCTCTGTCAAGTCGTCACCTTGAGACACCGCCCATGTCTTATGCTAAGCTATTACAAACTCTACTTCAGTTACAGCTAGTCCAGAAAAGAACCCTGGCTCCCTTGACGGGGGCACCTCCGCAGGGTTATGATGCGAATGCAACATGTGATTTTCACTCAGGGTCACCCGGCCACACGATAGAAAACTGCAAAGCCTTCAAGCACAAGGTGCAAGATATGGTAGATGCTAAGATCATCAATTTCTCAGATAATGTGCCGAATGTCACAAAGAATCCTATGCCGAACCATAGGGGAGGTGGGGTGAATGCCATTATTGAAGAAGAGAACTTAGATTTGTTGACTGATGTCAAGGATCTGAAGACACCGCTTAGCTTCGTTAAAGCCAAGCTGATGAAGAGAGGCTTCTTTCCGGGCTGTGGAGAATTGTGTATGGGTTGTGCGACTCGTCCTGATGGCTGTGAACAATTGATAGTGGGGATTCAGAGTCTGATGACCGAAGGAATCTTGCAGTTTAACCGAAGGGCCGAATGTGGATCTGGAGAGGTAATGCTGAAACAGGAAGATGAGGTTGCCACCATCACCATCCCTCGCCAGATGATAACCATTTCTGCGCCTAGGCCACCCATAATTACCATCACCAAAGCCGGGCCGATACCTTTTGAAAGCACGAACGCTGTCCCATGGCACTATGGGGCAGACGTCTACTGTAACGGACAGAAATTGGAGCTGGAACCATCTGGGCAGTCTGTTGATAACCTAGTGGGAACTTGTGGAATCACACGCAGCGGAAGAGTATTTGCTCCACCTGAGATTGTGGTTGACAAAGCAGATAAAGTTGAGAAAACTGATAAGGGAAAAAGTAAAGTCATTGAGGAGACCCCTCGTGGGATAGAGAAGGACTTACTTGTAAAGGACGCTGAAGAGTTCATGAGGTTGATCAAGAAGAGTGATTACAAGATCGTGGATCACCTCCATCAAACACCCTCGAAAATCTCCATTCTGAATTTGTTGCTGTGTTCTAAGGCACATCGCAACGCGCTGCTAAGGGTTTTGAACGCCACGTATGTACCGCAGGAGATCTCGGTCAACCAGTTGGAAGGGGTAGTAGCCCACGTGAATGCTGGAAACAGGTTAGGATTCACTGACCTGGAGCTGACGCCGAAGGGAAGAAACCACAACAGTGCCCTGCACATCTCGATAGAGTATAGGGGAACAGTTATGGCTCACGTGTTGGTGGACACTGGGTCATCGCTCAATGTTCTTCCGAAGAAAGCATTGATGAAGCTGGATACTAGAGGATTGATTTGCACACCCAGTGATCTGGTTGTGAAGGCTTTTGATGGAACCAAGCGTCATGTCTTTGGAGAGGTAACTCTGCCAATCCAAATTGGGCCGGAAACTTTCGACACAGTCTTCTACATTATGGACATCATGCCAGCCTACAATTGTCTCTTAGGCCGGCCATGGATCCATTTAGCTGGTGCCGTGACCTCCACGTTGCACCAGAAGCTCAAGTATGTTGTCGGGGGCAGCATTGTAACTGTCTGTGGCGAGGAAGATATAATGGTGAGTCATTTGTCGTCCTTCAAATATGTTGAGATGGATGGGGAAATCCACGAAACCCTATGTCAGGCATTTGAAGCTGTTAAGGTCAAAGACGTGACTCCAGTAATGACTGAGAAACCAGAGATGACTCTCTCTTCCTTCAAGGAAGCTCGGGCCATTGTTCAAGCCAGATCTACCCTAGGCTGGGGGCAGGTTCTAGAAATACCTAACTAACAGGACAAGTTTGGGTTAGGATACTCTCCTACGGCTGAAGCCTCCTCTTCTCACAGTGCGTCGCGAGGTAAAGGGCCGATCCAGTTTACCAATGGTGGGGTGATATTTGAAAGTGTCAGCGCAGTGTCTGAAGATGGCGAAAACAACGATTGCGACTTGGATTCCTGGATCCAGCAAAGCAAACCAGACCAGAGCCTCAACAACTGGTCCATCAGGGATACCATCCAAGTGACAGGCAAAGAGTAATGATTTACTTTCTCCAATTATTGTACAACCCTATGTCCTACCCGGGGCATAGTGGTTTTATTGTCAGGGCCTTGTTTGATTATGTATATGCATTTTACCAATAAATCAAAAGGCGTTTTTATTCACATTTAAATGTTGTGATCTCTGTTGTTCCTATTTTATATTTGTTTTGAAAAACAATAAAATGGCAATAGGGTTTGTGCTAACCTGCATATCCTTGTTTTAAGCTTAACCCTTGTTATTGCAGGATCCACATAGCAGATGACATCGACTCTGGACCTTCTACGACTCACTTCGACTTCGATTTCCCGATCTATCAAGCCAAAGAAGAGATTGATGAAGACGAAGACCTTCCCGAAGAGTTGGCCCGCTTGTTGAAACAAGAAGAGAAAGTTATTCTGCCTCACGAGGAAGAGATTGAGATTGTGAATCTGGGGTCTGAAGAGCTGGTCAGGAACGTCAGGATAGGGGCTGCATTGCAGAGTGATGTCAAGCAGAGATTAGTCGAGATGCTTCAAGAGTATAGTGATATCTTTGCTTGGTCATACAAAGATATGCCCGGACTTGATACGGACATCGTGGTCCATCACTTGCCGCTGCGAGAAGATTGTCCTCCTGTTAAGCAGAAGCTTAGGAGGACACGACCAGCTTGATGTCGGCTTCTTAGCGGTCACTACTTACCCTCCGTGGGTCGCCAACATAGTGCCTGTACCGAAGAAGGACGGTAAGGTGCGAATGTGCGTCGATTATCGGGATTTGAATAGGGCGAGCCCTAAAGATGACTTCTCGCTCCCTCATATTGATGTGTTGGTCGACAATACAACTCAGTTCTCCATATTTTCGTTCATGGATGGCTTCTCCGGCTACAATTAGATCAAGATGGCGCCGGAAGACATGGAGAAAACTACGTTTATTACACCTTGGGGAATATTTTGCAACAAGGTAATGCCTTTCGGTCTGAAGAACGCAGGGGCCACTTACCAACGAGCAATGGTTACTTTGTTTCATGACATGATTCATCATGAGATTGAAGTATATATTGATGACATGATTGCGAATTCCCAAACGGAGGAGGGACATCTAGTCAATTTGCTGAAGCTTTTTGAGAGGCTTAGGAAGTTCAGGTTGAGGCTGAATCCTAACAAGTGTACTTTCGGAGTACGGTCTGGAAAACTACTGGGGTTTATCGTGAGTGAAAGAGGCATTGAGGTTGATCCTGCGAAGATAAAAGCAATACAAGAAATGCCAGCGCCAAAAACTGAAAAAGAAGTTCGTGGTTTCCTGGGCAGAATAAACTACATTGCAAGGTTTATCTCTCAGCTCACGGCCACGTGTGAACCGATGTTCAAACTACTAAAGAAAGATCAGGCGATTATCTAGAACAAGGATTGCCATAAGGCATTTGATAAGATAAAACAGTATCTGCAGGAACCTCCCATCTTGATGCCCCCAGTGGCCGGAAGACCCTTAATCATGTACTTGACAGTTCTTGAGAATAGTATGGGGTGTGTTCTTGGTCAGCACGACGAGACGGGCAGAAAGGAGCATGCCATTTATCATTTGAGTAAAAAGTTCACAGATTGTGAATCCCGCTACTCAATGTTGGAGAAGATGTGTTGTACACTCGCCTGGGCTGCAAAGCGTTTACGATAGTACATGCTCAATCACACCACCATGCTAATTTCGAAGATGGATCCGATCAAGTACATCTTCGAGAAGCAAGCACTTTTGGGCAGGATTTCCAGATGGCAAATGGTGTTGACGGAATATGATATTCAATACGTTTCCCAGAAAGCCATCAAAGGAAGCGTATTATCTGAATACCTTGCCAAACAGCCGATCGAAGATTATCAGCCGATGAAATTTGAATTCCCTGATGAGGATATCATGTTTCTCAAGGTGAAAGATTGCGATGAATCGTTGCCCGACGAGGGTCCAGATAGGAAATCCCAATGGAAATTGATATTTGACGGGGCGGTTAATTCTTACGGAAGTGGCATTGGGGCAATCATCACGAATCCCCATGGATCCCACATCCCGTTCACCACTAGACTGACGTTTTCGGTCACCAATAACGAAGCGGAGTACGAAGCATGCATCATGGGTGTAGAAGAAGCAATTGATTTGAGAATCAAGAACCTAGATGTATATGGTGACTCGGCACCTGTGATTAACAAGAATAAAGGGGAGTGGGAGACTCGTCAATCAAATTTGGTGCCGTACATGAATTATGCCAGAAGGCTGCTTCCGTTCTTTGATCGAGTGGAACTCCATCATGTGCCCAGAGCTGAAAATCAGATGGCTGATGCCCTAGCCACGCTGGCTTCGATGTATAAAGTCAATTTTTGGAATGAAGCTCCAAGGATTGTCCTTTCTCGTCTTGATAGACCTGCATTAGTCTTTGCGATCGAGGAAGCCTCCGATGGCAAGCCATGGTTCCATGATATTCAGACCTTCCTTATGACTAAGGAGTATCCCGCGGGAGCGTCAACCCAGGATAAGAAGACTCTGAGGAGGCTGTTTGGAAATTTCTATCTCAATCCTGATGGAGTTATGTATAAAAGAAACCACGATCTCGTGCTACTCAGATGTGTAGATGAGAAAGAAGCGAGTATGCTCATGGAAGAAGTCCATGAAGGTACATTTGGTACGCACGCCGGTGGGCATGCTATGATGAGAAAGATCCTGAGAGCAAGATATTACTGGCTGACGATGGAGTCAGATTGCTTTAAATTCGCGAAGAGATGTCATAAATGCCAGATTTATACTGATAAAATTCATGTGCCGCCGTGCCCGTTGAATGTCATGTCCTCCCCGTGGCCGTTCTCCATGTGGGGCATCGACATGATAGGCAAGATCGAGCCCACTGCATCTAACGGTCATCGCTTCATCTTAGTAGCCATCGACTACTTCACCAAGTGGGTGGAGGCAGCCTCGTATGCTAACATGACCAAGCAGGTGGTGGCTAAATTCATAAAGAGGGACATCATCTGTCGATACGGAATTATCGAGCGGATCATTACTGATAATAGTTTGAATCTGAATAACAAGATGATGAAAGAGCTGCGCCAAAGTTTCAAGATTGAACACCACAACTCATCTCCTTACCGGCCGAAGATGAATGGCGCCGTTGAAGCGGCCAATAAAAACATTAAGAAGATTGTACAGAAGATGGTTGTGACCTATAAGGATTGGCACGAGATGTTGCCATTTGCATTGCACGGTTATCGTACGACAGTACGTACATCAACCGGGGTAACTCCTTTCTCACTGGTATACGGTATGGAAGATGTCCTACCGTTAGAAGTTGAGATTCCTTCTTTACGAGTTTTGGTTGACGTAAAACTCGATGAGGCAAAATGGATTAAGAACCGACAAAACCAACTCAGCCTGATGGACGAGAAGAGGTTAGCATCGATTGCATATGGTCGTATGTACCAGAGCTGAATGAAGAAAGCTTATGACAAGAAGGTACGTCCTAGAAGCTTTCAGACGGGTGATCTCGTCCTAAAGAAGATTCTTCCTCCACACTCCGATCACCGGGGCAAGTGGACTCCCAACTATGAAGGTCCGTACATCGTCAGCAAGGTCTTCTCGGGAGGAGCCTTGTTGTTATCCACAATGGATGGCAAAGATTTTGCATCCCCGGTGAACGCAGACGCAATTAAAAAATACTTTGCTTAAAAAATGACCTGTTGGAAAGAAAAAGAATATTCAGGCAAAAATGGGGCATCCCGGCGAACCATAAAAAAAGGAAAAAGGTTTCGGGCAAAAATTAAGGATATAAATGAAAAAAATGTACACCTGCAAAGTCGAAAACCTGGAAGGGAGACTTTGGCAAAAAAGGGTATCCCGGTGAATCGAAAACCCGAAAGGGCGATTCAGGCAAAAGTTAGGGATTTGAAAAAGCAAATGACTGCGTTCCGCGTATGGACTTTCATTGTTTAGTGGTTTGGAAGACCTGAGGGCCATTTATCTGAATCAATCTCTTCTGAAGCTGAAGCATCAGAGAAGTATCGAAGTCGAGTGGGTCATAGAGGGATCAACTCATGGTGTTCGTCTACGCCGCATTGCCGACATTTGTGTATATACTGATGTATATTTATGTTTTTATGCTTGATCAGCTTCCTCATTCTAGGAGCTTGTATCTGTTGTAAAACATTTTTGCCCATTCAGGGGTTCGTTATCAATGAAATATATACTATTCAGCAATTCTTTTTGCTTGTTTAGCATTTATCTGTTTTGTTTGCGAAAAAGAATGCCGATGTTTTTGATAAAATGCGCATATATAAACTTACTGGCCTAGGCCACTGATTGTTGAAACAATGAACTACTTGAACTTTTTCGCTGGGCGATAACCTTGATAGGTCCCTTTGAGAAGGATATCTTGTCTGTTTGTTTGTGTTGTTGCGGGTATAGCATATTCCAGGCAGTACGCCGTAGGTTTCCCAAAGCAGGATGATTCCTTCTCCCCCAGCAAGTGCATCAACATCTCCCCACGGAGTCTGAACATGGGATGGTCAACGTTGATATGTCTTCCCAATCAGAGAAGATTCTCTCCCCAACCAGATGCATCCTAGGCAGGATCATCGTTTCCCCAGCTGAGTCATACGCAAAAGCGTGTATTCATTCCCCAGCACTGGGTCAAAGTGCAGTCTTCTCATAGAAGACTATTCGCAAGTATGCGGCTTTTCGATAGTTCAAGACTGAAGTCTCTAGCGGAATTGAAATTCCCCACAGAGTTATATTCTCCCCAGCCGGCAGGACGATTCCTTCTTCCCCAGCCGAGTTGGCAAATCCCCAAGAGAGTCGAGTCCTTGGAAGCCGTGCGGGCCATGATTGGTTTTCCCCAGTAGAGTGTTGAATAGCTGATGTCGTATTTCTCCACCGGAGTCGTCATCTCCAGGAAAGTTTCGCCGCGAAGGCCTCGCAGTTTATTTCTGCGATCGACATCGTTTTTTCCTCAGCATTTGTGGTTCGTTCGCCCAGTTGAGCAGGTTCAGGTCCTCGGAGAACTTCATTCCCATGCAGCAGTCGTCTGGAGTTTGTTTCCCCAGGCGGAGTCTAATTGAGATTGGTGTGACTTCTGCTCCTCGGCAGGATGATTCCTTCCTCCACCAGAGGGGTTCCTTCTCCCTGACAAGAGGATTCTCCCTTCAGCATTTATTTTGCTGATGGGGTCATAGAATTTTGCATGATTACATAGCATTTACCCTAAAAACGCGTAGCATTTCCACTGAGTGGAGCATTACGCCATTGTCAAAGCATAAGCATATGAAACATGAGCTAGGTCATTACCGTTCTTGTTTTGCAGGTGTTCCTCCGCAGAATGGTTTGCTCAAGATGATTCTTGAATTCCGCAGAATGGTTTGCTTAAGATGATTCTTGAATTCCCCAGTGAAGTCGCCAGAGTTGGTTGCTCAAGTTGATGCTTAGAGTCCCCGGCAGAGCGTTTGCTCAGGATGATTCCTGAAATCTCCAGCAGAGTTATTGGTTCAGGATGATTCTTGAAGTCCCCGACGGAGTTATTTGTCCAAGATGATTCTTGAAGTCCTCAGCAGAGTTGATTCACCCAGAATGATTTCTGGATCCCCAGAGTTACTTGATAGTTCTCCAGAATCCCCAGCGGAGATGTGTCATCCCCAGCAGGTTTTGAACAGAAAAGTTGAAATTTCCTTGAAGACTTGATGATTGGAGTCCAACTGCGATGTCGAAGCAGTTATCTCAGCTGACGCAGAGTGCCTGACGGCAAAAAGATTGTATATCCTTAGTGGTTCATGATTGATTAAGGATTCCCCTTGAAGACTTACTGATGAAGTCCAGCTGCGATGTCGAAGGAGTTTGCCTAGCTGACGCAAGGTGCCTGACGGAAAAAGATTGTATATCCTTAGCGGTTCCTGATTGATTAAGGATTCCATTTGAAGACTTATTGACGAAGTCCAACTGTGATGTCGAAGCAGTTCTCTCAGCTGATGTGGAGTGCCTGATGGTGGAAGTTTGGGTATCCCTATTTGGTTCATGATTGACCGAGGATTCCATTCCCGACTTACTGACGAAGTCCGGCTGACACCCGAAAATTTCTTTGAATGCCCGATGGCATGATTAACTTGATTGTTAAAAAGTTCCTAAGGACCTGATGAGTCCCGAGGAACCCTTCAACTGCAATGTCGCAGAATGCCTGACGGTAATACTAGCTATGTATCACCGGTTACCGAGTGACTGGTGATCCCTTGATGACTTGAGGAAGAAGCTGCAGCGAAATCTGATAATCATCCCGACGGAGATTTGAGAGTAGCCCTTTGATCGCGACTTTCTATGTCTAATACAACTTAACTGCAAGTGCACAGTCTATCGCATAGTAAAAAAAGATATCGATCCCACAGGGACTCGTAATCAAACTAGTGTTCTCGGGAGTTACTATGTTTAGCTAGGTAGATAATGTTTAAGGGAATAAGATTGTCACTTAAAGGGAACTAAAAATGTTACTTAAATTATAATTACGTGAATCGATATGCAGTAATTATGTTCTTCAGGGATTTGACAAGTTACCGGTATATGAAATATTTTTCAGAGTTTATTTAAGCAGAAAATAGTGATCTGAAGACTCTCGTCTCACGATGGTTATTGACGCTAATCACAATTCTAAGGGCCAAATGTACGCTTTCGTGTCCCATTCGGGGTTTAAACTATTTTTTGGAAATCTCTAAGTTCTAATTCATTTTAAAGTGCTTTCGCTGTTATTAAAACAAATGACTAGTGTTTACTATCTGGTCTTGCCGTAGCTTTCGCTTGTTGGTTCCTACCTTAATTAATTTCCCACTTTCGTGGCAAAACTACTTTTAAATAAGTTCTCGCTTTCGCGACGAAGTTTATTCAGTAAATAAATTTAAACACTCAGACCATAAACAACATTTGAAAAAGAGAGTTTTCAACCGGTTATTATCAAATCCCTTCCGAATTATTATTACATATCGATTACTTTGATTTAGCTAGACATGGATTTTGGAAAGGCAAAACATAAATAAAAACAATGAATAATAACATGCATCATAATGAAAACTAAAATTACGATTAAAATTTAAAACCTGTAAATATTCCAATTGACCTTTGGGCAGATCCTCCACAAATGTTGGCAGGATTCTGGTCTTTATGCCAATTGATCGTACAAGGGAAATAGGAATTACAGAAGAAATGAAAGGCAACAAAAAAATAGAAAGAAATAAAACTGAACTTTTGCTCTGGAAATGAAATTGGGAAGCACTTCGTTGTCTGAATGCGGCTCCCTTTCTCAGTTCCCCTTCTTCCCTTTTTATAGAAATAAAATTCTAACGGTTATAACTTGAAGAAGGTGGACTTTGAGGCAGAAATATCAGGGAGTAGTGGTCCACTATTTGGGACTTGGAACTGCATTTTGCACGTGCATTTGAAGTTGGGCGTTTTTGCCTGCATGACGGTCGTCACGGTGTGTGACGGTCGTCACCCGTGTGACGGTCGTCATGGAGCTGTGACGGTCGTCACAGCAGCAAAATATGCATTCTGCGTTTTTCATGTTGTTTTCATCCGGTTTTCGTCCATATTTCATCTGTGATTGCTTCTTTTCTTCATATTGCCTTGTTTAGACATGATCATCAAATACCTGCAAAATATCAGACAAATAACACGGAAAGAACCCGAAATCGGATCGAAAACAGTTAAACATCAGTTGAATTATGCATCAATATATACATACGATTTCGTGTTATCACCCTTCACCAATTACTGAGTAACCGGTGATCCCTTATTGACTTACTGATGAAGTCTGACAAAGATATTGTCGACGTTCCTAGCGACATGATGAGTTCATAGGCGACGATAAGGAATTTTTCTGCAGTGACGCAGAATGCCTGACGGCATGATCAACCATCCATTACCAGTTACCGTGTAACCGGTGACCCCTTGATGACTTAAGGACAAAGATCTACAGCAAAATCAGATGATCATCCTGGCGGAGATTTGAGCTTTGACCCTTCACCATTTACCGTGTGACCAATTCCCCAGTAGAGTTGTCGTGCAATTGACATGCTCAGTTTTGAAGATGTTCCTACCTATCCAAGTATTGTTTACCAGTGCGGTTGGCAGATCGCCAGTTACCGTGTAACCGGTGATCCCTTGATGATTTGAGGATGCAATGATATTAGATAAAGCAGAGAATCATCCTGACGGAGATTCAGATCGGTATTTCTCCAGCTAGTTGCCGTGCAGCTATCATTTCAGTTTCCAAAGATTTGTCCCCATCAGAGTACCGTGTACTTGTGCAGTTGGCAAATTTCCGGGTTTGTTGGTATTCAACCATCTTTTACCTTGATTGTTTGAGATCCGTTCGCTTCTCACCCAGTCAGGTCCAAGCCGTTTGAATAGGGGCAGCTGTTGCACCCCAAAATTTGCCCAAAATTTCTTTACCTAGCTCATGTTTCATTAGCATTATCCTTTGCATTTCATTGACATGTGTGCAGGAGATCAAGAGGTATGATTACCAATCAAGAAGCTATACAAGACTATGAAGCTAGATAAGAAGGTCATTCAGACATTCAAGGGTTGACATCCTTGTCAGAGAAGTTGAAAGAGCCTCAGAAAGAGTGGTTGAAACCAAGTATGTAGGTCTCCTAACTTGAGAGTTGTGGAAAGCCATCAGATGATTATGAGGACAGGAGGATGGACTTGAGGTCTTGAGAGAGCTCATGTGAAGTGTTGAAGATCACTTTGAGGCCTAGACAGGTCATTGTGTCAGATTAAAAAGACTCAGCCATGAGTGGTGCAATTAGGGTTTGACTGGGTCAACCCTAAGTCAACTGATGATTTGAAGAAGGTTGAGACTTAATTCAAGAGCCATGTGATCATGGATTGATACATTGAGATGTTATAAGGATGATTCCAAGGTCAACTCATCATGATTGAAGAGTTTGAGAAGTTTCAGGCTAGGGTTTCTAAGACTTGACAGTGTAAAATCGCCTAGTTTGACCCCTGTCTTCAAGGCAATTTAACTCAAGATATGATTGTTATCTCATCTTGACCCTAACATTATTGTTGTAGGGCATGATCTTAGCTTTAATTTTAATACTATAAGTACTTGATAGGGTTTGTAGAACTCAAGTTATGAGCCAGACAAGTTACAAGTCATCTGAGGTATGTGAATTTGGAGCTTGAAAGTTATCCAACTTGCATGACATATTTTCCCAATAAGGATGATTCCTATGAACTTTTGGTCAACATTAATGTTGTTCCTTATCCTCTTAGCTTTCCATAGAGTGCTAGAAGTCCTTGATAGGATTTGTAGAACTCAAGTTATGGCTTTGACAAGTCAAGGGTATTTTGGGAAGTTGTGATTATGGGTCATTTTTGGTTATGGGTCATTTTCACCAACGTAGACATCTCAAATGAAGTTTTATGCAACTTGAAAGTTGC
Source organism: Lathyrus sativus (assembly GCA_963859935.3). Lineage (NCBI taxonomy): Eukaryota > Viridiplantae > Streptophyta > Magnoliopsida > Fabales > Fabaceae > Lathyrus > Lathyrus sativus. The sequence continues at coordinate 459,267,845 of OZ012735.1, read as the reverse complement.
TCAAAATGGGGTTTTAACCTTGAGCATGTATCAAGTAGGCATTGAAATGTCTCAAGGAGATACTTGATTCAAGAAATTGTGAAAAAGGAAGAATTAAAGATAATTAAAGACCAAAAATTCAAAATGAATGTTATGTGTGCAAATGAGGCAAAGTAATAGCATTTTTTGAATGGAAATTACATTTTGGAAACAATGACATTATTAGAATTTAGGTTTGGGTTCATTTTCATGGCCTTTTGCTTTGATACTTCATGAGGAAGTTACATCTCAAATCCAAGCCATGGGATGAAAACAAGGGATGAATCCCCACCATTCAAGTTCAGTGGTTCACAAGGAGTGCAATGAGAGCTTCCTAAAGGAGAAATAGCTGAGATATCGTGACTGCCATGAATGAGATATTAAAGAGAAATTGAAAATTGAAATTCTCATTCTGAACCTTTGAGAAGGATCTAGATCATTCAGTTACATCCTATATAAGCATATGAATGCATTCAGTTCATTTTTTTGGTGAAGATTGAAGCCTGAAGCAGAGAGTGAAGTTGAAATTTCAGAGGTGCAAGTGAGAATCGAATTCTGAGTTCAAGGCCAAATCAAGATCAATTGAAGGTTTCATTGTGTTCATCAAGTGATTTGGAGCGTATCTGCACTTTCTTGAAGGCTGAAGAGTGCAAGAACCACCTCTGTTACAAGCTTGAACACTGGTTGGTACATTTCATTTTTATGCTTAATCTAGGTAGAGATAGTTAGCATTCTATAGGTGGTTAGGATCCTGGGGACATGTAGTTGGATTTAGGATCAGAAATTGGTGAATTAGAGACAAAATAAGTTGATGATCAATATATGTTGAGGATTACATCTGTGCATTTAATTGAAGTTCTGGTGAGAATCAAGACTGTGGTATATTTTGAAAATGCTATCGGGTTTGGAGATGCAGAGGGAATTAGATGATTCTGAGGTGATATTCATGATCAGCATTGAATTCTAGAGAGAATGATGTATGGTTTGTTAAGTTTTGATGACTTGTGTAAATGGATTTGCCGGAGAAGACGGTGGCGCCACCGTCTGGGCCACCGTCTATGTTTTCCCCCCAAACTGAAGTTCAAATGGAGAAGATGCATGTGAGGCGTTGGATCTTGCTGAAGACTTGACTCAGTACTCACCATCCACGGCCACGATTGAATTTTGATTGTTGACTATTGACCTGAAGCAAAACGCACCGTTTTCATTAATGTGCTGGCAATATGAGGACTCATTGGATCAGTTGACTGGTAATTGCATCGTGTGAGCAAAACTGTGCCACGTAACCCCAATTCCAAGCGCAACGTTTTGATTCGTGAGAGAACCTAGGCTTAGTGATCTGAACTGATACTCACACCCCCCTTTGGGCCCAACCCAGAGAATGAACTGGATTTAATTGCTATTCACCACGCGCCCCTTATGAATTTCTATTCTTTTTCTTATTTTCTTTATTTTTTGGTTTGTTTGATTTTAATATATTAAAAATAGAAAAATTAATTAATAAATCCTGAGTTTTTTCCCCTTGATTCATGAATGAATTTAGAAATTTTAGGAACAAAAAGATTAGGATTAGCATTTATTTTCATTTTATTTGATTTTTTTCCCATTTTATTTAATAGTAAAATTGTATTGTTTGCCTCTTCTGTTTGGTGAATTTTGTTTGAACATTTGGTATTGAGTTTTTGCTTGATATATGGGTTGAGACTAGGTTAGATATGCATGCTCCCATCAGATTTTTCTCACATTTTTGTGATGAATTTAGGTGTTGTTTTAGGATTAGAACTTTAGGAGTTCCCTTTTAGGGTTTAGTTGTGATACCTTGAGGTTTAGAACTTGATTGGAGGACTTAGGGAATGATTTAGGTCCTGATTTTTTAACCATAGGTTATTAATGAGTGCATGTTCCCCTAGAAAAATAATCAGATTTTTAGAATGTGTTTTAGTATTTTTGATAGAATATTCTACTTGTGTGTTCATTTGGTGCTTCAATGTTGATGATTGATGTAGAATGGACTCAAAATTGGACTTTGTTGCATAGTGGGCTTCTGGATCTCATTGGAGGACATCATGGACTTGATGAAGCTTGTCTGAAGTGGCTAGTGGAGCTTGGATTGAAGTTTTCCTTCCTTTTTGTTAGCTTTGAATAAGCTTAGGGAATTAGGGCTTTAGGAGAGAGCTTTAGAAATAGATATTTCTTTAAGTAATGGTTGGTTTTATTCCCATTCCATTCTCATCCTATGATTAAAATTCCTCATGTTAAAGTCTCATCTCTCCTTTGGAGGGATGTGTGACATTTACAATGAGTAGAACTTTTGAGGATGCCTTTCTCTGATAACTAGTTGAGTGTCAGACAGGATTCCTTTGGTTTACTGTATGCTTCCCATTATCAAACAATCATCTTATTGGTTCTCTTCATTCTTGGTGGAGCCTATTGAAGATTGAAGCTTGAAGATGGAGTACCTTTCATTCCCTGAAGATGATAGACTTGAATAACAATTACAGACTGTGGACTGAACTGCTGTCAGAAGATTGCTTTGCTGTGAAGCTTTGGAAGCTGTTGATTTGTTTTCTTGACTGTCTGTTTTCTTTCTGTGCAATTATATTGATGTGACTTGTTTGATTTGCTTGACGCATTAGAATAAGTTCATGTTTAGATTGTTTTGAGCTAGGAGCATGATTGTATTAGAGGTTGAGTTGCTCCCTCTGCTTGTATTTTTACTGTATGGCTTTGCTTGCTGGTATTCGGTAGAGCCCTGCTCCCTTGCTTGTGTGGTTTGTGATTTGCTTGATGGCATTTTATTTTCCTTTATGATTGCAGTTATTCATATCTGGCTTGAGGTCGAGACGAGCTTGTGGAGGCTGATGTCCCACACACATTTCCTCCCTCACTTGCATTGCATGCATTTTACAGTCGTTTACTGTTTACTGCTTAAGCTGATGCTTTATCTGTTGCTGTTTATCATTGACATGATCCCCTAGGAATCTCACTTCCTTTGATAAGGAAGTGATGATTAGAACTTTAGGTTGAAACCTATGCATGATGACTTCTAGGAGATCCCTGTTTCAATCTTCAACCATAGGATGAATCCTTGGCATGACAACAGTAGGACTTGATAGTCTCCCTTTAGTTGAGCCTGTTCTCTCTTCTCATCTTGAAACAACAGTAAAAAACGTAATAAAGGCAAGTTAGTATAAGCGCGTTACGAGCCTTAAGCTACTTGGGTAATGATAATTGAACGGCCTCCTCTCGATCATCTAGAATGTTTAGTATACGTCCTTTGGACGATATGCGACACATTCGTTCCTAGGTCATAGTCTCTAGTGCTGTACGAACTACAGACAACTAAAAAACAGTTCTTCCGTAAAAAACAGAAAACACACTTCAAACCTTTTTGTCCCGTGGGCCCATAATCTAAAGGAAGCTTTTCTGAAGAAAAGAGTGTCGTTAACTCCCAGTTCTACCGCAAACGGTAATGCCTAAGTCTCCAAGGGTCGAGCTGCGTACACCAAACTGCTGGAACTGTTTGTTAACCCTACTCGATAAAATAGATGAATCTGAATCCCCGTAATTCGTATTATCCCGAACTACGTAAGCTCTGATCTCTCATACATGTTGAGAGTACGTAGGCACAATACTGACGTATTGGCGAGCCACCTTCCCCCATCCGTTTACCTGTAGATAGGCGAACTACGTTGGCTCTGATTTCTCATTCTCTGATGAGAATACGTAGGCATAAAGCGCGACGCTTTGTCGAGTCATTTTCTTTTCTTTTCAGACTGGCCTTGATAGGTAGATAGTAAATAAACCCATCTGATAAACACAACAAGCGTGGATCCCATCGAGTACGATGGACGTGAGGGGTGCTAATACCTTCCCCTTGCGTAACCGACTCCCGAACCCAGACATTGGTTGCGATGACCTTGTCTTATACCTTTTCGTCAGGTTTCTCCGATCGTTTCCTTTCCCGCTCTGAGGGATAAATAACGAAAGGTGGCGACTCTTCTGTTTTGCTGGCACCTTATTTTCGCGGTAGCGACAACCCACGATTATAGAATTGAACCCCACCCTTACCTTAGAATAGAGGCCAATTCCAAGCTTCCGGTTCTGGTTCTGCTCTCCGGCGACTTTTCTGCAACAACCTTCAATTCTCTCTGGCGGTTAATTCTTCTGTTCTTCCTTTCTCCACAGCCACGTCCTTTTTCCTCTTTTCTCAGCCTTTTTCCTCCAATTTGGTTTTCTGAGCAGTTTATCGTTCTTTTGCTCTTTCTCCCACAACTTCTCTAAATAACCCCCTAATTTCCTTTATTCCATCTACTACTACTAATAATAATAATAATAATAATAATAATAATAATAATAATATAATATTACTACTAGTTATTAAATTATCATCATTATTAATTAATTATATTATTATCAAACTCAATGATTTATTAAATGGTTTCCTATACTTTAAGGACACCCACCAACGCTCTCAGACACACTCCCACATAAAGGCACACCAACAATTCATAAATAATTTAATTAAAATGAACGGGCGTTACAACTCTCCCCTACTTAAAAGAATTTCGTCCTCGAAATTACCTCCATCAAATAGCTCCCAACCAGACCACTTTCACCAAAGCAATCTCTTCACCTCGAAGTTGCTTCTCGTTCATCCACCTGAACTAGCAACGCCTCAACAGTCAAATTACCTTTCACTTGTACACCATACATCCGAATCAATGTACTTCTTCAACTTAGGCACATACCACATCATGTAAATTCTCACGAGTGACAGTGGTAAAATAGTCTAACCTGCTATTTTTCCCAGGCTTCCGTTGCGCCACTCTGGTGCAGATCACAAAACACAATGTGCTTCCGAGACCTCAAGCTCGATCAACACCAGTTACTATCATAACTCTCAAAACACGTCTTTCTTGGATCTTTTGGATCTTTTCAGTCGTCTCTTGCACAATCTCAGCTAGCTTCAACATAGAATGATTAATCTCACTTGTTAGGAAAAGAGCCAAATTAGTCATTCTATCCAAAATCACCCAAGTAAAATCATATCCTTCAAATTCTCCGGAAAACCCAACACAAAATCCAAGAGAATACTATCCGATCTCCACTCTGGAATATTCAACGGTTGCATTGCACCCAACGGCCTCTGACGTTTATTCTTTGACTTCCGACAGTCTAACCGGTAGATACAAACTCAACCACTTATCTCTTCAACTATGGCCCTCAAAATAATTTCTCAAATTCGGTTACATCTTCATAGCACCGGGGTGGATACTCCATCTACCTCAATACTCTCATTCCACTTAATAATATCTAGAACGCAAACTCTATCACGACATCTCATGATACTATTTCCATTAATCTGAAAATCATCCCTTCGACTTTAGTTCCTCAGATTCAACCAATCTACCAACTCAATTCAGATTCATAGCCTTCTTGGACCTCGTCAAGAATACCACTAGTAAGGTCCAACACACTAAGCTTAACTCCATAAGAAGTCTCTTCACACACCAAACTCATATCACAAAATTATTCAATCAGTTCTAACTCTTTTCACCATCATCATCGGTATATGCAAAGATTTCCAAATCAATGCATAAGCTACCACGTTCGCTTCACCCGAATGGTAATTCAACACAAAACCACAATCCTTCAGGAGTCCCAATTATTCCCTGTCTCGCATTCAACTCTTCCAACTCAAGCAAATACCTTGGGCTCTTGAGGTCACCAAACATTTCAAATCTCAAACTAACTAATTGAAGCTTCCAACTCCGGCACAACCACAACAGCAACCAACTCTAAATCACTTATCAGATGATTCCTCTTATGTACTTCAAGTTCCCTTAAAGCATAACCAAAACTCGCTGAAGTTTCACTTAGCATATCTCCCAATCATATCAACAAGGCATCACAAAACACAACAAACGGTCCTGTCGGGTTCGGCAAAAATCAGCACACGATACGTTTTCAATTTTATGCTATAATTGAACCAGGTACATGCCTCAAAACAATTTTTCCTAGAAAGAGAATCTCGTTAGCTTTCCAACGCTTTGAACGGGAGTCAAAACCGACTTACGGATCAAGAGATATGAATTTTCGAAGTTTTTCTAAAACAAAATTTTTCTGCATAAAGGCTGCTACGGGTTTGAGCATTTTCGCCCGAAAATCCGACCGATGCAATTATTTTCTTCGAAACAAACACATACTCATTCATACCAAACATATATTAGTGATTTAGAACCATCAAATGTGGAATCTACGACTTCCGATTCCAATCTGAATCTTAAATCCTCAAATCTCCAAAAATGCAAAAACTTACAAAAATCAATCAAATTCGATAAAACAAGCATACTCGATCACGACCTAACATTACTTATCTCCTCAGAAAACTTCCATCCAACCATAATTAATCGGCAATCGCCAACTTCCCGCTTTCATTATAATTCAAAAATTCCCATCAAAATTAAACACCTCAGTACCCTCCTGCACCGACTCATCAAAACCATTCTTAAGCACTTAACTTAACTCAAGACAATTCACTGCTCACGCCATCTAAGCTTGCAAGATACTTCCATCCCATCCAACACAATTCTCAACTACTATCAACAAGAGATTAAGGGTGATCAGTTCCTCAATTTGTCAATAGACAGTCGAAGATCATGATGGGGTACAAACCATCCTTGCCGAACTATAAGAGCGTTCAACCACACACCGAGCTACAATTCCACACTTGCAGCATCCTGGAGAAGTACAAGCTTCTCCCCCACTTGAATCATTGTCACTCCAGTAGACAAAGGTTCTACAACAAAACATGTACCGACAGTGTTTTCACACACATGTCGCATACCAGGGAATACACAACATTAGACAACTTGGCCGGACGGACCGACCTGCTCTGATACCACTATTGTAACACCCCAATCTAACCCGACGGATAATTAAGGAAAACAGAATCAGAGTGCAACAAGTTTTGTAAACATGACGGTCGTAAGGGGCTGTCATGACCGTGACGGTCATGACGATCGTAAGGAAGTTGTGACGACCGTCACATTAGCAAATTTTGGGCGTTACAATTTCAACTCACAGAACATACATTTCACAATTCAATTAGACAACATGCATTTAGTAATGATACATAGCACAGAAGCCTGGATGAACATACAACAATAACTTGATTTACATTTTGATTACAAGGCATCTTATTAATTTGCAACAGAATATAAAACATTTCCAACATTTAGCATGATTAAATCAAGACCATGAAACTTGCAATAAAACTCCATTAAAATTCAGCAAGTAATTATCTTGCATCAATTCAACATAAACAACGAGTTTCAACCATAAAAATCAGCACTACTAATTCATCGGTATAGTGCATCCAACCAACATTTGGCACTTAACAGTAGCCACCAATTTAATGAAAAATACTTGATATAATTCAGCAACAAGGAAATTAAATAAAAGCAATAACATCAATCGTTCATCCCCCCAAGAGTGCTACGTATCAGAGCGACCAACAACCTTAAACGAAAAGCTACACTTTATTCCGGATTACCTGCAAGTTACCACCAACGGAGGTAACATACAACGTAAAGGGTGAGATATCAACAACATAACATAAGGCATGATAAAAGTCATGTCAGAATATTATCACAGCATTATAATTCCAGCAGTTCGCATAAATATTAGTAATAATAACTACAACCACTCTTTATTCATAACCACAACAATTATCATCATATCTCAGCAACTCACAAAACAACTCAACAACGCAACTCAACAATGCGACTCAACAATGCAACTCAACTGTGCATATGCATGTGGTACCATTTTGGGAGATAACACTCCACAATAATTCGGGAGACAACTCTCCATAATAATTCGGGAGACAACTCTCCACAATAATTCGGGAGACAACTCTCCACAATCATTTTATTTTGTCATTAAAGACACAACCGTCGCCAATCCAGGCCAAATGATATGCTATGAGATGCAACTATTATGGACTATAATATAACAACAACTGTGCAACAACCGTGCAACAAGGCATCACGCCTACAACCAATTATCCATAACAGAAACATCATATTTCGCATACATCATGTACTCACCACTTCAATATGTTCATACCGGAGAACTACCAATAGTATCGTTCCTACGAATAAGACTCTAATACATTTTCGTAGAGAACATTTAAAAACAACCTCGTCTCTACAATTGAGAACTCAACAACATTTTCATGTCAGAGAACAACTGACAACATCATTACTACCAATAAAAACTCAACACATTTTCATATACCTTCATACGGGTAATGTAACTACAACTTACCCACATAATCCAAGGAGAATATTATAATAACATTTTCTCAACAGTGACATAACAACTTCATATTCATCAAGTATTCATCATTTCAATCTCTTCATGTAGGGGAACAATAACAACATACTTTCGACAATTAAGAATTCAGCACATTATCATAAGAACAACATTATAACTTTTACTCACTAAATTAATTATAGTTCCTGAAAAGGTTCGTTAACTACGGGGCAATTAATCTTGCCTCATTAAGGGCAACCATACAACATCGTACAACACTGACGATATAACACATTCATTCCTACACAGAAAAACCTCGTCCCTAACATTTATCGGGTAACGGGAACTATATCTATGATTCGATTCCCTACCTGAAGTCGATCAAGTAAGAGCATAACAACAACCTTTTCTCAACAAATGAGAAATTAGCGCGTGTCGGCGCCGATTCCCAACATTACTACATAAACTAATGACATAAACATTAATGCAGGCGTAGACAAACATTAACCCTTAATATTTTTCAACCTACGAGAACATTTACCCTTAATATTGCTCAACCTACGGGAACATTACTACGGGAACTTTACCACGAGACATTTCCACGGGAATATCACTACGAGGACATTAATACGGGAACATTTCCACGGGAATATTACTACGGGAACATTTCCACGGGAATATTACTACGGAAACATTACTACGGGAATGTTACTACGGACACATTAACCCTTAATATTTCTCAATATTTATCGACCTACGGGAACATTAACTCTATGATTCAATTCCTTACATTAAATCGATCATACCCACAGTTATAGAATTGAACCCCACCCTTACCTTAGAATAGAGGCCAATTCCAAGCTTCCGGTTCTGCTTTTGCTCTCCGGCGACTTTTCTGCAACAACCTTCCATTCTCTCCGGCGGTTAATTCTTCTGTTCTTCCTTTCTCCACAGCCACGTCCTTTTTTCTCTTTTGTCAGCCTTTTTCCTCCAATTTAGTTTTCTGAGCAGTTTATCGTTCTTTTGCTCTTTCTCGCACAACTTCTCTAAATAACTCCCTAATTTCCTTTATTCCATCTAATAATAATAATAATAATAATAATAATAATAATAATAATAATAATAATAATAATATAATATTACTACTAGTTATTAAATTATCATCATTATTAATTATATTATATTATTATCAAACTCAATGATTTATTAAATGGTTTCCTATACTTCAAAAACAATGCTCTCAGACACACTCCCACATAAAGGCACACCAACAATTTATAAATAATTTAATTAAAATGAACGGGCGTTACAATTGCCCCAGATTAATTCAACTTTGGAGAGATTTCTCGATGTGACTGCCCCATATTTGAAAACTTTTGAGCAAAAATTGTTGGAAGAACCGGTACCTAACAAAGTCTTTTCACTACATGCTCTTCAAAATGACTGTCTAGAACCTTTCTCTTGGCAAAGTTAGACCTCTCGATTGATGCTCATTATGTACACGTCATTGGCGTCAAACACATGTATGCAAGCAGAAACTGTTTATTTTAAAAAAGATTATTCAAATACAACACATATGTTAATCTTAAAGTTTTTATTGAAGATTTAGGCATGCATCCACCTGAACAACTTCTATCTCTGTGCATTATAACTATATCCTCCACCATTACTTGCTGGTTTTGAATCTTTTGATATAATATGAACTTGGCTTTGTTTTGGACAGATTCGCGTACGGCGTGAATTGTTTCTACCAACATGAGACTGCGACATGTTCTATACGATGAAAATCTGTGGTAAGGTGCCTGGAGGAGAATGGTACATGTCCAATAGAGAATTATCGAGTGAGGCTGCAGAATTCATGGTTGCCGTTCCCTGTGTTTCACCTCTTCGGAATATCGATACGTACGTAGTTCCTATACACTAGATTATTCTTCAACATCATCAGAACTCAAACAACAGCACACAGCACCAGTGTTCCAAGAAGTCTCCAACACCAACTTTGTCCTCCATCCTTGTATGTTCAGGTGCAGACTCATAACATTTGCGAAACACTGCTTATCTTGCTCACCTGAACGTGTGAAAGTCTGGATTTTTCGGTGATTGAAGCGATGCTGTATTTTGTTGCTTGAAATGATTCTTCCTAATTGCGAAATGCCTTCTGATTAATTGGTGTACTGAAAATAGTTTGAATTGTGTCATGACTTCCTGTATGGTTCAAATTTTCTATTTCCATGCTGTTAAAGATGGTATGATTTCCTCTTTTTTTTGTTGGCTCATGTTATACTTAATCTTTCAGCTGCCGTCTCGGTCTATTGCTGAAGCTACCGAGTTGAAATCAACACATCAATGATTTTCTTCATCACTGCACCGTGTCGACAAGGATGAATAGATGCGTGTTTTCAAGGCAAGTGAGCATTGTACTCAAATGTTACCGTTTCAAGAGCATGGTCTTGGCTGCCATTATTCGAGTTATCTTCTCTACTTCAGCTAGGGGAGAATAACTGCTCTGCGTCCGTTCATAGAGTAGAGGGCGAGAACACACCCATGCTGTTTTTTTTATGAGCATTCTTATTATTCATCACAAAGGATCCATATACACGCCCTATGATAGTAAAACAAAGACGAATATTGGGAAGGTTGAAAGCTTCAAATTTCATTGGTAGATACTATGTCTCTCGTGTTGCTGACTCTCAAAGCCAATTTGTTTATTGAATTAATTATTTTTCTTCTTTTATTTTCCATTCATGTAATAAGTAGCTACTTTCTTGAATTAGGCTTCGAAGTAGTGTACTTGGGTGTGGATCATTAATTGTTATACGAATAGTCGTAACACTTTATTCTTCTTCATTCTAATAATTTTAATTCGTATGACACTAAGTATATAAGTTTATCCTTTGACAACAACTACTAGCTCTATGACAAGTTCTTCATTGAAATGAATAAACATTTTTCATTGTTCCCACTAAATGATACCGCACACATAGTGTCCAACAACATCACACAACTATGTTTTCCATCTATAAAACATTGTTTGAAATTGGTGAAAGTCTGTTGTTTATTGCTATCTCTCTTTCTTTTGCTTTGGTTTGGTTTAGAATGGGCATAGGTCTTGGATTTAGAAAAATGGACTTTTGAATATGGATTTAAAAATGTGGATTTGAATTGAAATGGATTTTACAATGGTTAAAATGACTATGGATTTTGAGTTAAAAATTGATATGTAAAGATGGATTTTGGAAACTGGTTTAAGAGAATAGGAAAGAAAAATTAGTTTATAGGAACGGATAATGGAAATGGTTAAGAAAGGTGGATAATGACGAATTGAAAATGGACATTAAGTGATGATGAACTTGAATAATCCACCTCGTTACTTGAATCCCAAGAAATCCACAAACTAAAATCCAATTCTTTAGCCAAAATAAATGCCCAAGATACTTGATGCCTCCTTAACCTTAATAAAATATTAATCACACTCCCTACGATGGGATCTTGATCCATAATTTAATCAACAAGAAACATCTTGACTTAATGAGAATCCAAACAATCCTTTATGCGATGACGATCTTAGCGTAAGAATAATGTCTTGAGGAATCCCTGGAAATAAGGATACAACTTGTAATGCAACTTGCCACGAAATCCTAACCAGTCTTCAAATGACCATGCTCAACCCCATTGAAAAGAAAAACCTAATTCTCATGTACACTGACTTCTGAGAAATCTTGAAGGACGAGGCTTTGATACTTAATAAACCTTGATAAGAAGATGCTCATGATGATAGTTCGAACCCGAATTCCAAAATCCATGAAAAGACCAGTTGAATTAATCTTCAACGATGTAGAAAACCTCAACCCAAAAGGAAACCTTGATTGATCAGAAGGCCTGGATCCCATGACGTAGAATCTTATGCACATGAATGTTTGTGAATGTATGAACTAATAGAAAAATGCATATGATTGTGAAGCAACAGCCAGTTAGGGTTAGAAAGGATGATGGCAAAAATTGGGGTACAACAGGTTGGCTGCATTTAAAAAAACAATAACATGGAGAAGTGTCCAAGTGTTCAAGATTGGTCTAGTATGCTTAAGCTGTATAAAGGATGCATGCTGGACGTGATGCTCCTTCATGTTGGTATGATATCTGGGCCTTGCTCAACAGACACCAGACTGTTGCTTTTTGAATGAATCTTTGAAAAAGATTCAGTTATACTTTATTGCTTTTATTTAGTAATATGTTTAAGCCATTTGTTTGACAACTAGATGAAGATTGATTTGGATTTAAATGAAAATTTAAATATGAATTTAAATTGAAACAAATCATATCTTGTAGGAGATATTCAAGAAAAATCAAATATCCAATAGATTCTGCATTAATTCTATACGAAATCAAATCTAAAATCTGTGAAGAAAAGCCCAGGATTATTGGGCTATATAAGAAGCTTAAAACCTACTTTGGAAGCCAGGCAATATATTTAAGATTTTAGAGTGCTAGAGTTTAGTTTTGAGTCCTTGTTATTGTTATATGTACACCTCTATGTTTTAGTAACTTGACATAAAAGGTTTATCTAAAGTTGAGTGGTAGTATTCAACATTGAGTATTGTGTTATAATCTCCAATCACAGGTTTGGTGATTGAGAAGAAAGTAAGTAGGTTCTCATTTTTAAGAGGAGACGTAAATAGAAAGTCATTTGGTAGATTTAGGAATAGACATTGAACAACATAGGGTTTGTTATTGCTTGTAAGACTAATTTTACTAAGTTACTAATAGTGAATTTTCTTTCTTCGGTTGCGGATTCAGTCCTTCAAACGTAGGCGTGGTTTCACCGAACTGGGTAAACAACTATCATGTTATTTACCGCTTTTCTGATCCATTATCAAGCACTTGCCATTGTAGTGTTTCTGGTTTAACTTATCGAACTAGTTATCTAGGATAGTGTATTCGAAATCTGTCCGCTGAGTAACAGAATTTCAATTTGCATCAGAGAAGGCACCCTAGCCTGTTGGATAAGCTCTAGGAAAGATATATTCTGATTAAATGGACACAATGAAAGATGAAGGATTAGTCAACAAACTAACTGTCTTGGATTGCACTAATTATGATAATTGGAAGGCAAATATGGTGGTCTTTCTCAAATTCATGGGCGGCAAAGCAAGGAAAGATGTGATAAAAGGATCTAAACATCCAGTGATCACCTCTAAAGATGGAAATGCGAGCTTAAAACCAGAAGCTGAATGAACTGATGCTGAAGATGAGGAAGCTCTTAGAAACTCCAAGAATTTGAATGTTGTCTTCAATAGTGTGGACAAGAACATATTCAAATTGATTAATACATGTTCAAAAGCTAAGAAAGCTATAGAGATTCTCAAAACTGCACATGAAAGAACATCCAAAGTTTGTTTTTCAAGGCCGCAACTCCTTAAAAATAAGTTTGAGAATTTAAGGATGAATGAAGATGAATCCATATGTGAATTCCTCATCAGATTGCATGATATTGACAACACCTATTTTTCCTCAAGAGAAAAGATGTCTTAAGAAAAGCCTGCTAGAAAATTTCTTAGACCATTACCTAAGAGGTTTGATATGAGAGTAACTACTATTGAAGAAACTCAATACTTGAGCAATATAAAGGTTGACGAACTCATTATTTCCATGCAAACCTTTGAGATGTCCATCAATAAAAGGTCTGAAAAGAAGAACAAAGGAATAACTTTTATTTACAATATAAAAGAAAATCAAGGGGAAATAGAAGAGAACTTATCGTATGATATAACTGTCTTGAGTAAGAGGTTCACTAATTCCTTGAAATATCTGAACACAAAGTGAAGGACAAATGTCCATGACAAAAAGTCCAATACCAGTCCCCCATATCAAAAGAAAAAGTGATGACAAACCCAATAATGAAAAGGGTACTCAATGTTTTGAGTGTGAAGGCTTTAGAGACATTAAAACAGAGTGTCCTAAATTTCTAAAGAAATAGAAAAAGGGACTTTCAGCCACATGGACTAATTCATAAAGTGAGGAAGAAACTGCCAACATTGGGATGACTTATTCTGGTCGATGTGAATTTGATGATGAATTCAGTACAGAAGAAAAAGATATTGATTCATACAAGTTTCTACTATCCAAATGGGAAGAAACATGCTTAAGCATAGATAATAAGAAGAAAACCACATGAGTGCTTTAGGAGGAAACAAAGAAGCTTGCCTTGACCATCACAAGTGTAGAGAAGAAGATTTCATCACTAAACTCCCAAATAGAAAACATGTCTCATTCTGAAAGTAACTTGATAAATATTTCAAATTTAATTTATGAAAAAATAAATTTTGGTGAGTTGTCTAAAGATGTGAAGGGAATCAATGTTGGGACGAACATGAAAGATAAAACCAAGAAGATTCTCCCAATGAAAGTTGTTATTCATGAAAAGAAGATTAGAGGTTCTGAGGTTGAATCACATGTTACAACATCAGGCTCAACATGTGTCACCCCATCATAACAAGAAACAACCTCTGATATGTCATTACTATGGTGAATATGGACATATAAGGCCTCATTATTTCGAATGGCTTAAGTTAAAGATTAGAGGATGCAAGGAAATCAATGTTAAGAAGAAGTGGAAATCTAATGCTTCAACAACTGGCTCCATAGTTCACACATAACACAATAAAGGTTGGTATTTTAATAGTGAAAGTATTAGGAACATGGCTAAAGATAATGCAACTCATGGAAATCGAGCAAAGCGGAGAATCAAGGGATAAGGGAAAGTGGTTAACTCCAGCCAAGAAAAGATTCTACTAAGAAAATGATTATTTACCAATATGAACCACCTGTGTGATCAAAGGTGGAATATGAACTTTAACGAGTCTGGAGAATTTGTTAACAACAAAGCTAAATATGTTCTTATGAAGAAGGTCATATCTGAGAAAGACTTCAGAGGTTTGCAAAACCTCAGGATTGATAAAAGCCTTTATGTATGAAGAGGGAAAAAGAACCAAGATGTCATACAAGATGTCTCAACATTTGTATCATAAGTTTGAATTATCTCACATGGATTGTGTCATTAAAGAGAAGGCTCATGGTCAAGCTGGAGGTCTTCCCAATTTTGAATAACCTACGATGGTTTAGAAGAAGAAATGAAGAAGAATAGTGGATATGACATAATTCCTTCTCATGTGTCTATAGGTGTGAATAACCAACAAATTGATATGATGGACGAAATCAAATCTCAAATTCAATAAGAAAATCCTAGGATTATTATGCTAAATAAGGAGCTTAAAACCTACATTGAAAGCCAGAAAATACATTGAATATTTTAGAGTGCTAGGGTTTAACTTTAAGTTCTTGTTATTGTTGTATGTACACCTCTATGGATGAAATCAAATCTCTAATCATAAATAAAATACTAGGATTATTATGCTATATAAGAAGCTCAAAACCTACATTGGAAGCCATAAAAGACATTGAATATTTTAGAGTGCTAGGATTTAATTTTGAGTCCTTGTTATTGCTGTATATACACCTCTATGTTTTAGTAACTTGGCATAAAAGGTTTATCTAGAGTTGTGTGGTAGTATTCAACATTGAGTATTGAGTTATAATCTCTAATCACGGGTTGTGTGATTGAGAAGAAAGTGAGTAGATTATCATGTTTAAGGAGAGACCTAAATAGAAAGTCATTTGGTAGATTTATGAAGAGGAATTGAACAACATATAGTTTGTTGTTACTTGTAAGACTAATTTTACTAAGCTACTAATAATTAATTTCCTTTCTTAGGATGTGGACTCAGCCCTCCTAACGTAGGTGTGGTTTCATTGAACTGGGTAAACTACTATCATGTTATTTACTACTTTTCTGCTCCATTATCTAGTACTTTCCATTGTAGTGTTTCTTGTTTAACTTGTCGAACCAGTTGTCTAATACATCGTTTTGACATCTGTCCCCTGAGGAACAAAATTTGACCCGAAAAGAGGGGCAATGAAGATTTTGTTCAAATTGCAGATGTCTAAGATGAGGATAGTTATGAGATTGCTAGTGTGTTAGTGATGTTGAGTTTAGATATTGAAGAGAGTTGGGTCATGGACTCAGGTTGCTATTATCACTTGTGTCCAAGAAAAGAATACTTTGATATTTTGAAGTTGGAGCAAGGTGGAGTAGTTCTCCTTGGTGACAATAAGGTTTGCAAGGTCCATGGTCTGAGTACAGTCAAACTTCAAAATTTTGATGATAATAAGTTTCTGCTTCACAACGAGAGGTATGTTCTAGAGCTCATGCTAAATTTATCACCCATAAGCATGTTTAATGATCTAGGCCATTGAACTATAGTTAAACATGGAGTGTTGAAGATTTCACATGGTGAAGTGATAATAGCTAAAGAGTCTAAAATATGTTGTTTATATATTTTATAAGGTTCCAATATTGTTGTTCATTCATCATTAACTAGTGAAGACTTTCATGATAAGAACAAATTGTGGGATTTAAGGTCAAGGATTGGTGGATACTCGAAGGTTTTACAAAGAAATTTAATGAGTTTTGTAGAAGACAAGGGTTTAAAAAATGCATGTCATTGCAAAGTTGTCATTAAGTTTCTCGGGTAATGTTGATGCCAAATCAACTTACTTGGTTTACATATGTTCATTTATAGGAATAGACTTCTAAACACTTTTGAAGGTTTGGATTAGGAAGACTATAACCGACTCTGTTTTGAAGGTTGTCAAAGCTCTACATATTGTAAAAAATAAGTCAATTCAACTTGATGGTAAAATTCTGGGTTGTATCTTTAAAGGCTATCCAAGAGTTAGAAAAAGTTATTACCTAGTGAAGACTTTCATGATAAGAACAAATTGTGGGATTTAAGGTCAAGGATTGGTGGATACTCGAAGGTTTTACAAAGAAATTTAATGAGTTTTGTAGAAGACAAGGGTTTAAAAAATGCATGTCATTGCAAAGTTGTCATTGAGTTTCTCGGGTAATGTTGATGCCAAATCAACTTACTTGGTTTACATATGTTCATTTATAGGAATAGACTTCTAAACACTTTTGAAGGTTTGGATTAGGAAGACTATAACCAACTCTGTTTTGAAGGTTGTCAAAGCTCTACATATTGTAAAAAATAAGTCAATTCAACTTGATGGTAAAATTCTGGGTTGTATCTTTAAAGGCTATCCAAGAGTTAGAAAAAGTTATTACCTATTGAGATTTATGACCTATTGAGAGACCTATTGGTTCCTTCATCAATTGTAGATGTATTATTTTCAGTGTGTCCTATCAACGGAATAAGAGTAAGGACCCGGGGATAAAACTTTTAGAAACTATGACAAAGAAGATTCATTTTATGGTAAATGTTCCTAATATAGATACTAGTAACAATGAGAGAATGATTACATATGACTCTGATTATCATTTGAGTTATGGTAAGGTAAGGAGGCGGAATGTACCATCTCAAAGGGAAGGTTATACTTTGAATGTGGCTAAACGATTGTAAAACTAAAAAAAATGGACCTTTAGGGAGACATTTGAAAACAAGTGAAGTCAAAGATGGTTGAAGAACCATACTTGTGGGTTTGTTAGACAACTGAAGTACAAAAAAGTGGTTAGGAGTTGGTGGATGCAAATTGCAAGATCAAGATTTAAGCTAGGTTTGAACTTGTCTTTTTTTTTAATCAATGTTGTTGAATAGTTATTAAACATGGTAGAAAGCAACAAAGTGGTAGATGAATAAATTGACATCACCATAATTTCAAGTCAAGTTGAATATTGTTGTAGTATTTCTTAAAATCTTAAGTGATGAAGAGAAATAAAACATATTTCGAGATTGCAAAAACTAAAAAGCCGTAAAAGAAACCAAGAGATTGACAAAAGATACTAGAACCACATGTAGGAGGTTCTGCGGTGGCGAGAGATGACCCTTATAATCACAAATAGGCGGCGATCGACAGGCTTTGTGTCGCGACACATTTCCAGTCATCATGTTCAGTTTCTTAGTTCATGTGTTTCAGGCTTATATGTTTTAGTGCGTTGATCCATTTGTTAATGTGTTGTGTTTTGGACTTGTTATGGATACATTGGATTTCAATAGTTATAAATATATATCTTTGTCAATTTTATCAAAAATTTAAAAATTTAGAGCTGAAGACAAAGAGAAGGGTTTGAGAACACTAGTGGAAATATTAGAGATGAAGGGGTAAATTTCTAAGAATGTCTTTTTGGAATTTAGAAATTTTTTGGAGATATCTAAGGGGGATTGAGAAATACTTCTAACATCTTTGACTTGTGTAATTAATTTATAAAGAGTTAGAGAGATTAGAAAACAACTGGGTAGAAAATATGGGTTGTTCTTGGAAGCTTGGATGACTATTTTTTTTGTAACTCTTATGTAATATTTTATAACAACTCTTGAAAGTATAGTGAATCAGAGAGTGTTCTCTCTCCTAGAGTTGATCTTTTGATTGAACTACGTAAACATTTTATTTTGTTTATTATCTTATTATATAGATAATTGTTTTCGGTGAAGACCGTTTATTTTGGTTGCCATTGTTCTTTATCCTTGCACATCAAATTTCTTAGTGTGATTGAACCTTTCAATTTCACATTAACAACTTATGAGAAATACCATTCTTATTAAATAATGTCTTGATTGATTGATTGATTTTTAAATTCTCCTCACGATCACTTAACATTGAAATGATGTTTAGGGTTTTCTCATTACTAACTCTCTTACATAGTTTGGAAAAGCTCCAAAAGACTCATTCTTTTGTTTTAGAAATAAAATTCACATGAATTTAAAAAACAATCATCTATAATAACAAAATATATTTCTTTCCTCTAAGACTTGTATTTTAAATATGACAGAACAAATCAACATGAATACTAAAAAAAGATCAATGTGAATTAGTTCACGAGTTTTTGAATTGACACCGTGTCTTTAGAATGAAAAAGGATTTTTTTAAACTTATTTCCTCTTTCTTTACATAAGCTTCACATATTATCTCTATAAAAAATGTTCTTTCAAAGACCCATTTCTAGATCAATTAAATTTTTTTTGAAATAATTTTCATACTCATCTAACCAGTTTTCTGTACAAATTCATATATGTTTTTCAACAGTAATATCATAAGATTGAACTTGTAATCGTATAAGTATAAAATATAAAGATATTTCCTTCTTAATCCATAAAAAAAATTTATTTCTTGAAGTTGGTTGTTTAATTTCACAAATTATAGGTTTAAGATAATTTTCAAACCATTGTCACATATACCTTTCATTTTCTTTTATAAGCAAATTTTAACTTTTTAGACTCATTGAATAATTAATGTATTTAGTCTATATATTGTCCAAATACATCATTTATTCAATGAACCTAAAGTCAAAATTTACTTATAAAAGAGAATGAAAGAAGTACTGAACTTATGTTTATCAATTTACTTTTTAAATATGTAATTTATTGCACCTCTTCAAATTATGCAGTGTTAACCTTACCTATCATACCTTTTCTTTTGATTCGTATTTTATCATTAATTCTAAAAGTGACTTATTTTCCTTTTTTATTTCTCAAAGGATAACAAATATTTTTAATAAAAATTATATGTCTTGAAGAAAGGAATGGATTAGGTGACTTTTATTTTCCATGGTTTTGGTAACTTTAGTTATGTTTTAGGAGAGAGAAAGTAAAAAAGTTGGAGGAAAAATAAATGTGTGAGAGTGATATAGGAGAGAGATAGAGAGAAAGTTGAAGTGAATTTTACAATGATATTTTGAATGAGAATCATAAAATAGGTGCATCTATGTCTCTTCTTCGCCAATTTCATAACTAGTTTAGACATGATTAGGATGAATGTTCGTATTGCTCACGTGTATCGCAAAGCTAACCATTATGCTGAAGTAGTTACAAAAATTGGAGTCAATCATAGTATAAACATAGAGTATTATGATAGTTGTCCTCAAGAAGCATACAATAATTATGTAGGGGATATGATTGGCAAATCCTCTATGGGGATTGTTTTTATGTAGTTGTTTTCTTTTGGGCCTCGACCTTCCATAATAAAAAAGAAGTGTTCTGATTTGAACTAATGAAAATAATCTAATATAAATTGCTGTGACCATTGGAGTTGAATTATTTTATTATAGAATCAACCATCATAAACATTACATATATTTATTACAATATGATCATCATGTCACCATTATAAGTCCCTTATTGTTTGTTACAAAGAAATTTTAATAAAGTTTTTGTTTTTGTTTTTGGAAATACCAAAGCGTAATTCATTCTTTTTAAAATACTAACTTAATAACCAACCGTTAGTTGGTTCAATGGTGATTGACGCTGAATTTAGTTGAGATTGAAACCACTTGATGCCAGAACTGACCCCCAAATCAAATTAGACGATCCCGTAGGCCAGATACTGGTGGTGAAAAGAAAAAAAATACCTACTTAATACCATTTTTGAGAACTCCAACCTCTCTTTTAAGAAAATGTATTTTATTTTTATACTTCCATAATGTTTAGAATGGTGATTCTTAGTTTATTTCTTTAGTAACTTGTTTAATGTTTAGATACATTGAGATTATATTCCTAATATTTGAGTGTTTTTATTAATTCATCATTCATGGCTTGTATTTTATCCTTTTATTCGTGTAGATTTTTTTCTCTCTCTCTCTCTCTCTCTCAAATAACCATGTTTTTCAATAAAAAAAATCAAAATAACCATTTTTCCAAGTAACTTTCAATGTATCCATATTTCAAATAAAAAATATGCGTTATAGAGGAATAGTCAATCCAATTGGTGACTTTATTGATAAAGTAAGAGAATTAACCGATTTACTTGGAGATTGCACTATGTGTAGCCAATCCAATTGGCGACACCATTGCAAATGTAAGTGCAATAGCCAGTTCAATTGACTCATATGCATAGAGGAATCATCAACGCCATAAATTCTTATGCAAAACTTATTTATCCTTTTTTTAAGATCCATCTAAATTTCATACTTGTGTCCATTAATATGTCTTACTCGATGAGTTCATTAAACCTTATTGAGAGCACACCGATTTTGGCCATGTTAGCAAAATCATATCCTACTTTGTTGATGCTAAGTTTGTATTCGCTCTACAAGAAAGATGGAGACCCGAAACACACATTTTCTTCCTTCTAACTAGTGAATCTACCGTAACATTAGAGGACATGTACATGTTATTGAGTCTACCTGTTGATGGTAAGGCGATCAGTGGAAAAAACGACTTTGATAATTGATCTTGATGACTGATCAGAACATGAAGTGGGCCAGAGAGAATCGTTTGTGATGTTGGGTGTGAGAGAGGAGAAGGGTGTGTAACTGCAAGGCACTTTGATGCTAAAGAAAGAATCGAGAGAAAGAAGGCAAGTACAAAATATGTGTATATCAGGGTGAATATTGGATGCCTGACCCTCTCAAATGAGAGGGTTTTTATAGTGCCCCCAGCGCTTAGCCATTGGTCTCCATTTTTGGGGCGAGATAACCGTTTCCCGAAGAATAGGTAACTACTAGAGCTAGCCGTTGGAACGGGCAGATGTGCCCATAACTAGCCGTTGCTACGGGCAGAGGCGTAGTTATGGACACAAGCGTCTTAGTTGTTTCTGGATGGTGGAACCGTACGTGACAAGAAAGTCTGTCAAGGAGAAATGCTGGCCTAGGGGTAAATCAGTCAACCTCCCATGTTGGAGGGGCAAAAAGGTAAATGCTTCCCCTAATTGGCTGGACTTAGGCAATTGGACCGTTCTTAGAGCAGAAATAGATTGGGTCATGATTAGCCATTGAGCCAGTTCGGAACAGTAGCCCCCAAGTCGTTGTTTCCAATCGTGGGAGTGATGACTTTAGGATAGCTCATGTTCCAGGAAAGGTCGTCGCTAGCCTTAGGGATGGGACCGTGGCCTTGTTCGAGAGGGAATTGTCGCATCACTGCGAAAAAGGTGTCGGCAAGGACAAAAGAGTCGCCACCGTTCGTTATTTATCCCAAAAGAGGGAAAGGAAACGATCAGAGAAAACCTAACGCAAAGGGAGAAGACAGGTCATCGCAACCAAATCTCGGGTTCGGGAGTCGGTTACGCAAGGGGAAGGTATGAGTACCCTTCACATCTGTTGTACTCAACGAGATCCACACTTGTTACCTATCTAAAAGGGTGTCAAACTATCTAAGCTACAGGCTCAATAGGACAACAGAAAATAAAAGAGACTCGATAGAGCATCGCCGCTCTATGTATACATATTCTCTCGTGCAATGGGAAAGTCAGAGTCAACGTAGTTCGGAAAACTACGGGTGATGGGGGAAGGTTGTTCTCCAAGACATCACCGTCTTGTGCCTACGTATCCTCGTCTGGTACGAGAAATCAGAGAAAACGTAGTTCGGGCTGACACGACCACTAGTTGGTTCAAGTGTTTTAATCTGAGTAGGGTTAAACCTTCGTTCTAGCAGTTAGGTGTATTGCTGCTCGACCATTGGAGACTTAGGTGTTACCTGTTTGCAGTAGAACCAAGAGTTAACACACTCTTTCTGAAAATGGTTTTCAATTAATCCCGAAGAATAAAAAGGTTTGATGTTTTTTTTATGTTTTTTATGAAAGAAGTGAATTGAGTTAAGATTTGAAACTCATATTGCACTAAAGACTATGACTTGAGAGCGAATGTGTCGCATATCGCCCAAAGGGCATACGCTAAACACTCTAGACAATTGAGAGGAGGCCCCCCAACCATCATTTCTCAAGTACTTAAGGCTTGTAGCGTACAACACATGTTATCCTTTATTAGGTGTTTTGAATTGTTAAGGAGATGAGAAGAGGAAGACACAAACTAAGGGGAAACTGGACCCTAATGTTGTTATACACAATGCTCCTAAAGTTGGGATGAAGGGAAGAAACTATCCTAATGTTATCATGCATAGGGTTGAACACCTAATGTCTCTCCTACTCCTATCTTAAACAGTGGGACTAGGAATCCTAGGGGGATAATGGCAAAAGGCCAAGTAAACAATAAATAATTCACTCATAGATGAAATAAAAAAGGAAAAGAAAGTTGACTTAAACAAGTCAACATGCAATACAAACAAGAGATATGAGATGCAAAGAAAAGATGCATACATAAAGAAAAGCGGGAGGAAAAAGTGTGGGGCAGTCACCACCACAAGCACATCTCAACCAACAATTCTTAAGATTTACACAAAGCAATACAGACAAAATAATGCAAACATCAATGCAAAACAAAGACAAATGTCCATGGCAAGCTCAAAGCATAAATGATGACACCAAATCAACATGGACAAGTGGTAAACCACATGGGGAAGAAGTAATAATCAAAGGAAAAGATTCAAATTCAAGCAACAAACAAGAAGCAAAGCACAAACACAATCACATGAAGTGAAGGAACCAAAGCCCTAACACAATCTCAACACTTAAACAAGTGGAGAAACATGATTCAAGAGTGACTTGTGATGCAAGTTACACATACTCTAGACCTCTAACAAGCAAGGCAGCACCTCAAGCATATAACCATGAGCTAACAAGGCTTAAGAGGTGCTCAAGGGATCACTCATGATCATATCCCAAAGATTAGGTCAAAACTAGCATGTGTAAACTGCTCTTTAAAAGGACTTAACTTGCAAAAATCACCAAAAATGGAAGGATTGCTCAATAAATACCAAATAAATTACACAAAGTAACCGAGATCAATGGAAAATAGTAGCCAAATTCTTAAAAAGAAACTCACCTCAAGGCATCACCAAACAATTTCATTGTTAGAGGTGCTCCACCTTATCGAGGGTTAAATCGAGGGTCAAGTAAAACCAATTCAAAACCAATTGAAAATTGATCATCAATGGACCAAAACCACACTCAAAGAAGCCTCAACCCCTCACCTAAGTGTGGGAGAAGCTATAATCATAGGGGATAAAATTTGGAGTTCAAATGGGCAAGAACCAAATTAGGGTAAGCCATAAAACACCTTGAAATATTAATTACAAATGAAATATAAAAATAAATAATAAATGCAAAATAAAAATTTTGAAAATTAATTAACACGATGAAATGTCAAGAAAATATTTTTGGGTATTTTTTAGATGACCAGAAGTATTTTAGAATAATTAAAATGTAAACAACAAACAAATGAAATAAAAATAAAACAAATAAGTGAAGGGGGGTGTGTTAGCAAAAAGGATTTGAACTGAAAACATTGTAAACACGCGTTGGGCCCAAAATAGGAGGGTGTCGAAATCAAATACACAAGGCCCAATGCCCAAGTCTGAGGCCACAATGGCATTCATTAAATGATGTGGAGTTGACTCACACGCGTAGACCAACTAGAACATGACACAACAATGGATTTGAGTTTAAAAAGAGGCGTGCAGGCCATGTCATCCTGTCTTCTTCTCACATACGCTTGAACCATAGTTCCGGTCGTCTTCTCCGGCGCGAGGTCACCGGAGCTAGGGTTCCACATGCCTAGAAATGGAAAAGTGATACCCCTCTCCACTCAAAATTCTTTGGAGATTCCAAATATGAATTCATCTTCTTCAAAAAATATCATTTGCATAGTGTTTCGAAGCCAAACAGTTAAGGTGTCAAAAATGCAAACTCCATGAAACTCAATCAAAACATCATGCAAACAATTCCTAGATGGCTTTGAATCTCCTTCAAAAGCTCCAAGTGATTTTGAACAGATGAGGAACAATGTGCTCAAAGCTGCTTCTTTTTGCAAACAGTTAAAAGAAGAGCTTATGGTGAAGATCGAATGAGTGAATGCTTATGGAATGGCTCAGTGAGGAGAGGGATTCGAAGGATTTTTTAGAGGAGCTCAAAGGTTCAACTTCTGATTTTCTTGCTCTAATGGTGGCTGGCTTGACCTAGGGTTTATTCTAGGCTTATATATCAAGTGAAAAAGATGAAATAGAGAGCTTTACAGTGGTAAAAATTGGAGGGAGCAGATGTCACATGTCTTGGGATTTTTAAATCAATGGTGGGTGATGAAAATGGTACACGAGCATGCTTCCCTTGGAGGTGGTTTTTATGAGTGGAAGGACCAAAACGGAAGGGCTGCACAGATTCAGAATATAGGCAACTTGTCTATTCCTTGTTTGAGTAAGAGAATTGAAAAATGCTCCAACGTAGTACAAGCTTGGTTGGTCTTGATATGGTAATGTTTCTTGTGTACAAAGTGTCATCTTATGCGCATGAAAAGAGCAGGGCAAGTATGTTGCATGACCAATTGCAAAACATGCCAAAATGAACCAAATCTCATGCCTTGTGAAAATGCCCAAATCATCAACTTTGAGCAATGGTATCTTGGTGTACAAGGATCATTTTGGCTAGAACTTGAGCTCTAATCAAAGAGTGCATGACATGGAACAATTTTAGTGTTGGGTCGATCGTCATTTTCATCTTGGAAGACCATGAAAAATGATGTTGAAAATCATGTCGTGCAAGCTGCCTAGAAATAACTTAGAAAAATTCTAAGTCATGAACATTGAAACATTTGAAAACCCTAACTTTGGACATCTGTTGAACCCCAAAATTTGACCAACAATTATCTATTCACTGAGTGTTTGAAAGTTGATACATTCATCAGAAAGTTCAAGAGATCCCCAGAAGAGTTGGGTGAAACTAGGGTTGTGTGCTTCATAGCTTGAGAGTTGTGGGTGCTCCTTAGATGATTCTGAGACTTTGAGAATGAACTTGAAGCTTTGAGAAAGCCTATGAGATGTCTTGAAAGCCATCATGAAGCCCAGAGAGGTCATTAGGAAAGAATTCAGAAGATTCAACCATGAATGATAGAATTAGGGTTTTGACTGAGTCAACCCTAGATTAACTGAAAATTTGGAGAAGGTTGAGACCTAATACAGGGGCCATGAGGTCAGGGAATGATGTATGGATATGTTATAAAGATGATTCCTAGGCCAACTCATCATGATTGAGGAGTTTGAGAAGTTTCAAGTCAGGGTTTCCAAGGATTGTCAGTGAAAAAACCCTAATGTGATCCCTATCTTCCAGGCAGTTTTAGCTCTAGATGTGATTGATATCTCATCTTCCCCACAACATGAATGTTGTATAGCTTGTTCTTAGCTTTAATTTGAGTGGTGGAAGTCCTTGATAGGAGTTACAGAGCTCAAGTTATGGTTTGGACAAATTACAGGTCAGCTGAGGTGTGTGAATCTGGGTCCTTGAAAGTTACCCAACTTGCAGACAACTTTTGCCATAGTAGGATGATTCCTATGATTTCTTGGTCAACATGAATGTTGAAGGGCATCTTCTTAGCTTCAATTTGAGTGGTAGAAGTCCTTGATAGGATTTGTGGAACTCAACTTATGGTTTGAACAAGACAGGGGTATTTTGGTCATTTGTCAGTTATAGGTCATTTTTAAGCAAATGCCATATCTCCTACTTCCAAGCCTCAAATGGAAAAACTCAAAACATGAAAGTTGTTCAAAAGGTGATTTTAAGTCTAGAAAGAAGGTCATGAATTGTTGGAAAAGCTCATAGCATGGATTTGCATGATTGGTCAAAAATGAACTAAAAATGGCATATAAGTTTAAAAAGTTGGAATTGGAAATTGGTTTGGAAGATCTAGGAATCCAAATGGGGTCATCCAATATATCATTTTGATTGGAAAAACTATTCTAAAAACAATGGTTCAAGCACATTTTTGAGTTTAGTGAAAAAAATAAAAGTTACTTAAGGTTACTTATGATTAAAGAAACATAACAAAATTGGATCAAGCTTGGAATGCAAGGGAAAGTGCAAGATTGTTATGGAAACTTCCATTGAGTGCTATATAATCATGAAATGAAAATTGAGCAAGGGTTGGATTCTCATTTTTTTTGGCAAACACTTCACAAATTTTCTCATTCTCTCTTATTGCAATTTCATCCCAATTTCACAAAACCTTCACCAATCATCATCAATATTGATTTCACCATATTCAACCATCATCATGGAGTAGAATTCACCCAAGTTCTGATTGCAATTGATCCAATTTCGTGCACTTTCTTCATCAAGATACAAGTTGCAAGTTCAAGTAGATCTCAAGATTCAAGGCAAGATTCATCAAGGTTTTGCAAACAGAATTGAGTGTAGCAATAGTAGATCAAGATCCAAGCATCCAAAGCCTCAGATCCACGAGCTTCATCAGCATCTCCAAGATTTTGCTTCAGGTGCAATTTACTTTCAGTAGCTTGATTTAGATAGTTTTACATTAGGTTGTTAGTTTAGATGTGATGTAGAATGATAGAGGAGCATTTCTGGTTAGTTTAGTTCAATTTGGTGATAGTTCATAGCAGGGTGTTAAAACTGTTTGGATCTGAAACTTGTAGGTTAGTGCATGATGAACTTAGTTTTGAAGTTTAGAATGATCACCATAACGTGTAGGTTAGATTAGTATAGGTTGGAGCAAGAATTATGATGATAAGTTGCAGTGCATTTCAAGGGAACCAAGGACTTGTCACGATCGGATTGAGAGTTACACTGAGTTTTAAAGCATACCATGACCACAGTCTTGTAGAGGGAGAGATTCTGAACGATTTTGATGTTTACATCGTGTTGAATTATGGCTTGTGGAGAGAGAACAGAGAGCTTGAAGTGTATGCGTGCATGGCTTCCATGGAGGTTCAAAACCCTAGCTTTTTGTCTTGAGGTTGAAGACGCGTGTGCACCGTTGGATCAGGCCAGCATGTGTTGACTGAAGACCTCATCGCACGGTTGGGATTCAAACTCAGAAACGGAGGGAAGATTCAAAGCCAAACGACGTCGTTTGGTTTAATGAAGGGCATGTGGGCTTACCCGTGTTCTATCCGCACCCCACCATGATCAGGCCCATTAGAAAATGAACTGGCGCGTACTACTATTTCCACCCCCCCTCCCTTTTATATTGTTTTAAATTCTTTTTAATTCTTTTAATATTTTTGCCATCTTTAAAAATTCATAAGTAAATGAAAAATAATGAGTTTTTGTTCATTCTTTTTTCTATGTTGAGATAATTTTGTGTAGAAAATTATAAAAATAAAAATAGGATTTTATTTTTAATGTAGAATTTTTGGTGATATTTTCTTTTAAATAGGGCATTTATTTTCTTTTAGTTGATATCTCATTTTCTATGAATTGTTTTAGGACTTTCCCTTAGGATTTTTGAGCCATTCTTTTTGGCATAGTTAGATATTGAACCCTAGTTTCATGTAGGATTTATCTCTTGATTTGTAGATTAAAATTTGATGTAGTTTGATGGTTAGACATTTAGGTGCTCTAATTAGGGTTTTTAAGTAGTATACTTGAACTTCAACATTTTATTTTTGGGGTTTATAGGCTAAACTAGTGTATGGGGAATATATGGGTTAAGGGTAAGTATGTATAGAATCCCCTAGAATTTTGCTAGAATATTGTATGGTGTTTTCGTATTTTTCATTGATTTTTGAATGTATGGATAGTATGTGTGTTGCTTAAAGGCATAAGTTGTATTGTTTTGTTTTCTTCTCTTCTCTTTTGAGTGTGTGAGCCTTGAAGGTTGAGTTGAAGACCTTGTGGATCATCATGGAAGCTTTGAAGACCTTGCAGAGGAGTTTAGCATAGCTTTTGTTGTTTTGTTTATAGGTTTATAGGTGCATAGGCAGAGCCCTAGATAGAATACTTTGTTCAATAAACAAGGAATGTCTTGTTCACCTCCTTTCTTCTCTGTGACATAGAGTCCCTTAAGGGTATTCACCTCTCTCCTTTGGAGGGATTAGTGACCTTGCCCTGTAAGGTAGAACTCTGAGAGAGCCTTTCCTTTGATGTTAAGTCCTCAATGGCATCCTTTGGAAGTCAGTGAGTACTGTAACATCCCCCACTCATCTTGTTGACTGAATCTTGTTTGCTGGAGCATTTGAGCCCTTGAAGATAGAAGCTGAAGCTTTGAAGAGGATGATTCCTTGAAGATTATTAAAGCCTGAAGACTTTGTGAAGATCAAGTTGATACCTGAGTATCCCTGAAGATAGTGAAGCCTGAAGGTGGAGCTGATCAAAGGAGCTGAAGCTCAAGGGAGAAGGTGAGTTGATACTCATGTTGTAGGGTTGATACCTGGAAAGCAAGTGATCTCTGAAGTCTGAAGACTGGGTTGCTGCTGGAGGAGCTGAGGCTTTCTTCTGTTTTCTTTGATGTATTGTGTGTTTTGTCTGATTTGTCTGCTGCATTAGATTAAGTCCATTTAGAATAAGTTCAGTCTAAGAGCATGAGTGCATCTGATTGTATTGTTACTGCCTGGCTTTGCTTGCGGGTATTCGGTAGAGCCCAGCTCCCTTGCCCATGTGCTTTATTTGCCTGGTGGCATTTCATTTCTTTTATCTGTATGATTGCAGTTTACTGTTCATTGCTTGATAGCATGTTGTTTATTTTCAGTATGATTACTGTTATTTCATGACTGGCTTGAGGTCGAGACGAGCTTGTGGAGGCTGAAGCCCCACACACATTTCCTCCCTTACTTGCATTGCATGCATTTTACTGTTAAAGCTGATGCTTTTGTCTGTTTTGGCGTATCATTGACATGATCCCTTAGGACTCTCATTTCCTCTGATGAGGATTTGATGATAGACTTTTAGGTTGAAACCTATGCATGACAACTTCTAGGAGTTCCCTGTTCAAACCTCAACCATAGGATGAATCCATGGCATGATAACAGTAGGACTTGATAGTCTCCCTCCTAGTTGGGCCTGTTCTCTTCTCATCTCGAAACAGTTTAAGATACAGTAATCATGAATGATTTCTTTCGTACGTTACGAGCCTTAAGCTATCTGAGAAAGGATTGCGGGAGAGTTTCTTTTCCACAGTCTGGATGTTTAGTATGGTACCCTTTGGGTGACATGCGACGCATTCACTCTCAGGTCATAGTCTCTAGTGCGGTTGAAATCGCAAACACAATAAAAAACACTTCTTTTAGGAGATAACCCGTAGTTTCCCGAACTACGTGAGCTCTGATCTTTCATACCAGATGAAAGTACGTAGGCATAGGATGCGATATCCTAGCGAGCAACTTCCCCCATCTTCCCCCGTAATTAGCCGAACTACGTTGACTCTGATTTCTCGTTCCAGACGGGAATACGTAGGCATAAAGCGCGACGCTTTGCCGAGTCATTTTTCTTTCCTTTTTCAGCCAGCCTTGATAGGTAGATAGATTATAACCAACCCGTCCAAGTAAACAAACTAGCGAGGATCCCGTCGAGTACGACGGACGTGAGGGGTGCTAATACCTTCCCCTTGCGTAACCGACTCCCGAACCCAGACAATGGTTGCGATGACCTTGTCTTACCCTTTTTCGTCAGGTTTTTCCGATCGTTTCCTTTCCCGCTCTGAGGGATAAATAACGAAAGGTGGCGACTCTTCTGTTTTGCCGGCACCTTATTTTCGCGCAAGCGACAGCTGGCGACTCTGCTGGGGACTCCAACGGTTCCCTGCGAGTCAATCCTATCGTTTGTGTGTTTGCTTGTTGGGTTGCGTTTATTTATCGCATTTTTACTTCTCGCGCTTTATTTCCCGCATTTTATGTTCCAGTATAATATGATTATTTGTGCTGTTGTGGGATGGGAGTTCTGATTGAGTGAGAAGCCAGACCCAGGCTTGAGTGCACCATAGACTTAGAGTGGAAATTAGTGGGCGCGTGCTTGCTTTGCAGGCACTAGTGTCTCATGAAATCCACGCTCAGACGAGGTTCATCCGGTTGGCTTCACTTTCAACC
This sequence comes from Lathyrus sativus, assembly GCA_963859935.3. Classification (NCBI taxonomy): domain Eukaryota; kingdom Viridiplantae; phylum Streptophyta; class Magnoliopsida; order Fabales; family Fabaceae; genus Lathyrus; species Lathyrus sativus. The sequence continues at coordinate 459,236,799 of OZ012735.1, read as the reverse complement.
CTTTGGGTTGAGACGGTTGCTGGTTTGGTGGATTGTCGACTCTGGGGACCGATCATTTGTGATTCAACTAAGTGAGGCCTCTTCAGGACTTGATGATGCCACTCCTTCTGGGAATCGTATCATCGGTTTTGAAAGTCTGTGACGCTGATGAACACATAGGATGCCGTACCTTGAATCAGTCTAGGTCCATACCTGTGAGTGGGACTGGGTTTGTTGCAGGAAACTTAGACCTTCAGACCACCTGGTTTTCTTGACAGTAAATCAGTTATGTCGGGTTCTCAGTTGCAGACATGTTCTTGATAGAGCAAGAGGTTTTTGATCAGAGGATCTTGTCGCCGGGTGTTCGTCTGTTCTTGATAGAGCAGGTTTCGATCAGGATGTTATCATCAGTGGTTTGTTCTAGATGGAGTAGATTTTGAGTGAGGTCTGAAGGCCTCATCGGCAGATGTTATTTGTTTTTGATAGGGCAGATTTTGAGTGAGGTCTGAAGATCTCATCAGCAGCTGTGTGTTTGTTCTTGACAGGGCAGATTTTTGATTTGGGGTCTGAAAACTTCAACAGATGTTCCTTGATCTTGCACCCGGGGTCCTTATTATCAGTCACTTACTCTTGTCAGAACAGAATTTTGGTCCTATCAGATGGTTATTCTCAGCAGATCAGATTAGTGGTCTTACACCGGGGCTTCCCTCTCATCAGTGACTGTTGATACCGAATCTCCACAGCAGCCACCTGGATATATTATTGCATACCTGCATTTTGCATTAGTTCGCACATTCATCTGCATTCCATTAACGTGTGTCTGTGTTGCAGGTACCGTTTCCCCGATCCCGGATTCCTCGTCTTCTGCTGTTATTATGGCCTCTCTCAGAAAGACTGTTGCATACAAGTTCCCGACCCCCGATGTGTCGAAGCTGACTGGTTTGATAGCCCTGGCAGGGGATTCTGTGAAGGATAGGTTCAGGAAGTCTTATGGCAGGTTGCTTAGTCTGGTTTGCAAACCTTCTACGTCCGAGTTGAATGGGTTACATGCCCTTCTGCAGTTCTATGACCCTCCTCTGAGGTGTTTCACTTTTCGTGACTTCGTTCTCGCGCCGACATTGGAAGAGTATGCTGATATGCTGGGTGTGCCTATCAGAAGGCAGATGCCTTTTGTCCACATGGATGCTGAACCTGATCTGGTTGGTTTGGCTTCCTCACTCCATTTGAGCGCTTCTGAGTTAGTAGTGACGAGTTGGAACAAGGTCCCAGGGTTCTCTCTGCAGTTTCTGATAGCTAAGGCTCAACAGTGTGCTAAGGACAAATGTTGGGACGCCTTCAGCGCCATCCTTGCTTTATGCATATATGGCATTATCCTATTTCCCAGCATGCCTGATTTCGTAGACTTTGATGCATTCCATATCTTTGCCTCAGGGAATCCAGTCCCTACTCTGATCGGAGACGTTTACCACTCAGTGCATTACAAGAATGAGAACCGGAGAGGGAAAAATGTTTCATGCTGCGTACCGTTGTTGTACAAGTGGTTTGATAGTCATTTGCCTAAGAGGGGTTCTTCTGTCTTGTCTGCAGCCACAGCTGAGTGGCCTGAGCGTCTGATGAGTTTGTCGGCAGAAGACATTGATTGGTTCGTTGACAGAGACAGGTTAGGCACCGAGATGATCTTCAGTTGTAGTGGGTTTCCCAACGTACCTCTGATAGGTAGGAAAGGTTGCATCAACTACAACCCATCATTGCTAGTTCGTCAGTTTGCATATGCTTTGAGGACTCCACCGAAGGAAGAAGAGGTACGGGAATCTCTGTACCTCACGGGTATTCTAGAAGGGGAGTTGTTGTCCAAGCTGCAGTATGCGTGGAACAATATCAGCACGAGAGGAAAGCCTTTGTTGGGGAAGAGCAACAGCCAAGCCTACCCTCCTTATTCCGATTGGATCAGAGCCAGAGCCAGCACTATAGGGATGCCATTCCCTCATGTCAGACCGGAGAGTCCTCCACCAGTCGAAGAGCCTACCACTGTGTCCATTCATCAGCACCACCAGGTATTAGCTGAGCGTGATGAACTGAAGAGGGCAAATGTAGAATTAGAGAAGGAGTTAGCTCAGCTTCAAAGTGAGAGGAACGAAGCCGTGTATGCTCTCAAAAAGCAAACAGAGTCGGTGAGCCAGCTCTGAGTGCAGACTTGGCAAAGCAGATTGCTGATCGGGAACGCTTAGGTCAAGACTTCAGAGCTGCTAATGATGTGCTAGCTACGAAGAAGCAGCATTTGGAGGAAGCATATCGGAGAATATCTAAGTTCGACCAACATTGGAAGACCTCCATGGCTACCAGGAAGGAGCGAGAAGACAAGCTGATGCTGCAGATTTCTAAGCTAGAGACTGAAGTGAAGGACTGTGAGCGGAGGTTTGATGAAGAGACCGCCCGCAGGTACTCCGCTGAAGCCCGTCTCAACAAAGCCATTGCTAGCCTGAAGGAGCATAAGCTGATGTTTGAGTCTAAAAAGCGGAAGCTGGAGGATTGCTTTGGCGAAGGCGCTTGGGAGAGTTCAGTTCAGGGGCTTCAGCATACTATCAGGCAGAGGGAGCTACTCGTTGAGGGGTTGCTCACTTCGCCAGATCGTTCAGAGACAAAGGAGTTATTAGCAGAGTATCGCGCCCGTGGCCGTACTTGACTAGTTATATCCCCGTTGTTTTTGATCTTTGATGTATGCTGACCATCACCAGACTTGTTGGCTGAGGTCATGCTGTTGATTTGTACTCGCTGATACTGTGTACTGCCTCGACAGGCCTTTCCATATATATATGAGATTGATGTTTCCATGATTGGGCTCGGATTTCTTCTTCCTCTTGTTATTATCAGCACCGTCACTAAGGCACTAGGATCGGGGGAAAATCTCCCACGCACACAGACACACGCATGCATCTGCATGAAGCATATTTGCATGGTGTATATCTTATTGCTTTTCCTAACCTTTATTGTTTGCAGGTTTTTCAGGTTCCGAGCTGCTTTCGATCTCCAGGATTGATCAAAGACTCATCCACCGCTACTCAACTCGCGCTAATCAGACGAGAATCATGGACCAGGTGCAGTCGGATGTCCAAGAACTCCGTGAACGGATGGATCATTTTATGGAGCTGATGCAGGTGGTCGCGAATGGTCAAGACCAGCTTCGTACTCTGGTTCAACCTCTGATCTCCAGGGTTGACAGTAATGGCATACTTCATGTAGGGGCCGTGCCTACTCCTCCTCCAGGGGATACTCCATAGAACGTTGTTCCCGCCGCCGGGGGCAACGGCAGTGCTAACGGCAATCTGATGACTAATCTCGGACTCAACGCGGCTGGCGCCGTAAATGGTAGTTTGGGAGCCAATGTTAACATAGGGCCGGTCAACGGCAATGCTGGTGCAGGAAATCTGGTGGTGCCTCAACCGTGGCTGGAGGACCATCAGGATGATATATTCTCTCAGAGAGGTGTAGAGGCAGAGTTGAATGCTGAAGCTCGACTCAGGTTCAAGGCGCTGGAAGACAAGATGAGAAGCATAGAAAATCAGAACACATTGGGCGTTGACATGTCCAACCTAGGGTTGATTGCCGACTTTAAAGTACCTCACAAGTTCAAGGTGCCTACCTTTGAGAAGTATAAGGGCACTACTTGTCCCTGGGTCCACCTCCGATCTTATTATAGAAAGATGTCCGCTTATTCTGACGATGAGAAGCTGCTAATGCACTTCTTTCAGGATAGTCTTTCTGGTCCATCGCTCGAATGGTATATGGGCTTGGAGCCCGCTACTGTGCGCACCTGGAAAGATCTTGCAGAAGCATTTGTTCTCCACTATCAATACAATAGCGACTTGGCTCCCAACCGAGTTCAGCTTCAGAATCTTTCACAGCGGAACAATGAAAGCTTCAAAGAATACGCCCAGCGGTGGCGTGAATTGGCTGCTCGGGTTCAGCCACCGATGGTTGAGCGTGAGCTGGTGCAAATGTTAGTGGCTACCCTTCCTGGAATCTATTATGAAAAGCTGGTCAGTGGCATGTCTGGAACATTCTCGGCTCTTATCACTTTGGGCGAGCATGTTGAGAACGGTATAAAGATTGGAAAAATTCAGGGCGAATCATCCTCAGTTGGAGGAGGTAGCAAGAAACCCTATACTGGCAAGCGTCGAGAGGGAGATGCCAGTGCTGTCACCAATGCTAGGAGAAAGGGCAAGGGCCCTCAGCCTCAGATCGCTAGCATAAATATCCCAGCTGCTCCGCAGCCGCAGCAGCAGCAGCCTCAGCAGCAGAATAATCAAGGGTATAAAAGATATCAGAATCGGGCTCCCCTGGCAAGCCGTCATTTTGATACTCCACCTATGTCATATGCACAGCTTCTGCAAACGCTGCTTCAGCTCCAATTAGTTCAAAAGAGGACGTTGGCTCCCTTAACAGGGGCACCACCACCGGGGTATGATGCCAGTGCTACTTGTGAATTCCATACTGGGGCACCTGGCCATACGATTGAGAATTGTAAAGCTTTTAAGCACAAAGTCCAGGACTTGGTGGACGCCAAGGTTATCAACTTTTCTGACAGCGTGCCTAACGTTACCAAAAATCCAATGCCTCATCATAGGGGTGGCGGAGTGAATGCTGTTATCACTGAGGAAAGTGCGGACTTGCTGACTGATGTCAAAGATTTGAAGACGCCGTTGAGTTTTGTCAAAGCTAAGCTGCTGAAGAAGGGCTTCTTTCCTGGATGCAGAGAATTATGTATGGCTTGTGCTACGCTCCCTGACGGGTGTGAGCAGCTGATCGAGGGTATCCAAAGTCTGATGTCCGAGGGTATTTTACAGTTCAGCCGGAGCGTTGAGAGTGCATCAGGGGAAGTCGTGCTGAAGCAGGCAGATGAAGTTGCTACCATTACTATTCCTCGTCACCCTATTACTATTTCTGCGCCTCGTCCGCCTACTATCACCATCACTAGGGCCGGACCAATCCCATTCGAGAGTACTAATGCCGTTCCATGGCATTATGGCGCCGAAGTTTATTGTAATGGTCAAAAGATAGAGCTTGAGCCGTTCGGATCAACTATGCAGAATCTTACCGAGGTTAGTGGTATCACTAGAAGCGGTAGAGTGTTCGCACCAGCCGAGGTTGCAGCAGAGAAAGTGGTCCGAGCTGACGTTGTGGATAAGGGTAAAGGTAAAGCTGTCGAAGAGGTCCCTGCAGGGGCGGAGAAGGACTTGCTGGTTAAAGATGCTGAAGAGTTCATGCGACTAATCAAGAAGAGTGACTACAAAATTGTAAATCATCTTCATCAGACTCCGTCAAAGATCTCGATTCTTAACTTGTTGCTGTGCTCTGAGGCGCACCGCAATGCATTACTGAAGGTATTGAATGCTGCATACGTGCCGCAGGAGATATCAGTAAATCAACTCGAAGAAGTGGTGGCCCATGTCAATGCTGGTAATGGGTTGGGTTTTACAGATCTGGAGCTGACTCCTAAGGGAAGAGATCACAACAGCGCCTTGCACGTCTCGATAGAGTGCAGAGGCACGATTATGTCACATGTCCTGGTGGATACGGGTTCCTCGCTTAATGTGCTTCCGAAAAAGGCACTGATGAAGTTGGATACTCGTGGACTGCTGTGCACGCCCAGTGATCTGGTCGTGAAAGCCTTTGACAGAACCAAGCGCCACGTCTTCGGAGAGTTGACCTTGCCAATTCAAGTTGGTCCGGAGACGTTCAATACGGTTTTCTATATCATGGATATCATGCCCGCCTATAGTTGCCTCTTAGGTCGGCCATGGATCCATTCTGCTGGTGCCGTGACGTCCACGCTGCATCAGAAGCTTAAATATGCTGTTGGGGGCAGCATAGTGACCGTCTGTGGAGAGGAGGACATCATGGTAAGCCACCTGTCGTCCTTTAAATACGTTGAAATGGATGATGAGATCCATGAGACTCTTTGCCAAGCATTTGAAACCGTCAGGGTGAAGGAGGTGGCTCCTGTCGTCGCAGAGAAGCAAGAGTTGAACCTCTCCTCGTTTAAGGAAGCTCGGGCCGTTGTCGAAGCCGGCTCCACCCCAGGCTGGGGGCATGTCTTGGATATACCAATCAAACAGGATAAGTTTGGATTGGGGTATTCTCTTGAAGCTGAAGCTTCATCTTCTTCTGGCAGCTCGTCTCGTGGGAAAGGGCCGATCTTATTCACCAAGGGGGGAGTAATTTTCGAGAGTATCAACGCTGCGTCGGAGGACAGCGGAGACAGTGATTGCGATCTTGACGCCTGGATTCAACCGAGCAAGCCAGGCGAGCGCCTCCACAATTGGACCATCAAGGAGATTATCAAGCTGACAAGTGAAGAGTAATGATTTGCTTTTTACAATCTTTGTACAACCCTATGTCCTGCCCGGGGCATAGTGGTTTTACTGTCAGGGCCTTGTTGAATTATGTGTATGCATTTTGTTAATAAATAAAAGGCATTTTCTTCGTAATCGAATATTGTGTTCTCTGTTATTCCTATTTTATGTTTATTTCGAAAAAACAGCAAAATGGCAACGAGGTTCGTGCTAACCTGCATATTCCTGCTTTAAACTTAACCCTTGTTATTGCAGGATCCACGTAACAGACGACATCGACTCTGGACCCTCTACGGCTCACTACGACTTTGATTGCCCGATCTATCAAGCCGAGGATGAGATTGATGAAGACGAAGACCTTCCGGAAGAATTGGCTCGCTTGTTGAGACAAGAGGAGAAGGTTATTCTGCCTCACGAGGAGGATATTGAGATTGTAAATCTGGGTTCTGAGGAGCTCGTCAGAAATGTCAGAGTTGGGGCTGCGCTGCAGAATGATGTCAAGCATAGGCTGGTCGAGATGCTTCGAGAGTATAGTGACGTCTTTGCTTGGTCATATGAGGATATGCCCGGACTTGACACTGATATCGTGGTTCATCGCTTGCCGTTGCGGGAAGATTGCCCTCCAGTCAAGCAGAAGCTCAGGAGGACGAGGCCAGACATGGCTGTAAAAATCAAAGAAGAGGTCCAGAAGCAGTTGGACGCAGGATTTCTAGCCGTTACCACTTACCCCCCGTGGGTCGCCAACGTAGTGCCTGTACCGAAGAAGGACGGTAAGGTACGCATGTGCGTCGATTATCGGGATTTGAACAGGGCGAGCCCTAAGGATGATTTCCCGTTGCCTCATATCGATGTGTTGGTCGACAACACATCCCAGTTTTCCGTGTTTTCGTTCATGGATGGCTTCTCCGGTTACAATCAGATTAAGATGGCACCGGAGGACATGGAGAAAACGACGTTCATTACCCCTTGGGGCACATTCTGCTATAAGGTAATGCCCTTCGGTCTGAAGAACGCAGGGGCCACTTACCAGCGAGCAATGGTAACTTTGTTTCATGATATGATTCATCATGAGATCGAGGTCTATGTTGATGACATGATTGCAAAGTCCCAAACGGAGGAAGAGCATCTGGTCAATTTGTTGAAGCTGTTTGAAAGGCTTAGGAAGTTCAGGCTGAGGCTGAATCCTAACAAATGCACTTTTGGAGTGCGGTCCGGAAAGTTATTGGGGTTTATCGTCAGTGAACGAGGTATTGAAGTTGATCCTGCAAAAATAAAAGCTATCCAAGAAATGCCAGCGCCGAGAACAAAGAAAGAAGTTCGTGGTTTCCTGGGCCGAATAAACTACATTGCAAAGTTTATCTCTCAGCTTACGGCCACTTGTGAACCGATGTTCAAACTGTTAAAGAAAAATCAGGCGATTACTTGGAATGAGGATTGCCAGAAGGCATTCGACAAAATAAAGCAGTATCTTCAAGAACCTCCAATCTTGATACCCCCGGTGGCTGGACGGCCATTAATCATGTACCTGACGGTTCTGGAGAATAGTATGGGGTGCGTTCTCGGTCAGCACGACGAGACGGGCAGGAAAGAGCATGCCATCTATTACTTGAGTTAAAAGTTCACTGAGTGTGAATCTCGATACTCGATGCTGGAGAAGACGTGTTGTGCATTAGCTTGGGCTGCCAAACGTCTGCGACAGTATATGCTCAACCACACCACTATGCTCATTTCGAAGATGGATCCGATCAAGTACATCTTCGAGAAGCAGGCTCTTTCGGGCAGGATTGCCAGGTGGCAAATGGTGTTAACAGAATATGATATTCAGTACGTTTCTCAGAAAGCCATTAAGGGAAGCGTATTGTCTGATTACCTTGCCGAACAACCAATCGAGGACTACCAGCCGATGAAGTTCGAGTTCCCCGACGAGGACATCATGTTTCTCAAAGCAAAGGACTGCGATGAGCCATTGCCCGACGAGGGACCAGATAGGAAGTCTCAGTGGAAGTTGATATTCGACGGAGCGGTTAATTCCTATGGAAGTGGCGTCGGGGCTATCATCACTACTCCTCACGGATCCCACATCCCGTTTACTGCGAGACTGACGTTTCCAGTTACTAACAATGAAGCAGAGTATGAAGCATGTATTATGGGTCTAGAAGAGGCAATTGATTTGAGAATCAAGAATCTAGACATATATGGTGACTCAGCGCTTGTAATCAATCAGATTAAAGGGGAGTGGGAAACTCGTCAAGCGAATTTAGTGCCGTACATGAATTACGCCAGGAGGCTGCTTCCATTCTTCGATCGGGTGGAACTTCATTATGTACCCAGGGCTGAAAATCAAATGGCTGACGCCTTAGCCACGTTGGCTTCGATGTATAAGGTCAATCTTTGGAATGAAGCTCCAAGCATTGTTCTTTCGCGTCTTGACAGACCAGCATATGTGTTCGCAATCGAGGATGCCACCGACGGCAAGCCATGGTTCCACGACATCCAGACCTTCCTTATGACTAAGGAGTATCCTGCGGGTGCGTCAACCCAGGATAAGAAGACTCTGAGGAGGCTATCTGGAAACTTTTATCTCAATCCTGATGGAGTGCTGTATAAGAGAAACCACGATCTCGTGCTACTCAGATGTGTGGATGAAAAAGAGGCGAGTATGCTCATGGAAGAAGTCCATGAGGGCACATTTGGTACGCACGCTGGCGGGCATGCCATGACGAGAAAGATCCTGAGAGCAGGATATTACTGGCTGACTATGGAGTCGGATTGCTTCAGATTCGCGAAGAAATGTCATAAATGCCAGATTTATGCTGATAAAGTTCATGTGCCGCCGTGCCCATTGAATGTCATGTCCTCCCCTTGGCCGTTCTCCATGTGGGGCATCGACATGATAGGCAAGATCGAGCCCACTGCATCCAATGGTCATCGTTTTATTCTGGTAGCTATCGACTACTTCACCAAATGGGTGGAGGCAGCCTCGTACGCTAATGTAACCAAGCAGGTGGTAGCTAAATTCATAAAGAGGGACATCATCTGTCGCTATGGAATTCCCGAGCGGATCATTACTGATAACGGTTCGAATTTGAATAACAAGATGATGAAGGAGCTGTGCCAGAGCTTCAAGATTGAACACCACAACTCATCTCCTTACCGGCCAAAGATGAATGGCGCTGTTGAAGCGGCCAACAAGAACATCAAGAAGATTGTTCAGAAGATGGTTGTGACGTATAAAGATTGGCACGAGATGCTGCCGTTTGCCTTGCACGGTTATCGTACGACGGTGCGTACGTCGACCGGGGCAACTCCTTTCTCCTTGGTGTACGGTATGGAGGTTGTCCTACCGCTAAAAGTGGAGATTCCCTCTTTGCGAGTTTTGGTTGATGTGAAACTCGACGAGGCAGAATGGATTACGAATCGCTTGAACCAGCTCAGCCTGATGGACGAGAAGAGGTTGGCATCGATTGGATTTGGTCGCCTGTACCAAAGCCGAATGAAGAAAGCTTACGATAAGAAGGTGCGTCCTAGAAGCTTTCAGACGGGTGATCTCGTCCTGAAGAAGATTCTTCTGCCACACTCCGATCACCGGGGCAAGTGGACTCCGAATTACGAAGGGCCGTATGTCGTCAGCAAGGTCTTCTCAGGAGGAGCTTTGTTGTTATACACGATGGATGGTGAAGATTTTGCATCCCCGGTGAACGCGGACGCAGTTAAAAAATACTTTGCTTGAAAGAGACCCGCTGGACAAAAAAGAAAGAGTCCAGGCAAAAAAGGGGCATCCCGGCGAACCAAAAATAGAATAAAAGGTTCGGGCAAGAATTAGGGATATATTGAAAAATGTACACCCGCGAAGTCGAAAACCTACACTGGGCGGCTTCGGCAAAAAAGGGTATCCCGGTGAACTGAAAACCCGAAAGGGCGGTTCACGCAAAAGTTAGGGATTTGAATAAGCAAATGACTGCGCTCCGCGTATGGACTTTCATTGTTTAGTGGTTCGGAAGACCTGAGGGCCGTTTATCTGAATCAATCTCTTCCAAAGCTGAAGCGTCGGAGAAGTATCAAAGTCGAGTGGGTCTTAGAGGGATCAACTCGCGGTGTTCGTCTACGCCTCGATTGCCGACATTTGTATATACTGATGTACATTTATGTTTTCTTTTCTTTGCGCGGCTTCCTCATTCCAGGAGCTTGCCTCTGTTGTAAAACATTTTTGCCCGTTCAGGGGTTCATCATCAATAAAATGCACATTATTCAGCAATTCTACTTGTCTGTTTAGCATTTATCTGTTTTGTTTGCGAATGAAAACGCCGGTGTTTTTTGATAAAATGCGCATACATAAGCTTGCGGGCCTAGGCCCATTGATTGTTGAAACAATTGATTAATTGAATATTGTCACGAGATAATAACCTGGATAGGCCCCTTTGAGAAGGGTATTTTGTCTGTTTGTTCGTGTTGTTGCAGGTGTAGCACCTTCCAGAAGATGTGCCGTGCGCATCCCCGAAGCAGGGCGAGCCCTCCTTCTCCAGCGGAGTTCAGTAGTCTCTCTTCCATAGAATCAGAATCAGAATAGTGAGCATTGATATGTCTCCCCACGCAGAGATGATTCTTTTCCCCAAGCAGACGCATCCTGAAGGAACGTCACCTCATCAGCTGAGTCAAGCACCGAAGAATGATGTCTTCCCCAGCACCGGGTCACAAGTGCAGATTTCATAGAAGTGTTCGGGTGTCGGGGCTCGTGTTTCCCCAGTAAAGTCTCCAGCGGAATCGAGATTCCCCGCCAGAGTCATGTTCTCTCCGGAAGTTGGATGATTCCCTCTTCCCCAGTAGAGTGTTGGACCAACTGATGTTGTATTCCCCGGCAGAGTTGTACTCTCCCCCGAAGTCAAATGATTCGTTCTTCCCCAGCGAAATTGAAATTCCGCACCAGAGTCGTACTCTCCAGTGAAGTAGAATAAGTTCTCTCCCCGGCTGAGTTCGTGGAAGAGCAGAATCCTTGGAAGCAGTTGGGACCATGAATGGATGTTCCCTAGCAGGGCGTGGGGCAGCTAATACTGTATTTCCCCGGAGTCGCACTCTCTCCAGCGAAGCAGAATGATCCCTCCTTCCTCAGCCGAGTTTGCAGATGTCCAAGAGAGCCGAGTCCTTGGAAGTCGATCAAACCATGTTTTCCCCAGTGGAGTGTGGAGCAGCTGAAGTTGTTTCCCCGCAGAGTTATCATCCCCAGACAGAGTCCGATTGATATTGGCGTGCAGCGTTCTCCTCAGCGGGATGATTCCTCTATCTGAGTAGTTCTTTCTCCTTGACAGGAGGATCTCCCCTTGGCATTTATTTTGCTGACGGGATCGCATCATTGTGCATGACTGCATGGCATTTAACACTGCATGGCATAGCATTGTGCATGATTGCACAGCATTTAGCATAAACGTATATCATTCCCACCGTGTGGGGCATAGCGCAGAAGCATATGCATCATAAGCATGATCTAGGTTACTATTATTCTTGTCTTACAGGTGTTCCACCAAGAGACCAGTTGCTCAGGACGATCCCCGATATTCTCCCCAACAAGGTCGCTTCCTTGAGATGATTCCCGAGACCCCGGTGTGATCCCCACAGTCGCTAGCTCAAGATGATTTTTGAGATCCCCAGCGAAGTCTTCAATTCAAGATGATTCTTGAATTCCTCAGCAGGGCCGTTTGCTTAAAATGATTCTTAAGACCTCAGCGCAGCTTCCCGAGTTGTTTGCTTAGGATGATTCTTGAGCTCCCCAGTAGCGTCCCCAGCAAGAGTTGCCCAGGAAGATTCCAGGGATCCCTAGCAGAGTGAAGTCACCAGAAAGGTTATCGGTTCAGGATGATTCTTGAAGGTGCCCGACGGAGTTTGTTTGTTCAAGATGATTCTTGAAGTCCTTAGCAGCGTGATATGTCTGCTCCAACAGTGATGTCTAAGCTGAAGATTGACTTCGTAAATGCCTGAAGGCGATACCAGAAGGTTCCTGTGATTTCAGATTTCCTTGTTGATGAATCAACGTGTGGCTGAGGACAAGGTTCCAAGGTTTGTATTCAAGTGATCCGTGTTGGCCTGAAGACCAAGTCAGTTGTCCTGAGGTGATGATTGATTGCGATCAAGTGGATAGTTTTTCTTCTAACTGAAGTCGAAGATGTTTCTCCAGCTGAAGCGGAGTTTGCCTGAAGGCAAAGTGTTTGAATCCCCGTAGAGTCATGAATGGCTCAGGATACCATTTCTTTGACTGAAGTCACAGATTTCCCAAGCTGAAGCGAAGGTGCCTAAAGGCAAGGTTATCCCCAAGGTCATGAATGACCTAGGATTCATTTTTCGGACTGAAGGCCGAAGTATATCCCTGACTGAAGTCACGGATGCTCTATAGCAGAGGTGGAGTTGCCTGAAGGCAGATCCATGTATCCTTGAAGGCCAAGGACCATTTCTTTAGACTAAAGTCGAAGATACCTCCTGCAGAGTTGCCGACGGGCAAAGTTTATATCCTTGAAGGTCAAGGATGTCTATCTTCAGGAGAACTTGAAGATTCTCCAGCGGATCTGGAGTGGCCAGGGGCCAGGGTTTCATCTATCTTCAGGAGAACTTGAAGATTCTCCAGCGGATCTGGAGTGGCCAGGGGCCAGGGTTTCATTCATCTTCAAAAGTACCTAAAGATCTTTTCTAGTTGAAGCTGGAAGTGGCCAGGGGCCAGGGTTTCATATAGTTCTGATGTTGAAGTTCTACAGTGGGATCGTTGTGCAATAGTACTCAGATGTTCGTTATGGTTCTGAGGGGGAGCCCCAGATTAGAGTGTGCTCGGTTAAGTCTCTCATTCCCAGAGGAGTAGTTTCAAATACGCAAGTGTACCTTTTGTCTCATTTACCAGGGGTGAACCCCAGGTCAGATTATGTTTGCGTCCGACGGCGAGGTTGGATGTTTGTTCGACGGCGAGGTTGAACGTTTGGATTTGACGGCGAGGTCAGATTATGTTTTGTCCGGCGGCGAGGCTGGATGTTTGTTCGACGGCGAGGTTGAATGTTTGACGGCGAGGTCAGACTCTTTAAATCCCCAGCAGAGATGATGTCTGTACGACGGTGATGTCCAGTGTCTCCAAACGATGTGTGTTTCCGACGGCGATGTCAGATTCAGTTCTCCAGCGGCGAGGTTGGGTGTCTGAAGGCAATGATTAGAAGGATTTAATATGGATAACTGACAGTGACATCAGATCGATATTTCTCCAGCTAGTTGTTGAGCAGCTAGTGTTGCAGTATTCAAAGATTGGTTCCCCGCAGAGTACCGTGTGCTCGCGCAGTTGGCAAATTTTCGGGTTTACCGGTATTCAATCGCCTTGCACCTTGATCGGTTGAGGGCCGTTCGCTCCTCACCCAGTCAGGTTCAAGCCGTTTGAATAGGGGCAGATGTTGCACCCCAAAATTTGACCAACAATTATCTATTCACTGAGTGTTTGAAAGTTGATACATTCATCAGAAAGTTCAAGAGATCCCCAGAAGAGTTGGGTGAAACCAGGGTTGTGTGCTTCATAGCTTGAGAGTTATGGGTGCTCCTTAGATGATTCTGAGACTTTGAGAATGAACTTGAAGCTTTGAGAAAGCCTATGAGATGTCTTGAAAGCCATCATGAAGCCCAGAGAGGTCATTAGGCAAGAATTCAGAAGATTCAACCATGAATGATAGAATTAGGGTTTTGACTGAGTCAACCCTAGATTAACTGAAAATTTGGAGAAGGTTGAGACCTAATCCAGGGGCCATGAGGTCAGGGAATGATGCATGGATATTTTATAAAGATGATTCCTAGTCCAACTCATCATGATTGAGGAGTTTGAGAAGTTTCAAGTCAGGGTTTCCAAGGATTGTCAGTGAAAAAACCCTAATGTGATCCCTATCTTCCAGGCAGTTTTAGCTCTAGATGTGATTGATATCTCATCTTCCCCACAACATGAATGTTGTAGAGCTTGTTCTTAGCTTTAATTTGAGTGGTGGAAGTCCTTGATAGGAGTTACAGAGCTCAAGTTATGGTTTGGACAAATTACAGGTCAGCTGAGGTGTGTGAATCTGGGTCCTTGAAAGTTACCCAACTTGCAGACAACGTTTGCCATAGTAGGATGATTCCTATGATTTCTTGGTCAACATGAATGTTGAAGGGCATCTTCTTAGCTTCAATTTGAGTGGTAGAAGTCCTTGATAGGATTTGTGGAACTCAACTTATGGTTTGAACAAGACAGGGGTATTTTGGTCATTTGTCAGTTATAGGTCATTTTTAAGCAAATGCCATATCTCCTACTTCCAAGCCTCAAATGGAAACACTCAAAACATGAAAGTTGTTCAAAAGGTGATTTTAAGTCTAGAAAGAAGGTCATGAATTGTTGGAAAAGCTCATAGCATGGATTTGCATGATTGGTCAAAAATGAACTAAAAATGGCATATAAGTTTAAAAAGTTGGAATTGGAAATTGGTTTGGAAGATCTAGGAATCCAAATGGGGTCATCCAATATATCATTTTGATTGGAAAAACCATTATAAAAACAATGGTTCAAGCACATTTTTGAGTTTAGTGAAAAAAATAAAAGTTACTTAAGGTTACTTATGATTAAAGAAACATAACAAAATTGGATCAAGCTTGGAATGCAAGGGAAATTGCAAGATTGTTATGGAAACTTACATTGAGTGCTATATAATCATGAAATGAAAATTGAGCAAGGGTTGGATTCTCATTTTTTTTGGCAAACACTTCACAAATTCTCTCATTCTCTCTTATTGCAATTTCATCCCAATTTCACAAAACCTTCACCAATAATCATCAATATTGATTTCACCATATTCAACCATCATCATGGAGTAGAATTCACCCAAGTTCTGATTGCAATTGATCCAATTTCGTGCACTTTCTTCATCAAGATACAAGTTGCAAGTTCAAGTAGATCTCAAGATTCAAGGCAAGATTCATCAAGGTTTTGCAAACAGAATTGAGTGTAGCAATAGTAGATCAAGATCCAAGCATCCAAAGCCTCAGATCCACGAGCTTCATCAGCATCTCCAAGATTTTGCTTCAGGTGCAATTTACTTTCAGTAGCTTGATTTAGATAGTTTTACATTAGGTTGTTAGTTTAGATGTGATGTAGAATGATAGAGGAGCATTTCTGGTTAGTTTAGTTCAATTTGGTGATAGTTCATAGCAGGGTGTTAAAACTGTTTGGATCTGAAACTTGTAGGTTAGTGCATGATGAACTTAGTTTTGAAGTTTAGAATGATCACCATAACGTGTAGGTTAGATTAGTATAGGTTGGAGCAAGAATTATGATGATAAGTTGCAGTGCATTTCAAGGGAACCAAGGACTTGTCACGATCGGATTGAGAGTTACACTGAGTTTTAAAGCATACCATGACCACAGTCTTGTAGAGGGAGAGATTCTGAACGATTTTGATGTTTACATCGTGTTGAATTATGGCTTGTGGAGAGAGAACAGAGAGCTTGAAGTGTATGCGTGCATGGCTTCCATGGAGGTTCAAAACCCTAGCTTTTTGTCTTGAGGTTGAAGACGCGTGTGCACCGTTGGATCAGGCCAGCATGTGTTGACTGAAGACCTCATCGCACGGTTGGGATTCAAACTCAGAAACGGAGGGAAGATTCAAAGCCAAACGACGTCGTTTGGTTTAATGAAGGGCATGTGGGCTTACCCGTGTTCTATCCGCACCCCACCATGATCAGGCCCATTAGAAAATGAACTGGCGCGTACTACTATTTCCACCCCCCCTCCCTTTTATATTGTTTTAAATTCTTTTTAATTCTTTTAATATTTTTGCCATCTTTAAAAATTCATAAGTAAATGAAAAATAATGAGTTTTTGTTCATTCTTTTTTCTATGTTGAGATAATTTTGTGTAGAAAATTATAAAAATAAAAATAGGATTTTATTTTTAATGTAGAATTTTTGGTGATATTTTCTTTTAAATAGGGCATTTATTTTCTTTTAGTTGATATCTCATTTTCTATGAATTGTTTTAGGACTTTCCCTTAGGATTTTTGAGCCATTCTTTTTGGCATAGTTAGATATTGAACCCTAGTTTCATGTAGGATTTATCTCTTGATTTGTAGATTAAAATTTGATGTAGTTTGATGGTTAGACATTTAGGTGCTCTAATTAGGGTTTTTAAGTAGTATACTTGAACTTCAACATTTTATTTTTGGGGTTTATAGGCTAAACTAGTGTATGGGGAATATATGGGTTAAGGGTAAGTATGTATAGAATCCCCTAGAATTTTGCTAGAATATTGTATGGTGTTTTCGTATTTTTCATTGATTTTTGAATGTATGGATAGTATGTGTGTTGCTTAAAGGCATAAGTTGTATTGTTTTGTTTTCTTCTCTTCTCTTTTGAGTGTGTGAGCCTTGAAGGTTGAGTTGAAGACCTTGTGGATCATCATGGAAGCTTTGAAGACCTTGCAGAGGAGTTTAGCATAGCTTTTGTTGTTTTGTTTATAGGTTTATAGGTGCATAGGCAGAGCCCTAGATAGAATACTTTGTTCAATAAACAAGGAGTGTCTTGTTCACCTCCTTTCTTCTCTGTGACATAGAGTCCCTTAAGGGTATTCACCTCTCTCCTTTGGAGGGATTAGTGACCTTGCCCTGTAAGGTAGAACTCTGAGAGAGCCTTTCCTTTGATGTTAAGTCCTCAATGGCATCCTTTGGAAGTCAGTGAGTACTGTAACATCCCCCACTCATCTTGTTGACTGAATCTTGTTTGCTGGAGCATTTGAGCCCTTGAAGATAGAAGCTGAAGCTTTGAAGAGGATGATTCCTTGAAGATTATTAAAGCCTGAAGACTTTGTGAAGATCAAGTTGATACCTGAGTATCCCTGAAGATAGTGAAGCCTGAAGGTGGAGCTGATCAAAGGAGCTGAAGCTCAAGGGAGAAGGTGAGTTGATACTCATGTTGTAGGGTTGATACCTGGAAAGCAAGTGATCTCTGAAGTCTGAAGACTGGGTTGCTGCTGGAGGAGCTGAGGCTTTCTTCTGTTTTCTTTGATGTATTGTGTGTTTTGTCTGATTTGTCTGCTGCATTAGATTAAGTCCATTTAGAATAAGTTCAGTCTAAGAGCATGAGTGCATCTGATTGTATTGTTACTGCCTGGCTTTGCTTGCGGGTATTCGGTAGAGCCCAGCTCCCTTGCCCATGTGCTTTATTTGCCTGGTGGCATTTCATTTCTTTTATCTGTATGATTGCAGTTTACTGTTCATTGCTTGATAGCATGTTGTTTATTTTCAGTATGATTACTGTTATTTCATGACTGGCTTGAGGTCGAGACGAGCTTGTGGAGGCTGAAGCCCCACACACATTTCCTCCCTTACTTGCATTGCATGCATTTTACTGTTAAAGCTGATGCTTTTGTCTGTTTTGGCGTATCATTGACATGATCCCTTAGGACTCTCATTTCCTCTGATGAGGATTTGATGATAGACTTTTAGGTTGAAACCTATGCATGACAACTTCTAGGAGTTCCCTGTTTAAACCTCAACCATAGGATGAATCCATGGCATGATAACAGTAGGACTTGATAGTCTCCCTCCTAGTTGGGCCTGTTCTCTTCTCATCTCGAAACAGTTTAAGATACAGTAATCATGAATGATTTCTTTCGTACGTTACGAGCCTTAAGCTATCTGAGAAAGGATTGCGGGAGAGTTTCTTTTCCACAGTCTGGATGTTTAGTATGGTACCCTTTGGGTGACATGCGACGCATTCACTTTCAGGTCATAGTCTCTAGTGCGGTTGAAATCGCAAACACAATAAAAAACACTTCTTTTAGGAGATAACCCGTAGTTTCCCGAACTACGTGAGCTCTGATCTTTCATACCAGATGAAAGTACGTAGGCATAGGATGCGATATCCTAGCGAGCAACTTCCCCCATCTTCCCCCGTAGTTAGCCGAACTACGTTGACTCTGATTTCTCGTTCCAGACGGGAATACGTAGGCATAAAGCGCGACGCTTTGCCGAGTCATTTTTCTTTCCTTTTTCAGCCAACCTTGATAGGTAGATAGATTATAACCAACCCGTCCAAGTAAACAAACAAGCGAGGATCCCGTCGAGTACGACGGACGTGAGGGGTGCTAATACCTTCCCCTTGCGTAACCGACTCCCGAACCCAGACAATGGTTGCGATGACCTTGTCTTACCCTTTTTCGTCAGGTTTTTCCGATCATTTCCTTTCCCGCTCTGAGGGATAAATAACGAAAGGTGGCGACTCTTCTGTTTTGCCGGCACCTTATTTTCGCGCAAGCGACAACATCCATAACTTGAGCTTCAAGAATCCTATGAAAGACTTCTAGTAATGGATGGAAAGCTTGGAATAAGATTTACAACTTTAATTTAGGACAAAGTTTTATTTGACAACAAGAAAGTGCTGAAAATTGGCTTGGAAAAGTAGTGCAAAAATTTGTCCAAACTTGCCAATGTTGAAATCATTGAAATTCCCAACTTTGAACCATTATAACTTAAGCTCCAAGTATCATATGGTGATGAATTGTTACTCAAAAGAAAGCTTGAAACATGAGGAACAAGTTTGATGTTGGACAAAACTTCATTTGAAACCTTGATCATGAAGAAAAATGGCCTTGAAGATGGCTGATTCACATATGAAACTTTCCATAAATGGAAAGTTCCTAAAACCCTAATTTTCCCAAAATGGTAAGTTTCAACATTTCTTGATTTTTCATGATTCCCTTGATATTTCTTGATCAAATTCCATCCATTGGCCATATTAAACTCGAGGAACATGATATTGACCTCAAAAAGTCAGGAGTTTACTTTTTCACTGCACAATTGACTTTTCCCTTAAATCTCATGATTTTCAATTGACTGATCAATTGAAGCTCTTCTGATTAAAATTGATGATCAACCTCCTATATCGAAACACCTTAAGACATATGAAAGACCATGGAAATAAGTTTTTCTCCAAGAAACAAGTTTAAACTGATTATAAGTGAAACCCTAATTTCATCCTTTTTGCCTAGGCATTGTGCAGATAAACTGAATGATCATTCCAACTCCACAATAACCTCTGAGGTACTCAAAAAGCCTCTACCTCATGCTTGCACTAATGATAGGTCCTCATGAACCCTTGACAATACTCTCTGGTGATTCTTTGACAATGAGCTATGGCATATTTCTCCTCTCTAGGAGCTCTGGTAACCTCCTGATGATAACACACACACACACAATAACCTATACCAATGACTTTTCTTGAGCTTGAAGCCCATAAGGCTCTCCTCTTGGATGGCACACACAATCACTTGATCCCATGTAAGAACAATGTTATTCAAACAATGCAAGATGCTAAAATGTAATGAAACATAAGCCAAATATAAGAGAAAGAGTTGGTCAAATTTTGGGGTACAACAACTGCCCCTATTCAAACGACTTGGACCTGAAGGGATGAAAAGCGAACGACTTTCAAACATTCAAGGTAAAAGACGATTGAATACCAAAGAACTTGGAAATTTTCAAACCGCAAAAAGAAATAGTAATTGAAAACACTGTTGGGGAGAGATGAAGATAAGATGGACGCATCCATCGAAGATCACCATCTACCAGGGTCTGGATACCACACATGCGAGAGAAAATTTTATAATCTGCCAGGGTCTGGATACCACACAGGCAAGATAAACCATTAGCCGGGGTCTGGATACCACACAAGCTTAGGAGTCACACACTATAAGCTAGGGTCTGGATACCATTCGAGCTTAAAGGGATAAATTGATGTTAACCGGGGTCTGGATACCACACGGGTTAAAGGAGACATCATA
Organism: Lathyrus sativus; assembly: GCA_963859935.3. Classification (NCBI taxonomy): domain Eukaryota; kingdom Viridiplantae; phylum Streptophyta; class Magnoliopsida; order Fabales; family Fabaceae; genus Lathyrus; species Lathyrus sativus. Next base: position 459,216,657 of record OZ012735.1, on the reverse strand, counting down.
GTGTTGCACCCCAAATTTTGACCCCTTAGATCCTCATCATCATTTTAGGATCATATTCATTTGATTAACTAACCTTAACCCATTTCAAGTTTATCTTTGTCAAGATGTAGATGAATCAGGGTTCCGTACCGTCAAAAATCGAGGCTTCAATGGCTTGATCAATCAATGTTTTAGATTAATTCAACTATAAACAAGATTAAGGATACTACATTGGGGCAAGTATGAATCCAATTTGAGGTTGTCACCTAGGAATTGAGAACAGTGCAGTTCGGGATACCCGATTAGGGTTTTTGATTAGGAAAAGTCAACTATAGTTTGACTTTTGATTTAAAAAGTGTTCCAATGGTGGGATCTTGGTCCATGAAGTTCCTATGGCTTAATAAAGTCTATTCAAAGAGTTTAAAAGCCTCAAAAGGTCCAGAGCATCAACAGTCGACTCGGTAGTCACCGATTGATCGTACGGTTGACCGAAAAATCAACTCTTCAACCATAAGGAATTTGACTTCAAGATGTGAATAAAAAATGTTCCTTATGTAATATTACACCTGCCCATAAAATTTCATGACCATTGGATCAAGGGTTAGGAAGTAATTGCAAAAATTGGGAATTAGGGTTTTGAAAGGGGCAAGACCATAACTCCTCAATCACACATCCAATTGAGTTGGTTCAAAGCTCATCGGAAAGCTCTTGACAAGTCCTACAAAAGTCCCAAAGTGGTCCATACTCAAAAAATTCATATATTTGGAGTTATGACCAAATTCATTTCAAGAAGGGAAATAACTTAGAAAAATTCTAAGTTATTTGGCCTTTTAAGTTTGTTTTTTCAGCAACTTTGAGAGGTCTTTTGACCCAGTTTCAGTGGGAATTTGTAAATCTCCAAAACATGAAAGTTATAGAGCTATTTGAGGGCTTTATAAAAGGTGGTAGAACTCCTCAATAGCATTTGTGAGCTGAGAGTTATGGATCATGGAAGTTGAGGCTGCCACACTTGAAGTCACCACTTCAACTCTTTCCAAAATTCAAAATTCAACAACTTGGTCCACCCTCAGCCATTGGATCATGTTTCATTCTGATAATGTGAAGCTTAGGTGAAGGGAAAACCAGAAGAAAGAAGGAATTGATGGATCTTGCAACTTGTAGGCAAGTGGACAATATTTTAATCAAAAGAAATCAAAGAGGAAAGAGAAACTTTCCATGAAATATGGAGCAGCTGTGACCCCTATGACTCTAGGCACTATTCAGTCACCTCACACACCTCATTCCACTTGAGTTATTGCTTGCATTGAGCCAAGAGCATGATGGATGAAGATGTCTCAAGATTTTGTGGAAGATTTTCTCCAAATTTCCCTCCAATGGCCAATGCAACCAAATCTGCCCCAAGCTCCTCATGGTCTATAAATAGAGATTTCTTCACACTCTCCAAACCACACCAGAACTATCCACAACATCATAAACACATAGTTCACCTTCTTTCCCTCTTTACTTGTAAGTGAAGAAAAATCACAAAATCACCATTTTCCACTTTTCATGCTATGTCTTTTTCCAAACATCAAAACACTTCAAAGACCATCTACACACCCTTAAAATGACCATTTGAAACTGTTCCCACCATTAATTTCATCAAAAAACTCATCAATCTAAAAGTCAACCTTCATACCTTAATATGTTGACTTTTATGCACTTTGGAAGCCAAGTCTCTACTTAAGGCCTTTCCTACCACATCAACACTCCCAACACCTCATATATATCATATTTCAACTGCCCAAAGTCTCAAAAACCAGTTGGGAAGCTCATTACTCAAACTGTCTTAAAGGATTACTTATTGCTTCAAGAGGAAGAAAGCTCTAAATCTTTGCCAAAGAAGAAGATCTCTAGGTTTCTTTGCTTTTTAGCTTGCTCAAGAAGGTCTACAAGAGGTATGTAATGCTCAATCTCCTCATTATACATACATTATCATGTTTTGTAATTTTGGAGCTCTTGTTGTAAAAACCATAACCATGTTGTCCCAAATTGGCTCTTTGTCAAGAGCTTATGTTTTATGGCTATGATATTGCTTTTGTTAAAGCACATTATTCATGAGTGATGTGTTGATGATATGTTGCCAATAGTGAACTTTGTATGTTGTTTACATTTTTTTTGAGGATTTTGTCCACAAGAGTAGTTTTGGAGGCTTTAGTATGAAATGTTGTTACCTTGCCCATAGGTCATGTATGAACCTAGAGAGACTTGTATTTCACAACTGTGATGTTGGTTACCATACCATATTTATGAATATTGTGACAAAGTGTTAGGTGCCTAGCATAATTGCTGATGTGACTGATTCTAGCTGTGCCTAGATGTTATGTGCCTGCCTGTGTTGCCTTAAAATTGTTTAACTTGCATCTGTTGGTTTGAACAAATAACATCCAGGCTGTCATTATGAAAACTCCATTGGTTGTCATCATGATTTACTCATATGCAGGATTTGTAGAATTTGTGGACTGTGTGTTTGTTGCTTTGCAGCTGTTTTCAATTAATTTAACCATGACTGGCTGTGAATATGACTTCCATGTATACTTCATGAATGTGCACACCATAACCTGAGCTGTTCATACACTTGCCATGACCATACCGTTTTCTGTTTTAAGGTGTTCCTAGAGTATCTTTCATCCTAGAACCATTGATTAATGTGTTTTGGATTGGTGAGTGTTGGTTTAAGCCTGTCAAGTATGTTATGCCCCCCATTGCTGCATTAACCTATTTGTTTGGTATTTCATGAGCCAACAACATACCAGATTTTTCCTTGCAAGAAGCATGACTGATTTGGCATATAAGTGATGTGTGTGTTGTTCATATGACATATCATAACATATACCAGCTTGCATCATCAATTTGTTCCAAAACAACCCTTTTTAAAATTTTCAGCATTTTGCCACCACCATACCAGATCTTGATTTGAAGAGAGTGTGTTTGATTTTTGAGTACAAAGCTATCAGTTGGCATATATGTGATGTGTGTGCATCATTGTTTTGACATGAAATCTTATCATTTGAAACTGCACCTGCTGCACCATCGAATTCTTCCAAAACAGCTTTTTGCATCTACATTGCATTACCAAAGGCTGTTTTGAATGAAATATGCTTGAATGTTGAGCATGATATCATTTACTATCATGTTTATGATGTGTGTGTGCTGGTCGTATGACTTGTTCTTGTTTAGTTTGATTTTCCACTTTCATGATGCATCAATTTTCATTAAAACCATAAACATTACCAAAAGGCTTTTTTGAATGAGATATTGTGGATTCTAAGCATAATAACACCAGCTGGCATATTTGATATGTATGTGTTATTTGCATAACATAGAGCTACCCCAACTTGCTTGTTTTTCAAAAACAGTCCTACATCATGACTGTTGCATCAATTCCCCAGCTTGCATCATCAATTTATCATATCTTGCCACAGTTGCACACACACACACACTATATCATTCCCTGTTTGAACAAAGTCTCTTAATACATGAACCCTGGAGCTAACATGATGTGAGATTTGTTTGATGTGTGTGTATGAGTTGAACCCCTCTCCTACACTTTGACAGCCTGCCCAACTTTAGGATACCTTTGCAACCAATGAACCAACTTTCTGTTTTGCTTGATTTATGCTGATCCTTGAGTATAGAAACATCTGTTAGCATATTTGAAGTGTGTGTTTGTGATGGTTGTTTGGTCTGAATCAGTTCAATACATGCTTTGATTTCAAAATTGCATTTTAGCATGCCACATTACAGCTTGACAGCTCTTTTATATGACAAAAGATGTTTTGGTCCTTTGAATTTATCATGTTTTTTTTTGCATTTCAAACATGTGCAGACCAGTGTTAGTCTTGAATTCATGTATTTTTGATCATTTCATCTTGGCTCATGTCCATATCATGTCTATGCTTGCAACTCATATACCTCTTTTTGATCCAATGTTGTTTTGAACAAAATTCTTGCTAGAACTCATTCAGAATCATATTTGTAACTTGCTCATGTCTTTCATTAATCCTAATTGCATCTGGTTTGATCCATGTTCATCAAATTGCATCTCAAAATGCCAATTTGCATATTCATTCGTGTTTTAATGTGTGTTTGTTATTTCACAAATTGGTTGTTACCATCATCATCCTTGTTTGAAAACAATCATGTTAGGATTAAATTTTGTCAAATTTGGAGTTGTTTTGATCAAGTTTGAATCCCTCACGCATTTGGTTTTGTTAGCTTGTTTTTTGGCCCAGAATTTCATCTTAAGTAGCCTTATCTATTTATGGGGGTGGCTTAATATACGGATGTATAGCCATCCAGTGGTAGAAACTTGCGCGCCTTATACCCCTTTACCTGCCTGACCTGAGTTCGATCCATGTGGATCAACTCTTTTGGTTATTTTATTTTCAATTGACATGTTTTATCATTTGTTTCTTTCTTTCCATTCCAATTCACACGTGCGCGCTGTGTCCAGGTAGTTAGTGTTGGGTTTGTAAACCAAGAGGGTGTGGGTTCAATCCCTTCCCCTGCCATTCCTTTGTTATCACTTGTTTCATTTTATTTTATCTTCATAAATTTCAGTGAAACGTAACTTTCTCATGCTTTATCATTTTTAATCCGTTCTTTTTTCCAATTGTTCATTTTAATGTCTAATTTCATCTAATGGAATAATATTTCAAATTGCTTGTATTTACAATGCCGTTTGCCTACTAGTAAGTTGGTTCGTTTTTTAGGTCGTTACCTTACGTCTTGATAAATTTCTCTTGAACCATGCTTGATTTATCTTGCAAGATTTATTTGTATGTGATTCCTATGTGTTAGTTAACATGTTAGGTTTACCTTCCTTTGGTTGTCACCATGAATTTGTTGTTCTCTTCCTAAATATTGAACTTAAGCTGTTGTGACATGTCTTACATTCTTTACATACTTGATTGTCATCAATGCCTAAATGTTGTTACATTTGAACTTATAGCATGCTTATCTTAAGTTGTGACTTATTTTCATGATTGTTGTTTCCATATTTGTTAATGTGTATCCCTTGGGTTGTTACCTTTATCTTTGTGAAGATATGTCATTCTTAGTTGTAACCATTTGTATCAATTTAATCCTTGCTTATTGTGATGGGCTTGCTTGGTTGGTTGTAACCATACCCCTTGTATTCTTCATGATTGAATGTTTATGCTTTGTTAAGTATTTCTTCCCCCAAGTGATGGAACTCTTTAGTTCTCATCCAAATTGCCTCCTCTCTCTCCTTCCAAAGGAAAGTCTCTCTATTGACCCTTGGGTCATAGATAGCTCAACACACTCATAGGTCTGGATAGAACCTTCTCCCCCTTTTGGTCTGGATAGAACCAATAGGATTTAAAACTCATAGGTCTGGATAGAACCTTCTCCCCCTTTTGGTATGGATAGAACCAATAGGATTTAAAACTCATAGGTCTGGATAGAACCTTCTCCCTCTTTTGGTTTGGAAAGAACCAATAGATCCTTATTCTGTAGTTCGTGCCCGAACTATGACCGCTTTGATTTCTCATTGGACAATGAGAATATGTAGGCACAAGATGCGATATCTTGACGAGCAACTTTCCCCCTTTCTCCCACCTTTTGGTCTGGATAGAACCAATTGGCCTTACAACGTAGAACTTTAGGATAGAGTTTGGTTAACTATATGTAAGAATCATGGATATGATTACTTACTTCCCTTTCTTGAGAGTTCAACATAGATCTAGAGAGTTTCGTGAAACTCAACACAAGCATGGATATGTTAGTTCCCCTTTGAACCTTGATCATAATCAAGTGTTCTTCATCCCTTGTGAGGTGAACTACGATTACTCTGATTATATCCTAGTTAGGATACGTAGGCAGAGGACGCGATGTCTTTGCGAGCAAACTTAGAAACTATCTTTAGGTCTTAACCTTCACCTTTTACCCAATCCCGATCCATAGCAAGCATTTAGCAAACTTAGCATGCAAACAAACAAAAGGTTCCTGTAGAGTACTACAGATGTTTAGGATGTGAAATACCTACCCTATGCATAACCAACCCCCAATCTCCGAATCTCTTAGCGTTGTTGTAACATCGCGCAAAAGGTTCTTTCTTTCTTTAGACCTTTCCTTTGGATAAATTAAAGACCGGTTGTGAATTTAAAAATTTAAGATACAAGTTAATCAATAGCTTGGTATCACGATTCTCACTGCAACACATAGTCTGTCGGGGTCTGGATACCTTACGGACAAAACAAATCACTGGTCGGGGTATGGATACCGCACAGGCTCAGGAGGTAAACCGGTGGAAGCCGGGGTTTGGATACCGCACGGGCTTGAGCCAATAAAACCGGTGAAAGCCAGGATCTGAATACCGTACGGGACAAGAAGATAAACCGGTGAAAGTCGGGGTCTGGATACTGCACGGGCTAAGAGGATAAAACGGTGGAAGCCAGAGTCTGGATACCACAGAGGCTTGAGCCCAATAAACCAGTGAAAGCCGGGGTCTGGATACCGCACGGGCTAAGAAGATAAACCGATGGAAGTCGGGATCTGTATACCGCACAGGCTTGAGCTAAATAAACCGGTGAAAGCCAGGGTTTGGATACCGCACGGGCTAAGAAGATAAACCGGTAGAAGCCGGGGTCTGGATACCGCACAGGCTTGAGCCAAATAAACTAGTGAAAGCTGGGGTCTGGATACTGCACGGGCTCAGAAGATAAATCGGGTGAAGCCGAGGTCTGGATACTGCACATGATTGAGCCAAATAAACCGGTGAAAGCCGGAGTTTGGATACCGCACAGGCTAAGAAGATAAACCGGTGGAAGGCAGGGTTTGGATACCACACATGCTTGAGCCAAATAACCCATCAACTGGGGTCTAGATACCGCACAAGTTGATTAAACAAAACGGGTATGAGCCGGGGTCTGAATACCACACAGGCTAACTCAAGTGAACCGGAGGAAGCCGAGGTTCGGATATAACACGGGCTTACTGAAATAAACGAAGGAAGTCGGGGTTTGGATACCACACGGGCTTACTGAAATAACCGGAGGAAGCCAGGGTCTGGATACCACACGAGCTTACTGAAATAACCGGAGGAAGCCGGGGTCTGGATACCGCACAAACTTACTGAAATAACCGGAGGAAGTCGGGGTATGGATACCACATGGGCTTACTGAAATAATCGGAGGAAGCCGGGGTCTGGATATCACATGGGCTTACTGAAATAACCGGAGGAAGCCGGGGTCTGGATATCGCATGGGCTTACTGAAATAACTGGAGGAAGCCGGGGTCTGGATACCACACGGGCTTATTGAAATAATCGGAGGAAGCTGGGGTCTGGATACCGCACGAGCTTACTGAAATAACCGGAGGAAGCCGGGGTCTGGATACCACACGGGCTTATTGAAATAATCGGAGGAAGCTGGGGTCTGGATACCACACAGGCTTGAGCCACTACCGTTGTCTGCTAGAGATACACCTGAAATAAGAGGTAACAACCTGACTTATGTTTCAAATGCACATGTTTGAATATGGCGTAATGCTCCATACGAAATGGAAATGCTACGCGTTTGGGAGGATGCTATGCACGATGCAAATGCAAAGGAACCACTCTAGCAACATAAATGCTAAAGAGGGGAAACCAAAATCCGCTGGGAATGGCCGGGTGCCAAGTGTGATTTGACTTATTCTGGGAGAAATAAGCCCTGGATGGCTTCCTGGAAGAGGACTCTCTTGGGTGAACTGTTTTGCTGAGAGCAAATCCGCTCCGCTGAGGATCACATCAAACTCTTTTGAGGAAAACGCCTTGGATGGCCTACCAGAATACAACTCTTCTGGGGAACAAACAATTTGGCTGAAGACAACAACTCTAATCTACAGGGGAAGTCAACCCTAGATGGCCTGCCAGAGTATCACACTCTGGGGAACAGACAACTCTATTGGGGAAGCAAAGCAAACTGCTACGGAATAGCTCCGTTCTACCGGAGGTTCCACTCTGCTGGAGGTTGAAACCACCATCTGCTAGGGATAAGATTTACTGGGAGATTATCCTTCACTTTCTCTGCTGAGGGCGGAGAAAAAAAATATCTGAGTTAGTCCCACTCTGTGGGGAAGAAAACTACTCTGCCGACCTGGTTAAGGATTAGGCAATGAGGGAATCAGCATTAACCTCTGCTTGGGGAATGAGAAGTAAAACTCATCAATATCAAACTCCAATTGGAGAATGAGCCAACGACCTAGACTCGGAGGGGAAAGGAGTCAACCATTCAGACTTTCTGGGGAAACGAAACTCTAAACTCGTTCTGCTGCTTGGAATAATCCCATACCTACTCGTTGGGGATGATCCTACTCTGCCGGAGATTTCAATCTCGACCTGCTGAGGATAACCTTGACTGCATATAATTCCAACCTATTGGGGATGAAAAAAACAGTATTAACCTGCACACCTTCTTTAGGTGGGGGACTTCTGGAAAAGTCTCGAGGATGAGAGTCCTACAAATGGTAAACAAACAAACATGTTTTGTGTAGCGGGCGCCATTTTAATCATCACTTGTGACATTATTCAAGCAAAAACATTGTTTCGATTATAGTTGGCAGAGCCCACAAGTTTATGTATGCAAAGTTTTATCAAAAACATCAGGCGTCTTTTGCAAACAAAATGATAAAAAGTTAAAACAACAACATATGCTTTCTGAATAGTATATTTTATTGATTGATGGCTTGTAAATAGGCAAAAATACAACAGATGCAACTCCTGAAATGAGAAAATTGCGCAAGAAATATACAGAAATGCACAAATATATACAACATGTCGATAATGCGGTACAGACAACCACCATGGGATGACTCAACTATGACTCGCATGACTTTGATGCTTCTCCGATGCTTTGTCTTCTGAAAAGATTGATTTGGTTGGTCGACCCTCGGGGTTCTTCCAGAATCCACTGTACTCTGAAGATCAATACACAGACCGCAGTCATTTGTTTTTTTTTCAAATCCCTAACTTTTTCCTGAATCGCCCTTGCGGGTTTTTAATTCACCGGGATACCCATTTTTGCCAAAGTCTCCCTTTCGGGTTTTCAACTTTGCGGTTTTACATTTTTTCTTTTTATCCCTAACTTTTACCCGAACCCATCCTTTTATGGTTAGTCGGGATGCCCCATTTTTACTTGGATTTTTTATTTTCTTTCCAACGGGTCTATCTTAAGCAAAGTATCTTTTAATTGCGTCTTCATTCACAGGGGACGTGAAATCTTCACCATCCATTGTTGAAAGTAGTAAGGCTCCTCCAGAGAAGACTTTTCTTACGACATATGGACCTTCATAATTGGGAGTTCATTTGCCGTTGTGATCTGTCTGTGGAGGGAGGATCCGCTTCAACACTAAATCACCTGCATGAAAGCTCTGAGGACGCATCTTCTTGTCAAAGGCTTTCTTCATTCTTCTCTGATATAGACGACCGTATGCAATGGATGCCAGCCTCTTCTCATCCATCAGGCTGAGCTGATTCAATCTGTTCCTCACCCATTCTGCCTCATCTAACTTAACGTCAACCAGAACTCTCAAAGAAGGAATCTTGACTTCTAATGGCAGGACAACTTCCATTCCATACACCAGCGAGAAAGGAGTTGCCCCAGTTGAAGTGCGCACCGAGGTACGATATCCATGCAATGCAAAGGGTAACATCTCGTGCCAATCTTCATAGGTCACCACCATCTTCTGCACTATCTTCTTTATGTTCTTATTGGCCGCTTCAACAACGCCATTCATCTTCGGACGATAGGGAGAAGAATTGTAATGCTCAATCTTGAAATTCTGGCATAATTCCTTCATCATCTTGTTATTCAAATTTGAACCATTATCAGTAATGATTCTTTCAGGTACTCCATAAAGGCAGATGATGTCCCTCTTAATGAATCGGGCTACAACTTGTTTGGTGACATTAGCATAGGAGGCTGCTTTGACCCACTTGGTGAAATAGTCAATCGCCACTAAGATGAATCGGTGTCCATTGGATGCGGTTGGCTCTATCTTGCCAATCATATCAATGCCCCACATGGAGAAGGGCCATGGGGACGCCATAATGTTCAAAGGATTCGGCGGCACATGAATCTTATCGGCATAAATCTGGCATTTATGGCATTTCTTCGCATACTTGAAGCAATCAGACTCCATAGTTAGCCAATAATTCCCTGCCCTCAACAACTTTCGAGACATGGCATGCCCGCCCGCATGTGTTCCAAAGGCACCTTCGTGGACCTCTTCCATAAGCAAACTCGCCTCTTTTTCATCCACACATCTTAGCAGCACCAAGTCAAAGTTTCTCCAATAGAGCACACCATCTTGGTTCAGATAGAAATTCCCAGCCAACCTCTTCAAGGTCTTCTTATCCCGGGACGATGCCCCAGGCAAATATTCTTGGTTCTTGAGAAAGTTATGGATGTCAAAATACCATGGCTTGCCATCAGAGGCCTCCTCTATTGCAAAAACGAATGCTGGTCTATCAAGACGTGAGATGACGATTCTCGGAGCATCGTTCCAAAAGTTCACTTTATACAGTGAGGATAATGTAGCCAAGGCATCTGCCATCTGATTTTCTGCTCTCGGAACATGATGAAACTCTACCCAGTCAAAGAAAGGTAGCAACCTTCTGGCATAGTTCATATAAGGGATCAGATTAGGCTGCCGGGTCTCCCACTCTCCCTTGATCTGATTGATCACCAAAGCTAAATCACCATAAATATCAAGGTTCTTGATTCTCAAGTCAATTGCTTCCTCAATTCCCATGATACATACTTCATATTCGACTTCGTTGTTGGTGCAAGGAAATGTTAACCTAGCGGTGAATGGTATGTGTGAACCATGGGGAGTCATAATGATTGCCCCAATTCCACTACCGTAGGAGTTAACAGCACCGTCAAAGAACAATTTCCATTGGGAGCCTTTTTCTAGACCTTCCTTGGGTAACGACTCATTGTAATCCTTCATCTTCAAGAACATAATGTCCTCATTGGGAAATTCAAACTTCATTGGCAGATAGTCGTCGATTGGTTGCTCTATGAGATATTCTGACAGAACACTCCCTTTAATGGCCTTCTGGGAGACGTATTGAATGTTGTACTCTTTCAAAACCATCTGCCATCTAGCAATCCTCCCCGAAAGTGCTTGCTTCTCAATCACGTACTTAATTGGATCCATCTTCGAAATTAACATGGTTGTGGTTTAGCATATACTGCCTTAGGCGTTTGGTGGTCCAAGCAAGTGCGCAACAAGTTTTCTCCAACATTTAGTATCTGGACTCACAGTCTGTGAACTTTTTACTCAAGGAGTAAATTGCATGCTCTTTTCTTCTAGTCTCGTCATGTTGACCGAGAACACAACCCATGGAATTCTCAAGAACTGTTAAGTACATTATCAATGGTCTTCTAGCCACTGGAGGCATCAATATTGGAGGTTCCTGCAAATACTCCTTTATTTTCTCGAATGCTTTCTGGCATTTTTCGTTCTAGGCAACCGCCTGTTCTTTCTTCAACAGTTTAAACATTGATTCACAAATGGCTGTGAGGTGAGATATGAACCTTGAAATGTAGTTCAATCTACCTAGGAAACCACGAACCTCTTTCTCCGTCTTCGGCGCTGGCATTTCTTGAATCGCTTTGATCTTCGCAGGATCGACCTCAATACCTTTCTCACTGACAATGAACCCCAACAGCTTCCCTGACCGTACACCAAAAGTGCACTTGTTTGGATTAAACCTTAGTTTGAACTTCCTTAACCTCTCGAACAACTTCAGAAGATTCACCAGATGCCCTTCCTCCGTTTGCGACTTTGCAATCATATCATCAACATAGACTTCAATCTCATGATGAATCATGTCATGAAAAAAAGTGACCATCGCCCACTGATAGGTTGCCCCTACGTTCTTTAACCCAAAAGGCATTACCTTATAGAAAAACGTCTCCCACGGTGTGATAAACGTTGTTTTCTCCATGTCTTCCAGTGCCATCTTAATCTAATTATAGTCGGAGAAACCGTTCATGAAAGAGAACACTGAATATTACGCAGTGTTATCAACAAGTATGTCGATGTGGGGAAGCGGGAAATTATCTTTTGGGTACAAGCACAATGTTAGCGATCCACGGAGGATAATTGGTTACAGCGAGAAATCTGACGTCCAACTGTCTCTGGACCTCTTCTTTGATCTTTACCGCCTTATCCGCCCTAGTTCTTCTTAGCTTCTGCTTGACAGGTGGGCACTCTTCACGAAGAGGCAAGAGATGAACCACAATATCTTTATCGAGTCCGGACATATCTTCATATGACCAAGCAAAGACATCTTTATACTCTCGGAGTAGTTCTACCAGTCTTTGCTTGACGTTATCCTTCAATGCAACCCCTATTCTAACTTCCGTCTTGGCTTCTTCTGTTCCTAGGTTGACAACTTTAACTTCCTCCCGATGAGGCAGAATAACCTTCTCCTCTTCTCTTAACAATCTGGCAAGCTCCTCAGGCAGGTCTTCGTCTTCTTCGATCTCTTCTTCCGCTTGAAAGATCGGTGTTGCACCCCAATTTGTCCCACCTTTACATGGTTTCTAGTGCCACTTTATTTCGAATGAATAAAATGACACAATTGACAAGAGACCGTGTGTGAGGAGTTGTGAGTGTGAGAGGTCGAGAGTTCGAATCCCACCTTCTTCATTTTTTGTTTTTCTTTTATTTTTATTCTAACTTTTCTATTTTCATAAAAAAAATAATAACAAAATAGTTTTTTTTATTATTTAATTATTATTTTCGTATTTTATTTAAATTATTTTTAAAAAATATTATTTTTTCACTTTTTTCCATATTATTCATAAAAACATCCAAAAATCATAAAATTAAAAATATTAGAAAAGATTTTATTCTTTTTATAATATTTTTAATGTTTAGTAAATAAATAGGGTTTTAAGTTTGTTTTAATTTTAGTTAGTTTTGACTAATTCTTTAAGTGGGGCTTTAAAGTGGGCATTAGGTTAGAGTTAACCCTAATTTGTTACCTATATAAACATGAGTTGCATTTGAGCAAAAGGGGAGAAGGAGACAAAAGAAAAAACGGCGGTCGTTCTCACAACTTATCAGAACAAAGGAGGAACCCACGAATCCAGAAGGAGAAGAAAGGGACGGTTCTTCGAAGAAGAAGACGGAGCTTCCTTCGTTAATCATCATCATCGCGACTCAGAGAAGCCCAAGCTCTCATCATTGTCCTCCTTCCGGAACTGCTTCAAATCTCATCTCAAGAATCCGTCGTCGTTACCGTAAGCTTTTTCTTCCTTTGATTACGACACTTTACGATTATTGCATGTTTGTTTTTTTTGTAGATGGTAGATGAATAAGGAGAAGGACGAGACATGCAAAGGAAAAAGAAGAGAAAAAGCTCCTAGACAGCAACAATGGCCGCTGCAGCCGCAGTGGAGAATTTGTAGAGTTTTTTTCTTTTCTTTCCTAACTTTTTAGATTTAGTTAATATTAAAATGAATTTTCTTAATTAAAACTCCTCTTGAACCACAATTCTTTTTTTAGAGGTTAGTGCATTATTTTTAAATTAAACCATTTTTAAAAAGAAATACAACAAAAGAAACATAAAGCTAACATGAAGACCTTTTATTCAACATTAAAGCTTTTTTTTGAACAAGATTTAAAACTCTTTTATTAAAGTTAAAACCTCTTTTAAAGTTTTTTTTCTTCCAAAATTAAAATCTTTTCTTAAAACTAAAACTTTTTTTCCAAATTTAAACCACCTTTTTAAAATTTAAATCTAAGTTTGTAAATTAAAACCATTATTTAGTTAAAGTTACTACAAACCTTTTTGAAAATCTATATATATCTATATAAAACTTATAATTAAAAACCATTTTTTATAACTTATAATTAGTTTTTTTTTTTTTAATAACTTGAAATTATATTTTTTCTGATGACTAATAATTAAAAACATTTTAATAGCTTATAGTTAGTATTTCCTTTTTTTATAATTTATAGTTAGTAACAGTTTTTTTATGATTTATAGTTAAATTGTAATTAAAAAAATATTTAGATTTCTAATTTATGACGTTCCTAACATTTTTTTCTCAGTTGTATAGTTTATTGATCCTTTATTTTTTGCACTCCAATTTATAGTTGTAATTTACGCGAGGCAATCGTCGCTCTTATTTCATTATTATTCTTGCATTTTCCATGGATGTAATTTACGCGAGGCCATGGTCGCGGTTTATTTTTTATTTCGCATTTTTTGGGGATTTGTAATTTACGCGAGTGATCGCCGCGATGCTTTTTCCATTTTCTTTACTTTCCGCACTTTAATGTCCGCCATATAATAATTTGCCATGTTTTGCATGATTTACCGTTATGTTCATTTCCGAAGGATTAGGTCTAGCTATTTGATCGCCGAGTCAATAACCCTAACCTTTGACCATTTCAAAACCCTAATAGCCTAGGTGTCCCGCCGTGGACGAAAATACCCTTTACCCTAGCTTTAGGTGAAAGAGTCGTCGTACTCTGCTTTAGGGTTTCCCGCTGTGGAATCCATAATTTCAACCCTAATTTTAATTCAACTTTTCAACATAGAAATAGGAGTTTCAAGACTCCACGTAAGCGTGTCCTTAAGATACGTTTACTCCCATTGAAACCTTGACCATAGTCAAGAAGTTTCTAACCTCCCTTTCGAGGGGAACTATAATTACTCTGATTCCATTCCCGTCAGAATATGTAGGCACAAGATGCGATGTCTTACCGAGTAAACTTAGGACTAACCCTTAGGTCTTTTAGGTCACTCTGTCTCTTAGCTCAATATATATACCTAAATCAGATAATAAAATAAAAAAGCATACAGTAAAGAAAAGGTTCCTGTAGAGTACTACAGAAGTTTAGGATGCTAATACCTTCCCTAAGCTTAACCAACCCCTTACCTAGGTCTCTCCCCGCATTGTGTTTAAGATGCAAAAATAGGTTTTTTTTCCCTCTTTTGACCTTTTCCTTCGGATAAATCAAAGAGCGGTTGTGAATTAAGAATTATGATTCAAACTAATTAATAGTTTGATATCCTATTTCTACCGCAACAGAAAATGGCGACTTCACTGGGGACTGCCATAACTTTTAAGGGTTATCCCTATTTTGTTTATTGTATGATATTTTTCAATATTTATTCTCTTGTATATATTATTATTGTGCCTTGCTTCGGGGGTACCCTATTATTGTGAGATAAGTCCTAACCCGGACTTGAGTGACCTTATTATAGGAAGGTGAGATATTCGACGAGGCTTGCCGGGAGTGAGTCCCGACCAAGTTGACTCGAGAATCACCGCTCATTTGAGACCCTTTTGAAAATGGTTCAGTTGATCGAGTTAGTCGTGAAAACTTTTACTATTTTCGATTGGAGTCTATGATATTGAGGACCGTAGTACCTTAACACCACCTTGGCCTTATATAGGACGTAGTGCGGGAACTATGTGGGAGTAGTCCTACAATAGTTGCTACGCGATACTACACTCAAAAGAGGTTCTCTTGAGAATATTATCGACCTCCGAGTCAGTTGGAAAGTTGATAATATCCGAAGGATGGACTAATGACTTTGGGTACCTCTTTAGAACCTTGTTCTGCAGGTACAACTACCCCATAGTACATACCTTTGGGGAAGGGTAGACCGATTCCCTCATTGCCTAATCCTTAACTTCATTCATTGTTCCTCTAACCTAGGACTTTGTTGTTTATGTGTATTTGTGCATGGCATTCATAAAACATCATTCCTAGTTTCAAGGAGTTCAACAATTTTTTGCGAATTCAAAAGTCCTACATTTCAAAGTTTAAAACCGTTTCCAACTTTCCTAAAAAAGAAATGTTTGCAATCGACCGTTGAAGTTCTTGTAACTATCGCATTGCATTAGCATTGTCTTGCATGGCATCTTTCCTCGGGTTTCTCATGTCCAATTGTCTTTATCTTCCAATGTTCCGTTGAGTCGTCAAGCTGATTCCTCGATACAAATATCAGACTAGAGCTAACTATAGACGCCAGATGTCAGAACAAGAGGAACATAATGCGGAAGTCCGAATGGAGATTGATGAGTTGAAAGCAGGCATGACCAGGCTTACCGAGATGCTTCAAGTACAGATTGCCAGAGGAGAGCCACCTTAGAGGACTGCCATTCAGGAAGTTTTGGGCACTGATCCACCTCTTGTTTCGTTGCCACCATCTACTTGGCCTGAGTTTGGTTTACCTCCTAACTACTCTCCACCTGTTGCATCTGCTGCTATGATTGGTCAGGCTGTCAGACCGATTTTTTAAGCTCCTGTCCTTACCGAGGCCCAACCTATGGTCCACACGGTTAATCAGACTATCCAAGCTCCCGTTGAGAACCCTCCCTATGAGTACAATGTTGTCGGTGTTCAAGAAGATTTTGTTGAGCCTGAGATCACCCGTGAACAGTTTCAGATCATAAACAAGAGACTCCAAGCTGTCGAGGGTATTGATTTCTTCAACGTTGATGTCGATAATATGTGCCTAGTTTCTGGTCTTGTTTTGCCTGCCAAGTTCAAGACTCTATGCTTTATCTTTCAAATATTTACTTTTGTCCGAATTTTTGGTATGCAAAGATTGGAGGGAGGATGACGAAAACGTTATACCCATAACTGCTATCAGTATGCTTTCAATCAATCCTTGTTGACAATGTGAGGCATTGTTTCAACTCCCAAACACTGGAGAAATAAGGAAGTTATGCCCTTGTCACCCCCTTCAAGCCTAGAAGTTGGAGTTTCTTTCTTTACAAAAAAAACCCGCAATTTTAACCTTGGGGCATGGGTAGTTCTCAGTTAACTTGGTTGTGTGTTTATACAATACACCTTTCATACAAAGGTCGCGCTCACAATTTTCCTTCGCACACAGCAAGTAAGTGTTGAAGATGTTTTTCAATCAGAAGTCAATGATGGTTCACCGTGATCATTAAGCTAGGCAGTCACTTCCTTTAAAAAAAATCAAAAGAAAAGCCCGATAAGTCAAAACCTATGAAGGAGACTTATGCAAAATTGGGGCATCCCGTTGACTATAATATTCGTAAGAAACAGTTCAGGCAAAAGTTAGGGATAATAAAAAGTGGAGATCTTTAAATCCTTACCCTGAAAATCCTCAATGTCAAAAGAACCATATGTTGTAAAGAAGCAGTGACTACCTTTTCATAGGTCCCTTGACTTCTGAACCATCATTGCTACCATCAGTGCAATTCCTAACCTATAGGAACCTGAATGCAAATATGAGTTAACTGAGCATAGGACTGGAGATCATCACGTAGATTGGGTGGGCACAAACAAATTTTGAGCCTTTATCCTTTGTTTCATAAACTGTGAACCAGGCCATGTTACAACCCTCAAAAGATCTAATTGAAACAAGGATATTTTGAAAGCATTGTCGCTTCCGCGAAAATAAGGTGCCGACAAAACAGAAGAGTCGCCACCTTTCGTTATTTATCCCTCAGAGCGGGAAAGGGAACGATCGGAAAAACCTGACGAAAAGGTATAAGACAAGGTCATCGAAACCATTGTCTGGGCTCGGGAGTCGGTTACGGAAGGGGAAGGTGTTAGCACCCCTCACGTCCATCGTACTCGATGGGATCCATGCTTGTTGTGTTTATATGACGGGTTGGTTTTATCTATCTACCTATCAAGGCTGGCTTAAAAAAGAAAAGAAAATGACTCGGCAAAGTGTCGCGCTTTATGCCTACGTATTCTCATCAGAGAATGAGAAGTCCGAATCAACGTAGTTTGGCTGACTACGGGTTATGGGAAAGGTGGCTCGGCAATACATCAGTATTGTGCCTACGTACTCTCAACAGGCTTGAGAGATCAGAGCTTACGTAGTTCGGGATAATACGGATTACGGGAATTTAGATTCATCTGTTTTTCCGAGTAGTGTTAACAAACAGTTCTAGCAGTTTGGTGTATGCAGCTCGACCCTTGGAGACTTAGGCGTTACCGTTTGCGGTAGAACTGGGAGTTAACGACACTCTTTTCTTCAGAAAAGCTTCCTTTGACTTATGGGCCCATGGGGCAAAAAGGTTTGAAGTTTGTTTTCTGTCTTTTATGGAAGAACTGTTTTTTATGTTTGTCTGTAGTTTGTACAGCACTAGAGACTATGACCTGGGAACGAATGTATCGCATATCGTCCAAAGGACGTATACTAAACATTCTAGACGATTGAGAGGAGGTCGCTCAATTATCATTACCCAAGTAGCTTAAGGCTCGTAACGCGCTTATACTAACTTGCCTTTATTGCGTTTTTTACTGTTGTTTCGAGATGAGAAGAGAGAACAGGCTCAACTATGGGGAGACTATCAAGTCCTAATGTTGTCATGCCAAGGATTCATCTTATGGTTGAAGTTTGAAACAGGGATCTCCTAGAAGTTATCATGCATAGGTTTCAACCTAAAGTTCTAATCATCACTTCCTTATCAAAGGAAATGAGATTCCTATGGGATCATGTCAATGATAAACAAAAACAGATAAAGCATCAGGTGAAACAATAAATAGTAAACGGCTGTAAAATGCATGCAATGCAAGTGAGGGAGGAAATATGTGTGGGGATCAGCCTCCACAAGCTCGTCTCGACCTCAAGCCAGATATGAATAACTGCAATCATACAGAAGAAATAAAATGCCATCAAGCAAATCACAAACCACATAGGCAAGGGAGCGGGGCTCTACCGAATACCCGCAAGCAAAGCCATACAGTAAAAATACAAGCAGAGGGAGCAACTCAACCTCTAGTGCAATCATGCTCCTAGCTTAACACAGTCTAAACATGAACTTATTTTAATGCATCAAGTAAATCAAACAAGTCACATCAATACAGTTGCACAGAAAGAAAACAGACAGGAAAGAAAGCAGATCAACAGCTTCCACAGTCTTCACAGCAAAGTAGTCCTCTGACAGCAGCCCAGTCCTCAGTCTGTAACTGCTCTTCAAGTCTATCCTCTTCAAGAGAATGAAAGGTACTCCATCTTCAAGCTTTAATCTTCAATCACAAGTATCAACTTATTCTTCATCTTCTTCAAGCTTCAGCTCTTTCTTCAATCTCAACTTAATCCTCTTCACAAGTGTCAACTTGTTCTTCTAGGTCTTCAAGCTTCAGCTTTAAGGGAAGTCTTCAAACACAGGGAAGTGGCAACCTCTAACACCTTCAATCTTATAGCAAGGAAATCCATCATCTATCAAGGGAGAAAGATTCATCTAACAAGAGCAAGATGTGGATAGTGGCGAGCCAAAGTGGAAACCAAAGGTCACCTCTAAGCACTCCACCATCAAGGAAAGGAACCCTCAAAGGTTCTACCAATTTGTGAGGAGCCACTCATCCTACCAAAGGAGGGATGGGGCCTTCATAATGGGACCTTACATTATAGGGAGGAATGGAAGTGATCAACACCTTCCATGTTTCGTGAAGGAAAAAAATCTATTCTAAGAGATCTCCCTAAAAACCCTAATCCTTAACCCTAAACAAACTACACCAAAGGAAGAGCAAACTTCAAGTCCAAGCTCCATCATGCATTACACAGCAGCCCATACATGCCTTCATCACCATCCAAGAACAAGAGAAGCAAAACCCTAATCTAAGGGAACTAATGAAGTCATTCTAGTTGAGTTAGCAAGTTAGGATCACCTAAAACCTAGTACTAAAGTTAATCCTAACTAAAATACTAAAACCAATTGTAAAATCCTATAAAAATAACTATGGGAACCTAAGTCAATCATGTTAATTCCAGAGATCAAATCATCCAATAAGTCCTAGAATTAAATCCTAAACTATGGGGTACTAAGGTTAAACCCTAAAACTAGAGCACCTAAAGTTTCAATATAAAAACAGCCATAAACTTCTTCACAAAAATGTGAGAAAATTACTAGAGGAGAATACATGTCTAAACTAGCTACACACAAAAAATCAATCTAAAAATCAACACCAAGTGATCACACAAAAATCAGCAAGACAGGGTATCAACCATAATGAAATTAATATCAATTAAAATACAAAAAATGCAATTAAAATAAAAATGCATGAATTCCTAAAATCTTAATTTCTTAAAATTCTAGACTCATTCCTGAGTCAGGGGAAAAAAACCTGGATCAAATTGAGTTATTTTCCTATTTATTATGAATTATTTTCAAATTATATGAAATGAGTAAAATAAAAGAAAATAAGAAGAAAATAACAAAACCTGCGTGCTGAATAGCAATTATTTTCAATTCATTTTCCAGACTGGGCCAATTGGGGGGTGTGGTTAGCAGTTAGTACACTAAGCCCAAAGCTTCAATTAAATGAAACGCTGCGTTTCATTCTCAATGTCTCTCTTCAGAGTTTTCTTCAAATCGTGGCCATACATTCCTTGCCTGAGTCAAAGGTCAAACCCTAATCCAATGGCTCACGTGCATCGTCCCCAAATTCAAATCAGATGGAGGGAACTCTCCAGACGGTGTCCTGAGTTGCAGCGCCACCGTCTTCTCCGGTGAAGTGGTCATCACAGGTCATCAAAAATACTGAAACAAATCATCATCTCACTCGGTTTTTCCTCCTGAACACGAATCCATTCTCCAAATTCTCCAATTCTTGCTCTAACTTAAAACACGATAGGATTTTCAGAAACACACCAATTCTTGATCATCACAATTCTCAAAAATAATGGTCTTAATGTAATCTACACTCTTCAGAGGTTAAAATCCATTATCCAATCACGATTATATCACCAAGAATCTTGAGAAATCAGCCTCAACAGAAAATGATCCATGACCTAAAGTGTCTCTATTCCTCAATTTCTTGTACCAAAATCCATCTATGTCCTATTAAGAACCTAACCACATGCAAGTTTCTATGAATCTCCCTATAGATTAAGCAGAATTTTGATTGGTACAAACCTGATTTCAGATGAAGAACAGGTACAATCTCTGCTCGATTCTTCCTCCAAGCTTGTCCAGAATCACTCCAAATTCACTCCTAAAGCTAATGCACACCTCAATTTGCTCTGATTCTTCCTCAATCCAAGAACACAATCTTGAGTTGCAGCTCTGAGTTTTCAATTGCTCCCTCTGTTATCAGCCTCAATCTTCTCCAAAAAACTGGCTGAATACACTCCAAATCTTATATAGAACTCAATGGAAATGTCTAAAAAGTTCTGTAAGCTTCCAAATGAGATTTTGCAATTTCAATTTCTCTCCAAAATCTCTTCCACACCAGTCACGATTTGCACTATGTTTGGGCATGAAAACACTTGGAATCTTCATCTCATGAGATATTGAACTGATTTGTTATGATCATTTCCTTGTTTGCAATCCAATGGTTCATGTTGATTATGTTACTTCATCATGAAGAAACAAAGTAAAAGTGCATAAAAATGGACTCAAACCAAAATTTTAACATTGCCAAAGTTTGTAAAATGCTTTTTCCATTCAAAAAAATGATGTTACTTTGCTCCATTTGCACACAAAATGATTTATTTGAATTATTTGGTCATTTAATGCCTTTAATCCTTCCTTTTTCACAACTCCTTGAACCAAGTCCTTCCTTGAGCCATTTCAATGTCTCCTTGATACATGGTCAAAGTTAAAACACCATTTTGAGAAACTTTCAAGTTGAACAAAATTTCATTTGAGGTGTCTAAGTTGGCGAAAATGACCTACAACCAAAGATGACTCATAATTATAACTTCCCAAAATACCCTTGACTTCTCAAAGTCATAACTTGAGTTCTACAAATCCTATCAAGGACTTCTAGTACTCTATGGAAAGCTAAGAGAATAAGGAACAACATTCATGTTGACCAAAAGTTCATAGGAATCATCCTTATAGGGCAAAAGTTTCATGCAAGTTGGGTAACTTTCAAGCTCCAAATTCACATACCTCAGATGACTTGTAACTTATCTGGCTCATAACTTGAGTTCTATAAACCCTATCAAGGACTTCTAGTACTCAAATTAAAGCTAAGATCATGCTCTACAACAATCATGTTGGGGTCAAGATGAGATGAAAATCATATATTGAGTTAAATTTCCTTGAAGACAGGGGTCAAACTAGGGGATTTTACACTGTCAAGTCTTAGAAACCCTAGCTTGAAACTTTTCAAACTCTTCAATCATGATGAGTTAACCTTGAAATCATCCTTATAACATCTCAATGTATCAATCCATGATCACATGGCTCTTGAATTAGGTCTCAACCTCCTTCAAATCCTCAGTTGACTTAGGGTTGACCCAGTCAAACCCTAATTGCACCACTCATGACTGAGTCTTCTCAATCTTACACAATGACCTGTCTAGGCCTCAAAGTGATCTTCAACACTTCTCGTGAGCTCTATCAAGACCTCAAGTCCATCCTTATGGCCTCAGAATCATTTGGTGGCTTTCCATAACTCTCAAGTTAGGAGATCTACACACTTGGCTTCAACCACTCTCTCTGAGGACCTTCTAACTTTTCTGATAAGTATATCAACCCTTGAACACTTGAATAACCTTCTTGGCTAGCTTCATAGTCTTGTATAGCTATTAATTGGTAATCATACCTCTTGATCTCCTGCATACATGTCAATGAAATGCAAATGATAATGCTAATGTGAATGAAATGAAACATAAGCTAGGTAAAGAAATGTTGGGCAATTTTTGGGGTGCAACAGCTGCCCCTATTCAAACGGCTTGGACCTGACTGGGCGAGAAGCGAACGGCTCTTAAAAAATCAAGGTAAAAGACGGTTGAATACCAACAAACCCGGAAATTTGCCAACTGCACAAGTACACGGTACTCTGATGGGGACAAATCTTCGGAAACTGAAATAATAGCTGCACGACAACTAGCTGGAGAAATACAGATCTGAACTTCCTACAGGATGATTCTCTGATTTATCTGATATCATTGCATCCTCAAATCATCAAGGGATCACCGGTTGCACGGTAACGGGTGATTTGCCAACCACACACAGGTAAACGGTACTCTGATTGTTAGGAACATCTTCAAAAACTGAGCATGACAGTTGCACGGCAACTTTGCTGGGTAATTGGTCACATGGTAACCGGTGAAGGGTCTAATCTCCATCAGGATGATCATCTGATTTTGCTGTAGATCTTCGTCCTCAAGTCAACAAGGGATCACTGATCACTCAGTAACCGGTGATACATAGCTGGTATTGCCGTCAGGCATTCTGCGGCATTGTGGCAGAAGAATTCCTCGGGACTCATCAGGGTATTAGGAACTTTTTAGCAATCAAGTTAATCATGCCATCGGGCATTCAAAGAAATTTTCGGGCGTCAGCCATACTTCGTCAGTGAGTCGGGAATAGAATCCTCGGTCAATCATGAACCACATAGGGATATCCAAACTTCTGCCATCAGGCACTCCGCATCAGCTGAGAGGACTGCTTTGACATTGCAGTTAGACTTCGTCAATAAGTCTTCAAATGGAATCCTTAATAAATCAGGAACCACTAAGGATATACAATCTTTTTCCGTCAGGCACCCTGCGTCAGCTAGGAAAACTGCTTCGACATCGCAGCTGGACTTCATCAGTAAGTCCTCAAATGGAATCCTTAATCAATCACGGACCAATAAGGATACACAATCTTTTGCCTTCAGGCACTCTGCGTCAGCTAGGAGAACTACGTCGACATCGTAGTTGGACTTTATCAGTAAGTCAGGGGTTTTGGCACCGCTGCCGGACTTCAATCATCAAGTCTTCAAGGAAATTTCAACTTCTATTTAAAACCTGCTGGGGATGACACATCTTCGCTGGGGATTCTGGAAAACTATCAAGTAACTCTGCTTCAGTGATCCATAAATCATTCTGGATGAATCAACTCTGCTGAGGACTTCAAGAATCATCTTGGACAAATAACTCCGCCGGGGACTTCAAGAATCACCCTGAACCAATAACTCTGCTGGAGATTTCAGGAATCATCCTGAGCAAACGCTCTGCCGGGGACTCTAAGCATCAACTTGAGCAACCCTCTCTGGCGACTTCACTGGGGATTTTAAGAATCATCTTGAGCAATCAACTTCGCTGGGGAATTCAAGAATCATCTTGAGCAAACCATTCTGCGGAGGAACACCTGCAAAACAAGAACGGTAACGACCTAGCTCATGTTTCATATGCATATGTTTGACTATGGCGCAATGCTCCACACGGTGGAAATGCTACGCGTTTTGGGTAAATGCTATGCAATCATGCAAAATGCTATGGCCCCATCAGCAAAATAAATGCTGAAGGGAAGATCCTCCTGTCAAGGAGAAAGGACCACTCTGGGGGAGAGAAGGAATCATCCTGCCGAGGAGAAGAAGTCACACCAATCTCAATTGGACTCCGCCTGGGGAAATGATCTTCAGTTGACTACTGTAGGGGAATAAAAGTTCTACAAGAACCTGAACCCGCTCAACCAGGTATACGAACCACAACTGGCGAGGAAACGATATCAATCGCAGAAATGAACTGCACGGCCTTCGCGGCGAAACTTTCCTGGAGATAACGACTCCGATGGGAAAAAACAGCATCAGCTAATCAACACGCTACTGGGGAAAACTAATCATGGCCCAAACGACTCCCGGGGACTCGACTCTTTTGGGGATTTGCCAGCTTGACTGGGGAAGAAGGAATCATCCTGCTTGCCGAGGAGAATACAACTCTGTGGGGAATCTCAATTCCGCTGGAGACTTCAGTCTGGAACTATCGAGTGCTGCATACTTGCGGATAGTCTTCTACTAAAACTGCACATTGACCCAGTGCTGGGGAATGAACGTACACTTCAGTGTATGACTCAGCTGGGGAGATGATGTTCCTTCAGGATACATCTGATTGGGGGGAGAATCTTCCCTGCTTTGGGGGTACATATCAATGCTCTTGGTTCTATGTTCAGACTCCGTGGGGAGATGCTGCTGAACTTGCCGGGGTAGAAGGAATCATCCTGCTTGGGGACGCATACGGCATACTGCCTGGAATAGGCTATACCTGCAACAATGCAAACAAACAGACAAGATACCCTTCTCAAAGGGACCTATCAAGGTTATCATCTTGTGACAATGTTCAAGTAATTTAGTGTTTCAACAATCAGTGGCCTAGGCCAGTAAGTTTATGTATGCGCATTTTATCAAAAACATCGGCGTTCTTTTTCGCAAACAAAACAGATAAATGCTAAACAAGCAAACAGAATTGCTGAATAGTATATATTTTATTGATGACGAACCCCTGAATGGGTAAAAATGTTTTACAACAGATGCAAGCTCCTAGAATGAGGAAGATGCGCAAGTATAAAAACATAAATATACATCAGTATATACACAAATGTCGGCAATGCGGCGTAGACGAACACCATGAGTTGATCCCTCTATGACCCACCTGACTTCGATATTTCTCCGACGCTTCAGCTTTAGAAGAGATTGATTCAGATAAACGGCCCTCAGGTCTTCCAAACCACTAAACAATGAAAGTCCACACGCGGAACGCAGTCATTTTCTTTTTCAAATCCCTAACTTTTGCCTGAATTGCCCTTTCGGGTTTTTGATTCACCGGGATACCCTTTTTTTTTCCAAAGTCGCCCTTCCAGGTTTTCGACTTTGTAGGTGTACATTCTTTTCATTTATATCCCTAATTTTTGCCCGAACCTTTTTCCTTTTTTATGGTTCGCCGGGGTGCCCCATTTTTGCCTGGATATTCTTTTTCTATCCAGCGGGTCATTCTTTAAGCAAAGTATTTTTTAACTGCGTCCGCATTCACCGGGGATGCAAAATCTTCACCATCCATTGTGGATAACAACAAGGCTCCTCCCGAGAAGACCTTGCTGACGATGTACGGACCTTCGTAATTGGGAGTCCACTTGCCTCGGTGATCGGAGTGTGGAGGAAGAATCTTCTTCAGGACGAGATCACCCGTCTGAAAGCTTCTAGGACGCACCTTCTTATCATAAGCTTTCTTCATTCGGCTTTGGTACAGACGGCCGTATGCAATCGATGCCAACCTCTTCTCGTCCATCAGGCTGAGTTGGTTTAGTCGGTTCTTAATCCATTCTGCCTCATCGAGTTTCACGTCAACCAAAACTCGTAAAGAAGGGATCTCAACTTCTAACGGTAGGACAGCTTCCATACCGTACACCAGTGAGAAAGGAGTTGTCCCGGTTGATGTACGTGTCATTGTACGATAACCGTGCAGTGCAAATGGCAGCATCTCGTGCCAATCTTTATAGGTCACAACCATCTTCTGTACAATCTTCTTAATGTTCTTATTGGCCACTTCAACGGCGCCATTCATCTTCGGCCGGTAAGGAGATGAGTTGTGGTGTTCAATCTTGAAACTCTGGCACAGCTCCTTCATCATCTTGTTATTCAGATTCGAACAATTATCAGTAATGATCCGCTCGGGAATTCCGTATCGACAGATGATGTCCCTCTTTATGAATTTAGCCACCACCTGCTTGGTCACATTAGCATATGAGGCTGCCTCCACCCACTTGGTGAAGTAGTCGATGGCTACTAGAATGAAGCGATGACCGTTAGATGCAGTGGCTCAATCTTACCTATCATGTCAATGCCCCACATGGAGAACGGCCACGGGGAGGACATGACATTCAACGGGCACGGCGGCACATGAATCTTATCAGCATAATCTGGCATTTATGACATCTCTGTGCGAATTTAAAGCAATCTGACTCCATCGTCAGCCAGTAATATCCTGCTCTCAGGATCTTTCTTGTCATAGCATGCCCGCCGGCGTGCGTACCAAATGTGCCTTCATGGACTTCTTCCATGAGCATACTCGCTTCTTTCTCATCTACGCATCTGCGTAGCACGAGATCGTGGTTTCTTTTATACAACACTCCATCAGGATTGAGATAAAAATTTCCAGACAGCCTCCTCAGAGTCTTCTTATCCTGGGTTGACGCTCCCGCCAGATACTCCTTAGTCATAAGGAAGGTCTGGATATCATGGAACCATGGTTTGCCATCGGAGGCTTCCTCGATCGCAAAGACGGATGCAGGTCTATCAAGACGAGAAAGGACAATCCTTGGAGCTTCATTCTAAAAATTGACTTTATACATCGAAGCCAACGTGGCTAAGGCATCAGCCATCTAGTTTTCATCCCTGGGCACGTGATGGAGTTCCACTCGATCAAAGAACGGAAGCAGCTTTCTGGCATAATTCATGTACGACACCAAATTCGATTGACGAGTCTCCCACTCCCCTTTAATCTGGTTGATCACAAGTGCCGAGTCACCACACACATCTAGGTTCTTGATTCTCAAATCAATTGCTTCTTCTAAACCCATAATGCATGCTTCATACTCTGCTTCATTATTGGTGACCGGAAACGTCAGTCTAGCGGTGAACGGGATGTGGGATCCGTGAGGAGTCGTGATGATTGCCCCAATGCCACTTCCGTAAGAATTAACTGCCCCGTCAAATATCAATTACCATTGGGATTTCCTGTCTGGCCCCTCGTCGGGCAACGGTTCATCACAATCTTTCACTTTGAGAAACATGATATCCTCATCAGGGAATTCAAATTTCATCGGCTGATAATCTTCGATCGGCTGTTCGGCAAGGTATTCGGACAATACGCTTCCCTTGATGGCCTTCTGGGAAATGTACTGAATATCGTATTCCGTCAACACCATTTGCCATCTGGCAATCCTGCCCGAAAGCGCTTGCTTCTCGAAGACGTACTTGATTGGATCCATCTTCGAAATTAGCATGGTTGTGTGGTTAAGCATGTACTGTCGTAAACGTTTGGCAGCCCAGGCTAGTGCACAACACGTCTTCTCCAGCATCGAGTAACGAGATTCACAATCTGTGAACTTTTTACTCAAATAGTAAATGGCATGCTCCTTTCTGCCCGTCTCGTCGTGCTGACAGAGAACACACCCCATACTATTCTCAAGAACTGTCAAGTACATGATTAAGGGTCGTCCGACCACTGGGAGTATCAAGATCGGAGGTTCCTGTAGATACTGTTTTATCTTATCAAATGCCTTCTAGTAATCCTCGTTCCAGATAATCGCTTGATCTTTCTTTAGCAGTTTGAACATCGGTTCACACGTGGCCGTGAGCTGAGAGATAAACCTTGCAATGTAGTTTATTCTGCCCAGGAAACCACGAACTTCTTTTTCAGTTCTTAGCGCTAGCATTTCTTGTATTGCTTTAATCTTCGCAGGATCAACCTCAATGCCTCTTTCACTCACGATAAACCCCAGTAGTTTTCTAAACCGTACTCCGAAAGTACACTTGTTAGGATTCAGCCTCAACCTGAACTTCCTCAGCCTCTCAAAAAGCTTCAGCAAATTGACCAGGTGTCCCTCCTCCGTTTGGGACTTCGCAATCATGTCATCAACGTAGACTTCGATCTCACGATGAATCATGTCATGAAACAAAGTAACCATTGCTTGTTGGTAAGTGGCCCCTGCGTTCTTTAGACCGAAAGGTATTACCTTGTAGCAAAATGTTCCCCATGTTGTAATAAACGTAGTTTTCTCCATGTCCTCCCGTGCCACCTTGATCTGATTGTAGCCGGAGAAGCCATCCATGAACGAAAATACAGAGAACTGAGTTGTATTGTCGACCAACACATCGATGTGAGGGAGCGAGAAATCATCTTTAGGGCTCGCCCTATTCAAATCCCGATAATTGACGCACATTCGTACCTTACCATCCTTCTTCGGTACATGCGCTATGTTGGCGACCCACGGAGGGTAAGTAGTGACCGCTAAGAAGCCAGCATCAAGCTGCTTCTGCACTTCTTCTTTGATCTTAACAGCCATATCGGGTCGTGTCCTCCTAAGCTTCTGCTTAACGGGAGGACAGTCTTCTCGCAGCGGCAAGTGATGGACCACGATGTCAGTGTCAAGTCCGGGCATATCTTCGTAAGACCAAGCAAAGATGTCACTATACTCTCTCAACATCTCGACTAATCTCTGCTTGACATCACTCTGCAATGCAGCCCCTATCCTGACGTTCCTGACTAGTTCTTCAGAACCCAAATTCACAATCTCAATCTCTTCCTCGTGAGGCAGAATAACTTTCTCTTCTTGTTTCAACAAGCGGTCCAACTCTTCGGGAAGGTCTTCGTCTTCATCAATCTCTTCTTCGGCTTGATAGATCGGGCAATCGAAGTCGAAGTGAGTCGTAGAAGGTCCAGAGTCGATGTCATCTGCTATGTAGATCCTGCAATAACAACGGTTAAGCTTAAAACAAGGATATGCAGGTTAGCACAAACCCTATTGCCATTTTATTGTTTTTCAAAACAAATATAAAACAGGAATAACAGAGATCACAACATTTGAATGCGAAGAAAAATGCCTTTTGATTTATTGGTAAAATGCATGTACATAATCAAACAAGGCCCTGACAATAAAACCACTATGCCCCGGGTAGGACATAGGGTTGTACAATAATTGGAGAAAGTAAATCATTACTCTTTGCCTGTCACTTGGATGGTATCCCTGATGGACCAGTTGTTGAGGCTCTGGCCTGGTTTGCTTGGCTGGATCCAAGAGTCTAGGTCGCAATCGTTGTCTTCGCCGTCTTCAGACACTGCGTTGACATTTTCAAATATCACCCCGCCACTGGTAAACTGGATCGGCCCTTTACCTCGCGACGCACTGTGAGAAGAGGAGGCTTCAGCCGCAGGAGAGTATCCTAACCCAAACTTGTCCTGTTTGTTAGGTATTTCTAGAACTTGCCCCCAGCCTGGGGTAGATCCGGCTTGAACAACGGCCCGGGCTTCCTTGAAGGAAGAGAGAGTCATCTCTGGTTTCTCAGTCATTACTGGCGCCATGTCCTTGACCTTAACAGCGTCGAATGTCTGGCATAGGGTTTCGTGGATTTCCCCATCCATCTCAACATATTTGAAGGACGACAAATGGCTCACCATTATGTCTTCCTCGCCACATACAGTTACAATGCTGCCCCCTACAGCATACTTGAGTTTCTGGTGCAACGTGGAAGTCACGGCACCAGCCGAACGGATCCATGGCCGGCCTAAGAGACAGCTGTAGGCTGGCATGATGTCCATGATGTAGAAGACTGCATCGAAAGTTTCCGGCCCAACTTGGATTGGCAGAGTTACCTCTCCAAAGACATGACGCTTGGTTCCGTCGAAAGCCTTCACAACCAGATCAATGGGTGTGCAAATCAATCCTCGAGTATCTAACTTCATCAATGCCTTCTTCGGAAGAACATTGAGCGACGACCTAGTGTCCACCAACACATGAGCCATAACTGTTCCCCTACACTCTATCGAGATATGCAGGGTGTTGTTGTGGTTTCTTCCCTTCGGCGTCAGCTCCAGGTCAGTGAACCCTAACCCGTTTCCCGCATTCACGTGGGCTACTACCCCTTCCAACTGGTTGACCGAGATTTCCTGCAGTACATACGTGGCACTCAAAACCTTTAACAACGTGTTGCGATGTGACTCCGAACACAGCAACAAATTCAGGATGGAAATTTTCGAGGGTGTTTGATGGAGGTGATCCACGATCTTGTAGTCACTCTTCTTGATCAACCTCATGAACTCTTCTGCGTCCTTTACAAGTAAGTCCTTCTCTACCCCACGAGGAGCTTCCTCAATGACTTTACTCTTTCCCGTATCGGTTTCCTCAGCTTTATCTGCTTTGTTCGCCACAACCTCAGGTGGAGCAAATACTCTTCCGCTGCGCGTGATTCCGCCAATTCCCACTAGGTTGTCCATCGACTTCCCAGATGGTTCTAGTTCCAACTTTTGTTCGTTACAGTAGACCTATGCCCCATAGTGCCATGGGACAACATTAGTGCTTTCAAAAGGTATCGGCCCATCCTTTGTGATGGTAATTGTGGGCGGCCTGGGTGCAGAAATGGTTATCGTCTGGCGAGGGATAGTGATGGTGGCAACCTCATCTTCCTGCTTCAGCATTACCTCTCCAGATTCACATTCGGCCCTTCGGCTAAACTGCAAGATTCCTTCAGTCATCGGACTCTGAATCCCCTCTATCAACTGTTCACATCCATCAGGACAGGTCGCACAGCCCATACATAGTTCACCACAGCCTGGAAAGAAGCCTCTCTTCATCAGCTTGGCTTTAACGAAGCTAAGCGGTGTCTTCAGATCCTTGACATCAGTCAACACATCTAAATCCTCTTCTTCAATAATGGCATTCACCCCACCACCCCTATGATTCGGCATAGGGTTCTTTGTGACGTTTGACACATTATCTGAGAAATTGATGATCTTAGCATCTACCATATCTTGCACCTTGTGCTTGAAGGCTTTGCAGTTATCTATCGTGTGGCCAGGTGCCCCTGAGTGAAAATCACATGTTGCATTCGCGTCATAACCCTGCGGAGGTGCCCCTGTCAAGGGAGCCAGGGTCCTCTTCTAGACTAGCTGTAACTGAAGCAGAGTTTGTAATAGCTGGGCATAAGACATGGGCGGTGTCTAAAGGTGACGGCTCGACAAAGGCGCCCTGTTCTGATACTTTCTGTACCCTTGCTGATTTGGATGCTGCTGCGGTGGCTGCTGCTGTGGCTGGGGTTGTGGGACAGCAGGGATGGTTATGCTAGCCACCTGCTGGCGCTGGCCTTTACCTTTCCTTCGAGCGTTGGACACGGCGCTCGTCTCTCCTTCACGCCTCTTGCTACCATATGGTTTCTTTCCTCCTCCAACTGAGGATAGATCAACACCCTGAATTTTTCCCAACTTGATCCCATTTTCAACGTGCTCGCCGGTGATGATGAGATCAGAGAAAGTCCCTGACATACCGCTGACCAATTTCTCGTAATAAACCCCTGGGAGGGTGGCTACAAACATCTCAACAAGCTCTCGCTCGACCATCGGCGGCTGAACTCTAGCTGCTAATTCACGCCATCGCTGGGCGTATTCTTTGAACCCTTTGTTGTTCCTCTGTGACAAGTTCTACAATTGAACCCGGTTCAGAGCCAAGTCATTGTTATACTGATAATGATGCACAAAGGCCTCAGCAAGTTCCTTCCACGTGCGCACACTGGTGGGTTCCAAACTCATGTACCATTCCAAGGATGGCCCGGACAAGCTATCCTGAAAGAAGTGCATCAGCAGCTTCTCGTCTTTAGAGTGAGCGGACATCTTTCGGTAGTATTACCTTAAGTGGACACGAGGGCAAGTGGTGCCCTTGTATTTCTCAAAGTCGGGTACCTTGAATTTGGGAGGCACCTTGAAATTAGAAATCAATCCCAATTTAGACATGTCGACACCCATAGTGTTCAGGTTCTCGAAATTCCTCATTTTGTCCTCGAGTGTCTTGAACCTCAGACGTGCTTCAGCAGTCAGTTCCCCTTCAGCACTCCTCTGTGAGAACAAATCTTCTTGACGGTCTTCTAGCCATGGCTGAGGCCCATACAAATTTCCAGCACCTGTGTTGCCATTGCCCAGTCCAGCATTGCCATTAGCTTCAAAATTTCCATTCCCGACGCCAGTCATATTACCATTGAGCCCGATGTTATTGATCACATTACCATTACCACTGCCATTCCCCCCAGTCACAGGGATGCCATTCTGAGGAGTTTCAACAGGTGGAGGGGTTGGAACGCTCCCTCCATGAAGTACACCATTGTTGTCAACCCTTCAGATCAGAGGCTGAACCAATGTTCTGAGCTGGTCTTGGCCGTTGGCGACCATTTGCATGAGCTCCATGAAGCGGTCCATCCTCTCTCGGAGTTCCTGGACGTCAGTCTGCACTTGTTCCATTGCTCTAGCTTGATTTGCTCTGGTCGGATAGCGATGGATCGGTCTTCGATCAATCCTGGAACAACCTGCATACACAAAGGGTTAGAAAAAACGAAAGTGCTCGTTATGCAAATGCTTCATGCAAATGCAAACGTGTGTCTGTGCCTTGGGGAGATCCCCCCCCGATCCTAGTTTCCAAGACAAATAAAGTCTATGATCCAATCATGGAAAAGAAATCCTCGTATATTCATCTGAAAAGCCCGCTCGGGTAGCGTACAACTGTAATCACATACAACTGAAGCAACATGACCCCAACCAACAGACCTGGAGGTGGTCAGCATATCAATGCATAAAATGTACAAAAAGAGATACAAAAGATCAGGCGCGGCCACGAGCACGAAGATCTTCTAACAACTTCTTTGTAGTGGAGTGATCTGACTGAGTAAGCAAACCCTGGGTCAGCAGGTCCTTCTGACTGATGGACTTTGGGAGGTTCTCGGCAACGCTCCTAGAAATACCTTTTTCGGAATGGTTCTCGACTCTTCTTCTCTTAGCATCAACCCGGAGTTGAGAATCCTGCAGAATCGCCTCGGCCTCAGCCAATCTATACTGGATGTCATGTCGCAGGGAGGCTTCAGCCTCTGTGTTCTCCTCTTTCACCATAATCTGAGCTTCTAGCTCGACTACTTGCTGCTTCAGCTTTTCTTCCCGCTCTTTGTACTTGGCTATGGTGCTGCTCCAGACCCTCTCGTATTGGGTTAGCTTCCGGTACACTCTGTCCAGATCTTGTTTCTTGGTTGTCAACATGCCATGTACGGACTACAGATCCAACCCCAGACGTTCCCTAGCATCAGTTTCTTTGGTCAGGTTAGAGCCTAGACGGTTGATCATCTCAGTCTGCTTCTTGCAGGTATAAACGGCTTTGCTTTTCTCTTTCCGAAGTTGAGCGATCTCTTTCTCCAACTCTTCGTTGGCCTTTCGTAGCTCTTCCTTCTCTTGGAGTACCTGGTTGAACTTCTGAATATCAACTGTAGTAGGCTCTTTGAGCACAGGAGGATACAACGGTTCCACGGCAGGAAACGACATTAGAAACCTGGCGGCTCTCTCTCGAACCCAAGTCACATACGGGTCAAAAGCCTTGTTGTTGCTCTTTCCCAGCAAGACTTTCCCCTTTCGGTGAATTTTGCTCCAAGCATTCTGTACCTTGATCAAAGTGTCGCCTTCAAGCAACCCTATGAGATACATAGATTCCTGTATCTCTTCCTCTTCAGGAGGACCTCGTAGCGCATACCCAAATTGTCGTACTAGCAGAGATGGATTGTAGTTGATACATCCATTCCTTCTGACTAGGGGGACATTCGGAAAGCCACAACAGCTATACACAATATCTTTGCCCAGCAGATCTCTATCAAACCAAATGATATCGTCAGCAGTCAAGCCCATCAAACGCGCAGACCAAGGCGAAGACTTAACAGAATCAATGAATGGCCCCGACTTAGGAAGATGGCTAGCAAACCACTTATACAGTAAAGGAGCACAACATGCCACGTTCTTCCCATTTCTGTTTTCATTCTTGCTGTGAACCGAATGGTAGACGTCTCCGAGGAGAGTGGGTACTAGATTCCCGGAGGCAAATATATGGCAAGCATCCATACTTATGAAGTCCGGGTGACTTGGGAGTAGCACGATCCCATAGATACAGAGGGCTAAGAAGGCATTGAACACATCCCAGCGATCCTTCTCGGCAAACTTTCGGGCTTTTTCCATCAGGAAAGGCAAAGGGAAACCATGAACTCCGATCTTTCTGGATACCATCCCTTCTAATTCAGACTCATCTACCTGAAGAGCGTTAGTCAGCTTACTCAGTTTGGGCTCACCCTCAACACGGTAGTAAGGCATTTGATTCATCAAAGGGACCCCCAACAGGTCAGAGTACTCTTCCAAGGTCGGGGCAAGGACATAGTCTGGAAACACAAAGCATTTGAGCTGTGGGTCGTAAAACTGCAGCAGGGCATAGAGGCCATTCAACTCGTACGTAGGAAGCTTATACACAATACTCAACAGTCTCCCATAACTCTGTATGAAACTCTCCATCACTGCCTTATCAGCCAAAGAAATCAAAGTTCGTAACTCTCGGATGTCAGGTGTTGGTAGCTTGTAAGCCACAGTCTTCTTCAGAGATGCCATATCTGCCGTGAGGATCAAGATCACTAGAACCAGGGGAGAAATATGCACCTGCAACACAGACACACGTTAATGACATGCAAATGAGGATGCAAACAATGCAAAATGCAATCATGCAGCAGGAGATCAGGACAACTGTGCTGTCGAGGAGGTGAAGATTCTGTATCAACAAAACCACAATACTACTCTGTCAAGAACAACCATATCTCTGATGAGAAATCCCTGATACCAGACCATAAATCTGCTATGTCAAGAACACACATATCTGATGATGATAAGAAACCCCTGATATCAGACCATAACTCTGCTCTGTCAAGAACACACATATCTGATGATGAGAAAAAACCCCTGATATCAGACCATAACTCTACTCTGTCAAGAACACACATATATCTGATGAGAAGAAACCCTGATACCAACAAAACTAATTCACAGTCAAGAAAACCAGGTAGTCTGAAGGTTAAGGTTTCCTGCAATAACCCGACCCTGCTCACAGGTATGGACCTAATCAAGGAAAAGGTTCGGCATCCTATGCGGTCATCAGCGTCACAGACTTTCAAGAAACGATGATACAATACCCAGAAGGTGTGGCATCATTATCTCTTGAAGTGGTCTCACTTAGCTGAATTCCAAATGATAGGTTCCCAGAGTCGACAATCCTCAGATCCAACAACCCCTCGAGTCCAAAGGACCGATAGGAAGCCATCAAAGAGAACCTCGTCTGAGTGTGGATTACATGGGAACAGCTGCAAGCAAAGCAAGCACATCCACCACTAACCCACTCTAACACTATGTAGCTCTCAAGCCTGGGTCTGGCTTCTCACTCATCAGAATGCCCCTCCCACAACAGTACAGATAATCACATTATACTAAAAATAAAGTACGGGATATAAGATGTGATAAATAAAAACAACCCAACAAGTAATCATACAAGCGCTAGGATTGACTCTCGCAGGGGACGTTGGATCCCCAAATTGACTCGCATAAGGGACGTTGGATCCCAGGAAGCTATCACTTCCCCAGCAGAGTCGCCAGTTGTCGCTTCCGCGAAAATAAGGTGCCAGTAAAACAGAAGAGTCGCCACCTTTCGTTATTTATCCCTCAGAGCGGGAAAGGGAATGATCGGAAAAACTTGACGAAAAGGTATAAGACAAGGTCATCGCAACCATTGTCTGGGCTCGGGAGTCGGTTACGCAAGGGGAAGGTATTAGCACCCCTCACGTCCATCATACTCGATGGGATCCACGCTTGTTTTGTTTATATGACGGGTTGATTTTATCTATCTACCTATCAAGGCTGGCTTAAAAAAGAAAAGAAAATGACTCGGCAAAGCGTCGTGCTTTATGCCTATGTATTCTCATCAGAGAATGAGAAATCAGAGTCAACGTAGTTCGGCTGACTACAGGTTATGGGGAAGGTGGCTCGCCAATACATCAGTATTGTGCCTACGTACTCTCAACAGGCTTGAGAGATCAGAGCTTACGTAGTTCGAGATAATACGGATTACGGGAATTCAGATTCATCTGTTTTTCCGAGTAGGGTTAACAAACAGTTCCAGCAGTTTGGTGTACGCAGCTCGACCCTTGGAGACTTAGGCGTTACCGTTTGCGGTAGAACTGGGAGTTAAAGACACTCTTTTCTTCAGAAAATCTTCCTTTGACTTATGGGCCCACGGGGCAAAAAGGTTTGAAGTTTGTTTTCTGTCTTTTACGGAAGAACTGTTTCTTATGTTTGTCTGTAGTTTGTACAACACTAGAGACTATGACCTGGGAACGAATGTGTCGCATATCGTCCAAAGGACGTATACTAAACATTCTAGACGATTGAGAGGAGGCCGCTCAATTATCATTACCCAAGTAGCTTAAGGCTCGTAACGCTCTTATACTAACTTGCTTTTATTACGTTTTTTACTGTTGTTTTGAGATGAGAAGAGAGAACAGGCTCAACTACGGGGAGACTATCAAGTCCTAATGTTGTCATGCCAACGATTCATCCTATGGTTGAAGTTTGAAACAGGGATCTCCTAGAAGTTATCATGCATAGGTTTCAACCTAAAGTTCTAATCATCACTTCCTTATCAAAGGAAATGAGATTCCTATGGTATCATGTCAATGATAAACAGAAACAGATAAAGCATTAGCTGAAACAGTAAACAGTAAACGACTGTAAAATGCATGCAATGCAAGTGAGGGAGGAAATGTGTGTGGGGCATCAGCCTCCACAAGCTCGTCTTGAGCTCAAGCCAGATATGAATAACTGCAATCATACAGATGAAATAAAATGCCATCAAGCAAATCACAAACCACATAGGCAAGGGAGTGGGGCTCTACCGAATACCCGCAAGCAAAGCCATACAGTAAAAATACAAGCAGAGGGAGCAACTCAACCTCTAGTGCAATAATGCTCCTAGCTTAACACAATCTAAACATGAACTTATTCTAATGCATCAAGCAAATCAAACAAGTCACATCAATACAGTTGCACAGAAAGCAAACAGACAGGAAAGAAAGCAGATCAACAGCTTCCACAGTCTTCACAGCAAAGTAGTCCTCTGACAGCAGCCCAGTCCTCAGTCTGTAACTGCTCTTCAAGTCTATCCTCTTCAAGATAATGAAAGGTACTCCATCTTCAAGATTTAATCTTCAATCACAATTATCAACTTGTTCTTCATCTTCTTCAAGCTTCAGCTCTTTCTTCAATCTCAATTTAATCCTCTTCACAAGTGTCAACTTGTTCTTCTGGGTCTTCAAGCTTCAGCTTCAAGGGAAGTCTTCAAACACAGGGAAGTGGCAACCTCTAACACCTTCAATCTTCTAGCAAGGAACTCCATCCTCTAGCAAGGGAGAAAGATTCATCTAACAAGAGCAAGATGTGGATAGTGGCGAGCCAAGTGAAGACCAAAGGTCACCTCTAAGCACTCCACCATCAAGGAAAGGAACCCTCAAAGGTTCTACCAATTTGTGAGGAGCCAATCATCCTACCAAAGGAGGGATGGGGCCTTCATAATAGGACCTTACATCATAGGGAGGAATGGAAGTGATCAACACCTTCCATGTTTCATGAAGGAAGAAAATCTATTCTAAGAGATCTCCCTAAAAACCCTAATCCTTAACCCTAAACAAACTACACCAAAGGAAGAGCAAACTTCAAGTCCAAGCTCCATCATGCATTCCACAGCAGCCCACACATGCCTTCATCACCATCCAAGAACAAGAGAAGCAAAACCCTAATCTAAGGGAACTAATGAAGTCATTCTAGTTGAGTTAGCAAGTTAGGATCACCTAAAGCCTAGTACTAAAGTTAATCCTAACTAAAATACTAAAACCAATTGTAAAATCCTAAAAAAATAACTATGAGAACCTAAGTCAATCATGACTCTATCATGTTAATTCCAGAGATCAAATCATCCAATAAGTCCTAGAATTAAATCCTAAACTATGGGGTACTAAGGTTAAACCCTAAAACTAGAGCACCTAAAGTTTCAATACAAAAACAGCCCTAAACATCTTCACAAAAATGTGAGAAAATTACTAGAGGAGCATACATTTATAAACTAACTACACACAAAAAATAAATCCAAAAATCAATAACAAGTGATCACACAAAAATCAGCAAGACAAGGTATCAACCATAATGAAATTAATATCAATTAAAATACAAAAAATGCAATTAAAATAAAAATGCATGAATTCCTAAACTCTTAATTTCTTAAAATTCTAGACTCATTTATGAGTCAGGGGAAAAAAACCTGGATCAAATTGAGTTATTTTCCTATTTATTATGAATTATTTTAAAATTATATGAAATGAGTAAAATAAAAGAAAATAAGAAGAAAATAATAAAACCTGCATGCTGAATAGCAATTATTTTCAATTCATTTTCCAGACTGGGCCAATTGGGGGGTGTGGTTAGCAGTTAGTACACTAAGCCCAAAGCTTCAATTAAATGAAACGCTGCGTTTCATTCTCAATGTCTCTCTTCAGAGTTTTCTTCAAATCGTGGCCATCCATTCCTTGCCAGAGTCAAAGGTCAAACCCTCATCCAATGGCTCACGTGCATCGTCCCCAAATTCAAATCAGATGGAGGGAACTCTCCAGACGGTGGCCTGAGTTGCAGCGCCACCGTCTTCTCCGGTGAAGTGGTTGTCACATGTCATCAAAAATACTGAAACAAATCATCATCTCACTCGGTTTTTCCTCCTGAACACGAATCCAATCTCCAAATTCTCCAATTCTTGCTCTAACTTAAAACACGATAGGATTTTCAGAAACACACCAATTCTTGATCATCACAATTCTCAAAAATAATGGTCCTAATGTAATCTACACTCTTCAGAGGTTAAAATCCATTATCCAATCACGATTATATCACCAAGAATCTTGAGAAATCAGCCTCAACAGAAAATGATGCATGACCTAAAGTGTCTCTATTCCTCAATTTCTTGTACCAAAATCCATCTATGTCCTATCAAAAACCTAACCACATGCAAGTTTCTATGAATCTCCCTATAGATTAAGCAGAATTTTGATTGGTACAAACCTGATTTCAGATGAAGAACAGGTACAATCTCTGCTCGATTCTTCCTCCAAGCTTGTCCAGAATCACTCCTAAAGCTAATGCACACCTCAATTTGCTCTGATTCTTCCTCAATCCAAGAACACGATCTTGAGTTACAACTCTAAGTTTTCAATTGCTCCCTCTGTTATCAGCCTCAATCTTCTCCAAAAAACTGGCTGAATACACTCCAAATCTTATATAGAACTCAATGGAAATGTCTAGAAAGTTCTGTAAGCTTCCAAATAAGATTTTGCAATTTCAATTTCTCTCCAAAATCTCTCCCACACCAGTCACGATTTGCACTCTGTTTGGGCATGAAAACACTTGGAATCTTCATCTCATGAGATATTGAACTGATTTGTTATGATCATTTCCTTGTTTGCAATCCAATGGTTCATGTTGATTATGTTACTTCATCATGAAGAAACAAAGTAAAAGTGCATAAAAATGGACTCAAACCAAAATTCTAACATTGCCAAAGTTTCTAAAATGCTTTTTCCATTCAAAAAATGATGTTACTTTGCCCCATTTGCACACAAAATGATTTATTTGAATTATTTGGTCATTTAATACCTTTAATCCTTCCTTTTTCGCAACTCCTTGAACCAAGTCCTTCCTAGAGCCATTTCAATGTCTCCTTGATACATGGTCAAAGTTAAAACCCAATTTTGAGCAACTTTCAAGTTGAAAAAAATTTTATTTGAGGTGTCTAAGTTGGTAAAAATGACCTATAACCAAAGATGACTCATAATCATAACTTCCCAAAATACCCTTGACTTCTCAAAGTCATAACTTGAGTTCTAAAACTCCTATCAAGGACTTCTAGTACTCTATGGAAAGCTAAGAGAACAAGGAACAACATTCATGTTGACCAAAAGTTCATAGCAATCATCCTTCTAGGGGAAAGGTTTCATGCAAGTTGGGTAACTTTCAAGCTCCAAATTCACATACCTCAGATGACTTGTAACTTATCTGGCTCATAAATTGAGTTTTATAAACCCTATCAAGGACTTCTAGTATTTAAATTAAAGCTAAGATCATGCTCTACAACAATAATGTTGGGGTCAAGATGAGATGACAATCATATATTGAGTTAAATTTCCTTGAAGACAGGGGTCAAACTAGGGGATTTTACACTGTCAAGTCTTAGAAACCCTAGCTTGAAACTTTTCAAACTCTTCAATCATTATGAGTTAACCTTGGAATCATCCTTATAACATCTCAATGTATCAATCCATGATCACATGGCTCTTGAATTAGGTCTCAACCTCCTTCAAATCCTCAGTTGACTTAGGGTTGACCCAATCAAACCCTAATTGCACCACTCATGGCTGAGTCTTCTCAATCTTACACAATGATATGTCTAGGCCTCAAAGTGATCTTCAACACTTCTCATGAGCTCTCTCAAGACCTAAAGTCCATCCTTATAGCCTCAGAATCATCTGGTGGCTTTCCACAACTCTCAAGTTAGGAGACCTACACACTTGGCTTCAACCACTCTCTCTAAGGATCTTCTAACTTTTCTGATAAGGATATCAACCCTTGAACACTTGAATAACCTTCTTGGCTAGCTTCATAGTCTTGTATAGCTCTTAATTGGTAATCATACCTCTTGATCTCCTGCATACATGTCAATGAAATGCAAATGATAATGCTAATGTGAATGAAATGAAACATAAGCTAGGTAAAGAAATATTGGGCAATTTTTGGGGTGCAACAGCTGCCCCTATTCAAATGGCTTAGACCTGACTGGGTGAGAAGCGAACGGCTCTTAAAAAATCAAGGTAAAAGACGGTTGAATACCAACAAATCTTCGGAAACTGAAATAATAGCTGCACGGGAACTAGCTGGAGAAATACTGATCTGAACTTCCTACAGGATGATTCTTTGATTTATCTAATATCATTGCTGTTGCACCCCAAAATTTGACCAACCGGTTCCCATGTTTGGTTTATGTTTCAACGCAATTTGCATTCGTATTTGCATACCGCATACAGTGCATTTGTCCAGTCATGTTGATTTTATCGGGATTACAGCCCTGTTTTCACATTGCGGGCGTTTCAGACCGGTTCGGATAATCGGAGGTTATTTTTGAGAAGTCACGCGCTTCCTGGGCGTTTTCAGCTTACGCAGTGATTTTGGAGGATTTTGGTGTTTGGGTTCACTGCTTGTGTCGATCTGGTCTCGCGCTCTTTTTTATTGTGGTCGGTTGCCTTTGTTTTCATTTTTAGGATTTAATAGCCTTTTATAGATTTTAAATTGGTTTATTATTTTCTAGAATTTAAATAAGGCCTTTAGTCATTTTTAAAATCATATTAGCTTTAATAGTATCTTTTAGAATTTATAGGATATTAATAGATAATAGATTTTTAAATAGGTTTATGGGGCTTTAGAATATTATGGATATGAATTTTATTAGGTTTATATACATTTTAATAGATTTTTCTAGATATTAAATAGGAATTTTTTATATTTTCTTATAGATTTTAATAGTTTGTTAGAATTTTAAATAGATATTTCTTTTTTTAATAGTTTTAATAGATTTTTATTTCTAGATATTAAGTAGTTTTTAAATACTTTTAATAGGTTTAGTGGACTCTTTTTTCTATTTTTGATAGGTTTAAGAATTAATAGAGTTAATTGAAGTTTAATGTCTTTTAGAATTAATTCATAGAGTTTAATGAGATTTTAATTAGGATATTAATCATTTCCTTTTAATTTGATATTAATCATTTTTGTTAGTCAGGGTTAATTAGAAGTTAATTAGCAGAATTATTTGCTTTGGTTTCCATCAATGTGTTTTTTAATCAGAATATTATTAGGGTGTTAATTAGCTGTTAAGTCCAATTTTCGTGGGCCAGGTTTGTTTTTGGAGGCCCAAGTCCGAGTGCCACTTGGCACTATATAGAGCAGCCACGCGTGTCAGTTTGGAGGACCCACCTCATTCCACGTTTTCCACTACTATTGCCACCTCTCTGCATGCAGAGACACGTGGCTCTCATTCACCACACCTCTGCATGCAATTCCCACGCGTCTCCCCCTCACCACATGCAAACCTCCACGCGTCCCCTCGCCGGAATCATCACCGGCCGGCATGCAAATACCGGTAACCATCACCGGCCACCACTCCAACTGCCTCCGACCACCATAACTGCCCACCGGAAACCCTAACAGTCACCGGAGATCACCTCCTAACCATCTCCGACCGCCGTAACCACTCACCGGTAACCGCTTTTTTCGCCGGAAACTTCACATCCCACCGGAATCCTCATCCAACCTTCATCAATGTTCATACGTTTTTCCAGAATTTGTTCAACCTTCATCATCGCGTTCTTCAACATTCTCCAAATCTCCATGAAGATCTTGAATAAGATTCATCCCGTTCATCACTTTTCCAGAACATTCTTCAAGCCTTCATCCAAATCTCCAGAAAATCAAGAATGTTCATCCATGATAATTCCAGAGAACTCCGTCCAGATCGTTGAACCATCATCCTCTTCCAGAAGATCCATCTGTGATCTTCATCGTGTTCGTGGCGATCTTCACCAATGGCTATTCGTGCTTCCAGATTCTTCAAGAAAGTGCAATCGGTTTGTTCATCGGTTTTGATGTGTGTTCAAAGCATTACTTGGATTCCTGCAGCATCGTCGCCAACGCGTTCAAAATCTTCATTGTTTTCTTCATCTAACTTCATCAACAATATTCGTTCAACAATCTTCATCAACCTTCGAAGAACTCAACATTCAACAACCTCCGGATCTTCAACTAAGTTCTTCAGATTTTTCTCCATAGAACATTCATCCAACTTCAAAGTTTTTTTTAGATCTTCGTCCAACTTCAAGATCTGTTCGAGAATCTTCAAGATCCTTCATCAACATCATCTGAAGATTCGTCAATATTCATCCAACTTCGAGAATCAGCAACGAGATCTCATCTTCAACATGCGAAGTCGTTTCATCAGAGGATCCTTCAAACACCTTCAGATCTGTAGATCTTCAGTTCACCTCAAGGGATACGAACGAGTTCCCTTCGTGAAATCTTCTTCAACAACCATAACTTCAGATGAGGAGTCTTGTTTGAGGTCTGTGGGAGAAGATTTGAGAGAGGGTTGAGAGGGCAAGAAGCTGGGGAAGAAGGTTTGTTTGAGTCAGAGAAATATTAGGGTGAGATCGGAGGTGACGGCGGAAGAAAGAGAGGTGGAGAATTAAGGTTTCGGACGAAAGAGAGAGAGTTGAACGAGAGAAAGGTTGGAGATGAGAACGGCGTATTGTGGGAACAGTGTTAGGGTTCTGAGAGTGAACGAGAGAGAGAGAGGGCTGTGTGGATTGGGCTCTAAGGCCCATTGGCTTTTTCGGACACACACCTCCGTTTTTCGTTTCCCCCCCCCCTCCCCCGGGTGTGTGTGTTTGGTTAATGTGCTGGGCCCTGGTTGTTTTACTGATTACAACACCCCGGTTTGTTTTTCTTACCCCCTTCCAGTGTGTGTGTTAATTAGTGTGGGCTGGGCCCTGGTTGTGTTTACCATTTACACTCCCCCTGTATACTACACCTCCCCTGGATTGCTATTTTTGTTAAATTTTTTCTTATGGCAATTTAATTGTAATTAATTTTTTTTTAGGTTAGTATTTTCATAGGATTTTAATTCTTAGAATATCCTAGTTGGCATATTATAGTTTTAGGATATTATATTCTTTAGAGCTATTATTTTTAGGAGTTATAGATTCAATTCTTTTAGTATAGAATAATTTTTAGGAGATTTATTCTTACCACTTTTGGATGTATATTCTAATGTTTTTGCGTTTGAGTTTTCTCTTGTAGGTGAAAGAAGAACAAAAAGCATAAAAAAGGATAAAAGCATCAAGAAAATAAACAAAGAAAAAAGGAGAAAATCAAAGGAGAAAATCAAAGGAGAAAAATCAAAGGAGAAAAACAAGCCAACGAAGCTTGCACTTGAACACGAAGACGAAGACCAACGGAACCCTTTCCGTTCAGTTTTTTTAGACTTTCGTTTCTTTTGCGACCGTGAGTGTTGTGAGATCATTAGATACGTAGGAAAAGGTTGTGGGAGAGTTCTTTCACTCAACCTGGGTGTTTAGCATCACCCTTTGGGTGTTATACGAGGTATCCACTCCTACGTTTAGGATTTAGCGTGTGCGAACCTTTTTTTCACTTCTTGGCGATCGAGTTCCTTTCTCTTGCGCTGTGCAATCGAGACCGACCCCCGGTTTTAGCTGTAGTTAGGCTGAACTACAGCTGCTATGATTTCTCATATCTAATGAGAATATGTAGGCATAGGATGCGATATCCTAGCGAGCACACTAACAACTAACCTATCTGTTCTCTCGCTGCTGTGCGATCGAGACTTTCCCGCTGACGACTGATTGTTTTCCCTTTCTCTTGCCCTTGCGCATTTGAGACCAGACCGTAGTTTTAGTTACCGTAGGTTCCCGTACCTTTAAAACCAGTTCAATCTCTCACTCCTGTGTGATCGAGAACACCCTGTCTAGCCGTAGTTAG
The DNA here is from genome assembly GCA_963859935.3 of Lathyrus sativus. NCBI lineage: Eukaryota > Viridiplantae > Streptophyta > Magnoliopsida > Fabales > Fabaceae > Lathyrus > Lathyrus sativus. Next base: position 459,171,707 of record OZ012735.1, on the reverse strand, counting down.
CCTGAACTACGTAAGCTCTGATCTTTCACGCTATGTGGAAGTACGTAGGCACAAGACGCGAAGTCTTGGCGAGCTAATTCCCTGTAGTTTCCCGAACTACGATGACTCTGACTTTCTCTCTTGAGAATACGTAGGCATAGAGCGCGACGCTCTAGCGAGTCAGTTTCCTTCCCGTTTAGATTTAGCAGCCGTAGATAGATTGTTTTGCATCCTTTAGACAAACCAAACAAGCGTGGATCCCGTTGAGTACGACGGACGTGAGGGGTGCTAATACCTTCCCCTCGTGTAACCGACTCCCGAATCCAGGATTTGGTTGCGATGACCATTCCTTTCCCGTCTTTGCGATAGGTTTACTTCGTGCGTTTCCTTTCCTTCCTTTGGGATAAATAACGCACGGTGGCGACTCTTCTGTTCAGCAAGCGCCGATTTTCGCAGTAGCGACAACTGGCGACTCTGCTGGGGACTCCAACGGTTCCCAGCTGCTGAGGACTGCGATGGTTCCTTATGCATGTGGGATCCAACGTCCCCTAAGAGAGTCAATCCTAGCGCTTGTTTGTTTGTCTATTGGGTGTTTATTTTTGTATTGCTATTACCTGTTGTTGTTGTGCTGTTAGGTGGGGGATGTTCCTTTAAGTGAGAAGCCAGACCCAGGCTAGAGTGCACCTTAGAATTAGTTGTGGAAATTAGTGGGTGCGTGCATGCTTTGCATGTACTAGTGTCTCATGAAATCCACGCTCAGACGAGGTTCTCCCGGTTGACTTCTTTTTCAACCCTTTGGGTTGAGGGGGTTGTTGGTTTGGAGGATTGTCGACTCTGGGGACCGATCATTTGGAAGTTGGCTAAGTGAGGCCTCTTCAGGATATGATGATGCCACACCTTCTGGGTATCGTATCATCAGTCTTGAAAGTCTGTGACGCTGACGACCGCATAGGATGCCGAACTTGTGTCAGTTTAGGTCCATACCCGTGAGTGGGAGGGTTTTGCAGGAAACCTGACTTCCAGCCTACCCGTTATTTTGGTATTCTCCTCAGAGCGAACGTACTCCGTCAGCAGCGCAGCAGTATTCAGAGATTATGTGGGGGCTGTGATCCCGTGTTTGCTGCATATTGTATTGCATTTGCATAACGTGTTGCATCCTATTGCATGTCATACTCCAGCTAGCCAGAGCTCTTATCCAGCCGTTGTTTGATTTTAAAAGGTGATTACCCGGTGTTTGGCCTGAGCAACTATTTATTTTTAGAAGACGACCAAGGGGTTGAGTAGATTTGAGCAAGATCGAGCAGTGAAGTCAGTTGAAGGTTAGCAGTAGCTATGTCTGAGAGCAACTTCCAGTCCCCTAACACCATGGCAGGGTTCACTATGACGACCAACCCTCTGTATGGTTCTACTTCCGAGGCAGACTTTCCGCAAGTGAACAACCTTACTGCAGACCAGTTGGTGCAACCTCCTGTTATGGACCGAGATCGACGTGAGCAGTTTGTTGTCCGCAATGAACGACCTCCTCTTATCAACAGTCAAGGTGTTGTTTTCCCTGTGCCGAGCATCCAAAGAGAGATCCCAGTAGCCAGGACGGTAGACCCAAGAGCTCTTGAGTGTGATAGAAGGCTCCAAGTGTTGGAAGAACAAATTAAAGCCTTGAAAGTCAAAGATGTTGTTAATCTCAATGCTGCAGACATGTGTTTGGTTCCTGGCCTGGTGTTACCTCCTAAGTTCAAAGTGCCGAGATTTGATAAGTACAGAGGAGATAGCTGTCCGAAGCAACACTTAGTGATGTTCTGCCGAAGAATGACTTCGTTTGTGCAAAATGACAAGTTGATGATTCACTGCTTTCAGGATAGTCTGACTGGGGCATCTTTGCGTTGGTATATGCAGTTAGAGAGTAATCAGATTCGATCATGGGTGGATTTAGCCAGAGCTTTTCTGAAGCAGTATGATTACAACCTATACGTAGCTCCTCATCGCATGCAGTTGCAAGAGTTATCTCAAGAGAACAATGAACCCATCAGGAAGTATGCGCAGAGATGGAGAGAATTTGCCGCCAGGGTACAACCACCGCTTTTAGACCGAGAGCTAACAAACATGTTTGTAAACTCACTGCAGAGTCCGTACTGCGAAAGAATGCTTGGACTTCCGTTAAGTTTCTCTGACTTGGTAGTACTTGGAGAACGCCTTGAGCATGCCATCAAAATCGGGAAAATTCAGATTATTTCAAACAGTCAGGCTAGTGAAGCTGAATCTCTTTATGACTATCAGAATGAAGAAGGAGTTGTGATCAATGCAATCATACCAGATGTTGAGTATCCTCGAGATGAGTCGTTGAAACCTGTTGGTTCTTCATCTTCTCAGAGATCAGTACCTCCTGTGGCTTGTTATGCTGGACAGACAGTTGTGCCTAGGGCACCCTATCAGGAACGTTATGTCACTTCTCATGCAAATCAGTGAACTCGTGGCCGAGGTTATCAGAATCAGCGTCAGAATCAGAATCGACCTCGTAACAACTTGGAACGAAGAAATGCTCCTTCCCACCCAGTGCTTATGCCGTATAGCCAATTGCTCCCATCTTTGATCCAGAATTCTTTGGTGGAACCTAAAGCTCTTAAGCCTGTTCCAGAGCCTTACCCTCCTGGGTACAATCCCCACGTTCAGTATGGTTACCATGGCGGATCCCCAGGGCATTCAACTGAAGATTGTAAAGCTTTTCAGGCAAAAGTACAACAGTTGATCGACCAAGATTGCATTTCCTTTCGAGAAGGATTTCTGTTTGTTCATACCAACTTCTCAGCTGTCTAAGCTCGTAGATTCGGAGTTTGTTTTCAAGAAGCCAGTGTTCCAGACAGGCAGACGTCCTCAGCATTGGTAGCCCTCAGATTTTTATATCATTTGCATTTGTAGTTTCTTTTCTGTTAGTTACTACTTGCTGTTAAACATTGTTTGTTTCGAATGGTAATATTGATAAAGTGACTATGCATTTTTCTGAATTAATCATGTCGCTGTCGCTCATTTATTGCATTGCACCGATACTTGCATATTATTTACTCCACTATGATTAGCAAAGATTGGAGGGAGGATGACGAAACTGAATACTCATAACCGATGATCGTATGCTTTCAGATAAAACCTTACCGATGACGTACAAGGCATTGTTTCAAATCCCCTAAACACTAGAGATATAAGGAGTTAGTCCCTTGTTAACCACTTCGAGCCAGGAAGTAGAAGTTTTTTCGGACTTTTAAACCTCACATCTTAACCCGGGGCAGGGTAGTTGTCAGTTAGCTTGACCGAGCGTTCAAGTCTTATAGAGGAGTGTTGCCTTCCGAGGACCAATCATGTCTTATGCCTCTCAAGAGAGGTCGTATATAGCCAACCACAACGGTTAAACCTCACCAATCAGGAGTGAGACAGTTACAATCCTTTCGGAGCAATCAAGACAATCAGTGTCACACGACTTGTTCGGAAAAAAAAGAAAGAAACAGAAAGCCCGCTAAGTAAAAAGAAAAAGAAAAAGCTGGAAAGCTAATACTTAGGCAAAAATCAAGGCATCCCGCTGGACTTCAAAAGAAAAAATCGAAAAGAACTCAAAAGGAGTCAGTCCAGGCAAAAATTAGGGAATCAAAAGAATGAAAAAGAAAGGATATCAATAGAAAAAAAAATCCCCAGTGAAGTCGCCAAAGTCGTGTGGATACAGACACCGAAAACGAAAAGGAGTAACGGTCACTCCGAGAAAAAACCTTGTGAGTTCCTTAACTATGGTTCCTACCATTCAACATACCTCTCGAAGAGGCGAAAGCTTGTGCCAAGTTAACTGAACTTTAAGATCGGAGATCATCACGTAGAAGGGGTGGGTACAAATCATGATTTGAGCCAAATATCCTTTGTTTCACGAACCGTGAACCCGACCACGATACAACCCTTAAAAGACCTAATTGAGGTAGGGTTTATTCTGAAAGCGTATTACGATAAGGTTGAGTAACCTGACTCCTTCTTGATTTGCTAATCATATCCTTGTTGTATTTTTCACTAATCAAATCAGCATTACGTTTGAACTCTAGTTCATTCGTCACTCACAATCATGACATGTAAATGAGTGACCGCACAATTTTTTCAAAATCTGCGTAAACACTGCATTAAAATTACTATTCAGGATTAAACAATTTTACTTGCAGGTCAGTAGTTGACATGAAGGAAATTCCAACAGAGAATAATCGAACAGGACTGAATAATTCAGCAGTCTGAATCAAAATGGTGTATGTCGTGAAACCATGTGAATCCGGGGCATTGACTTTCAGCGAGTTCAGAATCAGTTAGTCTGAGGACAAATCCCGAAGCTTCAGTTGATCAGGGGCAGTTTATTTAAGAAGCAGTTGGTCAGAAATTAATCTTCTCGAGACCCCATCAGGGCAGTCATCCAGAAGGATGTGATTTGAAGGTAGATCCTCCCAGTGGGTAATCAGATCAGGTTAAGTCGCTTATACGCTCATTCAGGGGCAAGTCACCTCAGAGATAGTGAGACCAACTGGGTTGATAATTGTTTGATTGAGGTTGAATCCTTTTGTTGTATAGATACCGGGGCAAGTAGTCTCGAGGTCGTCTCATAGAGAGCTGTTCAGAGTGATATTCCCAAGAGTTAGATTGGGGCAAGTTGAGTTGCACTGGGGCAAGTTATTCAAGCGAGTCTGTTTATCCCCAGCCAGAGTTGAGTATCGGGGAATCGTGTCGTTACTCTTATCAAAAACCTTGACCTTCCGAAAAAGGCCTTACCTTCGTTGGATCATTATCCTCCAATTCAAACCTGTTACGTGTCAAAACTTTGTAACTAGATCGTTTCCAAAGTCCAGTTCTCGCCTGGCAAACCAGTAACCAGTTCTCGTCTGGTCCAAGTTTCCGTAATTACCAGTTCTCTCCTGGTACATGGTGTCTTTCAACCAGTGGTCGTCTGGACAACCTTTCTGTAAACATCAGTTCTTGTCTGGTGTATGTTATTGTTACCAGTTCTCGTCTGGTCACCGTTTCTTTAACCTATTTGTTGTATCAGTTCTCGTCTGGTGCATGACAGCTTTCAACTAGTTCTCGTCTGGTCATCCTTTCCTTAATCTATTGATTCGATCAGCCCCGTCTGATGTTCAAACAGTAAATCCATTCTCGTCCGATAACCTAATCTATTTTGCTATCAGTTCTCGTCTGGTAGTCTATCCATTGAATGCTAGTTCTCGTCTAGTATTTTCCATATTTTCCGGTTTGTAAATAACTAATTTTCATCCCTAAACCAGAAAAAGCCTAAAAATATCCGACACGGTAATTCCCAGTGACTCGCATGTTGTCACATTCCCCGATACGAAGCTCGATTGGTACCAGTGCTCGGTTAATGTTTTGTATTCCCTGTGGATGTTATTAAATCAGGATTACTTTTCCTCAGCAGATCGGAAGTCACGTATTATCCCCGGAAGAGTTGAGATTGTATCCCGCATCGGAGAAGGATCAGGAATATTCTCAGCAGATTAAGATTGATATCCGTGACAGAAGGAGCATTCCCAGCAGTGTGTTGTGCACAATTGACCCCAGTTTGGTTAGTCCTCACAGAGTACAATCAGGTTGCCAGTGGTTTAGAAAGAATATCGTCGTGCAGGGTCGTCCTTCCCTTTTCCAGCATTTATTTTGCTGGGATGATTCCGTGATAACCAGTTACCTTCCGTAGAGTTGACTTTACCTTCGACATTTATCTTGCCAAGTGGTTTCAGACCTGGTGTTCTCTGGCAGCTTGCATTTATATTTGCATTTGCATATACCGTCATATTTGCACCTATCCAGAACGCATAGCATATCCATGCCGTATGGGGCCTAGCATCTATCAAAACATGTGCATATTATTTCCATGTCGTGTGGAACATTGCATCATTTTCCAACATATGCATTTCGAAACATAGACCAGGTTGGTGACCTCTTGGTTTTCGAGTATGTTCCCCTGCAGAGTTGTTTGGTTAAGCTTCTCTTCACCCCCAGCGGAGTGATTTCTTCATATTTGGTTGTTACGTCGGCACTGGGAAAAAAAAAGAAGAAAGATTGACATCATAGCAAACTTCTGAAGCTGCTGCCTGTTGTCGAAAATGGGTGTCTGGCAGTCGATTCAGAATTTCCCCAGGAGAGTTTTCCTCAGGTTCGCTGTGAACTGTGAGTCGACAGAAAAGATCCCATAGCAGATGGGAAGGTGTTTGCTTTCTGAAGCATTATTTTGAAGATTCAGTACCCGTGGCGTCACACAGGTGATTGACGAAAAAAGAAAATTTATCAGATAATTGACCAGTTGTTGCTGTAACAACCAGACTTCAGTTCATTGGAAGCTATTCCTCAAGCAGTTCTGCAGTTTATTTCTGCGGTTGACAAATTTCAGGGTTCTTTTGTATTCAACCGTCTTCTACCTTTGAATGTTTAAAAGTTGTTCGCTCTTCAACCATTCAGGTCCAAGCCGCTTGAATAGGGGCAGCTGTTGCACCCCAAAATTTGACCAACTGGTTCCCATGTTTGGTTTATGTTTCGACGCATTTTGCATTCGCATTTGCATACCGCATACAGTGCATTTGTCCAGTCATGTTGATTTTATCGGGATTATAGCCCTGTTTTCACATTGCGGGCGTTTCAGACCGGTTTGGATAATCGGAGGTTATTTTTGAGAAGTCACGCGCTTCTTGGGCGTTTTCAGCTTACGCAGTGATTTTGGAGGATTTCGGTGTTTGGGTTCACTACTTGTGTCGATTTGGTCTCACGCTCTTTTTTATTGTGGTCGGTTGCCTTTGTTTGCATTTTTAGGATTTAATAGCCTTTTTATAGATTTTAAATAGGTTTATTATTTTCTAGAATTTAAATAAGGCCTTTAGTCGTTTTTAAAATCGTATTAGCTTTAATAGTATCTTTTAGAATTTATAGGATATTAATAGAATAATAGATTTTTAAATAGGTTTATTGGGCTTTAGAATATTATGGATATGAATTTTATTAGGTTTATATAGATTTTAATAGATTTTTCTAGATATTAAATAGGAATTTTTTATATTTTCTTATAGATTTTAATAGTTTGTTAGAATTTTAAATAGATATTTCTTTTTTTAATAGTTTTAATAGATTTTTATTTCTAGATATTAAGTAGTTTTTAAATACTTTTAATAGGTTTAGTGGACTCTTTTTTCTATTTTTGATAGGTTTAAGAATTAATAGAGTTAATTGAAGTTTAATGTCTTTTAGAATTAATTCATAGAGTTTAATGAGATTTTAATTAGGATATTAATCATTTCCTTTTAATTAGATATTAATCATTTTTGTTAGTCAGGGTTAATTAGAAGTTAATTAGCAGAATTATTTGCTTTGGTTTCCATCAATGTGTTTTTTAATCAGAATATTATTAGGGTGTTAATTAGCTGTTAAGTCCAATTTTCGTGGGCCAGGTTTGTTTTTGGAGGCCCAAGTCCGAGTGCCACTTGGCACTATATAGAGCAGCCACGCGTGTCAGTTTGGAGGACCCACCTCATTCCACGTTTTCCACTACTATTGCCACCTCTCTGCATGCAGAGACACGTGGCTCTCATTCACCACACCTCTGCATGCAATTCCCACGCGTCTCCCCCTCACCACATGCAAACCTCCACGCGTCCCCTCGCCGGAATCATCACCGGCCGGCATGCAAATACCGGTAACCATCACCGGCCACCACTCCAACTGCCTCCGACCACCATAACTGCCCACCGGAAACCCTAACAGTCACCGGCGATCACCTCCTAACCATCTCCGACCGCCGTAACCACTCACCGGTAACCGCTTTTTTCGCCGGAAACTTCACATCCCACCGGAATCCTCATCCAACCTTCATCAATGTTCATACGTTTTTCCAGAATTTGTTCAACCTTCATCATCGCGTTCTTCAACATTCTCCAGATCTCCATGAAGATCTTGAATAGGATTCATCCCGTTCATCACTTTTCCAGAACATTCTTCAAGCCTTCATCCAAATCTCCAGAAAATCAAGAATGTTCATCCATGATAATTCCAGAGAACTCCGTCCAGATCGTTGAACCATCATCCTCTTCCAGAAGATCCATATGTGATCTTCATCGTGTTCGTCGCGATTTTCACCAATGGCTATTCGTGCTTCCAGATTCTTCAAGAAAGTGCAATCGGTTTGTTCATTGGTTTTGATGTGTGTTCAAAGCATTACTTGGATTCTTGCAGCATCGTCGCCAACGCGTTCAAAATCTTCATTGTTTTCTTCATCTAACTTCATCAACAATATCCGTTCAACAATCTTCATCAACCTTCGAAGAACTCAACATTCAACAACCTCCGGATCTTCAACTAAGTTCTTCAGATTTTTCTCCATAGAACATTCATCCAACTTCAAAGTTTTTTTTTAGATCTTCGTCCAACTTCAAGATCTGTTCGAGAATCTTCAAGATCCTCCATCAACATAATCTGAAGATTCGTCAATATCCATCCAACTTCGAGAATCAGCAACGAGCTCTCATCTTCAACATGCAAAGTCGTTTCATCAGAGGATCCTTCAAACACCTTCAGATCCGTAGATCTTCAGTTCACCTCAAGGGATACGAACGAGTTCCCTTCGTGAAATCTTCTTCAACAACCATAACTTCAGATGAAGAGTCTTGTTTAAGGTCTGTGGGAGAAGATTTGAGAGAGGGTTGAGAGGGCAAGAAGCTAGGGAAGAAGGTTTGTTTGAGTCAGAGAAATATGAGGGTGAGATCGGAGGTGACGGCGGAAGAAAGAGAGGTGGAGAATTAAGGTTTCAGACGAAAGAGAGAGAGTTGAACGAGAGAAAGGTTGGAGATGAGAACGGCGCATTGTGGGAACAATGTTAGGGTTCTGAGAGTGAACGAGAGAGAGAGAGAGAGAGGGTTGTGTGGATTGGGCTCTAAGGCCCATTGGCTTTTTCGGACACACACCTCCGTTTTTCGTTCCCCCCCCCCCCCCCCCGGGTGTGTGTGTTTGGTTAATGGGCTGGGCCCTGGTTGTTTTACTGATTACAACACCCCGGTTTGTTTTTCTTACCCCTTTCCAATGTGTGTGTTAATTAGTGTGGGCTGGGCCCTGGCTGTGTTTACCATTTACACTCCCCCTGTATACAACACCCCCCTGGATTGCTATTTTTATTAAATTTTTTCTTATGGCAATTTAATTGTAATTAATTTTTTTTAGGTTAGTATTTTCATAGGATTTTAATTCTTAGAATATCCTAGTTGGCATATTATAGTTTTAGGATATTATATTCTTTAGAGCTATTATTTTTAGGAGAGTTATAGATTCAATTCTTTTAGTATAGAATAATTTTTAGGAGATTTATTCTTACCACTTTTGGATGTATATTCTAATGTTTTTGCGTTTGAGTTTTCTCTTGTAGGTGAAAGAAGAACAAAAAGCATAAAAAAGGATAAAAGCATCAAGAAAATAAACAAAGACAAAAGGAGAAAATCAAAGGAGAAAATCAAAGGAGAAAATCAAAGGAGAAAAACAAGCCAACGAAGCTTGCACTTGAACACGAAGACGAAGACCAACGGAACCCTTTCCGTTCAGTTTTTTTAGACTTTCGTTTCTTTCGCGACCGTCGAGTGTTGTGAGATCGTTAGATACATAGGAAAAGGTTGTGGGAGAGTTCTTTCACTCAACCTGGGTGTTTAGCATCACCCTTTGGGTGTTATACGAGGTATCTACTCCTACGTTTAGGATTTAGCGTGTGCGAACCTTTTTTTCGCTTCTTGGCGATCGAGTTCCTTTCTCTTGCGCTGTGCAATCGAGACCGACCCCCGGTTTTAGCTGTAGTTAGGCTGAACTACAGCTGCTCTGATTTCTCATATCTAATGAGAATATGTAGGCATAGGATGCGATATCCTAGCGAGCACACTAACAACTAACCTATCTGTTCTCTCGCTGCTGTGCGATCGAGACTTTCCCGCTGACGACTGATTGTTTTCCCTTTCTCTTGCCCTTGCACATTTGAGACCAGACCGTAGTTTTAGTTACCGTAGGTTCCCGTACCTTTAAAACCAGTTCAATCTCTCACTCCTGTGTGATCGAGAACACCCTGTCTAGCCGTAGTTAGCCTGAACTATGTAAGCTCTGATCTTTCACGCTATGTGGAAGTACGTAGGCACAAGACGCGAAGTCTTAGCGAGCTAATTCCCTGTAGTTTCCTGAACTACGATGACTCTGACTTTCTCTCTTGAGAATACGTAGGCATAGAGTGCGACGCTCTTGCGAGTCAGTTTCCTTCCCGTTTAGATTTAGCAGCCGTAGATAGATTATTTTGCATCCTTTAGACAAACCAAACAAGCGTGGATCCCGTCGATTACGACGGACGTGAGGGGTGCTAATACTTTCCCCTCGCGTAACCGACTCCCGAATCCAGGATTTGGTTGCGATGACCATTCCTTTCCCTTCTTTGCGGTAGGTTTACTTCGAGCGTTTCCTTTCCTTCCTTTGGGATAAATAATGCACGGTGGCGACTCTTCTGTTCAGCCGGCGCCGATTTTCACAGTAGCGACAATTGCATCCTCAAATCATCAAGGGATCACCGGTTGCACGGTAACGGGTGATTTTCCAACCACACACAGGTAAACGGTACTCTGATTGTTAGGAACATCTTCAAAAACTGAGCATGACAGTTGCACGACAACTTTGCTGGGGAATTGGTCACATGGTAACTGGTGAAGGGTCTAATCTCCGTCAGGATGATCATCTAATTTTGCTGTAGATCTTCGTCCTCAAGTCAACAAGGGATCACTGGTCACTCGGTAACCGGTGATACATAGCTGGTATTGTCGTCGGGCATTCTGCGGCATTGTGGCAGAAGAATTCCTCGGGACTCATCACGGTATTAGGAACTTTTTAACAATGAAGTTAATCATGCCATCGGGCATTCAAAGAAATTTTCGGGCGTCAGCCATACTTCGTCAGTGAGTCGGGAATAGAATCCTCGGTCAATCATGAACCACATAGGGATATCCAAACTTCTTCCATCAGGCACTCCGCATCAGCTGAGAGGACTGCTTTGACATTGCAGTTGGACTTCGTCAATAAGTCTTCAAATGGAATCCTTAATCAATCAGGAACCACTAAGGATATACAATCTTTTGTCGTCAGGCACCCTACGTCAACTAGGAAAACTGCTTCAACATCGCAGCTGGACTTCATCAGTAAGTCCTCAAATGGAATCCTTAATCAATCACGGACCAATAAGGATACACAATCTTTTGCCGTCAGGCACTCTGCGTCAGCTAGGAGAACTACGTCGACATCGTAGTTGGACTTTATCAGTAAGTCAGGGGTTTTGGCACCGCTGCCGGACATCAATCATCAAGTCTTCAAGGAAATTTCAACTTCTATTTAAAACCTGCTAGGGATGACACATCTCCGCTGGGGATTCTGGAGAACTATCAAGTAACTCTGCTTCAGTGATCCAGAAATCATTCTGGATGAATCAACTCTACTGAGGACTTCAAGAATCATCTTGGACAAATAACTCCGCCGGGGACTTCAAGAATCACCCTGAACCAATAACTCTGCTGGAGATTTCAGGAATCACCCTGAGCAAACGCTCTGCCGGGGACTCTAAGCATCAACTTGAGCAACCCTCTCTGGCGACTTCACTGGGGATTTTAAGAATCATCTTGAGCAATCAACTTTGCTGGGGAATTCAAGAATCATCCTGAGCAAACCATTCTGCGGAGGAACACCTGCAAAACAAGAACAGTAACGACCTAGCTCGTGTTTCATATGCATATGTTTGACTATGGCGCAATGCTCCACACGGTGGAAATGCTACGCGTTTTGGGTAAATGCTATGCAATCATGCAAAATACTATGGCCCCATCAGCAAAATAAATGCTGAAAGGAAGATCCTCCTGTCAAGGAGAAAGGACCACTCTAGGGGAGAGGAGGAATCATCCTGCCGAGGAGAAGAAGTCACACCAATCTCAATTGGACTCCGCCTGGGGAAATGATCTTCAGTTGACTGCTGCAGGGGAATAAAAGTTCTACAAGAACCTGAACGCGCTCAACCAGGTATACGAACCACAACTGGCGAGGAAACGATATCAATCGCAGAAATGAACTGCACGGCCTTCGCGGCGAAACTTTCCTGGAGATAACGACTCCGATGGGAAAAAACAGCATCAGCTAATCAACACGCTACTAGGGAAAACCAATCATGGCCCAAACGACTCCCGGGGACTCGACTCTTTTGGGGATTTGCCTGCTTGACTGGGGAAGAAGGAATCATCCTGCTTGCCGGGGAGAATACAACTCTGTGGGGAATCTCAATTCTGCTGGAGACTTCAGTCTGGAACTATCGAGTGCTGCATACTTGCGGATAGTCTTCTACTAAAACTGCACATTGACCCAGTGCTGGGGAATGAACGTACACATCAGTGTATGACTCAGCTGGGGAGATGATCTTCCTTCAGGATACATCTGATTGGGGGGAGAATCTTCCCTGCTTGGGGGGTACATATCAATGCTCTTGGTTCTATGTTCAGACTCCGTGGGGAGATGCTGCTGAACTTGCTGGGGTAGAAGGAATCATCCTGCTTGGGGACGCATACGGCGTACTTCCTGGAATGGGCTATACCTGCAACAATGCAAACAAACATACAAGATACCCTTCTCAAAGGGACCTATCAAGGTTATCATCTTGTGACAATGTTCAAGTAATTCAGTGTTTCAACAATCAGTGGCCTAGGCTAGTAAGTTTATGTATGCGCATTTTATCAAAAACATCGGCGTTCTTTTTCGCAAACAAAACAGATAAATGCTAAACAAGCAAACAGAATTGCTGTATAGTATATATTTTATTGATGACGAACCCCTGAATGGGTAAAAATATTTTACAACAGATGCAAGCTCCTGGAATGAGGAAGCTGTGCAAGTATAAAAACATAAATATACATCAGTATATACACAAATGTCGGCAATGCGGCATAGATGAACACCATGAGTTGATCCCTCTATGACCCACTCGAATTTGATATTTCTCCGACGCTTCAGCTTTAGAAGAGATTGATTCAGATAAACGGCCCTCAGGTCTTCCAAACCACTAAACAATGAAAGTCCACACGTGAAACGCAATCATTTTCTTTTTCAAATCCCTAACTTTTGCCTGAATCTCCCTTTCGGGTTTTTGATTCACCGGGATACCCTTTTTTGCCAAAGTCGCCCTTCCAGGTTTTCGACTTTGCAGGTGTACATTCTTTTCATTTATATCCCTAATTTTTGCCCGAACCTTTTTCCTTTTTTATGGTTCGCCGGGATGCCCCATTTTTGCTTGGATATTCTTTTTCTTTCCAGCGGGTCATTCTTTAAGCAAAGTATTTTTTAACTGCGTCCGCGTTCACCGGGGATGCAAAATCTTCACCATCCATTGTGGATAACAACAAGGCTCCTCCCGAGAAGACCTTGCTGACGATGTACGGACCTTCGTAATTGGGAGTCCACTTGCCCCGGTGATCGGAGTGTGGAGGAAGAATCTTCTTCAGGACGAGATCACTCGTCTGAAAGCTTCTAGGACGCACCTTTTTGTCATAAGCTTTCTTCATTCGGCTTTGGTACAGACGGCCGTATGCAATCGATGCTAACCACTTCTCGTCCATCAGGTTGAGTTGGTTTAGTCAGTTCTTAATCCATTCTGCCTCATCGAGTTTCACGTCAACCAAAACTCGTAAAGAAGGGATCTCAACTTCTAACGGTAGGACAGCTTCCATACCGTACACCAGTGAGAAAGGAGTTGTCCCGGTTGATGTATGTGCCGTTGTACGATAACCGTGCAGTGCAAATGGCAGCATCTCGTGCCAATCTTTATAGGTCACAACCATCTTCTATACAATCTTCTTAATGTTCTTATTGGCCGTTTCAACGGCGCCATTCATCTTCGGCCGGTAAGGAGATGAGTTGTGGTGTTCAATATTGAAACTCTGGCACAACTCCTTCATCATCTTGTTATTCAGATTCGAACAATTATCAGTAATGATCCGCTCGGGAATTCCATATCGACAGATGATGTCCCTCTTTATGAATTTAGCCACCACCTGCTTGGTCACATTAGCATACGAGGCTGCCTCCACCCACTTGGTGAAGTAGTCGATGGCTACTAGAATGAAGTGATGACCGTTAGATGCAGTGGGCTCGATCTTACCTATCATGTCAATGCCCCACATGGAGAACAGCCACGGGGAGGACATGACATTCAACGGGCACGGCGACACATAAATCTTATCAGCATAAATCTATTATTTATGACATCTCTTTGCGAATTTAAAGCAATCCGACTCCATCGTCATCCAGTAATATCCTGCTCTCAGGATCTTTCTTGTCATAGCATGCCCGCCGGCGTGCGTACCAAATGTGCCTTCATGGACTTCTTCCATGATCATACTCGCTTCTTTCTCATCAACACATCTGAGTAGCACGAGATCGTGGTTTCTTTTATACAAAACTCCCTCAGGATTGAGATAAAAATTTCCAGACAGCCTCCTCAGAGTCTTCTTATCCTGGGTTGACGCTCCCACCGGATACTCCTTAGTCATAAGTGTCGCTACCGCGAAAATAAGGTGCCGGCAAAACAGAAGAGTCGCCACCTTTCGTTATTTATCCCTCGGAACGGGAAAGGAAACGATCGGAAAAACCTGACGAAAAGGTATAAGACAAGGTCATCGCAACCATTGTCTGGGTTCGGGAGTCGGTTACGCAAGGGGAAGGTATTAGCACCCCTCACGTCCATCGTACTCGATGGGATCCATGCTTGTTGTGTTTATATGACAGGTTGGTTTATCTATCTACCTATCAAGGCTGGTCTGAAAAGAAAATAAAAATGACTCGGCAAAGCGTCGCACTTTATGCCTACGTATTCTCATCAGAGAATGAGAAATCCGAGTCTACGTAGTTCGCCTAACTACGGGTAACAGGTGGGGGAAGGTGGCTCGCCGATACATCAGTATTGTGCCTACATACTCTCAACAGGTATGAGAGATCAGAGCTCACGTAGTTCGGGATAATACGGATTACGGGGATTCAGATTCATCTGTTTTATCGAGTAGGGTTAACAAATAGTTCCAGCAGTTTGGCATACGCAGCTCGACCCTTGGAGACATAAGCGTTACCGTTTGCGGTAGAACTGGGGGTTAACGACACTCTTTTCTTCAGAAAAGCTTCCTTTGACTTATGGGCCCATGGGGCAAAAGGTTTGAAGTTTGTTTTCTGTCTTTTACGGAAGAACTGTTTTTTATTGTCGTTTGCAACTAGTATCGCACTAGAGACTATGACCTGAGAATGAATGCGTCGCATGTCACCCAAAGGGTGCCATACTAAACATCCAGACTGTTGGAAAGAAGCTCTCCAACAATCCTTTCTCAGATAGCTTAAGGCTTGTAACGTACGATGTCAGTTAACCTTTATTACTGTATTTTAATTTGTTTTGAGATGAGAAGAGAGCAGGCTCAACTAAAGGGAGACTATCAAGTCCTAATGTTGTCATGCCAAGGATTCATCCTATGGTTGAGGTTTGAAACAGGGAACTCCTAGAAGTTATCATGCATAGGTTTCAACCTAAAGTTCTAATCATCACTTCCTTATCAAAGGAAGTGAGATTCCTAGGGGATCATGTCAATGATAAACGAAAACAGATAAAGCATCAGCTAAAACAGTAAACAGTAAACAACTGTAAAATGCATGCAATGCAAGTGAGGGAGGAAATGTGTGTGGGGCATCAGCCTCCACAAGCTCATCTCAACCTCAAGCCAGATATGAATAATTGTAATCATACAGAGGAAAATAAAACATGCTATCAAGCAAAATAATGAGCAACTGCAATCATACAGAAGAAATGGAATGCTATCAAGCAACACAAACCACATGGGCAAGGGAGTTGGGCTCTACCGAATACCCGCAAGCAAAGCCATACAGTAAAAATACAAGCAGAGGGAGCAACTCAACCTCTAGTGCAGTCATGCTCCTAGCTTACATCAGTCTATATATGGACTTATTCTAATGCATCAAGCAAATCAAACAAGCCACATCAATACAGAAAAGAAAACAGACAAGAAAGGAAAGTAGATCAACCACTCCCACAGCTTCACAGCAAAGCAATCTTCTGACAGCAGTTCACTCTTCAGACTTCAATTACCCTTCAAGGCTATCATCCTCCATAACAAGTATCAACTTGCTCCTCCAAGGTTTCAACCCATCAAACATAAGTATCAACTTATTCTCTCTTCCTCAAGCCTCAGCTTTACAGTAAATCCCACCTTCATGCTTTACTCCTAACTACAAGTATCAACTTGATTCCTTCAGGCTCTCAATGTATCAATGTAAGTGTCAACTTATCCTTTATTCCTCAAGCCTCAGCTTTTCACTCAATCTCAATTGGATCTTCTTCACAAGTATCAACTTGGTCTTCAAGCTTCAGCTCTCTTTGCTTTACCAGTATCAACTTGGTCTTCTTCTCCTACAAGCTTCAGCTCCTCAGAGTAATCTTCAACCACAAAGAAGTATCAACTTCATCCTTCAATCTTCTTCAGGCAAGGAACTCCATCCTCTAACAAGGGAGAAAGATTCATCTATCAAGAGCAAAGTTTGGATGATTGGTAGCAGAGTGAAGACCAAAGGTCACCACTAAGCATCCTATCATCAGAGAAAGGGACCCTCAAAGGTTCTACCAATTTGCAAAGAGCCACACATCCTACCAAAGGAGGGACGAGGCCTTTACAAAGGGACCTTTCATCATAGGGAAGAATGGAAGTGATCAACATCATCCATGTTTATGAAGGAAGAGAACTATCTAGAAGCTCTGCCTACAAAACCCTAATCTTAACCTAATCAAAACTACACCACAAGAAGGGAAGATCTTCACATCCAAGCCTCTTCAAGCAATCCAATGCACCTTCAATTTTCCTCCATCATCATCCAAGAACAAGCAAAGCACAATCCTAATCTAAGGGAACTAAAGAAGTTAATCTAGTTGAGTTAGTGCCTTGGAATCATCTAAAACTAGCACCTAAACTAAAATCAATCAAAAATAGTAAACTATCTTATAAATTTCTACAAAAATTCCTAAGGGATCCTAATTCAATTAAGAATGCCTCATACAAAAACCAGGGACTAAATCATCTATTAAGTCCTAAAATTAAGTCCTAAATCCAAAGGTATCAACCATAAACCCTAAAAATGGAGCTTCTAAAGGTTTCAACCTAAACTACCACTTATTTTAATCACAAAAATGTGAGAAAAATCTATGGGGAGCATGCATTTCTATTCTAACTACTCACAAAAAATCAGGGTCAAAATCATCATCACATAATCACACAAAATTCCACAAAATCAAGTATTAAACATGACTATTTTAATATCAATTAAAATGTGAAAATTCCCATAAAATCAGAAAATGCATGAAATAAAAATATTTTTTATCTAAAAAATACTAGACCCTATCATGAATCTAATGCAAAAAGAATGGGGTTAACTGGATCATTTTTCCATTTTTTATGATTTAATCAAAAACCATGAATAAAGTGAAAAATAATATGAAAATCCAAAGAAAATAATAAATGCACGGTGCAGATAGAAAACAAAATCAATTCAATTCATGGATTGGGCCATCAGGGGGGTGCGAGTATCAGTTATATCCTTAAGCCCAAAAACACGACTAAATGAAACGATGCGTTTCATTAAAGTTCAGATCCTTCACAAAATGAAACACACGCGTGGCCGTTGGATCTTCCTCTGGTCAAAGGTCTCAGCCCCATCCAAGGGCTCTAAAGTCATCTTCTTCGTTTGAATCTCTGAACCTCACGCGCAGCCACGACCACCGTCGGTGGTGCTCCGGTCATCGTCCCCAACCTTAACTCTCTCCACAGGCCTCCATTCCAAGAGGTCTCTACATGAAACTCACTCCAATTTACACAAGGAATCTTCCTATGCCATTTAATCATGCTAACAGTTCAAGAATCCAAGAATAACAATCTCAACCGAAAATTCCATGAACCCTAATTGGTCACTAATCTCCAAATTGATGATCCAGAAATCTTCCTACACCATCCTACTATGCATCTACCATAACAATTCATCTTAATTCTACCTAATTTAAGCCATAGCAGACGAGTTGCATACCTGGTAAATTTGAGCGAACAGAAGGGTTGAATCTTCAACTCAGCCTTCAAGAACTTGCAGAATCCTTCACTGAATCGCAATCAATCTTCTGTATGCAAAGAAAAGAGTTGAATCTTCTTGAATTATCAAATCCGATTCTGAGTTGTAAGCTTTACTCTCCAATGGCTACTTCATGATTCTTCCACCACAGTGCCTTGAATTTGATCTGGAATTGATCACCAACCTCTGAGCAAGCTATTGAGATCAATTTCTTGGACTGAGATGGCCTCTAACCTTGTAACCGATTTGGATTTGTAATGAGGAAGTTCAAAGTGCAAGCTCAGTTTTCTCTCTCAATCATCACCAAAAAATGATCTGAACTACTTCTATTCCATATATAGAGTGTGTAGGGATGATCTAGAACCCTCTAGATCCTTCCAATGAGAAGATCAATCTCTCATGACATGAGAAGTTCACTTGAATTCTCATGATATGCCATTGTATGCACAACTTTTGTTAAAAGCTTGAAACCAATCTCAATTCCTTCCAATTTCTCCCCTCATGACATTTTGGAAGTGTTTGGCTTGCAAGGGATCTTGATCATGCCTTGAATTTGAGTTTTGCACATGTTACTTATAATGTAAGTAACTAATTTTTAAAGCAAGTTCACAAATTAGACCTCAATTCAAAAATTTGGCTAAACCAATGTTCTTAAAATGCTTTTTAGAGTCAAAATGACCTATTACATGCCTTGGTTTGGATGTGTAGATCAAAAGTATCAATTTCCAACTTTGGTTCATTTAACTTATACCCTTATTTTAGGTCATTTTTGCAACTTTGAGCTACAAGCATTTCCAACATCTCATGACCTATTAACTAGCCTTAAAACATCATTTTGAACAAGTTTTATGTTGAACATTTTCTCATTTGAAGCTTGGAAATAGGAGTTACGGCCTTATGGTTGAAATGACTTATAATCTCCAAATGACCAAAATACCCTTGACTTGTCAAAGCCATAACTTGAGTTCTACAAATCCTATCAAGGACTTCTAGTACTCTATAGAAAGCTAAGAGGATAAGGAACAACATTCATGTTGACCAAAAGTTCATAGGAATCGTTCTTCTAGGGTAAAGGTTTCATGCAAGTTGGGCAACTTTCAAGCTCCCAAATTTACATACCTCAGATGACCTGTAATTTGTCAAAGTCATAACTTGAGTTATACAAATCCTATCAAGGACTTCTAGCACTCAAATTAAAGCTAAGATCAAGCTCTACAACATTCATGTTGGGGGTAAGATGAGATGACAATCACATCTTGAGCTAAACTGCCTTGAAGATAGGGGTCAAACTAGGGGATTTTACACTGTCAAGCCTTAGAAACCCTGGCTTGAAACTTCTCAAACTCTTCAATCATGATGAGTTGACCTTGGAATCATCCTTATAACATCTCAATTCATCAATCCATGATCACATGGCTCTTGAATTAGGTCTCAACCTTGTTCAAATCATCAGTTGACTTAGGGTTGACCCAGTCAAACCCTAATTGCACCACTCATGGCTGAGTCTTCTTAATCTTGCACAATGACCTGTCTAGGCCTCAAAGTTATCTTCAACACTTCTCAAGAGCTCTCTCAATACCTCAAGTCCATCTTCATGACTTCAGAATAATCTGATGTTCCCACAACTCTCAAGTTAGGAGACACACTCTATTGGTTTTAACCACTCTCTCTGAGGATCTTTTAACTTCTCTGACAAGGATATAAACCCTTGAACACTTGAATAAGCTTCTTAGCTAGCTTCAAAGTCTTGCATAGCCCTTGATTGGTACTCATACCTCTTGATCTCCTGCATACATGTCAATGAAATGCAAATGATAATGCTAATGTGAATGAAATGAAACATAAGCTAGGTAAGGAAAAGTTGGTCAAATTTTGGGGTACAACAGCTGCCCCTATTCAAACGGCTTGAAC
This sequence comes from Lathyrus sativus, assembly GCA_963859935.3. Lineage (NCBI taxonomy): Eukaryota > Viridiplantae > Streptophyta > Magnoliopsida > Fabales > Fabaceae > Lathyrus > Lathyrus sativus. The sequence goes on along the minus strand of OZ012735.1, from coordinate 459,151,607 downwards.
CTGACTGGGTGAGAAGCGAACGGCTCTCAACCAATCAAGGTAAAAGACGGTTGAATACCAACAAACCCGGAAATTTGCCAACTGCACAAGTACACGGTACTCTGATGGGAACAAATATTTGAAAATTGAAATATTAGCTGCACGACAACTAGCTGGGGGATTGGTCACACGGTAACGGGTAATACATGGTCGATCATGCCGTCAGGCATCAGGATTCCTCGGGACTCATCGTGCCATCGGGCATTCAAAAAAAATTTTTTTGGGCATCAACCGAACTTCATTACTAAGTCGGGAATAGAATTCCCAGTCAATCATGACCCAATTGGGGATATCCAAACTTCTGCCATCGGGCACTCCGCATCGGCTGAGAAAACTGCTTCGTCAATACGGTTGGACTTCAATCATCAAGTCTTCAAGGGAAGTTTCAACTTTGTTGTTCGGAAAACTGCTGGGGATGACACATATCCGCTGGGGATTCTGGAGAACTATCAAGTAACACTGCTTCGGGGATTCAGGAATCATCCTGAATAAACTCTGTTGAGGACTTCAACAATCATCTTGGACAAATAATTCCGCCGAGAACTTCAAGAATCGTCCTGAAATACTCTGGTGGAGGAAGGACTCATCCTGCTAAGGAGAAGAAGTCACACCAATCTCAATTGGATTCCGCTTGGGGAACAAACTTCAGTCAACTTCCGCAGGGGATTGAAGCTCTACGAAAACCTGAACCTGCTGAGGAAAGCGATGTCAATCGCAGAAATAAACTGTGCGGCATTCACAGCCAAACCTTCCCGGAGGTAACGACTCCGGTGGGGAAATACAACATCAGCTATTCAACACTCTAGTTGGGGAAAACCATTCATGGCCTGAACGGCTCCCAAGGACTCGACTCTCTTGGGGAACTGCAAACTCGGTTGGGGAAGAAGGAATCACCCTTCTTACTGGGGAGAGTACGAATCTGTGGGGGATTTCAATTCTCCTGGAGACTTCAGTCTGGAACTATCAATCGCTGCACACTTCAGTATATGACTCAGCTGAGGAGAGGGTGATCCTTCAGGATGCATCTGATAGGGGAGAGAATCTTCTCTGCCTGGGGAGACATATCAATGCTTTACGATCTCATGTTCAGACTCTGAGGGGAGAGACTGCTGATCTTTGCTGGAGAAGAAGGAATCATCCTGCTTGGGGACGCATACGGCGTACTACCTGGTATATGCTACACCTGCAACAACACAAACAAACAGACAAGACACCCCTCTCAAAGGGACCTATCAAGGTTATCATCTTGTGACAATGTTCGAGTAATTCATTGTTTCAAGAATCAGTGGCCTAGGCCAGTAAGTTTATGTATGCGCATTTTATCAAAAACATCGGCGTTCTTTTTCGTAAACAAAACAAACATAATTGCTGAATAGTATACATTTTATTGATAACGGACCCCTGAATGGGTAAAAATGTTTTACAACAGAGGCAAGCTCCTAGAATGAGGAAGCCGCGCAAATATAAAAACATAAATATACATCAGTATATACACATGTCGGCAACGAGGCGTAGACGAACACCATGAGTTGATCCCTCTATGACCCACTCGACTTCGATACTTCTTCGACGCTTCAACTTCAGAAGAGATTGATTCAGATAAACGGCCCTCAGGTCTTCCAAACCACTAAACAATGAAAGTCCACACGCAGAACGCAGTCATTTGCTTTTTCGAATCCCTAACTTTTGCCTGAATCGCCCTTTCGGGTTTTCGATTCACCAGGATACCCTTTTTTGCCAAAGTCGCCCATCCGGGTTTTCGACTTTGCGGGTGTACATTCTTTTCTTTTATATCCCTAATTTTTGCCCGAACCTTTTTCCTTTTTTATGGTTCGCCGGGATGCCCTATTTTTGCCTGGATATTCTTTTTCTTTCCAGCGGGTCATTTTTAAGCAAAGTATTTTTTAACTGCGTCCGCGTTCACCGGGGATGCAAAATCTTCACCGTCCATCGTGGACAACTGAAAGGCTCCTCCCGAAAAGACTTTGCTGACAATGTACGGACCTTCGTAATTAGGAGTCCACTTGCCCCGGTTGATGTGGAGGAAGAATCTTCTTTAGGACGAGATCACCCGTCTGAAAGCTTCTAGGACGCACCTTCTTATCGTAAGCTTTCTTCATTCGGCTTTGGTACAGACGACCATACGCAATCGATGCTAACCTCTTCTCGTCCATCAGGCTGAGTTGGTTTAGTCGGTTCTTAATCCATTCTGCCTCGTCGAGTTTCACATCAACCAAAACTCGCAAAGAAGGGATCTCCACTTCTAACGGTAGGACAGCTTCCATGCCGTATACTAAGGAGAAAGGAGTTGCCCCGGTTGATGTACGTATTGTCGTACGATAACCGTGCAGTGCAAACAGCAACATCTCGTGCCAGTCTTTATAGGTCACAACCATCTTCTGAACAATCTTCTTAATGTTCTTATTGGCCGCTTTAATGGCGCCATTCATCTTCGGCCGGTAAGGAGATGAGTTGTGGTGTTCAATCTTGAAACTCTGGCACAGCTCCTTCATCATCTTGTTATTCAGGTTCGAACCATTATCAGTAATGATCTGCTCGGGAATTCCGTAACGACAGATGATGTCCCTCTTTATGAATTTAGCCACCACCTGCTTGGTCACATTAGCATATGAGGCTGCCTCCACCCACTTGGTGAAGTAGTCGATAGCTACTAGAATGAAGCGATGACCGTTAGATGCAGTGGGCTTGATCTTGCCTATCATATCGATGCTCCACATCGAGAACGGCCACGGGGAGGACATGACATTTAACGGGCACGGGGGCACATGAACTTTATCAGCATATATCTGGCATTTATGACATCTCTTCGTGAACTTAAAGCAATTCGACTCCATCGTCAGCCAGTAGTATCCTGCTCTCAGGATCTTTCTCGTCATAGCATGCCCGCCGGCGTGCGTACCAAATGTGCCTTCATGGACTTCTTCCATGAGCATACTCGCTTCTTTCTCATCTACACATCTGAGTAGCACGAGATCGTGGTTTCTTTTATACAAAACTCCATCAGGATTGAGATAAAAATTTCCAGACAGCCTCCTTAGAGTCTTCTTATCCTGGGTTGACGCTCCCTCAGGATACTCCTTAGTCATAAGGAACGTCTGGATGTCATGGAACCATGGCTTGCCGTCGGAGGCTTCCTCGATCGCAAAGATGAATGCAGGTCTATCAAGACGAGAAAGGACAATTCTTGGAGCTTCATTCCAAAAATTGACTTTATACATCGAAGCCAACGTGGCTAAGGCATCAGCCATTTGATTCTCAGCCCTGGGCACATGATGGAGTTCCACTCGATCAAAGAACGGAAGCAGCCTTCTGGCATAGTTCATGTACGGCACCAAATTCGATTGACGAGTCTCCCACTCCCCTCTAATCTGGTTAATCACAAGCGCTGAGTCACCATATACGTCTAGGTTCTTGATTCTCAAATCAATTGCTTCTTCTAGACCCATGATGCATGCTTCGTACTCCGCTTTGTTATTGGTGACCGGAAACGTCAGTCTCGCAGTAAACGGGATGTGGGATCCGTGGGGAGTCGTGATGATCGCCCCTATGCCACTTCCGTAAGAATTAACCGCCCCGTAAAATATCAATTTCCATTGGGATTTCCTATCTGGACCCTCGTCGGGCAATGGTTCATCACAATCTTTCGCTTTGAGAAACATGATATCCTCATCAGGGAATTCAAATTTTAATCGGCTGATAATCCTCGATCGGCTGTTCGGCCAGGTATTCAGACAATACGCTTCCCTTAATGGCCTTCTGGGAAACGTACTGAATGTCATATTCCGTCAACACCATTTGCCATCTGGCAATCCTTCCCGAAAGCGCTTGCTTCTCGAAGACGTATTTGATTGGATCCATCTTCGAAATTATCATGGTGGTGTGATTGAGCATGTACTGTCGTAAACGTTTGGCAGCCCAGGCTAGTGCACAACACGTTTTCTCCAGCATCGAGTAACGAGATTCACAGTCTGTGAACTTTTTACTCAAGTAGTAAATGGCATGCTCCTTTCTGCCCGTCTCGTCGTGCTGACCAAGAACACACCCCATACTATTCTCAAGAACTGTCAAGTACATGATTAAGGGTCTTCCGGCCACTGGGGGTATCAAGCTCGGAGGTTCCTGTAGATACTGTTTTATCTTATCAAATGCCTTCTGGAAATCCTCGTTCCAGATAATCGCTTGATCTTTCTTTAGCAGTTTGAACATCGGTTCACACGTGGTCGTGAGCTGAGAGATAAACCTTGCAATGTAGTTTATTCTGCCCAGGAAACCACGAACTTCTTTTTCTATTTTTGGCGCTGGCATTTCTTGTATTGCTTTTATCTTCGCAGGATCAACCTCGATACCTCTTTCACTCACGATAAACCCCAGTAGTTTTCTGGACCATACTCCGAAAGTACACTTGTTAGGATTCAACCTCAACCTGAACTTCCTAAGCCTCTCAAAATGCTTCAGCAAATTGACCAGATGCCCCTCCTCCGTTTGGGACTTCGCAATCATGTCATCAACATAGACTTTAATCTCATGATGAATCATATCATGAAACAAAGTAACCATTGCTCTTTGGTAAGTGGCCCCTGCGTTCTTCAGACCGAAAGGCATTACCTTGTAGCAAAATGTTCCCCAAGGTGTAATAAACGTAGTTTTCTCCATGTCCTCCAGCGCCATCTTGATCTGATTTTAGCCGGAGAAGCCATCTATGAACGAAAACACGGAGAACTGAGCTGTATTGTTGACCAACACATCAATATGAGGCAGCGGGAAATCATCTTTAGGGCTTTCCCTATTCAAATCCCGATAATCGACGCACATTCGTACCTTACCGTCCTTCTTCGGTACAGGCACTATGTTGGCGAGCCACGGAGGGTAAGTGGTGACCGCTAAGAAGCCAGCATCAAGCTGTTTCTGCAATTCTTCTTTGATCTTAACGGCCATATCTGGTCGCGTCCTCCTAAGCTTCTGCTTAACGGGAGGACAATCTTCTCGCAGCGGAAAGTGGTGGACCACGATGTCAGTGTCAAGTCCGGGCATATCCTCGTATGACCAAGCAAAGACGTCACTATACTCTCTTAGCATCTCGACCAATCTCTGCTTGACATCACTCTGCAATGCAGCGCCTATCCTGACGTTCCTGACTTGTTCTTCAGAACCCAGATTTACGATCTCAATCTCTTCCTCGTGAGGCAGAATAAATTTCTCTTCTTGTTTCAACAAGCGGGCCAACTCTTCGGGAAGGTCTTCGTCTTCATCAATCTCTTCTTTGGCTTGATAGATTGGGCAATCGAAGTCGAAGTGAGTCGTAGAAGGTCCAGAGATGTCATCTGCTATGTGGATCCTGCAATAACAAGGGTTAAGCTTAAGACAAGGATATGCAGGTTAGCACAAACCCCATTGCCATTTTATTGTTTTTCAAAACAAATATAAAACAGGAATAACAGAGATTACAACATTTGAATACGAAGAAAAACGCCTTTTGATTTATCGATAAAATGCAAGTACATAATCAAACGAGGCCCTGACAATAAAACCACTATGCCCCGGGTAGGACGTAGGGTTGTACAATGATTGGAAAAAATTAAATCATTACTTTTTGCTTGTCATCTGGATGATATCCTTGACGGACCAGTTGTTAAGGCTCTCGCCTGGCTTGCTTGGCTGGATCCAAGAGTCTAAGTCACAGTCGCTATCTCCGCTGTCTTCAGACACCGCGTTGACGCTTTCAAATATCACCCCGCCACTGGTAAACTGAATCGGCCTTTTACCTCGCGATGCACTGCTGGAAGAGGAGGCTTCAGCTCCAGGAGAGTATCCCAACCCAAACTTGTCTTGCTTGTTAGGTATCTCCAAAATTCGCCCCCAGCCTGGGGTAGATCCGGCTTGAACAACGACCCGGGCTTCCTTGAAGGAAGAGAGAGTCATCTCTGGCTTCTCAGTGACTACAGGAGTTACGTCCTTGACTTTAACAGCTTCGAACACTTGGCATAGGGTTTCGTGGATTTCCCCATCCATCTCAACATACTTGAAGGATGACAAATGGCTCACCATTATGTCTTCCTCGCCACATACGGTCACGATGCTACCTCCGACAGCATACTTGAGTTTCTGGTGCAACGTGGAGGTCACGGCACCCGTGGAATGGATCCATGGCCGGCCCAAGAGACAGCTGTAGGCAGGCATGATGTCCATAATGTAAAAGACCACATCGAATGTTTCCGGCCCGACTTGGATTGGCAACGTCACCTCCCCGAAAACATGGTGTTTGGTTTCATCGAACGCTTTCACAACCAGATCACTGGGTGTGCAAATCACTCCGCGAGTATCTAACTTCATTAATGCCTTCTTCGGAAGAGCATTGAGCGATGACCCTGTGTCTACCAACACGTGAGACATAATCGTTCCTCTACACTCTATCGAGATGTGCAGGGCACTATTGTGGTTCCTCCCCTTCGGCGTCAGCTCCAGGTCAGTGAACCCTAACCCATATCCAACATTCACGTGGGCTACGACCTCTTCCAACTGGTTTACCGATATTTCCTGCAGCACATACGCGACATTCAACACCTTTAGCAGCGTGTTGCGATGTGCCTCAGAACACAGCAACAAATTCAGGATGGAAATTTTTGAGGGAGTTTGATGGAGATGATCCACGATCTTGTAGTCACTCTTTTTAATCAACCTCATAAATTCCTCAGCATCTTTAACAAGTAAGTGTTTTCCTACCACACGAGGGATCTCTTCAACGACTTTACTCTTCCCTTTATCAGTTGCGTCAGCTTTGTCCGCTTTATCCGTTACGACCTCAGGTGGTGCAAACACTCTTCCGCTGCGAGTGATTCCGCTAACGCCCACTAGGTTCTCCACAGACGACCCTGATGGTTCCAATTCCAACTTCTGTCCATTGCAGTAGACGTCTACCCCATAATGCCATGGGACATCGTTGGTGCTTTCGAAAGGTATCGGCCCAACTTTGGTGATGGTAATTGTGGGCGGTCTGGGTGCAGAAATAGTTATCGTCCGGTGAGGGATGGTGATGGTGGCAACCTCATAATCTTGCTTCAGCATTACCTCTCCCGATCCACATTCGGCCCTTCGGCTAAATTGCAAGATTCCTTCGGTCATCAGACTTTGAATCCCCTCTATCAACTGTTCACATCCATCAGGACTTGTCGCACAGCCCATACACAGCTCTCCACAACCTGGAAAGAAACCTCTTTTCATCAGCTTAGCTTTAACGAAGCTAAGCGGTGTCTTCAGATCTCTAACGTCAGTCAACAAATCCAAACTCTCGTCTTCAATAATGGCGTTTACTCCACCTCCCCTATGATTCGGCATAGGGTTCTTCGTGACGTTTGGCACATTATCCGAGAAGTTGATGATCTTAGCGTCCACCATGTCCTGCACCTTATGCTTGAAGGCTTTGCAATTTTCTATTGTGTGGCCTGGTGCCCCTGAGTGAAACTCACAAGTTACATTCGCGTCATAACCTGGCGGAGGTGCCCCTGTCAAGGGAGCCAAGGTTCTCTTCTGGATCAGCTGTAACTGGAGCAGAGTCTGCAACAGCTGAGCGTAAGACATGGGCGGTGTCTCGAGGTGACGGCTCGACAGAGGTGCCCTATTCTGATACTTTCTATACCCTTGTTGATTCGGCTGCTGCTACTACTGCTGTTGAACTGCCGGGATAGTTATACTGGCCACCTGTTGCTGGCAACCTGTTGGAGGTTTAGGGCATCTGTTCATCCAAGATTTTCAGGTTGGTAACTTTCTTCCCCTAGCATGATTTAGGTAGAATTAAGTTGAATTAAGGTGTTAGATCTATTGTAGAATGGTGTAGGATGGATTTCAGATAGCTAATTTGATAATTAGTGACAAAATAGGGGAATCACCATTTTCGGTTGAGATTTGGATATGGTGAATCTTGAGGTTTCAGAGGAAACTAAGGGTATGGTTGAATTTGTGGCAAGATTTGAGATGCGTTTCATGTTTTGACCATTTGCAATGGAGGCCTATAGAGAGAACTAGGGTTGAGGAAGATGATCGGAGCTCCACCGGTGGTGGCTGGAGCTGGGCGCGAGTTGCAGGGGTTTGAAATGGAGAAGATGACTCTGGGACCCTTGGATCCTTGTTGGACTTTGACTGAGGAAGCAATCCAATGGCCACGTTCTAATCTCAGCTTGTGAAGGAGTTCTGAAGGAAACGCTGCGTTTCATTTAATTGTTGTGCTGGGCTTAGTGAACTAGGCGCTATCCACACCCCCTGATGGCCCAACCCATTGTTTAAACTGGTTCTAATTACTATCCACACCGCGCGTTTATTGTTTTATTTGGATTTTCTTTTATTTTTTCATTTTGTTCATGATTCTTGAAAAATTCATAATAAATTGAAAATTAATCCAATTAAACCCATTCTTTTTGCATCTTACTCATGATTGAGTCTAGTATTTTTTAGAGAAAAAATATTTTAATTTCATGTATTTTATGATTTAATGGGAATTTTATATTTTAATTGATATTAAAATGGTTATGTTTGATACATAATTTTGTGGAATTTTTTGTGAGTAATTGGTGATGATTCTGAGCCTAATTTTTTGTGTGTGATTAGGTTAGACATGTATGATCCCTTAGTATTTTTCTCACATTTTTGTGATGGAAATAGGTGTGCTTTCTAGATTGATATTTAGGTGCTTCCTTTTAGGGTTTAGGTTTGATACCTTAGAATGTAGGATTTAGTTCTAGGTCTAATTTAATGATTTGATCTCTGAAATTAATGTGGTAGAGTCATGATTGACCTAGGTTCCCATAGTAATTTTTGTAGGATTTTACAATTGGTTTTAGTATTTTAGTTAGGACTAACTTTAGTACTAGGTTTTAGGTGATCCTAATTTACTAATTCAACTAGTTTAACTTCCTTAGTCCCCTTAGATTAGGGTTTGTGCTTGGTTTGCCTTTGGTTGAGATTGAAGACAAGTTGAAGACAAGGTAAGGATGCTTGAAGTTGCTTGAAGTTGCTTGGAGTTTTTGGATTTGCTTATGCTTGAAGGTGTCTGATGAAGTTTTAGGAGATAGGACATAGGGAGAGCCTTATAGTTAGAATGATTTCTTTCACAAATGTGGAAAGCATCTTGTGCTTCCATTCCTCCCAATGACTAAAAGTCCTTCTCAGATATTCACATCCCTCCTTTGGAAGGATGAGTGGCTTTATCTGGGAAGTAGAACTTTGAGGGAACCAGTCTCTCATAATGATGAAACCTTATAGGCTTCCTTTGGTTGTCAGTAAGCAGTTTATCATTTCCACTCATTCTGTTAAATCAATTGTCTTTTGGTTTGAGTATCCTGAAAGATGTTGGGCTTGAGTTTGAAGATGAGGACTTTACTGAAGAGTATGGAAGAGGATGATTCCTTGAGCATTGCCATTGCAGCTGAAGCTGGAAGAGCAAGAAGAGCAAGTTGATACTTGAAGATCCAATGGAGATTGAATGAAGAGCTGAGGCTTGAAAGAAAAGTGAATAGTGAAGGTGACACTTCTAAGTGATTGAAGACTACTCTGAGAAGCTGAAGCTTGTAGGAGAAGAAGACCAAGTTGATACTGGTAAAGCAAAGAGAGCTGAAGCTTGAAGACTAAGTTGATACTTATGCAAAGGATTCAGTTGAGATTGAGTGTAGGGCTGAGGCTTGAGGAACAGAAGATGAGTTGGCACTTACATTGAAGCTTGGAGAGCCTGAGGGAATCAAGTTGATACTTGTAGTTGAGAGTGGGAGCCTGAAGGTGGAATTGACTGTGGAGCTGAAGCTTGAAGAAGAAGATTAAGTTGACACTTATGTTTGGTGGATTGAAACCTCGAGAAGCAAGTTGATACTTGGCATGAAAGGATGGTTGAAGTCTGAAGACTGGATTGCTGTTGGAAGAGCTGAGGCTTGGAATTAAGGGAGGGGTTGATCTGCTTTCTTGTCTGTTTTTTCTGTATTGATGTGCCTTGTTTGACTTGCTTGATGCATTAGAATAAGTCCATGACTAGACTGACTTTAATCTAGGAGCATGATTGCACTAGAGGTTGGGGTTGCCCCCTCTGCTTGTATTGTTATTGTATGGCTTTGCTTGCGGGTATTCAGTAGAGCCCAGCTCCCTTGCCCATGTGGTTTATTTTGCTTGATAGCATTCCATTTTATCTGTATGATTACAGTTATTCATATCTGGCTTGAGGTTGAGATGAGCTTGTGGAGGCTGCTGCCCCACACACATTTCCTCCCTCACTTGCATTGCATGCATTTTACAGTCGTTTACTGTTTACTGTTTAAGCTGATGCTTTATCTGTTTCTGTTTATCATTGACATGATCCCCTAGGAATCTCATTTCCTTTGATAAGGAAGTGATGATAGAACTGTAGGTTGAAACCTATGCATGATAACTTCTAGGAGTTCCCTGTTTCAAACATCAACTATAGGATGAATCCTTGGCATGACAACAGTAGGACTTGATAGTCTCCCCGTAGTCCAGCCTGTTCTCTCTTCTCATCTCAAAACAGCTTAAAATACAGTAATCATGAATGATTTCTTTCGTACGTTACGAGCCTTAAGCTATCTGAGAAAGGATTGTTGGAGAGTTTCTTTTCAACAGTCTGGATGTTTAGTATGGTACCCTTTGGGTGACATGCGACGCATTCACTCTCAGGTCATAGTCTTTAGTGCGATTGAAATTGCAAACAATCATAAAAAACAGTTCTTCCATAAAAGACGGAAAACAAACTTCAAACCTTTTTGCCCCGTGGGCCCGTAAGTCAAAGGAAAGCTTTTCTGAAGAAAAGAGTGTCGTTAAACTTCAGCGCCAACGCAAACAGGCTGTGTCCCTAACTGCTGGAACTGCTGTTTAACCCTACTCGATAAAACAGATGAATCTGAATCCCCGTAATCCGTAGTAGCCCGAACTACGTAAGCTCTGATCTCTCAAGCCTGTTGAGAGTACGTAGGCACAATACTGAAGTATTGGCGAGCTACCTTCCCCATAACCCGTCGTAGGCCGAACTACGTTGACTCTGATTTCTCATTCTCTGATGAGAATACGTAGGCATAAAGCGCGATGCTTTGCCAAGTCATTTTTCTTTTCTTTTTAAGCCAGCCTTGATAGGTAGATAGATAAACCAACTCGTCCAGTAAACACAACAAGCATGGATCCTGTTGAGTACGACGGACGTGAGGGGTGCTAATACCTTCCCCTTACGTAACCGACTCCCGAACCCAGATAATGGTTGCGATGACCTTGTCTTATACCTTTCCGTCAGGTTTTTCCGATCGTTTCCTTTCCCGCTCTGAGGGATAAATAACGAAAGGTGGCGACTCTTCTGTTTTGTCGGCACCTTATTTTCGCGGAAGCGACAGCTGGCGACTCTGCTGGGGACTTGATAGTTTCCTAGGATCCAACATCCCGTATGCGAGTCAGTTTGGGGATCCGACGTCCCCTGCGAGAGTCAATCCTAGCGCTTGTATGATTACTTGTTAGGTTGTGTTTATTTATCGCATTTTTTTATTTCCCGCACTTTATTTTCAGTATGATATGATTATCTGTGCTGTTGTGGGAGGGGCATTCTGATGAGTGAGAAGCCAGACCCAGGCTTGAGTGAACATAGCATTAGTTGTGGAAATTAGTGGGCGCGTGCTTGCTTGGCAGGCACTAGTGTCTCATGAAATCCACGCTCAGACGAGGTTCTCCCGGTTGACTTCTTTTTCAACCCTTTGGGTTGAGGGGGCTGTTGGTTTGGAGGATTGTCGACTCTGGGGACCGATCATTTGTGATTCAGCCGAGTGAGGCCGCTTCATGAGCTGGTGATGCCACACCTTCTGGGTATCGTATATACCCCTTTTGAATGTATGTGACGCTGATGAACGCATAGGATGCCGAACTTGAGTCAGTTTAGGTCCATACCTGTGAGCAGGGTTGGGTTTATTGCAGGAAACTTTGACCTTCAGACTACCTGGTTTTCTTGATAGTGAATCAGTTTTGTTGGTACCGGAGGTTCCGATCATCAGATATATGATTGTTCTTGACAGAGCAGAGTTTTGGTCAGAGGACCTTATCTTCAGAGATGTGTATTTGTTCTTGATAGAGCAGGTTTGTGATTGGGATCTGAGGATCTCATCTGCAGATGTATGATTGTTCTTGATAGAGCAGGTTTTGATTGGGATCAGAGGTCCTTATTATCAGATGTTTGTTCTTGACAGAGCAGAGTTAGGGTCCTGTATCAGAGGTCCTTATTATCAGATGGTTGTTCTTGACGGAGCAGATTTTTGGTCCTGTATCAGAGGTCCTCATTATCAGATGTTTGTTCTTGACAGAGCAGACCTATGGTCCTATATGTGAGTGTTCTTGATAGAGCAGATTTGTGGTCCGATACCAGGGTTTTCTTCTTATCAGAGAAAGTGGTTGTTCTGGATAGAGCAGGATTATGGTTTTGTTGATGCAGAATCTCCACAGCACAGTTGCCTTGATCTCCTGCTGCATGATTGCATTTTATATGGTTTTGCATACTCATTTGCATTTCATTAACGTGTGTCTGTGTTTCAGGTACCGTTTCCCCCGATTCAGGATTTCTTGCCTCCTATTGTATTGTTATGGGTTCTCTGAGGAAGACCGTGGCTTACAAGCTCCCTGCCTCAGATGTGGTTCAGCTGACTGGTCTGATTGCTTTAGCAGATGATTCTGTGAGAGATGAGTTTAGAAAATCTTACGGCAAATTGCTCAGTTTGGTTCGTAAACCGTCTGCGTTCGAGTTGAATGGGTTGCACGCTCTGCTGCAGTTCTACGATCCTCCATTGAGATGCTTTACTTTCCAGGATTTTGTTCTCGCACCCACGCTAGAGGAATACGCTGATTTGTTAGGTGTGCCTATCAAGAGGCAGATGCCCTTTGTTCATATGGATGTTGAGCCTAATCTGGCTAGCCTAGCTCCTTCACTTCATCTGGATGCCTCCGAGTTGGTATTGTCTAGTTGGAACAAGGTTCTCGGTTTCTCCTTGCAGTTCTTAGCGGGAAAGTCTCAGCAGTGCGCCAAAGACGGATGTTGGGTCGTGTTCAACGCCATTCTCGCTCTGTGCATATATGGCATCGTTCTGTTCCCCAATATGCCCGACTTTGTGGACTTCGACGCCTTCCGCATCTTTGCTTCAGGGAATCCAGTGCCTACCTTGATAGGAGATGTCTACCATTCCGTCCACTACAAAAACAAGAACAGGATGGGCAAGAATGTCTCGTGCTGTGTGCCCCTGCTTTATAAATGGCTTGATAGTCATCTACCCAAGAGGGGTCCCTTTGTTTCGTCTGCAGCCACAGCTGAGTGGTCCGAGCGTTTGATGAGTCTATCAGCGGAGGATATTGACTGGTTTGACAGAGATAGGTTGGGTACCAAGATTATCTTCAGCTGCAGCGGGTTTTCGAACGTGCCTTTGATAGGCAGGAAGGGTTGTATAAACTATAATCCGTCTTTTCTGGTCCGACAGTTCGCGTATGCTTTAAGAGCTCCACCGAAGGATGAAGAGGTACGGGAATCTCTGTACCTCACTGGTCTTCTAGAAGGGGATCTGTTGTCTAAGCTTCAGTGCGCTTGGAATGGTATCAGTAAGAGGGGAAAACCATTGCTGGGGAGAAGCAATAGCCAAGCCTACCCTCCGTATGTGACATGGATCAGAGCCTGAGCCGATGCCATAGGGATGCCGTTTCTTCCCGCCAAGCCGGAAAGCCCTCCAGTGATTGAAGAGCCTCCTACCGTGCCCATTCAGCAACATAATCAGGTGTTAACTGAGAGAGATGAATTGCAGAGGGCAAATGAAGAACTGGAGAAGGAATTGGTTCAACTCAAGAGCGAGAGAAACGAAGCCGTTCATTCCTTCAAGAGGCAGACAGAGCTGGTGAACCAGCTAGGTACAGATTTGACTAAGCAGATAGCTGAGCGCGAGCGCATGGGTTGAGACTTCAAAGCTATCAATTACGTACTAGCCACGAAGAAGCAACACTTGGACAAAGCGTATCGGAGGATATCCAAGTTCAACCAGCACTGGAAGGCCTTCCTAGCCAACAGGAAAGAGCGGGAGGATAAGCTGATGCAACAGATCTCCAAGCTGAAAGCCCAGGTGAAGGCTAGTGAGAGGAGGTTTGATGAAGAAACCGCTCGCAGATATGCCGCTGAAGGCCAGCTCAACAGAGCTCTCGCTAACCTGAAGGAGCGCAAACTGACATTTGAGGCCAAGAAGCGGAAGTTAGAAGATTGTTTCGGCGAAGGAGCATGGGAAGATTCGGTTGAAGGTCTTCAATACACCATTATGCAGAGGGAGCTACTCGTCGAAGGGTTACTCACTCGGCCTGATCATCCGGAAACGAGGAAGTTGTTAGAAGAGTTTTGCGCCCGTGGCCGTGCTTGACTATTTGTATTCCTTGTGTTTGATCATTGTTGTATGCTGACCATCACCAAGCTTGTTGGCTGGCGTCATGCTGTTGATTCTGCTTGTACTCACTGATGTTGTGTACTGCCTTGATGGACTTTCTTTATATATGAGATTGTTATTTCCATGACTGGACTCAGACTTCTTATTATCAGCACTGGCACTCAGGCACTAGATCGGGGGAGATCTCCCTAACGCACAGACACACGTTTGCATTTGCATGAAGCATTTGCATAACGAGCACTTTGTCGTTTTTTTCCTAACCCTTTTAGATTTTCAGGTTGTTCTAGGATTGATCAGAGACCTATTCACCGCTATCCGACCAGAGCAAATCAAACCAGAATCATGGAGCAAGTGCAAACTGATGTTCAAGAACTCCACGAAAGAATGGATCGCTTCATGGAGCTCATGCAAGCGGTCGCCAATGGCCAGGATCAGCTCAAAACCTTGGTTCAGCCTCTGATTTCAAGGGTCGATAGCAATGGCGTACTCCATGGTGGGACCGTGCCTACCCCTCCACCAGTTGAAACTCCTCAGAATGGCGTCCCCGTGACCGGGGGGAACGGCAGTGCCAACGGCAATGTGATAGCTAACATGGGACTCAATGGTAATACAACGGGCGTCAGTAATAGGAGTCTGGAAGCTAATGTCAATGTTGGGCTGGGCGACGGCAATGCAGGTGTTGGGAATCTGTTTGGGCCTCAACCGTGGTTAGAAGATCGTCAGGACGATGTGTTCTCTTAGAGAGGTGCTGAAGGGGAGCTGACTGCTGAATCACGTCTAAGGTTCAAGGCACTCGAGGACAAGATGAGGAACATCGAGAACCAGAACACCCTGGGCGTTGATATGTCCAAGTTGGGACTGATTGCTGATTTCAAGGTGCCTCCCAAGTTCAAGGTACCTGACTTTGAAAAGTATAAGGGCACCACTTGCCCTCGCGTCCACCTGAGATCGTATTACAGGAAAATGTCAGCTCATTCTGAGGACGAGAAGTTGTTGATGCACTTCTTTCAAGACAGTCTGTTCGGGCCCTCCCTCGAATGGTACATGAGTCTGGAGCCTACCAGTGTGCGCACATGGAAGGACCTTGCTGAAGCATTTGTGCACCACTACCAATACAATAGCGACTTGGCCCCGAACCGAGTCCAACTGCAGAATCTGTCGCAAAGGAACAACAAAGGGTTCAAAGAATACGCCCAGCGGTGGCGTGAATTGGCAGCCAGGGTTCAGCCGCCGATGGTTGAACGTGAGCTTGTGCAGATGTTCGTAGCCACCCTCCCAGGGGTTTATTATGAGAAATTGGTCAGCGGTATGTCTGGAACCTTCTCAGATCTCATTATCACAGGTGAGCACATTGAAAATGGGATCAAACTGGGGAAAATTCAAGGTGATTCATCCTCAGCTGGAGGAGGCAAGAAACCTTATGGTGGCAAAAGACGGGAAGGAGAAACGAGCGTTGTGACCAACGCTCGAAGGAAGGGTAAAGGCCCTCACCAGCAGGTGGCCAGCATAACTATCCCGGTAGTTCAACAGCCACAGCAGCAACAGCAGCAACAGCCGAATCAACAAGGGTACAGAAAGTATCAGAACAGGGCACCTCTGTCGAGCCGTCACCTCGAGACACCGCCCATGCCGTACGCGCAACTATTGCAGACTTTGCTTCAGCTACAGTTGATCTAGAAGAGAACCCTGGCTCCCTTGACAGGGGCACCTCCGCCAGGTTACGACGCGAATGCAACTTGTGAGTTTCACTCAGGGGCACCAGGCCACACAATAGAGATTTGCAAAGCCTTCAAGCATAAGGTGCAGGACATGGTGGACGCTAAGATCATCAACTTCTCGGATAATGTGCCAAACATCACGAAGAACCCTATGCCGAATCATAGGGGAGGTGGAGTAAACGCCATTATCGAAGACGAGAACTTGGATGTGTTGACTGACGTCAGGGATCTGAAGACGCTGCTTAGTTTCGTTAAGGCTAAGCTGATGAAAAGAGGTTTCTTCCCAGGTTGCGGAGAGTTGTGTATGGGCTGTGCGACTAGTCCTGATGGATGTGAACAGCTGATAGAAGGAATTCAAAGTCTGATGACTGAAGGGATTTTACAGTTCAGCCGAAGGGCCGAAAGTGGATCGGGAGAGGTAGTGCTGAAGCAAGATGATGAGGTCGCCACCATCACCATCCCTCGCCAGACGATAACTATTTCTGCACCCAGACCGCCCACGATTACTATCACCAAAGCTGGGCCGATACCCTTCGAAAGCACTAATGCTGTCCCATGGCATTACGGGGCTGAAGTCCATTGCAACGGACAGAAGTTGGAGCTAGAACCGTTTGGGCCGTCTGTGGAGAACCTAGCGGGCATTAGCGGAATCACTCGTAGCGGAAGAGTGTTTGCACCACCTGAGGTCGTGGCGGATAAAGCGGACAGAGCTGACGCATCTGATAAAGGTAAAAGTAAAGTCGTTGAAGAGATCCTGCGTGGGGTAGAAAAAGACTTACTTGTTAAAAACGCCGAGGAATTTATGAGGTTGATTAAAAAGAGTGACTACAAGATTGTGGATCATCTCCATCAGACGCCCTCGAAGATTTCCATCCTGAATTTGTTGCTGTGTTCTGAAGCACACCGCAACGCACTGCTGAAGGTGTTGAACGCCGCATATGTACCGCAGGAAATATTAGTAAACCAGCTAGAAGAGGTCGTAGCCCACGTGAATGCTGGAAATGGGTTAGGGTTCACTGACCTAGGGCTGACGCCGAAGGGAAGGAACCACAATAGCGCCCTACACATCTCGATAGAGTGTAGGGGAACGATTATGTCTCACGTGTTGGTAGACACAGGGTCGTCGCTCAATGTTCTTCCGAAGAAGGCATTAATAAAGTTGGATACTCGCGGAGTGATTTGCACACCCAGTGATCTGGTTGTGAAGGCGTTCGATGGAACCAAACGCCACATTTTCGGGGAGGTGACCCTGCCAATCCAAGTCGGGCCGGAAACGTTCGACGCGATCTTTTACATTATGGACATCATGCCTGCCTACAGCTGTCTCTTGGGCCGGCCGTGGATCCATGCTGCTGGTGCCGTGACCTCCACGTTGCACCAGAAACTCAAGTACGTCGTCGGAGGTAGCATCGTGACCGTTTGCGGCGAGGAAGACATAATGGTGAGCCATTTTTCGTCCTTCAAGTATGTTGAGATGGATGGGGAAATCCACGAAACCCTATGCCAAGCGTTCGAAGCTGTTACAGTCAAGGACGTAGCTCCTGTAGTCACTGAAAAGCCAGAGATGACTCTCTCTTCCTTCAAGGAAGCTCGGGCCGTTGTTCAAGCCGGATCTACCCCAGGCTGGGGGAGAATTTTAGAGATACCTAACAAGCAAGACAAGTTTGGGTTGGGCTATTCTCCTGGAGCTGAAACCTCCTCTTCTAGCAGTGCGTCGCGAGGTAAAGGGCCGATCCAGTTTACCAATGGTGGGGTGATATTTGAAAGTGTCAACGCAGTGTCTGAAGATAGCGGAGATAGCGACTGTGACTTAGACTCTTGGATCCAGCCAAGCAAGCCAGGCGAGGGCCTTACCAACTGGTCCGTCAAGGATACCATCCAGATGACAAGCGAAGAGTAATGATTTACTTTTTCCAATCATTGTACAACCCTATGTCCTACCCGGGACATAGTGGTTTTATTGTCAGGGCCTTGTTGGATTATGTACATGCATTTTATCAATAAATCAAAAGGCGTTTTTCTCGTATTCAAATATTGTGATCTCTGTTATTCTTGTTTTATATTTGTTTTGAAAAACAATAAAATGGCAATGGGGTTTGTGCTAACCTGCATATCCTTATTTTAAGCTTAACCCTTGTTATTGCAGGATCCACATAACAGATGACATCGACTCTGGACCTTCTATGACTCACTTCGACTTCGATTGCCCGATCTATCAAGCTGAAGAAGAGATTGATGAAGAAGAAGACCTTCCTGAAGAGTTGGCGCACTTGTTGAAACAAGAAGAGAAGGTTATTCTGCCTCATGAAGAGGAGATCAAGATTGTGAATCTGGGTTCTGAAGAACTCGTCAGAAACGTCAGGATAGGGGCTGCACTGCAGAGTGATGTCAAGCAGAGATTAGTCGAGATGCTGAGAGAGTATAGTGACGTCTTTGCTTGGTCATACGAAGATATGCCCGGGCTTGATACTGACATCGTGGTCCACCACTTGCCGTTGCGAGAAGATTGCCCTCCCGTTAAGCAGAAGCTTAGGAGGACGAGACCAGATATGGCCGTTAAGATCAAAGAAGAAGTGCAAAAGCAGCTTGATGCTGGCTTCTTAGCGGTCACTACTTACCCTCCGTGGGTCGCCAACATAGTGCCTGTACCGAAGAAGGACGGTATGGTATGCATGTGCGTCGATTATCGGGATTTGAATAGGGCGAGCCCTAAAGATGATTTCCCGCTGCCTCATATTGATGTGTTGGTCGACAATACAGCGCAATTCTCCGTGTTTTCGTTCATGGATGGCTTCTCTGGTTACAATCAGATCAAGATGGCGCCGGAGGACATGGAGAAAACGACGTTTATCACACCTTGGGGAACATTTTGCTATAAGGTAATGCCTTTCGGTCTGAAGAACGCAGGGGCCACTTACCAACGAGCAATGGTTACTTTGTTTCATGACATGATTCATCATGAGATTGAAGTCTATGTTGATGACATGATTGCGAAGTCCCAAACGGAGGAGGGACATCTAGTCAATTTGCTGAAGCTTTTTGAGAGGCTTAGGAAATTCAGGTTGAGGCTGAATCCTAACAAGTGTACTTTCGGAGTACGGTCCAGAAGGTTACTGGGGTTTATCGTGAGCGAAAGAGGCATCGAGGTTGATCCTGCGAAGATTAAAGCGATACAAGAAATGCCAGTGCCAAAAACAGAAAAAGAAGTTCGTGGTTTCCTGGGCAGAATAAACTACATTGCAAGGTTTATTTCTCAGCTCACGGCCACGTGTGAACCGATGTTCAAACTATTAAAGAAAGATCAGGCGATTATCTGGAGTGAGGATTGCCAGAAGGCATTCGATAAGATAAAACAGTATCTGCAGGAACCTCCGATCTTGATACCCCTAGTGGCTGGACGGACCTTAATAATGTACTTGACAGTTCTTGAGAATAGTATGGGGTGTGTTCTCGGTCAGCACTACGAGATGGTCAGAAAGGAGCATGCCATTTACTACTTGAGTAAAAAGTTCACAGACTGCGAATCTCGTTACTCAATGCTAGAGAAAACGTGTTGTGCACTAGCCTGGGCTGCCAAACGTTTACGACAGTACATGCTCAATCGCACCACTATGCTAATTTCAAAGATGGATCCGATCAAGTACGTCTTCGAGAAGCAAGCGCTTTCGGGCAGAATTGCCAGATGGCAAATGGTGTTGACGGAATATGATATTCAGTACGTTTCCCAGAAGGCCATCAAGGGAAGCGTATTGTTTGATTACCTTGCCGAACAACCAATCGAAGATTATCAGTCGATGAAATTTGAATTCCCTGATGAGGATATCATGTTTCTCAAAGCGAAGGATTGCGATGAACCGTTGCCCGACGAGGGGCCGGATAGGAAATCCCAATGGAAATTGATATTTGACGGGGCGGTTAATTCTTATGGAAGTGGTATCGGGGCGATCATCACGACTCCCCATGGATCCCATGTCCCGTTCACTGCGAGACCGACGTTTCCGGTCACCAATAATGAAGCGGAGTACGAAGCATGCATTATGGGTGTAGAAGAGGCAATTGATTTGAGAATCAAGAACATAGATGTATATGGTGACTCGGCGCTTGTGATCAACCAGATTAAAGGGGAGTGGGAGACTCGTCAATCAAATTTGGTGTCGTACATGAACTATGCCAGAAGGCTACTTCCGTTCTTTGATCGAGTGGAACTCCATCATGTGCCCAGGGCCGAAAATCAGATGGCTGATGCCTTAGCCACGTTGGCTTCGATGTATAAAGTCAATTTTTGGAATGAAGCTCCAAGAATTGTCCTTTCTCGTCTTGATAGACCTGCATTCGTCTTTGCGATCGAGGAAGCCACCGACGGCAAGCCATGGTTCCATGACATCCAGACTTTCCTTATGACTAAGGAGTATCCTGCAGGAGCGTCGACCCAGGATAAGAAGACTCTGAGGATGCTGTCTGGGAATTTTTATCTCAATCCTGATGGAGTTTTGTATAAAAGAAACCATGATCTCGTGCTACTCAGATGTGTAGATGAGAAAGAGGCGAGTATGCTCATGGAAGAAGTCCATGAAGACACATTTGGTACGCACGCCGGCGGGCATGCTATGACAAGAAAGATCCTGAGAGCAGGATATTACTGGCTGACGATGGAATCGGATTGCTTCAAATTCGCGAAGAGATGTCATAAATGCCAGATTTATGCTGATAAAGTTCATGTGCCGCCGTGCCCGTTAAATGTCATGTCCTCTCCGTGGCCGTTCTCCATGTGGGGCATCGACATGATAGGCAAGATCGAGCCCACTGCATCTAACGGTCATCGCTTCATTCTAGTAGCTATCGACTACTTCACCAAGTGGGTGGAGGCAGCCTCATATGCTAATGTGACCAAGCAGGTGGTGGCTAAATTCATAAAGAGGGATATCATCTGTCGTTACAGAATTCCCGAACGGATCATTACTGATAATGGTTCGAATCTGAATAACAAGATGACGGAGGAGCTGTGCCAGAGTTTCAAGATTGAACACCACAACTCATCTCCTTACCGGCCGAAGATGAATGGCGCAGTTGAAGCGGCTAATAAGAACATAAAGAAGATTGTTCAGAAGATGGTTGTGACCTACAAAGATTGGCACGAGATGCTGCCGTTTGCACTGCACGGTTATCGTACAACGGTACGTACGTCGACTGGGGAAACTCCTTTCTCCTTGGTGTACGGTATGGAAGCTGTCCTACCGTTAGAAGTGGAGATCCCTTCTTTACGAGTTTTGGTTGATGTGAAACTCGATGAGGCAGAATGGATTGAGAACCGACTGAACCAACTCAGCCTGATGGACGAGAAGAGATTGGCATCGATTGCGCATGGTCGTCTGTACCAAAGCCGAATGAAGAAAGCTTATGATAAGAAGGTGCGTCCTAGAAGCTTTCAGACGGGTGATCTCGTCCTGAAGAAGATTCTTCCTCCACACTCCTACCACCGGGGCAAGTGGACTCCCAATTACGAAGGTCCGTACGTCGTCAGCAAGGTCTTCTCGGGAGAAGCGTTATTGTTATTGTTGCACCCCAAAATTTGCTCAACCTTATTCACTTGGTTTATGTTTCAATATCATTAGCATTTGCATATAGAGTCATGTACATAGTCTACTCATCTGCATAGCATAAGCATAACAAGTCATCCAACAGGGGACCAAGCATTATTCTCATCTCTAGGAGCCTATCAAGAGGTTACTATTCAAATTCAATCTCATTCAAGTCATCAGAGAAGAAATGGAAGCCTAAGAAGTCATTGGATCAAGCAGTTCATCTATCTCCTGGCTGAGGGTATCTGGGGATCATCAAGGAAAGTATGAGCTGTGAATTGAAGGCATGGGGAGTATCTAGACATCATGGGAGACTTGGAAAGTCATTTGGAGAAGGAGACAAGTCATTGGTGTGATCACAAGTATTGCAGTTGAAGACAGTCAACTAGGGTTTCATCTGGGTCAACCCTGGGTCAACCCTAGGTCAAAGGATTGTGGGAGAGGCATTAAGGGATATTGAGGAGATGTGGAGTTCATCATTTGACATGGAGAATAAGGATATGTTGTTGTGCTAAGAAGAATTCAAGAGAAATCAAGGAGAAAAGGAGTTTCTAAATTAGGGTTTCTATGTAAAATCCCCTAGTTTAGGTCAAACTTCCAAGCAAGATAAGTCAAAATGAAAGCTTCAAATGGATCCCTGGCCAACATGAAACTTGTAGAGGATCTCAAGACCTTCAATTTGAGTGGTGGAAGACATCAAGGAGATTTATAGAACTCAAGTTATGGTCCTTGCAAGTTACAGGTCATCTGAGGTATCTGAAATTTTGTCTGTGAAAGTGACTTGACTTCCAAGCAATTGTTACCCCTCAAGGAGATTTCAAATGAATTTCTGGTCAACATAAGAGTTGTTCCTCATTGTCTTAGCTTTCTATAATGGTATAGTATGCCTTTATAGAATGTGTGGAACTCTACTTATGGTCTTGGCAAGCAAAGGGTATTTTGGTCATTTGTGAATTACAGGTCATTTTAACCTATGCCCAAAACTCATATAAGGAAGCTTCAAATGGAAAACGTTACAACACCAAACTTGTTCCAAATGACATTTTGAGTCTAGAAAAGTGACCATGAGAGATTGGAAAGATTCATAGCACAAGGTTTCAAAATTGTTGGATTTAATGATTAAAAATGGCCTTAAAAATGAGATTTTTCATATCTTGGCCAAATGAAGCAAAATTATAGGTCATTTTGAATGGAAAGATCATTTTAAAGACATTTGCTAAAGTAGAATTTTGAGCTTAGTTCATGTTTTAAGAGTTATCCATGGTTGCTTGCAATAAAAGAAACATAAACCAAATTCAAGGGAAAGAAGTCAAGGGAAACTTCTCCAAGTTTCTAGGAGGTTCTAACCTCATGTATATATTGGTGTGAGGTGGTTCATGCCATGGTTGGTGATTCCATTTGTTCAAAAACCTCAAGTTTTACACACTTTCTCATTTTTGCATAAGCTTCACAAACTCTCCATAATCTCCATCAATTCTCGCTGTTCTTGATTTGATCATCATCTAGATCATTCATAGGTCAGAATTGTATCAAAGAATTGGTTGAATTGGTCAAAGATTGTACCATTCATCTTCTTCATCCAACTTGCAAGAAGGTTTCAAGCCCAAGATTCAGGAGGTTTACACACGAATCATTGCATACAGAACTCTTAATTCAAGACACTGAGCAAGTCCCAATCACTGCAAGCATCAAATTCAGAGAGTTGCATAGCTATTTCTCCATTTTTCAACAGGTTGGTATCTCTGCTCGATTTGCATAGTTTAGGTAGCATGATAAGGTTTTGATAGTGTAGAATGGTTAAGATAGGATAGAGGACTGAGTATGATGAGTTTGGAGAAGTTTCAAGGAGTTTGATCATGGTGCATAAATTCTGTTAAGGTCCATAGCACGTGGGATATAGCATGATAATTCATTGTATGTGGTTTGAAATGATCAGGATGAGGTGGAGATTAGTTTAGGATGAGTTTTGGCAAGAATTGAAACATTTGATAGCAGGTGATAATGGTGGATGTCATCTGTTGCACCTATCGGGTTTGGAGATTGGACGAGTTTTAGGAGAATCTAACACCATGACTGTGTAGAGGGTGAAGAGGAAAGTAATTTTTGTCTTTGGATCATGTTAATTCATGGAGAGATTAGGGAGAAAGAAGGACTGGAAGTTCTGTGCATGGAAGGGGGATTTTCAGAAACCCTAGGGCTCGTTGGGGACGATGACCCTCAGCCCTCAGATCTTTCCCAGATGTTGACTTAATCCTCTCATCGTGTGGCTGCTGTTGGATTTCAAAATGGAGGGAGAATTCAAAATGTGAAACGCTGCGTTTCACTAATGGTACCGTTCTGGGCTTTGGATCCAAATGACTATCCACACCCCCGTTTTGTTAAGCCCAACCAAATGAACGTGAATCACTTGCTAAATGCACCGAAACCTTTTCATTTTTCTGGCATTTTTTCCATTAATTTCCTGAAGCGCGTTGGGCCTAGTGATATTATTATTCGCGCCCCCTCATCTCAGCCCACCATGGATTTCAACTGGGCGTCCCTGCTACTTTCACCCCTCCCCTTATTTCTTTATATTTCTTTTTAATTTCATTTCATTTTTTCATGCATTTTATAAAAATCACATAAAATTGAAAAATCATTATTTTTTGATGATTCTTTTTGCATAATTTTATTTGAAGAGTCTAGAAAATTATAAAAAATAAAAATTGCATTTTATTTTTTATTTGATATTTTTCCCATATTTTCCAAATAAATAGCCTTTTAAATAGTTTCATTTCATATATAAATTTGTTAATTTTTGTTCTAATCAATGCTTTAATATTTTTTGTCCATTCTTCTTAGGTTGTTTAGTTTAGATATTCAACTTATGGATGCAATTTAATTCATATTTTTAGAAGTTAGTTTTAGGTGATTAGTTCAGGTGTAAACAACATGAACAAATTAGGGTTTTAAGTGATAACTTAGGTGAATTAATTCCTTTCCCTTAGGACTTAGGGATTAAATAGTTTAGCTATGGGACTATAGGGGCTATGGGTAGTTATTAGATCCCCTTAGAAAAGTCAGGATTCCCCTACTGCTATTAATATACTGTCTATATTTGTCTGATTGGTGTGGTGTGCCCTCTGGGGGTTACTGTTTGTCTGTGTGGGTATTGGGATTGTCTGGGGATTGGGAAAGCTGAAGACTGAAGATGATGAAGCCATTGGAGATCTAGAGACTGAAGACCAACTTCCAGAGTTGGAGAGGAGATTTTTGCCATCAGCTGTTAGGGAGATTAGGGTTTAGGAACTAGGCAGAGCTCTAGGTTAGAAAGTTTGACTCTCAAACATGGAAGGTTTTGACTGCCTCCATTCCTCTCTGTGATACAGAGTCTCTCTGAGACACTCACCCCCTTCCTTTGGAAGGCTTGGTGCTATTGTCAGTGGGATAGAACTCTTGAGAGAAAATGTCTTATGTGTTAGTAGCAGTTGGTTTACCACCATTGGTAGTCAACCAATTGCTTAACACCCAATCCACTCTGGTGATTGATCCCTCAGCTTGGAGGATAGGACCTGAAGAAAAGCCATTGTATGCTGAAGATTGTCAGCCAGAGCCCTTGCTTGAAGATTGTGAAGATGGAGGCTGCTGCTGACTGAAGCTTGTAGCTGATTGGAGATGACTTGAAGATGGATATTGATGCAGAGCTGCTGTGGCTGTTTATTTTGCTGTATTTCATTTCTGATGTATTGATTGGTTTTCCTGACTATATTGTTTGCTGTTTACCCTGTTGGGTTGAAGGTGAAGCCTGTTCACTTTTGCCCATTGTTTTCCAGGTTCGAGGTCGAGTGGGACTCCCTTGCCTCGCTTGTACTGTTGCATTCATGCATTTTACTGTTTTACTGTATATATCTGATATTGTTTCTGTTCCTGTCTATTCCCTTAGGATCTCTGTTTCTCTCTGCGCAGGAGAGGAGCATGATAGACATTAGGTCTTAACCCATGCATGATAACATTAGGTTAGTTTGATTCCCTTTTCAACCGTAGGTTAGAGTTCTGTCTCTTCTTCCTCAAAACAAACAGAAAAATACAATAAGATTTCAAACATAATAAAAAACACTTCTTCCGTAAAAGAATGTGAACTCATCAAGACGTCATTTTTGTCCGTCGGGACTGCTAATCAAGAAAACCTTTTTCAGAAGGAATAAAATCAACCAAGACAGACTTGTGTCGTACGTGGCCCGAACTACGTTTGCTCTGATCTTTCATGCTGTATGAAAGTACGTAGGCATAGGATGCGATATCCTAGCGAGCAACCTTCCCCTCCTTTCCCGTAGGTAGGCGAACTACGTTGACTCTGATTTCTCGTTCCAGGCGGGAATACGTAGGCATAAAGTGTGATACTTTGCCGAGTCATTTTTATTTTCATTTTATTTTCTTTTAACCCCTAACCTGTAGAATAGATAGAATAACAATCCATATCCGAAAACAAGCGTGGATCCCGTCGAGTACGACGGACGTGAGGGGTGCTAATACCTTCCCCTTGCGTAACCGACTCCCGAATCCAGGTTTTGGTTGCGACGACCATACCTTTCCCGTGTTGTGCGAGGTTTACTCTGAGCGTTTCCTTTCCCTCCCGTGGGATAAATAACGCACGGTGGCGACTCTTCTGTTCAGCCGGCGCCGATTTTCGCGGTAGCGACAGCTGGCGACTCTGCTGGGGATCCAACGTCCCCTGGCTGCTAAGGACTGCGATAGTTCTTATGCATTTGGGATCCAACGTCCCTTAAGAGAGTCAATCCTAACGCTTGTTTTTCCGTCGAGGATTTTGTATGGATTTATATTTCTGACCTTTATTTTCAGCTTTCTATATATTGATTATTATTGCTGTATTGGGGTGTGACGGTGTTGCACCCTAAAATTTGCTCAACCTTATTCACTTGGTTTATGTTTCAGTATCATTAGCATTTGCATATAGAGTCATGTACATAGGTTACTCATCTGCATAGCATAAGCATACCAAGTCATTCAATAGGGGTCCAATCATTATTATCATCTCTAGAGGCCTATCAAGAGGTTATTATCCTAATTCAATCCCATTCAAGTCATCAGAAAAGAATTTGAGAGCAGAGAGTTCAGCAGATCAAGCCTTGAGTCTATCTCCTATCTGAGGGTATCTAAGGGTCAACAAGGGGGCTGTGAGCTGTGAATGGAAGGCATGGAGAGTATCTAGACATCATGAGAGGCTTAGAAAGTCATTTGGGGAAGAAAACAAGTTGTTGATGTGATCACAAGAATTGCAGTTGAAGACAGTCAATTAGGGTTTCATCTGGGTCAACCCTAAGTCAATTGACTGATTGAAAGGCATTAAGGGCTATTGGAGAGATGTGGGGTTCATCATTTGACATGGAGAATAAGGATATGTTGTTATGCTAAGAAGAAATCAAGAGAAATCAAGGAGAAGAGGAGTTTCTAAACTAGGGTTTCTATGTAAAATCCCCTAGTTTAGGTCAAATTTCCAAGCAAGAAAAGTCAAAATGCAAGCTTCAAATGGATCCTTGGCCAACATGGAACTTGTAGAGGATCTCAAGACCTTTAATTTGAGTGGTGGAAGACATCAAGGAGATTTATAGAACTCAAGTTATGGTCCTTGCAAGTTACAGGTCATCTGAGGTATCTGAAATTTTGTCTGTGAAAGTGACTTGACTTCCAAGCAATTTTTACCCCTCAAGGAGATTTCAAATGAATTTCTGGTCAACATAATAATTGTTCCTTATTGTCTTATCTTTCTAGAATGGTATAGTATGCCTTCATATGATGTGTGGAACTCAACTTATGGTCTTGGCAAGCAAAGGGTATTTTGGTCATTTGTGAATTACAGGTCATTTTAACCTATGTCCAAAACTCATACAAGGAGGCCTCAAATGGAAAAACTTACAACATCAAACTTGCTCCAAATGACATTTTGAGTCTAGAAAAGTGACCATGAGAGATTGGAAATGTCCATAGCACAAGGTTTCAAAATTGGTGAATTTAATGAAGAAAAATGGCTTAAAAAATGAGATTTTTCATATCTTGGCCAAATGATGCAAAATTATAGGTCATTTTGAATGGAAAAGGCATTTTAAAGACATTGGCTAAAGTGGAATTTTGAGTTTAGGTCATAATTTGTGAGTTATCCATGGTTGCTGGAATTGAAAGTAACATAATCCAAATTGAAAGGGAAAAGTGTAAGGGAAACTTCTCCAAGTTTCTAGGAGGTTCTAATGCAACCTATATATTCATGCAAGTTGGTTCATGCAAGGGTTGGTGCTCCCATTGATTCAAAGCTTCAATTTTCATTCATTTTCCCATTCTTGCATAAGCTTCTCAAACTCCCTCAATTTCTCACCAATCTTCAACATTCTTGATTCAATCTTCATCATCATCACACAAGGATCAGAATCCACACATTTATTTGGCAAATTGAACAAGGAATCGTGCTATTCATCATCATCATTCAAAGTGCAAGAAGCTTGGAATTGGAAGATTCAAAGCCTTGAAGCATCTTTGGTTGCATACAGAACTCATCACCAAGTTCACTGATCAGTTTCCCCTCATTTCAAGCATTGGATCAAGAGGATTCCATAGCTGTTTTCATCATCACAACAGGTTGGTAACTTCATTCGAATTGCATGATTTAATGAGAATTATAGGGAATTGTTAGTATAGATCGGTTAGGATAAGTGAGATGATTGATTTTGGTAAGTTTGGGCAAGTTTCATGGATGTTGATCATGGTGCACTAATTCTGTTGAAGCTTAGAATGTCAAGAATCAGGAGAGATAATCTTAGATTAGGTGCTTAAAATGATCAGGGTGAGTTGTAGAGTAGTTTAGGATGAGTTCTAGAGGGAATTGAGAGGATCAATATCAGTTGGAAAATGATGGATCAGATCTGTTACACCTATCGAATTGTTGTATTGAGTGAGTTTTAGGATGAGCTATTGGCATGGATGTATAGAGGGATTGATATAGAGCAAGTTTGATGTTGGAGGTATCTGATTTCATGGAGCAGGGAGAGAGAACAGGGAGCTCGAAGGTGTGTGCATGGTTAGGGTTTTCTGAGTTAGGGTTTGGGCTCAAGGTTGAAGATGACCCTGGCACCACACGATCCCAGCTTGACCTTTGACTTAATCCCCCATCCAACGCTCCACGTTTAAAGTTGAAAACGGAGGGAAGGTTTTGGCATGAAACGCGGCGTTTCATTTAAATACTCTGAGTGGGCTTTGGATCCAACAGCTATTCACACCCCTTTCTCACTAAGCCCAAACGAATACACGTGAATTGGATGCTATTTACACCGAATCTTTCTTTATTTTTCTGGAATTTTCTCAAGTGTTTTCTGAGCGCACCTGGGCCTTATCCACTTGATATTCGCACCCCCTGTCCTGTGGCCCACCATGAATTTCAACTGCGCGCCTTTACTTTTCTCACCCCCTCAAGTATTTCTTTATATTTTCTTTTATTTTCTTTTCATTTTTTTATGCATCTTATGAAAATCATAATAAATAGAAAAATCATCATTTTTAATTCATTCTTTTTGCATATTTTTCTTTAGGGTGTCTAGAAAATTATAAAAAATAAAAATTTCATTTTATTTTTTATTTGATATTTTTCTCATATTTTCTAAATAAATAACATTTTAATGGTTTCATTTCATACATAATTTTGTTATTTTTTGTTCTACTAATTGCTTCAATATTTTTCATCCACTCTTTTTAGGTTGTTTAGGTTAGACATTAAACTTGTAGATGCAATTTAATTCCCATTTTTAGAAATTAAATTTAGGTGCTTAGTGTAAGTGTGAATAACATGGATAAAAACTAGGGTTTTAAGTGATGACTTAGGAGATTTGATTTTTTCCTTTAGGACTTAGGGTTTGACTAGTTTAGTTATGGGACTATAGGGGCTATGGGTAGTTTATTAGACCCCTTAGAAAAGTCAGGATTCCCCTACTGCTATTAATGCACTGTATATCTGATTGACTGGTGTGGTGTGCCCTCTGGGGATTATTGCTTGCTTGCTTGGGTATTGGGATTGTTTGGGGACTTGGGAGAGCTGAAGACTTGAGGGGATGAAAACCATTGGAGATCCAGAGATTGAAGATCAACTGCCAGAGTTGGAGAGGAGGTCCTTGCTAGCAGCTGCTGAGGAGACTAGGGTTTAGGAGCTAGGCAGAGCTCTAGATTAGAAAGTTTGCTTCTCAAACATAGATGGCTTTGCTTGCCTCTATCCTTTCTCTATGATTCAAAGTCTCTTTCAAATATCCACCTCCTTCCTTTGGAAGGATCAGTGAATGTATTTGAAAGATAGAACTTTTGAGAGAAAACTTTCTGTTTAATGTTAACAGTTGATGAACCACCCTTGGTAGGTAATTAACTGTCTAACATTCATTCACTTCATCTGGTTGGCTGATGTTCATCCTGGAGCCTGAGACTTGAAGAAAAGCCATTGTAGACTGAGGACTGGTGCTCAAGATCTTTGCTTGAAGACTGTGAAGATAGAGACTGCTGCTGACTGAAGCTTGTAGCTGATTGGAGATGACTTGAAGATAGATATTGATGTAGAGCTGCTGTGGCTGTTTATTTTTGCTGTATTTCAGTTCTTGATGTATTGATTGGTTTTCTGGACTGTATTGTTTGCTGTTTACCCTATTGGGTTGAGAGTGAAGTCTGTTCACTTTTGCCTATTGTTTTCTAGGTTCGAGGTTGAGTGGGACTCCCTTGCCTCGCTTGTACTGTTGCATCCATGCATTTTACTGCTTTATTATATCTGTTATTAATTCTGTTTCTGCCTATCCCATAGGATCTCTGTTTCTCTCTGTGCAAGAGAGGAGCATGATAGACATTAGGTCTTAACCCATGCATGATAACATTAGGTTAGTTTGTTTCCCTTCGCAATCGTAGGTTAGAGTTCTGTCTCTTCTTTCTCAAAACAAACAGAAAAACACCATAAAGACTTCAAACACAATAAAAGACACTTCTTCCGTAAAAGAACGTGAACTCATCAAGACGTCATTTTTGTCCGCCGGGACTGCTAATCAAGAAAACCTTTTTCAGAAGGAATAAAATCAACCAAGACAAACTTGTGTCGTATGTGGCCGGAACTACGTTTGCTCTGATCTTCCATGCAGTGTGGAAGTACGTAGGCATAGGATGCGATATCCTAGCGAGCAACCTTCCCCTCCTTTCCCGTAGGTAGGCGAACTACGTTGACTCTGATTTCTCGTTCCAGACGGGAATACGTAGGCATAAAGTGTGATACTTTGCCGAGTCATTTTATTTTCATTCTCTTTTCTTTTTAACCCTTGACCTATAGTTTAGATAGAATAACAATCCATACCCGAGAACAAGCGTGGATCCCGTCGAGTACGACGGACGTGAGGGGTGCTAATACCTTCCCCTTGCGTAACCGACTCCCGAATCCAGGTTTTGGTTGCGACGACCATACCTTTCCCATGTTGTGCGAGGTTTACTTCGAGCGTTTCCTTTCCCTCCGTGGGATAAATAACGCACGGTGGCGACTCTTCTATTCAGCCGGCGCCGATTTTCGCAGTAGCGACAGCTGGCGACTCTGCTGAGGGATTTGGAACTTAACCGAACACCTCGTTGAAGTAACACCCTGCTGGGGAATATAACTCTGCTGGGGAATAGCAGGTGTGCCAAGTATGATTGGACTTCTCTGGGGATAGCTCACCCGTGCCACTGAAAAACTGGACTTTTGTTGGAGAAAATAAACAGAGTCTTCCTGCGTACTGATGACGATTAGATTTGGAAACTGATGCGCCAACACGGATGGGCCTCACAGTGATCGCCAACATGGATTTGGGTGCAGAATCGGAAGACCGTAACATGACTTCCCGACATTCGTCTTACACTTTAAGATTGACTGAATCTACTCGAATAGCTCTGAGTAGCTCTGAGGATACGGAGAAGAACAATTCCTTCGCTTCTGATATGCCCCGGTCGGTGGGACCTCTGTGGGGATAGTCCTCAAAAGGGAATCTGAACATTTGTACCCCATTGGTCTGATATGAACTGCCCCAACATTCTGAACTTCGGAGAAATACTTCACACCAAATGCTTCTCGAATAAAGATTAACTTCTGCGCTCTTAAGATAGCCTGCCCCTGATTGCAATGATCTCGCCCCTGACTAGCTGATCCAGAGCAGTACCTCCAACTACGAGAGATTTACCGAATCTCGACCTGATTGCCCCAGAGTAACTGTCTTTGAATGGCTGACCTGACTGGGGAGCACTTAATGGCTTGCCCCGGCTTGCGGAGCATTCGGGCGCTCTGCATTCTATCCTGACCATACTTTCCACTGTAGGAAACTTTTCTGCTGTCAAGCGCTTACCTGCAAGTAAAACAAGTTGTTATGCATAAAAGACATACTAATGCAACACATATGACAGCTTTGACATCCAATCTGTTCACTGGGAATAGGAAAAAACAGTTCATAGCATATAATGCACAAAACATTTATCAACATTAGTACCAACATGGCATGAAGAACCTTTTCAGGAGTCAGAATCGACACGACCTTTACCGAAGTATGCTTTCGAAACGACCTGCTTCAATTAGGACTTTTGAAGGTTATAACGTGGTCAGGTTCACGGTTCTGAAGGAAAGGATAAAGGCTCAAAGTTTATTTTTAACCCACCCATTCTCCTTGATGTTCTCTGATCCTATGTTCAGCTAATTCGACCTTAGCGCTTACCTCTCAGAGGCTGAAAAATAGGAATGATAGTTCGAGAAACTTTTGGATTTTGGAGTGACAGCCACTCATTCTCCGCCCTCGGCATTTGAGGTCACACGACTCGCATTTAATTTGAGGATTTTTCTTTTCTTTCATTTTTCATATCCCTAACTTTTGCCTGGACTGACTCTTTTGAGTTCTTTTGGTTTTTAAGTCCAGCGGGATGCCCTCATTTTTGCCTAAGTCAATTGTTTTCTTTTCTTGACTTAGCGGGCTTTTGATTCTTTTCGCTTTTCGTTTTTTCCTTTTGAACAAGTCGTGTGACGCTGGTTTGTCTGACTTTTTATGGAATGATGTGACTGTTTCACTCTTGGGTTGGCGAACCTTAACCATCGTGGTTTTTTAGGCACGACCCATATGGGTGTGATTTATCCTCGAACGGACACTCCTTTTGCAACTTGAACGCTCGGTCAAATTAGCTAACACCTACCCTGCCCCAGGTTAAAATTGAGGGTTTTTCATTTGCAGAAAGAAACTCCTACTACAAGGCTCAAAGGGGTTGACAAGGGATTATCTTCCTTATATCTCCGGTGTTTAGGGATTTGAAACAATGCCTGTACATCATCAACAGGTTTTATTTCAAAAGCATACAATCGGAATTTTGCACGTCGTTCCCTTTCGTCATCCTCCCCAGATCCTTCTTAACCAGGTGTCGGACATTTGTAAAAACAATTAGTGAACACGAATGGATTTAATCAAAACATGCATATTTATTTCATTATCATCAATTGAATGAAAACAACAAGTTTTACAAACAAGCTTGCAATTTAAACAGGAAAGAAACTACAAACGTAAAGAAATGACAAGATAAAACAAAGAAAAATGCCAGCTTCCGAGAACCGGGCTTTCACATCTGTCCTGCTGCTGAACCAGCTATCTTCACAATCAGTTGTTAGAGGCAGCCTGCCATTGTTCTGATCTACTTTTAACGGCCCACCCGAACTATAGAACTCCTCTTTGTCCACCATACTCTAGCCTATTCATGGTTTGGCATTGGTTGTCGTGTAATATTGGGCCCTTCCGTACCAAAATTAATAACAGCGCTATCAATCAAATCTTGCACTTTATGCTTGAAAGCGTGGCAGTTTTCGATATTATGGCCGGGTGCCCCAGAGTGGAATTCACAATGCTCATTAGCGTTATAACTGGGTGGGGGAATCCCTGTCGGAGGAGCCATCGTTCTTTTCTCGACCAACTGTAACCGTAACAAATTCTGAAGAAGCTTAGCGTACGACATTGGCGGCGGATCAAATGCCCTTTTCGGCTTCCCATTATGAATTCTTCGCTGAGCCGGATGTTGTTGCCCCTGCTGCTGCGGCTGTTGCTGATGTTGCGCGGGGATTGTCACACCTGCAACTTGTTGCGGTTGGTATTGCCTCCATCCCCTATTTCTTCCCCGAGAGCTACATACCGAATTGGCATCTTCCTGTTTTCTACCCCCGAAAGCTTTCTTATTGCTTCCAGCTGAAGTAGGCTCCCCTGCTTGGAACCTTCCTACCTTAATGTTATTTTCAATCTTCTCCCCCATCAGAACTAAGTCTGAGAAACTGGCCAAAGATGTGTGAAACAACTTGTCGTAAAACACGCCGGTGAATGTTCCAATGAACATGTCATTCATTTCCTTGTCTTCTAAAGGAGGACGGACCCTGGCAGCCATATCGCGCCACCTTTGCGCGTACTCTTTAAAGCTCTCCCCCTTTTTCTGAGACAGCCCTGTCAATTGGACCCGATTGGGCGCCAAGTCGCTGTTATACTTGTAGTGAGCTACAAATGCCTCTGCTAGCTGCTTCCATGTCTTGATATTAGTTGGCTCCAATCCCATATACCACTCTAGGGAAGGGCCTGACAAACTATCTTGAAAGAAATGCATTAGCATTCTCTCATCAGTGGAGTACGCAGACATCTTTCTGTAATAAGCCCGCACGTGCACTTTCGGACAGGTGTCCCCTTTATACTTATCAAACGTAGGAGCTTTGAATTTGATTGGCACCCTCAAGCCAGGTACCAGACCCATTGTTGACATGTCTAAGCCCACAGCACTTTGGTTCAGGACCCCCTTCATCTGCTCTTCTAGCACTCTGATCTTCTGGGAGTCATCCATCGGCCCTTCGAAACCTCCGCCGGAGAAGGCATCATCTTGCTGATCCTCTTTCCAGATACCATTCCCAGCTCCATACCCATCGAATCCATTATTACGGCCAGCTCTGATCTGATTCATCACCGGGCCTCGTCCTCTGTTACCGTATCCCGGAACAACTCCAGCAGGTCCAAAAGCCATAAACCCAGCGCCGTTTCCATTTCCAAAACCTCCGTAACCCTGATTGGCCACACCATAACCCTCTTGCCCAAAGCCTTGAGCATTGAAACCATATTTCCCAGCGTCATCGAATCCTTGATCGTTGAACCCGAATCCAGCATTACCAAAGCCGTTGCCTCCCATATTATCACCCCAGTTAATATCACCAAGCCCAACGTTATGGACAGCAGTCTCGTTCCCAACTCCGACGTTACCGTTCCCAGCAGCGGTAGCGTTGTTGACATTAGCAGCAGGTATATTGACTACAGGTGGAGCCACTGGCGTGGGAGTGCCATCTCCCTGAACAGTATCGACTCGCACAGACTGATGATCCTCGTTACCGTGACCGGCGTTTCTGAACAACAGAGGCTGCACCATGGCTTGCAAATTCTCCTGACCTTTTGCAATAGCTTCCATGGTCTGCATAAAGAGAGCGAGCTTCTCGCGCACATCTTGCATCTCGTTCTGCATTTGATCCATGATTCTTCGACAGTTGGTGCGAGTGGAATAGCGGTGCGAATGTTGGCTAGCAATTCTGTGAACACCTGGTGAGAAGCTGGAGATGTGATACAATTTCGAACCAGTACCTGCAATGCAAAAATGGATATGCAATATGCTACCAACATATGAATGAAAATGCGAATGCGTATGCACACAGTCAACAGGGATCAAGTGCCCCGGCTGAGAAGCCTGAACCATATCAAGAAGTCTCAGATAGACCCTTCAGAAGTCCTCAAACCTTGGTCTCAGATAGATCTAAAACAAAGCTCCAACAATGGTCTCTGACAGACCTCAAACCATAACTCCAACTGGTCTCCGGTAGACCTCAAATCACATCTCCAACTGGTCTCTGACAGACCTCAGAACTATCCAACTGGTCTCTGACAGACCTCATAACACATCTCCAAATGGTCTCTGACAGACCTCATAACTCTCCATACATACCCAGGATCTCGGACCAAGAAACAAACCGGGAGTCTGAAGGTCTAGTTACCTGCATAACCCCAAACCCTCTCACAGGTGGATGTCCTAGTAACTGACAAAGGTATGGCATCCTATGCGGTCGTCGGCGTCACAGACTTTCAGGGTTGATGATACGATTCCCAGAAGGAGTGGCATCATCAAATCCTGAAGAGGCCTCACTTAGCCGACTTCCAAGTGATCGGTTCCCGGAGTCGACAATTCAGCTGACCAACAACCCCTTCGACCCAAAGGGTAGAAAAAGAAGCCAACCAGAAGAACCTCGTCCGAGTGTAGATTTCATGAGACACTAATGTAAGCAAAGCCGGCACGCGCCCACTACTTTCTACTCTAATTCTAGGTGCACTCAAGCCTAGGTCCGGCTTCTCACTCAATATCAGAACACCCGTCACACCCCAACACAGCAATAATAAACAATATATATAATGCTGAAAGTAAAGGTCAGAAATATAAATCCATACAAAATTCTCGACGGGAAAACAAGCGTTAGGATTGACTCTCTTAAGGGACGTTGGATCCCAAATGCATAAGCACTATCGCAGTCCTTAGCAGCCAGGGGACGTTGGATCCCCAGCAGAGTCGCCAGCTGTCGCTACTGCGAAAATCGGCGCCGGCTGAACAGAAGAGTCGCCACCGTGCGTTATTTATCCCAACGGGAGGGAAAGGAAACGCTCAGAGTAAACCTCGCACAACACAGGAAAGGTATGGTCGTCGCAATCAAAACCTGGATTCGGGAGTCGGTTACGCAAGGGGAAGGTATTAGCACCCCTCACGTCCGTCGTACTCGACGGAATCCACGCTTGTTTTCGGGTATGGATTGTTATTCTATCTAAACTATAGGTCAAAGGGTTAAAAAAGAAAATAAAATAAAAATAAAAATGACTCGGCAAAGTATCGCACTTTATGCCTACGTATTCCCGCCTGGAACGAGAAATCAGAGTCAACGTAGTTCGCCTACCTACGGGAAAGGAGGGGAAGGTTGCTCGCTAGGATATCGCATCCTATGCCTACGTACTTCCACACTGCATGGAAGATCAGAGCAAACGTAGTTCGGGCTAACTACGGCTAAACAAGGTGTTCTCACACAGGAGTGAGACATCAAACTGGTTTTACAGGTACGGGAACCTATGGGAACTAAAAACTACGGTCTGGTCTCAAATGCGCTGGGGCAAGAGAAAGGGATAACATCAGTCGTCAGCGGGAAAGTCTCGATCGCACAGCAGCGAGAGAACAAAAGGTTAGTTGTTAGTGTGCTCGCTAGGATATCGCATCCTATGCCTACATATTCTCGTCTGGTACGAGAAATTAGAGCAGCTGTAGTTCGGCTATTTCGGGACCACAACTCAAATCTCGTTCTATTAATATTCTGAAAAATGGTTACAATGAAAGAATATGTGGAAAATAATCTCCTAAAAAAACCTATCCTATTCATCACGAAAAATCAAATGGAAAATAGTCCCCTAACAAGTGGACTTCTAATTCTACCTCTAAAAGGTGAAAAGTAAACTCTATGAAAAGTTGTATCCTAAAAGAAAAATATTAAGTCTACAAACTAATATTTTTTTATTTCTTTATTTTTCACATATTCTTCTTTTTTCCAATATTTTCTCTTCTTATTTTTTCAATATTTCTTTTCGTATTTCTTTTTCAAAATTAATTTTTTTATGTAAAATCTTTCTTTTTTCAATATTCTTTTCTTGAATTTTTTCTTCTATTCTCTCTTTTTTTTTTTCATTTCTTTTCATATTTCTTTTTCAAAATTAAAACCTAAACAAATGAATATAAAATAAAAATAAAAGAAATACAAAGGGGAGGGGGTACACATGAATACAGGGGAAGTACAAGCAGAAAAATCAAAGAGAACTAAGGGCCCAGCCCAACAATTAAAACAAATAATAAAAAAAATCTGGGAAAGGGGGGGAAGTTAGTGAACGGGGAGTGCTGGCATCTGAAATGCTTGTGGGCCTGGCCCATATCCACAAAAAAACGGAAAGGTTCAGAGAGGAAAAAAATGGCATTTGGACTCTCAGGCCCAAACGAAACCGGTCCAACTTTCCCTCACTCTATCATCTGAAACCCTAGCCCATCACCTCTCTCTCCCTCTACTGTTCATTCTCCTCTCCACTTGCGCCGCCCTAACTCTCCTCTCTTCCTCTCGTTCTCAGCCATTCTTTCCTCGTCTCACCTCTAACAAAAAGCCAAACTCAAAATACTTTCTCCTCACTCAAACTTTCGATTTGCATGTTAAAGATTCTGAACGACAATGATGTCTGGCGCTCCTTCGCGAAGATCAACGGATGGAGATTGAAGAAGTTCGTCTTGATGAAGATCACTGATGAGTCTGAGGAACGCTGACGAGCGACAATGGTTCTGGTGATGGAACCTGGAAATGACGAGGAACGCTAACATCAAGTTGAAGATCGTCGAAGGTTTTATGTAGATCGCTTGAAGATTTTGGATTTTCTGGATATTCCAGATGAAGAACATGATGAAGATCTGAAACCTTCGTAAGGATTTTTACGATGAATAGTTGAATCTGGACCAAATCTGGACCAAATCGAGTGAACTGATGGAGTCATTCTGGATGAGCATGGGAGATCTTGACGAACAGATCTGGAGATGATGCGTGTGGTATTGTTGTTGAAGGTTGATCAGAGGAGGCCTCGAATGTTCTTGATGATCGTTGCTGAAAGATCTGGAAAGATGTTGTTGACGTTCTTGAGGAGTGATGAACACAGATGAAGGTCTTTGAGAGCTTATTGTTGAAGAACGAGGAGGAAATTGAAGGATGTTCTTCGAGAATCTGGAAATGATGATGTTCGCGGATGAGTTTCTGGTGATTGTTTGACGAACATATGAAGAACATTGAGGGAGGTTGATGAAGATCTGCGGTGGATTCTGATGGATTTCGACAGACTGAGATGATGAACACGAAAAGAAACTGGAAAAATGATGAGGATCGTATGAATTTTCCGGTGGAGTTTGAGTTTTCCGGTGACTGTTACGGCGGCCGGAGTCGGTTGTAAGGTAGTTAGGGTGGCCGGAAACTGGGTTGGCGCGGTGGTTGCATGGCCACCGGCCATGCAACCGGTGAGGCTTAGGTGTTGCCAAGTGTGGTGTTAACATGGCATAGTGTGGGGTGCATGTGTTACGCGTGGAAGGTTTCTGGGTTAGTGAAGTATGAGGTGTCCCTCTGAAGCTGCACGCGTGGCCAAGTTATATAAGGACAAGTGGCAGATTATTGTGACTGGGCCTCCACAACTCTGGGCCCAACGGAAATTGCACAATGGACTGAAAAACTGAACTAAATCTGGATTAATGGGCTAATGGATTAATGGACCTAATGATTAAAACTAAGACTAAAACCTGAATGAAACACAATTAATGGATACTGACCAAATGATGCTTAAACGTGATTAATGAAGACCTAATGACATGCAAAATGGATTAGTGGACTAAACGTGATTAATGAACAAATGACAATTAATAACCTAATTCTAATGAAATAATATTCTAATTAAAAACAAATAAAATTCTAAACTCTATTTAAAATCCTATATTAAAAAACATCTATACTATTTAATAAAAGAAAATCTATTTAATTCTATAAAGAAAATCTATTTATTTATTCTAAAAAAGAAACCTATACTATTAAAAACCTATTAAGAAAACTATTTAAATTCTAGAAAGTCTATAAAACCTATTTAAAAATCTACAAAAGGCTATTAAATCCTAAAAAATGCAAATAAATGCAAATAACCAACACAAAAGAGAGCGCGAGACCAGATCGAAGCAAACAGTAAACCCTGACACCAAGAATCTCAAAAATCACTGCGTAAGCTGAAAACACCCAGGAAGCGCGTGACTTCTCAAAATAACCTCCGATTACCCGAACCGGTCTGAGATACCTGAAATGCGACAGCAGGGCTGTAATCCCGATAAAATCACCATGATTGAAGAAATGCACTATATGCAGTATGTAAATGCGAATGCGAAATGCGTCGAAACATCGAGCCAGATACGGGACCCGGTTGGTCAAATTTTAGGGTGCAACAGACGGGTGTTCTGGTATTGAGTGAGAAGCCGGACCTGGGCTTGAGTGCACCTAGAATTAGAGTAGAGATTAGTTGGCGCCCGCTTGCTTTGCTTGCTTTGGTGTCCCGCGAAATCTACACTCAGACGAGGTTCCTCTGGTTGGCCTCCTGCCCCTTCCTTTGGTTGGCGTGGGTTGCTGGTTAGTGGAATTGTCGACTCTGGGGACCGATCATTTGGAAGTTGGCTAAGTGAGGCCTCTTCAGGATTTGATGATGCCACTCCTTCTGGGAATCGTATCATCAACCCTGAAAGTCTGTGACGCCAACGACCGCATAGGATGCCATACCTTTGTCAGTTACTAGGACATCCACCTGTGAGAGGGTTTGGGGATATGCAGGTAACTAGACCTTCAGATACCGGTTATTTCTTGATCAGAGATCCTGGGTATTTATGAGTTATGAGGTCTGTCAGAGACCATTTTGGAGATGTGTTACGAGATCTGTCAGAGACCAGTTGGATAGTTCTGAGGTCTGTCGGAGACCATTTTGGAGATGTGTTATGAGGTCTGTCAAAGACCAGTTGAGGAGTTCTGAGGTCTGTCAGAGACCTATTGGAGGTATGATTTGAGGTCTATCAGAGACAAGCCAGGGTTATGCTGTGGGTCTGTCAGAGACCATTTTTTGGATCTCTGTGTTAGGTCTATCTGAGACCAGGGTTTGAGGACTTCTAGAGAATCTATCTGAGACTTCTTGATATGGTTCAGGCTATTCAGCTACGGCAGTTGGTCCCCGTTGCATGTTACTCGCATTGCATTTGCATACTCATCATCATTGCATCCCACTAACGTGTGTCTGTGCTGCAGGTGCATTTGCATTTCCCGAGTTCTAGTGTCCGGATTTCTGAGTGTTTGATCATGGCCAGCTTAAGAAGGACAGTCGCTTACAAACTGCCTACTCCTGAGGTCGTCCCCCTGCTTGGGTTGATCTCTCTGGCTGATGAGGATGTTCGTAGGAGCTTCAGAATGAGCTATGGAAGACTATTGAGATTGGTGCGCAAACCCACGGAGATAGAGCTAGACGGGCTGTACGCTTTGATGCAATTCTATGATCCCGCGTTGAGATGTTTTACGTTTGCTGATTTCATTATGGGGCCTACCATTGAGGAGTATGTGGAGTTTACTGAGTTACCCGTGCAGAACCAGGTTCCATTCATTCATTCTGGCATTAAGCCCAAGCCGGAAGACTTGGCCAAGGCTTTGCATGTGGATGCTTCTGAACTGTTGACTACTGTTTCCCGCGGAGTTCCCGGCTTCTCACTCCAATTCTTGATCGGCAAAGCTCAGGAGTACGCTAAGAGCGGATGTTGGATTGCCTTCAATGCTGTGCTGGCTCTGTGCATTTACGGCATAATATTGTTTCCCAATGTACCGGATTTTGTGGACTTCGATGCCTTCTACTTGTTTGCCACTGGTAATCCTGTACCGACCTTGCTCGGAGATTTCTACCACTCACTGCATTATAAGAATGAGAAGGGAAGAGGAAAGAATGTTCATTTCTGTGTACCATTGCTGGATATGTGGTTTAAAAGCCACCTTCCCATGAAGGGATCTTTTGTGAAGAGTGCAACCATAGCTAGCTGGTCAGAACGCCTGATGAGGTTATCTTCCGAAGACGTTGAATGGTTTGATAGAGATCTGCTGGGATCTGAGCTTATCTTCAGTTGTTCTGGGTACCCTAATGTTCCGTTGATGGGAAGGAAAGGGTGTATCAACTACAACCCTTCTCTGTTCGTCCGTCAGTTCGGATATGCGCTGAAGAGCCCACCAAAGGAGGAAGAAGTACAGGAATCTCTGTACTTCACTGGAGATGTGAAGGGGGAGTTATTGGCTAAGTTGCAGCATGCCTGGACGCGCATTAACCGAAGAGGGAAGCCGTTGTTAGGAAAGAATGATTGTCAGGCCTATGCACCTTATAGAGTTTGGATTCAGGAGAGAGCCAGTCAGTTGAGGATGCCATTTCCAGATGCACCAATTCTTGTTCCTATTCCGGTAGCGGAGCCAACTACTGTTTCTAGGGAAGCCTATGAGCAGGTTGTGAGAGAAAAAGAAGCCTTGTTGAAAATCAACGAAGGGTTAGAGCAGGAGCTAGCCCAAATACGCAGCGAGAAAAACAAGGCCGTGTATGCTTTCCAACAGCAGATTGAGCTAATGAACAGATTAGGCGCTTAGTTGACTGAGGAGAGGAAGAAGCGCGAACGTCTGGGGCAAGAGTTCAGAAGTTCCCATGACATGCTTGAATCCAAGAAGAAAGCGCTTGACATCGCTCACCGAGAGATCTCCTCTTGCAATAAGACTTGGAATGCCACGCTCACCAACAATAAGAAGAGGGAGGATAAGTTAAAGCAGCAAATCTCCGACCTCGAAGAGCAGTTGAAGTCCAGCATCAAGAAGTGTGAAGAAGAGGTGATGACCCGGTACAGTCTCCAGAACGCACTAAACAAGGCCATCAAGGGCAGAGATGAAGCTGTGTCTCAGAAGCATAAACTAGAAGATCGCTTCGGAGATGGGGCATGGGAAGAAACTGCCGAAGACGTACGCCGTGTTCTTAAGAAAAGGAACCAACTTGTTGAAGGGCTGCTTGATCGACCAAGTCATCCGGAGACCAAGAAGTTGCTAGAGGAGTATCAGACTTATGGGAGGATTTGATCACTTCATGTAGTAACTTGTATGCTTTATTTGCATAGTGCTGACCATCACCAGGATTGTTGGTTGAGGTCATGCCTTCTTGTTATACTCTCAGTGATATTGTATTCTTGGTTTATTGGTTTCTCAGCAATATATGAGGCTTTCCGTGATTCAGCCCCGATCTTTATATTGTTAGCACTGTCACTGCACCGACACCTTCACACTAGAATCGGGGAATGAATTTCCCTAATGAACAGACACACACATTGCATTGCATTCATATTCATATTGCATTACAGGTAATCTTTGAATGGTGTCTTATTTCCTGCTCTGTACCAGGTACTTTTCAGGATTGCAGATCAGCACCCGCACCGCTATTCTACCCGCACCAACTGTCGAAGAATCATGGATCAAATGCAGAACGAGATGCAAGATGTGCGCGAGAAGCTCGCTCTCTTCATGCAGACCATGGAAGCTATTGCAAAAGGTCAGGAAAATTTGCAAGCCATGGTCCAACCTCTGTTGGCCCGCAATGCTGGTCACGGTAATGAGGATCATCAGTCCGTACGGGTCGATACTGTTCATGGAGATGGCACTCCCACGCCAGTGGCTCCACCTGTAGTCAATATACCTGCTGCTAATATCAACAACGCTACCGCTGCTGTGAACGGTAACGTCGGAGTTGGGAATGAGACTGCTGTCCATAACGTTGGGCTTGGTGATGTCAACTTGGGTGATAATATGGGAGGCAATGGCTTTGTCAATGCTGGGTTCGGATTCAACGATCAGGGATTCGATAATGCGGGGAAATATGGTTTCAATGCTCAAGGCTTTGGGCAAGATGGTTATGGTGTGGCCAATCAGGGCTACGGAGGTTTTGGAAATGGAAACGGCGCTGGGTTTATGGCTTTTGGGCCTGCTGGAGGTGTTCAGGGATACGGCAAAAGAGGCCGAGGTCCGGGGATGAATCAGATCAGGGCTGGACGTAATAATGGATATGACGGGTATGGAGCTGGGAATGGTATGTGGCAAGAAGATCAGCAGGAGGACGCTTTCTCCGGCGGAGGTTTCGAAGGGCCGATGGATGACTCCCAGAAGATCAGAATGCTAGAAGAGCAGATGAGGGGGGTCCTGAACCAAAGTGCTGTGGGATTGGACATGGCAACCATGGGTCTGGTACCTGGTTTGAGGGTGCCAATCAAATTCAAAGCTCCTGCGTTTGATAAGTATAAAGGGGACACATGTCCGAAAGTGCACGTACGAGCTTATTACAGAAAGATGTCGGCATACTCAACTGATGAAAGAATGCTAATGCATTTCTTTCAAGATAGTCTGTCGGGTCCTTCCCTAGAGTGGTATATGGGATTGGAGCCAACCGATATCAAGACATGGAAGCAATTGGCAGAGGCATTTGTAGCCCACTACAAGTATAACAGCGACTTGGCGCCCAATCGGGTCCAATTGGCGGGGCTGTCGCAGAAGAAGGGAGAGAGCTTTAAAGAGTACGCGCAAAGGTGGCGCGATATGGCTGCCAGGGTCCGTCCTCCTGTAGAAGATAAGGAAATGAATGACATGTTTGTCGGCACATTCACAGGCTTGTTTCATGACATACTGTTTCACACATCTCTGGCCAGTTTTTCGGACCTAATTCTGATGGGAGAAAAGATTGAGCGTAACATTAAGCAAGGAAAATTCCAGGCTGAGGAATCAACTGCATCTGGTAGTAATAGGAAGGCTTTTGGTGGGCGCCGTCAGGGCGAGGCAAGCGCAGTGTTTGGAGGCCGAGGCCGAGGCCGAGGCAGGGGACGAAACCAATATCATCAGCCGCAGCAGGTGGCGAGTGTTACTATCCCGTATCAGCAACAACCACCTCAACAACAACAACCGTCTCAGCAGCAGCCAATGCAGCAGCAGCAGCAGCCACAGCAGGGTGCGCAGCAGGCTCAGCGAAGATTCCAGGGTAGTAAACCAAGAAGAGTGTTTGAGAAGCCTCCCTCGACGTATGCTGATTTGTTGCAGACACTGTTGGGTTTGAATCTGGTAGAGAAGAGAACTCTGGCACCGATAACGGGAACTCCTCCGTATGGCTATGATGCAAGCAGACACTGTGAGTTTCATTCTGGGGCTCCGGGCCACGATATAGAAGGTTGCCATGCTTTTAAGCATGTTGTGCAGGATCTTTTGGACAATAAGACTATCAATTTCGGAACGGCAGGTCCGAATATAGTGCAGAAACCCATGCCTAATCATGGGGCAAACGCCATTCTGATTGA
The DNA here is from genome assembly GCA_963859935.3 of Lathyrus sativus. Taxonomy (NCBI): domain Eukaryota; kingdom Viridiplantae; phylum Streptophyta; class Magnoliopsida; order Fabales; family Fabaceae; genus Lathyrus; species Lathyrus sativus. The sequence continues at coordinate 459,106,781 of OZ012735.1, read as the reverse complement.
GGAAGGGTTGAATCTGATTATGAATGTCGACGATTTGAAGACACCTCTGAGCGAGATAAAGAGCAAATTGTTGCAAGGGGGTGTTTTTCCAGGGTGTGACGAGTATTGCTTAGAATGCTGGACCCTAGCTGGGGGGTGTGGTGATTTGAAGAAAGGCATTCAGGCTTTAATTGATGGGGGCACATTGCAGTTTGACCGAGCAGCAACTGAAGAGCCGGCAGGGGCAGTGGCAGATGATCAGAGTGATGTGGCCACTGTAACGATTCCTCGAAAGACAATCACTATTGCCGCACCAGCTCAGCGACCACCGATCACCATAATTAAGGCCGGACCAATCCCGTACGAAAACACGAAATCAGTCCCATGGTCATATGGGTTGGAGGTGTATTGTGACGGGATAAAGATTGATGTTAATAAGCAGCCAGCCGAGACTGTGGATAATGTTGTTGGTTCAGGAGGTATGACAAGGAGTGGTAGGATCTTCATATCACCTGAAGTGGAGGCCGAAAGATTAGCAAAAGGAAAAGGGAAAGTGGTTGAGAATGTTCCGGTGCAAGCCAGCGAAAAAGAAGCGACATCGAAAGATGTAGAAGAATTCATGCGCTTGATTCGGAAAAGTGATTATAAAATTGTGGAGCATCTGCAGCAGACGCCGTCCAAAATATCCATCTTGTCATTGCTCTTATGTTCGGAAGCTCACAGAAATGCTTTGCTGAAAGTCCTGGATACTTCTTTTGTACCTCAAGACGTCTCCGTGAATCAGCTGGAAGGAGTGTTGGCACATGTGAATGCAGGCCACAGCTTGGGCTTTACCGACTTCGATTTGACCCCGAAAGGGAGAGATCATAATATGGCGCTGCACGTATCTGTCGAATGTAGAGGATCAGTAATGTCGCATGTATTGGTCGACACCGGATCATCTTTGAATGTGCTGCCCAAGAAGGCGATGATGAAACTGGATGTTAGAGGAATCTTGTGCACGCCCAGCGACTTGGTAGTCAGAGCGTTTGATGGCACGCGGAGAACAGTCTTTGGATCGATCACATTGCCTCTACAGGTGGGGCCGGAGGTGTTTGCAACTGAGTTTTATATCATGGATATACAGCCTGCGTACAGCTGCTTGCTTGGAAGACCCTGGATTCATGGGGCGGGGGCAGTCACGTCTACCCTACATCAGAAGTTGAAATATATGGTCGGAGACAGCGTAGTCACCGTATGCGGAGAAGAAGACATCCTGGTCAGCCATCTGTCGTCATTTAAATATGTGGAGGTCGACGGAGAGATCCACGAAACACCCTGCCAGGCATTTGAAGGGTTGCGCATCAAGGACAAAGGTCCCGGGCCGAGCAAAGTGCCAGAGATAGCCGTCTCATCTTATAAAGAAGCTCAAGCTCTAGTGGAAGCAGGAGAAGCAAAGGGCTGGGGCAAAGTGCTGGACATTCCTGTGAAGATGGACCGGTTCGGGCTGGGATACCAACCGTCGTCATCAACACCTGCTGTGGGAGCACCCCGTTTCAGAGGGCCAATCACCATCTCTGCCAGTGGAGTGCGTCATGAAACCATCAATGCTACTTCGGAGTCTGACGAAGGAGACAGCGACTGTGATATGGATGCCTGGATTCAGCCAAGCACGCCAGGACAAGGACTGTGCAACTGGTCTATTCAGGAGCTTGTTCCTGTGACTCTTAAACAGTAATGCTTTGCTTTATTAATTGTTGAATAATCTGATGTCTTGCCCGGGGCATCAGGATTTGCTTAGGGCTGTGTTGTTATGAACATTGCATGTTGATCATTAAATAAATGGCGTTTTTTCATGTGCAAATACTGTAATCTCTGTCTTTCTTGTTTTATATTTTTCAATAAAATGGCAACGTGGTTATTCGCTTTATACGCATTTTGAAGCACTTAACCATTCCTTTTGCAGGATAACATTTTCAGATGACGTCCTTGAACCACCTATAACTCGTCCCGACTTTGAACACCCGGTATTTCAGGCCGAAGAAGAGGTTGTCGAAGATAGCGACGTTCCTGAAGAACTGTCTTGGTTGGTGAAGCAAGAGGAAAGAGCCATCCTGCCTCACGACGAGGTCATCGAAATTATCAACTTGGGGTCGGAAGGGGTTGAGAAGAATATCCGCATCGGGGCCGCACTGCAGGGTGATATCAAGCGAAAACTGGTTGAAATGCTCCGAGAATATAGTGATGTATTCGCTTGGTCATATGAAGATATGCCGGGGCTCGATACAGATATGGTTGTGCATCGCCTGCCACTGAAAGAAGATTTCCCGCCAGTCAAACAAAAGCTTCGCAGAACTCGACCAGACATGGCAGTGAAGATCAAAGAGGAAGTTCAAAAACAGTGGGACGCTGGTTTCCTGGCTATGACAAAGTATCCCTCATGGGTTGCTAACATCGTACCAGGGCCAAAGAAAGATGGCAAGGTTCGAATGTGCGTGGATTATAGAGATTTGAATAGAGCAAGCCCAAAAGACGATTTTCCACTTCCTCACATTGACGTGTTAGTTGATAATACTGCTCAATACTCCGTATTCTCCTTCATGGATGGCTTTTCAGGCTATAATCAGATTAAAATGGCGCCAGAGGATATGGAGAAAACCACTTTCATAACGCCTTGGGGAACATTTTGCTATAAAGTGATGCTCTTTGGTTTGAAAAATGCTGGGGCAACATATCAGCGTGCGATGACGACTCTTTTCCATGATATGATGCATAAAGAGATCGAAGTTTATGTTGACGATATGATTGCCAAATCCCAGACGGAGGAAGAGCATCTGGTGAATCTGCTGAAGTTATTTAAAAGGCTTAGGAAGTTCAGGCTGAGGCTGAACCCTAACAAATGCACCTTCGGGGTGAGGTCGGGTAACTGCTGGGGTTTATCGTAAGCGAAAGAGGAATAGAGATCGATCCTGCTAAAATAAAAGCGATTCAAGAAATGCCGACGCCTAAAACCGAAAAAGAGGTGCGCGGGTTTTTAGGGAGGTTGAACTACATCGCTCGGTTCATATCTCACCTAACTGCTACGTGTGAACCATTATTCAAGCTGTTGAAGAAAGATCAAGCTGTAACATGGAACGAAAATTGTCAGAAGGCGTTCGATAAAATAAAGCAGTATTTGCAGGAGCCTCCTATTTTGATACCCCCAGTGGCAGGGAGACCCTTGATCATGTATTTGACGGTTCTTGAGGGAAGTATGGGTTGTGTTCTCGGTCAACACGACGAGACAGGAAGAAAAGAGCATGCGATCTACTACTTGAGTAAGAAATTTACAGATTGTGAATCCCGATACTCAATGCTTGAGAAAACTTGTTGCGCGCTAGCCTGGGCCGCCAAGCGTTTGAGGCAATACATGCTGAATCATACAACCATGCTCATCTCAAAGATGGATCCTATCAAATATGTATTCGAAAAGCAGGCGTTGTCAGGGAGAATTGCCCGTTGGCAGATGGTCTTGACTGAATATGACATTCAATACGTCTCGCAAAAGGCTATAAAGGGGAGTGTGCTGTCTGAGTATTTGGCTGAGCAACCTATTGAAGATTACCAATCGATGAGGTTTGATTTTCCTGACGAGGATATCATGTACCTAAAGATGAAAGATTGTGAAGAGCCGTTGCCAGACGAAGGACCAGAGTTGGGTTCCAAATGGAAGATGATATTTGACGGAGCTGTAAATGCTTACGGTAGCGGAATAGGGGCAATCATCACTACTCCACACGGGTCGCACATCCCGTTTACTGCCCGATTGACCTTTGCCGTTACCAATAATGAGGCCGAATACGAAGCTTGTATAATGGGGCTTGAAGAAGCCATTGATTTGCGAATCAAGAATTTAGACGTATACGGAGACTCAGCTCTGGTGGTGAATCAGATCAAAGGGGAATGGGAGACACGTCAGCCCAACTTGATACATTACATGAACTATGCAAGGAGATTGTTGCCTTTCTTCGACAAGGTTGAATTACATCACGTACCGCGGGCAGAGAATCAAATGGCTGACGCCCTGGCCACTTTGTCTTCCATGTACAAAGTCAACTTCTGGAACGAGGCTCCCCGAATCGTTATCTCTCAGCTTGACAGACCAGCTTATGTATTTGCTATTGATGAAGCGTCTGATGATAAACCATGGTATTTCGATATCTTTAATTTCCTGAAGAATAAAGAGTATCCGGCTGGGGCATCCAGTCAAGATCAGAAGACTCTCAGGAGATTAGCGGGTAATTTCTATTTGAATCCGGATGGCGTCTTATACAGAAGAAACCACGACTTGGTACTATTGCATTGCGTAGATGAAAAAGAGGCAAAGCTGCTCATGGAGGAAATACATGAGGGAACCTTTGGTACGCATGCTGGCGGGCATGCTATGACGAGAAAGCTGCTGCGGGCAGGTTATTTTTGGCTGACTATGGAGACTGATTGTTTCAAGTTCGCAAGGAAGTGCCACAAGTGCCAAATTTATGCTGATAAGATTCATGTGCCTCCGAGTCCCCTGAATGTAATGTCATCTCCGTGGCCATTCTCGATGTGGGGAATCGATATGATTGGAAAGATCGAGCCGACGGCTTCTAATGGACACCGGTTCATTCTCGTAGCAATTGATTACTTCACCAAGTGGGTGGAAGCGGCGTCCTACGCCAATGTAACGAAGCAAGTGGTGGCTAGATTCATCAAGAGAGATATCATTTGCCGATACGGGATCCCCGAGCGGATAATCACGGACAACGGTTCGAACCTGAACAACAAAATGATGAAGGAGCTCTGTCAGAATTTCAAGATCGAACATCATAACTCCTCCCCGTACCGACCCAAGATGAATGGCGCTGTTGAAGCGGCCAATAAGAATATCAAGAAGATTGTGCAGAAAATGGTGGTGACCTATAAGGATTGGCACGAGATGCTACCTTTCGCTTTGCACGGTTATCGTACGACGGTACGCACATCAACCGGGGCAACCCCGTTCTCGTTAGTATACGGAATGGAGGCGGTATTACCATTGGAAGTAGAGATCCCTTCTCTGAGGGTATTGCGAGACGTTCAGCTGGACGAGGCAGAATGGGTAAAAGACAGGATGAATCAACTGAGTTTGATGAATGAGAAGAGGCTAGCTTCTCTAGCATATGGTCGTTTGTACCAGAACCGAATGAAGAAAGCATATGATAAGAAGATACATCCGCGAAGCTTTCAGACTAGCGACCTTGTGCTGAAAAGGATTCTCCCACCGCAAGCAGATCACAGGGGCAAGTGGACCCCCAACTTCGAAGGGCCATACGTTGTCAGGAAAGTCTTTTTAGGAGGAGCGTTGTTGTTGTCCACTATGGACGGTGAAGACTTTACGTCACCTGTGAATTCAGACGCAGTTAAAAAATACTTTGCTTAAAATAGACCCGCTGGACAGAAAAAAAGAGAGTCCAGGCAAAAATGGGGCATCCTGGCGAACCAAAAACAGAATAAAAGGTTCGGGCAAAAGTTAGGGATAAAATTGAGAAAATGTACACCCGCGAAGTTGAAAACCTACACTGGGCGGCTTCGGCAAAAAGGGGTATCCCGGTGAATTGAAAACCCGTAAAGGGCGGTTCACGCAAAAGTTAGGGATTTATAAAGCAAATGACTGCGGTCCGAATTGGATATTACAGTGAGCATCAGTGCGGGAGAATACCTGAGGGGTCGATTATCAGGTACAACCTCTTCGGAAGAGTGAATACCGGGAAAGCATTAGAGTCGGATGAGTCATAGGAGGATCAGTTCGTGGTGTTCATCTGCATCCCGTTGCCGACATGTGTACAAAATTTAATTTGTCAAAATATTTATGCTTACTGTGCATACTTGTATATTTGCTCTGCGTAGCTTCCTCATTTCAGGAGTTACATCCCGTGTACAAAACTCCGCCCATTCAGGGGCCCAATCAATAAAATATGTTATTCAGTACTTGATGCTGGTTCTTTACTGTTTTGTGCATGACAAAGCGCCTAAGTTTACTGAAACTAGCATGTGTATAACATCACTGGCCCTTGCCAACAATTGCTAAAGCTTTGAATTAACTGAAAATAATGTCACTAACCTGAATTGATTCGGTTGTATAGATTTGTCTTGCCTTGTTTGTGTCGTTTCAGGGTTCATAGCCGTACGAGGAAGAGGACCAAGAGACTGCAGTGATAAAAGACTCGACCCTCACGCAGGTCATGCATGTTCTTCTTGAAGAAGGATCGAATTCCCCAGCTAGTTGTAGCCTATCCAGAAGGCCTGCTCCAATAAAGCCAGTTATCCTCAGCAGAATTGGCGATTCCAAAATTGTAGGCTATATTCGGACAGTGCATCTCAAGTAGAATGGTTTAGCCACAGAAGATTAATATTTGTGAGCTGTATTCAGGCAGTTTACCTTTCCCCGCAGGGTCATTTATTCTCCCTCAGTGGGGTCAGTTGATTTCCCCCAAGAGAATCATCCCATCCCCAGCGGAATTCTCTTTGCAAGTGTTTTCATTCCTCCCAGTGGAACTTGAAGATTAAGACTCTCCCCGGAAGAGTTGGTGTGGGTCCTGGCATTTATTTTGTCAGAATACCGTGTGATATTTGTTCACTTTCCAGCAGAAATCCAATCGTACTGTGCACATCTGCTATTCCTCAGCAGAGTTATATTCCCCAGCAGGATGCTACTTCAACAAGGTGTTTGGTTCAAGTTCCGTTTCCCAGCTGAGTCGACTTCATCTTTCCAGCGTTTATTTTGCTGGAATGATTCTGTAGCATCCGACTATCCTCAGCAGAGTCGGCATCATCTGCAGCATTTATTTTGTTGAAGCAGTTCCTGTATCTCAGCAGCTCGAGACTGCATTTGCATTGGCATATAGTGTCCTATTCGCATTCACCAAATAAAGGCGTAGCATTCCCCCGTCGAAGGGAGCATTGCATCATTGTCAAACACACGCATTTTTGAAACATAAACTAGGTTGGCCAACCGTTTGTTTCAAGTATTGTTTCTCGTGCAGGTAGAAAGAGCCCTTGCTCAAGTGAATCAAAAAGCAGCTTTGGCGCTACTCCCCACAGAGTCAGCAGGATAAGTTTCCCCTTATCCCCAAGCAGAACTATTGGTCATCAAAGGATTCATGAATCAGAATTTCAGAGGCTACCGCCGGGTATCAGAACAGGCATCCGGAAGTTTGGTTTCCAAATGTCCCCAGTAGAGTCAGCTTCAAAGTTGTTGTCACGTCAGTGATAAGAAGTTTGCGGACCAATGGAAGGATGAGTCCTAACGTGGACAATTTTATTGACGGGATTTCTTTGTGCTAGAGAATATTGTTGGAATGTGGAGTCCTAATGTGGACATTTCCTCAGGTCGACGATGTGTGTTAGTCCTAACGTGGACAGGTTCGAGTTCTCGGTGTTGATTGAGTGTGGAGTCCTGACGTGGACAAAGTTCGTTACTCTTCGTGTTGGTGTCCTAACGTGGACAATTTATTTCCAACGAATAGCTTTATTTGTAATGGTGAAAGGGGTGTCCTAATGTAGACAAGTTTGTAGTTCTTTGTGTCGTCAAAACGCGAGAATCCTGACGGCGACAATTTTATCCTTCTTCGTGTTATTGGCAAAATGTGTGTCCTGACGTGGACGGGGTTTATTTCCCCAGCAAGTCGAAGACGCGCGAGTCCTGACGTGGACAGGTTCTATTATTTCATCAGATGAAGATGTGAGTCCTTACGTGGACGAATCAAAATATGTTTCCGTACGTGGAAAGATTGTATTCCTTACGTGGACAAATCGAAAGATGGAGATTCCTTACGTGGAAAGATATATTCCTTACGTGGAAAGTGTAGTCCTGACGTGGACAAATCCAGACAAAAGTTTATTCCTAACGTGGAAGAATGTTATTCCTAACGTGGAAAGTTCAGTCCTGACGTGGGCAGATTCAGATCAAGTTGGTTTCCTTACGTGGAAAAGAAGCGATGTATTCCTTACATAAAAAGGTGAGTCCTGACGTGGACAGTATTATTCTTAACGGGGAACGGTTATTCCTTACGTGGAAAGGTGAGTCCTAACGTGGACGGTGGTATTCCTAACGTGGAATAGTTCATTCCTAACGTGGACAATTTATCTCTGACGAGAAGGCAGACGAGCCATCCCCAGCAAAGTTGTTGAAGTTTTTCCGAGTTGACAGCAGATAGAGTCCTGACGTGGACAAGCAAAGGACGAAGTTTCCGATGATTCAATCTTTTTCAGGATGATGAGAAGAATCCCCAGCACGGTCGCACGAGATCAGTGGGTTGTCGTAACAGTCAGATTCAGCCGATGAATGTCGTTCCCCAAGCAGTGGCGCAGTTTATTTCTGCGGTTGGCAAATTTCTGGGTTCCTAGTATTCAACCGTCTCGTACCGCGAATGTCTGAAGGCTCCGGGCTCTTCACCCAATCGGGTCCAAGTCGCTTGAATAGGGGCAGCTGTTGCACCCCAAAATTTGCTCAACCTTATTCACTTGGTTTATGTTTCAATATCATTAGCATTTGCATATAGAGTCATGTACATAGTCTACTCATCTGCATAACATAAGCATAACAAGTCATCCAACAGGGGACCAAGCATTATTCTCATCTCTAGGATCCTATCAAGAGGTTACTATTCAAATTCAATCTCATTCAAGTCATCAGAGAAGAAATGGAAGCCTAAGAAGTCATTGGATCAAGCAGTTCATCTATCTCCTGGCTGAGGGTATCTGGGGATCATCAAGGAAAGTATGAGCTGTGAATTGAAGGCATGGGGAGTATCTAGACATCATGGGAGACTTGGAAAGTCATTTGGAGAAGGAGACAAGTCATTGGTGTGATCACAAGTATTGCAGTTGAAGACAGTCAACTAAGGTTTCATCTGGGTCAACCCTGGGTCAACCCTGGGTCAACCCTAGGTCAAAGGATTGTGGGAGAGGCATTAAGGGCTATTGAGGAGATGTGGAGTTCATCATTTGACATGGAGAATAAGGATATGTTGTTGTGCTAAGAAGAATTCAAGAGAAATCAAGGAGAAGAGGAGTTTCTAAATTAGGGTTTCTATGTAAAATCCCCTAGTTTAGGTCAAACTTCCAAGCAAGATAAGTCAAAATGCAAGCTTCAAATGGATCCCTGGCCAACATGAAACTTGTATAGGATCTCAAGACCTTCAATTTGAGTGGTGGAAGACATCAAGGAGATTTATAGAACTCAAGTTATGGTCCTTGCAAGTTACAGGTCATCTGAGGTATCTGAAATTTTGTCTGTGAAAGTGACTTGACTTCCAAGCAATGTTTACCCTTCAAGGAGATTTCAAATGAATTTCTGGTCAACATAAGAGTTGTTCCTCATTGTCTTAGCTTTCTATAATGGTATAGTATGCCTTTATAGGATGTGTGGAACTCTACTTATGGTCTTGGCAAGCAAAGGGTATTTTGGTCATTTGTGAATTACAGGTCATTTTAACCTATGCCCAAAACTCATATAAGGAAGCTTCAAATGGAAAACTTTACAACACAAAACTTGTTCCAAATGACATTTTGAGTCTAGAAAAGTGACCATGAGAGACTGGAAAGATTCATAGCACAAGGTTTCAAAATTGTTGGATTTAATGATTAAAAATGGCCTTAAAAATGAGATTTTTCATATCTTGGCCAAATGAAGCAAAATTATAGGTCATTTTGAATGGAAAGATCATTTTAAAGACATTGGCTAAAGTATAATTTTGAGCTTAGTTCATTTTTTAAGAGTTATCCATGGTTGCTTGCAATAAAAGAAACATAAACCAAATTCAAGGGAAAGAATGCAAGGGAAACTTCTCCAAGTTTCTAGGAGGTTCTAACCTCATGTATATATTGGTGTGAGGTGGTTCATGCCATGGTTGGTGATTCCATTTGTTCAAAAACCTCAAGTTTTACACACTTTCTCATTTTTGCATAAGCTTCACAAACTCTCCATAATCTCCATCAATTCTCACTGTTCTTGATTTGATCATCATCTAGATCATTCATAGGTCAGAATTGTATCAAAGAATTGGTTGAATTGGTCAAAGATTGTACCATTCATCTTCTTCATCCAACTTGCAAGAAGGTTTCAAGCCCAAGATTCAGGAGGTTTACACACGAATCATTGCATACAGAACTCTTAATTCAAGACACTGAGCAAGTCCCAATCACTGCAAGCATCAAATTCAGAGAGTTGCATAGCTATTTCTCCATTTTTCAACAGGTTGGTATCTCTGCTCGATTTTCATAGTTTAGGTAGCATGATAAGGTTTTGATAGTGTAGAATGGTTAAGATAGGATAGAGGACTGAGTATGATGAGTTTGGAGAAGTTTCAAGGAGTTTGATCATGGTGCATAAATTCTGTTAAGGTCCATAGCACGTGGGATATAGCATGATAATTCATTGTATGTGGTTTGAAATGATCAGGATGAGGTGTAGATTAGTTTAGGATGAGTTTTGGCAAGAATTGAAACATTTGATAGCAGGTGATAATGGTGGATGTCATCTGTTGCACCTATCGGGTTTGGAGATTGGACGAGTTTTAGGAGAATCTAACACCATGGCTGTGTAGAGGGTGAGGAGGAGAGTAATTTTTGTCTTTGGATCGTGTTAATTCATGGAGAGATTAGGGAGAAAGAAGGACTGGAAGTTCTGTGCATGGAAGGGGGATTTTCAGAAACCCTAGGGCTCGTTGGGGACGATGACCCTCAGCCCTCAGATCTTTCCCAGATGTTGACTTAATCCTCTCATCGTGTGGCTGCTGTTGGATTTCAAAACGGAGGGAGAATTCAAAATGTGAAACGCTGCGTTTCACTAATGGTACCGTTCTGGGCTTTGGATCCAAATGACTATCCACACCCCCGTTTTGTTAAGCCCAACCAAATGAACGTGACTCACTTGCTAAATGCACCGAAACCTTTTCATTTTTTTGGCATTTTTTCCATTAATTTCCTGAAGCGCGTTGGGCCTAGTGATATTATTATTCGCGCCCCCTCATCTCAGCCCACCATGGATTTCAACTGGGCGTCCCTGCTACTTTCACCCCCTCCCCTTATTTCTTTATATTTCTTTTTAATTTCTTTTCATTTTTTCATGCATTTTATAAAAATCACATAAAATTGAAAAATCATTATTTTTTGATGATTCTTTTTGCATAATTTTCTTTGAAGAGTCTAGAAAATTATAAAAAATAAAAATTGCATTTTATTTTTTATTTTATATTTTTCCCATATTTTCCAAATAAATAGCCTTTTAAATAGTTTCATTTCATATATAAATTTGTTAATTTTTGTTCTAATCAATGCTTTAATATTTTTTGTCCATTCTTCTTAGGTTGTTTAGTTTAGATATTCAACTTATGGATGCAATTTAATTCATATTTTTAGAAGTTAGTTTTAGGTGATTAGTTCAGGTGTAAACAACATGAACAAATTAGGGTTTTAAGTGATAACTTAGGTGAATTAATTCCTTTCCCTTAGGACTTAGGGATTAAATAGTTTAGCTATGGGACTATAGGGGCTATGGGTAGTTATTAGATCCCCTTAGAAAAGTCAGGATTCCCCTACTGCTATTAATATACTGTCTATATTTGTCTGATTGGTGTGGTGTGCCCTCTGGGGGTTACTGTTTGTCTGTGTGGGTATTGGGATTGTCTAGGGATTGGGAAAGCTAAAGACTGAAGATGATGAAGCCATTGGAGATCCAGAGACTGAAGACCAACTTCCAGAGTTGGAGAGGAGATTTTTGCCATCAGCTGTTAGGGAGATTAGGGTTTAGGAACTAGGCAGAGCTCTAGGTTAGAAAGTTTGACTCTCAAACATGGAAGGTTTTGACTGCCTCCATTCCTCTCTGTGATACAGAGTCTCTCTGAGACACTCACCCCCTTCCTTTGGAAGGCTTGGTGCTATTGTCTGAGGGATAGAACTCTTGAGAGAAAATGTCTTATGTGTTAGTAGCAGTTGGTTTACCATCATTGGTAGTCAACCAATTGCTTAACACCCAATCCACTCTGGTGATTGATCCCTCAGCTTGGAGGATAGGACCTGAAGAAAAGCCATTGTATGCTGAAGATTGTCAGCCAGAGCCCTTGCTTGAAGATTGTGAAGATGGAGGCTGCTGCTGACTGAAGCTTGTAGCTGATTGGAGATGACTTGAAGATGGATATTGATGCAGAGCTGTTGTGGCTGTTTATTTTGCTGTATTTCATTTCTGATGTATTGATTGGTTTTCCTGACTGTATTGTTTGCTGTTTACCCTGTTGGGTTGAAGGTGAAGCCTGTTCACTTTTGCCCATTGTTTTCCAGGTTCGAGGTCGAGTGGGACTCCCTTGCCTCGCTTGTACTGTTGCATTCATGCATTTTACTGTTTTACTGTATATATCTGATATTGTTTCTGTTCCCGTCTATTCCCTTAGGATCTCTGTTTCTCTCTGCGCAGGAGAGGAGCATGATAGACATTAGGTCTTAACCCATGCATGATAACACTAGGTTAGTTTGATTCCCTTTTCAACCGTAGGTTAGAGTTCTGTCTCTTCTTCCTCAAAACAAACAGAAAAATAAAATAAGATTTCAAACATAATAAAAAACACTTCTTCCGTAAAAGAATGTGAACTCATCAAGACGTCATTTTTGTCTGCCGGGACTGCTAATCAAGAAAACCTTTTTCAGAAGGAATAAAATCAACCAAGACAGACTTGTGTCGTACGTGGCCCGAACTACGTTTGCTCTGATCTTTCATGCTGTATGAAAGTACGTAGGCATAGGATGTGATATCCTAGCGAGCAACCTTCCCCTCCTTTCCCGTAGGTAGGCGAACTACGTTGACTCTGATTTCTCGTTCCAGGCGGGAATACGTAGGCATAAAGTGCGATACTTTGCCGAGTCATTTTTATTTTCATTTTATTTTCTTTTAACCCCTAACCTGTAGAATAGATAGAATAACAATCCATATCCGAAAACAAGCGTGGATCCCGTCGAGTACGACGGACGTGAGGGGTGCTAATACCTTCCCCTTGCGTAACCGACTCCCGAATCCAGGTTTTGGTTGCGACGACCATACCTTTCCCGTGTTGTGCGAGGTTTACTCTAAGCGTTTCCTTTCCCTCCCGTGGGATAAATAACGCATGGTGGCGACTCTTCTGTTCAGCCGGCGCCGATTTTCGCAGTAGCGACAGCTGGCGACTCTGCTGGGGATCCAACGTCCCCTGGCTACTAAGGACTGCGATAGTTCTTATGCATTTGGGATCCAACGTCCCTTAAGAGAGTCAATCCTAACGCTTGTTTTTCCGTCGAGGATTTTGTATGGATTTATATTTCTGACCTTTATTTTCAGCTTTCTATATATTGATTATTATTGCTGTATTAGGGTGTGACGGGTGTTCTGGTATTGAGTGAGAAGCCGGACCTGGGCTTGAGTGCACCTAGAATTAGAGTAGAGATTAGTTGGCGCCCGCTTGCTTTGCTTGCTTTGGTGTCCCGCGAAATCTACACTCAGACGAGGTTCCTCTGGTTGGCCTCCTGCCCCTTCCTTTGGTTGGCGTGGGTTGCTGGTTAGTGGAATTGTCGACTCTGGGGACCGATCATTTGGAAGTTGGCTAAGTGAGGCCTCTTCAGGATTTGATGATGCCACTCCTTCTGGGAATCGTATCATCAACCCTGAAAGTCTGTGACGCCAACGACCGCATAGGATGTCATACCTTTGTCATTTACTAGGACATCCACCTGTGAGAGGGTTTGGGGATATGCAGGTAACTAGACCTTCAGATACCGGTTGTTTCTTGATCAGAGATCCTGGGTATTTATGAGTTATGAGGTCTGTCAGAGACCATTTTGGAGATGTGTTACGAGATCTGTCAGAGACCAGTTGGATAGTTCTGAGGTCTGTTGGAGACCATTTTGGAGATGTGTTATGAGGTCTGTCAAAGACCAGTTGAGGAGTTCTGAGGTCTGTCAGAGACCTATTGGAGGTATGATTTGAGGTCTATCAGAGACCAGCCAGGGTTATGCTGTGGGTCTGTCAGAGACCATTTTTTGGATCTCTGTGTTAGGTCTATCTGAGACCAGGGTTTGAGGACTTCTAGAGAATCTATCTGAGACTTCTTGATATGGTTCAGGCTATTCAGCTACGGCAGTTGGTCCCCGTTGCATGTTACTCGCATTGCATTTGCATACTCATCATCATTGCATCCCACTAACGTGTGTCTGTGCTGCAGGTGCATTTGCATTTCCCGAGTTCTAGTGTCCGGATTTCTGAGTGTTTGATCATGGCCAGCTTAAGAAGGACAGTCGCTTACAAACTGCCTACTCCTGAGGTCGTCCCCCTGCTTGGGTTGATCTCTCTGGCTGATGAGGATGTTCGTAGGAGCTTCAGAATGAGCTATGGAAGACTATTGAGATTGGTGCGCAAACCCACGGAGATAGAGCTAGACGGGCTGTACGCTTTGATGCAATTCTATGATCCCGCGTTGAGATGTTTTACGTTTGCTGATTTCATTATGGGGCCTACCATTGAGGAGTATGTGGAGTTTACTGAGTTACCCGTGCAGAACCAGGTTCCATTCATTCATTCTGGCATTAAGCCCAAGCCGGAAGACTTGGCCAAGGCTTTGCATGTGGATGCTTCTGAACTGTTGACAACTGTTTCCCGCGAAGTTCCCGGCTTCTCACTCCAATTCTTGATCGGCAAAGCTCAGGAGTACGCTAAGAGCGGATGTTGGATTGCCTTCAATGCTGTGCTGGCTCTGTGCATTTACGGCATAATACTGTTTCCCAATGTACCGGATTTTGTGGACTTCGATGCCTTCTACTTGTTTGCCGCTGGTAATCCTGTACCGACCTTGCTCGGAGATTTCTACCACTCACTGCATTATAAGAATGAGAAGGGAAGAGGAAAGAATGTTCATTTCTGTGTACCATTGCTGGATATGTGGTTTAAAAGCCACCTTCCCATGAAGGGATCTTTTGTGAAGAGTGCAACCATAGCTAGCTGGTCAGAACGCCTGATGAGGTTATCTTCCGAAGACGTTGAATGGTTTGATAGAGATCTACTGGGATCTGAGCTTATCTTCAGTTGTTCTGGGTACCCTAATGTTCCGTTGATGGGAAGGAAAGGGTGTATCAACTACAACCCTTCTCTGTTCGTCCGTCAGTTCGGATATGCGCTGAAGAGCCCACCAAAGGAGGAAGAAGTACAGGAATCTCTGTACTTCACTGGAGATGTGAAGGGGGAGTTATTGGCTAAGTTGCAGCATGCCTGGACGCGCATTAACCGAAGAGGGAAGCCGTTGTTAGGAAAGAATGATTGTCAGGCCTATGCATCTTATAGAGTTTGGATTCAGGAGAGAGCCAGTCAGTTGAGGATGCCATTTCCAGATGCACCAATTCTTGTTCCTATTCCGGTAGCGGAGCCAACTACTGTTTCTAGGGAAGCCTATGAGCAGGTTGTGAGAGAAAAAGAAGCCTTGTTGAAGATCAACGAAGGGTTAGAGCAGGAGCTAGCCCAAATACGCAGCGAGAAAAACAAGGCCGTGTATGCTTTCCAACAGCAGATTGAGCTAATGAACAGATTAGGCGCTGAGTTGACTGAGGAGAGGAAGAAGCGCGAACGTCTGGGGCAAGAGTTCAGAAGTTCCCATGACATGCTTGAATCCAAGAAGAAAGCGCTTGACATCGCTCACCGAGAGATCTCCTCTGGCAATAAGACTTGGAATGCCACGCTCACCAACAATAAGAAGAGGGAGGATAAGTTAAAGCAGCAAATCTCCGACCTCGAAGAGCAGTTGAAGTCCAGCATCAAGAAGTGTGAAGAAGAGGTGATGACCCGGTACAGTCTCCAGAACGCACTAAACAAGGCCATCAAGGGCAGAGATGAAGCTGTGTCTCAGAAGCGTAAACTAGAAGATCGCTTCGGAGATGGGGCATGGGAAGAAACTGCCGAAGACGTACGCCGTGTTCTTAAGAAAAGGAACCAACTTGTTGAAGGGCTGCTTGATCGACCAAGTCATCCGGAGACTAAGAAGTTGCTAGAGGAGTATCAGACTTATGGGAGGATTTGATCACTTCATGTAGTAACTTGTATGCTTTATTTGCATAGTGCTGACCATCACCAGGATTGTTGGTTGAGGTCATGCCTTCTTGTTGTACTCTCAGTGATATTGTATTCTTGGTTTATTGGTTTCTCAGCAATATATGAGGCTTTCTGTGATTCAGCCCCGATCTTTATATTGTTAGCACTGTCACTGCACCGACACCTTCACACTAGAATCGGGGAATGAATTTCCCTAATGAACAGACACACACATTGCATTGCATTCATATTCATATTGCATTACAGGTAATCTTTGAATGGTGTCTTATTTCCTGCTCTGTACCAGGTACTTTTCAGGATTGCAGATCAGCACCCGCACCGCTATTCTACCCGCACCAACTGTTGAAGAATCATGGATCAAATGCAGAACGAGATGCAAGATGTGCGCGAGAAGCTCGCTCTCTTCATGCAGACCATGGAAGCTATTGAAAAAGGTCAGGAAAATTTGCAAGCCATGGTCCAACCTCTGTTGGCCCGCAATGCTGGTCACGGTAATGAGGATCATCAGTCCGTACGGGTCGATACTGTTCATGGAGATGGCACTCCCACGCCAGTGGCTCCACCTGTAGTCAATATACCTGCTGCTAATATCAACAACGCTACCGCTGCTGTGAACGGTAACGTCGGAGTTGGGAATGAGACTGCTGTCCATAACGTTGGGCTTGGTGATGTCAACTTGGGTGATAATATGGGAGGCAATGGCTTTGTCAATGCTGGGTTCGGATTCAACGATCAGGGATTCGATAATGCGGGGAAATATGGTTTCAATGCTCAAGGCTTTGGGCAAGATGGTTATGGTGTGGCCAATCAGGGCTACGGAGGTTTTGGAAATGGAAACGGCGCTGGGTTTATGGCTTTTGGGCCTGCTGGAGGTGTTCAGGGATACGGCAAAAGAGGCCGAGGTCCGGGGATGAATCAGATCAGGGCTGGACGTAATAATGGATATGACGGGTATGGAGCTGGGAATGGTATGTGGCAAGAAGATCAGCAGGAGGACGCTTTCTCCGGCGGAGGTTTCGAAGGGCCGATGGATGACTCCTAGAAGATCAGAATGCTAGAAGAGCAGATGAGGGGGGTCCTGAACCAAAGTGTTGTGGGCTTGGACATGGCAACAATGGGTCTGGTACCTGGTTTGAGGGTGCCAATCAAATTCAAAGCTCCTGCGTTTGATAAGTATAAAGGGGACACATGTCCGAAAGTGCACGTACGAGCTTATTACAGAAAGATGTCGGCATACTCAACTGATGAAAGAATGCTAATGCATTTCTTTCAAGATAGTCTGTCGGGTCCTTCCCTAGAGTGGTATATGGGATTGGAGCCAACCGATATCAAGACATGGAAGCAATTGGCAGAGGCATTTGTAGCCCACTACAAGTATAACAGCGACTTGGCGCCCAATCGGGTCCAATTGGCGGGGCTGTCGCAGAAGAAGGGAGAGAGCTTTAAAGAGTACGCGCAAAGGTGGCACGATATGGCTGCCAGGGTCCGTCCTCCTGTAGAAGATAAGGAAATGAATGACATGTTTGTCGGCACATTCACAGGCTTGTTTCATGACATGCTGTTTCACACATCTCTGGCCAGTTTTTCGGACCTAATTCTGATGGGAGAAAAGATTGAGCGTAACATTAAGCAAGGAAAATTCCAGGCTGAGGAATCAACTGCATCTGGTAGTAATAGGAAGGCTTTTGGTGGGCGCCGTCAGGGCGAGGCAAGCGCAGTGTTTGGAGGCCGAGGCCGAGGCAGGGGACGAAACCAATATCATCAGCCGCAGCAGGTGGCGAGTGTTACTATCCCGTATCAGCAACAACCACCTCAACAACAACAACCGTCTCAGCAGCAGCCAATGCAGCAGCAGCAGCAGCCACAGCAGGGTGCGCAGCAGGCTCAGCGAAGATTCCAGGGTAGTAAACCAAGAAGAGTGTTTGAGAAGCCTCCCTCGACGTATGCTGATTTGTTGCAGACACTGTTGGGTTTGAATCTGGTAGAGAAGAGAACTTTGGCACCGATAACGGGAACTCCTCCGTATGGCTATGATGCAAGCAGGCACTGTGAGTTTCATTCTGGGGCTCCGGGCCACGATATAGAAGGTTGCCATGCTTTTAAGCATGTTGTGCAGGATCTTTTGGACAATAAGACTATCAATTTCGGAACGGCAGGTCCGAATATAGTGCAGAAACCCATGCCTAATCATGGGGCAAACGTCATTCTGATTGAGGAAGGGTTGAATCTGATTATGAATGTCGACGATTTGAAGACACCTCTGAGCGAGATAAAGAGCAAATTGTTGCAAGGGGGTGTTTTTCCAGGGTGTGACGAGTATTGCTTAGAATGCTGGACCCTAGCTGGGGGGTGTGGTGATTTGAAGAAAGGCATTCAGGCTTTAATTGATGGGGGCACATTGCAGTTTGACCGAGCAGCAACTGAAGAGCCGGCAGGGGCAGTGGCAGATGATCAGAGTGATATGGCCACTGTAACGATTCCTCGAAAGACAATCACTATTGCCGCACCAGCTCAGCGACCACCGATCACCATAATTAAGGCCGGACCAATCCCGTACGAAAACACGAAATCAGTCCCATGGTCATATGGGTTGGAGGTGTATTGTGACGGGATAAAGATTGATGTTAATAAGCAGCCAGCCGAGACTGTGGATAATGTTGTTGGTTCAGGAGGTATGACAAGGAGTGGTAGGATCTTCATATCACCTGAAGTGGAGGCCGAAAGATTAGCAAAAGGAAAAGGGAAAGTGGTTGAGAATGTTCCGGTGCAAGCCAGCGAAAAAGAAGCGACATCGAAAGATGTAGAAGAATTCATGCGCTTGATTCGGAAAAGTGATTATAAAATTGTGGAGCATCTGCAGCAGACGCCGTCCAAAATATCCATCTTGTCATTGCTCTTATGTTCGGAAGCTCACAGAAATGCTTTGCTGAAAGTCCTGGATACTTCTTTTGTACCTCAAGACGTCTCCGTGAATCAGCTGGAAGGAGTGTTGGCACATGTGAATGCAGGCCACAGCTTGGGCTTTACCGACTTCGATTTGACCCCGAAAGGGAGAGATCATAATATGGCGCTGCACGTATCTGTCGAATGTAGAGGATCAGTAATGTCGCATGTATTGGTCGACACCGGATCATCTTTGAATGTGCTGCCCAAGAAGGCGATGATGAAACTGGATGTTAGAGGAATCTTGTGCACGCCCAGCGACTTGGTAGTCAGAGCGTTTGATGGCACGCGGAGAACAGTCTTTGGATCGATCACATTGCCTCTACAGGTGGGGCCGGAGGTGTTTGCAACTGAGTTTTATATCATGGATATACAGCCTGCGTACAGCTGCTTGCTTGGAAGACCCTGGATTCATGGGGCGGGGGCAGTCACGTCTACCCTACATCAGAAGTTGAAATATATGGTCGGAGACAGCGTAGTCACCGTATGCGGAGAAGAAGACATCCTGGTCAGCCATCTGTCGTCATTTAAATATGTGGAGGTCGACGGAGAGATCCACGAAACACCCTGCCAGGCATTTGAAGGGTTGCGCATCAAGGACAAAGGTCCCGGGCCGAGCAAAGTGCCAGAGATAGCCGTCTCATCTTATAAAGAAGCTCAAGCTCTAGTGGAAGCAGGAGAAGCAAAGGGCTGGGGCAAAGTGCTGGACATTCCTGTGAAGATGGACCGGTTCGGGCTGGGATACCAACCGTCGTCATCAACACCTGCTGTGGGAGCACCCCGTTTCAGAGGGCCAATCACCATCTCTGCCAGTGGAGTGCGTCATGAAACCATCAATGCTACTTCGGAGTCTGACGAAGGAGACAGCGACTGTGATATGGATGCCTGGATTCAGCCAAGCACGCCAGGACAAGGACTGTGCAACTGGTCTATTCAGGAGCTTGTTCCTGTGACTCTTAAACAGTAATGCTTTGCTTTATTAATTGTTGAATAATCTGATGTCTTGCCCGGGGCATCAGGATTTGCTTAGGGCTGTGTTGTTATGAACATTGCATGTTGATCATTAAATAAATGGCGTTTTTTCATGTGCAAATACTGTAATCTCTGTCTTTCTTGTTTTATATTTTTCAATAAAATGGCAACGTGGTTATTCGCTTTATACGCATTTTGAAGCACTTAACCATTCCTTTTGCAGGATAACATTTTCAGATGACGTCCTTGAACCACCTATAACTCGTCCCGACTTTGAACACCCGGTATTTCAGGCCGAAGAAGAGGTTGTCGAAGATAGCGACGTTCCTGAAGAACTGTCTTGGTTGGTGAAGCAAGAGGAAAGAGCCATCCTGCCTCACGACGAGGTCATCGAAATTATCAACTTGGGGTCGGAAGGGGTTGAGAAGAATATCCGCATCGGGGCCGCACTGCAGGGTGATATCAAGCGAAAACTGGTTGAAATGCTCCGAGAATATAGTGATGTATTCGCTTGGTCATATGAAGATATGCCGGGGCTCGATACAGATATGGTTGTGCATCGCCTGCCACTGAAAGAAGATTGCCCGCCAGTCAAACAAAAGCTTCGCAGAACTCGACCAGACATGGCAGTGAAGATCAAAGAGGAAGTTCAAAAACAGTGGGACGCTGGTTTCCTAGCTGTGACAAAGTATCCCTCATGGGTTGCTAACATCGTACCAGTGCCAAAGAAAGATGGCAAGGTTCGAATGTGCGTGGATTATAGAGATTTGAATAGAGCAAGCCCAAAAGACGATTTTCCACTTCCTCACATTGACGTGTTAGTTGATAATACTGCTCAATACTCCGTATTCTCCTTCATGGATGGCTTTTCAGGCTATAATCAGATTAAAATGGCGCTAGAGGATATGGAGAAAACCACTTTCATAACGCCTTGGGGAACATTTTGCTATAAAGTGATGCCCTTTGATTTGAAAAATGCTGGGGCAACATATCAGCGTGCGATGACGACTCTTTTCCATGATATGATGCATAAAGAGATCGAAGTTTATGTTGACGATATGATTGCCAAATCCCAGACGGAGGAAGAGCATCTGGTGAATCTGCTGAAGTTATTTAAAAGGCTTAGGAAGTTCAGGCTGAGGCTGAACCCTAACAAATGCACCTTCGGGGTGAGGTCGGGTAAACTGTTGGGGTTTATCGTAAGCGAAAGAGGAATAGAGGTCGATCCTGCTAAAATAAAAGCGATTCAAGAAATGTCGACGCCTAAAACCGAAAAAGAGGTGCGCGGGTTTTTAGGGAGGTTGAACTACATCGCTCGGTTCATATCTCACCTAACTGCTACATGTGAACCATTATTCAAGCTGTTGAAGAAAGATCAAGCTGTAACATGGAACGAAAATTGTCAGAAGGCGTTCGATAAAATAAAGCAGTATTTGCAGGAGCCTCCTATTTTGATACCCCCAGTGGCAGGGAGACCCTTGATCATGTATTTGACGGTTCTTGAGGGAAGTATGGGTTGTGTTCTCGGTCAACACGACGAGACAGGAAGAAAAGAGCATGCGATCTACTACTTGAGTAAGAAATTTACAGATTGTGAATCCCGATACTCAATGCTTGAGAAAACTTGTTGCGCGCTAGCCTGGGCCGCCAAGCGTTTGAGGCAATACATGCTGAATCATACAACCATGCTCATCTCAAAGATGGATCCTATCAAATATGTATTCGAAAAGCAGGCGTTGTCAGGGAGAATTTCCCGTTGGCAGATGGTCTTGACTGAATATGACATTCAATACGTCTCGCAAAAGGCTATAAAGGGGAGTGTGCTGTCTGAGTATTTGGCTGAGCAACCTATTGAAGATTACCAATCGATGAGGTTTGATTTTCCTGACGAGGATATCATGTACCTAAAGATGAAAGATTGTGAAGAGCCGTTGCCAGACGAAGGACCAGAGTTGGGTTCCAAATGGAAGATGATATTTGACGGAGCTGTAAATGCTTACGGTAGCGGAATAGGGGCAATCATCACTACTCCACACGGGTCGCACATCCCGTTTACTGCCCGATTGACCTTTGCCGTTACCAATAATGAGGCCGAATACGAAGCTTGTATAATGGGGCTTGAAGAAGCCATTGATTTGCGAATCAAGAATTTAGACGTATACGGAGACTCAGCTCTGGTGGTGAATCAGATCAAAGGGGAATGGGAGACACGTCAGCCCAACTTGATACATTACATGAACTATGCAAGGAGATTGTTGCCTTTCTTCGACAAGGTTGAATTACATCACGTACCGCGGGCAGAGAATCAAATGGCTGACGCCCTGGCCACTTTGTCTTCCATGTACAAAGTCAACTTCTGGAACGAGGCTCCCCGAATCGTTATCTCTCGGCTTGACAGACCAGCTTATGTATTTGCTATTGATGAAGCGTCTGATGATAAACCATGGTATTTCGATATCTTTAATTTCCTGAAGAATAAAGAGTATCCGGCTGCGGCATCCAGTCAAGATCAGAAGACTCTCAGGAGATTAGCGGGTAATTTCTATTTGAATCCGGATGGCGTCTTATACAGAAGAAACCACGACTTGGTACTATTGCGTTGCATAGATGAAAAAGAGGCAAAGCTGCTCATGGAGGAAATACACGAGGGTACCTTTGGTACGCATGTTGGCGGGCATGCTATGACGAGAAAGCTGTTGCGGGCAGGTTATTTTTTGCTGACTATGGAGACTGATTGTTTCAAGTTCGCAAGGAAGTGCCACAAGTGCCAAATTTATGCTGATAAGATTCATGTGCCTCCGAGTCCCCTGAATGTAATGTCATCTCCGTGGCCATTCTCGATGTGGGGAATCGATATGATTGGAAAGATCGAGCCGACAGCTTCTAATGGACACCGGTTCATTCTCGTAGCAATTGATTACTTCACCAAGTGGGTGGAAGCGGCGTCCTACGCCAATGTAACGAAGCAAGTGGTGGCTAGATTCATCAAGAGAGATATCATTTGCCGATACGGGATCCCCGAGCGGATAATCACGGACAACGGTTCGAACCTGAACAACAAAATGATGAAGGAGCTCTGTCAGAATTTCAAGATCGAACATCATAACTCCTCCCGTACCGACCCAAGATGAATGGCGCTGTTGAAGCGGCCAATAAGAATATCAAGAAGATTGTGCAGAAAATGGTGGTGACCTATAAGGATTGGCACGAGATGCTACCTTTCGCTTTGCACGGTTATCGTACGACGGTACGCACATCAACCGGGGCAACCCCGTTCTCGTTAGTATACGGAATGGAGGCGGTATTACCATTGGAAGTAGAGATCCCTTCTCTGAGGGTATTGCGAGACGTTCAGCTGGACGAGGCAGAATGGGTAAAAGACAGGATGAATCAACTGAGTTTGATGGATGAGAAGAGGCTAGCTTCTCTAGCATATGGTCGTTTGAACCAGAACCGAATGAAGAAAGCATATGATAAGAAGATACATCCGCGAAGCTTTCAGACGGGCGACCTTGTGCTGAAAAGGATTCTCCCGCCGCAAGCAGATCACAGGGGCAAGTGGACCCCCATATACGAAGGGCCATACGTTGTCAGGAAAGTCTTTTCAGGAGGAGCGTTGTTGTTGTCCACTATGGACGGTGAAGACTTTACGTCACCTGTGAATTCAGACGCAGTTGAAAAATACTTTGCTTAAAATAGACCCGCTGGACAGAAAAAAAGAGAGTCCAGGCAAAAATGGGGCATCCTGGCGAACCAAAAACAGAATAAAAGGTTCGGGCAAAAGTTAGGGATAAAATTGAGAAAATGTACACCCGCGAAGTTAAAAACCTACACTGGGCGGCTTCGGCAAAAAGGGGTATCCCGGTGAATTGAAAACCCGTAAAGGGCGGTTCACGCAAAAGTTAGGGATTTAAAAAGCAAATGACTGCGG
Organism: Lathyrus sativus; assembly: GCA_963859935.3. Lineage (NCBI taxonomy): Eukaryota > Viridiplantae > Streptophyta > Magnoliopsida > Fabales > Fabaceae > Lathyrus > Lathyrus sativus. The sequence goes on along the minus strand of OZ012735.1, from coordinate 459,082,860 downwards.
TCCGAATTGGATATTACAGTGAGCATCAGTGCGGGAGAATACCTGAGGGGTCTATTATCAGGTACAACCTCTTCGGAAGAGTGAATACCGGGAAAGCATTAGAGTCGGATGAGTCATAGGAGGATCAGTTCGTGGTGTTCATCTGCATCCCGTTGCCGACATGTGTACAAAATTTAATTTGTCAAAATATTTATGCTTACTGTGCATACTTGTATATTTGCTCTGCGTAGCTTCCTCATTTCAGGAGTTACATCCCGTGTACAAAACTCCGCCCATTCAGGGGCCCAATCAATAAAATATGTTATTCAGTACTTGATGCTGGTTCTTTACTGTTTTGTGCATGACAAAGCGCCTAAGTTTACTGAAACTAGCATGTGTATAACATCACTGGCCCTTGCCAACAATTGCTAAAGCTTTGAATTAACTGAAAATAATGTCACTAACCTGAATTGATTCGGTTGTATAGATTTGTCTTGCCTTGTTTGTGTCGTTGCAGGGTTCATAGCCGTACGAGGAAGAGGACCAAGAGACTGCAGTGATAAAAGACTCGACCCTCACGCAGGTCATGCATGTTCTTCTTGAAGAAGGATCGAATTCCCCAACTAGTTGTAGCCTATCCAGAAGGCCTGCTCCAATAAAGCCAGTTATCCTCAGCAGAATTGGCGATTCCAAAATTGTAGGCTATATTCGGACAGTGCATCTCAAGTAGAATGGTTTAGCCACAGAAGATTAATATTTGTGAGCTGTATTCAGGCAGTTTACCTTTCCCCGCAGGGTCATTTATTCTCCCTCAGTGGGGTCAGTTGATTTCCCCCAAGAGAATCATCCCATCCCCAGCGGAATTCTCTTTGCAAGTGTTTTCATTCCTCCCAGTGGAACTCGAAGATTAAGACTCTCCCCGGAAGAGTTGGTGTGGGTCCTGGCATTTATTTTGTCAGAATACCGTGTGATATTCGTTCACTTTCCAGCAGAAATCCAATCGTACTGTGCACATATGCTATTCCCCAGCAGAGTTATATTCCCCAGCAGGATGCTACTTCAACAAGGTGTTTGGTTCAATTTCCGTTTCCCAGCTGAGTCGACTTCATCTTTCCAGCGTTTATTTTGCTGGAATGATTCTGTAGCATCCGACTATCCTCAGCAGAGTCGGCATCATCTGCAGCATTTATTTTGTTGAAGCAGTTCCTGTATCTCAGCAGCTCGAGACTGCAGTTGCATTGGCATATAGTGTCCTATTCGCATTCACCAAATAAAGGCGTAGCATTCCCCCGTCGAAGGGAGCATTGCATCATTGTCAAACGCACGCATTTTTGAAACACAAACTAGGTTGGCCAACCGTTTGTTTCAAGTATTGTTTCTCGTGCAGGTAGAAAGAGCCCTTGCTCAAGTGAATCAAAAAGCAGCTTTGGCGCTACTCCCCACAGAGTCAGCAGGATAAGTTTCCCCTTATCCCCAAGCAGAACTATTGGTCATCAAAGGATTCATGAATCAGAATTTCAGAGGCTACCGCCGGGTATCAGAACAGGCATCCGGAAGTTTGGTTTCCAAATGTCCCCAGTAGAGTCAGCTTCAAAGTTGTTGTCACGTCAGTGATAAGAAGTTTGCGGACCAATGGAAGGATGAGTCCTAACGTGGACAATTTTATTGACGGGATTTCTTTGTGCTAGAGAAGATTGTTGGAATGTGGAGTCCTAATGTGGACATTTCCTCAGGTCGACGATGTGTGTTAGTCCTAACGTGGACAGGTTCGAGTTCTCGGTGTTGATTGAGTGTGGAGTCCTGACGTGGACAAAGTTCGTTACTCTTCGTGTTGGTGTCCTAACATGGACAATTTATTTCCAACGAATAGCTTTATTTGTAATGGTGAAAGGGGTGTCCTAATGTAGACACGTTTGTAGTTCTTCGTGTCGTCAAAACGCGAGAATCCTGACGGCGACAATTTTATCCTTTTTCGTGTTATTGGCAAAATGTGTGTCCTGACGTGGACGGGGTTTATTTCCCCAGCAAGTCGAAGACGCGCGAGTCCTGACGTGGACAGGTTCTATTATTTCATCAGATGAAGATGTGAGTCCTTACGTGGACGAATCAAAATATGTTTCCGTACGTGGAAAGATTGTATTCCTTACGTGGACAAATCGAAAGATGGAGATTCCTTACGTGGAAAGATATATTCCTTACGTGGAAAGTGTAGTCCTGACGTGGACAAATCCAGACAAAAGTTTATTCCTAACATGGAAGAATGTTATTCCTAACGTGGAAAGTTCAGTCCTGACGTGGGCAGATTCAGATCAAGTTGGTTTCCTTACGTGGAAAAGAAGCGATGTATTCCTTACATAGAAAGGTGAATCCTGACGTGGACAGTATTATTCCTAACGGGGAACGGTTATTCCTTACGTGGAAAGGTGAGTCCTAACGTGGACGGTGGTATTCCTAACGTGGAATAGTTCATTCCTAACGTGGACAATTTATCTCTGACGAGAAGGCAGACGAGCCATCCCCAGCAAAGTTGTTGAAGTTTTTCCGAGTAGACAGCAGATAGAGTCCTGACGTGGACAAGCAAAGGACGAAGTTTCCGATGATTCAATCTTTTTCAGGATGATGAGAAGAATCCCCAGCACGGTCGCACGAGATCAGTGGGTTGTCGTAACAGTCAGATTCATCCGATGAATGTCGTTCCCCAAGCAGTGGCGCAGTTTATTTCTGCGGTTGGCAAATTTCTGGGTTCCTAGTATTCAACCGTCTCGTACCGCGAATGTCTGAAGGCTCCGGGCTCTTCACCCAATCGGTTCCAAGTCGCTTGAATAGGGGCAGCTGTTGCACCCCAAAATTTGCTCAACCTTATTCACTTGGTTTATGTTTCAATATCATTAGCATTTGCATATAGAGTCATGTACATAGTCTACTCATCTGCATAGCATAAGCATAACAAGTCATCCAACAGGGGACCAAGCATTATTCTCATCTCTAGGAGCCTATCAAGAGGTTACTATTCAAATTCAATCTCATTCAAGTCATCAGAGAAGAAATGGAAGCCTAAGAAGTCATTGGATCAAGCAGTTCATCTATCTCCTGGCTGAGGGTATCTGGGGATCATCAAGGAAAGTATGAGCTGTGAATTGAAGGCATGGGGAGTATCTAGACATCATGGGAGACTTTGAAAGTCATTTGGAGAAGGAGACAAGTCATTGGTGTGATCACAAGTATTGCAGTTGAAGACAGTCAACTAGGGTTTCATCTGGGTCAACCCTGGGTCAACCCTAGGTCAAAGGATTGTGGGAGAGGTATTAAGGGCTATTGAGGAGATGTGGAGTTCATCATTTGACATGGAGAATAAGGATATGTTGTTGTGCTAAGAAGAATTCAAGAGAAATCAAGGAGAAGAGGAGTTTCTAAATTAGGGTTTCTATGTAAAATCCCCTAGTTTAGGTCAAACTTCCAAGCAAGATAAGTCAAAATGCAAGCTTCAAATGGATCCCTGGCCAACATGAAACTTGTAGAGGATCTCAAGACCTTCAATTTGAGTGGTGGAAGACATCAAGGAGATTTATAGAACTCAAGTTATGGTCCTTGCAAGTTACAGGTCATCTGAGGTATCTGAAATTTTGTCTGTGAAAGTGACTTGACTTCTAAGCAATTTTTACCCCTCAAGGAGATTTCAAATGAATTTCTGGTCAACATAAGAGTTGTTCCTCATTGTCTTAGCTTTCTATAATGGTATATTATGCCTTTATAGGATGTGTGGAACTCTACTTATGGTCTTGGCAAGAAAAGGGTATTTTGGTCATTTGTGAATTACAGGTCATTTTAACCTATGCCCAAAACTCATATAAGGAAGCTTCAAATGGAAAACTTTACAACACAAAACTTGTTCCAAATGACATTTTGAGTCTATAAAAGTGACCATGAGAGATTGGAAAGATTCATAGCACAAGGTTTCAAAATTGTTGGATTTAATGATTAAAAATGGCCTTAAAAATGAGATTTTTCATATCTTGGCCAAATGAAGCAAAATTATAGGTCATTTTGAATGGAAAGATCATTTTAAAGACATTGGCTAAAGTATAATTTTGAGCTTAGTTCATGTTTTAAGAGTTATCCATGGTTGCTTGCAATAAAAGAAACATAAACCAAATTCAAGGGAAAGAATGCAAGGGAAACTTCTCCAAGTTTCTAGGAGGTTCTAACCTCATGTATATATTGGTGTGAGGTGGTTCATGCCATGGTTTGTGATTCCATTTGTTCAAAAACCTCAAGTTTTACACACTTTCTCATTTTTGCATAAGCTTCACAAACTCTCCATAATCTCCATCAATTCTCACTGTTCTTGATTTGATCATCATCTAGATCATTCATAGGTCAGAATTGTATCAAAGAATTGGTTGAATTGGTCAAAGATTGTACCATTCATCTTCTTCATCCAACTTGCAAGAAGGTTTCAAGCCCAAGATTCAGGAGGTTTACACACGAATCATTGCATACAGAACTCTTAATTCAAGACACTGAGCAAGTCCCAATCACTGCAAGCATCAAATTCAGAGAGTTGCATAGCTATTTCTCCATTTTTCAACAGGTTGGTATCTCTGCTCGATTTGCATAGTTTAGGTAGCATGATAAGGTTTTGATAGTGTAGAATGGTTAAGATAGGATAGAGGACTGAGTATGATGAGTTTGGAGAAGTTTCAAGGAGTTTGATCATGGTGCATAAATTCTGTTAAGGTCCATGGCACGTGGGATATAGCATGATAATTCATTGTATGTGGTTTGAAATGATCAGGATGAGGTGTAGATTAGTTTAGGATGAGTTTTGGCAAGAATTGAAACATTTGATAGCAGGTGATAATGGTGGATGTCATCTGTTGCACCTATCGGGTTTGGAGATTGGACGAGTTTTAGGAGAATCTAACACCATGGCTGTGTAGAGGGTGAGGAGGAGAGTAATTTTTGTCTTTGGATCGTGTTAATTTATGGAGAGATTAGGGAGAAAGAAGGACTGAAAGTTCTGTGCATGGAAGGGGGATTTTCAGAAACCCTAGGGCTCGTTGGGGACGATGACCCTCAGCCCTCAGATTTTTCCCAGATGTTGACTTAATCCTCTCATCGTGTGGCTGCTGTTGGATTTCAAAACGGAGGGAGAATTCAAAATGTGAAACGCTGCGTTTCACTAATGGTACCGTTCTGGGCTTTGGATCCAAATGACTATCCACACCCCGTTTTGTTAAGCCCAACCAAATGAACGTGAATCACTTGCTAAATGCACCGAAACCTTTTCATTTTTCTGGCATTTTTTCCATTAATTTCCTGAAGCGCGTTGGGCCTAGTGATATTATTATTCGCGCCCCCTCATCTCAGCCCACCATGGATTTCAACTGGGCGTCCCTGCTACTTTCACCCCCTCCCCTTATTTCTTTATATTTCTTTTTAATTTCTTTTCATTTTTTCATGCATTTTATAAAAATCACATAAAATTGAAAATCATTATTTTTTGATGATTCTTTTTGCATAATTTTATTTGAAGAGTCTAGAAAATTATAAAAAATAAAAATTGCATTTTATTTTTTATTTGATATTTTTCCCATATTTTCCAAATAAATAGCCTTTTAAATAGTTTCATTTCATATATAAATTTGTTAATTTTTGTTCTAATCAATGCTTTAATATTTTTTGTCCATTCTTCTTAGGTTGTTTAGTTTAGATATTCAACTTATGGATGCAATTTAATTCATATTTTTAGAAGTTAGTTTTAGGTGATTAGTTCAGGTGTAAACAACATGAACAAATTAGGGTTTTAAGTGATAACTTAGGTGAATTAATTCCTTTCCCTTAGGACTTAGGGATTAAATAGTTTAGCTATGGGACTATAGGGGCTATGGGTAGTTATTAGATCCCCTTAGAAAAGTCAGGATTCCCCTACTGCTATTAATATACTGTCTATATTTGTCTGATTGGTGTGGTGTGCCCTCTGGGGGTTACTGTTTGTCTGTGTGGGTATTGAGATTGTCTGGGGATTGGGAAAGCTGAAGACTGAAGATGATGAAGCCATTGGAGATCCAGAGACTGAAGACTAACTTCCAGAGTTGGAGAGGAGATTTTTGCCATCAGCTGTTAGGGAGATTAGGGTTTAGGAACTAGGCAGAGCTCTAGGTTAGAAAGTTTGACTCTCAAACATGGAAGGTTTTGACTGCCTCCATTCCTCTCTGTGATACAGAGTCTCTCTGAGACACTCACCCCCTTCCTTTGGAAGGCTTGGTGCTATTGTCTGAGGGATAGAACTCTTGAGAGAAAATGTCTTATGTGTTAGTAGCAGTTGGTTTACCATCATTGGTAGTCAACCAATTGCTTAACACCCAATCCACTCTGGTGATTGATCCCTCAGCTTGGAGGATAGGACCTAAAGAAAAGCCATTGTATGCTGAAGATTGTCAGCCAGAGCCCTTGCTTGAAGATTGTGAAGATGGAGGCTGCTGCTGACTGAAGCTTGTAGCTGATTGGAGATGACTTGAAGATGGATATTGATGCAGAGCTGCTGTGGCTGTTTATTTTGCTGTATTTCATTTCTGATGTATTGATTGGTTTTCCTGACTGTATTGTTTTCTATTTACCCTGTTGGGTTGAAGGTGAAGCCTGTTCACTTTTGCCCATTGTTTTCCAGGTTCGAGGTCGAGTGGGACTCCCTTGCCTCGCTTGTACTGTTGCATTCATGCATTTTACTGTTTTACTGTATATATCTGATATTGTTTCTGTTCCCGTCTATTCCCTTAGGATCTCTGTTTCTCTCTGCGCAGGAGAGGAGCATGATAGACATTAGGTCTTAACCCATGCATGATAACACTAGGTTAGTTTGATTCCCTTTTCAACCGTAGGTTAGAGTTCTGTCTCTTCTTCCTCAAAACAAACAGAAAAATACAATAAGATTTCAAACATAATAAAAAACACTTCTTCCGTAAAAGAATGTGAACTCATCAAGACGTCATTTTTGTCCGCCGGGACTGCTAATCAAGAAAACCTTTTTCAGAAGGAATAAAATCAACCAAGACAGACTTGTGTCGTACATGGCCCGAACTACGTTTGCTCGAATCTTTCATGCTGTATGAAAGTACGTAGGCATAGGATGCGATATCCTAGCGAGCAACCTTCCCCTCCTTTCCCGTAGGTAGGCGAACTACGTTGACTCTGATTTCTCGTTCCAGGCGGGAATACGTAGGCATAAAGTGCGATACTTTGCCGAGTCATTTTTATTTTCATTTTATTTTCTTTTAACCCCTAACCTGTAGAATAGATAGAATAACAATCCATATCCGAAAACAAGCGTGGATCCCGTCGAGTACGACGGACGTGAGGGGTGCTAATACCTTCCCCTTGCGTAACCGACTCCCGAATCCAGGTTTTGGTTGCGACGACCATACCTTTCCCGTGTTGTGCGAGGTTTACTCTGAGCGTTTCCTTTCCCTCCCGTGGGATAAATGACGCACGGTGGCGACTCATCTGTTCAGCCGGCGCCAATTTTCGCGGTAGCGACAGTTATCCACGATGGATGGTGAAGATTTTGCATCCCCGGTGAACGCGGACGCAGTTAAAAAATACTTTGCTTGAAAGTGACCCACTGGATAGTAAAAAGAGAGTCCAGGCAAAAATGGGGCATCCTGGCGAACCATAAAAAAGGAAAAGGGTTCGGGCAAAAATTAGGGATATAAATTGAAAATAATGTAGACCCGCAAAGTCGAAAACCCGGATGGGCGACTTTGGCAAAAAAGGGTATCCCGGTGAATTGGAAACCCGAAAGGGCGATTCAGGCAAAAGTTAGGGATTTGAAAAAGCAAATGACTGCGTTCCGCGTGTGGACTGTATTTGTTTAGTGGTTTGGAAGACCTGAGGGCCGTTTATCTGAATCAATCTTTTCTGAAGCTGAAGCGTCGGAGAAGTATCGAAGTCGAGTGGGTCATAGAGGGATCAACTCATGGTGTTCGTCTACGCCTCGTTGCCGACATTTGTATATACTGATGTATATTTATGTTTTATTTTTGCGCGGCTTCCTCATTCCAGGAGCTTGCCTCGGTTGTAAAACATTTTTACCCATTCAGGGGTTTGTTATCAATAAAATGTATACTATTCAGCAATTCTGTTTGTCTGTTTAGCATTTATCTGTTTTGTTTGCGAAAAAGAACGCCGATGTTTTTGACAAAATGCGCATACATAAACTTACTAGCCTAGGTCACTGATTGTTGAAACAATGAATTACTTGAACATTGTCACAAGATGATAACTTGATAGGTCCCTTTGAGAAGGGTATCTTGTCTGTTTGTTTGTGTTGGTGCAGGTGTAGCATGTACCAGACAGTACGCCGTATGCGTTCCCCAAGCAGGATGATTCCTCCTTCTCCAGCAAAGTTCAGCAGTCTCTCCCCGCAGAGTCCGAACATGAGATAGTAAGCATTGATATGTCTCCCTAGGCAGAGAAGATTCTCTCCCCCAATCAGATGTATCCTGAAGGAGTGTCATTTCCCCAGCTGAGTCATACACTGAAGCGTGCAGCAATTGGTAGTTCCAGACTGAAGTCCCCGACGGAATTGAGATTCCCCACAGAGTCGTACTCTCCCCCGAAGCAGGATGGTTTCTTCTTCTCCAACCGAGTTTGCAGATCCCCAAGAGAGCCGAGTCCTTGGAAGCCGTTTGGGCCATGATTGGTTTTCCCCAGTAGAATATTGAATAGCTGATGTCGTCTTTCCCCGCCGGAGTCGTTATCTCCAGGAAGGTTATCCGTGAAGGCCGTGCAGTTTATCTCTGCGATTGATATCGCTTTCCTCAGCAGGTATGGGTTCTCGTAGAGCTTCGTTCCCCTGCAGCAGTCAACTGAAGTTTGCTTCCCCGTGCGGAGTCCGATTGAGATTGGCATGACTTCTTCTCCTTGGCAGGATGAGTCCTTCCTCCACCAGAGTGGTCCTTTCTCCTTGGCAGGAAGATTCTCCCTTCAGCATTTATTTTGCTGATGGGGTCGCAGCATTTTGCATGATTGCATAGCATTGATCATAAACGCGTAGCATTTCCACCGTGTGGAACATTGCGCCATTGCTGAAGAATATGCATATTAAACATGAGCTAGGTCGTTACCGTTCTTGGATTGCAGGTGTTCCTCCGCAGAGTCGCTTGCTCAAGATGATTCTTGAATTCTCCAGCGAAATTCGTTTGCCCAAGATGATTCTTGAATTCCCCAGCAAATGCGTTGCTTAAGATGATTCTTAAAATCCCTAGTGAAATCGCCAGAGTTGGTTGCTCAAGTTGATGCTTAGAGTCCCTGGCAGAGTGTTTGCTCAGGATGATTCCTGAAATCTCCAGCATAGTTATTAGTCCAAGATGATTCTTGAAGTCTCCACGGAGTTATTTGTCCAAGATTATTCTTGATTTCCTCAGCAGAGATAATTCACCCAGAATGATTTTTGGAGCCCCGAAGCAGAGTTACTTGATAGTTATCCAGAATCCCCAGCGGAGATGCGTCATCCCCAGCAGGTTTTTGAACAACGAAGACTTGATGATTGAAGTCTGACCGTGTCGACGAAGTAGTTCTCTCAGCTGAAGCAGAGTGCCTGATGGCAGAAGTTCGGATATCCCCAACTGGTTCATGATTGACCGAGAATTCCATTCCCGACTTACTGATGAAGTCCGGCTGATGCCCGAAAGTTTTCTTTGAATGCCTGACGGCATGATTAACTTGATTGTTGACCTGATGAGTCCCGAGGAATGATGATGCTTGACAGCATGATCGATCATGTGTTATTGGTTACCGTGTGACCAATTCTCCAGCTAGTTGTCGTGCAACTAATATTTCAGTTTTCGAAGATTTGTTCCCATCAGAGTACCGTGTACTTGTGCAGTTGGAAAATTTCCGGGTTTGTCGGTATTCAACCGTTTCGCACCTTGATTGGTTGAGAGTCGTCCGCTTCTCACCCAGTCAGGTTCAAGCCGTTTGAATAGGGGCAGCTGTTGCACCCCAAAATTTGACCAACTTTTCTCTACCTAGCTCATGTTTCATTTCATTCACATTAGCATTATCATTTGCATTTCATTGACATGTATGCAGGAGATCAAGAGGTATGATTACCAATCAAGGGCTACACAAGACTTTGAAGCTAGTTAAGATGGTTATTCAAGTGTTCAAGGGTTGACATCCTTGTCAGAGAAGTTAGAAGATCCTCAGAGAGAATGGTTGAAACCAAGAGTGTGTGCCTCCTAACTTGAGGGTTGTGGAAAGACCTCAGATGATTCTGAAGCCAAGAATGTAGACTTGAAGCCTTGAGAGAGCTTATGAGATGTCTTGAAAGCCATCATGAAGCCTAGACAGGTCATTGTACAAGATTAAGAAGCCTCAGCCATGAGTGGTGTAATTAGGGTTTGACTGGGTCAACCCTAGGTCAACTGATGATTTGGAGAGGGTTAAGAACTAATTCAAGAGCCATGTGATCATGGATTGACACATTGAGATGTTATAAGGATGATTCCAAGGTCAACTCATCATGATTGAAGAGTTTGAGAAGTCTCAAGCTAGGGTTTCTAAGGCTTGACAGTGTAAAATCCCCTAGTTTGACCCCTATCTTTAGGGCAGTTTAGCTCAAGATGTGATTGTCATCTCATCTTGCCCCCAACATGAATGTTGTAGAGCTTGTTCTTAGCTTTAATTTGTGTTCTAGAAGTCCATGATAGGATTTGTAGAACTCAAGTTATGACTTTGACAAGTTACAGGTCATCTGAGGTATGTGAATCTGGGGCCTTGAAAGTTACCCAACTTGCATCAAGCTTTTGCCCAAGAAGGATGACTCCTATGGACTTTTGGTAAACATGAATGTTGTTCCTTATCTTCTTAGCTTTCTAGATAGTATTATAAGTCCTTGATAGAATTTGTAGAACTCAAGTTATGGCCTTGACAAGTCAAGGGCATTTTGGTCATTTGGAGATTACAGGTCATTTCAACCATAAGGCCATAACTCCTACTTCCAAGCTTCAAATGGAAAAATCTTCAACATCAAACTTGTTCAAAATGATGTTTTAAGGCTAGTAAGGAGGTCATGAGGTGTTGGAAATGCTTGTATCTCAAAGTTGCAAAAATGACCTAAAATAAGGGCATAAGTTAAATAAACCAAAGTTGGAAATTGAAATTTTCAACCTACACATCCAAACCATGGCATGTAATATATCATTTTGACTCTAGAAAACATTCTAAGAACATTGGTTTAGCCACATTTTTGAGTTGAGATTCAATTTGTGGACTTGCTTTGAAAAGCACTTGCTTGCATATTAAGTAACATGTGCATAACTTAAAATCAAGGCATGAGCAAGGCCCTTGGCAAGCTAAACTCTTCCAAAATGTCACTAGGGGAGAAATTGAAAGAGATTGGGATGGTTTTCAAGCTGCAAACAGAATTGGGCATAGCATGAGATGTGTTTGAAAATCTCATGACATGAGAAGTGGAAATTATCATTGGAAGGATCTAGAGGATTTTAGATCATCCAAACATCATCTATATAAGGAATAGAGTTGATCCATTGAAGGGGTTGGTGATCATTGAAGGAGAGAGCATAGTTTGAGATTGAAATTTCATAGCTTGCAAGTGCAATCGGTTTCACCAAATTCTCCATTTTCCTTCCATTTTCTTGATTGATACTTCTTCCATGGATGTCAAGGAGTGATTCCAGATCATTATCAAGAAGAATTGGTGGCTAGATCGTTTATGAGCAAGTGATTTTCAGCACCTGCAACTCACCATCGGGTTTCAAGATTCAAGCACTTTCAACTGGTTCTTTTGCATACAGAAGCAAGAAGGAGGTTCATTGATCGTGTCTGTAAGATTGTAGAGCTCAAACTGGAGGTTTAGGGCATCTGTTCATCCAAGATTTTCAGGTTGGTAACTTTCTTCCCCTAGCATGATTTAGGTAGAATTAAGTTGAATTAAGGTGTTAGATCTATTGTAGAATGGTGTAGGATGGATTTCAGATAGCTAATTTGATAATTAGTGACAAAATAGGGGAATCACCATTTTCAGTTGAGATTTGGATATGGTGAATCTTGAGGTTTCAGAGGAAACTAAGGGTATGGTTGAATTCGTGGCAAGATTTGGGATGAGTTTCATGTTTTGACCATTTGCAATGGAGGCCTATAGAGAGAACTAGGGTTGAGGAAGATGATCGGAGCTCCACCGGTGGTGGCCGGAGCTGGGTGTGAGTTGTAGGGGTTTGAAATGGAGAAGATGACTCTGGGACCCTTGGATCTTGGTTGGACTTTGACTGAGGAAGCAATCCAATGGCCACGTTCTAATCTCAGCTTGTGAAGGAGTTCTGAAGGAAACGCTGCGTTTCATTTATTTATTGTGCTGGGCTTAGTGAACTAGGCGCTATCCACACCCCCCTGATGGCCCAACCCATTGTTTCAACTGGTTCTGATTACTATCCACACCGCGCATTTATTGTTTTATTTGGATTTTCTTTTATTTTTTCATTTTGTTCATGATTCTTGAAAAATTCATAATAAATTGAAAATTAATCCAATTAAACCCATTATTTTTGCATCTTACTTATGATTGAGTCTAGTATTTTTTAGAGATAAAATATTTTCATTTCATGTATTTTATGATTTAATGGGAATTTTATATTTTAATTGATATTAAAATGGTTATGTTTGATACATAATTTTGTGGAATTTTGTGTGATTAATTGGTGATGATTCTGAGCCTAATTTTTTGTGTGTGATTAGGTTAGACGTGTATGATCCCATAGTATTTTTCTCACATTTTTGTGATGGAAATAGGTGTGATTTCTAGATTGATATTTAGGTGCTTCCTTTTAGGGTTTAGGTTTGATACCTTAGAATGTAGGATTTAGTTCTAGGTCTAATTTGATGATTTGATCTCTGAAATTAATGTGGTAGAGTCATGATTGACCTAGGTTCCCATAGTAATTTTTGTAGGATTTTACAATTGGTTTTAGTATTTTAGTTAGGACTAACTTTAGTACTAGGTTTTAGGTGATCCTAATTTACTAATTCAACTAGTTTAACTTCCTTAGTCCCCTTAGATTAGGGTTTGTGCTTGGTTTGCCTTTGGTTGAGATTGAAGACAAGTTGAAGACAAGGTAAGGATGCTTGAAGTTGCTTGAAGTTGCTTGGAGTTTTTGGATTTGCTTATGCTTGAAGGTGTTTGATGAAGTTTTAGGAGATAGGACATAGGGAGAGCCTTATAGTTAGAATGATTTCTTTCACAAATGTGGAAAGCATCTTGTGCTTACATTCCTCCCAATGACTAAAAGTCCTTCTCAGATATTCAAATCCCTCCTTTGGAAGTATGAGTGGCTTTATCTGGGAAGTAGAACTTTGAGGGAACCAGTCTCTCATAATGATGAACCCTTATAGGCTTCCTTTGGTTGTCAGTAAGCAGTTTATCATTTCCACTCATTCTGTTAAATCAATTGTCTTTTGGTTTGAGTATCCTGAAAGATGTTGGGCTTGAGTTTGAAGATGAGGACTTCACTGAAGAGTATGGAAGAGGATGATTCCTTGAGCATTGCCATTGCAGCTGAAGCTGGAAGAGCAAGAAGAGCAAGTTGATACTTGAAGATCCAATGGAGATTGAATGAAGAGCTGAGGCTTGAAAGAAAAGTGAATAGTGAAGGTGACACTTCTAAGTGATTGAAGACTACTCTGAGAAGCTGAAGCTTGTAGGAGAAGAAGACCAAGTTGATACTGGTAAAGCAAAGAGAGCTGAAGCTTGAAGACTAAGTTGATACTTATGCAGAGGATTCAGTTGAGATTGAGTGTAGGGCTGAGGCTTGAGGAACAGAAGATGAGTTGGCACTTACATTGAAGCTTGGAGAGCCTGAGGGAATAAAGTTGATACTTGTAGTTGAGAGTGGGATCCTGAAGGTGGAATTGACTATGGAGCTGAAGCTTGAAGAAGAAGATTAAGTTGACACTTATGTTTGGTGGATTGAAACCTGGAGAAGCAAGTTGATACTTGGCATGAAAGGATGGTTGAAGTCTGAAGACTGGATTGCTGTTGGAAGAGCTGAGGCTTGGAATTAAGGGAGGGGATGATCTGTTTTCTTGTCTGTTTTTTCTGTATTGATGTGCCTTGTTTGACTTGCTTGATGCATTAGAATAAGTCCATGACTAGACTGACTTTAATCTAGGAGCATGGTTGCACTAGAGGTTGGGGTTGCCCCCTCTGCTTGTATTGTTACTGTATGGCTTTGCTTGCGGGTATTCGGTAGAGCCCAACTCCCTTGCCCATGTGGTTTATTTTGCTTGATAGCATTCCATTTTATCTGTATGATTACAGTTATTCATATCTGGCTTGAGGTTGAGATGAGCTTGTGGAGGCTGCTGCCCCACACACATTTCCTTCCTCACTTGCATTGCATGCATTTTACAGTCGTTTACTGTTTACTGTTTAAGCTGATGCTTTATCTGTTTCTTTTTATCATTGACATGATCCCCTAGGAATCTCATTTCCTTTGATAAGGAAGTGATGATAGAACTGTAGGTTGAAACCTATGCATGATAACTTCTAGGAGTTCCCTGTTTCAAACTTCAACTATAGGATGAATCCTTGGCATGACAACAGTAGGACTTGATAGTCTCCCCGTAGTCCAGCCTGTTCTCTCTTCTCATCTCAAAACAGCTTAAAATACAGTAATCATGAATGATTTCTTTCGTACGTTATGAGCCTTAAGCTATCTGAGAAAGGATTGTTGGAGAGTTTCTTTTCAACAGTCTGGATGTTTAGTATGGTACCTTTTGGGTGACATGCGACGCACTCACTCTCAGGTCATAGTCTTTAGTGCGATTGAAATTGCAAACAATCATAAAAAACAGTTCTTCCGTAAAAGACGGAAAACAAACTTCAAACCTTTTTGCCCCGTGGGCCTGCAACTCAAAGGAAAGCTTTTCTGAAGAAAAGAGTGTCATTAAACTTCAGCGCCAACGCAAATAGGCTTTGTCCCTAACTGCTGGAACTGCTGTTTAACCCTACTCGATAAAATAGATGAATCTGAATCCCCGTAATCTGTAGTAGCCCGAACTACGTAAGCTCTGATCTCTCAAGCCTGTTGAGAGTACGTAGGCACAATACTGAAGTATTGGCGAGCTACCTTCCCCATAACCCGTCGTAGGCCGAACTACGTTGACTCTGATTTCTCATTCTCTGATGAGAATACGTAGGCATAAAGCGCGGCGCTTTGCCGAGTCATTTTTCTTTTCTTTTTAAGCCAGCCTTGATAGGTAGATAGATAAACCAACTCGTCCAGTAAACACAACAAGCGTGGATCCCGTCGAGTATGACGGACGTGAGGGGTGCTAATACCTTCCCCTTGCGTAACCGACTCCCGAACCCAGACAATGGTTGCGATGACCTTGTCTTATACCTTTCCGTCAGGTTTTTCCGATCGTTTCCTTTCCCACTCTGAGGGATAAATAACGAAAGGTGGCGACTCTTGTGTTTTGCCGGCACCTTATTTTCGCGGAAGCGACAGTACGCACACTGGTAGGTTCCAGACTCATGTTCCATTCGAGGGAGGGCCCGGACAGACTGTCCTGAAAGAAGTGCATCAGCAACTTCTCGTCCTCAGAATGAGCAGACATTTTTATGTAATATGATCTCAGGTGAACGCGAGGGCAAGTGGTTCCCTTGTACTTTTCAAAGTCAGGTACCTTGAACTTGGGAGGCACCTTGAAATTAGCAATCAGTCCCAACTTGGACATATCAACACCCAAGGTGTTCTGGTTCTCGATATTCCTCATCTTGTCCTTGAGTGCCTTGAACCTAAGTCGTGCTTCAGCAGTCAGCTCCCCTTCAGCACCTCTCTGAGAGAACACATCGTCTTGACGGTCTTCTAACCACGGCTAAGGCCTAAGCAGATCTCCAACACCCGCATTGCCATTGCCCAACCCAACATTGACGTTAGCTTCAAAATTTCCATTACCGACGCCCGTCGTGTTGCTGTTGAGTCCCATGTTAGCTATCACATTGCCGTTGGCACTGCCATTCCCCCCGGTCACGGGGACGCTATTCTGAGGAGTTTCAACAGGTGGAGGGGTAGGCACGGTCCCACCATGGAGTACGCCATTGCTATCGACCCTTGAAATCAGAGGCTGAACTAAGGTTCTGAGCTGATCCTGGCCATTGGCGACCGCTTGCATGAGCTCCATGAAGCGGTCCATTCTTTCGCGGAGTTCTTGAACATCAGTTTGCACTTGCTCCATGATTCTGGTTGGATTTGCTATGGTTGGATAGCGGTGGATTGGTCTCTGATCAATCCTGGAACAACCTGAAACAACCTGAAAACACAAAAGGGTTAGGAAAAACGACAAAGTGCTCGTTATGCGAATGCTTCATGCAAATGCAAACGTGTGTCTGTGTGTTAGGGAGATTTCCCCCGATTCTAGTGCCTGAGTGCCGGTGCCGGTAATAAGAAGTCCGAGTCCAGTCATGGAAACAACATCTCATATATAGAAAGCCCATCAAGGCATTACACAATGTCACTGAGCACACGCAGAATCAACAACATGATCTCAACCAACAAGCCTGGTGATGGTCAGCATACAACAATGATCAAAACAAAAGGAATACAAATAGTCAAGCACGGCCATGGGCGCGAAACTCTTCTAACAAATTCCTCGTTTCTGGATGATCAGGCCGAGTGAGTAACCCTTCGACGAGTAACTCCCTTTGCATGATGGTGTATTGAAGACCTTCCACGGAGTCTTCCCATGCTCCTTCGCCGAAACAATCTTCTAGCTTCCGCTTTTTGGATTCAAACGTCAGTTTGCGCTCCTTCAGGTTAGCAAGAGCCCTGTTAAGCTGGCCTTCAACGGCATATCTGCGAGCGGTTTCTTCATCAAACCTCTTCTCACTAGCCTTCACCTGGGCTTTCAGCTTGGAGATCTGTTGCATCAGCTTATCCCCCCGCTCTTTCCTGTTGGCTAGGGTGGCCTTCCAATGCTGGTTAAACTTGGATATCCTCTGATACTTCGTCCAAGTGCTGCTTCTTCGTGGCCAGTACATCGTTGACAGCTTTGAAGTCTCGACCCATGCGCTCGGGCTCAGCTATCTACTTAGTCAAATTTGTCCCTAACTGGTTCACCAGCTCGGTCTGCCTTTTGAAGGAATGAACGGCTTCGCTTCTCTCGCTTCTGAGCTGAGCCAAATCTTTCTCCAGTTCTTCATTTGCCTTTTTCAGCTCATCTCTCTCAGCTAACACCTGATTATGCTGCTGAATAGGCACGGTGGTAGGCTCTTCAATCACTGGAGGGCTTTCTGGCTTGGCAGGAGGAAACGGCATCCCTATAGCATCTGCTCTGGCTCTGATCCAAGTCACATATAGAGCGTAGGCTTGGCTTCCCTAGCAACGACTTTCCCCACTTACAAATACCATTCCAAGCGCGCTGCAGCTTACATAACATATCCCCTTCTGGAAGACCAGTGAGGCACAGAGATTCCTGCACCTCTTCATCCTTCGGCGGAGCTTTCAAAGCATATGCAAACTGTCGGACTAGCAGAGATGGATTATAGTTTATACAACCCTTCCTGCCTATCAAAGGCACATTTGGAAACCCGCTGCAGCTGAAGATAATATCGGTACCTAACTTATCTCTATCAAACCAGTCAATATCCTCCGCTGACAGACTCATCAAATGCTCGGACCACTCAGCTGTGGCTGCAGACGAAGCAAAGGGACCCCTCTTGGGTAGATGACTATCGAGCCATCTATAGAGAAGGGGTACACAACACGAGACATTCTTGCCCCTTCTGTTCTCGTTTTTGTAGTGGACGGAATGGTAGACATCTCCTATCAAGGTAGGGACTGGATTCCCTGAAGCAAAGATGTGGAAGGCGTCGAAGTCCACAAAGTCGGGCATATTGGGGAACAGAATGATGTCATATGCACAGAGCGAGAATGGCGTTGAACACGACCCAACATCCGTCTTTGGCGCACTGCTGAGCTTTTCCCACTAAGAACTGCAAGGAGAAACCGGGAACCTTGTTCCAACTAGACAAGACCAACTCGAAGGCATCTAGGTGAAGTGAAGGAGCTAGACTAGCCAGATTAGGCTCAACATCCATATGAACAAAGGGCATCTGACTCTTGATAGGCACACCTAACAAATAAACATACTCCTCTAGTGTGGGTGCGAGAATAAAGTCCTGGAAAGTAAAGCATCTCAACGGAGGATCGTAGAACTGCAGCAGAGCGTGCAACCCGTTCAACTCAAACACAGAGGGTTTACGAACCAAACTGAGCAGTTTACCGTATGACTTTCTGAATTCATCTCTCACAGAATCATCTGCTAAAGCTATCAAACCAGTCAGCTGAACAACATCCGGAGCAGGGAGCTTGTAAGCCACGGTCTTCCTCAGAGAACCCATAATATCACAATAGAAGGCAAGAAATCTTGAATCGGGGAAAACGATACCTGCAACACAGACACACGTTAATGAAATGCAAATGGGTATGCAAAGCAATGTAAAATGCAATCATGCAGCAGGAGATCAAGACGACGGCGCTGTGGAGATTCTGTATCAACAAAACCATAATCCTGCTCTATCAAGAACAACCACTATCTCTGATAAGAAGAAAACCCTATTATCGGACCACAAATCTAATCTGTCAAGAACACACATATCTGATAATAAGGACCTCTGATACAGGACCAAAACTCTGCTCTGTCAAGAACACACATATCTGATAATAAGGACCTCTGATACATGACCAAAACTCTGCTCTGTCAAGAACAAACATCTGGTAATAAGGACCTCTGATACAGGACCAAAACTCTGCTCTATCAAGAACAAACATCTGGTAATAAGGACCTCTGATACAGAACCAAAACTCTGCTCTGTCAAGAACAAACATACATCTGCTGATGAGATCCTCTGATCCCAACCAAAACTGATTCACTATCAAGTAAACCAGGAAGTCTGATGGTTAAGGTTTCCTGCAACAAACCCAACCCTGCCCACAGGTATGGACCTAAACTGACTCATGTTCGGCATCCTATGCGGTCATCAGCGTCACAGACATTCAAGAGGGGTGATACGATACCCAGAAGGTGTGGCATCACCAGCTCATGAAGCGACCTCACTCGGCTGAATCCCAAATGATCGGTCCCCAGAGTCGACAATCCTCCAAACCAACAACCCCCTCAACCCAAAGGGTTGAAAAAGAAGTCAACCGGGAGAACCTCGTCCGAGCGTGGATTTCATGAGACACTAATGCCTTCCAAGAAAGCACGCGCCCACTAATTTCCACAACTAACGCTAGGTTCACTCAAGCCTGGGTCTGGCTTCTCACTCATCAGAATGCCCCTCCCACGACAGCACAGATAATCATATCATACTGAAAATAAAGTGCGGGAAATAAAGTGCGATAAATAAACACAACCCAACAAGTAATCATACAAGTGCTAGGATTGACTCTCGCAGGGGACGTTGGATCCTCAAACTGACTCGCATAAGGGACGTTAGATCCCAGGAAACTATCAAGTCCCCAGCAGAGTCGCCAGCTGTCGCTACCGCGAAAATAAGGTGCCGGAAAAACAGAAGAGTCGCCACCTTTCGTTATTTATCCCTCGGAACGGGAAAGGAAACGATCGGAAAAACCTGACGAAAAGGTATAAGACAAGGTCATCGCAACCATTGTTTGGGTTCGGGAGTCGGTTACGCAAGGGGAAGGTATTAGCACCCCTCACGTCCATCGTACTCGATGGGATCCACGCTTGTTGTGTTTATATGACGGGTTGGTTTATCTATCTACCTATCAAGGCTGGTCTGAAAAGAAAATAAAAATGACTCGGCAAAGCGTCGCACTTTATGCCTACGTATTCTCATCAGAGAATGAGAAATCAGAGTCTACGTAGTTCACCTAACTACGGGTAACAGGTGGGGGAAGGTGGCTCGCCGATACATCAGTATTGTGCCTACATAATCTCAACAGGTATGAGAGATCAGAGCTCACGTAGTTCGGGATAATACGGATTACGGGGATTCAGATTCATCTGTTTTATCGAGTAGGGTTAACAAACAGTTCCAGCAGTTTGGCATACGCAACTCGACCCTTGGAGACTTAAGCGTTACCGTTTGCGGTAGAACTGGGGGTTAACGACACTCTTTTCTTCAGAAAAGCTTCCTTTGACTTATGGGCCCACGGGGCAAAAGGTTTGAAGTTTGTTTTCTGTCTTTTACGGAAGAACTGTTTTTTATTGTCGTTTGCAACTAGTATCGCACTAGAGACTATGACCTGAGAATGAATGCGTCGCATGTCACCCAAAGGGTGCCATACTAAACATCCAGACTGTTGGAAAGAAGCTCTCCAACAATCCTTTCTTAGATAGCTTAAGGCTCGTAACGTACGACGTTAGTTAACCTTTATTACTGTATTTTAATTTGTTTTGAGATGAGAAGAGAGCAGGCTCAACTAACGGGAGACTATCAAGTCCTAATGTTGTCATGCCAAGGATTCATCCTATGGTTGAGGTTTGAAACAGGGAACTCCTAGAAGTTATCATGCATAGGTTTCAACCTAAAGTTATAATCATCACTTCCTTATCAAAGGAAGTGAGATTCCTAGGGGATCATGTCAATGATAAACGGAAACAGATAAAGCATCAGCTGAAACAGTAAATAGTAAACAACTGTAAAATGCATGCAATGCAAGTGAGGGAGGAAATGTGTGTGGGGCATCAGCCTCCACAAGCTCATCTCAACCTCAAGCCAGATATGAATAACTGTAATCATACAGAGGAAAATAAAACATGCTATCAAGCAAAATAATGAGCAACTGCAATCATACAGAAGAAATGGAATGCTATCAAGCAACACAAACCACATGGGCAAGGGAGCTGGGCTCTACCGAATACCCGCAAGCAAAGCCATACAGTAAAAATACAAGCAGAGGGAGCAACTCAACCTCTAGTGCAGTCATGCTCCTAGCTTACATCAGTCTAGATATGGACTTATTCTAATGCATCAAGCAAATCAAACAAATCACATCAATACAGAAAAGAAAACAGACAAGAAAGGAAAGCAGATCAACCACTCCCACAGCTTCACAGCAAAGCAATCTTCTGACAGCAGTTCAGTCTTCAGACTTCAATCACCCTTCAAGGCTATCATCCTCAATAACAAGTATCAACTTGCTCCTTCAAGGTTTCAACCCATCAAACATAAGTATCAACTTATTCTCTCTTCCTCAAGCCTCAGCTTTATAGTAAATCCCACCTTCAGGCTTTACTCCTAACTACAAGTATCAACTTGATTCCTTCAGGCTCTCAATGTAACAATGTAAGTGTCAACTTATCCTTTATTCCTCAAGCCTCAGCTTTTCACTCAATCTCAATTGGATCTTCTTCACAAGTATCAACTTGGTCTTCAAGCTTCAGCTCTCTTTGCTTTACCAATATCAACTTGGTTTTCTTCTCCTACAAGCTTCAGCTCCTCAGAGTAATCTTCAACCACAAAGAAGTATCAACTTCATCCTTCAATCTTCTCCATCCTCTAACAAGGGAGAGAGATTCATCTATCAAGAGCAAAGTTTGGATGATTGGTAGCAGAGTGAAGACCAAAGGTCACCACTAAGCATCCTATCATCAGAGAAAGGGACCCTCAAAGGTTCTACCAATTTGCAAAGAGCCACACATCCTACCAAATGAGGGATGAGGCCTTTACAAAGGGACCTTTCATCATAGGGAAGAATGGAAGTGATCAACATCATCCATGTTTATGAAGGAAGAGAACTATCTAGAAGCTCTGCCTACAAAACCCTAATCTTAACCTAATCAAAACTACACCACAAGAAGGGAAGATCTTCACATCCAAGCCTCTTCAAGCAATCCAATGCACCTTCAACTTGCCTCCATTATCATCCAAGAACAAGCAAAGCACAACCCTAATCAAAGGGAACTAAAGAAGTTAATCTAGTTGAGTTAGTGCCTTGGAATCATCTAAAACTAGCACCTAAACTAAAATCAATCAAAAATAGTAAACTATCTTATAAATTTCTACAAAAATTCCTAAGGGATCCTAATTCAATTAAGAATTCCTCATACAAAAACCAGGGACTAAATCATCTATTAAGTCCTAAAATTAAGTCCTAAATCCAAAGGTATCAACCATAAACCCTAAAAATGGAGCTTCTAAAGGTTTCAACCTAAACTACCACTTATGTTCATCACAAAAATGTGAGAAAAATCTATAGGGAGCATGCACATCTATGCTAACTACTCACAAAAAATCAGGATCAAAATCATCATCACATGATCACACAAAATTCCACAAAATCAAGTATTAAACATGACTATTTTAATATCAATTAAAATGTGAAAATTCCCATAAAATCAGAAAATGCATGAAATAAAAATATTTTTTATCTAAAAAATGCTAGACCCTATCATGAATTTAATGCAAAAATAATGGGGTTAATTGGATCATTTTTCCATTTTTTATGATTTAATCAAAAACCATGAATAAAGTGAAAAATAATATGAAAATCCAAAGAAAATAATAAATGCACGGTGCAGATAGAAAACAAAATCAATTCAATTCATGGATTGGGCCATCAGGGGGGTGCGAGTATCAGTTATATCCTTAAGCCCAAAAACACGACTAAATGAAACGATGCGTTTCATTAAAGTTCAGATCCTTCACAAAATGAAACACACGCGTGGCCGTTGGATCTTCCTCTGGTCAAAGGTCTCAGCCCCATCCAAGGGCTCTAAAGTCATCTTCTTCGTTTGAATCTCTGAACCTCACGTGCAGCCACGGCCACCGCCGGTGGTGCTCCGGTCATCGTCCCCAACCCTAACTCTCTCCACAGGCCTCCATTCCAAGAGGTCTCTACATGAAACTCACTCCAATTTACACAAGGAATCTTCCTATGCAATTTAATCATGCTAACAGTTCAAGAATCCAAGAATAACAATCTCAACCGAAAATTCCATGAACCCTAATTGGTCACTAATCTCCAAATTGATGATCCAGAAATCTTCCTACACCATCCTACTATGCATCTACCATAACAATTCATCTTAATTCTACCTAATTTAAGCCATAGCAGACGAGTTGCATACCTGGTAAATTTGAACGAACAGAAGGGTTGAATCTTCAACTCAACCTTCAAGAACTTGCAGAATCCTTCACTGAATCACAATCAATCTTCTGTATGCAAAGAAAAGAGTTGAATCTTCTTGAATTATCAAATCCGATTTTGAGTTGTAAGCTTCACTCTCCAATGGCTACTTCATGATTCTTCCACCACAGTGCCTTGAATTTGATCTGGAATTGATCACCAACCTCTGAGCAAGCTATTGAGATCAATTTCTTGGACTGAGATGGCCTCTAACCTTGTAACCGATTTGGATTTGCAATGAGGAAGTTCAAAGTGCAAGCTCAGTTTTCTCTATCAATCATCACCAAAAAATGATCTGAACTACTTCTATTCCATATATAGAGTGTGTAGGGATGATCTAGAACCCTCTAGATCCTTCCAATGAGAAGATCAATCTCTCATGACATGAGAAGTTCACTTGAATTCTCATGATATGCCATTGTATGCACAACTTCTGTTAACAGCTTGAAACCAATCTCAATTCCTTCCAATTTCTCCCCTCATGACATTTTGGAAGTGTTTGGCTTGCAAGGGATCTTGATCATGCCTTGAATTTGAGTTTTGCACATGTTACTTATAATGTAAGTAACTACTTTTTAAAGCAAGTCCACAAATTAGACCTCAATTCAAAAATGTGGCTAAACCAATGCTCTTAAAATATTTTTTAGAGTCAAAATGACCTATTACATGCCTTGGTTTGGATGTGTAGATCAAAAGTATCAATTTCCAAATTTGGTTCATTTAACTTATACCCTTATTTTAGGTTATTTTTGAAACTTTGAGCTACAAGAATTTCCAACATCTCATGACCTCTTGAATATCCTTAAAACATCATTTTTAACAAGTTTGATGTTGAACATTTTCTCATTTGAAGCTTGGAAATAGGAGTTATGGCCTTATGGTTGAAATGACCTATAATCTCCAAATAACCAAAATACCCTTGACTTGTCAAAGCCATAACTTGAGTTCTACAAATCCTATCAAGGACTTCTAGTACTCTCTAGAAAGCTAAGAGGATAAGGGACAACATTCATGTTGACCAAAAGTTCATAGGAATCATCCTTCTAGGGTAAAAGTTTCATGCAAGTTGGGCAACTTTCAAGCTCCCAAATTCACATACCTCAGATGACCTGTAATTTGTCAAAGTCATAACTTGAGTTCTACAAATCCTATCAAGGACTTCTAGCACTAAAACTAAAGCTAAAATCAAGCTCTACAACATTCATGTTAGGGTTAAGATGAGATGACAATCACATCTTGAGCTAAACTGCCTTGAAGATAGGGGTCAAACTAGGGGATTTTACACTGTCAAGCCTTAGAAACCCTGGCTTGAAACTTCTCAAACTCTTCAATCATGATGAGTTGACCTTGGAATCATCCTTATAACATCTCAATTCATCAATCCATGATCACATGGATCTTGAATTAGGTCTCAACCTTGTTCAAATCATCAGTTGACTTAGGGTTGACCCAGTCAAACCCTAATTGCACCACTCATAGCTGAGTCTTCTTAATCTTGCACAATGACCTGTCTAGGCCTCAAAGTGATCTTCAACACTTCTCATGAGCTCTCTCAAGACCTCAAATCCATCTTCATGACTTCAGAATCATCTGATGTTCCCACAACTCTCAAGTTAGGAGACACACCCTCTTGGTTTCAACCACTCTCTCTGAGGATCTTTTAACTTCTCTGACAAGGATATCAACCCTTGAACAATTGAATAAGCTTCTTAGATAGCTTCAAAGTCTTGCATAGCCCTTGATTGGTACTCATACCTCTTGATCTCCTACATACATGTCAATGAAATGCAAATGATAATGCTAATGTGAATGAAATGAAACATAAGCTAGGTAAGGAAAAGTTGGTCAAATTTTGGGGTACAACAATAAGGAAGGTATGGATATCATGGAACCATGGTTTGCCATCGGAGGCTTCCTCGATTGCAAAGACGAATGCAGGTCTATCAAGACGAGAAAGGACAATCCTTGGAGCTTCATTCCAAAAATTGACTTTATACATCGAAGCCAACGTGGCTAAGGCATCAGCCATCTGGTTTTCAGCCCTGGGCACATGATGGAGTTCCACTCGATAAAAGAACGGAAGCAGCTTTCTGGCATAATTCATGTACGTCACCAAATTCGATTGACGAGTCTCCCACTCCCCTTTAATCTGGTTGATCACAACTGCCGAGTCACCACACACATCTAGGTTCTTGATTCTCAAATCAATTGCTTCTTCTAGACCCATAATGCATTCGTACTCTGCTTCATTATTGGTGACCGGAAACGTCAGTCTAGCGGTGAACGGGATGTGGGATCCGTGAGGAGTCATGATGATTGCCCCAATGCCACTTCCATAAGAATTAACCGCCCCGTCAAATATCAATTTCCATTGGGATTTCCTGTCTGGCCCCTCGTCGGGCAACAGTTCATCACAATCTTTCACTTTGAGAAACATGATATCCTCATCAGGGAATTCAAATTTCATCGGCTGTTCGGCAAGGTATTCGGACAATACGCTTCCCTTGATGGCCTTCTGGGAAACGTACTGAATATCGTATTCGTCAACACCATTTGCCATCTGGCAATCCTGCCCGAAAGCGCTTGCTTCTCGAAGACGTACTTGATTGGACCCATCTTCAAAATTAGCATGGTTGTGTGGTTAAGCATGTACTGTCGTAAACGTTTGGCAGCCCAGGCTAGTGCACAACACGTCTTCTCCAACATCGAGTAAAGAGATTCACAATATGTGAACTTTTTACTCAAATAGTAAATGGCATGCTCCTTTCTGCCCGTCTCGTCGTGCTGACAGAGAACACACCCCATACTCTTCTCAAGAACTGTCAAGTACATGATTAAGGGTCGTCCGACCACTGGGGGTATCAAGATCGGAGGTTCCTGTAGATACTGTTTTATCTTATCAAATGCCTTCTGGAAATCCTCGTTCCAGATAATCGCTTGATCTTTCTTTAGCAGTTTGAACATCGTTTCACACGTGGCCGTGAGCTGAGAGATAAACCTTGCAATGTAGTTTATTCTGCCCAGGAAACCACGAACTTCTTTTTCAGTTCTTGGCGCTGGCATTTCTTGTATTGCTTTAATCTTCGCAGGATCAACCTCAATGCCTCTTTCACTCACGATAAACCCCAGTAGTTTTCCAAACCGTACTCCGAAAGTACACTTGTTAGGATTCAGCCTCAACCTGAACTTCCTCAGCCTCTCAAAAAGCTTCAGCAAATTGACCAGGTGTCCCTCCTCTGTTTGGGACTTCGCAATCATGTCATCAACGTAGACTTCGTTCTCACAATGAATCATGTCATGAAACAAAGTAACCATTGCTCGTTGGTAAGTGGCCCCTGCGTTCTTCAGACCGAATGGCATTACCTTGTAGCAAAATGTTCCCCATGTTGTAATAAAAGTAGTTTTCTCCATGTCCTCCGGCGCCATCTTGATCTGATTGTAGCCGGAGAAGCCATCCATGAACGAAAATATGGAGAACTGAGTTGTATTGTCGACCAACACATCAGTATGAGGGAGCGGGAAATCATCTTTAGGGCTCGCCCTATTCAAATCCCGATAATCGACGCACATTCGTACCTTACCGTCCTTCTTCGGTACAGGCACTTGTCGCTTGCGCAAAAATAAGGTGCCGGCACAATAGAAGAGTCGCCACCTTTCGTTATTTATCCCTCAGAGCGGGAAAGGAAACGATCGGAGAAACCTAACGAGAAAGGGTAAGTCAAGGTCATCGCAACCATTGTCTGGATTCGGGAGTCGGTTACGCAAGGGGAAGGTATTAGCACCCCTCACGTCCGTCGTACTCGATGGGATCCTCGCTTGTTGTGTTTACTTGGACGAGTTGGTTTTATTCTATCTACCTATCAAGGCTGGCTGAAAAAGAAAAGAAAAATGACTCGGCAAAGCGTCGCGCTTTATGCCTACGTATTCTCATCAGAGAACGAGAAATCAGAGTCAACGTAGTTCGGCCTACGAAGGGTTATGGGGGAAGGTAGCTCGCCAAGACATCGCCATCTTGTGCCTACATACTCTCAACAGGTTTGAGAGATCAGAGCTCATGTAGTTCGGGAAACTACGGTTTATTTCCTGTCTTTACGAAAGAAGTGTTTTTTATTGTGTTTGCAATTTCAATCGCACTAGAGACTATGACCTGAGAGTGAATGCGTCGCATGTCATCCAAAGGGTACCATACTAAACATCCAGACTGTGGAAAAGAAACTCTCCCATAATCCTTTCTCAGATAGCTTAAGGCTCGTAACGTACGAAAGAAATCATTCATGATTACTGGATCTTAAACTGCTTTGAGATTAGAAGAGAACAGGCCCAACTAGGAAGGAGACTATCAAGTCCTACTGTTGTCATGCCATGGATTCATCCTATGGTTGAGGTTTGAACAGGGAACTCCTAGAAGTTGTCATGCATAGGTTTTAACCTAAATTTCTATCATCAATTCCTTATCAAAGGAAATGAGGGTCCTAAGGGATCATGTCAATGATACACCAAAATAGACAAAGCATCAGCTTAACAGTAAAATGCATGCAATGCAAGTGAGGGAGGAAATGTGTGTGGGGCTTCAGCCTCCACAAGCTCATCTCAACCTCAAGCCAGAATGGATAACAGTAATCATACTGAAACATAAAACAACATGCTATCAAGCAATAAACAGTAAACTACAATCATACAGATAAAAATGAAATGGAATGCCATCAGGCAAACAAACCACATGGGCAAGGGAGCTGGGCTCTACCGAATACCCGCAAGCAAAGCCACACAGTAACATTACAAGCAGAGGGAGCAACTCAACCTCTAGTGCAATCATGCTCCTAGATTCTACTTATTCTAGATATGAACTTATTCTAATGCATCAAGCAAGTCAAACAAAACACATCAATACAGAAAAGAAAATAGAAGACAGCAGATTAACTCCTCTCTCAACTCCAAGCTTCAGCTCTTCCAACAGCAACTCAGTCTTCAGACTTCAATCACTCTTGACAAATATCAATTGCTTTTCCAGGTTTCAACCCTTCAACATAAGTTTCAACTTATCTTCTCCTTTAAGCTTCAGCTTCTTGATCAGCTCCACCTTCAGGCTTCACTATCAATCATAAGTACCAACTTGGCTCCTTTAGGACCTCTAGGTATCAAAGTAAGTATCAACTTCCTTTGTTCTTCAAGCTTCAGCTTTTCAGAATCAATCTCAATCACTTAGAAGTGTCAACTTCATCCTTCAGTCTTTACTTCATCTTCAGGGGTCTTCAAGTATCAACTTGCTCTTGTTGCTCTTCAAGCTTCAGCAGGAATGGCAATGCTCAAGGATTCATCCTCTTCAACATTCTTCAATGAAGTCTTCATCTTCATACTCAAGCTCTGCATCTCTCAAGATAATCAAACCAGAGGAAATCACTTACTGGATAAGCTGGGGATATTGAACTGCTTATTTGACCACCAAAGGTGACCTATAAGGGTTCAACATCAAAGGAATGGTTCCCTCAAAATTTCTACTTCCTAGGTACATCACTTATCCCTCCAAAGGAGAGAGGTGTATACCATGGAAGGACTTTGAATCATAGGGAGGAATGGAGGTGAAAGATACCATCCATGTTTGAGAAAGAAGTTATCTAAGTCTAAACTCTTCCTAATCCTTAACCCTAAAACAACAAAAAAAGGAAATAAGATCAAGCTCTCAAGCTCCTCAATGCATCCTCAAGTCTTCTACTATTCTCCTCAATGCTCCTTAGAACAAGATCAAGCTCTCCAAGCCCACAAAGCAAAGCAAACAACAATACAATGCCCTAAAGGCAACACAAACAATCACCAATACAAAAATCAACTAAAAATAGCACACTACTATATTAAATCCTAATATAATTTCTAAGGGATCCTACATACCTACCCTTAATGCCCATATATGCCCCATAGTCTAACTTGTCCTAAAAACCCAAAAATCTAAAGCTATTGTGGACCTATGTTGAAGTTTTAACCTAATTCTACACAACCTAATAGCATCTAATCAAAACTATCCTAAAAATCATCACAAAAATATGAAATAAATCCAGGGGGAAGCTAAAACATATATCTAACTACCCTAAAAAGATTGACCTAAAAATATTAAGGGATCTACCTAAACAAAAATCTACAAATTCATATACCAACATAAAAGAATTAAAAAGCTATTAAAGAAGAAAATATACAAAATATATCAAAATGCATGAAATGAAAAATGTTTTTATTTTATATTTTTCTAGACAAAAATATGAAATAGGAGAAAAAACTCCCATTTAAAAATGTTGAATTTTCCATTTAATATGAATTTTCAAAGATCAAAAATAAAATGGAGAAAAATAAAATGAAATATGAATGGCTGGGGTGTGAATATAAATGATATGCAGTTAAAATTACGCGTGGGCCCATACTGGAGGTGTCATTATCAAATGCGCCAGGCCCAATGTTAAATCAGAAAAACAATTAAGAAAACCAAAAGAAAATGAGAAAGTCACAGTGCAAATAGAAACGAATTTCAGTTCAAATCACAATGGGCCTCACGCGTGGGGTGTGGATAGCAAAGTTCACTCAAGCCCAGAAACCTTTAATGAAACGCATTGTTTCAGCTGTGTATCAGAATTCCCTCCAAACGCGAGATTAAACATGGACCATTGGATCCTCACTCAGTCAACTGGTCCACTCATGATCCAACGGCTTGGTAGTCGTCTTCTTCCTTGCGCTAGGGTTTGGCCATGAAAGCTTCCAAGAACCAGGGTTCATGCACTCATCTTCCATCCCTTCGTGTTACCTCAAATCAGCATCAAATTCAACAATCTAAAATACTAAATTAATCCATTTTTCACCCTGATCGTGATCCTAGCCTTGGTTTTCATTGAAAGAGCCTCTATCATGCAACCCGATGGTGAATCCAGATTAATCTCAAAATATGATCAATCCTCAACTTCAACCAACCTTAGATTTCTTTACATCAAAATGATCCTCACATTCCACTGGTCAAAACAAGCTATCAAACTTGCATTATCACTCACTATGCCACGAGTTCTTGCTCCATAAAGAAATGGTGTCCATGACTGAAACTTCATCAAATGATCCTCAACTCTTCAGAATTGATCACCTATTGGTCTCTAACCATTCTATACTAATAATTCAATCTAACCATGCCTAAATAATGAGGTGGAAGAGATTTTGCAAACCTGGTTTCTTGGTATGGCAGTGATGGTAGATCTTCAATTCAAGGCTTGAAACTCTTCAAGAATGATCCTTGGATGATGAAACTTCTACTGTTTGCAAAAAAATGGAGGAAGAATGCTTGCACTTCAAGATCCAATGATGAATGGCTTCTTGCAAATCCAATGGGAACACCTTCAATCTTTCATCAATGGAGCTTCAATTCAGTATGCACACACTCAGAGGGATCTATGGAAATTGTTTGTGAAGAAAAAATGGAGGGAAATGAAGAAGAATGAAGAAATTGAATGTGACTTGCAATGGAAGATTTTGGATTTCACTCTCTCTTTCATGCACCAATTCTCACCAACCTTGCATCTGAGCAAGTTAGACTTGTTATATAGAGTGGTTTAGAATCATCTAGAACCCCCTATAATCATCCAATGAGAAATTGAACTTTTCATGTCATGGTATTTTGATTTCTCATTCTCCTTACATGCTATCTCATGCCATAGCCCTTGTAATCTTGGTTTCTGACTTGAATTTATCCCCACATGAGATTTAGGGTAAGTTACAATGCATAACCACCTTGCTTATTGAGTTTTGCCTTGTTTTGGTTTGGTACCTTAAGATGGAAGTAAGCTTTTTCCAAAGCAGCCCTATGATCCAAGCCTCAAATCAAAATTGTGGCTGAACCATTGTTCTTAGAATGTCATTTGGAGTCAAAATGACCTATTACATGACATGGTTTGGACTTATAACTTGGGATTTCCATTTTTCAATTTCACTTGAATTAACTTATGCCTCATTTTTAGGCCATTTTTATCACTTTTTGATATGAGCCTTTTCACCATCTCATGACCTCCCTACTAGCCTTAAATCATCATTCTAAGCAAGTTTGATGTTGAAGACTTTTCCATTTGAAGCTTGGAAGTAGGAGATATGGCCTTATGCTTGAAATGACCTATAACCTCCAAATGACCAAAATGCCCTTGACTTGTCAAAGCCATAAATTGAGTTCTACAAATCCTATCAAGGACTTCTAGTACTCTATAGAAAGCTAAGAGGAATCTCTTCAACATTCATGTTTACCAAGAGTTCATAGGAATCATCCTACTAGGGAAAACGTTGGATGCAAGTTGGGTGACTTTCAAGGACCCAGATTCACATACCTCAGATGACCTGTAATTTGTCAAAGCCATAACTTGAGCTCTACAAATCCTATCAAGGACTTCTAGTACTAAAATTAAATCTAAGAACAAGCTCTACAACCTTCATGTTTTGGGGAAGATGAGATGACAATCACATCTTGAGCTAAACTGCCTTGAAGATAGGGATCAAACTAGGGGATTTTACACTGTCAATCCTTAGAAACCCTAGCTTAAAACTTATCAAACTCCTCAATCATGGTGAGTTGGTCTAGGAATCATCCTTATAGCATCTCAATGTATAATTCCATGATCACATGGCTCTTGGATTAGGTCTCAACCCTCTCCAAATCATCAGTTGACCTAGGGTTGACCCAGTCAAACCCTAATTCCACCATTCATGGCTGAATCTTCTGAATTCTTGCATAATGACCTCTCTAGGCTTCATGATGGCTTTCAAGACATCTCATAAGCTTTCTCAAAGCTTCAAGTCCATCCTCATAGTCTCGGAATCATCTGAGGAGCTCCCACAACTCTCAAGTTATGAAGCACACAACCTTGGTTTCAACCAATTCCTCTGAGGATCTCTTGAGGTCTCTGACAAAGGTATCAACCTCTGAACCTTTGAATTACCTTCTTGGCTAGCTTCAAAGTCTCATACAACTCCTGATAGGTAAATAAATGTTGGTCAAATTTTGGGGTGCAACAGCTGCCCCTATTCAAACGGCTTGAACCTGACTAGGTGAGGAGTGAACGGCTCTCAGCCAATCAAGGTGCGAGACGGTTGAATACCGATAAACCCGGAAATTTTCCAACTGCATAAGCACTGGAATGATAGCTTCACGGCAGCTAGCTGGAGACATACTGATCTGAACCCTGTCGTCAGTTATCCACATTAAATTCCTCTGACATCATCATCAAACAACCAAAACACCCAACATCGCCGCTGGAGAACTGACATCCAACATCGCCGCTGGAGAACTAAAGGATCCGACATCGCCGCCAGAAACAAACATCCAACATCGCCGCTGGAGAACTTAAAATAATCTGACATCACCGTCAACCAAACATCCAACATCACCGCTGGAAAACTGAATCATCTGACATCGCCGCCAGAAACAAACAAAACACCCAACATCGCCGCTGGAACACTGAATCACCTGACATCGCCGCCAGAAACAAACACAACTCTGAGAAACACCCAACATCGCCGCTGGAAAACTAAATCACCTGACATCGCCGTCAGACCACTAAAACACCCAACATCGCCGCTGGAGAACTAGATCGCCTGACATCGCCGCCAGAAACAAACATCCAACATCGCTGCTGGAGAACTAAACCACCTGACATTGCCGCCAGAAACAAACATCCAACATCGCTGCTGGAGACAAAGAACCTGACATCGCCGTCAAACAAACAAAATACCCAACATCGCCGCTGGAGAATCAAATTTCCTGACATCGCCGCCAGAAACAAACATCCAACATCACCGCTGGAACAACAAAGAATCTGACATCGCCGTCAGCCAAACATAACTCTGGGAAACACCCAACATCGCCGCTGAGTACTCGAAATAATCTGACCTCGCCGTCAACTCTCAACATCGTCTGACCTCGCCGTCAAAAACAACTATCCAACATCGCCGCTGGAGACAAACATAATCTGACCTCGCCGTCAAGAAAAACACCCATTGGGGAATTGGTCACACGGTAACCGGTAATACATAGTCGATCATGCCATCAGGCATCCAGAGAACACTGTCGGGCATCAGCCAGACTTCAACCATCAGGTTGATCATGCCATCAGGCACTCAAAGAAATTGTCGGGCATCAGCCAGACTTCAACCATCAGGTTGATCATGCCATCAGTCATTCAAAGAAATCTGTCGGGCATCAGCCGGACTTCAACCATCAGGTTGATCATGCCATCAGGCATTCAAAGGGATTGTCGGGCATCAGCCGGACTTCATTAGCAAGTCGGGAATAGAATCCTTGGTCAATCATGAGCCAACTGGGAATATCTAAACCGCTGCCATCAGGCACTCCGCATCAACTGAGAGAACTGCTTCATTAACACGGTCAAACTTCAATCATGGAGTCTTCAAAGGAGGTTTCAACTTTGCCGTTTGAAAACCTGCTGGGGAGGATGCTTCGCCGCTGGGGAATCTGGAGACCTATCAAGTAACTCCGCTCCGAGGGTCCAGAAATCATTCTGGATGAATCGACTCTGCTGAGGACTTCAAGAATCATCTTGGACAAATAGCTATGTCGGGGACCTTCAAGAATCATCCTGAACCGATAACCATTCTGAGCAAACACTCTGCTGGGGATTCCAGGAATCATCTTGGGCAACTCTTGCCGAGGACAAGCCAATCATGGCTTGAGCAGCTTCCAAGGATTCGGCTCTCTTGGGGCTTCAGGAATCATCCTGGGCAACCTTCACTGGGGGCTCTACTGGGATCTTAAGAATTATCTTAAGCAAACGGCCCTGCTGAGGAATTCAAGAATCATCTTGAACTGAAGACTTCGCTGGGGATCTCAAGAATCATCTTGAGCAAGCGACTTCGTTGGGGGAGAATGTCAGGAATCATCCTGAGCAACTGATCCTTCGGCGGAACACCTGCAAAACAAGAACGGTAGCAACCTAGATCATGTTCATTATGCATATGCTTCGGCGTCATGCTCCACACGGTGGAAATGCTATGTGTTCATGATAAATGCTATGCAATCATGCACAATGATGCGATTCTGTCAGCAAAATAAATGCCGAAGGGAGAATCCTCCTGTCAAGGAGAAAGAACTACTCAGATAGAGGAATCATCCTGCTGAGGAGAACACGGTCACGCCAATATCAATTGGACTCCGCAGGGGACACAACTTCAGTTGACTGCTGCGGGTGAAACAACTTCAGTTGATTGCTGCAGGGGAACGAAGCTCTACGAGAACCTGGACCTGCTGAGGGAAAGCGATGTCAATCGCGGGAATAAACTGCGCGGCCGTCTCGGCTACTTCTAGAGATAAGACTCCGTGGGGAAACAACTTCAGTTGATGAACACTCCACCGGAAAAAAACCAATCAGGGTTTGAGCAACTTCCAAGGATTCGGCTCTCTTGGGGTATCTGCAAACTCGGCTGAGGAAGGAGAAATCATTCTGCTTCGCTAGAGAGTACGACTCTGGGGGGAAATACAGCATCAGCTGTTCAACACTCTACTGGGGAAAACCAGTCATGGTTCCAACTGCTTCACTGGAGAGAGTACGGCTCTGATGAGGAATCTCAATTCCGCTGGGGAAGAAGGAATCATCCGACTTCGGGGGAGAGTACGACTCTGGTGGGGAATTTCAATTCCGCTGGAGACTTCAGTCCGGACTATCAGTCGTTGCATACTTCGGCGTACGAATAGTTTCCTACGAAACCTGCACTTGTGACCCGATGCGGGGGGATGAACACGCGCTTCAACGCCTGACTCAGCTGAGGAGGTGACGTTCCTTCAGGATACATCTGCTTGGGGAAAGAGAATCATCTCTGCCTGGGGAGACATATCAATGCTCATTATATCGCGTTCAGACTCTGCGGGGAGAGGCTACTGAACTCTGCTAGAGAAAGAGGAATCATCCATCTTCAGGGATGCGCACGGCGCACTGTCTGGAATATGCTACACCTGTAACAACACAAACAAACAGACAAGATACCCTTCTCAAAGGGACCTATCAAGGTTATTATCTCGTGACAATATTCAAGTATTTAATTGTTTCAAAAATCAGTGGCCTAGGCCAGTAAGTTTATGTATGTGCATTTTATCAAAAACATCGGCGTTCTTTTTCGCAAACAAAACAGATAAATGCTAAACAGACAAACAGAATTGCTGAATAGTATGCATTTTATTGATAATGAACCCCTGAATGGGTAAAAATGTTTTACAACAGAGGCAAGCTCCTGGAATGAGGAAGCCGCACAAAAATAAAACATAAATATACATCAGTATATACAAATGTCGGCAACGAGGCGTAGACGAACACCATGAGTTGATCCCTCTAAGACCCACTCGACTTCGACACTTCTCCGACGCTTCAGCTTCGGAAGAGATTGATTCAGATAAACGGCCCTCAGGTCCTCCAAACCACTAAACAATGAAAGTCCACACGCGGAACGCAGTCATTTGCTTTTTCAAATCCCTAACTTTTGCATGAACCGCCCTTTGCGGGTTTTCAGTTCACCGGGATACCCTTTTTTGCCGAAGCCGCCCAGTGTAAGTTTTCGACTTCGCGGGTGTACCTTTTTTCAATTTATATCCCTAATTTTTGCCCGAACCTTTTTATTCTGTTTTTGGTTCGCCGGGATGCCCCTTTTTTGCCTGGACTCTTTTTTTTTGTCCAGCGGGTCGCTTTCAAGCAAAGTATTTTTTAACTGCGTCCGTGTTCACCGGAGATGCAAAATCTTCACCATCCATCGTGGATAACAACAAAGCTCCTCCCGAGAAGACCTTGCTGACGACGTACGGACCTTCGTAATTCGGAGTCCACTTGCCCCGGTGATCGGAGTGTGGCGGAAGAATCTTCTTAAGGACGAGATCACCCGTCTGAAAGCTTCTAGGACGCACCTTCTTATCATAAGCTTTCTTCATTCGGCTTTGGTACAGGCGACCAAATGCAATCGATGCTAACCTCTTCTCGTCCATCAGGCTGAGCTGGTTCAGACGATTCGTAATCCATTCTGCCTCGTCGAGTTTCACATCAACCAAAACTCGCAAAGAAGGGATCTCCACTTCTAATGGTAGGACAACTTCCATACTGTACACCAAGGAGAAAGGAGTTGCCCCAGTTGACGTACGTACCGTCGTACGATAACCGTGCAGTGCAAACGGCAGCATCTCGTGCCAATCTTTGTATGTCACAACCATCTTCTGAACAATCTTCTTTATGTTCTTATTGGCTGCTTCAACGGCGCCATTCATCTTAGGCCGGTAAGGTGATGAGTTGTGGTGTTCAATCTTGAAACTCTGGTACAGCTCCTTCATCATCTTGTTATTCAGGTTCGAACCATTATCAGTAATGATCCTCTCGGGAATTCCGTAATGACAGATGATGTCCCTCTTTATGAACTTAGCCACCACCTGCTTGGTCACATTAGCGTACGAGGCTGCCTCCACCCACTTGGTGAAGTAGTCGATAGCTACCAGAATGAAGCGATGACCGTTAGATGCAGTGGGCTCGATCTTGCCTATCATGTCGATGCCCCACATGGAGAACGGCCACGGGGAGGACATGACATTTAACGGGCACGGCGGCACA
The DNA here is from genome assembly GCA_963859935.3 of Lathyrus sativus. Classification (NCBI taxonomy): domain Eukaryota; kingdom Viridiplantae; phylum Streptophyta; class Magnoliopsida; order Fabales; family Fabaceae; genus Lathyrus; species Lathyrus sativus. The sequence goes on along the minus strand of OZ012735.1, from coordinate 459,046,100 downwards.
TGAACTTTATCAGCATAAATCTGGCATTTATGACATCTCTTCGCGAATCTGAAGCAATCCGACTCCATCGTCAGCCAGTAGTATCCTGCTCTCAGGATCTTTCTCGTCATAGCATGCTCGCCGGCGTGCGTACCAAATGTGCCTTCATGGACTTCTTCCATGAGCATACTCGCCTCTTTCTCATCTACACATCTGAGTAGCATGAGATCGTGGTTTCTCTTATACAACACTCCATCAGGATTGAGATAAAAATTGCCAGACAGCCTCCTTAGAGTCTTCTTATCCTGGGTTGATGCACCCGCAGGATATTCCTTAGTCATAAGGAAAGTCTGGATGTCATGGAACCATGGCTTGCCGTCGGCAGCTTCCTCGATTGCAAAGACGAATGTTGGTCTATCAAGACGCGAAAGCACAATTCTTGGAGCCTTATTCCAAAAATTGACTTTATACATTGAAGCCAACGTGGCTAAGGCATCAGCCATCTGATTTTCAGCCCTGGGCACATGATGGAGTTCCACTCGATCAAAGAACGGAAGTAGCCTTCTGGCATAATTCATGTACGACACCAAATTTTCTTGACGAGTCTCCCACTCCCCTTTAATTTGGTTGATCACAAGCGTTGAGTCACCATATACGTCTAGGTTCTTGATTCTCAAATCAATTGCCTCTTCTAGACCCATGATGCATGCTTCGTACTCCGCCTCATTATTGGTGCCTGGAAACGTCAGTCTCGCAGTAAACGGGATGTGGGATCCGTGGGGAGTCGTGATGATCGCCCCGATGCCACTTCCATAGGAATTAACCACCCCATCGAATATCAACTTCCACTGGGATTTCCTATCTGGCCCCTCGTCGGGCAATGGCTCATCGCAATCCTTCGCTTTGAGAAACATAATATCCTCGTCAGGGAATTCAAATTTCATCGGCTGGTAGTCCTCGATCGGCTGTTCGGAAAGGTAATCGGACAATACACTTCCCTTGATGGCCTTCTGGGACACGTACTGAATATCATATTCCGTTAACACCATTTGCCATCTGGAAATCCTACCCGAAAGAGCCTGCTTCTCGAAGACGTACTTGATCGGATCCATCTTCGAAATTAGCATAGTGGTGTGATTGAGCATGTACTGTCGTAGACGTTTGGCAGCCCAAGCTAGTGCACAACACGTCTTCTCCAGCATCGAGTATTGAGATTCACAGTCAGTGAACTTTTTACTCAAGTAGTAAATGGCCTGCTCCTTTCTGCCCGTCTCGTCGTGCTGACCGAGAACACACCCCATACTATTCTCAAGAACTGTCAAGTACATGATTAATGGCCGTCCAGCCACTGGGGGTATCAAGATTGGAGGTTCTTGAAGATACTGCTTTATCTTGTCGAATGCCTTCTGGCAATCCCATTCCAAGTAATCGCCTGATCTTTCTTTAAAAGCTTGAACATCGGTTCACATGTGGCCGTGAGCTGAGAGATAAACCTTGCAATGTAGTTTATTCTGCCTAAGAAACCACGAACTTCTTTTTCTGTTTTCGGCGCTGGCATTTCTTGAATGGCTTTTATTTTTGCAGGATCAACCTCGATGCCTCGTTCACTAACGATAAACCCCAGCAACTTTCCGGACCGTACTCCGAAAGTACATTTGTTAGGATTCAGCCTCAACCTGAACTTCCTAAGCCTCTCAAAAAGCTTCAATAAGTTGACCAGATGCTCTTCCTCCATTTGGGACTTCGCAATCATTTCATCAACATAGACCTTGATCTCATGATGAATCATATCATGAAACAAAGTTACCATTGCTCGTTGGTAAGTGGCCCCTTCGTTCTTCAGACCGAAGGGCATTACCTTATAGCAAAACATTCCCCAGGGGGTGATAAACGTTGTTTTCTCCATGTCCTCCGACGCCATCTTGATCTGATTGTAACCGGAGAAGCCATCCATGAACGAAAACACGGAGAACTGGGTTGTGTTGTCGACAAACACATCGATATGAGGCAACGGGAAATCATCTTTAGGGCTCGCCCTATTCAAATCCTGATAATCGACGCACATGCGTACCTTACCGTCCTTCTTCGGTACAGGCACTATGTTGGCAACCCACGGAGGGTAAGTGGTGACCGCTAAAAAGCCAGCATCAAGCTATTTCTGCACTTCTTCTTTGATCTTAACGGCCATATCTGGTCTCGTCCTCCTAAGCTTCTGCTTAACGGGAGGGCAATCTTCTCGCAGCGGCAAGTGGTGGACCATGATGTCCGTGTCAAGTTCGGGCATATCTTCGTATGACCAAGCAAAGACGTCACTATACTCTCGGAGCATCTCGACCAATCTCTGCTTGACATCACTCTGCAACGCAGCCCCTATCCTGACATTTCTGACGAGCTCTTCAGAACCCAGGTTCACGATCTCAATTTCCTCCTCGTGAGGCAGAATAACTTTTTCCTCTTGTTTCAACAAGCGGGCCAACTCCTCAGGAAGGTCTTCGTCTTCATCAATCTCTTCTTCGGCTTGATAGATCAGGCAATCGAAGTCGAAGTGAGCCGTAGAAGGTCCAGAGTCGATGTCATCTGTCATGTGGATCCTGCAATAACAAGGGTTAAGTTTAAAACAAGAATATGCAGGTTAGCACAAACCCCATTGCCATTTTACTGTTTTTCAAAACAAATATAAAACAGGAATAACAGAGAACACAATATTTGAATATGAAGAAAACGCCTTTGATTTATTAACAAAATGCATGTACATAATCCAACAAGGCCCTGACAATAAAACCACTATGCCCCGGGTAGGACATAGGGTTGTATAATGATTGAAAAAAGTAAATCATTACTCTTCACTTGTCAGCTGGATGATATCCTTGATGGTCCAATTGTTGAGGCCCTCGCCCAGCTTGCTTGGCTGAATCCAAGAGTCGAGATCACAATCGCTATCCCTGCTGTCTTCAGACGTTGCGTTGATGCTTTCGAAGATCACTCCGCCACTGGTAAATAGGATCGGCCCCTTACCCCGTGACGCGCTGCTAGACGAAGAAGAAGAAGCTTCGGCTTCAGGAGAATACCCCAATCCAAACTTATCCTGCTTGTTCGGTATCTCCAAAATATGCCCCCAGCCTGGGGTGGATCCGGCTTCGACGATGGCCCGAGCTTCTTTGAATGAGGAAAGATTCATCTCTGGCCTCTTTGTGACGATAGGAGCTATCTCTTTCACCTTGACGGCTTCAAATGCTTGGCAGAGAGTTTCATGGATTTCGCCATCCATTTCAACATACTTAAAGGATGACAAATGGCTCACCATTATGTCCTCCTCACCACACACGGTTACTATGCTTTCCCCGACAGCATATTTGAGCTTTTGGTGCAACGTGGAGGTCACGGCACCAGCAGCATGGATCCATGGCCGGCCTAAGAGGCAACTGTAGGCAGGCATGATGTCCATGATATAAAAGACCATGTCGAACGTTTCCGGACCAACTTGGATCGGCAGGGTCAACTCTCCGAAAACGTGACGTTTAGTTCCGTCAAACGCTTTCACAACCAGATCACTGGGTGTGCAAAGCAATCCGTGAGTGTCCAACTTCATTAATGCCTTCTTCGGAAGAACATTAAGTGACGAACCCGTGTCCACCAGGACGTGCGACATGATTGTGCCCCTACACTCTATCGAGATGTGCAAGGCGCTGTTGTGATCTCTCCCTTTAGGTGTCAGCTCTAAATCTGTGAACCCTAGCCCATTTCCAGCATTAACGTGGGCTACCACCTCTTCTAGCTGATTCACCGATATCTCTTACGGTACGTAGGCAGCGTTCAATACCTTCAGTAGCGCGTTGCGGTGTGCTTCAGAACACAGCAACAGGTTGAGAATAGAAATCTTCGAAGGCGTCTGATGAAGATGGTCTACAATCTTGTAGTCGCTCTTTTTGATCAACCGCATAAACTCCTCGGCATCTTTGGCCAGCAAATCTTTTTCTGCCCCACACGGGACCTCTTCGCCGACTTTGCTCTTACCCTTATCAGCCGCATCAGCTCTGACCGCTTTCTCTGCCACGACCTCTGACGGTGCAAACACTCTTCCGCTACGGGTAATACCACTGATTCCTGCGAGATTCTCCACAGTCGACCCATACGGCTCCAGCTCCAACTTTTGACCGTAGCAATAGACTTCAGCCCCATAATGCCACGGAACGACGTTAGTGCTCTCGAATGGTATCGGCCCAACTTTGGTAATAGTGATTGTAGGCGGTCTGGGCGCAGAAATGGTTATTGGTTGGCGAGGGATGGTGATGGTGGCGACTTCATCGGCCTGCTTCAACACTACCTCTCCTGATACACTTTCAGCCCTCCGGCTGAACTGCAGGATCCCCTCAGTCATCAGACTTTGGATTCCTTCTACCAGCTGCTCACACCCATCAGAATGTGTAGCACAGTCCATGCATAGTTCTCCGCACCCTGGAAAGAAGACTCTTTTCAACAACTTAGCTTTGACGAAGCTAAGCGGCGTCTTTAGGTCTTTGACATCAGTCAACAGATCCGCGCTTTCTTCTTCGATAATGGCGTTCACTCCGCCTCCCCTATGATTCGGCATAGGGTTTTTCGTAACATTGGGCACATTATTGGAGAAATTAATGATCTTGGCATCTACCAGGTCCTGCACCTTGTGCTTAAAGGCTTTGCAGTTCTCGATTGTGTGGCCTAGTGCCCCTGTGTGGAAGTCGCAAGTGGCATTTGCGTCGTACCCTGGTGGAGGTGCCCCTGTCAAGGGAGCCATCGTCCTCTTCTGAACTAACTGGAGCTGAAGCAAAGTCTGCAAGAGTTGCGCATACGACATGGGCGGTGCCTCGAAGTGACGGTTTGTCAAAGGTGCCCGATTCTGGTACTTTCTATATCCCTGCTGATTCGGTTGCTGCTGCTGCTGCGGAGCTGCTGGGATATTTATACTGGCTATCTGCTGCTGAGGGCCTTTGCCCTTTCTTCGAGCGTTGGTCACAACGCTCGCATCTCTTTCTCGTTGTTTACCAGCATAAGGTTTCTTTCCACCTCCTCCAGATGAGGATGACTCACCTTGAATTTTCCCGATCTTGATACCATTCTCGACGTGCTCGCCCATGGTAATGAGAGCTGAGAACGTCCCAGACATACCGCTGACTAACTTTTCATAGTAAACCCCTGGGAGGGTGACAACAAACATCTGCACGAGCTCGCGCTCAACCATCGGCGGTTGAACCCGAGCAGCCAACTCACGCCACCGCTGGGCGTACTCCTTAAATCCTTCATTATTCCTCTGCGAGAGGTTCTGGAGTTGGACTCGGTTCGAGGCCAAGTCGCTATTGTACTGATAGTGGTGGACAAACGCTTCAGCGAGATCTTTCCAGGTGCGCACGCTAGTGGGCTCCAGACCCATGTACCACTCGAGGGATGGTCCAGAGAGACTATCTTGAAAGAAGTGCATCGGCAGCTTCTCGTCTTCGGAATAGGCAGACATCTTCCTGTAGTACGATCTCAGGTGGACACGAGGGCAAGTGGTGCCCTTATATTTCTCAAAGTCAGGCACCCTGAACTTAGGAGGTACCTTGAAATCAGCAATTAACCCCAGCTTGGACATATCAACGCCCAAAGTATTCTGATTCTCAATATCTCTCATTTTATCTTCAAGTGCTTTGAACCTGAGTCGCGCTTCAGCATTCAGCTCTCCTTCAGCACCTCTTTGAGAAAACACATCATCCTGATGATCCTTAAGCCACGGTTGAGGCACCAACAGATTCCCGACGCCTGCATTGCTGTTGACCGGCCCGATGTTGACATTATCTCCCAGACTTCCATTGCCGACGCCTGCCGTATTGAGTCCGATATTGGCCATCACATTGCCATTAGCACTGCCGTTGCCCCCGGCCACGGGGACACCATTCTGCGGAGTATCAACTGGTGGAGGAGTAGGCACGGTCCCGCCATAAAGTATGTCGTTGCTATCAACCCTGGAGATCAAAGGTTGAACCAAAGTCCTGAGCTGGTCCTGACCATTGGCGACCACTTGCATCAGTTCCATAAAGCGATCCATCCTCTCGCGGAGCTCCTGGACATCTGTCTGCACTTGATCCATGATCCTGGTCTGATTAGCTCGAGTTGGATAACGGTGAATTAGTCTCTGATCAATCCTGGAGTCACCGGGAACAGCCTGGGACACCTGTAAACCTGAAAAAACCTACAAACACTAAAGGTTAGGAAAAACAACAAAATGTACGCCATGCAAATGCATGCGTGTGTCTGTGTGTTTGGGAGATTTCCCCCGATCCTAGTGCCTGAGTGCCAGTGCTGATAATAATAATAAGAAGAAGTCGGAGTCCAATCATGGAAACAACAATCTCATATATAAAGAAAGCCTATCAAGGCAGTACATAGCATCAGCGAGTACAAGACGAATCAACAGCGTGACCTTAGCCAACAAGCCTGGTGATGGTCAGTATACAACAAAGATCAAAACAAAAGGAATACAAATAGTCAAGTACGGCCACGGGCGCGATACTCTGCTAATAACTCCTTCGTCTCTGGATGATCTGGCAAAGTGAGAAACCCCTCGACGAGCAATTCTCTCTGCACAATGGTATACTTAAGTCCTTCGATCGAACCTTCCCATGCTCCTTCGCCGAAGCAATCTTCTAATTTCCGCTTCTTGGACTCAAACGTCAGCTTGCGCTCCTTCAGGTTAGCGAGAGCTTTGTTGAGTTGGCCTTCGGCGACGTATCTGCGGGCGGTTTCTTCATCAAACCTCTGCTCACTGTCCTTCACCTCGGCCTCTAGCTTGGAGATCTGCAGCATCAGCTTATCCTCCCGCTCTTTCCTGGTGGCCAGGGAAGCCTTCCAGTGCTGGTTGAACTTGGATATCCTCCGATATGCCTCGTCCAAGTGCTGCTTCTTCGTAGCCAGTACGTCGTTGACAGCCTTGAAGTCTCGACACATGCGTTCACGCTCGACTATCTGCTTCGTCAGGTCTGTTCCCAGCTGGTTCACCAACTCTTTTTTCCTTTTGAAAGAATGAACGGCCTCGTTCCTCTCGCTTCGGAGCTGAGCTAATTCCTTCTCCAGTTCTTCGTTCGCCCGCTTCAATTTATCCCGCTCGGCCAATACCTGGTTATGCTGCTGAATGGGCACAGTAGTAGGCTCTTCGATCATTGGAGGACTTTCTGACTTGACCTGAGGAAACGGCATCCCTATAGCGTTGGCTCTGGCTCTGATCCAAGTTAAGTACGGGGGGTAGGCTTGATTGTTGCTTTTTCCCAGCAATGGCTTTTCTCGCTTACTGACACTATTCCACGCGCGCTGAAGCTTGGACAACAAATCCCCTTCTAGAATACCTGTGAGGTACAGAGATTCCTGTACCTCCTCCTCCTTCGGCGGAGTCCTCAAAGCATACGCGAACTGGCGGACCAACAACGACGGATTGTAGTTTATACAGCCCTACCTACCTATCAAAGGCACATTAGGAAACCCGCTGCAACTGAAGATCACCTCAGTACCCAACCTGTCTCTGTCGAACCAATCAATATCCTCTGCAGATAGACTCATCAGACGCTCAGGCCACTCAGTTGTGGCTGCAGGCAAGACAAAAGGACCCCTCTTGGGCAGATGACTATCAAGCCATTTGTACAGCAAGGGTACGCAGCATGAGACATTCTTCCCCCTCCTGTTCTCATTCTTGTAGTGGACTGAGTGATAGACATCTCCTATTAGGGTAGGGACTGGATTCCCTGAAGCAAAGATGTGAAACGCATCAAAGTCTACAAAATCGGGCATGTTGGGGAACAGAATAATGCCATATATGCATAGAGCAAGGATGGCATTGAACGCGTCCCAACATCTGTCCTTGGTACACTGCTGAGCCTTAACCACCAGAAACTGCAAGGAGAACCCAGGAACCTTGTTCCAACTAGTCAGTACTAACTCGGAGGCGTCCAAATGAAGTGAAGGAGCTAAACCAACCAGATCAGGCTCAGCATCCATGTGAACAAAAGGCATCTGCCTCTTGATAGGCACACCTAGAAAATCAGCATACTCTTCCAGCGTAGGTGCGAGAACAAAGTCCTGAAAAGTGAAACATCTCAGCGGAGGGTCGTAGAACTGCAGCAGAGGATGCAACCCATTCAACTCGAACACAGAAGGCTTGTAAACCAAACTGAGCAACCTGGCATAAGATTTTCTGAACCCATCCCTTACAGAATCATCTGCTAGAGCTATCAAACCAGTCAACTTAACCACATCGGGGGCAGGGAACTTGTAAGCCACGGTCTTCCTCAGAGAGCCCATAACAATATAATAGGAGGCAAGAAATCCTGGATCGGGGAAGACAGTACCTGCAACACAGACACACGTTAATGAAATGCAAATGAACATGCAAACTAATGCAAAATGCAATCATGCAATAATATGTCTGGGCAACTGGTGCTGCGGAGATTCTGTATCAACAATCACTGATAAGAAGGAAACCCCGGTGTAGGACCACAAATCTGATCTTCCCAGAACAACCATCTGATAGGACCATATACACAGGATCATAATTCTGCTCCGTCAAGAACAGATGCCTGATAATAAGGACCTCTGATGTATGATCAAGAAATATCTGCTGATGAGGTCTTCAGACCTGAATCAAAAATCTGCTCTATCAAGAACAAACACACAACTGCTGATGAGATCTTCAGACCCCACTCAAAATCTGCTCTATCAAGAACAAACAACATATGCTGATGAGATCTTCAGACCCCACTCAAAATCTGCTTTATCAAGAACAAACAACATCTGCTGATGAGATCTTCAAACCCCACTCAAAAATCTGCTCTATCAAGAACAAACAACATCTGCTGATGAGATCTTCAGACCCCAAAAAACTGCTCTATCAAGAACAAACAACTGATGACAAAACTCTGCTCTATCAAGAACAGACATACACCTGATGATAAGATCCTCTGATCAAAACCTGCTCTATCAAGAACAGACAAATCTGCAACTGAGAAACCCTGGTACCAACATAACTGATCCACTGTCAAGAAAACCAGGTAGTCCGAAGGTCAAGGTTTCCTGCAATAAACCCAATCCCACTCACAGGTGTGGACCTAAACTAACTCAAGGTACGACATCCTATGTGTTCATCAGCATCACAGACTTTCAAGAGGGGTGATACGATACCTAGAAGGTGAGGCATCACCAGCTCATGAAGCGGCCTCACTTAGCTGAATCACAAATGATCAGTCCCCAGAGTCGACAATCCACCAAACCAGCAACCGTCTCAACCCAAAGGGTTGAAAGTGAAGCCAACCGGATGAACCTCGTCTGAGCGTGGATTTCATGAGACACTAGTGCCTGCAAAGCAAGCACGCGCCCACTAATTTCCACTCTAAGTCTACAGTGCACTCAAGCCTGGGTCTGGCTTCTCACTCATCAGAACTCCCATCCCACAACAGCACAAATAATCATATTATACTGAAAATAAAATGCGGGAAATAAAGTGCGAGAAGTAAAATGCGATAAATAAACGCAACCCAACAAGTAAACACACAAGCGTTAGGATTGACTCTCGCAGGGAACGGTTGGAGTCCCCAGCAGAGTCGCCAGCTGTCGCTTGCGCGAAAATAAGGTGCCGGCACAACAGAAGAGTCGCCACCTTTCATTATTTATCCCTTAGAGCGGGAAAGGAAACGATCGGAGAAACCTAATGAGAAAGGGTAAGACAAGGTCATCGCAACCATTGTCTGGATTCGGGAGTCGGTTACGCAAGGGGAAGGTATTAGCACCCCTCACGTCCGTCGTACTCGACGGGATCCTCGCTTGTTGTGTTTACTTGGACGGGTTGGTTTTATTCTATCTACCTATCAAGGCTGGCTGAAAAAGAAAAGAAAAATGACTCGGCAAAGCGTCGCGCTTTATGCCTACGTATTCTCATCAGAGAACGAGAAATCAGAGTCAACGTAGTTCGGCCTACGAAGGGTTATGGGGGAAGGTAGCTCGCCAAGACATCGCCATCTTGTGCCTACGTACTCTCAACAGGTATGAGAGATCAGAGCTCACGTAGTTTGGGAAACTACGGTTTATTTCTTGTCTTTACGAAAGAAGTGTTTTTTATTGTGTTTGCAATTTCAATCGCACTAGAGACTATGACCTGAGAGTGAATGCGTCGCATGTCACCCAAAGGGTACCATACTAAACATCCAGATTGTGGAAAAGAAACTCTCCCACAATCCTTTCTCAGATAGCTTAAGGCTCGTAACGTACGAAAGAAATCATTCATGATTACTGTATCTTAAACTGCTTTGAGATGAGAAGAGAACATGCCCAACTAGGAAGGAGACTATCAAGTCCTACTGTTGTCATGCCATGGATTCATCCTATGGTTGAGGTTTGAACAGGGAACTCCTAGAAGTTGTCATGCATAGGTTTCAACCTAAATTTCTATCATCAATTCCTTATCAAAGGAAATGAGGGTCCTAAGGGATCATGTCAATGATACACCAAAACAGACAAAGCATCAGCTTAACAGTAAAATGCATGCAATGCAAGTGAGGGAGGAAATGTGTGTGGGGCTTCAGCCTCCACAAGCTCATCTCAACCTCAAGCCAGAATGGATAACAACAATAAACAGTAAACTGCAATCATACAGATAAAAATGAAATGGAATGCCATCAGACAAACAAACCACATGGGCAAGGGAGCTGGGCTCTACCGAATACCCGCAAGCAAAGCCACACAGTAACAATACAAGCAGAGGGAGCAACTCAACCTCTAGTGCAATCATGCTCCTAGATTCTACTTATTCTAGATATGAACTTATTCTAATGCATCAAGCAAGTCAAATAAAACACATCAATACAGAAAAGAAAATAGAAGACAGCAGATCAACTCCTCTCTCAACTCCAAGCTTCAGCTCTTCCAACAGCAACTCAGTCTTCAGACTTCAATCACTCTTGACAAATATCAATTGCTTTTCCAGGTTTCAACCCTTCAACATAAGTTTCAACTTATCTTCTCCTTTAAGCTTCAGCTTCTTGATCAGCTCCACCTTCAGGCTTCACTATCAATCATAAGTACCAACTTGGCTCCTTCAGGACCTCCAGGTATCAAAGTAAATATCAACTTCCTTTGTTCTTCAAGCTTCAGCTTTTCAGAATCAATCTCAATCACTTAGAAGTGTCAACTTCATCCTTCAGTCTTTACTTCATCTTCAGGGGTCTTCAAGTATCAACTTGCTCTTGTTGCTCTTCAAGCTTCAGCAGGAATGGCAATGCTCAAGGATTCATCCTCTTCAACATTCTTCAATGAAGTCTTCATCTTCATACTCAAGCTCTGCATCTCTCAAGATAATCAAACCAGAGGAAATCACTTACTGGATAAGCTGGGGATATTGAACTGCTTATTTGACCACCAAAGGTGACCTATAAGGGTTCAACATCAAAGGAATGGTTCCCTCAAAAGTTCTACTTCCTAGGTACATCACTTATCCCTCCAAAGGAGAGAGGTGTATACCATGGAAGGACTTTGAATCATAGGGAGGAATGGAGGTGAAAGATACCATCCATGTTTGAGAAAGAAGTTATCTAAGTCTAAACTCTTCCTAATCCTTAACCCTAAAACAACAAAAAAAGGAAATAAGATCAAGCTCTCAAGCTCCTCAATGCATCCTCAAGTCTTCTACTATGCTCCTCAATGCTCCTTAGAACAAGATCAAGCTCTCCAAGCCCACAAAGCAAAGAAAACAACAATACAATGCCCTAAAGGCAACACAAACAATCACCAATACAAAAATCAACTAAAAATAGCACACTTCTATATTAAATCCTAATATAATTTCTAAGGGATCCTACATACCTACCCTTAATGCCCATATATGCCCCATAGTCTAACTTGTCCTAAAAACCCAAAAATCTAAAACTATTGTGGACCTATGTTGAAGTTTTAACCTAATTCTACACAACCTAATAGCATCTAATCAAAACTATCCTAAAAATCATCACAAAAATATGGAATAAATCCAGGGGGAAGCTAAAACATATATCTAACTACCCTAAAACGATTGACCTAAAAATATTAAGGGATCTACCTAAACCAAAATCTACAAATTCATATACCAACATAAAAGAATTAAAAAGCTATTAAAGAAGAAAATATACAAAATATATCAAAATGCATGAAATGAAAAATGTTTTTATTTTATATTTTTCTAGACAAAAATACGAAATATGAGAAAAAACTCCCATTTAAAAATGTTGAATTTTCCATTTAATATGAATTTTCAAAGATCAAAAATAAAATGGAGAAAAACAAAATGAAATATGAATGGCTGGGGTGTGAATAGAAATGATATGCAGTTAAAATCACGCGTGGGCCCAGACTGGGGGTGTCATTATCAAATGCGCCAGGCCCAATGTTAAATCAGAAAAACAATTAAGAAAACCAAAAGAAAATGAGAAAGTCACGGTGCAAATAGAAACGAATTTCAGTTCAAATCACAATGGGCCTCACGCGTGGGGTGTGGATAGCAAAGATCACTCAAGCCCAGAAACCTTTAATGAAACGCATCATTTCAGCTGTATATCAGAATTCCCTCCAAACGCGAGATTAAACATGGACCATTGGATCCTCACTCAGTCAACTGGTCCACTCATGATCCAACGGCTTGGTGGTCGTCTTCTTCCTTGCGCTAGGGTTTGGCCATGAAAGCTTCCAAGAACCAGGGTTCATGCACTCATCTTCCATCCATTCGTGTTACCTCAAATCAACATCAAATTCAACAATCTAAAATACTAAATTAATCCATTTTTCACCCTGATCATGATCCTAGCCTTGGTTTTCATTGAAAGAGCCTCTATCATGCAACCCGATGGTGAATCCAGATTAATCTCAAAATATGATCAATCCTCAACTTCAACCAACCTTAGATTTCTTTACATCAAAATGATCCTCACATTCCACTGGTCAAAACAAGCTATCAAACTTGCATTATCACTCACTATGCCACGAGTTCTTGCTCCATAAAGAAATGGTGTCCATGACTGAAACTTCATCAAATGATCCTCAACTCTTCAGAATTGATCACCTATTGGTCTCTAACCATTATATACTAATAATTCAACCTAACCATGCCTAAATAATGAGGTGGAAGAGATTTTGCAAACCTGGTTTCTTGGTATGGCAGTGATGGTAGATCTTCAATTCAAGGCTTGAAACTCTTCAAGAATGATCCTTGGATGATGAAACTTCTACTGTTTGCAAAAAAATGGAGGAAGAATGCTTGCACTTCAAGATCCAATGATGAATGGCTTCTTGCAAATCCAATGGGAACACCTTCAATCTTCCATCAATGGAGCTTCAATTCAGTATGCACACACTCAGAGGGATCTATGGAAATTGTTTGTGAAGAAAAAATGGAGGGAAATGAAGAAGAATGAAGAAATTGAATGTGACTTGCAATGGAAGATTTTGGATTTCACTCTCTCTTTCATGCACCAATTCTCACCAACCTTGCATCTGAGCAAGTTAGACTTGTTATATAGAGTGGTTTAGAATCATCTAGAACCCCCTAGAATCATCCAATGAGAAATTGAACTTTTCATGTCATGGTATTTTGATTTCTCATTCTCCTTACATGCTATCTCATGCCATAGCCCTTGTAATCTTGGTTTCTGACTTGAATTTATCCCCACATGAGATTTAGGGTAAGTTACAATGCATAACCACCTTGCTTATTGAGTTTTGCCTTATTTTGGTTTGGTACCTTAAGATGCAAGTAAGCTTTTTCCAAAGCAGCCCTATGATCCAAGCCTCAAATCAAAATTGTGGCTGAACCATTGTTCTTAGAATGTCATTTGGAGTCAAAATTACCTATTACATGACATGGTTTGAACTTATAACTTGGGATTTCCATTTTTCAATTCCACTTGAATTAACTTATGCCTCATTTTTAGGCCATTTTTATCACTTTTTGATATGAGCCTTTTAAACATCTCATGACCTCCCTACTAGCCTTAAAACATCATTCTAAGAAAGTTTGATGTTAAAGATTTTTCCATTTGAAGCTTGGAAGTAGGAGATATGGCCTTATGCTTGAAATGACCTATAACCTCCAAATGACCAAAATGCCCTTGACTTGTCAAAGCCATAAGTTGAGTTCTACAAATCCTATCAAGGACTTCTAGTACTCTATAGAAATCTAAGAGGAAGCTCTTCAACATTCATGTTGACCAAGAGTTCATAGGAATCATCCTACTAGGGCAAACGTTGGATGCAAGTTGGGTGACTTTCAAGGACCCAGATTCACATACCTCAGATGACCTGTAATTTGTCAAAGCCATAACTTGAGCTCTACAAATCCTATCAAGGACTTCTAGTACTCAAATTAAAGATAAGAAAAAGATCTACAACATTCATGTTGTGGGGAATATGAGATGACAATCATATCTTGAGCTAAACTGCCTTGAAGATAGGGATCAAACTAGGGGATTTTACACTGTCAATCCTTAGAAACCCTAGCTTAAAACTTCTCAAACTCCTCAATCATGATGATTTGGTCTAGGAATCATCCTTATAGCATCTCAATGTATCATTCCATGATCACATGGCTCTTGGATTAGGTCTCAACCCTCTCCAAATCATTAGTTGACCTAGGGTTGACCCAGTCAAACCCTAATTCCACCATTCATGGCTGAATCTTCTGAATTCTTGCATAATGACCTCTCTAGGCTTCATGATGGCTTTCAAGACATCTCATAAGCTTTCTCAAAGCTTCAAGTCCATCCTCATAGTCTCAGAATCATCTGAGGAGCTCCCACAACTCTCAAGTTACGAGGCACACAACCTTGGTTTCAACCAATTCCTCTGAGGATCTCTTGAGGTCTCTGACAAAGGTATCAACCTCTGAACCTTTGAATTACCTTCTTGGCTAGCTTCAAAGTCTCATACAACTCCTGATAGGTAAATAAATGTTGGTCAAATTTTGGGGTGCAACAACACTATGTTGGCGACCCACGGAGGGTAAGTAGTGACCGCTAAGAAGCCAGCATCAAGCTGCTTCTGCACTTCTTCTTTGATCTTAACGCCCATATCGGGTCATGTCCTCCTAAGCTTCTGCTTAACGGGAGGACATTCTTCTCGCAGCGGCAAGTGATGGACCACGATGTCATGGTCAAGTCCGGGCATATCTTCGTAAGACCAAGCAAAAATGTCACTATACTCTCTCAGCATCTCGACTAATCTCTGCTTGACATCACTCTGCAATGCAGCCCCTATCCTGACGTTCCTGACTAGTTCTTTAGAACCCAAATTCACAATCTCAATCTCTTCCTCGTAAGGCAGAATAACTTTCTCTTCTTGTTTCAACAAGCGGGCCAACTCTTCGGGAAGGTCTTTGTCTTCATCAATCTCTTCTTCAGCTTGATAGATCGGGCAATCGAAGTCGAAGTGAGTCGTAGAAGGTCCATAGTCGATGTCATCTTCTATGTGGATCCTGCAATAACAAGGGTTAAGCTTAAAACAAGGATATGCAGGTTAGCACAAACCCTATTGCCATTTTATTGTTTTTCAAAACAAATATAAAACAGGAATAACAGAGATCACAATATTTGAATGCAAAGAAAAATGCCTTTTGATTTATTGATAAAATGCATGTACATAATCAAACAAGGCTCTGACAATAAAACCACTATGCCCCGGGTAGGACATAGGGTTGTAGAATAATTGGAGAAAGTAAATCATTACTCTTTGCCTGTCACTTGGATGGTATCTCTGATGGACCAGTTGTTGAGGCTCTGGCCTGGTTGGCTTGGCTGGATCCAAGAGTCTAGGTCGCAATCGCTGTCTTCGCCGTCTTCAGACACTGTGTTGACATTTTCAAATATCACCCCGCCACTGGTAAACTGGATCGGCCCTTTACCTCGCAACGCACTGTGAGAAGAGGAGGCTTCAGCCGCAGGAGAGTATCCTAACCCAAACTTGTCCTGTTCGTTAGGTATTTCTAGAACTTGCCCCCAGCCTGGGGTAGATCCAGCTTGAACAACGGCCCGGGCTTCTAAGAAGGAAGAGAGAGTCATCTCTGGTTTCTCAGTCATTACTGGCGCCACGTCCTTGACCTTAACATCTTCGAATGCCTGACATAGAGTTTCGTGGATTTCCCCATCCATCTCAACATATTTGAAGGACGACAAATGGCTCACCATTATGTCTTCCTCGCCACATACAGTTACAATGCTGCCCCCTACAGCATACTTGAGTTTCTGGTGCAACGTGGAAGTCACGGCACCAGCCGAATGGATCCATGGCCGGCCTAAGAGACAGCTGTAGGTTGTGGCATGATGTCCATGATGTAGAAGACTGCATCGAAAGTTTCCGGCCCAACTTGGATTGGCAGAGTTACCTCTGCAAAGACATGACGCTTGGTTCCATCGAAAGCCTTCACAACCAGATCACTGGGTGTGCAAATCAATCCTCGAGTATCTAACTTCATCAATGCCTTCTTCGGAAGAAATTTGAGAGACGACCCAGTGTCCACCAACACATGAGCCATAACTGTTCCCCTACACTTTATCGAGACGTGCAGGGCGCTGTTGTGGTTTCTTCCCTTCGCCGTCAGCTCTAGGTCAGTGAACCCTAACCCGTTTCCCGCATTCACGTTGTTGCACCCCAAAATTTGACCAACTGGTTCTCTTAGCTGGCTCGTGGTTTAAATTCGTGTTCGCATATCAGATGCATGACATTTGTGCACAGACAGAGGATATCAGAGTTGCAGTTTGGGTTTCATCTATCAGATATTTCAGATCCAGTCTAGGTCATCAAGGTTTTATTTCGAGAAATTGTGCGCTTCTCGGTGTTTGCAGCTTGCATGGTGGTTTTTGGGATATTTCGGATACCGGGGGTTACTGTTCGATTTGATCTGGTCTCGTGCGCTCTTTTATCGTGGTCATTTGCATTTGTCTGCTTTTTTTAGGGCTTAATAGACTTTTGTGGATTTTAAATAGGCTTTTAATCATTTTTAGGATTTAAATGGATTTTTAAACTTTTTAAATAGTTTAGGTCTTTTTTCTAGAGCTTTATAAGTTTTTAAGAATTTAAATAGGTTTTTAATTGGTTTAATAGTTTTTAAATCATTTTTTAGAATATAATAGATTTTAAATAGTTTTTAATTGTTTTTAGATAATATAGAAAGAGTAGTTTTTTTCTTTTATTAATAATAGAGTTTGTTTTAATATAGTTTTTCTTTTAAATAGATATTATAAATAAATGGTAGATTTTAAATAGGATTTTAATAGATTTTCTTTTAAATAATAATAGAGATTAAATAGAAATTAGTAGAAGTTTTATTAATATAGGTAATTAGATTTTTAACCGTTTTTAGATTTAATTAGGGCTTAATTAGGATTAATTAGGATTTGATATTTTGTTTAGATTTTAATTAGGGTTAATTGAGTTTTCATTTAGTTAATTGTAATTAGGATTAATTAGGATTTAATATTCTATTTAGATTTTAATTAGGGTTAATTGAATTTTCATTTAGTTAATTATTAAGTAGGTTTAATGTCTGATTAGTGTTTAATTGAGTATTAGTTTTTTTTATTATTCAGATTTTGGGTTATTGGCAATCAGTTTTCGTTGGGCCCAGGAAGAGTGTTTTTTTTGAAGCCCAAACAAGTCCAACTCGTTTTGTGCAGTTTTTGGTCCAGAAAATTGGGTGACACTTGTCACTATAAAAAGCAATCCACGCGTTCACACCAGGACCCACCACCTCACATCTCAGAAACCCCCACACGCTGACACCTGCCCCACTATCTCTCCCTCTCTCTGCCAGCTCCCACGTGGCACCCTGCATGCCCTCCACTAACTCCATCTCGTGACACTTGTCACGCCATCCTTCTCACCGGAGCCCCAATCGCCGGCCATGCAGCCGCCGGCCCGGACGTTTCCCTCCGCCGTAACAGTCGCCGGAGACCGATAAGGTCACCGGAAACTGCAAATTTGCAGAAAATACCCAGAATCATCCTATCTTCCCTCTTTCTCCCCCTTCCTCCTCCGTCCCTCTTCATCCATTCTTCGCCGGAGAACTCAACGTCGCCGGAAAATTCATCATTGTGCCCAGATCACCGTCCGTCTTCATCGTTCCTCAAGAACAATTGCCCAGAACACGCTCACCTTCATCGTTCTTCAATCGCAAGTGTCCAGAACACATCCACCTTCATCGTTCTTCAAGGATCTTTCCAGCGACCTTCAACG
This sequence comes from Lathyrus sativus, assembly GCA_963859935.3. Classification (NCBI taxonomy): domain Eukaryota; kingdom Viridiplantae; phylum Streptophyta; class Magnoliopsida; order Fabales; family Fabaceae; genus Lathyrus; species Lathyrus sativus. Next base: position 459,027,878 of record OZ012735.1, on the reverse strand, counting down.
CCTTCAATCAATTTCCAGTTTTTCTAGAAAGACCTTCCATCCTCTTCTCCAGATCGTTCAAGCAAATCTTTCGCGATACTCCCAGGATCTTCAAGATTTCTTCAACTGCGTCTTAAGAACATCCCTCCAAATCATCCACGCGCTTCTAAGGTCTTCGTCTTCCTCAGTTTTTTCCCAGAAAGATTGTTTCTCCTCAAGCGCACCTTCGAGGAACTTCATAAACCTCATCGTCTCAGCTGCGTTATTCCAGGTGCGTTTCCTTTTCACCACCTCCATTGCTGTTTGTTTTTCATTGATTTTAGGGTTATCGTTTTAGGATTTGAGGTTCGTGGTGGATGATGTTGGGGTGAGGAAGAAGGTGTTATGAGTAGGGTTTGATTGCTTCGGAGATTTGGTTGAGGATTCTTGAGAGTAGGTTAGAGAGAGGAGGGAGAAGAGGTTCGCAGACGGCGTTAGGGTTTTTGGTGGTGAACAGTAATCATAGTGTTTGGGGAAGAAGGGAGGTTTTGATTGGTAACGTTGGGTTAGGTCTGGGCTGGGTTAGGCCCAAAGCTGGTTTACTGAAGCATACCCCCATTACGCTCGTATCCCCCCCTGAGTGTGAACGCTGAGTGGTAATTTTGAGTTGGGCCTTTGCCCTAACTGCTATCCACACCCCCACCGTTGGCCCAATTAACATTTGAACTGTGAAAACTTGCTATTTGCACCGTTGGCGTTTTATTTTCTTTTTAATTTTCATTTTGGTTTTCTGATTCATCATGGGCTTACCAAAAGTGCTACGCGCACCTCCCCACTTCCCAGCCCATCACAAATTAACTAGGCGCAGCTTCTTTTCACACCCCCTCCCCTTTAATTAATTTCTTTTATTTTTTTAATTCCCTTTATATTTCTTGCATTTAAAAAATTCATAGAAAATTCAGAAATTGATATTTTTTAATTCTTGTTTTTTCTATAGGTTAATAAATTTGTCTATAAAATTATAAATAAATAAAATTCCATTTTATTTTTAGTTTAGTATTTTTAGAGTATTTTTCTTTTAAATAGCTTTTAAATAGGTTTAATATTGTACCTCATTTTGTAGAATTTCTTTTAGGACCTTCCCTTAGTCTTTTTAATTCATTCTTTTTGGTGTGATTAGATATTGAATCATAGTTCCCCATAGGATTTAATTCTTGATTTTTATATTAAAATTTGATTAGTTTAATTAGGTTAGCATTAGGGTATCCTAATTAGGGTTTATGTTATGCATAGGTAAGGTAATTCATTTTCTTTAGAGAGTTTTGTCTTGATTTTTGGGGATGGGCATGTAGGGATGTTATGGGTAGATGTTATAGACCCTTGTGAATAATTGTTAGAATTTTCCCCTTGTTTTAGTATTTTTAGGTACTTTCTGAAGTTGACTGATGGTTTTGACTGTTTTGTGGTTATCTGTTTATCCCTGGGGTTCATTTTGGGGAATTTGTTGTGGGGCTTAGTTTGTTTTGAAGAGCTTGTTGAAGGAGCATGGAAGAGAAGATTGAAGATCAAGACCCAGAGACCCATAGCTTAGGGATCATTCCCTATCTGTGAGGTTTGAGATCCTGAAGTTTGAGGGGAATTCATGGTACTTTCCTGAGGAAGGCACTATGAATGACTTTCATCCTTTCTTCTCACCTCTTTCTTAAGTATCCAATGATGTCGGAGCCAACATGTGAGTTTAATTTCTCCTGAGGAGGAATGTAAACTGATCACAGTTGTTGAGCCACATGGGATACAACTCCTAAGTGGAAGCCTCCTGGTACTTTCCTGAGGAAGGTCCTATGGGTCTATTCACTTAGTTCCCTTAGTTCAGATAGGATTTCTTAAGTATCCAATGATGTTGGAGCCAACATGTGAGTTTAATTTCTCCTGAGGAGGAATGTAAACTGATCACAGTTGTTGAGCCACATGGGATACAACTCCTAAGTGGAAGCCTCCTAGTACTTTCCTGAGGAAGGTCCTATGGGTCTATTCACTTAGTTCCACTAGTTCAGGTAGGATTTCCTAAATATCCAGTGATGTTGGAGCCTTCATGTGAGTTTAATTTCTCCTGAGGAGGAATGTAAACTGATCACAGTGGTTGAGTCACATAGGATATGATTCCTGAGTACAAGCCTCCTAGTGCTTTCCTGAGGAAGACACTATGAGTCTGCCTACTTAGCTCCCTTTCTTTGGTAAGCTTGTTTTGAAGCTTGAAGACTGGGATTGTTTTCTTTTGGTTAGGGTGTTGCTTTAGGGCATTGCTTAGATTTGATCAGGAGTCTGTTCTGTTTTAAGGTTAGGATTATAGGTGGATGGTTTCTTTCTCAAGCATGTGTTTTGTTTGCCTGATGGCATTTTCATTTCTTTTATCTGTATGATTGCAGTTTATTGCTTATTACTTGATAGCATGTTGTTTATATTTCAGTATGATTGCTGTTATTTCATGACTGGCTTGAGGTTGAGATGAGCTTGTGGAGGCTGAAGCCCCACACACATTTCCTCCCTCACTTGCATTGCATGCATTTTACTGTTAAGCTGATGCTTTGTCTGTTTCGGTGTATCATTGACATGATCCCTTAGGACTCTCATTTCCTTTGATAAGGATTTGATGATAGACTTTTAGGTTGAAACCTATGCATGAAAACTTCTAGGAGTTCCCTGTTCAAACCTCAACCATAGGATGAATCCATGGCATGATAACCGTAGGACTTGATAGTCTCCCTCCTAGTTGGGCCTGTTCTCTTCTCATCTCAAAACAGTTTAAGATACGGTAATCATGAATGATTTCTTTCGTACGTTACGAGCCTTAAGCCATCTGAGGATGGATGTTTAGTATGGTATCTTTTGGGTGACATGCAACGCATTCACTCTCAGGTCATAGTCTCTAGTGCGGTTGAAATCGCAAACACAATAAAAAACACTTCTTTCAGGAGGTAACCCGTAGTTTCCCGAACTACGTTTGCTCTGATCTTCCATACAGTGTGGAAGTACGTAGGCATAGGATGCGATGTCCTAGCGAGCAAACTTCAACCTCTCCCCCGTAACCCTTCGTAGGCCGAACTACGTTGACTCTGATTTCAAATTCTCTGATGAGAATACGTAGGCATAAAGTGCGACGCTTTGCCGAGTCATTTTTCTTTTCTTTTTCAGCCAGCCTTGATAGGTAGATAGATTATAACCAACCCGTCCAAGTAAACAAACAAGCATGGATCCCATCGAGTACGATAGACGTGAGGGGTGCTAATACCTTCCCCTTGCGTAACCGACTCCCGAACCCAGACAATGGTTGCGATGACCTTGTCTTACCCTTTTTCGTCAGGTTTTTCCGATCGTTTCCTTTCCCGCTCTGAGGGATGAATAACGAAAGGTGGCGACTCTTCTGTTTTGCCGGCACCTTATTTTCGCGCAAGCGACAGCTGGCGACTCTGCTGGGGATCGAACCCAGAACCTCTGGTTCTCCGGTTCCCTATGAGAGTCAATCCTAGCGCTTGTATGTTTGCTTGTTGGGTTGCATTTATTTATCGCATTTTTTACTTCTCGCACTTTATTTCCCGCATTTTATTTCCAGTTCGATATGATTATCTGTGCTGCTGTGGGAGAGGGATGTTACTATGAGTGAGAAGCCGGACCTGGGCTTGAGTATACACCTAGATATAGTTGCGGAGAAGTAGTAGACGAGCCTGTCTGCTGAGCAGGCACAGTTCCCTACGAAAATCTGCGCTCAGACGAGATTCTTGCAGAGGAGCTCATTTCCGGTCCTGAGGATCTGAGGGGAGTCCAGACGTGAGGATTGTCGACTCTGGGGATCGATCATTTGGAAGTCAGCTAAGTGAGGCCTCTTCATGACTTGATGATGCCACTCCTTCTGGGAATCGTATCGTCACTCATGAAAGTCTGTGACGCTGATGACCGCATAGGATGCCGTACCTTTGTCCATGGACTAGGTCCATACCTGTGAGTGGGATTGAGTTTATTGCAGGAAACTTTGGCCTTCAGACTACCTGGTTTTCTTGACAGTGAATCAGTTATGTTGGTACCAGGGTTTCTCAGTTGCAGACTCGTCTGTTCTTGACAGAGCAAGTTTTTGATCAGAGGATCTTATCATCGGGTGTTTGTCTGTTCTTGGTAGAGCAGGTTTTGATCAGAGTATTGTCGCCAGTGATTTGTTCTTGATAGGGCAGATTTTGAGTGGGGTCTGAAGATCTCATCAGCAGTTGTATGTTTGTTCTTGATAGGGCAGATTTTTGATTTGGGGTCTGAAGACTTCAGCAACAGATATTTCTTGACCGTACACCCGGGGTCCTTATTACCAGACATTTGCTCTAGACAAAGCAGAGTTTTGATCTTATGTATATGGTCCTGTCAGAAGGTCGTTCCTAGCAGATCAGATTAGCGGTCCTACACCGGGGTTTTCTTCTCGTCAGTGATTATTGACCCAAAATCCCCACAGCAGCTACCTGGATATATTATTGCATGACTGCACTTTGCATTAGCTCGCATATTCATATTTGCATTCCATTAACATGTGTCTATGCTGCAGGCGCGTTTCGTACCCTGATTCTGGTGTCCAGAGCAATATGAGATATTTTCTTCCATGAATGGATTCGGTCTTATCACTGCATTGACACTATGTTGGCACGTTGACATCAGAATTAGGGGTGATCTCCTAAACGTACAGACACCCATGGCATTAGCATAATTCATCTTGCATGACAGAAGTCGGGGCTTGTCTTCTAACCCTTGTGTTTGCAGGTTTGACTCAGAATTAAGCAGCTCAGACTAATGGAGCAGGTACAAGCTGAGTTGGGGAAATTCCAAAGCCAGCTGGGGCAGGTCATGAATGACATACAGGCGGTGCGTCTGGACCAGCAAGTACTCAGAGAGGAGAACCAGCAGCTGCAGAATCAGTTGAGCTTTCTCATGGGAGTAGTGAGAAGTATGCTAAAGAAGGAGAGTGGTCAAGCACCCAAGGAGGAGACCAAAGTGCTTCCTCCGTTACCGTCCGTGCCACCTGTGCTGAAGCCAAATGGACCGCATAGATCCTCTACACAGCATGAAGCTCGAGACCTGTCTCGTCAGCAGCCGCGCTGGGCATCTCAGAATAACCCTGAGGGTTATAATCAAAAGAAGAAGCTACTGGATAGAGCTGTGGACCCAATACCTGTGAGTTATGCCCAGCTGTTGCCACTGTTGGTTCAGAACCGTGTCACCAGATGTTGATTTCAACATACGTTGTGATTTCCACTCAGGAGCACCAGGGCACCATGTTGAAACATGTAAGGCTCTCAAGAATAAGATTCAAGACCTTATTGACTCAAGGATAATTAGGCTTGTGCCGGGCGGCGTGAGAGCATCGGGAAAGTTTATCCCATATCCTGCAGAAGAAGTGAATGATTCCACTCCTTTGCCTGAAGCTGAGAAAGATCTCGAATATGTCCCGCGACCTTTGGTGACTGAATCGCCCTGCTCGCAGTGTCTACCTGGATCAAGTTCAAGGACGCAAGCGCCTAAACAAGGGACTGTTGCCATTCAGAAACGACGACCTCTTACTCCTTGGCGGAAAGAATACCAACACCAGGATCACAAGAGACCTCGCAACCACTTAGAACAAAGGAATGCTTCTTTCCATCCAGTGCCTGTGCCGTATAGCCAGATTCTTCCACTGTTAATTCAGAATTCCTTGGTGGAACCGAAAGCTCTCAAGCCCGTGCTAGAGCCTTACCCTCCAGGGTACAATCCTCATGTTCAGTGCGGTTACCATGGTGGATCTCCGGGGCATTCAACTGAAGATTGCAAGACTTTCCAGGCGAAAGTGCAACAATTGATCGACCAAGGGTGTATTTCCTTTCCAGACGGAGTTTTGGTTGTACGTGACAACCTCTCAGCTGTTTGAGCTCGCAGATTCAGAGGGTTATTTCCAGAAGCCGGTGGTCCAGACAGGCAGACGTCCTCAGCATTGGCAGTCCTCGGACTTTTTACCATTTGCATTTGTAGTTTCTTTTCTGTTAGTTACTACTTGCTGTTAAACATTGTATGTTTCGAATGGTAATATTAATAAAGTGATTATGCATTTTTCTGAATTAGTTATGTCGTTATCACTCATTTACTGCATTGCACTGATACTTGCATTTTATTCACTCCACTTTATCACTATGATTAGCAATGAGCGGAGGGAGGATGATGAAACTGAATACTCATAACCAATGATCGTATTGCTTTCAGATAAAACCTTGCCGATGACGTATAAGGCATTGTTTCAAATCTCTAAGCATCAGAGAGATAAGGAAGAGAATCCCTTGTTAACCATTTCGAGCCGAGAAGTAGGAATTTCTTTCGGACTTTTTAACCCTTACATCTTAACCCAGGGCAGGGTAGTTGTCAGTTAGCTTGATCGAGCGTTCAAGTCTTATAGAGGAGTGTTGTCCTTCGAGGACCAATCACATCATATTCCTCGCCAGAGGTCGTACCTCATCAACCACAATGGTTAAACCTCACCAATCAGGAGTGAGACAGTTACAAGCTTCTCGGATAAATCAAGACAACCAGTGTCACACGACTTGTTCCAAGAAAAAGAAAAATAATAAGAAAGCCCGCTAAGTAAAAAAGAAAAGCTAGCAAGCAAATACTTAGGCAAAAATCAGGGCATCCCGCTGGACTTCGGAAAGAAAAGATCGAAAAGAACTCAAAAGGAGTCAGTCCAGGCAAAAGTTAGGGAATCAAAAGAATGAAAAAGAAAGGATTGTAAAAGAGAGAAATCCTCAAACAAGGACAAAGTCGTGTAGATACAGACACCGGAAACGAAAAAGGAGTAACTGTCACTCCGAACACCTTGTGAATTCTTTAACCAGTTGTTCCCAATGTTCAACATACCTCTCGAAGAGGCGAGCGCTCGAGCTAAGTTAGCTGGACTTTAGGATCGGAGATCATCACGTAGAAGGGGTGGGTACAAATCATAATTTGAGCCGAATATCCTTTGTTTCACGAACCGTGAACCCGGCCACGATACAACCCTTAAAAGACCTAATTGAGGCAGGGTTTATTCTGAAAGCGCATTACGATAAGGTTGAGTAACCTGACTCCTTCATGATTTACTAATCGTATCCTTATTGTATTTTTCACTGATTACATCAGCACTACGTTTGAACTCTTTGGTTCATTCGTCACTCACTAGCATGACACGTAAATGAGTGACAGTACAACATTTTTTCGAAATTTGCATGAACACTGCATTAAAATTACCATTCGTGAATAAACAATTTTTGCCGGTTGGTAGCTGATACGAAGGAACTTCAGCAGGGAATAATCAATCAGGACTGAGTCGTCAGAGGTCTGGATCAGAATGGTGTACCGTGAAACCCTGTGAATCTGGGGCATTGACTTCCAGTGAGTTTGGAATCAGTTTGTCTGAGGGCAGGTCCCGGGGCATCAGTTGATTATGGGGCAGTTTATGCAAGAAGCAGTTGATCGGAAGTGAATTTTCTCGAGACCCAATCAGGGGCAGTTATCCAGAATCCTTGATTTAAGGGCAGATCCCTCCAGTGTTCGATCAGAGCATGTTGAGTCGCTCATCGCTCGTTCAGGGGCAAACTACTTCAGAGATGTTGAAGCCGACCATGTTGAGAGTGGATTAGTGGAGGATGAATCCTTCTGTTGTGCAGGTGTTGGGGCAAGCCCTCTGAAGATTGTCTTGTTGCCAGTTGTTTTCGGTTCAGAATGACCTATTCCCAAAAGCCAGATTGAGGCAAGTTGAACGGCGCTGGGGCAAGTTGTTCAAATGAGTTTGTTCACCCTAGAAAGAATTGACTATCGGGGAATCATGTCATTACCCTTCCAAAACCAGAGCCTTCTGAAGAAGCCTTGTTGTTATCCTACAGCCTAACCTGTTACTTGGCTCCATGATTGGTAGTCTGTATTCCCTGTGTTGACGTTGTTGAATCAGGATTGTTTCTCAGCAGAGATGTACAGTTTGAGATGGTTTCCCCTGTACAGTTTGAGACTGCAGCAGATTGAGATAGCGTTTATCCCTTATCAGATTAGGGTCAAGATTACCCTCAGCAGACCAGGATTGATATCCCCAAAGCGGGGCGAGTCCTCCTTCTCCAGCAAAGTTCAGTAGTCTCTCCTCCATAGAATCTGAACGCAAGATAGTGAGTATTGATATGTCTCCCTAGGCAGAGATGATTCTCTTCCCCAAGAAGACGCATCCTGAAGGAACGTCACCTCATCAGCTGAGTCAAGCACCGGAGAACGATGTCTTCTTTCCCCCGCACCGGGTCACGAGTGCAGATTTCGCAGAAATGTTCGGGTGCCGAAGCTCCCGTTTTCCCCAGTAAGGTCGCCGAAGCAGGTGTCTCTCCCCCAGCACCGGGTCGCAAGTGCAAATCTCGTAGGGAATTATTCGTATGCCAAAAGATGCAGTAACTGATGGTGCCAGACTGAAGTCTCCAGCGGAATTGAGATTCCCCACCAGAGCCGTATTCTCTCCTGAAGTTGGATGATTCCCTCTTCCCCCAGTAGAGCGTTGGAACAGCTGATGTTGTATTCCCCTGCAGGACTGTACTCTCCCCCGAAGTCAGATGATTCTTTCTTCCCCAGCGAAATTGAAATTCCGCACCAGAGTCGTACTCTCCAGCGAAGTAGAATAATTTCTCTCTCCCCGGCTGAGCCCGCTAATCCCCAGGAGAGCCGCATCCTGGGGAGCAGTTGGGACCTTGAGTGGATGTTCCCTAGCAGATGTTGAACAGCTAACGCTGTAGTTCCCCAGAGTCGCACTCTCTCCAGTGAAGCAGAATGACTTCTTCCTCCTCAGCCAAGTTTGCAGATGTCCAAGGGAGCCGAATCCTTGGAAGTTGATCAAATCAGGATTGGTTTTTTCCCCAGTGGGGTGTTGAGCAGCTGAAGTTGTTTCCCCACGGAGGGGTTATCCCCAGAAGAGTAGCCGAGACGGCCACGCAGTCTATTCTCGCGATTGATATCAGCAGGTCCAAGTTCTTGTAGAGCTTCGTTCCCCTGCAGCAGTCAACTGAAGTTGTTTTCACTGCAGCAGTCAACGGAATATCATTTCCCCAGACAGAGTCCGATTGATATTGGCGTGTCCATGTTCTCCTCAGCAGGATGATTCCGCTATCTGAGTAGTCCCTTCTCCTTGACAGGAGAATTCCCCTCGGCATTTATTTTGCTGATAGGATCGCATCATTGTGCATGATTGCATAGCATTGTGCATGATTGCGTAGCATTGTGCATGGTTGCATAGCATTTAGCATAAACGCATAGCATTTCCACCGTGTGGGGCATGGCGCCAAAGCATATGCATCATAAACATGATCTAGGTTATAATCATTCTTGTTTTACAGGTGTTCAGCCGAAGGATCGGTTGCTCGGGATGATTCCTGACATTCTCTCCCCGACGAAGTCGCGTACTCAAGATGATTCTCGAGATCCCAGCGAAGTCTTCAGTTCAAGATGATTCTCGAATCCCTTAGCAGGGCCATTTGCTCAAGATGATTTGTGGGATCCCCAGCGCTGTTTCCCGAGTTGTTTGCTTAAGATGATTCTTGAGCTTCCCCAGTAGCGTCCCCGGCGAAGATCGCCTAGGACGATGCCTGAAACTCCAAGAGAGTCGAGTCCGTGGAAGCTGCTCAAGCCGTGATTAGTTTGTCCCTAACAAGAATCGCCCAGGATGATTTCTGGAATCCCCAACAGAGTAGGGGTTGTCGCTACTGCGAAAATCGGCGCCGGCTGACAGAAGAGTCGCCACCGTGCGTTATTTATCCCACGGGAGGGAAAGGAAACGCTCAGAGTAAACCTCGCACAACACGGGAAAGGTATGGTTATCGCAACCAAAACCTGGGTTCGGGAGTCGGTTACGCAAGGGAAAGGTATTAGCACCCCTCACGTCCGTCGTACTCGACGGGATCCACGCTTGTTTTCGGGTATGGATTGTTATTCTATCTAAACTATAGGTCAAGGGTGAAAAAGAAAATAAAATGAAAATAAACATGACTCGGCAAAGTATCGCACTTTATGCCTACGTATTCTCGCCTGGCACGAGAAATCAGAGTCAACGTAGTTCGCCTACCTACGGGAAAGGAGGGGAAGGTTGCTCGCTAGGATATCGCATCCTATGCCTACGTACTTTCATACAGCATGAAAGATCAGAGCAAGCGTAGTTCGGGCCATGGAAGACGCAAGCTTGTCTTGGTTGATTTTATTCTTTCTGAAAAAAGGTTTTCTGATTAGCGGTCCAAGCGGACAAAAATGACGTTTTGGTGAGTTCACATTCTTTTACGGAAGAAGTGTCTTTTATTGTGTTTGAAATCTTTATGTGTTTTTCTGTTTGTTTTGAGAAAGAGAGAGAGAGAACTCTAACCTACGGTTGCGAAGGGAATCAAACTATCCTAATGTTATCATGCATGGGTTAAGACCTAGTGTCTATCATGCTCCTCTCTTGCACAGAGAGAAACAGAGATCCTAAGGGATAGGCAGAAACAGAAACAATATTAGATATAATAAAGCGGTAAAATGCATGGATGCAACAGTACAAGCGAGGCAAGGGAGTCCCACTCAACCTCGAACCTAGAAAACAATAGGCAAAAATGAACAGACTTCACTTTCAACCCAACAGGGTAAACAGCAAACAATACAATCCAGAAAACCAATCAATACATCAGAAATGAAATACAGCAATAAAAACAGCATCAGCAGCTCTGAATCAACATCTGGCTTCAAGTAATCTCCAATCAGCTACAGGCTTCAACAAGCATCAGTCTCCATCTTCATGGCCTTCAGGCAAGGGCTTTGATCATCAGTTTTCTATCTACAATGGCTTTTCTTCAAGCTCAAACCTCCAGGATGAGGGATCAGTCACAAGAGTGGATTGGGTGTTAAGAAATCAGTTGACTACCAAAGGTGGTGAACAGACTGCTTCTAACACAAAAGACATTTTCTCTCAAGAGTTCCATCTCTTAGACACTATCACCAAGCCTTCCAAAGGAAGGGGGTGAGTGTCTTAGAGAGACTCTGTATCACAGAGAAGAATGGATGCAGACAAGGCAATCCATGTTTGAGAAACAAACTGTCTAATCTTGAGCTCTGCCTAGCTCCTAAACCCTAGTCTCCTCTGCATCTGCTAACAAGAAACTCCTTTTCAACTCTGGAAGTTGATCTTCCCTCTCTGGATCTCCAATGGCTTCATCTTCACAAGTCTTCAGCTCTCCCAAGTCCCCAGACAATCCCAATACCCACACAAGCAGGCAATAATCCCCATAGGACATACCACACCAGTCAATCAGATATACAGTACATTAATAGCAGTAGGGGAATCCTGACTTTTTCTAAGGGGATCTAATAACTACCCATAGCCCCTATAGTCCCATAACTAAACTATTCAAACCCTAAGTCCTAAGGGATATGAATTGATTCTCCTAAGTCATCACCTAAAAACCCTAGTTTGTTCATGTTATTCACACCTAAACTAAACACCTAAAATTAATTTCTAAAAATGGGCACTAAATTGCATCTACAAGTTTAATGTCTAAACTAACAACATAAAAAGAATGGACAAAAAATATTGAAGCATTTAATAGAACAAAAAATAACAAAATCATGCATGAAATGAACTATTTAAAATGCTATTTATTTGGAAAATATGGGAAAAATATCAAATAAAAAATAAAATGCAATTTTTATTTTTTATAATTTTCTTGACTCTTTAAAGAAAATAATGCAAAAAGGATGAATTAAAAATATGCAATTTCTGATTTTATATGATTTTTCAAAAATGAATGAAAAAATGAAAAGAAAATAAAAAAGAAAAGAAAATATAAAGAAATAAGGGAGGGGGTGAGAAAAGTAAGGCCAGGTAGTTCAAATAATTGGGCTTCACGCGCGTGGGGGTGCCAATAGTCATCAGAGCCCAATTCCCCTACTTAAATGAAACGGTGCGTTTCATATTTTGAAAATTCCCTCCATTCTGAGATTAAACCGTGTCCGTTGGATGAGTCCTCCAAGTCAAAGGTCAGACTTCCATCGTGTGGCTCCTGACCCTTCTTCAACCTCCAGCCACCTAGGGTTTCAGAAAACCCTAACCATGCATGATACTTCCATCTCTTCGTGCTCTCTCCACACGCATGAAAACACACGATTCCAAAAGCAATCTTGCCCTAATTCTCTCCCTCTACACAGCTATAACCATAGTTTCCATTAAAACTCAAGCAATCAAACAATTCGATGGAGATAACAGTTGGGATCCAATCTTCGCACCTGTGATCAACTCAACCAAACCTTGCCAATTTTCATCCTAATGTAATCACTACGTTGCACTGATCATTCTGAGCTCATCTTCCATAATTATCATCACCTAAACTAGGTTTTCTTGCTCATTCAAGTTTCATCACTCTGCCTCCAAACTCCATATTACTCTCCCTAAGTTTCAAGAATTAAACTCCTATGGTTTCTAAGCAATTCTATCCTAACCACATGATCTACAACAGCCTGAATAATGAGATTCGAAAGATTATGCATACCTTGCAAGTGATGATGGCAATGGTGGTTAGACTCCAATTCAAGCCTTGATACTTGCTGAAATTAATCTCCAATGAGTGTATGCGCTTCTGTTTGCAGTGATTCTTGCTCAATCTTTGTGAATTACTTTATTCCATTCTTCATGCAAATTGGAGTTTCAACTTGAATCTCTTTGAACAACCACGAATTCTATCCAAATTCTTGTGCCAATTACTCCATGATGATGGTGGATGATGATGATAACAGAAATTAGAATGATGGAGGAAGTTTTAATGGAGTTTTGATGAAAATGCAACTTGGAGTGAAGAAGATAAATGGTACAATTCTTGATCAATTCAACCACTTCTTGATGTGAATCCTAGTGTTTGAATGATGATGATGAAGATTCAATCCAAAGATGTGAGAGTTTTAAGAGATTTGTGAGAGTTTGTGAATCTTATGCCAAACATGAGAAAGTGTGGAAAAGTTGGGGTTTTGAACAAATGGGAGCACCAACCCTTGCATGAACCAACTTGTATGAATATATAGATGAGATTAGAAACTCCTAGAAGCTTGGAGAAGCTTCCCATGCACTTTTCCCTTTCAATTTGGTTTATGTAACTTTCAATTCAAGCAACCATGGATAACTCTCAAATTATGAACTAAACTCAAAATTCCACTTTAGCCAATGTCTTTAAAATGCCCTTTCCATTCAAAATGACCTATAATTTTGCTTCATTTGGCCAAGATATGAAAAATCTCATTTTTAAGGCCATTTTTCTTCATTAAATTCAACAATTTTGAAACCTTAGGCTATGAACATTTCCAATCTCTAATGGTCACTTTTCTAGACTCAAAATGTCATTTGGAGCAAGTTTGATGTTGTATGTTTTTCCATTTGAGGCCTCCTTGTATGAGTTTTGGGTATAGGTTAAAATGACCTGTAATTCACAAATGACCAAAATACCCTTTGCTTGCCAAGACCATAAGTTGAGTTCCACACATCATATGAAGACATACTATACCATTATAGAAAGCTAAGACAATAAGGAACAACTCTTATGTTGACCAGAAGTTCATTTGAAATCTCCTTGAGGGGTAAAAATTGCTTGGAAGTCAAGTCACTTTCACAGACAAAAATTCAGATACCTCAGATGACCTGTAACTTGCAAGGTCCATAACTTGAGTTCTATAAATCTCCTTGATGTCTTCCACCACTCAAATTAAAGGTATTGAGATCATCTACAAGTTCCATGTTGGCCAAGGATCCATTTGAAGCTTGCATCTTGACTTATCTTGCTTGGAAATTTGACCTAAACTAGGGGATTTTACATAGAAACCCTAATTTAGAACCTCCTCTTCTCCTTGATTTCCCTTGAATCCTTCTTATCACAACAACATATCCTTATTCTCCATGTCAAATGATGAACCCCATATCTCTCCAATAGCCCTTAATGCTTTTCAATCAGTCAATTGGCCTAGGGTTGACCTAGGGTTGACCCAGATGAAACCCTAGTTGACTGTCTCCAACTGCAATTCTTGTGATTACCTCAACAACTTGTCTCCTTCTACAAATGACTTTCTAAGTCCTCCAAGATGTCTAGATACTCCCCATACTCAGCCCACAGCTCACACTTACTTGTAGATCCTCAGATATCCTCAGATAGGAGGTAGATGAACTGCTTGATCCATTGACTTGATAGCTTCCCAATTCTTTCTGATGACTTGAATGAGATTGAATTTGGATAATAACCTTTTCATAGGCCTCTAGAGATGAGAATAATGATTGGTCCCCTGTTGAATGACTTGCTATGCTTATGCTATGCAGATGATTAGTCTATGTACATGACTCTATATGCAAATGCTAATGACATTGAAACATAAACCAAGTGAATAAGGTTGAGCAAATTTTAGGGTGCAACAGGGGTCTTTTCCCCAACAGGTGGTTGGCACTTCCCCAGTAGCAGGCAGGTAGATTGATATCCCCAGCCGAGCACAGCCATGAGTGGTAGATGAAATGTTTCCCCAAGCAGATCCCGAAGGATTGTCCAGCAAGCAGAAGTTTGTTTGTCCCCATGAGTTTGAGGACTTAATGACATGAGCGTCTTGTAGCCTGAAGGCTATGTCCCCTAGAAGGGTCGTTCCTCAGAAAGCTATTCAGATCATTTATCGCATTCCCCGTGCAGAGTATAACAGAGGATAGTGTGTTGATCAGCCTGATATGCTGTGTTCTCCGGAGGAGCCCGTCATCCTCAAGTGTAAGTCCAGACGAGGTCGGCAGAAAATGCAGTTCCCTTGAAAGGTAGCTCTTCCTCAGTAGATTGGTTACTCTCCCTGAGAGGATGATTCCTCTCTCCAGCATTTATTTTGTTGGGGCATTTCCTTGCATGATTGCATAACATTTACTCAAAAGCGTAGCATTCCGTTTCGCGCGGAGCATTACGCTCATTTTTCCAGCATTTGCATATGAAGCATGAACCAGATGGGTACCTTGATCTCGAGCAGAAGTAGTTGCTCCCCAGTAAAGTTGGTAGGAATCGTCTGAGTGAACTCTTTCGTTATTTTCCGGCAGTTGTTGAAGTCATTTGGGTGAGCTCTCTCGTCTTTCTGCAGCAAAGTCTACAAGGTTGTTTGGGTGAACCCTTCTTCCTTTTCCCCAGTGAGTCGTCAGGATTGTTTGGGTGAACCCTCATTCCTCTCTCCTCAACAGAGTTGTTAACCTGGTGATTATGTCCGGTGACCCGGCATGTTTGCTTTTATTTAGCAACGACTTGACAGGATGTCAAGAGAATAGCAGCGTGATATGTTTGCTCCAACAGTGATGTCTAATCTGAAGATTGACTTCGTAAACGCTTGAAGGCGATATCAGAATGTTCCTGTGGATTCAGGTTTCCTTGTTGATGAATCAACGTTTGTCTGAAGACAGAGTTCGAAAGTTTGCAGATGCAGCTTTTATGTGCAAAGTGATCCGTGTTGGCCTGAAGACCAAGTCAGTTGTCCTGAGGTGATGATTGATTGCGATCAAGTGAATAGTGTTTCTTCTGACTGAAGTCGAAGATGTTTCTCCAGCTGAAGCGGAGTTTTGCCTGAAGGCAAAGTGTTTGAATCCCCGTGGAGTCATGAATGGCTCAGGATACCATTTCTTTGACTGAAGTCACAGATTTCCCAAGCTGAAGCGAAGGTGCCTAAGGGCAAGGTTATCCCCTAAGGTCATGAATGACCTAGGATTCATTTTTTTGGACTGAAGGCCGAAGTATATCCCTGACTGAAGTCACGGATACTCTATAGCAGAGGCGGAGTTGCCTGAAGGCATATCCATGTATCCTTGGAGGCCAAGGATCATTTTCTTCAGACTGAAGTCGAAGATACCTCCTGCAGAGTTGCCGACGGGCAGAGTTTACATCCTTGAAGGTCAAGGATGTTTATCTTCAGAAATACCTGAAGATCTGTTCTAGATGAAGCTGGAATCGCCGACGGGCAAAGGTTATATCCTTGGAGGCCAAGGATCCCCTCTTCAGGAATACTTGAAGATCTTTTCTAGCTGAAGCTAGAAGTGGCCAGAGGCCAAGGTTTCATATATCTTTAATGTTGAAGTTCTACGGTAAGATCAGTATGCAGCGATATTTGGATGTTCGTTATGGTTCTGAGGGTGAACCCCATATCAAAGTGTGCTTGGTTGAGTCTCTCATCCCCAACAGAGTAGCTCCAAATATGCAAGCGTACCTTTTGTTCCATTTACCAGGGGTGAACCCCAGGTCAAAGTTGTTTTGTCAGATTTAGTTCTCCAGCAGTAATGTTGGGTGTTTTGGTTGTCTGAAGGCAATATCAGAAGAAGTTAATGTGGATAATTGACGGTGATACCAGATCAGTATCTCTCCAGCTAGTTGTTGAGCAGCTAGTATTGCAGTATTCAAAGACTTGTTCCCCGCAGAGTATCGTGTGCTCGTGCAGTTGGTAAATTTTCGGGTTTACCGGTATTCAATCGTCTCGCACCTTGATTGGCTGAGAGCCGTTCGCTTCTCACCCAGTCAGGTTCAAGCCGTTTGAATAGGGGCAGCTGTTGCACCCCAAAATTTGACCAACCGGTTCTCTTAGCTGGCTCGTGGTTTAAATTCGTGTTCGCATATCAGATGCATGACATTTGTGCACAGACAGAGGATATCAGAGTTGCAGTTTGGGTTTCATCTATCAGATATTTCAGATCCAGTCTAGGTCATCAAGGTTTTATTTCGGGAAATTGTGCGCTTCTCGGTGTTTGCAGCTTGCATGGTGGTTTTCGGGATATTTCTGATACCGGGGGTTACTGTTCGATTCGATCTGGTCTCGTGCGCTCTTTTATCGTGGTCATTTGCATTTGTCTGCTTTTTTTAGGGCTTAATAGACTTTTGTGGATTTTAAATAGGCTTTTAATCATTTTTAGGATTTAAATGGATTTTTAAACTTTTTAAATAGTTTAGGTCTTTTTTCTAGAGCTTTATAAGTTTTTAAGAATTTAAATAGGTTTTTAATTGGTTTAACAGTTTTTAAATCATTTTTTAGAATATAATAGATTTTAAATAGTTTTTAATTGTTTTTAGATAATATAGAAAGAGTAGTTTTTTTCTTTTATTAATAATAGAGTTTGTTTTAATATAGTTTTTCTTTTAAATAGATATTATAAATAAATGGTAGATTTTAAATAGGATTTTAATAGATTTTCTTTTAAATAATAATAGAGATTAAATAGAAATTAGTAGAAGTTTTATTAATATAGGTAATTAGATTTTTAACCGTTTTTAGATTTAATTAGGGCTTAATTAGGATTAATTAGGATTTGATATTTTGTTTAGATTTTAATTAGGGTTAATTGAGTTTTCATTTAGTTAATTGTAATTAGGATTAATTAGGATTTAATATTATGTTTAAATTTTAATTAGGGTTAATTGAATTTTCATTTAGTTAATTATTAAGTAGGTTTAATGTCTGATTAGTGTTTAATTGAGTATTAGTTTTTTTTTATTATTCAGATTTTGGGTTATTGGCAATGAGTTTTCGTTGGGCCCAGGAAGAGTGTTTTTTTTGAAGCCCAAACAAGTCCAACTCGTTTTGTGCAGTTTTTGGTCCAGAAAATTGGGTGACACTTGTCACTATAAAAAGCAATCCACGCGTTCACACCAGGACCCACCACCTCACATCTCAGAAACCCCCACACGCTGACACCTGCCCCACTATCTCTCCCTCTCTCTGCCAGCTCCCACGTGGCACCCTGCATGCCCTCCACTAACTCCATCCCGTGACACTTGTCACGCCATCCTTCTCACCGGAGCCCCAATCGCCGGCCATGCAGCCACCGGCCCGGACGTTTCCCTCCGCCGTAACAGTCGCCGGAGACCGGTAAGGTCACCGGAAACTGCAAATTTGCAGAAAATACCCAGAATCATCCTATCTTCCCTCTTTCTCCCCCTTCCTCCTCCGTCCCTCTTCATCCATTCTTCGCCGGAGAACTCAACGTCGCCGTAAAATTCATCATTGTGCCCAGATCACCGTCCGTCTTCATCGTTCCTCAAGAACAATTGCCCAGAACACGCTCACCTTCATCGTTCTTCAATCGCAAGTGTCCAGAACACATCCACCTTCATCGTTCTTCAAGGATCTTTCCAGCGACCTTCAACGCCTTCAATCAATTTCCAGTTTTTCTAGAAAGGCCTTCCATCCTCTTCTCCAGATCGTTCAAGCAAATCTTTCGCGATACTCCCAGGATCTTCAAGATTTCTTCAACTGCGTCTTAAGAACATCCCTCCAAATCATCCACGCGCTTCTAAGGTCTTCGTCTTCCTCAGTTTTTCCCCAGAAAGATTGTTGCTCCTCAAGCGCACCTTCGAGGAACTTCATAAACCTCATCGTCTCAGCTGCGTTATTCCAGGTGTGTTTCCTTTTCACCACCTCCATTGCTGTTTGTTTTTCATTGATTTTAGGGTTATCGTTTTAGGATTTGAGGTTCGTGGTGGATGATGTTGGGGTGAGGAAGAAGGTGTTCTGAGTAGGGTTTGATTGCTTCGGAGATTTGGTTGAGGATTCTTGAGAGTAGGTTAGAGAGAGGAGGGAGAAGAGGTTCGCAGACGGCGTTAGGGTTTTTGGTGGTGAACAGTAATCAGAGTGTTTGGGGAAGAAGGGAGGTTTTGATTGGTAACGTTGGGTTAGGTCTAGGCTGGGTTAGGCCCAAAGCTGGTTTACTGAAGCATACCCCCATTACGCTCGTATCCCCCCCTGAGTAGGAACGCTGAGTGGTAATTTTGAGTTGGGCCTTTGCCCTAACTGCTATCCACACCCCCACCGTTGGCCCAATTAACATTTGAACTGTGAAAACTTGCTATTTGCACCGTTGGCGTTTTATTTTCTTTTTAATTTTCATTTTGGTTTTCTGATTCATCATGGGCTTACCAAAATTGCTACGCGCACCTCCCCACTTCCCAGCCCATCACAAATTAACTAGGCGCAGCTTCTTTTCACACCCCCCTCCCCTTTAATTAAGTTCTTTTATTTTTTTAATTCCCTTTATATTTCTTGCATTTAAAAAATTCATAGAAAATTCAGAAATTGATATTTTTTAATTCTTGTTTTTTCTATAGGTTAATAAATTTGTCTAGAAAATTATAAATAAATAAAATTCCATTTTATTTTTAGTTTAGTATTTTTAGAGTATTTTTATTTTAAATAGCTTTTAAATAGGTTTAATATTGTACCTCATTTTGTAGAATTTCTTTTAGGACCTTCCCTTAGTCTTTTTAATTCATTCTTTTTGGTGTGATTAGATATTGAATCATAGTTCCCCATAGGATTTAATTCTTGATTTTTAGATTAAAATTTGATTAGTTTAATTAGGTTAGCATTAGGGTATCCTAATTAGGGTTTATGTTAGGCATAGGTAAGGTAATTCATTTTCTTTAGAGAGTTTTGTCTTGATTTTTGGGGATGGGCATGTATGGATGTTATGGGTAGATGTTATAGACCCTTGTGAATAATTGTTAGAATTTTCCCCTTGTTTTAGTATTTTTAGGTACTTTCTGAAGTTGACTGATGGTTTTGACTGTTCTGTGGTTATCTGTTTATCCCTGGGGTTCATTTTGGGGAATTTGTTGTGGGGCTTAGTTTGTTTTGAAGAGCTTGTTGAAGGAGCATGGAAGAGAAGATTGAAGATCAAGACCCAGAGACCCAGAGCTTGGGGATCATTCCCTATCTGTGAGGTTTGAGATCCTGAAGTTTGAGGGGAATTCATGGTACTTTCCTGAGGAAGGCACTATGAATGACTTTCATCCTTTCTTCTCACCTCTTTCTTAAGTATCCAATGATGTCGGAGCCAACATGTGAGTTTAATTTCTCCTGAGGAGGAATGTAAACTGATCACAGTTGTTGAGCCACATGGGATACAACTCCTAAGTGGAAGCCTCCTGGTACTTTCCTGAGGAAGGTCCTATGGGTCTATTCACTTAGTTCCCTTAGTTCAGATAGGATTTCTTAAGTATCCAATGATGTTGGAGCCAACATGTGAGTTTAATTTCTCCTGAGGAGGAATGTAAATTGATCACAGTTGTTGAGCCACATGGGATACAACTCCTAAGTGGAAGCCTCTTAGTACTTTCCTGAGGAAGGTCCTATGGGTCTATTCACTTAGTTCCACTAGTTCAGGTAGGATTTCCTAAATATCTAGTGATGTTGGAGCCTTCATGTGAGTTTAATTTCTCCTGAGGAGGAATGTAAACTGATCACAGTGGTTGAGCCACATAGGATATGATTCCTGAGTACAAGCCTCCTAGTGCTTTCCTGAGGAAGACACTATGAGTCTGCCTACTTAGCTCCCTTTCTTTGGTAAGCTTGTTTTGAAGCTTGAAGACTGGGATTGTTTTCTTTTGGTTAGGGTGTTGCTTTAGGGCATTGCTTAGATTTGATCAGGAGTCTGTTCTGTTTTAAGGTTAGGATTAGAGGTGGATGGTTTCTTTCTCAAGCATGTGTTTTGTTTGCTTGATGGCATTTTCATTTCTTTTATCTGTATGATTGCAGTTTATTGCTTATTGCTTGATAGCATGTTGTTTATATTTCAGTATGATTGCTGTTATTTCATGACTGGCTTGAGGTTGAGATGAGCTTGTGGAGGCTGAAGCCCCACACACATTTCCTCCCTCACTTGCATTGCATGCATTTTACTGTTAAGCTGATGCTTTGTCTGTTTCGGTGTATCATTGACATGATCCCTTAGGACTCTCATTTCCTTTGATAAGGATTTGATGATAGACTTTTAGGTTGAAACCTATGCATGAAAACTTCTAGGAGTTCCCTGTTCAAACCTCAACCATAGGATGAATCCATGGCATGATAACCGTAGGACTTGATAGTCTCCCTCCTAGTTGGGCCTGTTTTCTTCTCATCTCAAAACAGTTTAAGATACGGTAATCATGAATGATTTCTTTCGTACGTTACGAGCCTTAATCCATCTGAGGATGGATGTTTAGTATGGTACCTTTTGGGTGACATGCAACGCATTCACTCTCAGGTCATAGTCTCTAGTGCGGTTGAAATCGCAAACACAATAAAAAACACTTCTTTCAGGAGGTAACCCGTAGTTTCCCGAACTACGTTTGCTCTGATCTTCCATACAGTGTGGAAGTACGTAGGCATAGGATGTGATGTCCTAGCGAGAAACCTTCAACCTCTCCCCCGTAACCCTTCGTAGGCCGAACTACGTTGACTTTGATTTCTCATTCTCTGATGAGAATACGTAGGCATAAAGTGCGACGCTTTGCCGAGTCATTTTTCTTTTCTTTTTCAGCCAGCCTTGATAGGTAGATAGATTATAACCAACCCGTCCAAGTAAACAAACAAGCGTGGATCCCATCGAGTACGATGGACGTGAGGGGTGCTAATACCTTCCCCTTGCGTAACCGACTCCCGAACCCAGACAATGGTTGCGATGACCTTGTCTTACCCTTTTTCGTCAGGTTTTTCCGATCGTTTCCTTTCCCGCTCTGAGGGATGAATAACGAAAGGTGGCGACTCTTCTGTCATGCCGGCACCTTATTTTCGCGCAAGCGACACACGTGGGCTACTACCCCTTCCAACTGGTTGACTGAGATTTCCTGCGGTACATACGTGGCATTCAAAACCTTTAACAGTGCGTTGCGATGTGACTCCGAACACAGCAACAAATTCAGGATGGAAATTTTTGAGGGTGTTTGATGGAGGTGATCCACGATCTTGTAGTCACTCTTCTTGATCAACCTCATGAACTCTTCAGCGTCCTTTACAAGTAAGTCCTTCTCTACCCCACGAGGAGCTTCCTCAATGACTTTACTCTTTCCCTTATCGGTTTCCTCAGCTTTATCTGCTTTGTTCGCCACAACCTCAGGTGGAGCAAATACTCTTCCGCTGCGCGTGATTCCGCCAATTCCCACTAGGTTGTCCACCGACTGCCCAGATGGTTCTAGTTCCAACTTCTGTTCATTACAGTAGACGTCTGCCCCATAGTGCCATGGGACAGCATTAGTGCTTTCAAAAGGTATCGGCCCAGCCTTTGTGATGGTAATTATGGGCGGCCTGGGTGCAGAAATGGTTATCATCTGGCGAGGGATAGTGATGGTGGCAACCTCATCTTCCTGCTTCAGCATTACCTCTCCAGATTCACATTCGGCCCTTCGGCTAAACTGCAAGATTCCTTCGGTCATCAGACTCTGAATCCCCTCTATCAACTGTTCACATCCATCAGGACAGGTCGCACAGCCCATACATAGTTCACCACAGCTTGGAAAGAAGCCTCTCTTCATCAGCTTGGCTTTAACGAAGCTAAGCGGTGTCTTCAGATCCTTGACATCAGTCAACACATATAAATCCTCTTCTTCAATAATGGCATTCACCCCACCTCCCTTATGATTCGGCATAGGGTTCTTTGTGACGTTCGACACATTATCTGAGAAATTGATGATCTTAGCATCTACCATATCTTGCACCTTGTGCTTGAAGGCTTTGCAGTTTTCTATCGTGTGGCCAGGTGCCCTTGAGTGAAAATCACATGTTGCATTCGCGTCATAACCCTGCGGAGGTGCCCCTGTCAAGGGAGCCAGGGTTCTCTTCTGGACTAGCTGTAACTGAAGCAGAGTTTGTAATAGCTGGGCATAAGACATGGACGGTGTCTCAAGGTGACGGCTCGACAGAGGCGCCCTGTTCTGATACTTTCTGTACCCTTGCTGATTTGGCTGCTGCTGCGGCGGCTGCTGCTGTGGCTGGGGTTGTGGGACAGCAGGGATGGTTATACTAGCCACCTGCTGGCGCTGGCCTTTACCTTTCCTTCGAGCGTTGGACACGACGCTCGTCTCTCCTTCAAGCCTCTTGCTACCATATGGTTTCTTTCCTCCTCCAGCTGAGGATAGATCAACACCCTGAATTTTTCCCAACTTGATCCCATTTTCAACGTGCTCGCCGGTGATGATGAGATCAGAGAAACTCCCTGACATACCGCTGACCAATTTCTCGTAATAAACCCCTGAGAGGGTGGCTACAAACATCTCAACAAGATCTCGCTCGACCATCGGCGGCTGAACTCTAGCTGCTAATTCACGCCATCGTTGGGCGTATTCTTTGAACCCTTCGTTGTTCCTCTGTGACAAGTTCTGCAGTTGAACCCGGTTCGGAGCCAAGTCACTGTTATACTGATAATGATGCACGAAGGCCTCAGCAAGTTCCTTCCACGTGCGCACACTGGTGGGTTCCAAACTCATGTACCATTCCAAGGATGGCCCGGACAAGCTATCCTGAAAGAAGTGCATCAGCAGCTTCTCGTCTTCAGAGTGAGCGGATATCTTTCGGTAGTATGACCTTAAGTGGACACGAGGGCAAGTGGTGCCCTTGTATTTCTCAAAGTCGGGTACCTTGAATTTGGAAGGCACCTTGAAATCAGAAATCAATTCCAATTTAGATATGTCGACATCCATAGTGTTCAGGTTCTCGAAATTCCTCATTTTGTCCTCGAGTGTCTTGAACCTCAGACGTGCTTCAGCAGTCAGTTCCCCTTCAGCACTCCTCTGTGAGAACAAATCTTCTTGACGGTCTTCTAGCCATGGCTGAGGCCCATACAGATTTCCAGCACCTGTGTTGCCATTGCCCAGTCCAGCGTTGCCATTAGCTTCAAAATTTCCATTCCCGACGCCAGTCGTATTACCATTGAGCCCGATGTTATTGATCACATTACCATTACCACATCCCCCCAGTCACGGGGATGCCATTCTAAGGAGTTTCAACAGGTGGAGGGGTTGGAACGCTCCCTCCATGAAGTACACCATTGCTGTCAACCCTTGAGATCAGAGGCTGAACCAATGTTCTGAGCTGGTCTTGGCCGTTGGCGACCACTTGCATGAGCTCCATGAAGCAGTCCATCCTCTCTCGGAGTTCCTGGACGTCAGTCTGCACTTGTTCCATTGCTCTAGCTTGATTTGCTCTGGTCGGATAGCGGTGGATCGGTCTTCGATCAATCCTGGAACAACCGGCATACACAAAGGGTTAGAAAAAACGACAAGGTGCTCGTTATGCAAATGCTTCATGCAAATGCAAACGTGTGTCTGTGCCTTGGGGAGATCCCCCCCGATGCTAGTTTCCAAGACAAATAAAGTCTATGATCCAATCATGGAAAAGAAATCCTCGTATATTCATCTGAAAAGCCCGCTCGGGTAGCGTACAATTGTAATCACATACAACTGAAGCAACATGACCCCAACCAACAGACCTGGCGGTGGTCAGCATATCAATGCATAAAATATACAAAAAGAGATACAAAAGATCAGGCGCGGCCACGGGCACGAAGATCTTCTAACAACTTCTTTGTAGTGGAGTGATCTGACTGAGTAAGCAAACCCTGGGTCAGCAGGTCCTTCTGACTGATGGACTTTGGGAGGTTCTCAGCAATGCTCCTAGAAATACCTTATTCGGAATGGTTCTCGACTCTTCTTCTCTTAGCATCATCCTGGAGTTGAGAATCCTGCAGAATCGCCTCGGCCTCAGCCAATCTATACTGGACGTCATGTCGCAGGGAGGCTTCAGCCTCTGTGTTCTCCTCTTTCACCATAATCTGAGCTTCTAGCTCGGCTACTCGCTTCTTCAGCTTTTCTTCCCGCTCTTTGTACTTGGCTATGGTGCTGCTCCAGACCCTCTCCTATTGGGTTAGCTTCCGGTACACTCTGTCCAGATCCTGTTTCTTGGTTGTCAACACGCCATGTAAGGACTTCAGATCCAACCCCATACATTCCCTAGCATCAGTTTCTTTGGTCAGGTTAGAGCCTAGACGGTTGATCATCTCAGTCTACTTCTTGCAGGTATAAACGGCTTCGCTTTTCTCTTTCCGAAGTTGAGCGATCTCTTTCTCCAACTCTTCATTGGCCTTTCGTAGCTCTTCCTTCTCTTGGAGTACCTGGTTGAACTTCTGAATATCAATTGTAGTAGGCTCTTTGTGCACAGGAGGATACAACGATTCCACGGCAGGAAACGGCATTAGAAACCTGGCGGCTCTCTCTCGAACCCAAGTCACGTACGGATCAAAGGCCTTGTTGTTGCTCTTTCCCAGCAAGACTTTCCCCTTTCGGTGAATTTTGCTCCAAGCATTCTGTACCTTGATCAAAGTGTTGCCTTCAAGCAACCCTGTGAGATACATAGATTCCCGTATCTCTTCCTCTTCAGGAGGACCTCGTAGCACATACCCAAATTGTCGTACTAGCAGAGATGGATTGTAGTTGATACATCCATTCCTTCCGACTAGGGGGACATTCGGAAAGCCACAACAGCTATACACAATATCTTTGCCCAGCAGATCTCTATCAAACCAGATGATATCGTCAGCAGTCAAGCCCATCAAACGCGCAGACCAAGGCGAAGACTCAGCAGAATCAATGAATGGCCCCGACTTAGGAAGATGGGTAGCAAACCACTTATACAGTAAAGGAGCACAACATGCCACGTTCTTCCCCTTTCTGTTTTCATTCTTGCTGTGAACCGAATGGTAGACGTCTCCGAGGAGAATGGGTACTAGATTCCCGGAGGCAAATATATGGCAAGCATCCATACTTATGAAGTTCGGGTGACTTGGGAATAACACGATCCCATAGATACAGAGGGCTAAGAAGGCATTGAACACATCCCAGCGATCCTTCTCGGCAAACTTTCGGGCTTTTTCCATCAGGAAAGGCAAAGGGAAACCATGAACTCCGATCTTTCTAGATACCATCCCTTCTAATTCAGACTCATCTACATGAAGAGCGTTAGTCAGCTTACTCAGTTTGGGCTCACCCTCAACACGGTAGTAAGGCATTTGATTCATCAAAGGGACCCCAACAGGTCAGAGTACTCTTCCAAGGTCGGGGCTAGGACATAGTCTGTAAACACAAAGCATCTGAGCTGTGGGTCGTAAAACTGCAGCAGGGCATAGAGTCCATTCAACTCGTACGTAGGAAGCTTATACACAATACTCAGCAGTCTCTCATAACTCTGTCTGAAACTCTCCATCACTGCCTTATCAGCCAAAGAAATCAAAGTCCGTAACTCTCGGATGTCAGGTGTTGGTAGCTTGTAAGCCACAGTCTTCTTCAGAGATGCCATATCTGCCGTGAGGATCAAGATCACTAGAACCAGGGGAGAAATATGCACCTGTAACATAAACACACGTTAATGACATGCAAATGAGGATGCAAACAATGAAAAATGCAATCATGCAGCAGGAGATCAGGACAACTGTGTTGTCGAGGAGGTGAAGATTTTGTATCAATAAAACCACAATACTGCTCTGTCAAGAACAACCATATCTCTGATGAGAAATCCCTGATACCGGACCATAAATCTGTTATGTCAAGAACACACATATCTGATGATGAGAAGAAACCCCTGATATCAAACCATAACTCTGCTCTGTCAAGAACACACATATCTGATGATGAGAAAAAACCCCTGATATCAGACCATAACTCTGCTCTGTCAAGAACACACATATATCTGATGAGAAAAAACCCTGATACCAACAAAATTGATTCACTGTCAAGAAAACCAGGTAGTCTGAAGGTTAAGGTTTCCTGCAATAACCCGACCCTGCTCACAGGTATGGACCTAATCACGGAAAAGGTTCGGCATCCTATGCGGTCATCAGCGTCACAGACTTTCAAGAAACGATGATACGATACCCAGAAGGTGTGGCATGATCATCTCTTGAAGCGGCCTCACTTAGCTGAATTCCAAATGATAGGTTCCCAGAGTCGACAATCCTCAGATCCAACAACCCCTCGATTCCAAAAGACCGATAGGAAGCCATCAAAAAGAACCTCGTCTGAGTGTGGATTACATGGGAACAGCTGCAAGCAAAGCAAGCACGTCCTCCACTAACCCACTCTAATAATATGTAGCTTTCAAGCCTGGGTCTGGCTTCTCACTCATCAGAATGCCCCTCCCACAACAGTATAGATAATCACATTATACTAAAAATAAAGTACGGGAAATAAGATGCGATAAATAAAAACAACCCAACAAGTAATCATACAAGCGCTAGGATTGACTCTCGCAGGGGATGTTGGATCCCCAAATTGACTCGCATAAGGGACGTTGGATCCCAGGAAACTATCACTTCCCCAACAGAGTCGCCAGCTGTCGCTTCCACGAAAATAAGGTACCGGTAAAACAGAAGAGTCGCCACCTTTCGTTATTTATCCCTCAGAGCGGGAAAGGGAACGATCGGAAAAACTTGACGAAAAGGTATAAGACAAGGTCATCGCAACCATTGTCTGGGCTCGGGAGTCGGTTACGCAAGGGGAAGGTATTAGCACCCCTCACGTCCATCGTACTCGATGGGATCCACGCTTGTTATGTTTATATGACGGGTTGGTTTTATCTATCTACCTATCAAGGCTGGCTTAAAAAAGAAAAGAAAAAGACTCGACAAAGCGTCGCGCTTTATGCCTACGTATTCTCATCAGAGAATGAGAAATCAGAGTCAACGTAGTTCGGCTGACTACGGGTTACGGGGAAGGTGGCTCGCCAATACATCAGTATTGTACCTACGTTCTCTCAACAGGATTGAGAGATCAGAGCTTACGTAGTTCGGGATAATACAGATTATGGGAATTCAGATTCATCTGTTTTTCCGAGTAGGGTTAACAAACAGTTCCAGCAGTTTGGTGTACGCAGCTCGACCCTTGGAGACTTGGGCGTTACCGTTTGCAGTAGAACTAGGAGTTAACGACACTCTTTTCTTCAGAAAATATTCCTTTGACTTATGAGCCCACGGGGCAAAAAGGTTTGAAGTTTGTTTTCTGTCTTTTATGGAAGAACTGTTTTTGATGTTTGTCTGTAGTTTGTACAGCACTAGAGAATATGACCTGGGAACGAATGTGTCGCATATCGTCCAAAGGAGACTATCAAGTCCTAATGTTGTCATGCCAACGATTCATCCTATGGTTGAAGTTTGAAACAGGGATCTCCTAGAAGTTATCATGCATAGGTTTCAACCTAAAGTTCTAATCATCACTTCCTTATCAAAGGAAATGAGATTCCTATGGGATCATGTCAATGATAAACAAAAACAGATAAAGCATTAGCTGAAATAGTAAATAGTAAACGACTGTAAAATGCATGCAATGCAAGTGAGGGAGGAAATGTGTGTGGGGCATCAGCCTCCACAAGCTCGTCTCGACCTCAAGCCAGATATGAATAACTGCAATCATACAGAAGAAATAAAATGCCATCAAGCAAATCACAAACCACATAGGCAAGGGAGCGGGGCTCTACCGAATACCCGCAAGCAAAGCCATACAGTAAAAATACAAGCAGAGGGAGCAACTCAACCTCTAGTGCAATCATGCTCCTAGCTTAACACAATCTAAACATGAACTTATTCTAATGCATCAAGCAAATCAAATAAGTCACATTAATACAGTTGCACAGAAAGCAAACAGACAGGAAAGAAAGCATATCAACAGCTTCCACAGTCTTCATAGCAAAGTAGTCCTCTGACAGTAGCCCAGTCCTCAGCCTGTAACTGCTCTTCAAGTCTATCCTCTTCAAGAGAATGAAAGGTACTCCATCTTCAAGCTTTAATCTTCAATCACAAGTATCAACTTGTTCTTCATCTTCTTCAAGCTTTAGCTCTTTCTTCAATCTCAATTTAATCCTCTTCACAAGTGTCAACTTGTTCTTCTGGGTCTTCAAGCTTCAGCTTCAAGGGAAGTCTTCAAACACAAGGAAGTGGCAACCTCTAACACCTTCAATCTTCTAGCAAGGAACTCCATCCTCTAGCAAGGGAGAAAGATTCATCTAACAAGAGCAAGATGTGGATAGTGGCGAGCCAAGTGAAGACCAAAGGTCACCTCTAAGCACTCCACCATCAAGGAAAGGAACCCTCAAAGGTTCTACCAATTTGTGAGGAGCCATTCATCCTACCAAAGGAGGGATGGGGCCTTCATAATGGGACCTTACATCATAGGGAGGAATGGAAGTGATCAACACCTTCCATGTTTCATGAAGGAAGAAAATATATTCTAAGAGATCTCCCTAAAAACCCTAATCCTTAATCCTAAACAAACTACACCAAAGGAAGAGCAAACTTCAAGTCCAAGCTCCATCATGCATTCCACAGCAGCCCACACATGCCTTCATCACCATCCAAGGACAAGAGAAGAAAAACCCTAATCTAAGGGAACTAATGAAGTCATTCTAGTTGAGTTAGCAAGTTAGGATCATCTAAAACCTAGTACTAAACTTAATCCTAACTAAAATACTAAAAACAATTGTAAAATCCTACAAAAATAACTATGGGAACCTAAGTCAATCATGACTCTATCATGTTAATTCCAGAGATCAAATCATCCAATAAGTCCTAGAATTAAATCCTAAACTATGGGGTACTAAGGTTAAACCCTAAAACTAGAGCACCTAAAGTTTCAATACAAAAACAGCCCTAAACTTCTTCACAAAAATGTGAGAAAATTACAAGAGGAGCATACATTTCTGAACTAGCTACACACAAAAAATCAATCCAAAAATCAACACCAAGTGATCACACAAAAATCAGCAAGACAAGGTATCAACCATAATGAAATTAATATCAATTAAAATACAAAAAATGCAATTAAAATAAAAATGCATGAATTCCTAAACTCTTAATTTCTTAAAATTCTAGACTCATTCATGAGTCAGGGGAAAAAACCTGGATCAAATTGAGTTATTTTCCTATTTATTATGAATTATTTTAAAATTATATGAAATGAGTAAAATAAAAGAAAATAAGAAGAAAATAACAAAACCTGCGTGCTGAATAGCAATTATTTTCAATTCATTTTCCAGACTGGGCCAATTGGGGGGTGTGGTTAGCAGTTAGTACACTAAGCCCAAAGCTTCAATTAAATGAAACGTTGCGTTTCATTCTCAATGTCTCTCTTCAGAGTTTTCTTCAAATCGTGGCCATCCATTCCTTGCCTGAGTCAAAGGTCAAACCCTAATCCAATAGCTCACGTGCATCGTCCCCAAATTCAAATCAGATGGAGGAAACTCTCCAGACGGTGGCCTGAGTTGCAGCGCCACCGTCTTCTCCGGTGAAGTGGTCATCACAGGTCATCAAAAATACTGAAACAAATCATCATCTCACTCGGTTTTTCCTCCTAAACACGAATCCAATCTCCAAATTCTCCAATTCTTGCTCTAACTTAAAACACGATAGGATTTTCAGAATCACACCAATTCTTGATCATCACAATTCTAAAAAATAATGGTCCTAATGTAATCTACACTCTTCAGAGGTTAAAATCCATTATCCAATCACGATTATATCACCAAGAATCTTGAGAAATCAGCCTCAACAAAAAATGATCCATGACCTAAAGTGTCTCTATTCCTCAATTTCTTGTACCAAAATCCATCTATGTCCTATAAAGAACCTAACCACATGCAAGTTTCTATGAATCTCCCTATAGATTAAGCAGAATTTTGATTGGTACAAACCTGATTTCAGATGAAGAACAGGTACAATCTCTGCTTGATTCTTCCTCCAAGCTTGTCCAGAATCACTCCAAATTCACTCCTAAAGCTAATGCACACCTCAATTTGCTCTGATTCTTCCTCAATCCAAGAACACGATCTTGAGTTGCAGCTCTGAGTTTTCAATTGCTCCCTCTGTTATCAGCCTCAATCTTCTCCAAAAAACTGGCTGAATACACTCCAAATCTTATATAGAACTCAATGGAAATGTCTAGAAAGTTCTGTAAGCTTTCAAATGAGATTTTGCAATTTCAATTTCTCTCCAAAATCTCTCCCACACCAGTCACGATTTGCACTCTGTTTGGGCATGAAAACACTTGGAATCTTCATCTCATGAGATATTGAACTGATTTGTTATGATCATTTCCTTGTTTGCAATCCAATGGTTCATGTTGATTATGTTACTTCATCATGAAGAAACAAAGTAAAAGTGCATAAAAATGGACTCAAACCAAAATTCTAACATTTCCAAAGTTTCTAAAATGCTTTTTCCATTCAAAAAATGATGTTACTTTGCTCCATTTGCACACAAAATGATTTATTTGAATTATTTGGTCATTTAATGCCTTTAATCCTTCCTTTTTCACAACTCCTTGAACCAAGTCCTTCCTTGAGCCATTTCAATGTCTCCTTGATACATGGTCAAAGTTAAAACCCCATTTTGAGCAACTTTTAAGTTGAACAAAATTTCATTTGAGGTGTCTAAGTTGGTGAAAATGACCTATAACCAAAGATGACTCATAATCATAACTTCCCAAAATACCCTTGACTTCTCAAAGTCATAACTTGAGTTTTACAAATCCTATCAAGGATTTCTAGTACTCTATGGAAAGCTAAGAGAATAAGGAACAACATTCATGTTGACCAAAAGTTCATAGGAATCATCCTTCTAGGGCAAAGGTTTCATGCAAGTTGGGTAACTTTCAAGCTCCAAATTCACATACCTCAGATGACTTGTAACTTATCTGGCTCATAAATTGAGTTCTATAAACCCTATCAAGGACTTCTAGTACTCAAATTAAAGCTAAGATCATGCTCTACAACAATCATGTTGGGGTCAAGATGAGATGACAATCATATATTGAGTTAAATTTCCTTGAAGACAGGGGTCAAACTAGGGGATTTTACACTGTCAAGTCTTAGAAACCCTAGCTTGAAACTTTTCAAACTCTTCAATAATGATGAGTTAACCTTGGAATCATCCGTATAACATCTCAATGTATCAATCCATGATCACATGGCTCTTGAATTAGGTCTCAACCTCCTTCAAATCCTCAAGTTAGGAGACCTACACACTTGGCTTCAACCACTCTCTCTAAGGATCTTCTAACTTTTCTGATAAGGATATCAACCCTTGAACACTTGAATAACCTTCTTGGCTAGCTTCATAGTCTTGTATAGCTCTTAATTGGTAATCATACCTCTTGATCTCCTGCATACATGTCAATAAAATGCAAATGATAATGCTAATGTGAATGAAATGAAACATAAGCTAGGTAAGGAAATGTTGGGCAAATTTTGGGGTGCAACAAGCATGCTACAGCAAGGTTGCGTAAGCTGACTCCTAAAGATCTTTGTGAATCATTTATTTTGGCCGTATACCTGTATTAAACTTTGAGCGTCCGGGACCGCCGTGTTCTAACCGATGACTCATTTATTTTTCATCTTTCAAAAATAATTTTGATTTCAAAAGTTGCATGAACTTTGCATTACCATGTTTGTATGAATATTTTTGTTTGCAAACTGCCTTTCCTCTAAGGAATTTTCAAACAATCGAGAAACTTGGTCAAATGATTCTATCAGGGGAAAAGTCTTCTCAAATCTGGTTTATCCATGAGATTTTGAAGACTCAGACTGGGGCAACCTTCCGAGGGTACAGTAAAACAGTCATTTTCAGAATCAGACAAGCTGAAGCAATTATCAGTTCATCTGTAATGGACAATTTAATCTGGGGCAGTTTACTTGAAAGATCTCCAAGCGGCTTTCCATCCTTCCTACGAGGACCATCAACCTGATTACAATTTAGCAAGTGGCAGTGATCTCCGGGTTGAGGAATCAGTTTTCTAGTTTTGTCATCTTACCAGAAGAGTCGAGCCTTGTCGTCGACATCTGCATTTGCATTTGATCATATCTCATAATATTATTCATATACATATACATATAATACCTATGCATAGCATGAGTGTTTCATCCTCATTTGCATTTCTCCCGAGGGCTTGTTTTATTCAGGTCTTACCTTGTGGTCGAAGTCCAACTTACTTGGTACCTACCAAACAACTTTGTGTCCTGTCTATCTGATGTTCTTCCAGATATGACGTTTTTCTTATCCGATGGTTTTCTGGATATGCCTGTTCCTTTTACGTCCAATACTATCCTCATATATTGTGTTTATACCTTTCATTCAAAGCCATTATTGGATGTCTGGTACCCTGATTTTAATGTCTCTTTCTGATAGTTTTCCAGATTGAGTCTCGTTGTTATGATGTTCTTCCAGAACTTTGTTGTTACTGTCGCTACTGCAAAAATCGGCGCCGGCTGACAGAAGAGTCGCCACCGTGCGTTATTTATCCCAACGGAGGGAAAGGAAACGCTCTAAGTAAACCTCGCAAAAAACGGGAAAAGGTATGGTCATCGCAACCAAAACCTGGATTCGGGAGTCGGTTACGCAAGGGGAAGGTATTAGCACCCCTCACGTCCGTCGTACTCGACGCGATCCACGCTTGGTGTTTATAAGGAAAAGGGTGTGTTTATCTATCTACGCTAATGGTCAGTCGGAAAAGAAAAGAAAAGGACAGGACTCGACAGAACATACGCTGTTCTGGGCCTACGTACTCCCTCGTGCAATGGGAAAGTCAGAGTCAACGTAGTTCGACTACCTACGTCTAGACGGGGGCAGGTTGCTCGCCAGGACATCGCATCCTGTGCCTACGTACTTCCACACAGCATGGAAGATCAGAGCAAACGTAGTTCGACTACGCACGACACAAGTTGTTCAAGTGTTTTTTATGGGAAAATGCATCTTAACCAAGGGTTTTCACAGTCCAGGAGGAAAAAATGTTTTGAAGTTTGTTCAAATCTTTTAACAGAAGAAATGAATTCACTTTTGTTTTATCCTTTATTAAGTGTTTTTCTGTTGTTTTGAGGAAGGAAAGAGACACCCTAAAACTATGGTTGAAAAGGGGAATCTACCTACTGTTATCATGCCTGGTTGACCAACCTAATGTCTATCATAACTCCTCCACAGCAGAGAAGTTAGAGCTCCTAAGGGATCATGGCAACACCACTAAACAGCAAACAGGAATCACTGCAAAGTAGAGAAATACTGGAAACATGCATGAATGCAACAACCAAACAATCAAGGCACAGAGGCCACACACCACAGAGGTAAGGGAGCTCAGCTCTACCAAATACCAGCAAGCAAAGCCACTCAATAACAAACAAGCAGAAGGAGGACCACCTCAACTTCTCATGCACACAAAGCCTACTTCTAAGATGCACCTATCTCAGAAATATCTAGATGAACCCCTAAGTCTAATGCAGCACAACACCACTCAAGTCAAACAACACAAAGAGAAGGCTAACCAGCCTGGCAAACTCCTATCCAAAAGCAAGAAACTACCCCTGAGTAAGGCCCCTGAACAACCCTAAAACAAAACCCTAATCAAAACCCTCAACAACACTCTAAGCAAAGCCCTAATCAAATCTCTAAGCAAAGCCCTAAAGCAAAACCCTACACAAGAGAAATCAATCCCAGTCTTCAAGCTTCAAGACAAGCTTACCAAAGAAAGGGAGCTAAGTAGGCAGACTCATAGTGCCTTCCTCAGGAAAGTACTAGGAGGTTCCTTCTTAGGAATCATATCCCATGCGGCTCGACAACTGTGATCGGTTTACATTCCTCCTCAGGAGAAACTAAACTCACATGAAGGCTCCGACATCATTGGATACTTGAGAAATCCTACATGAACTAAGGGAACTAAGTGAACAGACCCATAGGACCTTCCTCAGGAAACTACTAGGGGGCTTCCACTTAGGAATCATATCCCATGTGGCTCAACAACTGTGATCGGTTTACATTCCTCCTCAGGAGAAACTAAACTCACATGAAGGCTCCGACATCATTGGATACTTGAGAAAGAGGTGAGAAGAAAGAATGAAAGACATCCATAGTGCCTTCCTCAGGAAAGTACCATGAATTTCCCTCAAACTTCAGGATCTCAAACCTCACAAACAGAGAGCAAGCTCCTAGGCTAGGACCTCAAACCATGCATCCTTGCAAGCTCCATCCAGACTTCATCCAGCCTCTACCTTCCAGAAGAAACCACAGGCCCTCAAACCAAAAGAAACTATCTCTAAAGTTCAACCACAGTTGAACTTCAAAGTCAGAAGCCCTCAGGACTTCTCTTATTCTCAAGCTCAAGCAAAACTAACAGAACACCCTATAAAAATCTACCAAAAATCTAGGGGAAGCCTACATGCCTCTATGATCCCAAGATCAAATCTCAAAGCCTAAGTCAACTTCTAAGGCTACTAAACAATCCCTAACATGTGAATGGTCAAGGGTTAACCGGCAAGTTATGAGGTCTCTACTCTCTAACCCTAAAACAACATCAATCAATCTCTACAAAATCCACAAAAATCCTATGGGGAACATGCATCAGTCTAGTATAACATACTAAAAACTAAAGCAAAAATCATTACCAAATGAGAGAACTAAAATCAACAAGGCAGACACATCACAAACCAATTATTCAATACCAATTACCATACAAAAATGCAAATAAAAATGAAAATGCATGATCAATTCACTATTTTTGCATCCTAAAATCCTAAATTGAATTATGAGTCTACAAAAAAAAGAAGGGAATTATTTGGACCATCCTACTATTTTTTAAGCATTAATTTCTAACATGATACAAAACAAAGAAAATGAAAAATAAAAAAAAAATAAAACAAACAGGGGGGGGTGCGAATAGCACTAATCCTAGTTGCTTATCCACTTGGGCTCAGATACAGGGGGGTGTGCCTAGCACTTAGGGCTTAAGCCCAATACATATCCTTCAGCCTTCTCACACTCAGGGGGGGGACGAGTAATTGAGAGGTTGATCTTAGCAATCAGACTTGGGCTTTGCCCAATCCAACCCTAACCCAATTAATCAATTTAACAAAACCATCTTCTTCCCCAAAATTCTGACCACTGTTCATCATCCTAACCCTAACACGCCGCTACCAACCTCTCAAACTCCCCTCTGAACCTCATCTCAAGAGCCTCCTCAAACTTTCACAAATCTCAAACAAAACACCATTCCCAAATTCAAATCCATTCAACCCTAACTTAAACTCTATCCGAAACAAATCTGACATTCAAATCTCAAAACATGAGCCCTAATCCAACTGAGCACGCGACTATGAGACGAAAAGAATCAAAACCTGGATGAAGCAACAAAGACGACGAGGCTTCTGGAGAACGCTTCTTGAAGACGAAGCTAACGATGAAGTTTCTTGAGGCCTTCAATGGAGATCTGGAAAATAAACCGTTGGTTGAGCTTCTTGAACGTTCCGGGAATTGATGAACATCGTGTAGACGAAGATGAACGGAGGAATATCTGGAAAACTGAGCATGAACACGATGAAGATTTGAAGAATCTTCATGAATTCCTGGATATTCTTCTGAAGGTTGATGAAGAAATTAAGAAACTCATGAATTTCTTGGCAGAAATCTATCAACGAGCGGGGATCTTGATGATTATTGGTGACCGGAGCTTGGATCTGAGAAGATAAATGAGGACGATCGGAGGAGATCAGTGCAACGAGATGCGTTCTGGTGATTTGCAACGATCGTGAAGTTTGCAGTTTCTGGCGATATGGACGGAGGAGATCGGAGGGGATTGGAGGAGAAAGAAGAAGATGGGAGGATTCTGGGCAAAAAATGGCTCTGGCGGGTTGTCACGGCGGCCGGAGGTGGTTAGACGGCAGCCTCCGGTTGTTGCATGGACGGTGATTGATTCTCCGATAGGGTTGACCGGTGGGGACAGGGGGCGAGGGGGATAGGTGCATGCACTACACGTGGCCTGAGAGAGGGTTAGCGGAAAGAACGTGTGGCAGATTCTAGGAGTGGAGTGAGAATGAGGTGGGGTCCTTCAGAATTGCACGCGTGGCAGCTTTATAGTGCTAAAACATGACCATTTTTATTTTCTGGACTGAAGAAAAAATGAACAAAAACTGATAATGGGCCTCCAAAAACTCTCAAATGGACCCAAACGAAAATGGCCAATAAACCCTGAAAAATCTGGAAAAAACTGATTAAGCTCAATTAAGAATTAATTAAAACTAAACTACAATTAAAAACTGATTATAGATTTAAACTTCAATTAACTAACAATTAAAACTACAATTAAACCTAAATGAAAATTAAACTATCCTTAGTTAATTCTAACAAATTCTAATTAAAAGATTAAAAACCTAATTAAACTCTATTAAAAGGGAATTAGCTATAAAACTCTAATAATCCTAATTAGCTCTAATAACGAGAATTAATATCTAGTTAACTTCTAAAAACTATTAACTAATAAAAAAAATGAAAAAAACTTTAATGATTTTTATTTAACAATCTATTAAAATCCTATTTAAAACTAATAAAAGAAAACTCTATTATACTCTATTAAAACCATTAAAACTATATTAAACCTAAAAAGAAATTAATACCTATATTAAACCCTAATATTCTAAAATCTATTAAAACAATTTTATAAAATTCTAAAAAAGGTTTAAATCTATTTAAAATGCTGAAAAAAAATCTAATTAAATCCTAGAAACTCTATAAAGCCTATTAAAAATCCACAAAAGGCTATTAAACCCTAAAAAATGCAAACAGAGGCAAATAACCGACATAAAAGAGAGCGTGAGACCAGATCGACGCAAACAATAAACCCCGGGCATCAGAATATCCCCAAAACCACCATGTAAGCTGAAAACACCGAGAAGCGTACAATTTCCCGAAAATAAAACCCTGATGATCTAGACTGGATCTGAAACATCCGATAGATGAAAACCAAGCTGTAACTCTGATATCCTCTGTCCGTGTACAAATGTCATGCATCTGACATGCGAATACGAATCAAACCACGAACCAGATAGGAGAACCGATTGGTCAAATTTTAGGGTGCAACAGCTGCCCCTATTCAAGCGGCTTGGACCTGAATGGGTGAAGAGCGCTCATCCTTCAAACATTCAAAGGTAAATGACGGTTGAATACCGATGAAACCCTGAAATTTGCCAACCGCAAAAATAAATTGCGCACACCACTGCTTGGGGAGAATTAACCAGGGAACTGATTTCTGTTGCCACAGCGACAACTAAACACCTATCCATCAATCTGCTTATGAAATTTGATATTGTCCATAGACCACCCCATTCCGAAGAAGAGGGTATACACTGAACAGTGAGAAATTGTTGATCTCTCTTATCAACCTTTCGCATCCGAAGAAACGAGCAAACGCTTAACCAAACGAGACAATGCTGATTTCACTTATCAACCTTTCGTTCGTACCTGAACGAACATCCACTAAACTGCGAGAACATGTTGATTTCACTTACCAACCTTCCGTTCGTACCTGAACGAGCATCCACTAAACTGCGAGAACATGTTGATTTCACTTACCAACCTTCCGTTCGTACCTGAACGAGCATCCACTAAACTGCGAGAAAATGTTGATTTCACTTACCAACCTTCCGCATCCGAAGAAACAAGCACACGCTTAACCAAACGAGACAATGCTGATTTCACTTACCAACCTTCTGTTCGTACCTGAACGAGCATCCACTAAACAGCGAGAAAATGTTGATTTCACTTACCAACCTTTCGTTCGTACCTGAACGAGCATCCACTAACAGCGAGAAAATGTTGATTTCACTTACCAACCTTCCGTTCGTACCTGAACGAGCATCCACTAAACTGCGAGAACATGTTGATTTCACTTACCAACCTTCCGCATCCGAAGAAACAAGCACACGCTTAACCAAACGAGACAATGCTGATTTCACTTACCAACCTTCCGTTCGTACCTGAACGAGCATCCACTAAACAGCGAGAAAATGTTGATTTCACTTACCAACCTTTCGTTCGTACCTGAACGAGCATCCACTAACAGCGAGAAAATGTTGATTTCACTTACCAACCTTCCGTTCGTACCTGAACGAGCATCCTGCGGGGATACGAGAAACTTAACCAAGCAACTCTAAGAGGACAATTCTGACGACGGCCGTCCAGTACCTTTTCGGGCAATAGGTATCCTGAAAACACTCCGCTGGGGAAATGGGGAACTTAACCAAGCATCTTGACGAGAATAACCTTGTTGAAACATAAGAGGAATTTAACCAAACAACTCCGTGGCGAATACCCTGCTGGGGACTATGAGGGACTTAACCAAGTAACCCATTGAAGTAACACCCTACTGGAGAACATAATTCTGCTGAGGGAACTACGGGTAACCACCCAAAAATCTGCATTACCATCTTCCAATGCTGACACCACAGGATCCTGAGAAAGACTCAGCTGGGGGGAAAAAGGTGCTTTCCCAAGCAAACTCCGCTAGGGGAATATGACATGACGAACACGATCGCTGCGTGTCTGGCGCAACCACCCTCTGGATAGGAGAAAACACGATCACTGCGCGTCTCGGCGTTGCAAACAAAACCACGTATAGGACGAATACGACCACTGCGTATCTCTTCCGAAAAAAACCCATGACATGATGAACACGATCACTGCATGCCCTGCGCCACAACCCTCTTGACAGGAGGAAACACGATCACTGCGCGTTCTATGCCACAAACAAACATACAGGACGAATACGATCACTGCGTATTCTACTACAAATCCCCACAACATAACGATGACCACGATCACTGCGTGCCTTGCGCCACGACTCTCTTGACAGGAGAAAACACGATCACTGCGCGTCTTGTGCCGCAAACAAACATACAGGACGAATACGATCACTGCGTATTCTACTACAAATCCCCACAACATAACGATGACCACGATCACTGTGTGCCTTGCGCCACAACCCTCTTGACAGGAGGAAACACGATCACTGCGCGTTCTGTGCCGCAAACAAAACATACGGGATGAATACGATCACCGCGTACTCTACCACGAATCCCATAACATAACGATGACCACGATCGCTGCGTGCCTTGCGCCACAACTCTCTTGACAGGAGAAAACACGATCACTGCGTGTTCTGTACCGCAAACAAAACATACACATCTCTGCAAACCACGATCTCACTTATCGACAGAGAAAATACCTGAGGCTGGACGGATAATCAATCCTACTTACGCTCCCCAAATGCACATGTTTGCTAATGCCGTAATGCTTCCATACTGCATGGAAATGCTACGTATTCGTGTAAAATGCAAGTGCTTATGATGCATGCTTATGCAAAGAGATACTTCAGCAAAATAAATGCTGAAGACAAACTGGATCCGCTGGGGATGACCGGAATACTACCGATACGCTTCCAACAAAATAAATGCTGGAAAGATGAACTAACTCCGCTGGGAATGACCATCCTGCTGGGCAAATAGCTCACAACCTCAAAACTTCTGACGCTGTTGAAAAATGATCGTCCTGATGAGGAAGGATCAACCTGTTGGGGAAAGCGAAAAGCAATCCTGGAAACTGCTTTCAAAAGGTATCAACACTCTGATTACGCCCTGCGGGGATAATTCATCCTGCTATCACTGAGCTGGGGATTGATCGGCGCGCTCTGATTCGCACTACACATGATTCTTCGGGCGAGTTAATCATATCCATCTCGACCTCCGCTGGGGAGGACCCTGTTCTGCTTGATAAGCCAATTCTGAACTACTGAAGATACATTGATCTTCTCCTTCGACGCAATCTCCACTCTCCTGGGGAGACAACATTCAATTTTACCTGGGGCGACTTCACCGGGGAAAGACACAACATTCATCCTCTGGAGAGGGTACTAACCTGCCATGGACTCTGGCGGGGATAAACAGACTGGCTTGAATAACTTGCCCCAGTGCACTCAACCTGCCCCTATTTAAATCCTGGGAATACTTGCTCTGAACAGCTTGCTATGAGACGACCTCGAGATTACTCGCCCCGGTATCTATACGACAAAAAGATTCAATCTTCATCAAACCCTGATCAACCCAGTTGGTTTCAACACTCTCTGCGGTGACTTGCCCCTGAATGAGCGTTCTAGCGACTTATCCTGATCTGATTATCCACCTGAAGTATCTGCTTTCAAATCTCCACGTTTTGTATAATTGCCCCTGATTGAACCTCGAGAAGACTCACTTCTGATTAACTGCCTCTCAAGCATACTGCCCCTTGATCAACTAAGCTTCGGGACTTGTCCTCAGACTAACTGATTCCGACCTCACTGGAAGTCAATGCCCCGGATTTACAGGGCTTCACAACATACACCATCCTGGTTCAGACTGCCGAATTACTCAGTTCTGCTCGATTATTCCCTGTTGGAATCTCTTTCATGTCAACTATTAACCTGCAAGTAAAAATCGTTTATTCACGAATAGTAATTCTAATGCAACGTTTATGCATATTTTGAAAATTTGTGTTGTCACTCATTTACATGCATGAGTGAGTGACGAATGAACCAAAGTTCAAACGTAGTGCTTACGTGGTCAGTGAAAAACACAACAAGGATGTGACTAGCAAGTCACGAAGGAGTCAGGTTACTCAACCTTATCATAATGCGCTTTCAGAATAAACCCTGCCTCAATTAGGTCTTTTAAGGGTTGTATCGTGGTCGGGTTCACGGTTCGTGAAACAAAGGATATTTGGCTCAAATTTTGATTTGTACCCACCCCTTCTACGTGATGTTCTCCGATCCTAAGGTTCAACTAACCTGGCACAAGCGCTCGCCTCTTCGAGAGGTATGTTGAATGGTAAGAACCACAGTTAAGGAACTCACAGGGTTTTTCGGAGTGACAGTTACTCCTTCTTCATTTTCGGTGTCTGTATACACGACTTTGTCTTTCACTGGGGATCTATATATATTTTTTCTATCCCTTCTTTTCCATTCTTTTTGATTCCCTAATTTTTGCCTGAACTGACTCCTTTTGAGTTCTTTTTGATTTTTCTTTTGAAGTCCAGCGGGATGCCCTGATTTTTGCCTAAGTATTTGCTTTCTAGCTTTTTCTTTCTTTTTACTTAGCGGGCTTTCTTTTTCTTTCTTTTGGAACAAAGTCGTGTGACATTGGTTGTCTTGATTGCTCCGAAAGGATTGTAACTGTCACACTCCTGATTGGTGAGGTTTAACCACTGTGGTTGACGAGGTACAGCCTCTTGAGAGGCATAAACTGTAATTGGTCCTCGAAAGACAACACTCCTCTGTAAGACTTGAATGCTCGGTCAAGCTAACTGACAACTACCCTGCCCCGGGTTAAGATGTGAGGGTTTAAAAGTCCGAAAAAACTTCTACTTCCTGGCTCAAAGTGGTTAACAAGGGACTAACTCCTTATATCTCCAGTGTTCGGGGGATTTGAAACAATGCCTTGTACGTCATCGGCAAGGTTTTATCTGAAAGCATACGATCACCGGTTATGAGTTTATTTCCTCATCCTCCCTCCAGTCTTTGCTAATCATAGTGATA
This sequence comes from Lathyrus sativus, assembly GCA_963859935.3. Taxonomy (NCBI): domain Eukaryota; kingdom Viridiplantae; phylum Streptophyta; class Magnoliopsida; order Fabales; family Fabaceae; genus Lathyrus; species Lathyrus sativus. The sequence continues at coordinate 458,985,705 of OZ012735.1, read as the reverse complement.
AAGTGGAGTGAATAAAATGCAAGTGTCAGTGCAATGCAGTAAATGAGCGACAGCGACATGATTAATTCAGAAAAATGCATAGTCACTTTATTATTATTACCATTCGAAACATACAATGTTTACAGCAAGTAGTAACTAACAGAAAAGAAACTACAAATACAAATGATATAAAGTCTGAGGCCTGCCAATGCTGAGGGCGCCTGCCTGTCTGGACCACTGGCTTTTGCTGGGGAATACTTTCCGAGTCTACGAGCTTAGATAGCTGAGAAGTTAGTATGAACAAACAGAAATCCTTCTCTAAAGGAAATGCAATCCTGGTCGATCAATTGTTGTACTTTCGCCCGAAACGCTTTACAATCTTCAGTTGCATGCCCTGGAGAGCCACCATGGTAACCACATTGAACTTGGGGATTGTACCCAGGAGGGTAAGGTTCTGGCACAGGCTTGAGAGCTTTCGGCTCTACCAAAGCGTTCTGAACCAATTGTGGCAAAAGCCGACTGTACGGCATAGGAACTGGGTGGGAAGTGTCGCTACTGCGAAAATCGGCGCCGGCTGAACAGAAGAGTCGCCACCGTGCGTTATTTATCCCACGGGAGGGAAAGGAAACGCTCAGAGTAAACCTCGCACAACACGGGAAAGGTATGGTCATCGCAACCAAAACCTGGATTCGGGAGTCGGTTACGCAAGGGGAAGGTATTAGCACCCCTCACGTCCGTCGTACTCGACGGGATCCACGCTTGTTTTTAGGTATGGATTGTTATTCTATCTACTCTAAAGGTCAGGGGTTAAAAAGAAAAGAGAATGAAAATAAAAATGACTCGGCAAAGTATCGCACTTTATGCCTACGTATTCTCGTCTGGAACGAGAAATCAGAGTCAACGTAGTTCGCCTACCTACGGGAAAGGAGGGGGAGGTTGCTCGCTAGGATATCGCATCCTATGCCTACGTACTTTCACACAGCATGAAAGATCAGAGCACACGTAGTTCGGGCCACGTACGACACAAGCTTGTCCTTGATTGATTTTATTCCTTCTGAAAAAGGTTTTTCTGATTAGCGGTCCAAGCGGACAAAAATGACGTTTTGATGAGTTCACATTCTTTTACGGAAGAAATGTCTTTTATTGAGTTTGAAATTTTTATGTGTTTTTCTGTTTGTTTGGAGAAAGAAGAGACAGAACTCTAACCTATGGTTGCGAAGGGAAACAAACTAACCTAATGTTATCATGCATGGGTTAAGACCTAGTGTCTATCATGCTCCTCTCTTGCACAGAGAGAAACAGAGATCCTACGGGATAGGCAGAAACAGAAGCAATACCAGATATATACAGTAAAACAGTAAAATGCATGGATGCAGCAATACAAGCGAGGCAAGGGAGTCCCACTCAACCTCGAACCTAGAAAACAATAGGCAAAAGTGAACAGGCTTCACTTTCAACCCAGCAGGGTAAACAGCAAACAATACAGTCCAGAAAACCAATCAATACATCAACAAATGAAATACAACAGCAAAAGAAACAGCCACAGCAGCTCAACATCTGGCTTCAAGCAATCTCCATTCAGCTACAGGCTTCAACAAGCATCAATCTCCATCTTCATGGCCTTCAGGCAAGGGCTTTCATCATCAGTCTTCCATCTGCAATGGCTTTTCTTCAAACTCAAACCTCCAGGATGAGGGATTAGTCACAAGAGTGAATTGGGTGTTAAGCAATCAGCTGACTACCAAAGGTGGTGAACAGACTGCTTCTAACACAAGAGACATTTTCTCTCAAGAGTTCTATCTCATAGACACTATCACCAAGCCTTCCAAAGGAAGGGGGTGAGTGTCCTAGAGAGACTCTGAATCACAGAGAAGAATGGATGCAGACAAGGCAATCCATGTTTGAGAAACAAACTTTCTAATCTAGAGCTCTGCCTAGCTCCTAAACCCTAGTCTCCACATCATCTGCTAGCAAGAAACTCCTCCTCAACTCTGACAGTTGATCTTCAATCTTTGAATCTCCAATGATCTTCATCTTCACAAATCTTCAGCTTCCCCAGGGCCCCAGACAAACCCAATACCCAAACAAACAATCAACAATCCCCAGAGGGCACACCACACCAGACAACAGATATACAGACAGTAATAATAGCAGTAGGGGAATCCTAACTGTTTCTCTAAGGGATCTAATAGCTACCCATAGCCCGTATAGTCCCATAACTAATCTATTCAAACCCTAAGTCCTAAGGGAAATGAAATCAAACTCCTAAGTTGTCACCTAAAACCCTAGTTTTGTACATGATGTTCAAGCATTTATTAATCACCCAAAAGTAACCTCTAAAAATAGAAACTAAAATATTTCTACAAGCTTAATATCTCATCTAAACAATATAAAAAGAATGACCAAAAAATATTAAAGCATGTAAGAGAACAAAAATCATAAAAAGGATGCATGAAATGAAACTATTTAATATGACATTTATTTAGAAAATATGTAAAAAAATATGAAATAAAACTAAAAATGAAATTTTATTTTCCTATAATATTCTAGACATTTTAATGAAAATATTGTAAAAAGAATGGATTAAAATGCATTTTTTATGAATTAGTTATGAATTTATGAAATTGTTGAAAAAATTAAGATGAAATTAAAAAATAAAATGAATTAAATGAATGAGGGGGGGGTCAGAATAGAAGTTCGCCCCAGTTACAACCAGAGGATGGGCCAATAATAGAGGGTGCAGATAGCGCTTTGCCAAGGCCCAGTAAACATTCAGAATTAGTGAAAAACAATAAGAAGCGCTGGGAGGTGAGAAAAGTAAACAAAACACGTTGCAATTGGTTTTGGGCCTAACACTGGGGGTGGGATTAGCACGATTCAACTCAGGCCCGCCCGTTTCAATTAATGAAACGGCGCGTTTTGGCCAGGTCTTTCCCTCCACAAATCAGATTGAACGCTGGCCATTGGATCCTACCCTAAGTCAAAAGTCCAAACCACAATGAACGGCCATGATTATTTCTTCCCCAATTGACCTGCAACTTAGGGTTTACTCCATGCGAGCTCATGCACGAGCTATTTTCCTCCTCTCTGTTCTCCATCTCCAAGCCACGAATCAACATGCCATAAACATGAAAGTTGCTCAGGATCTTCCCCTCTACAATCCTATAACACTAGCTCAGTCTGAAACTCAAGGAAACTCTCAACCCGATCGAGGTAAAAACTGGTCATCATGAATATGCACTGAGATACATCACCACAATCCTCAATCAAACTTAACATAAACTAGTCTATGCCTAATGGAGATCAACATACGCTATCCAGCTACGATTCTAATGGCTTAACCTAAGAGATATTGATCCAAACAGTTTGTTGCACCTGTCACCAACCATCACCAATCCTTTCCAAATTCATCTAACTTAATCTCCTAACCACCTAGATCAAGTCTAAACTAATAAAATCATGTTAAACTAACTGAATCAAGCTAATCGAATGAAAACTTACCTGATGTAAAACCTTGAGAACAGCTATGGAGATGGAAGATCTGAGGCTTTTGAGACTTGGATCTTGATCCACAACCTTAGTACTCAATTCTGTATGCAAAATTCTGGAGATTCCTTGCTTGAATTATGCTATTCACTTGAACTTGTGATTTTGATGTTGATGAAAAAAGCACTCGAAAATGGATGAGGATCACCAAAACCTTGCTTCAATTATGATCTATGATGATGATGGAGTAAAGTTGAATTGATTTTGATGAAGATTGATGAAGAATTTGAGAGATTTGGAATGAAACTTTTATGAACAAGAATGAGAAATTTGTGGAATTCTTGGTGCAAATGAAGCCAACCCTTGCCAAATTCTCCTTTCATGAATATATAGACCCCAATGGTACATTCTAGATCCATCTTGCACATTCCCTTGTTTTCAAACTTTGATCCATTTTTGAAGTGTTTCTTCAATTACAAGTAACCAAAGATAACTTCATTTTTTCCTTCTAAACTCAAAAAAGTGTGTGAACCATTGTTCTTAGAATTGTTTTTCCATTCAAAATCATATATTGGAAGTCTCCATTTGGACTTGTAAATCTCCCAAACCATTTTTCACTTTGAAATTATTCACTTTATAAGCCTTTTTAGTTCATATTTTGACCAATTATGCAACTCCATGTTATGAGCTTCTCCAATAATTTGTGACCTTCTTTCTAGACTTAAAATCTCATTTGGAGCAAGTTTGATGTTGTAAGTTTTTCCATTTGAGGCCTCCTTGTATGAGTTTTAGACATAGGTTAAAATGACCTGTAATTCACAAATGCCCAAAATACCCTTTGCTTGTCAAGACCATAAGTTGAGTTCCACACATCATATGAAGGCATGCCATACCATTCTAGAAAGCTAAGACAATGAGGAACAATTCTTATGTTGACCAAGAATTCATTTGAAATCTCCTTGAGGGGCAAAACTAGCTTGGAAGTCAAGTCACTTTCACAGACAAAAATTCAGACACCCCAGATGACCTGTAACTTGCAAGGACCATAACTTGAGTTCCATAAATCTCCTTGAGGTCTTCCACCACTCAAATTAAAGGTCTTGATATCCTCTACAAGTTTCATGTTGGCCAAGAAGCCATTTGAAGCTAGCATTTTGACTTATCTTGCTTGGAGATTTGACCTAAACTAGGGGATTTTACAGAGAAACCCTAATTTAGTAACTCCTCTTCTCCTTGATTTCTCTTGAATTCTCCTTGGCATATCTCCATATCCTTCTTTATATGTCCAATGATGAACCCCACATCTCTCAAATAGCCTTGAATGCCCTTTTAAGTCAGTCAATTGACCTAGGGTTGACCTAGGGTTGACCCAGATGAAACCCTAGTTGACTGTCTTCAGTTATAACTATTGTGATCACCTCAACAACTTATTTTCTTCTCCAAATGACCTTTTAAGTCTCTCAAGATGTCTAGATACTCTCCATGCCTTCACTTCACAGCTCACAACCCTCTTGTTGATCCTCAGATACCCTCAGCTAGGAGATGGACTCAAGGCTTGATCTGCTGAACTCTTTGCTCTCAAATTCTTTCCTGATGACTTGAATATGATTGAATTGGGATAATAACCTCATGATAGGCCTCTAGAGATGAAAATAATGATTGGTCCCCTGTTGAATGACTTGCTATGCTTATGCTATGCAGATGGTTAATCTATGTACATGACTCTATATGCAAATGCTAATGATATTAAAACATGAACCAAGGAATAAGGTTGGGCAAATTTTAGGGTGCAACAGCTGCCCCTATTCAAGCGACTTGGACCCGATTGGATGAAGAGCCCGGAGCCTTCAAACATTCGCGGTACGAGACGGTTGAATATTAGTGAAACCGAAAATTTGCCAACCACGAAATTAAATTGCGCTCCTGCTTGAGGAATGACATTCGTCAGCTGAATCTGACTGTTATAGTAACCCACTGATCTCGCGCGACCGTGCTGGGGATTGTCTTCATCGTTCTGAAGAGGATTCTGTCATAACAGATTGCTTGCTTGTCCACGTTAGGACTCTGTCTGTCATCAACACGAAGAAATCTCAACTAAATCTGTCCACGTTAGGATTCCACTTACTGTTAACCCAGAAAAATCTCGGCACCTCCGCTGGGGATAATTCGTCCGCATTTCCATAAACTGAATCGTCCACGTTAGGAACAATACTCTTCCATGTCAGGAGTAACACCTGTCCACGTTAGGAATCAAAACTCTGTATCTGTCCACGTCAGGACTAACCCTCTCATCTTTCCACGTCAGGAAGCAATCTTCTTTCCACATAAGGAGAACTACATCAATCTGTCCACGTAAGGACTCCAATACCACTTGACATGTCCGCGTCAGGACTCCATTCTTCTCGAATCTGTCCACGTCAGGACTCAACTCTTCACGCATCTGTCCACGTAAGGACCCCAATTTCTCCGCGTAAGGAATAAACTTCTTCTTCCACGTTAGGAATATCTTCTTTGATTTGTCCACGTCAGGACTAAACTCTTTCCACGTCAGGAATAATCCATTTCTTTCCACGTCAGGAATCAATCTTGATATGTCTGCGTCAGGACTTAATCTTTCCACGTAAGGAATAAGCTCATCTTTCCACGTAAGGAAACCATTTTTCTTCCACGTAAGGAATGCTCTTGATATGCCCACGTAAGGACTCTGATCTTTCCACGTAAGGAATACCAACTTCTTTCCAATTTGTCCGCGTCAGGACTCATTTTTCCACGTAAGGAAACTATCTTTTTCCACGTAAGGAACCATCTCTTTCCACGTCAGGAATACTGTCATTTCCACGTAAGGAACTACCTTTTGATACGTCCGCGTAAGGACTACCTCGTCCACGTTAGGACCCATTTCTCCTTATTAGGGATAATAGTTTCTCTGATTCGCCCACGTCAGGACGCTGATCTCGTCTTGATTCGTCCACGTTAGGACTCAGGCGTCTTCGACTCGCTGAGGAAATAAGACTTGTCCACGTAAGGACTCGCGCGTCTTCGACTTGCTGGGGAAATATCACTTGTCCACGTAAGGACTCACGCGTCTTCGACTTGCTGGGGAAATATCCGCGTCAGGACTTACACTTTGCCAACAACACGAAGAAGGATAAATTTGTCCACGTCAGGACTCTTGTATCTTGTCATCACAAAGAACTACAAACTTGTCCACGTCAGGACGCACATTTCACCATTACGAATAAAGATATCTGCTGGAAACAAATGATCCACGTCAGGACACCAACACGAAGAATAACCAATCTTGTCCACGTCAGGATTTCACATCCGATCAATACCGAGAAATCAAATCTGTCCACGTTAGGACTAGCACATATCGTCAACCTGAGGAAATGTCCACGTCAGGACTCCACCTTCCAACAGCTCTGAGAAATCGAACCTGTCCACGTTAGGACTAGCACCTCCCATCAGCCTGGGGAAATAGACCTGTCCACGTTAGGGCGCCCACTTCTGAAGAAGTCCCGTCAATATAGGAATAAATCGTCCACGTCAGGACTTAGTTCTCCAATGATCCTCATCCACAAACTGCTCAGCACTGACGTGACAGCGACTTCGAGATGAACTCTACTGGGGATGTCTGAAAACCAACTATCGGACACCTGCTCTGAAATTCTGATTCATGGGACCCGCTGATGACAAACAAACTCTGCTTGGGGATAAGAAGACACTTATCCTGGCCACTCTGGCTGGGGAAAATAAGAGATATTTACATAAATGACTCTGCTGGAGACACAGAGAGTTTTATCAGGATAACTCTGTGGGGGATACCGCCGAAGCTGACATTATCATTGAATATCTCCTGCCGAGATCTTGACTGTTTGGTAATTTATTCGAGCAAGAGCTCTCTCCACCTGAACTGCTGGAGTACAGAAACTGCTTCAGCAAAATAAATGCTGGAAGAATAATGCCAACTTGCCGGGGATAGCCTGATGCTACAAGATTATTCCAGCAAAATAAATGCTGGAAGGGTGAAGTCGACCCTGCTGGGAAGTTGGGAACTCAAACCACACGTCTTGTTGAAGTAACCCCCTGCTGGGGAATATGACTTTGCTGGAGAATAACAGATGTGCACAGTATGCTCAGACTTTCTGCTGGCCCGTGAACTGAGATGACAGGAACCGCCATCAACTCTGCTGGGGAGAGTCTTGATCTTCGAATTCCACTGGAAGGAAAGAACATTCACTGAAAAGAGAACTCCGCTGGGGATGGCTGGATTCTCTTGGGGAAAATTAACTGACTCCGCTGGGGGAGAATGCATGACCCTGCGGGGGGAGATGAACCTGTCTGAATACAGCCTTACGATCTCGGAATCACCAAACTCTGCTGAGGACGAGTAACTTCTCTGGAGCACGTCTTTTGGATAAGCTACGGCTAGCTGGGGAATTCTATCCTTCTTCAGGAAGAACATACATGACCTGCGTGAAGATCGAGTCTTTCGTTATCGCAACCTTTTGATCACCTTCCTCGCACGGTTATGAAACCTGCAACAACACAAACAAGACACGACAAGCCTATGCAATCAAATCGATTCAGGTTAGTGACGTTACACTCAGTTAATTCAAAGCTTTAACAACTGTTGGCAAGGGCCAGTGATGTTATACTCACGCTAGTTTCATCAAACTTAGGCGTTTTATCATGCGCAAAACAGTAAAGAACAGGCATCAAGTACTGAATAACACATTTTCATTGATTGGGCCCCTGAATGGGCGGAGTTTTTGTACACGGGATGTAACTCCTGAAAAGAGGAAGCTACGCGAAGCAAATACATAAGTATGAAAGTATGCACAAGAAGCATAAATATTGACAAATTAAATTTTGTACACATGTCGGCAACTGGATACAGATGACCACCACGAACTGATCCTCCCATGACTCGTTCGACTCTAATGCCTTTCCCGGTATCCCCACTTCTGAAGAGGTTGTATCCGATAACTGACTCCTCAAATATTCTCCCGCATTGATACTCACTGAATTCAAATTCGGACCGCAGTCATTTGCTTTTCTCATCCCTAACTTTTGCGTGAACCGCCCTTTACGGGTTTTCAGTTCACCGGGATACCCTTTTTTGCCGAAGCCGCCCAGTGTAGGTTTTCAACTTCGCGGGTGTACATTTTTTTCAATTTTATCCCTAACTTTTGCCCGAACCTTTCATTCTGTTTTTGGTTCGCCAGGATGCCCCATTTTTGCCTGGACTCTCTTTTTTCTGTCCAGCGGGTCTATTTCAAGCAAAGTATTTTTTAACTGCGTCCGAATTCACAGGTGACGCAAAGTCTTCTCCGTCCATGGTGGACAACAACAACGCTCCTCCTGAAAAGACCTTTCTGACAACGTATGGCCCTTCGTAGTTGGGGGTCCACTTGCCCCTGTGATCTGCTTGCGGCGGGAGAATCTTTTTCAGCACAAGGTCGCCCGTCTGAAAGCTTCGCGGGAGTATCTTCTTATCGTACGCTTTCTTCATTCGTCTTTGGTATAAACGACCGTATGCCAGAGAAGCTAGCCTCTTCTCATCCATCAAACTCAGTTGGTTCAATCTATTCGTTACCCATTCTGCCTCGTCCAGCTGAACGTCTCGCAATACCCTCAGAGAAGGGATCTCAACTTCCAATGGTAATACCGCTTCCATTCCGTATACCAACGAGAACGGAGTTGCCCCGGTTGATGTGCGTACCGTCGTACGATAACCGTGCAAAGCGAAAGGTAACATTTCATGCCAATCTTTATAAGTCACCACCATTTTCTGGACTATCTTCTTGATATTTTTATTGGCCGCTTCGACAGCGCCATTCATCTTGGGTCGGTAAGGGGAGGAGTTGTGATGTTCGATCTTGAAATTCTGACAGAGCTCCTTCATCATTTTGTTGTTCAGATTAGAACCATTATCCGTGATTATCCGCTCGGGAATCCCATATCGGCAAATGATATCTCTCTTGATGAATCTAGCCACCACTTGCTTCGTTACGTTTGCGTAGGACGCCGCTTCGACCCACTTGGTGAAATAATCGATTGCTACGAGGATGAACCGATGCCCGTTAGAAGCCGTCGGCTCGATTTTTCCGATCATATCGATTCCCCACATCGAGAATGGCCATGGAGATGACATCACATTCAGAGGACTCGGAGGCACGTGTATTTTGTCAGCATAAATTTGGCACTTGTGGCACTTCCTCGCGAACTTGAAACAATCAGTTTCCATCGTCAGCCAAAAGTAACCTGCCCTCAGCAGTTTTCTCGTCATAGCATGCCCACCAGCATGCGTACCAAAGGCACCTTCGTGAATTTCCTCCATGAGAAGCTTTGCCTCTTTTTCGTCTACACAACGCAACAACATCAAATCGTGGTTTCTTCTGTACAAGACGCCATCCGGGTTCAAGTAGAAATTACCCGCTAATCTCCTGAGAGTCTTCTGATCATGACTGGATGCCCCAGCCGGATACTCTTTATTCTTCAGGAAATTAAGGATATCAAAATACCACGGTTTGTCATCAGACGCTTCATCAATAGCAAATACATAAGCTGGCCTGTCCAGCCGAGAGATAGTGATCTGGGGAGCTTCGTTCCAGAAATTGACCTTGTACATGGAAGACAAAGTGGCAAGGGCGTCAGCCATTTGATTTTCTGCCCGCGGCACGTGATGCAATTCAACCTTGTCGAAGAAAGGCAACAATCTCCTTGCATAATTCATGTAATGTATCAAATTGGGCTGCCGTGTCTCCCATTCCCCTTTGATCTGATTCACTACCAAAGCTGAGTCTCCGTATACGTCTAGATGTTTGATTCGCAAATCAATGGCTTCTTCAAGCCCCATTATACAAGCTTCGTATTCGGCCTCATTGTTGGTAACGGCAAAGGTCAATCGGGCAGTAAACGGGATGTGCGACTCGTGCGGCGTAGTGATAATTGCCCCTATTCCGCTACCGTAAGCATTCACAGCTCCGTCAAATATCATCTTCCATTGGGACCCCGGCTCTGGTCCTTCGTCTGGTAACGGCTCTTCACAATCTTTCATCTTGAGATACATGATATCCTCGTCAGGAAAATCGAATCTCATTGATTGGTACTCTTCAATAGGCTGCTCCGCCAGATACTCAGACAGCACACTCCCCTTTATCGCCTTTTGCGAGACGTATTGAATATCATATTCAGTCAAGACCATCTGCCAACGGGCAATTCTACCTGACAACGCCTGCTTTTCGAATATATATTTAATCGGATCCATCTTCGAGATGAGCATGGTTGTATGATTCAGCATGTACTGCCTCAAACGCTTGGCGGCCCAGGCTAGCGCGCAACAAGTTTTCTCCAGCATTGAGTATCGAGATTCACAGTCTGTAAATTTCTTACTCAAGTAATAGATTGCATGCTCTTTTCTCCCTGTCTCGTCGTGTTGACCGAGAACACAACCCATGCTTCCCTCAAGAACCGTCAAATACATTATCAAGGGTCTCCCTGCCACCGGGGGTATCAAAATAGGAGGCTCCTGCAGATACTTCTTTATTTTATCGAACGCCTTTTGACAATTTTCGTTCCACGTTACAGCTTGATCTTTCTTTAGCAGCTTGAATAATGGTTCACACGTGGCAGTCAGGTGAGATATGAACCGGGCAATGTAGTTCAATCTCCCTAAAAACCCGCGCACCTCTTTTTCTGTTTTAGGCGTCGGCATCTCTTGAATCGCTTTTATTTTAGCAGGATCGACCTCTATTCCTCTTTCGCTTACTATGAACCCCAGGAGCTTACCCGATCTCACCCCGAAGGTGCATTTATTAGGGTTCAGCCTCAGCCTGAACTTCCTAAGTCTTTTAAACAACTTCAGCAGATTCACCAGATGCTCTTCCTCCGTCTGGGATTTGGCAATCATATCGTCAACATAAACTTCGATCTCTTTATGCATCATGTCATGAAAGAGAGTCGTCATCGCACGCTGATATGTTGCCCCAGCATTTTTCAAACCAAAGGGCATCACTTTGTAGCAAAATGTTCCCCAAGGCGTTATGAAAGTAGTCTTCTCCATATCCTCTGGCGCCATTTTAATTTGATTGTAGCCTGAAAAGCCATCCATGAAGGAGAATACAGAGTACTGAGCAGTATTATCAACTAACACGTCAATATGAGGAAGTGGAAAATCGTCTTTTGGGCTTGCTTTATTCAAATCTCTGTAATCCACGCACATTCGAACCTTGCCATCTTTCTTTGGCACTGGTACGATGTTGGCAACCCATGAGGGATACTTCGTCACAGCCAGGAAACCAGCGTCCCACTGTTTCTGAACCTCCTCTTTGATCTTCATTGCCATATCTGGTCGAGTTCTGCGGAGTTTTTGCTTGACTGGTGGGCAGTCTTCTTTCAGTGGCAGGCGATGCACAACCATATCAGTATCGAGCCCTGGCATATCTTGATACGACCAAGCGAATACATCATTATACTCTCGGAGCATTTCAACCAGCTTTCGCTTGATATCACTCTGCAATGCGGCTCCAATACGAATATTCTTCTCAACCCCTTCCGACCCCAAATTGATAATTTCGATAACCTCGTCGTGAGGCAGAATGGCTCTTTCCTCTTGCTTCACTAACCAAGACAGTTCTTCAGGAATGTCACTATCTTCGACAACCTCTTCTTCAGTCTGGAATACCGGGTGCTCGAAGTCAGGACGAGTCATAGGTGGCTCAAGGATGTCATCTGAAAATGTTATCCTGCAACAGAAAGGGTTAAGTGCTTCAAAATGCGTATAAAGCGAATAACCACATTGCCATTTTATTGAAAATATAAAACAAGAAAGACAGGGATTACAGTATTTGCGCATGAAAAAACGCCATTTATTTAATGATTAACGCGCAATGTTTATAACAACACAGCCTTAAGCAAATCCTGATGCCCCGGGCAAGACATCAGATTATTCAACAATTAATAAAGCAAAGCATTACTGTTTAAAAGTCACAGGAACAAGCTCCTGAATAGACCAGTTGCACAGTCCTTGTCCTGGCGTGCTTGGCTGAATCCAGGCATCCATATCACAGTCGCTGTCCCCTTCATCGGACTCTGAAGCAGCATTGACAGATTCATGGCATACTCCACTGGCAGAGATGGTGATTGACTTTCTGAAATGAGGGGCCCCCACGGAAGGAGTTGATGACGACGGTCTGTACCCTAGTCCGAACCGGTCCATTTTTACAGGAATGTCCAATACTTTGCCCCAGCCTTTGGCTTCTCCTGCTTTCACTAGCGCTTGAGCCTCTTTATACGAAGAAACAGCTATCTCTGGCACTTTGCTTGGCCTGGGACCCTTGTCCTTTATGCGCAAACCTTCGAATGCCTGGCACGGCGTCTCGTGGATCTCCCCGTCGACTTCCACATATTTAAACGAAGAAAGATGGCTGACCAGGATGTCTTCTTCTCCGCACACGGTGACTACACTGTCTCCGACCATATACTTTAACTTCTGATGTAGGGTAGACGTGACTGCCCCTGCCCCGTGAATCCAAGGTCTTCCCAGCAAGCAGCTGTACGCAGGCTGTATATCCATGATATAAAACTCCGTTGCAAACACTTCCGGCCCCACTTGTAGAGGCAAGGTAATCGATCCGAAGACTGTCCTCCGCGTGCCGTCAAACGCTCTGACTACCAAATCACTTGGTGTACACAAAATCCCTCGAACATCCAGCTTCATCATCGCCTTCTTAGGCAGCACATTCAAAGACGATCCAGTGTCAACCAGTACGTGCGACATTGTCGACCCTCTGCACTCAACGGATACATGTAACGCCATATTATGGTCCCTCCCTTTCGGAGTCAAGTCGAAATCAGTAAAGCCCAGACTGTGGCCCGCATTCACGTGTGCCAATACTCCTTCTAGCTGGTTCACGGAGACATCCTGGGGTACAAAAGAAGTGTCCAGGACTTTCAGCAAAGCATTTCGGTGAGCCTCCGAACACAACAGCAATGACAGAATAGATATTTTGGACGGTGTTTGCTGCAGATGCTCCACAATTTTATAATCGCTTTTCCGAATTAAGCGCATGAATTCCTCTACATCCTTAGATGCTGCTTCTTTTCCATTTGCTTGAACCGGAACATTCTCCACCGCTTTCCCCTTTCCTTTCGCTAGCCTTTCGGCCTCTACTTCAGGAGATATAAAGATCCTGCCGCTCCTCGTCATGCCTCCTGAGCCAACAACATTATCCACAACCTCCGCTGACTGCTTGTTAACATCGATTTTAATCCCGTCACAATATACCTCCAGCCCATAAGACCATGGGATTGCTTTCGTGTTCTCATACGGGATTGGCCCGGCTTTAGTTATAGTAATCGGTGGTCGCTGAACTGGTGCTGAAATAGTGATCGTCTTCCTAGGAATTGTCACTGTGGCCACATCACTCCGATTATCCGCTACCGCCCCTGCAGGCTCATCAGTTGCTGTTCTATCAAACTGCAATACACCTTCATCAATTAAGGCCTGAATGCCTTTCTTCAAGTCCTCACACCCCCCAGATAGGGCCCAACAATCTAAACAGTACTCATTACAACCCGGGTAAACACCTCCTTGCAACAGTCGGCTTTTTATTTCGCTCAGCGGCGTCTTTAAATCCTCAACATTCATAATCAGATTCAGCTCTTCCTCAGTCAGCACGGCGTTCGCCCCATGATTAGGCATGGGTTTCTGGACTATATTCGGAACTGTCGTTCCGAAATTGATAGCCTTGTTGTCCAAAAGATCCTGCACAACGTGCTTAAAAGCATGACAACCTTCTATATCGTGGCCCGGGGCCCCAGAATGAAACTCGCAGTGCCTATTTGCATCGTAGCCGAACGGGGGAGTTCCCGTTATCGGCGCCAAGGTTCTTTTCTCCACCAGATTCAATCCCAACAATGTCTGCAATAAATCAGCATAGGTAGAGGGAGGCTTCTCAAACACCCTTCTCGGTTTACTGCCCTGGAATCTTCGTTGAGCCTGCTGTGCCCCCTGCTGAGGCTGCTGCTGCTGTTGCATTGGTTGCTGCTGAACCGATTGTTGTTGCTGGATTGGTTGTTGCTGATAGGGGATAGTAACACTCGACACTTGCTGCGGCTGACGATATTGATTCCTTCCCCTGCCTCGGCCTCGGCCTCGGCCTCCAAATACCGCGCTAGCTTCGCCCTGACGGCGCCCACCATAAGCTTTCCTATTACTGCCAGATGCAGCTGACTCGTCAACTTGGAACTTTCCTTGCTTAATGTTCCGCTCAATCTTTTCACCCATCAGAATCAGATCTGAAAAACTAGCCAGAGACGTATGAAACAGCATATCATGAAACAGCCCGGTGAATGTGCCAACAAACATATCATTCATTTCTTTATCTTCTACAGGGGGACGGACCCTGGCAGCCATATCGCGCCACCTTTGCGCGTACTCCTTAAAACTCTCCCCCTTCTTCTGCGAAAGCCCGGCCAACTGGACCCGATTGGGTGCCAAGTCGCTGTTATACTTGTAATGGGCTACGAATGCCTCCGCTAATTGCTTCCAAGTCTTGATATCAGTGGGCTCCAACCCCATGTACCACTCTAGGGAAGGACCCGATAGACTATCCTGAAAGAAATGCATGAGCATTCTTTCGTCAGTGGAGTATGCAGACATCTTTCTGTAATAAGCCCGTACATGCACTTTCGGACATGTATCTCCTTTGTACTTATCGAACGCAGGCGCTTTGAACTTGATTGGCACCCTCAGCCCAGGTACCAAGCCCATTGTTGCCATGTCCAATCCTACAGCACTCTGATTTAGGACTCCCTTCATTTGCTCTTCCAGCATTCTAATCTTTTGAGAATCATCCATAGGCCCTTCAAAACCTCCTCCAGAGAAGGCGTCCTCCTGTTGATCCTCTTGCCACATACCGTTTCCAGCCCCGTATCCATCATATGCATTATTACGTCCAGCTCTGACCTGATTCATCCCCGGAACTCGGCCTCTGTTGCCGTACCCTTGAACACCTCCAGCAGGACCACCAGCCATAAAACCAGCACCGTTTCCGTTTCCAAAGCCTCCGTAACCCTGATTGACCATACCATAACCATCTTGCCCAAAGCCTTGAGCATTAAAGCCATACTTGCCAGCGTTGTCGAATCCCTGCTCGTTGAATCCGAACCCAGTATTGACAAAGCCGTTGCCTCCAAGATTATCTCCCAAATTGACATCACCCAGCCCAGCGTTATGGACAGCAGTATCATTTCCAACTCCGACATTACCATTCACAGCAGCGGTAGCGTTGTTGACGTTAGCAGCGGGTATATTGACGACAGGCGGAGCCACTGGCGTAGGAGTGCCGTCTCCATGAGCAGTATCAACCCGGACAGACTGATGATCTTCGTTACCATGACCAGCGTTGCGAGCCAACAGAGGCTGGACCATGGCCTGCAAATTCTCTTGCCCTTTTGCTATAGCCTCCATGGTCTGCATGAAGAGGGCGAGCTTCTCGCGTACATCCTGCATCTCGTTCTGAATCTGGTCCATGACTTTCCGACAGTTGGATCGTGTAGAATAGCGGTGCGGATGTTGATCTGGAATCCTGTTAAGTACCTGATACAGAGCAAGAGATAAGACACCATTCAAAGATTACCTGTTATGCAATATGAATATGAATGCAATGCAATGTGTCTGTGCATTAGGGAAGTTCATTCCCCCAGTTCTAGTGCGAAGGTGCCGGTGCAGTGACAGTGCTGACAATAAGAATACCGGAGCTGAATCATAGAAAGCCTCATATATTGCAGGGAGAATCAATAAGCCCAGGGTACAATATCACTGAGAGCACAAAGATGGCATGACCTCAACCAACAATCCTGGTGATGGTCAGCACTATGCAAATAAAGCATACAAATAATGGAATGATCAAATCCTCCCAAAAGTCTGGTACTCCTCTATCAACTTCTTGGTCTCCGGATGGCTTGGTCGACCAAGCAGCCCTTCAACAAGCAGGTTTCTCCTCTTAAGGACACGGCGTACGTCTTCAGCAGTTTCTTCCCATGTTGCTTCCCCGAAGCAATCTTCTAGCTTTCGCTTCTGGGACACTGCTTCATCTCTGGATTTGATTGCCTTGTTCAATGCATGCTGGACACTATACCGGTTCATCACTTCCTCCTCACACTTCTTGATGCTAGACTTCAACTTCTCTTCAAGATCGGAAATTTGCTGCTTCAGCTTATCTTCCCTCTTCTTGTTGTTGGTGAGTGTAGCATTCCAAGTCTTATTGCAAGAAGATATCTCTCGGTGTGCTGCGTCGAGCGCTTTCTTCTTGGCTTCCAGCATGTCATGGGAACTTCTGAACTCTTGCCCCAGACGTTCGCGCTTTTTCTTTTCCTCGGTCAACTCGGCTCCTAACCTGTTTACCAGCTCAATCTGTTGTTGGAAAGCATATACGGCCTTGTTTTTCTCGCTGCGCACTTGGGCTAGCTCTTGCTCTAACCCTTCATTAATCTTCATCAAGGCTTCTTTCTCTCTCACAACTTGCTCATAGGCTTCTCTAGAAACAGTAGTCGGCTCTTCTACCGGAACGGGAACAAGAATTGGTGCATCTGGAAACGGCATCTTCAACTGACTAGCCCTCTCCTGAATCCAAACTCTATAAGGTGCATAGGCCTGACAGTCATTCTTTCCTAACAACGGCTTCCCTTTGCGGTTAATACGCGTCCAGGCACGTTGCAACTTGGCTAACAACTCCCCCTTCAAATCTCCAGTGAAGTACAGAGATTCCTGTACTTCCTCCTCCTGAGGTGGATTCTTCAGCGCATATCCAAACTGGCGAATGAATAGAGAAGGGTTGTAGTTGATACACCCTTTTCTTCCTATCAATGGCACATTAGGGTACCCAGCACAGCTAAAGATGAGCTCAGATCCCAACAGGTCTCTATCAAACCACTCCATATCTTCCGACGATAGCCTCATCAAGCGTTCTGGCCAACCAACTGGAATTGTAGTCTCTGCAGCAGATCCTCTCTTAG
The DNA here is from genome assembly GCA_963859935.3 of Lathyrus sativus. NCBI lineage: Eukaryota > Viridiplantae > Streptophyta > Magnoliopsida > Fabales > Fabaceae > Lathyrus > Lathyrus sativus. The sequence goes on along the minus strand of OZ012735.1, from coordinate 458,968,215 downwards.
GAAGATGACTCTCAAACCACATACTCAATAAGGGTACACAAAGATGAACATTCTTCCCTCTTCCCTTCTCATTCTTATAATGCAGCGAGTGGTAGAAATCTCCGAGTAAAGTAGGTACAGGATTACCAGCGGCAAACAAGTAGAAAGCATCGAAGTCCACAAAATCCGGTATGTTGGGGAACAAAACTATGCCATAAATGCACAAAGCCAACACAGCATTGAAAGCAACCCAGCACCCATTCTTAGCGTACTCTTGGGCTTTACCCACTAAGAACTGAAATGAGAATCCTGGCACTCCACGGGAAACGGTAGTCACAAGTTCAGAAGCATCAACATGCAAGGCTTTTGCCAATTCCTCCGGCTTAGGTTTAGTATCATAATGAATGAATGGAACCTGGTTCTGCACGGGCAGCTCAACATACTCAGCGTATTCTTCCAGGGTTGGTCCCATAATAAAGTCAGAGAACGTAAAACACCTCAAAGCAGGGTCATAGAATTGCATCAAAGCATACAGCCCATCTAACTCTACCTCTGTAGGTTTGCACACCAATCTCAGTAATCTACCATAGCTCATCCGGAAACTCCTACGAACACTCTCATCAGCCAGAGAGATCAACCCCAGTAAAGGAACAATATCAGGCGTAGGCAATTTGTAAGCAACTGTTCTCCGTAAGCTAGTCATGATCAACACTCAAAAGTCTGGGCACTAGAACTAGGGAAATGCAAATGCACCTGCAGCACAGACACACGTTAGTGAAATGCAAATGATAATGGATATGCAAGGATGCAATGCAAGTAACATTCAACAGGGACCAAAGCTGCAGCTGAATAGCCTAAACCCAATCAAGAAAGGTCTCAGATAGACCATCCAGAAGTCATCAAACCCTGGTCTCAGATAGACCTAAAATAAAACTTCAACACTGGTCTCTGACAGACCTCAAACCATAACTCCAACTGGTCTCTGACAGACCTCAACCATAACTCACTGGTCTCTGATAGACCTCAAATCACATCCATAATTGGTCTCTGACAGACCTCATAACACATCTCCAAATGGTCTCTGACAGACCTCAGAATAAATCTCCAAATGGTCTCTGACAGACCTCAGAGCACATCTCTAAATGGTCTCTGACAGACCTCAGAATAAATCTCCAAATGGTCTCTGACAGACCTCATAACTCTCCATAAATAACCAGGATCTCTGATCAAGAAATAACCGGTATCTGAAGGTCTGGTTACCTGCATAACCCTGAATCCCCTCACAGGTGGGTGGCCCTATAACTGGCACAAGGTACGGCATCCTATGCGGTCGTCGGCGTCACAGACTTTCAGGGTTGATGATACGATTCCCAGAAGGAGTGGCATCATCAAATCCTGAAGAGGCCTCACTCAGCCAACTTCCAAATGATCGGTCCCCAGAGTCGACAATCCAACTAACCAGCAACCCACGCCAACCAAAGGAAGGGGCAGGAGGCCAACCAGAGGAACCTCGTCTGAGTGTAGATTTCATGGGACACCAAAGCAAGCAAAGCAAGCGGGCGCCCACTAATTTCTACTCTAATTCTAGGTGCACTCAAGCCCAGGTCCGACTTATCTCTCAATATCAGAACACCCGTCACACCCCAGATACAGCAATAATAATCAATATACAAAGCTGAAAAATACAGGGTTAGAAGTATACAATAACTCCATACAAAATCCTCGACGGGAAAACAAGCGTTAGGATTGACTCTCTCAAGGGACGTTGGATCCCAAATGCATAAGAACCATCGCAGTCCTTAGCAGCCAGGGGACGTTGGATCCCCAGCAGAGTCGCCAGCTGTCGCTACTGCGAAAATCGGCGCCGGCTGAACAGAAGAGTCGCCACCGTGCGTTATTTATCCCACGGGAGGGAAAGGAAACGCTCAGAGTAAACCTCGCACAACACGGGAAAGGTATGGTCATCGCAACCAAAACCTGGATTCGGGAGTCGGTTACGCAAGGGGAAGGTATTAGCACCCCTCACGTCAGTCGTACTCGACGGGATCCACGCTTGTTTTTAGGTATGGATTGTTATTCTATCTACTCTAAAGGTCAGGGGTTAAAAAGAAAAGAGAATGAAAATAAAAATGACTCGGCAAAGTATCGCACTTTATGCCTACGTATTCTCGTCTGGAACGAGAAATCAGAGTCAACGTAGTTCGCCTACCTACGGGAAAGGAGGGGGAGGTTGCTCGCTAGGATATCGCATCCTATGCCTACGTACTTTCACACAGCATGAAAGATCAGAGCACACGTAGTTCGGGCCACGTACGACACAAGCTTGTCCTTGATTGATTTTATTCCTTCTGAAAAAGGTTTTTCTGATTAGCGGTCCAAGCGGACAAAAATGACGTTTTGATGAGTTCACATTCTTTTACGGAAGAAATGTCTTTTATTGAGTTTGAAATTTTTATGTGTTTTTCTGTTTGTTTGGAGAAAGAAGAGACAGAACTCTAACCTATGGTTGCGAAGGGAAACAAACTAACCTAATGTTATCATGCATGGGTTAAGACCTAGTGTCTATCATGCTCCTCTCTTGCACAGAGAGAAACAGAGATCCTACGGGATAGGCAGAAACAGAAGCAATACCAGATATATACAGTAAAACAGTAAAATGCATGGATGCAGCAATACAAGCGAGGCAAGGGAGTCCCACTCAACCTCGAACCTAGAAAACAATAGGCAAAAGTGAACAGGCTTCACTTTCAACCCAGCAGGGTAAACAACAAACAATACAGTCCAGAAAACCAATCAATACATCAACAAATGAAATACAACAGCAAAAGAAACAGCCACAGCAGCTCAACATCTGGCTTCAAGCAATCTCCATTCAGCTACAGGCTTCAACAAGCATCAATCTCCATCTTCATGGCCTTCAGGCAAGGGCTTTCATCATCAGTCTTCCATCTGCAATGGCTTTTCTTCAAACTCAAACCTCCAGGATGAGGGATTAGTCACAAGAGTGAATTGGGTGTTAAGCAATCAGCTGACTACCAAAGGTGGTGAACAGACTGCTTCTAACACAAGAGACATTTTCTCTCAAGAGTTCTATCTCATAGACACTATCACCAAGCCTTCCAAAGGAAGGGGGTGAGTGTCCTAGAGAGACTCTGAATCACAGAGAAGAATGGATGCAGACAAGGCAATCCATGTTTGAGAAACAAACTTTCTAATCTAGAGCTCTGCCTAGCTCCTAAACCCTAGTCTCCACATCATCTGCTAGCAAGAAACTCCTCCTCAACTCTGACAGTTGATCTTCAATCTTTGAATCTCCAATGATCTTCATCTTCACAAATCTTCAGCTTCCCCAGGGCCCCAGACAAACCCAATACCCAAACAAACAATCAACAATCCCCAGAGGGCACACCACACCAGACAACAGATATACAGACAGTAATAATAGCAGTAGGGGAATCCTAACTGTTTCTCTAAGGGATCTAATAGCTACCCATAGCCCGTATAGTCCCATAACTAATCTATTCAAACCCTAAGTCCTAAGGGAAATGAAATCAAACTCCTAAGTTGTCACCTAAAACCCTAGTTTTGTACATGATGTTCAAGCATTTATTAATCACCCAAAAGTAACCTCTAAAAATAGAAACTAAAATATTTCTACAAGCTTAATATCTCATCTAAACAATATAAAAAGAATGACCAAAAAATATTAAAGCATGTAAGAGAACAAAAATCATAAAAAGGATGCATGAAATGAAACTATTTAATATGACATTTATTTAGAAAATATGTAAAAAAATATGAAATAAAACTAAAAATGAAATTTTATTTTCCTATAATATTCTAGACATTTTAATGAAAATATTGTAAAAAGAATGGATTAAAATGCATTTTTTATGAATTAGTTATGAATTTATGAAATTGTTGAAAAAATTAAGATGGAATTAAAAAATAAAATGAATTAAATGAATGAGGGGGGGGTCAGAATAGAAGTTCGCCCCAGTTACAACCAGAGGATGGGCCAATAATAGAGGGTGCAGATAGCGCTTTGCCAAGGCCCAGTAAACATTCAGAATTAGTGAAAAACAATAAGAAGCGCTGAGAGGTGAGAAAAGTAAACAAAACACGTTGCAATTGGTTTTGGGCCTAACACTGGGGGTGGGATTAGCACGATTCAACTCAGGCCCGCCCGTTTCAATTAATGAAACGGCGCGTTTTGGCCAGGTCTTTCCCTCCAAAAATCAGATTGAACGCTGGCCATTGGATCCTACCCTAAGTCAAAAGTCCAAACCACAATGAACGGCCATGATTATTTCTTCCCCAATTGACCTGCAACTTAGGGTTTACTCCATGCGAGCTCATGCACGAGCTATTTTCCTCCTCTCTGTTCTCCATCTCCAAGCCACGAATCAACATGCCATAAACATGAAAGTTGCTCAGGATCTTCCCCTCTACAATCCTATAACACTAGCTCAGTCTGAAACTCAAGGAAACTCTCAACCCGATCGAGGTAAAAACTGGTCATCATGAATATGCACTGAGATACATCACCACAATCCTCAATCAAACTTAACATAAACTAGTCTATGCCTAATGGAGATCAACATACGCTATCCAGCTACGATTCTAATGGCTTAACCTAAGAGATATTGATCCAAACAGTTTGTTGCACCTGTCACCAACCATCACCAATCCTTTCCAAATTCATCTAACTTAATCTCCTAACCACCTAGATCAAGTCTAAACTAATAAAATCATGTTAAACTAACTGAATCAAGCTAATCGAATGAAAACTTACCTGATGTAAAACCTTGAGAACAGCTATGGAGATGGAAGATCTGAGGCTTTTGAGACTTGGATCTTGATCCACAACCTTAGTACTCAATTCTGTATGCAAAATTCTGGAGATTCCTTGCTTGAATTATGCTATTCACTTGAACTTGTGATTTTGATGTTGATGAAAAAAGCACTCGAAAATGGATGAGGATCACCAAAACCTTGCTTCAATTATGATCTATGATGATGATGGAGTAAAGTTGAATTGATTTTGATGAAGATTGATGAAGAATTTGAGAGATTTGGAATGAAACTTTTATGAACAAGAATGAGAAATTTGTGGAATTCTTGGTGCAAATGAAGCCAACCCTTGCCAAATTCTCCTTTCATGAATATATAGACCCCAATGGTACATTCTAGATCCATCTTGCACATTCCCTTGTTTTCAAACTTTGATCCATTTTTGAAGTGTTTCTTCAATTACAAGTAACCAAAGATAACTTCATTTTTTCCTTCTAAACTCAAAAAAGTGTGTGAACCATTGTTCTTAGAATTGTTTTTCCATTCAAAATCATATATTGGAAGTCTCCATTTGGACTTGTAAATCTCCCAAACCATTTTTCACTTTGAAATTATTCACTTTATAAGCCTTTTTAGTTCATATTTTGACCAATTATGCAACTCCATGTTATGAGCTTCTCCAATAATTTGTGACCTTCTTTCTAGACTTAAAATCTAATTTGGAGCAAGTTTGATGTTGTAAGTTTTTCCATTTGAGGCCTCCTTGTATGAGTTTTAGACATAGGTTAAAATGACCTGTAATTCACAAATGCCCAAAATACCCTTTGCTTGTCAAGACCATAAGTTGAGTTCCACACATCATATGAAGGCATGCCATACCATTCTAGAAAGCTAAGACAATGAGGAACAATTCTTATGTTGACCAAGAATTCATTTGAAATCTCCTTGAGGGGCAAAACTAGCTTGGAAGTCAAGTCACTTTCACAGACAAAAATTCAGACACCCCAGATGACCTGTAACTTGCAAGGACCATAACTTGAGTTCCATAAATCTCCTTGAGGTCTTCCACCACTCAAATTAAAGGTCTTGATATCCTCTACAAGTTTCATGTTGGCCAAGAAGCCATTTGAAGCTAGCATTTTGACTTATCTTGCTTGGAGATTTGACCTAAACTAGGGGATTTTACAGAGAAACCCTAATTTAGTAACTCCTCTTCTCCTTGATTTCTCTTGAATTCTCCTTGGCATATCTCCATATCCTTCTTTATATGTCCAATGATGAACCCCACATCTCTCAAATAGCCTTGAATGCCCTTTTAAGTCAGTCAATTGACCTAGGGTTGACCTAGGGTTGACCCAGATGAAACCCTAGTTGACTGTCTTCAGTTATAACTATTGTGATCACCTCAACAACTTATTTTCTTCTCCAAATGACCTTTTAAGTCTCTCAAGATGTCTAGATACTCTCCATGCCTTCACTTCACAGCTCACAACCCTCTTGTTGATCCTCAGATACCCTCAGCTAGGAGATGGACTCAAGGCTTGATCTGCTGAACTCTTTGCTCTCAAATTCTTTCCTGATGACTTGAATATGATTGAATTGGGATAATAACCTCATGATAGGCCTCTAGAGATGAAAATAATGATTGGTCCCCTGTTGAATGACTTGCTATGCTTATGCTATGCAGATGGTTAATCTATGTACATGACTCTATATGCAAATGCTAATGATATTAAAACATGAACCAAGGAATAAGGTTGGGCAAATTTTAGGGTGCAACAGGAAGGGCCATTCCTTCGTTCCAAGTTGCTACGAGGTCTGTTCCGATTCTGACGCTGAGTCTGATACCCTTGGCCCTGAGTTCGCTGAGCGACATAAGACTCCTGATATGGTGCCCCAGGCACAGTGGTCTGTCCAGAATAACGAGACGCAGAAGATACTGGTCGCTGAGAAGACGAAGAACCAACAGATTTCACTGATTCGCCTCGAGGATACCCAACATCATTCCTGACTGCGTTGCCCACAACTCCTTCTTCGGTTTGACGAGCCTGACCGCCTGCAACATTCTGGATTTTTTCAGTCTTTACACCGTACTCGATGCGCTCTCCTGCCCTTACCCATTCAGAGAAATTTGGTGCGACTCCAATCATTCCTTCAAAGTACGAACTCTGCAAGGAGTTTACGAACATGCTTTTCAATTCTCGGTCTTGAAGTGGTGGTTGCACTCTAGCAGCAAATTCTCTCCATCTCTGAACATACTTTCTGAAAGGTTCATTGTTCCCTTGAGACAATTCTTGCAGTTGCACGCGACTAGGAGCTTCAACAAGATTGTAGTCATACTGCTCCAGGAAAGCTTTGGCTAAATCCACCCATGATCGAATCTGATTACTCTTTAACTGCATATACCAACTCAGAGATGCCCCAGTCAGACTATCCTGAAAGCAGTGAATCATCAACTTGTCGTTATGCACGAATGAAGTCATTCTTCGACAGAACATCACCAAATGTTGCTTCGGGCAACTGTCTCCTTTGTACTTTTCAAACCTCGGCATTCTGAACTCCGGGGGTAACACCAGGCCAGGAACCAGACACATGTCTGCAGCATTAGGGTTAACAGCGCCTTTACCTTTCAAGGCTTTGAATCTTTCGTCCAATGCACAAAACCTTCTAGCACACGCGGGAGATAATGGGTCTTCAGTCTTTGCTATCGGGACCTCTCTTCGGGACTTTGGCATAGGGAAGGCAACACTTTGGTAGTCTGGAGTATCAACAGAAGGATAACGTTCACTTCGGACAACCAAATGCTCACGTAGACCTTGGTCTTCAACAGAAGGCTGTACAAACTGGGCTGCAATAAGGTTGTTCACCTGCGGGAAATCTTCGTCGTGCGCAGATCCATACAAAGGATTGGACGCCACAGTGAAACATGACAAGGTATCAACAAACTGGAAGCTGCTCTCTGACATAGCTACCAACAACTGTCAGCTGCCTTCACTGCTTGATTCTGCTCAAATCTGCTTCAACCCCTTGGTCGTCTTCAACACTCCACACTTGCCTCGAACAATCCCCCGAGAATCACCCTCTGGGTCAAAACAAAGGCTGGATAAGTGCTCTGGCCAGCTAGAGAAATGCTATGCAATATCATTTATGTAGACAGAATAAAAAAGCTAACGTGCATGTGTGCATTGGGGACATTTCCCCTCCAATTCCAGTGTCAAGGTAGCAAGACAAGAGAAACCATAAAGATAGTATTTAGAAAAACCCTCCTATATTGGAAAAAACAGTCTCATCAAGGCGTTACACAACTATGTTCCCTACAACTGATATGATAAAGGAGGATCCCAACCAACATGCTTGGTGGTGATCTCAACATATAGAATACAATAGAGAAATCAAGTGCGGGCACGGTCGCAGAAATCCTCAACCAGCTTCTTCGTCTCTAGGTGATCCGGTCGATAAATCAAGCCTTCTATCAGCTGATCCCTCTTCCTGACCGTTCCATGGATATCTCTGACAAAATCTTCCCAAGCCTTATCTTGGGCACCATCCTCAGGTTTGGGCCTCTTGATGTCTGCTCTGCGCTGACAATCTTCCAGATTCTTCATGGCATCAACCAGTTTGCGTTCGGCCTCGTATCGACGGCATGCTTCTTCTTCAAGCTCTTCAGTCTTCACTTTAACCTGTTCTCCCAACTGAGCAACCTATGTCTTTAGCTCTTCTTCCCGTTCTTTGCGTTTGGCCATAGTAAGGTCCCAATGCTCTCTGAACTTAGCTAACTTCGTGTAGGCCCTTTCCAGCTCTTGTTTCTTAGTAGCCAATACACTGCTAACTGAGTCTACATCTAACTCCAGACGCTTCTTGGTTTCATTCAACTCCAATAAAGTAGTCTTCAGATGTTTCAAAGTTTCGGCCTATTGCTTGGAAAAATATCCTGTTTCAATCTTTTCATGACGAAGCTGGGCATTCTCTTTCTCTAAAGCTTCTTTAGCCTTTGCTAACTCTTCTTTCTCCGCCATCAGCTGCTTGTATACCTGCATGTCTATAGTGGTGGGCTCCTCCACCGGAGAAGGATACAATGGCTGAACTGCAGGATAAGGCATCAGGAATTTCGTAGCTCGTTCACGAATCCATTCCACATACAGACCAAGAACTCGAGTACCCCCTCTGCTACCTGAAGGCTTCCCTCTCTTATGCAGGTTCTTCCATGCTTTCTCAAGCTTGATCAACATCTCTTCCTCTATTGCCCCAGTGAGATACAGAGATTCCTGTATCTCATCGGGCTTCGGCGCTTCCTGAGGTGCATACCCAAACTGCCTGATTAATAAGGAAGGGTTGTAATTGACACACCCTTTCCTTCCTATCAAAGGAACATTGGGGAATCCTTCGCATCTGTATATGACCTCAACTCCGAACACCTCCTCATTAACCCATACCACATTCTCAGAAATCAACCCCATCAAGCGCTCAGGCCATCCTAAAGAATCAATAGAAGTGACAAAAGGCCCTGACTTCGGCATATGACTAGTAAACCACCTGCACAGTAGAGGTACACAGCAAGAGACATTCCTTCCTCGCCGCTTTTCATTTTGGTAGTGAGTTGAATGGTGGATATCTCCCAGCAAGGTAGGAACTGGGTTCTTTGCAGCCAGAATATAGAAAGCATCTGCATCAACAAAATCAGGAATGTTTGGGAACAATATAATGCCATAAACACACACAGCAAGGATGGCGTCAAAAACAACCCAGCCACCCTTCTTGGCATACTCCCGAGCCTTCTCCACCAAAACATCCAACGGAATTCCCCACGCATCTCCTCTTTTGATCATCTTCCCTGTCAGCTCAAACTTTCCTAAGTACAGAATAGCAGAAAGCTCAGCCAGATCAGGCTTAGCGTCCGTGTGATAGAAAGGCATCTGCTCGCGAATCGGTATATCCAAGAGTGCAGAATACTCCTCCAGGGTAGGAGCCAAGACAAAATCAGGAAATACGAAACACCTGAGCTCAGCATCATAAAACTGCAACAGGGTGTAAATGCCGCTGATCTCATAAGCCGAGGGCTGGTAAACATAAGTCAGGATCCTCCCATATGTCTTTCTGAAATCTCCCATCACATTCTTCCTAACAATAGTAATTAACTCTGACAACAGACTGATATCTGGAGACGGGAATCTGTAGGGTAACACTCTCTTCATGGCTTCCATGTCTTGCTAGGAGACAAACACCGGAACTGGGAGGGAAAATATGTACCTGCAATACACACACGTTAGTTGGATGCAAATGGTGATGCAATATTGCAATATGATAAATGATGCAATCAGTGAACACACGGGCCATGCTGTAGCCTGAAGAGGAACATCTCTGTGATGTCAAGAACAAAAAACCACCACAGTCACCAGAACCTCATGACGCTGACTATCATCTGACACCCAAAATACCAATACCCTGGTAAGAAATCCATCTGAACCTCTGTAACTGACGAGAAAACCATCTGATAATAGTATCAACCTCAAACAAGAAACCCATCTGATCCAAACAACACACCTGCTAATGAGCCAAGAAAACCATCTGATAAATACTGAATCATGGTTTCTGAAGGCCAGTTTTCCGGCAATAACCCAATCCCCCTCACAGGTATGGACCTAATCCACGGACAAAGGTACGGCATCCCATGCGGTCATCAGCGTCACAGACTTTCATGAGTGACGATACGATTCCTAGAAGGAGTGGCATCATCAAGTCATGAAGAGGCCTCACTTAGCTGACTTCCAAATGGTCGGTCCCCAGAGTCGACAATCCTCACGTCTGGACTCCCCTCAGATCCTCAGGACCGGAAAGGAGCACCTCGAAGAGAACCTCGTCTGAGCGCAGATTTCGTAGGGAACTGTGCCTGCTCAGCAGACAGGTTCGTCTACTACTCTCCGCAACTATGTCTAGGTGCATACTCAAGCCCAGGTCCGGCTTCTCACTCATAGTAACCTCCCTTTCCCACAGCAATGATCATAATAATATAGTGCTGAAAGTAAATGCGGAAAGGTAAAGGTGCGGGAAAGTAAAGTGCGGAAAGATAAAACACATATGCACAACACCCAACAGATAAACACCCAAGCGCTAGGATTGACTCGCGTAGGGGATGGGAAACGGTCCCAACATAAGGGATGGGAAAAGTCCTTAGATGCTACAATGTCCCCAGCAGAGTCGCCAGCTGTCGCTACTGCGAAAATCGGCGCCGGCTGACAGAAGAGTCGCCACCGTGCGTTATTTATCCCAACGGAGGGAAAGGAAACGCTCTAAGTAAATCTCGCAAAAAACGGGAAAAGGTATGGTCATCGCAACCAAAACCTGGATTCGGGAGTCGGTTACGCAAGGGGAAGGTATTAGCACCCCTCACGTCCGTCGTACTCGACGCGATCCACGCTTGGTGTTTATAAGGAAAAGGGTGTGTTTATCTATCTACGCTAATGGTCAGTCTGAAAAGAAAAGAAAAGGACAGGACTCGACAGAACATACGCTGTTCTGGGCCTACGTACTCCCTCGTGCAATGGGAAAGTCAGAGTCAACGTAGTTCGGCTACCTACGTCTAGACGGGGGCAGGTTGCTCGCCAGGACATCGCATCCTGTGCCTACGTACTTCCACACAGCATGGAAGATCAGAGCAAACGTAGTTCGACTACGCACGACACAAGTTGTTCAAGTGTTTTTTATGGGAAAATGCATCTTAACCAAGGGTTTTCACAGTCCAGGAGGACAAAATGTTTTGAAGTTTGTTCAAATCTTTTAACAGAAGAAATGAATTCACTTTTGTTTTATCCTTTATTAAGTGTTTTTCTGTTGTTTTGAGGAAGGAAAGAGACACCCTAAAACTATGGTTGAAAAGGGGAATCTACCTACTGTTATCATGCCTGGTTGACCAACCTAATGTCTATCATAACTCCTCCATAGCAGAGAAGTTAGAGCTCCTAAGGGATCATGGCAACACCACTAAACAGCAAACAGGAATCACTGCAAAGTAGAGAAATACTGGAAACATGCATGAATGCAACAACCAAACAATCAAGGCACAGAGGCCACACACCACAGAGGTAAGGGAGCTCAGCTCTACCAAATACCAGCAAGCAAAGCCACTCAATAACAAACAAGCAGAAGGAGGACCACCTCAACTTCTCATGCACACAAAGCCTACTTCTAAGATGCACCTATCTCAGAAATATCTAGATGAACCCCTAAGTCTAATGCAGCACAACACCACTCAAGTCAAACAACACAAAGAGAAGGCTAACCAGCTTGGCAAACTCCTATCCAAAAGCAAGAAACTACCCCTGAGTAAGGCCCCTGAACAACCCTAAAACAAAACCCTAATCAAAACCCTCAACAACACTCTAAGCAAAGCCCTAATCAAATCTCTAAGCAAAGCCCTAAAGCAAAACCCTACACAAGAGAAATCAATCCCAGTCTTCAAGCTTCAAGACAAGCTTACCAAAGAAAGGGAGCTAAGTAGGCAGACTCATAGTGCCTTCCTCAGGAAAGTACTAGGAGGTTCCTTCTTAGGAATCATATCCCATGCGGCTCGACAACTGTGATCGGTTTACATTCCTCCTCAGGAGAAACTAAACTCACATGAAGGCTCCGACATCATTGGATACTTGAGAAATCCTACATGAACTAAGGGAACTAAGTGAACAGACCCATAGGACCTTCCTCAGGAAACTACTAGGGGGCTTCCACTTAGGAATCATATCCCATGTGGCTCAACAACTGTGATCGGTTTACATTCCTCCTCAGAAGAAACTAAACTCACATGAAGGCTCCGACATCATTGGATACTTGAGAAAGAGGTGAGAAGAAAGAATGAAAGACATCCATAGTGCCTTCCTCAGGAAAGTACCATGAATTTCCCTCAAACTTCAGGATCTCAAACCTCACAAACAGAGAGCAAGCTCCTAGGCTAGGACCTCAAACCATGCATCCTTGCAAGCTCCATCCAGACTTCATCCAGCCTCTACCTTCCAGAAGAAACCACAGGCCCTCAAACCAAAAGAAACTATCTCTAAAGTTCAACCACAGTTGAACTTCAAAGTCAGAAGCCCTCAGGACTTCTCTTATTCTCAAGCTCAAGCAAAACTAACAGAACACCCTATAAAAATCTACCAAAAATCTAGGGGAAGCCTACATGCCTCTATGATCCCAAGATCAAATCTCAAAGCCTAAGTCAACTTCTAAGGCTACTAAACAATCCCTAACATGTGAATGGTCAAGGGTTAACCGGCAAGTTATGAGGTCTCTACTCTCTAACCCTAAAACAACATCAATCAATCTCTACAAAATCCACAAAAATCCTATGGGGAACATGCATCAGTCTAGTATAACATACTAAAAACTAAAGCAAAAATCATTACCAAATGAGAGAACTAAAATCAACAAGGCAGACACATCACAAACCAATTATTCAATACCAATTACCATACAAAAATGCAAATAAAAATGAAAATGCATGATCAATTCACTATTTTTGCATCCTAAAATCCTAAATTGAATTATGAGTCTACAAAAAAAAGAAGGGAATTATTTGGACCATCCTACTATTTTTTAAGCATTAATTTCTAACATGATACAAAACAAAGAAAATAAAAAATAAAAATAAAAATAAAACAAACAGGGGGGGTGCGAATAGCACTAATCCTAGTTGCTTATCCACTTGGGCTCAGATACAGGGGGGTGTGCCTAGCACTTAGGGCTTAAGCCCAATCCATATCCTTCAGCCTTCTCACACTCAGGGGGGGGACGAGTAATTGAGAGGTTGATCTTAGCAATCAGACTTGGGCTTTGCCCAATCCAACCCTAACCCAATTAATCAATTTAACAAAACCATCTTCTTCCCCAAAATTCTGACCACTGTTCATCATCCTAACCCTAACACGCCGCTACCAACCTCTCAAACTCCCCTCTGAACCTCATCTCAAGAGCCTCCTCAAACTTTCACAAATCTCAAACAAAACACCATTCCCAAATTCAAATCCATTCAACCCTAACTTAAACTCTATCCGAAACAAATCTGACATTCAAATCTCAAAACATGAGCCCTAATCCAACTGAGCACGCGACTATGAGACGAGAAGAATCAAAACCTGGATGAAGCAACAAAGACGACGAGGCTTCTGGAGAACGCTTCTTGAAGACGAAGCTAACGATGAAGTTTCTTGAGGCCTTCAACGGAGATCTGGAAAATAAACCGTTGGTTGAGCTTCTTGAACGTTCCGGGAATTGATGAACATCGTGTAGACGAAGATGAACGGAGGAATATCTGGAAAACTGAGCATGAACACGATGAAGATTTGAAGAATCTTCATGAATTCCTGGATATTCTTCTGAAGGTTGATGAAGAAACTCATGAATTTCTTGGCTGAAATCTATCAACAAGCGGGGATCTTGATGATTATTGGTGACCGGAGCTTGGATCCGAGAAGATAAATGAGGACGATCAGAGGAGATCAGTGCAACGAGATGCGTTTTGGTGATTTGCAACGATCGTGAAGTTTGCAGTTTCCGGCGATATGGACGGAGGAGATCGGAGGGGATTGGAGGAGAAAGAAGAAGATGGGAGGATTCTGGGCAAAAAATGGCTCCGGCGGGTTGTTACGGCGGCCGGAGGTGGTTAGACGACGGCCTCCGGTTGTTGCATGGCCGGAGATTGATTCTCCGGTAGGGTTGACCGGTGGGGACAGGTGGCGAGGGGGATAGGTGCATGCACTACACGTGGCCTGAGAGAGGGTTAGCGGAAAGAACGCGTGGCAGATTCTGGGAGTGGAGTGAGAATGAGGTGGGGTCCTTCAGAATTGCACGCGTGGCATCTTTATAGTGCTGACACATGGCCATTTTCATTTTCTGGACTGAAGAAAAAATGAACAAAAACTGATAATGGGCCTCCAAAAACTCTGAAATGGGCCCAAACGAAAATGGCCAATAAACCCTGAAAAATCTGGAAAAAACTGATTAAGCTCAATTAAGAATTAATTAAAACTAAACTACAATTAAAAACTGATTATAGATTTAAACTTCAATTAACTAACAATTAAAACTACAATTAAACCTAAATGAAAATTAAACTATCCTTAGTTAATTCTAACAAATTCTAATTAAAAGATTAAGAACCTAATTAAACTCTATTAAAAGGGAATTAGCTATAAAACTCTAATAATCCTAATTAACTCTAATAAGGAGAATTAATATCTAGTTAACTTCTAAAAAACTATTAACTAATAAAAAAAATGAAAAAACTTTAATGATTTTTATTTAACAATCTATTAAAATCCTATTTAAAACTAATAAAAGAAAACTCTATTATACTCTATTAAAACTATTAAAACTATATTAAACCTAAAAAGAAATTAATACCTATATTAAACCCTAATATTCTAAAATCTATTAAAACAATTTTATAAAATTCTAAAAAAGGTTTAAATCTATTTAAAATGCTGAAAAAAAATCTAATTAAATCCTAGAAACTCTATAAAGCCTATTAAAAATCCACAAAAGGCTATTAAACCCTAAAAAATGCAAACAGAGGCAAATAACCGACATAAAAGAGAGCGCGAGACCAGATCGACGCAAACAATAAACCCCGGGCATCAGAATATCCCCAAAACCACCATGTAAGCTGAAAACACCGAGAAGCGTACAATTTCCCGAAAATAAAACCATGATGATCTAGACTGGATCTAAAACATCCGGTAGATGAAAACCAAGCTGTAACTCTGATATCCTCTATCCGTGTACAAATGTCATGCATCTGACATGCGAATACGAATCAAACCACGAACCAGATAGGAGAACCGGTTGGTCAAATTTTAGGGTGCAACAGTTACGTATCTGATGGTTTTCCAGATATTTTCCCTTGATTCTAATGGTTTTCCAGAATCTATCCGATGGTTTTCCGGATATGATTCTCTTTTTGATGGTTTTCCAGATTGAGTATCTTTTATCTAATGGTTTCCCAGATATTTTCCTTCGATTCTGATGGTTTTCCAGGATCTATCCGACGGTTTTCCGGATTTGTTTCTCTTTCTGATGGTTTTCCAGATGGAGTATCTCTTATCTGATGGTTTTTCAGATATTCTTTTACGATTCTGACGGTTTTCCAGAATCTTTCCGATGGTTTTCCGGATAAATTCCTCCTTCTTATGGTTTTCCATATCGAGTCTTTGTTCTGATGTTCTTCCAGAACTCTATTTGACGATTTTCCAGATACCCCTGTGATTCTGATGGTTTTCCAGAATCTTATCCGATGGTTTTCCGGATCTGTTCTCTTTCTGAGGTTTTTCCAGACTGAGTTTTTGTTCTGACGTTCTTCTAGAACCCCTTTGTTGATTATTTGATGTTCTTCCAGATAGGTCTTCAAAACTTGCCCCGTGCATTTATTGCTTTCCTAAATGTTTCAGATTTACCTTCAGAAACTTGTCTTCATCTCATGCTTCTGTAGATGTCATCCTTTTGTTTCTGGATATAGCCCAGCGTTTATTCGATGTTTTTCCGAGTATCTCTGGTATGTTTTAGAGTTTATTCGATGTTCTTCCAGATGTCCCTGAAATTTGTTTCTTTGACCCCGAGGTTATTCGATGGTTTTTCCGAGTATCTCTGGTGTTTGTTTCTCTCTGTATAATTTCCGATGATTCCTGAAGATCCCGCTCGATCTCTTCGTTTAAAGGAATGACCCGGAAATTCCAGCACTTTTTCGTTTACCTGATCTTACCTCCGTGTGGATCTTGTGTTACCGTTCGTTCTAAAGTGACAATTGTCGCGCTATTCCACCAGTGCGTCGTATTCCCCAGTGTAGTTACTCGTCGTGTCTGTCCCATAAGTCGTTGTGTCGTCTGCATCCTAGAATTCATCATTCCATCATACGCATCATATTAGATTCATGACATTGCCAGCATTATAGTTCGTGTTATTTTGTCCATATCATTGCATATCACTGCATATAGGGGCCAAATTTTTGGTTATCTGTATTTAAATCTCTTTCACCGCGATTTCTTGAGTCTCCGCTGCTCAAATCATCCGATGAAGCTATTTAAATAGGGGCATCTGTTGCACCCCAAATTTGTCCTACCTTTACATGGTTTCTAGTGCCACTTTATTTCGAATGAATAAAATGGCACAATTGGCAAGAGACCGTTTGTGAGGAGTTGTGAGTGTGAGAGGTCGAGAGTTCGAATCCCACCTTCTTCATTTTTTGTTTTTCTTTTATTTTTATTCTAACTTTTCTATTTTCATAAAAAAAATAATAACAAAATAGTTTTTTTTTATTATTTAATTATTATTTTCGTATTTTATTTAAATTATTTTTTACAAATATTATTTTTTCACTTTTTTCCATATTATTCATAAAAACATCCAAAAATCATAAAATTAAAAATATTAGAAAAGATTTTATTCTTTTTATAATATTTTTAATGTTTAGTAAATAAATAGGGTTTTAAGTTTGTTTTAATTTTAGTTAGTTTTGACTAATTCTTTAAGTGGGGCTTTAAAATGGGCATTAGGTTAGTGTTAACCCTAATTTGTTACCTATATAAACATAAGTTGCATTTGAGAAAAAGGGGAGAAGGAGACAAAAGAAAAAACGGCGGCCGTTCTCACAACTTATTAGAAGAAAGGAGGAACCCACGAACCCAGAAGGAGAAGAAAGGGACGGTTCTTTGAAGAAGAAGACGGAGCTTCCTTCGTTAATCATCATCATCGCGACACAGAGAAGCCCAAGCTCTCATCATTGTCCTCCTTCCGGAACTGCTTCAAATCTCATCTCAAGAATCTGTCGTCGTTACCGTAAGCTTTTTCTTCCTTTGATTACGACACTTTACGATTATTGCATGTTTGTTTTTTTGTAGATGGTAGATTTATAAGGAGAAGGACGAGACATGCAAAGGAAAAACAAGAGAAAAAGCTCCTAGACAACAACAATGGTCGCCGTAGCCGCAGTGGAGAATTTGTAGAGTTTTTTTCTTTTGTTTCCTAACTTTTTAGATTTAGTTAATATTAAAATGAATTTTCTTAATTAAAACTCCTCTTGAACCAACATTCTTTTTTTAGAGGTTAGTGCATTATTTTTAAATTAAACCATTTTTAAAAAGAAATACAACAAAAGAAACACAAAGCTAACATTAAGGCCTTTTATTCAACATTAAAACTTTTTTTTGAAAAAGATTTAAAACTCTTTTATTAAAGTTAAAACCTCTTTTAAAGTTTTTTTTCTTCCAAAATTAAAATCTTTTCTTAAAACTAAAACTTTTTTTCCAAATTTAAACCATCTTTTTAAAATTTAAATCTAAGTTTGTAAATTAAAACCATTATTTAGTTAAAGTTACTACAAACCTTTTTGAAAATCTATATATATCTATATAAAACTTATAATTAAAAACCATTTTTTATAACTTATAATTAGTTTATTTTTTTTAATAACTTGAAATTATATTTTTTCTGATGATTAATAATTAAAAACATTTTAATAGCTTATAGTTAGTATTTCCTTTTTTTATAATTTATAGTTAGTAACAGTTTTTTATGATTTATAGTTAAATTGTAATTAAAAAAAACATTTAGATTTCTAATTTATGACGTTCCTAACATTTTTTTCTCAGTTGTATAGTTTATTGATCCTTTATTTTTTGCACTCCAATTTATAGTTGTAATTTACGCGAGGTAATCGTAGCTCTTATTTCATTATTATTCTTGCATTTTCCATGGATGTAATTTACGCGAGGCCATGGTCGCGGTTTATTTTTTATTTCGCATTTTTTGGGGATTTGTAATTTACGCGAGTGATCGTCGCGACGTTTTTTCCGCTTTCTTTACTTTCCGCACTTTAATGTCCGCCATATAATAATTTGCCATGTTTTGCATGATTTACCGTTATGTTCATTTCCGAAGGATTAGGTCTAGCTATTTGATCGCCGAGTCAATAACCCTAACCTTTGACCATTTCAAAACCCTAATAGCCTAGGTGTCCCGCCGTGGACGAAAATACCCTTTACCCTAGCTTTAGGTCAAAGAGTCGTCGTACTCTGCTTTAGGGTTTCCCGCCGTGGAATCCATAATTTCAACCCTAATTTTAATTCAACTTTTCAACATAGAAATAGGAGTTTCAAGACTCCATGTAAGCGTGTCCTTAAGATACGTTTACTCCCATTGAAACCTTGACCATAGTCAAGAAGTTTCTAACCTCCCTTTCAAGGGGAACTACAATTACTCTGATTCCATTCCCGTTAGGATATGTAGGCACAAGATGCAACGTCTTGCCGAGTAAACTTAGGACTAACCCTTAGGTCTTTTAGGTCACTCTGTCTCTTAGCTCAATATATATACCTAAATCAGATAATAAAATAAAAAAGCATACAGTAAACAAAAGGTTCCTGTAGAGTACTACAGAAGTTTAGGATGCTAATACCTTCCCTAAGCTTAACCAACCCCTTACCTAGGTCTCTCCCCGCATTATGTTTACGATGCAAAAATAGGTTTTTTCCTCTTTTGACCTTTTCCTTCGGATAAATCAAAGAGCGATTGTGAATTAAGAATTATGATTCAAACTAATTAATAGTTTGATATCCTATTTCCACCGCAACAATCGGGTTATCAAAATCATATCGAGTCATAGACGAGTCTGAGTCGGTGGCATTTTAAATGTGAAACCTGCAATGATGATGATTTAATGATTAAATGATATGCAAACAAACAAACGCAAACCACATTGCCATTTTATTGTTAAAATAAAAACAAGAAAAACAAGGATCACAAATTTTTTGATGCAAAGACGCCTTTTTGATTAATGATTAAAACGATTGTTCAGACATAAACGATAGGGCCCTACAAATAAAGACCACTATGCTCCGAGCAGAACATAGGGCAATACATTAATCAAAATAAAACAATTACTCTTCATAAGTCACTGAGATAACTTCTTCGATGGTCCAATTCTTCAATCTCTGGCCAGGAATGCACGGCTGGATCCATGCATCCATGTCGCAGTCACTGTCTCCTTCCTCGTCAGACAGGACATTAATTTGCTCGAATATCACCCCACCGCTTTTGAATCGAACTGGCCCCTTATAGCGCGAAGCACTCTTTGAAGAAGATGCAAACGGGATGTATTCCAGTCCGAACTTGTCTTGTTTGTTGGGGACGCTCACAACTTGCCCCCACCCTTGTGTTGATCTGGAATTCACTGCGGCTTATGTTTCCTTGAATAATGACATAGCAACCTCTGGTGCTCTGACCTCCGCAGGCGCTTTCTCCTTGATTTGAACGGTCTCAAAGGCTTGGCATAGTGTTTCATGAATTTCACCATCGACCTCTACATATTTGAACGAAGACAGATGACTCACCATAATATCCTCCTCACCGCAAACAGACACAATGTTGCCATCCACCATGTACATCAATTTCTGGTGCAGGGTTGATGTCACAGCTCCAGCCAAATGTATCCAAGGTCGACCCAATAGACAGCTATAAGCTGGCTGAATATCCATGATATAAAACACAACATCAAAAACCTCCGGATCAACCTGGATTGGTAGTGTCAATTCCCCAAACACGGACCTTCTAGTCCCATCAAAAGCTCATACCACCAAGTCACTTGGGGTGTGTTGCACCCCAAAATTTGACCAACATTTCTTTACCTAGCTTATGCTTCATTTCATTCACATTAGCATTATCATTTGCATTTCATTGACATGTATGCAGGAGATCAAGAGGTGTGATTACCAACCAAGAGCTATACAAGACTATGAAGCTAGCCAAGAAGATTATTCAAGTGGTCAAAGGTTGATATCTTTGTCAGAGAAAGTGGAAGATTCTCAGAGAGAATGGTTGAAACCAAGGTTGTGTGCCTCCTAACTTGAGAGTTGTGGGAAGACCTCAGATGATTCTGAAGCCAAGAATGTGGACTTGAAGCTTTGAGAGAGCTTATGATATGTCTGGAAAGCCATCATAAGGCCTAGATAGGTCATTGTACAAGATTAAGAAGACTCTGCCATGAGTGGTGTAATTAGGGTTTGACTGGGTCAACCCTAGGTCAACTGATGATTTGGAGAGGGTTGAGACCTAATCCAAGAGCCATGTGATCATGGATTGATACATTGAGATGTTACAAGGATGATTCCAAGGTTAACTCATCATGATTGAAGAGTTTGAGAAGTTTCAAGCTAGGGTTTCTAAGGCTTGACAGTGTAAAATCCCCTAGTTTGACCCCTATCTTCAAGGCAGTTTAGCTCAAGATGTGATTGTCATCTCATCTTACCCCCAACATGAATGTTGTAGAGCTTGTTCTTAGATTCAATTTGAGTACTAGAAGTCCTTGATAGGATTTGTATAGCTCAAGTTATGACTTTGACAAGTTACAGGTCATCTGAGGTATGTGAATCTGGGGCCTTGAAAGTTACCCAACTTGCATCAAACTTTTGCCCAAGAAGGATGATTCCTATGAACTTTTGGTCAACATGAATGTTGTTCCGTATCTTCTTAGATTTCTAGAGAGTACTAGAAGTCCTTGATAGGATTTTTAGAACTCAAGTTATGGCTTTGACAAGTCAAGGGCATTTTGGTCATTTGGAGATTACAGGTCATTTCAACCATAAAGCCATAACTCCTATTTCCAAGCTTCAAATGGAAAAATACTCAACATAAAACTTGTTCAAAATGATGTTTTAAGGCTAGTAAGGAGGTCATGAGATGATGTAAAGGCTTGTAGCTCAAAGTTACAAAAATGACCTAAAATAAGGGCATAAGTTAAATAAACCAAAGTTGGAAATTGATATTTTCAACCTACACATCCAAACCATGGCATGTAATATATCATTTTGACTCTAGAAAACATTTTAAGAACATTGGTTTAGCCACATTTATGAGTTGAGATTCAATTTATGGACTTACTTTGAAAAGCACTTACTTGCATATTAAGTAACACTTGCAAAACTCAAAATCAAGGCATGAGCAAGGCCCTTGGCAAGCTAAACCCTTCCAAAATGTCACTAGGGGAGAAATTGAAAGAGATTGGGATGGTTTTCAAGTTGTAAACAAAATTGGGCATAGCATGAGATGTGTTTGAAAATCTCATGACATGAGAAGTGGAAACTCTCATTGGAAGGATCTAGAGGGTTCTAGATCATCCAAACATCATCTATATAAGGAATAGAGCTGATCCATTGCAGAGGTTGGTGATCATTGAAGGAGAGAGCATAGTTTGAGATTGAAATTTCATAGCTTGGAAGTGCAATTGGTTTCACCAAATTCTCCATTTTCCTTCCATTTTCTTGATTGATACTTCTTCCATGGATGTCAAGGAGTGATTCCAGATCATTATCAAGAAGAATTGGTGGTTAAATCGTGTATGAGCAAGTGATTTTCAGCACCTGCAACTCACCATCGGGTTTCAAGATTCAAGCATTTTCAATTGGTTCTTTTGCATACAGAAGCAAGAGGAAGGTTCATTGATCGTGTCTGCAAGATTGTAGAGCTTGAATTGGAGGTTTAGGGCATCTGTTCATCCAAGATTTTCAGGTTGGTAACTTTCTTCCCCTAGCATGATTTAGGTAGAATCAAAGTGAATTAAGGTGTTAGATTTATTGTAGAATGGTGTAGGATAGATTTCAGATAGTTAATTGGAGAATTAGAGACAAAATAGGTGAATTACCATTTTCGGTTGAGAATTGGATATGATGAATCTTGAGGTTTCAGAGGAGACTAAGGGTATGGTTGAATTCGTGGCAAGATTTTGGATGAGTTTCATGTTATGACCACTTGCAATAGAGGCCTGTAGAGAGAACTAGGGTTGAGGAAGATAATCGGAGCTCCACCGGTGGTGGCCGGAGCTGGGCGCGAAGTTGCAGAGGTTTGGATGGAGAAGATGACTCTGGGACCGTTAGATGATGGTTGGACCTTTGACTGGGAGCATGATCCAATGGCCACGTTTTAAACTTGATTTGTGAAGGATCTGAACACATGAAACGCACCGTTTCATTTAGCAGTTAGTTTTGGGCTTAATGAATTGAGTGATATTCACACCCCCCTGATGGCCCAACCCAAAGTTTGAACTGATTCAGATTGCTATCCACACCGTGTGTTTATTATTTTAATTGGATTTTCTTTATTTTTTCATTTTGTTTATGGTTCTTGAAAAATTCATAATAAATTGAAAATTAATCCAATTAACCCCATTCTTTTTGCATTTTACTCATGATTGAGTCTATTATTTTTTAGAGAAAAAATATTTTCATTTCATGCATTTTATGATTTAATGGGAATTTTATATTTTAATTGATATTAAAATGATTATGTTTGATACCCAATTTTGTGGAATTTAGTGTGATCACTTGGTGATGATTTTGAGCCTAATTTTTTGTGTGTGATTAGGTTAGACATGTATGATCCCATAGAATTTTTCTCACATTTTTGTGATGAAAATAGGTGTGATTTCTAGATTGATATTTAGGTGCCTCCTTTTTTGGGTTTAGGTTTGATACCTTGTAATGTAGGTATTAGTTCTAGGTCCAATTTGATGATTTGATCTTTGGAATTAATATGGTAGAGTCATGATTGACCTAGGTTCCCATAGTAATTTTTGTAAGATTTTACAATTGGTTTTAGTATTTTAGTTAGGACTAACTTTAGTACTAGGTTTTAGGTGATCCTAATTTACTAATCCAACTAGTTTAACTTCCTTAGTCCCCTTAGATTAGGGTTTTTGCTTGGTTTTCCTTTGGTTGAGATTGAAGACAAGTTGAATACAAGGTGAGGATTCTTGAAGTTGCTTGAAGTTGCTTGGAGTTTTGGATTTGTTGGTGCCTGAAGGTGTCTGATGAAGATTAGGAGATAGGACATAGGGAGAGCCTTGTAGTTAGAATGATTTCTTTCACAAATATGGAAAGCATCTTGTGCTTTCATTCCTCCCAATGACTGAAATTCCTTCTCAGATATTCACATCCCTCCTTTGGAAGGATGAGTGGCTTTATCTGGGAAGTAGAACTTTGAGGGAACCAGTCTCTCATAATGATGAACCCTTACAGGCTTCCTTTGGTTGTCAGTAAGCAGTTTATCATTTCCACTCATCCTGTTAAATCAATTATCTTCTAGTTTGAGTATCTTGAAAGATGTTGGGCTTGAGTTTGAATGTGAGGACTTCATTAAAGAGTGTGGAAGAGGATTATTCCTTGAGCATTGCCATTGCAGCTGAAGCTTGAAGAGCAAGAAGAACAAGTTGATACTTGAAGATTCAATTGGAGATTGAATGAAGAGCTGAGGCTTGAGAAAGAAGTGAATAGTGAAGGTGACACTTCTAAGTGATTAAAGATTACCCTGAGAAGCTGAAGCTTGTAGGAGATGAAGACCAAGTTGATACTGGTAAAGCAAAGAGAGCTTGAGAAGCTTGAAGACTGAGTTGATACTTATGAGGAGAATTCAATTGAGATTGAGTGTAGAGCTGAGGCTTGAGGAATAGAGGATGGGTTGATACTTACATTGATGCTTGGAGAGCCTGAAGGAATCAAGTTGATACTTGTAGTTAAGAGTGAAGCCTGAGGGTGGAGTTGACTGAAGAGCTGAAGCTTGAAGAAGAAGATTAAGTTGAAACTTATGTGGATGGGTTGAAACCTGGAAAATCAAGTTGATACTTGCCAGTGAAGCTGATATCCTTGAAAGGTGGTTGAAGTCTGAAGACTGGATTGCTGTCAGAAGATCTGAAGCTTGAATTGAAAGTGGGGAGCTGTTAATCTGTTTCTTTCTTGTCTGTTTTCTTTTCTGTATTGATGTGATTTGTTTGACTTGCTTGATACATTAGAATAAGTCCATATCTAGACTGACTTTAATCTAGGAGCATGATTGCACTAGAGGTTGAGTTGCTCCCTCTACTTGTATTGTTACTGTATGGCTTTGCTTGCGGGTATTCGGTAGAGCCCTGCTCCATTGCCCATGTGGTTTATTTTGCTTGATAGCATGTCATTTCTTCTGTATGATTGTTGTTGTTATTCTATTTTGCTTGATAGCATTTTATTCTTCCCCTGTATGATTACAATTATTCATGTCTGGCTTGAGGTTGAGATGAGCTTGTGGAGGCTGCTGCCCCATACACACTTCCTCCCTCACTTGCATTGCATGCATTTTACAGTCGTTTACTGTTTACTGTTTAAGCTGATGCTTTACCTGTTCCCGTTTATCATTGACATGATCCCTTAGGACTCTCATTTCCTTTGATAAGGAAGTGATGATAGAACTTTAGGTTGAAACCTATGCATGATAACTTCTAGGAGTTCCCTGTTCAAACCTCAACTATAGGATGAATCCTTGGCATGACAACAGTAGGACTTGATAGTCTCCCCGTAGTTGAGCCTGTTCTCTCTTCTCATCTCAAAACAGCTTAAGATACAGTAATCATAAATGATTTCTTTCGTATGTTACGAGCCTTAAGCTATCCGAGAAAGGATTGTTGGAGAGCTTCTTTTCAATAGTCTGGATGTTTAGTATGGCACCCTTTGGGTGACGTACGACGCATTCACTCTCAGGTCATAGTCTTTAGTGTGATTGAAATTGAAAACACAATAAAAAACACTTCTTTCGTAAAAGACAGAAAACAAACTTCAAACCTTTTTGCCCCGTGGGCCCATAATTCAAAGGAAGCTTTTCTGAAGAAAAGAGTGTCGTTAAACTTCAGCGCCAACGCAAACAGGCTTTGTCCCTAACTGCTGGAACTGTTGTTTAACCCTACTCGATAAAACAAATGAATCTGAACCCCCGTAATCCGTAGTATCCCGAACTACGTAAGCTCTGATCTCTCATGCCTGTTGAGAGTACGTAGGCACAATACTGACGTATTGGCGAGCCACCTTCCCCGTAACCCGTAGTAGGTCGAACTACGTTGACTCTGATTTCTCATTCTCTGATGAGAATACGTAGGCATAAAGCGCGACGCTTTGCCGAGTCATTTTTCTTTTCTGTTTAAGCCAGCCTTGATAGGTAGATAGATAAACCAACTCGTCTAGTAAACACAACAAGCGTGGATCCCGTCGAGTACGACGGACGTGAGGGGTGCTAATACCTTCCCCTCGCGTAACCGACTCCCGAACCCAGACAACGGTTGCGATGACCTTGTCTTATACCTTTTCGTCAGGTTTTTCCGGTCGTTTCCTTTCTCGTTCTGAGGGATAAATAACGAAAGGTGGCGACTCTTCTGTTTTGCTGGCACCTTATTTTCACGGAAGCTACAGCTGGCGACTCTGCTGGGGACTTGATAGTTTCCTGGGATCCAACGTCCCGAATGCGAGTCAGTTTGGGGATCCGACGTCCCCTGCGAGAGTCAATCCTAGCGCTTGTATGATTACTTGTTGGGTTGTGTTTATTTATCGCATTTTTATTTCTCGCACTTTATTTTCAGTATGATATGATTATCTGTGCTGTTGTGGGAGGGGCATTCTGATGAGTGAGAAGCCAGACCCAGGCTTGAGTGAACATAGGATGCTGAACTTGAGGTAGTTTAGGTTCATACCTGTGAGCAGGGTTGGGTTTACTGCAGGAAACTTCGACCTTCAGACTACCTGGTTTTCTTGATAGTGAATCAGTTTTGTTGGTACCGGAGGTTCTCATCATCAGATATATGATTGTTCTTGATAGAGAAGATTTTTTGGTCCTATATCAGAGGACCTTACATTCAGAGATATATACGTGTGTTCTTGACAGAGCAGATGTATGGGTGTTCTTGACAGAGCAGATTTTTGGTCCTGTATCAGAGGTCCTTATTATCAGATGGTTGTTCTTGACAGAGCAGAGTTTTGGGTCCTGTATCAGAGGTCCTTTTTATCAGATGTGTGTTCTTGACAGAGCAGATTTTTTGGTCCCGTATCAGAGGTCCTTATTATCAGTGTGTGTTCTTGACAGAGCAGTTTTTTTGGTCCTGTATCAGAGGTCCTTATTATCAGTGTGTGTTCTCGACAGAGCAGATTTGTGGTCTGATACCGGGGTTTCCTTCTTATCAGAGAAATTGGTTATTCTTGATAGAGCAGGATTATGGTTTTGTTGATACAGAATCTGCACCTTCATATCTTCAACAGCACAGTCGTCTTGATCTCCTGCTGCATGATTGCATCTTACATTGCTTTGCATACCCATTTGCATTTCATTAACGTGTGTCTGTGTTGCAGGTACTGTTTTCCCCGATCCAGGATTTCTTGCCTCCTATTGTATTGTTATGGGTTCTCTGAGGAAGACCGTGGCTTACAAGCTCCCTGCCCCTGATGTGGTCCAGCTGACTGGTTTGAATGCTTTAGCAGATCATTCTGTGAGAGATGAATTCAGAAAGTCTTACGGTAAATTACTCAGTTTGGTTCGTAAACCTTCTGCGTTTGAGTTGAATGGGTTGCACGCTCTGCTGCAGTTCTACGATCCTCCATTGAGATGCTTCACTTTCCAAGATTTTGTTCTCGCACCCACGCTAGAAGAATATGTTGATTTGTTAGGTGTGCCTATCAAGAGGCAGATGCCTTTTGTTCATATGGATGCTGAGCCTGATCTGGCCAGGCTAGCTCCCTCACTTCATTTGGATGCCTCCGAGTTGGTATTGTCTAGTTGGAACAAGGTTCCCGGTTTCTCCTTGCAGTTCTTAGTGGGTAAGGCTCAGCAGTGCGCCAAAGACGGATGTTGGGTCGTGTTCAACGCCATTCTCGCTCTATGCATATATGGCATCATTCTGTTCCCCAATATGCCCGATTTTGTAGACTTCGACGCCTTTCGCATCTTTGCTTCAGGGAATCTAGTCCCTACCTTGATAGGAGATGTCTACCATTCCATCCACTACAAAAACGAGAACAGGAGTGGCAAGAATGTCTCATGTTGTGTGCCCTTGCTTCATAAATGGCTTGATAGTCATCTGCCCAAGAGGGGTCCCTTTGTTTCGTCTGCAGCCACAGCTGAGTGGTCCGAGCGTTTGATGAGTGTATCAGCGGAGGATATTGACTGGTTTGACAGAGATAGGTTGGGTACCGAGATTACCTTTAGCTGCAGCGGGTTTCCGAACGTGCCTTTGATAGGCAGGAAGGGCTGTATAAACTATAATCCGTCTTTGCTGGTCCGACAGTTTGTGTATGCTTTGAGAGCTCCGCCGAAGGATGAAGAGGTGCAGGAATCTCTGTACCTCACTGGTCTTCTAGAGGGGGATCTGTTATCTAAGCTTCAGCGCGCTTGGAATGGCATCAATAAGAGGGGAAAATCATTGCTGGGGAGAAGCAATAGCCAAGCCTACCCTCCGTATGTGGCATGGATCAGAGCCAGAGCAGATGCTATAGGGATGTCGTTTCTTCCTGCCAAGCCAAAAAGCCCTCCAGTGATTGAGGAGCCTACTACCGTGCCCATTCAGCAGCATAATCAGGTGTTAGCCGAGAGAGACGAGTTGAAGAGGGCAAACGAAGAATTGGAGAAAGAATTGGCGCAGCTCAGAAGCGAGAGAAACGAAGCCATTCATTCCTTCAAGAGGCAAACAGAACTGGTAAACAAGTTGGGGACATATTTAACTAAGCAGATAGCCGAGCGTGAACGCATGGGTCGAGACTTCAAAGCTGTCAACGATGTACTGGCCACGAAGAAGCAGCACTTGGACGAAGCGTATCGGAGGATATCCAAGTTCAATCAGCACTGGAAGGCCTCCCTAGCCAACAGGACGGAGCAGGAGGATAAGCTGATGCAACAAATCTCCAAGCTGAAAGCCCAGGTAAAGGCTAGTGAGAAGAGGTTTGATGAAGAAACCGCTTGCCGATACGCCGCTGAAGGCCAACAGGGCCCTTGCTAACCTGAAGGAGCGCAAACTGACGTTTGAGTCCAAGAAGCGGAAGCTAGAAGATTGTTTGGGTGAAGGAGCATGGGAAGATTCGGTCGAAGGTCTTCAATATACCATTATGCAGAGGGAGTTACTCGTCGAAGGGTTGCTCACTCGACCTGATCATCCAGGAACGAAGGGGTTGTTAGAAGAGTTTCGCGCCCGTGGCCGTACTTGACTATATTTGTATTCCTTTTGTATGATCATCGTTGTATGCTGACCATCACCAGGCTTGTTGGCTGAGGTCATGCTGTTGATTCATCTTGTACTCACCGATGTCGTGTACTGCCTTGATGGGCTTTCTTTCTATATATGAGATTGTTATTTCCATGACTGGACTCGGACTTCTTATTATCAGCACTGGCACTCAGGCACTAGGATCGGGGGAGATCTCCCTAACACACGGACACACGTTTGAATTTGCATGAAGCATTCGCATAACGAGCACTTTGTCGTTTTTTCCTAACCCTTTTGTGTTTTCAGGTTGTTCCAGGATTGATCAGAGACCTATCCACCGCTATCCGACCAGAGCAAATCAAACCAGAATCATGGAGCAAGTGCAAACTGATGTTCAGGAACTCCGCGAAAGAATGGATCGCTTCATGGAGCTCATGCAAGCGGTCGCCAATGGCCAGGATCAGCTCAGAACCTTGGTTCAGCCTCTGATTTCGAGGGTCAATAGCAATGGCGTACTCCATGGTGGGACTGTGCCTACTCCTCCACCAGTTGAAACTCCGCAGAATGGCGTCCCCGTGACCGGGGGGAATGGCAGTGCCAACGGCAACGTGATAGCTAGTATGGGACTCAATGGCAATACGACGGGCGTCAGTAATGGGAGTCTGGAAGCTAATGTCAATGTTGGGCTGGGCAACGACAATGTAGGAGTTGGGAATCTGTTTGGGCCTCAGCCATGGTTAGAAGATCGTCAGGACAATGTGTTCTCTCAGAGAGGTGCTGAAGGGGAGCTGACTGCTGAAGCACGACTTAGGTTCAAGGCACTCGAGGATAAGATGAGAAATATCAAGAACCAGAACACCCTGGGTGTTGATATGTCCAAGTTGGGACTGATTGCTGATTTCAAGGTGCCTCCCAAGGTCAAGGTACCTGACTTTGAAAAGTATAAGGGCACCACTTGCCCTCGCGTCCACTTGAGATCGTATTACAGGAAAATGTCAGCTCATTCTGAGGACGAGAAGTTGCTGATGCGCTTCTTTCAAGACAGTTTGTCCGGGCCCTCCCTCGAATGGTACATGAGTCTGGAGCCTACCAGTGTGCGCACATGGAAGGACCTTGCTGAAGCATTTGTGCACCACTACCAATACAATAGCGACTTGGCTCCGAACCGAGTCCAACTGCAGAATCTGTCGCAGAGGAACAATGAAGGGTTTAAAGAATACGCCCAGCGGTGGCGTGAATTGGCAGCCAGGGTTCAGCCGCCGATGGTTGAGCACGAGCTTGTGCAGATGTTCGTAGCTACCCTCCCAGGGGTTTATTATGAGAAGTTGGTCAGCGGTATGTCTGGAACCTTCTCAGATCTCATTATCACGGGTGAGCACATTGAAAATGGGATCAAACTCGGGAAAATTCAAGGTGAGTCATCCTCAGCTGGAGGAGGCGGAAAGAAACCTTATGCTGGCAAAAGACGGGAAGGAGAAACGAGCGCTGTGTCCAACGCTGGAAGGAAGGGTAAAGGTTCTCACCAGTAGGTGGCCAGCATAACTATCCTGGCAGTTCAACAGCCACAGCAGCACCAGCAGCAACCGAATCAACAAGGGTACAGAAAGTATCAGAATGGGGCACCGCTGTCGAGCCGTCACCTCGAGACACCGCCCATGTCGTACGCGCAACTATTGCAGACATTGCTTCAGCTACAGTTGATCCAGAAGAGAACTTTGGCTCCCTTGACAGGGGCACCTCCGCCAGGTTATGACGCGAATGTGACTTGTGAGTTTCACTCAGGGGCACCAGGCCACACAATAGAGAATTGTAAAGCCTTCAAGCACAAAGTGTAGGACATGGTGGATGCCAAGATCATCAACTTCTCGAATAATGTGCCAAATGTCACGAAGAACCCTATGCCGAACCATAGGGGAGGTGGAGTAAACGCCATTATTAAAGACGAGAACTTGAATGTGTTGACTGACGTCTGAGATCTGAAGACGCCGCTTAGCTTCGTTAAAGCTAAGCTGATGAAAAAAGGTTTCTTTCCAGGATGCGGAGAGCTGTGTATGGGCTGTGCGACTAGTCCTGATGGATGTGAACAGCTGATAGAGGGAATTCAAAGTCTGATGACTGAAGGGATCTTACAGTTTAGCCGGAGGGCCGAAAGCGGATCGGGAGAGGTAATGCTGAAGCAAGATGATAAGGTCGCCACCATCACCATCCCTCGCCAGACGATAACTATTTCTGCACCCAGACTGCCCACGATTACCATCACCAAAGCTGGGCCAATACCGTTCGAAAGCACTAATGCTGTCCCGTGGCATTATGGGGCTGAAGTCTACTGCAACGGACAGAAGTTGGAACTAGAACCGTTTGGGTCATCTGTGGAGAACCTTGCGGGAATCAGTGGTATTACTCGCAGCGGGAGAGTATTTGCACCACCAGAGGTCGCGGCAGACAAAGCGGACAGAGTTGATGCAACTGATAAAGGGAAGAGTAAAGTCGTTGAAGAGATCCCTCGTGGGGTAGAAAAAAACTTACTAGTTAAAGACGCCGAGGAATTTATGAGGTTGATTAAAAAGAGTGACTACAAGATTGTGGATCATCTCCATCAGACGCCCTCGAAAATTTCCATCCATAATCTGTTGCTGTGTTCTGAAGCACACCGCAATGCACTGCTGAAGGTGTTGAACGTCGCATATGTACCGCAGGAAATATCGGTAAACCAGCTAGAAGAGGTCGTAGCCCACGTGAATGCTGGAAATGGGTTAGGGTTCACTGACCTAGGGCTGACGCCGAAGGGAAGGAACCACAATAGCGCCCTGCACATCTCGATAGAGTGTAGGGGAACGATTATGTCTCACGTGTTGGTAGACACAGGGTCGTCGCTCAATGTTCTTCCGAAGAAGGCATTAATGAAGTTGGATACTCGTGGAGTGATTTGCACACCCAGTGATCTGGTGGTGAAGGCGTTCGATGGAACCAAACGCCATGTTTTCGGGGAGGTGACCCTGCCAATCCAAGTCGGGCCGGAAACATTCGACGCGATCTTTTACACTATGGACATCATGCCCGCCTACAACTGTCTCTTGGGCCGGTCGTGGATCCATGCTGCTGGAGCCGTGACCTCCACGTTGCACCAGAAACTCAAGTATGCCGTCGGAGGTAGCATTGTGACTGTGTGTGGCGAGGAAGACATAATGGTGAGCCATTTGTCGTCCTTCAGGTATGTTGAGATGGATGGGGAAATCCACGAAACCCTATGCCAAGCGTTCGAAGCTGTTAAAGTCAAGGACGTAACTCCTGCGATCACTGAGAAGCCAGAGATGACTCTCTCCTCCTTCAAGGAAGCCCGGGCCGTTGTCCAGGCCGGATCTACCCCAGGCTGGGGACGAATTTTGGAGATACCTAACAAGCAAGACAAGTTTGGGTTGGGATATTCTCCTGGAGCTGAAGCCTCCTCTTCCAGCAGTGCATCGCGAGGTAAAAGGCTGATTCAGTTTACCAGTGGCGGGGTGATATTTGAAAGCGTCAACGCGGTGTCTGAAGACAGCGGAGATAGCGACTGTGAATTAGACTCTTGGATCCAGCCAAGCAAGCCAGGTGAGAGCCTTAACAACTGGTCCGTCAAGGATATCATCCAGATGACAAGCAAAGAGTAATGATTTACTTTTTTCCAATCATTGTACAACCCTACGTCCTACCCGGGGCATAGTGGTTTTATTGTCAGGGCCTCGTTTGATTATGTACTTGCATTTTATCGATAAATCAAAAGGCGTTTTTCTTCGTATTCAAATGTTGTGATCTCTGTTATTCCTGTTTTATATTTGTTTTGAAAAACAATAAAATGGCAATGGGGTTTGCGTTAACCTGCATATCCTTGTTTTAAGCTTAACCCTTGTTATTGCAGGACCCACATGACAGATGACATCGACTCTGGACCTTCTACGACTCACTTCGACTTCGATTGCCCGATCTATCAAGCCGAAGAAGAGATTGATGAAGACGAAGACCTTCCTGAAGAGTTGGCCCGCTTGTTGAAACAAGAGGAGAAAGTTATTCTGCCTCATGAAGAGGAGATTGAGATTGTGAATCTGGGTTCTGAAGAACTCGTCAGAAGCGTCAGGATAGGGGCTGCATTGCAAAGTGATGTCAAGCAGAGGCTGGTTGAGATGCTAAGAGAGTATAGTGACGTCTTTGCTTGGTCATACGAAGATATGCCCGGACTTGACATTGACATCGTGGTCCACCACATGCCGTTGCGAGAAGATTGTCCTCCCGTTAAGCAGAAGCTTAGGAGGACGAGACCAGATATGGCCGTTAAGATCAAAGAAGAAGTGCAGAAACATCTCGATGTTGGCTTCTTAGCGGTCACTACTTACCCTCTGTGGGTCGCCAACATAGTGCCTGTACCGAAGAAGGACGGTAAGGTACGAATGTGCGTCGATTATCGGGATTTGAATAGGGCGAGCCCTAAAGATGATTTCCCGCTGCCTCATATTGATGTGTTGGTCGACAATATAGCGCAGTTCTCCGTGTTTTCGTTCATGGATGGCTTCTCCGGTTACAACCAGATCAAGATGGTGCCGGAGGACATGGAGAAAACTACGTTTATCACTCCCTGGGGAACATTCTGCTACAAGGTAATGCCTTTCGGTCTGAAGAACGCAATGGTTACTTTGTTTCATGACATGATTCATCATGAGATTGAAGTCTATGTTGATGACATGATTGCGAAGTCCCAAACGGAGGAGGGACATCTGGTCAATCTGCTGAAGCTTTTTGAGAGGCTTAGGAAGTTCAGGTTGAGGCTGAATCCTAGCAAGTGTACTTTTGGAGTACGGTCCGGAAAGTTACTGGGGTTTATCGTGAGTGAAAGAGGCATCGAGGTTGATCCTGCGAAGATAAAAGCGATACAAGAAATTCCAGTGCCAAAAACTGAAAAAGAAGTTCGTGGTTTCCTGGGCAGAATAAACTACATTGCAAGGTTTATTTCTCAGCTCACGGCCACGTGTGAACCGATGTTCAAGTTGTTAAAGAAAGATCAGGCGATTATCTGGAATGAGGATTGCCAGAAGGCATTCGATAAGATAAAGCAGTATCTACAGGAACCTCCGATCTTGATACCCCCAGTGGCCGGACAACCTTTAATCATGTACTTGACAGTTCTTGAGAATAGTATGGGGTGTGTTCTCGGTCAGCACGACGAGACGGGCAGAAAGGAGCATGCCATTTACTACTTGAGTAAAAAGTTCACATATTGTGAATCTCGTTACTCGATGCTGGAGAGAACGTGTTGTGCACTAGCCTGGGCTGCCAAACGTTTGCGACAGTACATGCTCAATCACACCACCATGCTAATTTCGAAGATGGATCCGATAAAGTACGTCTTCGAGAAGCAAGAGCTTTCGGGCAAGATTGCCAGATGGCAAATGGTGTTGACGGAATATGACATTCAGTACGTTTCCCAGAAGGCCATCAAGGGAAGCGTATTGTCTGATTACCTTGCTGAACAGCCGATCGAGGATTATCAGCCGATGAAATTTGAATTCCCTGATGAGGATATCATGTTTCTTAAAGCAAAGGATTGCGATGAGCCGTTGCCCGACGAGGGGCCAGATAGGAAATCCCAATGGAAATTGATATCTGACGGGGCGGTTAATTCCTACGGAAGTGGCATTGGGGTGATCATCACGACTCCCCACGGATCCCACATCCCGTTCACTGCGAGACTGACGTTTTCGGTCACCAATAACGAAGCGGAGTACGAAGCATGCCTCATGGGTCTAGAAGAGGCAATTGATTTGAGAATCAAGAACCTAGATGCCTATGGTGACTCGGCACTTGTGATTAACCAGATTAAAGGGGAGTGGGAGACTCGTCAATCGAATTTGGTGCCGTACATGAACTATGCCAGAAGGCTGCTTCCGTTCTTTGATAGAGTGGAACTCCATCATATGCCCAGAGCCGAAAATCAGATGGCTGATGCCTTAGTGTTGCACCCTAAAATTTGACCAACATTTCTTTACCTAGCTTGTGTTTCATTTCATTCACATTAGCATTATCATTTGCATTTCATTGACATGTATGTAGGAGATCAAGAGGTATGATCACCAATCAAGAGCTACACAAGACTTTAAGGATGGCTAAGAAACTTACTCTAGTGTTCAAGGGTAGATATCTTTGTCAGAGAATTTAGAAGATCCACAGAGAGAGTGGTTGAAACCAAGAGAGTGTGCCTCCTAACTTAAGAGTTATGGGAAGACCATCAGATGATTCTAAAGCCAGGAGTGTGGACTTGAAGCCTTGAGAGAGCTTATGAGATGTCTTGAAAGCCATCATGAAGCCTAGACAGGTCATTGTGCAAGATTGAGAAGCCTCAGCCATGAGTGGTGTAATTAGGGTTTGATTGGGTCAACCCTAGGTCAACTGATGATTTGAACAAGGTTGAGACCTAATTCAAGGGCCATGTGATCATGGATTGACACATTGAGATGTTCCAAGGATGATTCCAAGGTCAACTCATCATGATTGAAGAGTTTGAGAAGTTTCAAGCTAGGGTTTCTAAGGCTTGACAGTTTAAAATGTAACACCCCACTTCCCAAAATCAATTAAATTAATAAACATTATAAATAAACAAAATCAGAGTTCCAATTCTCCCAAGTGGGATATCACATAAAAACAACGTTTCCTTATAAAAAGGTTTATCTCCAACTTCAGCGGAATATTAAATAATAAAATTCAATAAAAGTTTGATACGTTCACAGGGAAATAAAATATCAGTTCAACATAAAACAAATAAAAACGCCCAAGTCCCGTGCTACGTATCAGAGCATCCTAGACTCGACAATCACACCAATATCCAAGCTAGCTAAGCACCTGGATTATCTGTACTTCCGAAGAAACACAGACCACAACAACAACAAAGGGGTGAGAAATCATGATCAAAAATATAATGGTAATGTAATACATGTAATAAGGCAGTAAAACACACCAACACATCAATTATTCACCCCAACAACACCATATAACGAACCTACTGTTCAAATTACAATATAACATATTATAATGCAAAATGCAACTCAACACCATGCATGCGGTACCGACTCGTTGGTTCATTCAATCGAACCTGGATAGATCACTTACGCTCCTCCTGAGACATGATCTATCCCCCACCATTCTCCACAAAGGAGTACGGATGAATCACTTACGCTCCTCCTGAGACATGATTCATCCCACCGAAACACCATGATATGCACACACCAATGCATAACTAATATATTTAGGTACTCAACATGCACACGATCCTCCTGATCATATCATCATACATCAATGCATATATGTACAGATATAACATACACCAACACCATATAAATCAACCAGATAGTAAACAAGTTCATACTTTAACACCCAGATATAAACATATCCCACCACTCGGGGGTACGCGATCCTACTGATCACTACATACATACACATCAACTAATTGTCCACCAGTCATTATTACGGGGAACGTGCACTATCACCAAGTACACAAGTTAGTTCCCACACTCATCATTCTTACAGTGCATCAAGGCCAAACTGTACCTATCATCTTAACTCATATCCTCAGTCTATTCTAGTACCAATCTTGCACATTACCGTAACCAATAGGCTTCTAATTCCTATTCCCAAAATCATCACCTACACACTTTATCGATACCTCAAAAGCCATACAGAATTTTCCCTAAAAACTGTAAAACACCCTATATGCCCTATATGCCAAATCATCCCAAAACACCAATTCATTAACGATTACTATATAATTAACAACAATCATCATCAATCATAACATAACAATATATATTATCATATATCGATCAATTTCCTACGGGGTTAAGGAATCCCCAACTACCCTATACATGTATAAACCATTCCCAATCAAGTTTCTCCCCCCTTACCTTGTTAATCGGTTGATTCGATGAAAGAATCCTCCAAGGTTTGGCCAATTCTGATTTTCCCCTGTTCCTTCGTTCTTCTTCGCTCCCTTTTCCGTTCCCTTTTCCGTTCTCTCCTTTCTATCGTTCTTTTTCCATTTTCTCTAACTTCTCACAATGTATCGTAAAACTCTAATCCCTCACGTTTCTATTTTTATTCTCTAATCCCAATAATAATAATAATAACTTAATAATAATAATAATAAAAAAATAATAATAATAATAATAATAGTAATAATAATCCTATTATTATCTCACCAAAATAATAATAATGTTAATAACTTAATAAAATAATAATAATAATAATAATAATAATCCTATTATTATCTCACCAAAATAATAATAATGTTAATAACTTAATAAAATAATAATAATAATAATAATAATAATCCTATTATTATCTCACCAAAATAATAATAATGTTAATAACTTAATAAAATAATAATAATAATAATAGTAGTAATAATCCTATTATTATCTCACCAAAATAATAATAATGTTAATAACTTAATAAAATAATAATAATAATAATAGTAATAATAATCCTATTATTATCTCACCAAAATAATAATAATGTTAATAACTTAATAAAATAATAATAATAATAATAGTAATAATAATCCTATTTTTATCTCACCAAAATAATAATAATGTTAATAACTTAATAAAATAATAATAATAATAATAGTAATAATAATCCTATTATTATCTCACCAAAATAATAATAATGTTAATAACTTAATAAAATAATAATAATAATAATAATAATAATAATATTCCCACCAATATCAATATTATACACTATATTATTATATTCACCAAAACACCACCAATAATCCTCCCACATTAGGGACACCCACCAAACATCACCAAATACACCCCCACCAAAGGGCACACCAACACATAATATTTAAAATAATAATAAAATGACTAAATAATTAAAATGGGTGTTACATAAAATCCCCTAGTTTGACCCCTATCTCTAAGGCAGTTTAGCTCAAGATGTGATTGTCATCTCATCTTACCCCCAACATGAATTTTGTAGAGCTTATTCTTAGCTTTAATTTGAGTACTAGAAGTCCTTGATAGGATTTGTAGAACTCAAGTTATGACTTTGACAAGTTACAGGTCATCTGAGGTATGTGAATCTGGGGCCTTGAAAGTTACCCAACTTGCATCAAACTTTTGCTCAAGGATGATTCCTATGAACTTTTGGTTAATCTTCAAATGGAAAAATCTTCAACATAAAACTTGTTCAAAATGATGTTTTAAGGCTAGTAAGGAGGTCATGAGATGTTGGAAAGACTTGTAGCTCAAAGTTGCAAAAATGACCTAAAATAAGGGCATAAGTTAAATAAACCAATGTTGGAAATTGATATTTTCAACCTACACATCCAAACCATGGCATGTAATATATCATTTTGATTCTAGAAAACATTTTAAAACAATGGTTTAGCCACATCTTTGATTTGAGGTCTAAATTGTGGACTTGCTTTGAAAAGCACTTACTTGCATATTAAGCAACACTTGCAAAACTCAAAATCAAGGCATGAGCAAGGCTTTTTGCAAGCTAAACACCTCTAATATCTCACTTGGGGAGATTTTGGGATGAGAACAAGTGGTTGTACCAAGGGAAACAGATTTGAGCATGGCATGATAAGTAATTGGAAAATCTCATGACATGAGAAGTGGAAAATCTCATTGGAAGGATCTAGAGGGTTCTAGATCATCCAAACTTCATCTATATAAGGAGTAGATATGATCCATTAAAGGGGTTGGTTGTTGCACCCCAAAATTTGACCAACATTTATTTACCAAGTTTGTGGTTCATTGTATTCATCATCTGCATCTCATTGATATGTGGGCAGTAGATCAAGAGGTAGGATTACCTAGCAAGAGTTATATGAGAATTTAAAGCTAGCCAAGAAGTTTGTTCAAGTGTTCAAAGGTTGATACCTTTGTTAGAGAACTCAAGAGATCCTCAGAGGAATTGGTTGAAACCAAGGTTGTGTGACTCATAACTTGAGAGTTGTGGGAGCTCCTCAGATGATTCTGAGACTATGAGGAAGGACTTGAAGCTTTGAGAAAGCTTATGAGATGTCTTGAAAGCAATCATGAAGCCTAGAGTGGTCATTGTACAAGAATTCAGAAGATTCAGCCATGAGTGGTAGAATTAGGGTTTGACTGGGTCAACCCTAGGTCAACTGATGATTTGGAGAGGGTTGAGACCTAATCCAAGAGCCATGTGATCATGGAATGATGTATTGAGATACTATGAGGATTATTCCTATACCAAATCGTCATGATTGAGGAGTTTGAGAAGTTTTAAGCTAGGGTTTCTAAGGATTGACAGTGTAAAATCCCCTAGTTTGATCCCTATCTTCAAGGCAGTTTAGCTCAAGATGTAATTGTCATCTCATCTTCCCCACAACATGAATGTTGTAGAGCTTGTTCTTAGCTTTAATTTGAGTACTAGAAGTCATTGATAGGATTTGTAGAGCTCAAGTTATGGTTTTGACAAATTACAGGTCATCTGAGATATGTGAATCTGGGTCCTTGAAAGTCACCCAACTTGCAGACAACTTTTGCCTTAGTAGGATGATTCCTATGAATTCTTGGTCAACATTAATGTTGAATAGCATCTTCTTAGCTTTCTAGAGAGTACTAGAAGTCCTTGATAGGATTTGTAGAACTCAACGTATGGCTTTGACCAGCCAAGGGCATTTTGGTCATTTGGAAGTTATAGGTCATTTCAAGCATAAGGCCATATCTCCTACTTCCAAGCTTCAAATGGAAAAATCTTCAACATCAAACTTGCTTAGAATGATGTTTTAAGGCTATTAGGGAGGTCATGGGATGTTGAAAAGGCTCATATCAAAAAGTGATAAAAATGGCCTAAAAATGAGGCATAAGTTAATTCAAGTGAATTTGAAAAATGGAAATCCCAAGTTATAAGTCCAAACCATGTCATGTAATAGGTCATTTTGACTCCAAATGACAGTCTAAGAACAATGGTTCAGCCACAATTTTGATTTGAGGCTTGCATCATAGGGCTGCTTTGTAATGGGATTGCTTGCATATTAAGGTACCATAGCAAAACTCAAAAGAACTCAACAAGCAAGGTAGTTATGCATTGTAACTCATCCAAAATCTCATGTGGGGATAAATTCAAGTCAGAATTGAAGTGTACAAGGGCTATGGCATGAGATAGCATGTAAGGAGAATGAGAAATCAAAATACCATGACATGAAAAGTTCAATTTCTCATTGGATTGTTCTAGGGGGTTCTAGATGATTCTAAACCACTCTATAAGACAAGTGTAACTTGCTCAGATGCAAGGTTGGTGAGAATTGGTGCATGAAAGAGAGAGTGAAATCCAAATCTTCCATTTCAAGTCACGTTCAATTTCTTCATTCTTCTTCATTTCCCTCCATTTTTTCTCCACAAACACTTTCCATAGATCCCTCTGAGTGTGTGCATGCTGAATTGAAACTCCATTGATGGAAGATTGAAGGTGTTCCAATTGAATTTGCAAGAATCCATTTACATTCAAATCTTGAAGTGCAAGTTCTCTCCCTCCAATTTTTTGCAAACAGTAGAAGTTTCATCATCCAAGGATCATTCTTGAAGAGTTTCAAGCCTTGAATTGAAGATCTACATCATCTGCCATACCAAGAAGCCAGGTTTGCAAAATCTCTCCCACCTCATTATTTAGGCATGGTTAGGGTAAATTATTAGTGTAGAATGGCTAGAGACCAATAGGTGATCAATTCTAGAGACTTTAGGAGCATTTGATGAAGTTTCAATCATGGATACCATTTCTTGAGGGAGCAAGAACTAGTGATATAATGAGTGATAATACAAAATTGATAGCTTGTTTTAACTAGTGGAATGTGAGGATCATTTTGATGCCAAGATATCTAAGGTTGGTTGAAGTTGAAGATTGATCATATTTTGAGATTAATGGAGTTGCACCATCGGGTTTGAGGATAGAGGTCCTTTCAATGGAATCCAAGGCCATGATCGTGTTCAGCGTGAAAAATTGAGCAAGTTTGTGTTTTACATTTTGAGAATTGATGAAGAAACGAAGGAACACGAAGGGATGGAAGATGAGTGCATGGAATCTGTTTTCATGGAAGTTTCAGGGCAAACCCTAGCTGGAGGTTAGGGATGAAGTTGCAACCATTATATCACGCGCTGACCCCTTGACCAAAGACTGATCCAACGCACCAGATTTGATTGAATTTTGAGAGGGAAGGCTGAAAGCAATGAAACGCCGCGTTTCATTTAAAGAGGAATTCTGGGCTTAAGTGATTATTTCTATCCCCACCCCCTTTGTGAGGCCCATTTATTTTATAACTGAATATCATGACTATTTGCACCGCTGATTTTTCATTTCCTTTACATTTTTAATTGTTTTTCTGATTAAATATTGGGCCCTAGCGCATTTCTTTTCCCACCCCCTAGTCTAGGCCCAAGCGTGAATAGAACTGCATAGGTTTACTTCTTGCACCCCATTCATTCATTTTCACTTTATTTTTTCTCCATTTTCTTTCCAACTTTGAAAAATCATATTAAATGGAAAATTAAAGATTTTTTCATGGGAGTTTTTTCTCCCACTTCATATTTTTGTCTAGAAAAATATAAGATAAAAACATTTTTCATTTCATGCATTTTAGTATTTTTGGTATATTTTCTTCTTTAATTGCATTTTATTTCTTTTATATTGATATATGATTTTGTAAAATTTTGTTTAGGTAGCTCCCTTAGTATTTTTAGTTCATTCTTTTTAGGATAATTAGATATATGTTTTAGCTTCCCCCTGGATTTATTCCATATTTTGTGATGATTTTTAGGATAGTTTTGATTAGATAATTCTAGGTTGTGTAGAATTAGGTTAAACTTCAACATAGGTCCATAATAACTTTATATTTTTGGGTTTTTAGGACAAATTAGACTATGGGACATATATGGGTATTAAAGGTAGGTATGTAAGATCCCTTAGAAATTATATTAGGATTTAATATAGTAGTATACTATTTTTAGGTGATTTTTGTATTGGTTGATTGTTTGTGTTGCCCTTGTGGGCATTGTATTGTTGTTTGCTTTGTTTTATGGGCTTGGAGAGCTTGATCTTGTTCTAAGGAGCATTGAGGAGCATAGTAGAAGACTTGAAGATGCATTGAGGAGCTTGAGAGCTTGATTTTATTTATCTTTTTTGTTGTTTTAGGGTTAGGGATTAGGAAGAGTTTAGACTTAGATAACTTCTTTCTCAAACATGGATGGTATCTTTCACCTCCATTCCTCCCTATGATTCAAAGTCCTTCCATGGTATTCACCTCTCTCCTTTGGAGGGATAAGTGATTATACCTAGGAGGTAGAACTTTTGAGGGAAACATTCCTTTGATGTTGAACCCTTAAGGGTCACCTTTGGTGGTCAATAAGCAGTTCAATATCCCCCAGCTTATCCAGTAAGTGATTTTCTCTGGTTTGATTGTCTTGAGAGATGTTGAGCCTGAGCTTGAAGATGAAGACTTCAATGAAGAGTATAGAAGAGGATAAATCCTTGAGTATTGCCATTCCAGCTGAAGCTTGAAGAGCAGCAATAGCAAGTTGATACTTGAAGACCCTGAAGATGAAGTAGAGACTGAAGGATGAAGTTGACACTTCTAAGTGATTGAGATTGATTCTGAAGAGCTGAAGCTTGAAGAGCAAAGGAAGTTGATACTTACTTTGATACCTGGAGATCCTGAAGGAGCCAAGTTGATATTCATGATTGATAGTGAAGCCTGAAGGTGGAGCTGATCAAAGAAGCTGAAGCTTAAAGGAGAAGATAAGTTGAGACTTATATTGAAGGGTTGAAACCTGGAAAAGCAGTAGATATTTGTCAAGAGTGATTGAAGTATGAAGACTGAGTTGCTGTTGGAAGAGCTGAAGCTTGGAGTTGAGAGAGGAGTTGATCTGCTGTCTTCTGTTTCTTTTCTGTATTGATGTGTTTTGCTTGACTTGCTTGATGCATTAGGATAAGTTCATATCTAGAATAGGTAGAATCTAGGAGCATGATTGCACTAGAAGTTGAGTTGCTCCCTCTGCTTGTATTGTTACTGTGTGGCTTTGCTTGCGGGTATTCGGTAGAGCCCAGCTCCCTTGCCCATGTGGTTTGTTTGCTTGATGGCATTTCATTTCATTTTATCTGTATGATTGCAGTTTACTGTTATTGCTTGATAGCATGTTGGTTTATATTTCAGTATGATTACTGTTATCCATTCTGGCTTAAGGTTGAGATGAGCTTGTGGAGGCTGAAGCCCCACACACATTTCCTCCCTCACTTGCATTGCATGCATTTTACTGTTAAGCTGATGCTTTGTCTGTTTCGGTGTATCATTGACATGATCCCTTAGGACTCTCATATCCTTTGATAAGGATTTGATGATAGAATTTTAGGTTGAAACCTATGCATGACAACTTCTAGGAGTTCCCTATTCAAACCTCAACCATAGGATGAATCCATGGCATGACAACAGTAGGACTTGATAGTCTCCCTCCTAGTTGGGCCTGTTCTCTTCTCATCTCAAAACAATTTAAGATACAGTAATTATGAATGATTTCTTTCGTACGTTACGAGCCTTAAGCTATCTGAGAAAGGATTGTAGGAGTGTTTCTTTTCCACAGTCTGGATGTTTAGTATGGTACCCTTTGGGTGACATGCGACGCATTCACTCTCAGGTTATAGTCTCTAGTGCGATTGAAATCGCAAACACAATAAAAAAACACTTCTTTCTAAAAGACAGGAAATAAACCGTAGTTTCCCGAACTACGTGAGCTCTAATCTCTCATGCCTGTTGAGAGTACGTAGGCACAAGATGGCGATGTCTTGGCGAGCTACCTTCTCCCATAACCCTTCGTAGGCCGAACTATGTTGACTCTGATTTCTCATTCTCTGATGAGAATACGTAGGCATAAAGCGCGACGCTTTGCCGAGTCATTTTCTTTTCTTTTTCAGCCAGCCTTGATAGGTAGATAGAATAAAACCAACCCGTCCAAGTAAACGCAACAAGCGAGGATCCCTTCGAGTACGACGGACGTGAGGGGTGCTAATACCTTCCCCTTGCGTAACCGACTCCCGAATCCAGACAACGGTTGCGACGACCTTGTCTTACCCTTTTTCGT
This sequence comes from Lathyrus sativus, assembly GCA_963859935.3. Taxonomy (NCBI): domain Eukaryota; kingdom Viridiplantae; phylum Streptophyta; class Magnoliopsida; order Fabales; family Fabaceae; genus Lathyrus; species Lathyrus sativus. Next base: position 458,924,301 of record OZ012735.1, on the reverse strand, counting down.
CAGGTTTTTCCGATCGTTTCCTTTCCCGCCCTGAGGGGTAAATAACGAAAGGTGGCGACTCTTCTGTTGTGCCGACACCTTATTTTCGTGCAAGCGACAGCTGGCGACTCTGCTGGGGAATTTCAACAGTTCCCTGAGAGTCAATCCTAACGCTTGTATGTTTACTTGTTGGGTTGCGTTTATTTATCGCATTTTACTTCTCGCACTTTATTTCCCGCATTTTATTTTCAGTATAATATGATTATTTGTGCTGTTGTGGGATGGGAGTTCTGATGAGTGAGAAGCCAGACCCAGGCTTGAGTGCACCATAGACTTAGAGTGGAAATTAGTGGGCGCGTGCTTGCTTTGTAGGCACTAGTGTCTCATGAAATCCACGCTCAGATGAGGTTCATCCGGTTGGCTTCACTTTAAACCCTTTGGGTTGAGACGGTTGCTGGTTTGGTGGATTGTCGACTCTGGGGACCGATCATTTGTGATTCAGCTAAGTGAGGCCGCTTCATGAGCTGGTGATGCCACACCTTCTGGGTATCGTATCACCCCTCTTGAAAGTCTGTGATGCTGATGAATGCATAGGATACCGTACCTTGAGTCAGTTTAGGTCCATACTTGTGAGTGGGATTGGGTTTATTGCAGGAAACCTTGACTTTCAGACAACATGGTTTTCTTGACAGTGAATCAGTTTTGTTGGTACCAGGGTTTCTCAGTTGCAGATTTGTCTGTTCTTGATAGAGCAGGTTTTGATCAGAGGATCTTATCATCGGGTGTATGTCTGTTCTTGATAGAGCAGGTTTTGATCAGAGGATCTTATCATCAGGTGTATGTCTGTTCTTGATAGAGCAGGTTTTGATCAGAGGATCTTATCATCAGGTGTATGTCTGTTCTTGATAGAGCAGGTTTTGATCAGAGGATCTTATCATCAGATGTATGTCTGTTCTTGATAGAGCAAAGTTTTGTCATCAGTTGTTTGTTCTTGATAGAGCAGATTTTTGGGATCTGAAGATCTCATCAGCAGATGTTGTTTGTTCTTGATAGAGCAGATTTTTGGGGTCTGAAGATCTCATCAGCAGATGTTGTTTGTTCTTGATAGAGCAGATTTTGAGTGGGGTCTGAAGATCTCATCAGCAGATGTTGTTTGTTCTTGATAGAGCAGATTTTGAGTGGGGTCTGAAGATCTCATCAGCAGATGTTGTTTGTTCTTGATAGAGCAGATTTTGAGTGGGGTCTGAAGATCTCATCAGCAGCTGTATGTTTGTTCTTGATAGGGAAGATCTTTGATTGGGGTCTGAAGACCTCATCAGCAGATATTTCTTGATCATACATCCGAGGTCCTTATTATCAGACATTCGTTCTTGACAGATCAGAATTATGATCCTATGTATATGGTCCTATCAGATGGTTGTTCTGGGCAGATCTGATATGTGGTCCTACACCGGGGTTTTCTCCTCATCAGTGGTCGTGGTTTTGTTGATACAGAATCTCCACAGCAGCCGTTACCTTGGCCTATTATTGCATGATTGCATTTTGCATTAGTTTGCATGTTCATTTGCATTTCATTAACGTGTGTCTGTGTTGCAGGTACCATTTTCCCCGATCCAGGATTTCTTGCCTCCTATTGTATTGTTATGGGCTCTCTGAGGAAGACCGTGGCTTACAAAGTTCCATGCCCCTGATGTGGCTAAGTTCACTGGTTTGATAGCTCTAGCAGGTGATTCTGTGAAGGATGAGTTCAGGAAATCTTATGGTAGGTTGCTCAGTTTGGTTTGTAAGCCTTCTGCGTTCGAGTTGAATGGGTTGCATGCTCTGCTGCAGTTCTATGACCCTCCGCTGAGATGTTTCACTTTTCAGGACTTTGTTCTCGCGCCTACGCTGGAAGAGTATGCTGATTTGCTAGGTGTGCCGATCAAGAGGAAGATGCCTTTTTTTCACATGGATGCTGAGCCTGATCTGGCTGGTTTAGCTCCTTCACTTCATTTGAACGCCTCCGAATTAGTATTGACTAGTTGGAACAAGGTTCCTGGGTTCTCCTTGCAGTTTCTGGTGGGTAAGGCTCAACAGTGTGCCAAGGACGGCTGTTGGGACGCGTTCAATGCCATCCTCGCTCTATGCATATATGGCATTATTCTGTTCCCTAACATGCCCGATTTTGTAGACTTTGATGCGTTTCACATCTTCGCTTCAGGGAATCCAGTCCCTACCCTGATAGGAGATGTCTATCACTCAGTCCACTACAAGAATAAGAATAGGAGGGGGGAAAACGTCTCATGCTGCGTACCCTTGCTGTACAAATGGCTTGATAGTCATCTGCCCAAGAGGGGTCCTTTTGTCTTGTGTGCAGCCACAGCTGAGTGGCCTGACCGTCTAATGAGTTTATCTGCAGAGGATATTGACTGGTTCGATAGAGACAGGTTGGGTAATGAGGTGATCTTCAGTTGCAGCGGGTTTCCAAACGTGCCTCTGATAAGTAGGAAGGGCTGTATAAACTACAATCCGTCGTTGCTGGTTCGATAGTTCGCGTATGCTTTGAGAACTTCGTCGAAGGAGGAGGAGGTACAGGAATCTCTGTACCTCACGAGTATTCTAGAAGGGTGATCTGTCGTCTAAGCTTCAGCGTGCATGGAATAGTATCAGTAAGCGAGGAAAGCCTTTGTTGGGAAAAAGCAACAGTCAAGCCTACCCTCCGTATTTGACTTGGATCAGAGCCAGGGCCAATGCTATAGGGATGTCGTTTCCTCATGCCAAGCCAGAAAGTCCTCCAACAATCGAAGAGCCTACTACTGTGCCCATTCATCAGCATAACCAGGTATTAGCTGAACGGGATGAATTGAAGCGGGCGAACGAAGAACTGGAGAAGGAACTAGCTCAGCTTCAAAGTGAGAGGAACGAGGCCGTTCATTCTTTCAAAAGGCAAACAGAGTTGGTGAACCAGCTGGGTACAGACCTGACTAAGCAGATAGCCGAGCGTGAACGCATGGGTCAAGACTTCAGGGCTGTCAACGACGTACTGGCTACAAAGAAGCAGCATTTGGACGAGGCATATCGGAGGATATCCAAGTTCAACCAACACTGGAAGGCTTCCCTGGCCACCAGGAAAGAGCGGGAGGATAAGCTGATGCTGCAGATCTCCAAGCTGGAAGCCGAGGTGAAGGACAGTGACCAGAGGTTTGATGAAGAAACCGCCCGCAGATACGCCGCCGAAGGCCAGCTCAACAAAGCTCTTGCTAACCTGAAGGAACGCAAGCTGACGTTTGAGTCTAAAAAGCGGAAATTAGAAGATTGCTTCGGCGAAGGAGCATGGGAAGGTTCGATCGAAGGACTTCAGTATACCATTGTGCAGAGGGAACTACTCGTCGAGGGGTTGCTCACTTTGCCGGATCATCCAGAGACGAAGGAGTTATTAGCAGAGTATCGCGCCCCTGGCCGTACTTGACTATTTGTATTCCTTTTGTTTTGATCTTTGTTGTATGCTGACCATCACCAGGCTTGTTGGCTGAGGTCACGCTGTTGATTCGTCTTGTACTCGCTGATGCTATGTACTGCCTTGATAGGCTTTCTTTATATATGAGATTGATGTTTCCATGATTGGATTCTGGCTTCTTCTTATTATTATTATCAGCACTGGCACTCAGGCACTAGGATCGGGGAAAATCTCCCAAGCACACAGATACACGCATGCATTTGCATGAAGCATTTGCATAGCGTACATTTTGTTGTTTTTCCTAACCTTTAGTGTTTACAGGTTTTTCAGGTTCACAGGTCCCAGGCTGTTTCCGGTGATTCCAGGATTGATCAGAGACTAATTCACCGTTATCCAACTCGAGCTAATCAGACCAGGATCATGGATCAAGTGCAGACAGATGTCCAGGAGCTCCGAGAGAGGATGGATCGCTTTATGGAGCTGATGCAGGTGGTCGCTAATGGTCAGGACCAGCTCAGGACTTTGGTTCAGCCTTTGATCTCAAGGGTTGATAGCAATGGCATACTCCATGGAGGGGCTTTGCCTACTCCTCCACCAGTTGATACTCCGCAGAATGGTGTCCCCGTGGCCGGGGGCAACGGCAGTGCTAATGGCAATGTGATGGCCAACATCGGACTCAATACGACGGGCGTCGGTAATGGGAGTCTGGGAGCTAATGTCAACATCGGGCCGGTCAACGGCAATGCAGGCGTCGGGAATCTGTTGGTGCCTCAACCGTGGCTTGAGGATCATCAGGATGATGTGTTTTCTCAAAGAGGTGTGGAAGCGGAGCTGAATGCTGAAGCGCGGCTCAGGTTCAAAGCACTTGAAGATAAAATGAGAGATATTGAGAATCAGAATACTTTGGGCGTTGATATGTCCAAGCTGGGGTTAATTGCTGATTTCAAGGTACCTCCTAAGTTCAGGGTGTCTGACTTTGAGAAATATAAGGGCACCACCTGCCCTCGTGTCCACCTGCGATCGTACTATAGAAAGATGTCTGCCTATTCCGAAGACGAGAAGTTGCTGATGCACTTCTTTCAAGATAGTCTTTCTGGGCCATCCCTCGAGTGGTACATGGGCTTGAAGCCCACTAGCGTGCGCACATGGAAGGATCTCGCTGAAGCGTTTGTCCACCACTATCAGTACAATAGCGACTTGGCCCCGAAGCGAGTCCAGCTCCAGAACCTTTCGCAAAGGAATAATGAAGGATTTAAGGAGTACGCCCAGCGGTGGCGTGAGTTGGCAGCCCGGGTTCAACCGCCGATGGTTGAGCGTGAGCTCGTGCAGATGTTTGTTGCCACCCTCCCAAGGGTCTACTATGAAAAGTTAGTCAGCGGTATGTCTGGGACATTGTCAGCTCTCATTACCATGGTCGAGCACGTCGAGAATGGTATCAAGATCGGGAAAATTCAAGGTGAATCATCCTCAACTGGAGGAGGTGGAAAGAAACCTTATGCTGGTAAACGACAAGAAGGAGATGCGAGCGCTGTGACCAACGCTCGAAGAAAGGGCAAAGGCCCTCAGCAGCAGATAGCCAGTATAAATATCCCAGCAGCTCCGCAGCAGCAGCAACCGAATCAGCAGGGGTATAGAAAGTACCCGAATCGGGCACCTTTGACAAACCATCACTTCGAGGCACCGCCCATGTCGTACGCACAACTCTTGCAGACTTTGCTTCAGCTTCAGTTGGTTCACAAGAGGACGATGGCTCCCTTGACAGGGGCACCTCCACCAAGATATGACGCAAATGCTACTTGCGATTTCCATACAGGGGCACCAGGCCACATAATCGAGAACTGCAAAGCCTTTAAGCACAAGGTGCAGGACCTGGTAGATGCCAAGATTATCAACTTCTCCGATAATGTGCCCAATGTCACGAAGAATCCTATGCCGAATCATAGGGGAGGCGGAGTGAACGCCATTGTCGAAGAAGAGAGTGCACATCTGTTGACTGATGTCAAAGATCTCAAGACGCCGCTTAGCTTCGTCAAAGCTAAGTTGTTGAAGAAAGGGTTCTTTCCAGGATGCGGAGAACTATGCATGGACTGTGCTACACATTCTGATGGATGTGAGCAGCTGGTAGAAGGAATCCAAAGTCTGATGACTGAGGGGATTCTGCAGTTCAGCCGGAGGGCTGAAAGTGTGTCAGGAGAGGTAGTGTTGAAGCAGGCCGATGAAGTCGCCACCATCACCATCCCTCGCCAACCAATAACCATTTCGGCGCCCAGACCGCCCACAATCACTATCACCAAAGCTGGGCCAATACCATTCGAGAGCACTAACGCTATTCCGTGGCATTATGGGGCTGAAGTCTATTGCAACGGTCAAAAGTTGGAGCTGGAACCGTATGGGTCGACTATGGAGAATCTCGCAGGAATTAGTGGTATTACCCGTAGCGGAAGAGTGTTTGCACCGCCAGAGGTCGTGGCAGATAAAGTGGTCAGAGCTGATGCGGCCGATAAGGGTAAAGGCAAAGTCGTCGAAGAGGCCCCGTGTGGGGTAGAGAAAGATTTGCGTGTCAAAGATGCCGAGGAGTTTATGCGGTTGATCAAAAAGAGCGACTACAAGATTGTAGACCATCTCCATCAGACGCCTTCGAAGATTTCTATTCTCAACTTGTTGCTGTGTTCTGAAGCACACCGCAACGCGCTACTGAAGGTATTGAACGCTGCCTACGTACCGCAAGAGATATCGATGAATCAGCTAGAAGAGGTGGTAGCCCACGTTAATGCTGGCAATGGGCTAGGTTTCACAGATTTAGAGCTGACGCCTAAAGGGAGAGATCACAACAGCGCCCTGCACACCTCGATAGAGTGTAGGGGCACAATCATGTCGCATGTCCTGGTGGACACGGGCTCGTCGCTTAATGTTCTTCCGAAGAAGGCATTAATGAAGTTGGACACTCGCGGATTGCTTTGCACACCCAGTGATCTGGTGGTAAAAGCATTCGACGGAACTAAGCGCCACGTTTTCGGAGAGGTGACCCTGCCGATCCAAGTCGGTCCGGAAATGTTCGACACGGTCTTTTATATCATGGATGTCATGCCTGCCTACAGTTGCCTCTTGGGCCGGCCATGGATCCATGCTGCTGGTGCCGTGACCTCCACGTTGCACCAAAAGCTCAAATATGCTGTCGGGGGAAGCATAGTAACCGTGTGCGGTGAGGAGGACATAATGGTGAGCCATTTGTCATCCTTTAAGTATGTGGAAATGGATGGCGAAATCCATGAAACTCTCTGCCAAGCATTTGAAGTCGTCAAGGTGAAGGAGGTAGCTCCTGTAGTCATAGAAAAGCCAGAGATGTATCTCTCCTCATTCAAGGAAGCTCGGGCCGTCGTCGAAGCCGGATCTACCCCAGGCTGGGGGCATATTTTGGAGATACCGAACAAGCAGGATAAGTTTGGATTGGGGTATTCTCCTGGAGCTGAAGCTTCTTCTTCTTCGTCTAGCAGCGTGTCACGGGGTAAGGGGCCGATCCTATTTACCAGTGTCAGAGTGATCTTCAAAAGCATCAACGCGGCGTTTGAAGACAGCGGGGATAGCGATTGTGATCTCGACTCTTGGATTCAGCCAAGCAAGCCGGGCGAGAGACTCAACAATTGGACCATCAAGGATATCATCCAGCTGACAAGTGAAGAGTAATGATTTACTTTTTACAATCATTGTACAACCCTATGTCCTACCCGGGGCATAACGGTTTTATTGTCAGGGCCTTGTTGGATTATGTACATGCATTTTGTTAATAAATCAAAGGCGTTTTCTTCGTATTAAAATATTGTGCTCTCTGTTATTCCTGTTTTATATTTGTTTTGAAAAACAGTAAAATGGCAATGGGGTTTGTGCTAACCTGCATATTCTTGTTTTAAACTTAATCCTTGTTATTGCAGGATCCACATAACAGATGACATCGACTCTGGACCTTCTACGGCTCACTTCGACTTCGATTGCCCGATCTATCAAGCCGAGGGAGAGATTGATGAAGACGAAGACCTTCCTGAAGAGATGGCCCGCTTGTTGAAACAAGAGGAAAAAGTTATTCTGCCTCATGAGGAGGAGATCGAAATCGTAAATCTGGGTTCTGAAGAGCTCGTCAGAAATGTCAGGATAGGGGCTGCGCTGCAGAGTGATGTCAAGCAGAGACTGGTCGAGATGCTTCGAGAGTATAGTGACGTCTTTGCGTTGTCATACGAAGATATGCCCGGACTTGACATGGACATCGTGGTCCACCACTTGCCGCTGCGAGAAGATTGCCCTCCCGTTAAGCAGAAGCTTAGGAGGACGAGACCAGATATGGCCGTTAAGATCAAAGAAGAAGTGCAGAAACAGCTTGATGCTGGCTTCTTAGCGGTCACCACTTACCCTCCGTGGGTCGCCAACATAGTGCCTGTACCGAAGAAGGACGGTAAGGTACGCATGTGCGTCGATTATCGGGATTTGAATAGGGCGAGCCCTAAAGATGATTTCCCGTTGCCTCATATCGATGTGTTGGTCGACAACACAACCCAGTTCTCCGTGTTTTCGTTCATGGATGGCTTCTCCGGTTACAATCAGATCAAGATGGCGCCGGAGGACATGGAGAAAACGACGTTTATCACCCCCTGGGGAACATTTTGCTATAAGGTAATGCCCTTCGGTCTGAAGAACGCAGGGGCCAGTTACCAACGAGCAATGGTAACTTTGTTTCATGATATGATTCATCATGAGATCGAGGTCTATGTTGATGACATGATTGAGAAGTCCCAAACAGAGGAAGAGCATCTGGTCAACTTATTGAAGCTTTTTGAGAGGCTTAGGAAGTTCAGGTTGAGGCTGAATCCTAACAAGTGCACTTTCGGAGTGCGGTCCGGAAAGTTGCTGGGGTTTATCGTTAGCGAACGAGGCATCGAGGTTGATCCTGCAAAAATAAAAGCCATTCAAGAAATGCCAGCGCCGAAAACAAAAAAAGAAGTTCGTGGTTTCTTGGGCCGAATAAACTAAATTGCAAGGTTTATCTCTCAGCTCACGGCCACTTGTGAACCGATGTTCAAGCTTTTAAAGAAAGATCAGGCGATTACGTGGAATGAGGATTGCCAGAAGGCATTCGACAAGATAAAGCAGTATCTTCAAGAACCTCCAATCTTGATACCCCCAGTGGCTGGACGGCCATTAATCATGTACTTGACGGTTCTTGAGAATAGTATGGGGTGTGTTCTCGGTCAGCACGACGAGACGGGCAGAAAAGAGCATGCCATTTACTACTTGAGTAAAAAGTTCACTGACTGTGAATCTCGATACTCGATGCTGGAGAAGACGTGTTGTGCATTAGCCTGGGCTGCCAAACGTTTACGACAGTACATGCTCAATCACACCACTATGCTAATTTCGAAGATGGATCCAATCAAGTACGTCTTCAAGAAGCAGGCTCTTTCGGGCAGGATTGCCAGATGGAAAATGGTGTTAACAGAATATGATATTCAATACGTGTCCCAGAAGGCCATCAAGGGAAGCGTATTGTCTGATTACCTTGCCGAACAGCCGATCGAGGACTACCAGCCGATGAAGTTTGAATTCCCTGACGAGGATATTATGTTTCTCAAAGCGAAGGATTGCGATGAGCCGTTGCCCGACGAGGGGCCTGATAGGAAATCCCAGTGGAAATTGATATTCGATGGGGCGGTTAATTCCTATGGAAGTGGCATCGGGGCTATCATCACGAATCCCCACGGATCCCACATCCCGTTTACTGCGAGACTGACGTTTCCAGTTACCAATAATGAGGCAAAGTACGAAGCATGCATCATGGGTCTAGAAGAGGCGATTGATTTGAGAATCAAGAACCTAGACGTATATGGTGACTCAGCGCTTGTGATTAACCAAATTAAAGGGGAGTGGGAGACTCGTCAATCGAATTTGGTGCCGTACATGAATTATGCCAGAAGGCTACTCCCGTTCTTTGATCGAGTGGAACTCCATCATGTGCCCAGGGCTGAAAATCAGATGGCTGATGCCTTAGCCACGTTGGCTTCAATGTATAAAGTCAATTTTTGGAATGAGGCTCCAAGAATTGTCCTTTCGCGTCTTGATAGACCGGCATTTGTCTTTGTAATCGAGGATGCCACCGACGGCAAGCCATGGTTCCATGACATCCATACTTTCCTTATGACTAAGGAATATCCTGCGGGTGCGTTAACCCAGGATAAGAAGACTCTGAGGAGGCTGTCTGGAAACTTTTATCTCAATCCTGATGGAGTGTTGTATAAGAGAAACCACGATCTCGTGCTACTCAGATGTGTAGATGAGAAAGAGGCGAGTATGCTCATGGAAGAGGTCCATGAGGGCACATTTGGTACGCACGCCGGCGGGCATGCCATGACGAGAAAGATCCTGAGAGCAGGATACTACTGGTTGACAATGGAGTTGGATTGCTTCAGATTCGCTAAGAGATGTCATAAATGCCAGATTTATGCTGATAAAGTTCGTGTGGCGCCGTGCCCGTTGAATGTCATGTCCTCCCCGTAGCCGTTCTCCATGTGGGGCATCGACATGATAGGCAAGATCGAGCCCACTGCATCTAACGGTCATTGTTTCATTCTGGTAGCTATCGACTACTTCACCAAGTGGGTGGAGGCAGCCTCGTATGCTAATGTGACCAAGCAGGTAGTGGCTAAATTCATAAAGAGGGACATCATCTGTCGTTACGGAATTCTCGAGCGGATCATTACTGATAATGGTTCGAATCTGAATAACAAGATGATGAAGGAGCTGTGCCAGAGCTTCAAGATCGAACACCACAACTCATCTCCTTACCGGCCGAAGATGAATGGCGCTGTTGAAGCCGCCAATAAGAACATAAAGAAGATTGTTCAGAAGATGGTTGTGACATACAAAGATTGGCACGAGATGCTGCCGTTTGCACTGCACGGTTATCGTACGACGGTACGTACTTCAACCGGGGCAACTCCTTTCTCCTTGGTGTACGGTATGGAAGCAGTCCTGCCGTTAGAAGTGGAGATCCCTTCTTTGCAAGTTTTGGTTGATGTGAAACTCGACGAGGCAGAATGGATTACGAATCGTCTGAACCAACTCAGCCTGATGGACGAGAAGAGGTTAGCATCGATTGCATTTGGTCATCTGTACCAAAGCCGAATGAAGAAAGCTTATGATAAGAAGGTGCGTCCTAGAAGCTTTCAGACGGGTGATCTCGTCCTGAAGAAGATTCTTCCTCCACACTCCGATCACCGGGGCAAGTGGACTCCGAATTACGAAGGTCCGTATGTCGTCAGCAAGGTCTTCTTGGGAGGAGCTTTGTTGTTATCCACGATGGATGGTGAAGATTTTGCATCCCCGGTGAACGCGGACGCAGTTAAAAAATACTTTGCTTGAAAGCGACCCGCTGGACAAAAAAAGAGAGTCCAGGCAAAAAAGGGGCATCCCGGCGAACCAAAAACAAAATAAAAGGTTCGGGCAAAGATTAGGGATATATTGAAAAAATGTACACCCGCGAAGTCGAAAACCTACACTGGGCGGCTTCGGCAAAAAAGGGTATCCCGGTGAACTGAAAACCCGCAAAGGGCGGTTCACGCAAAAGTTAGGGATTTGAATAAGCAAATGACTGCGTTCCGCGTGTGGACTTTCATTGTTTAGTGGTTTGGAGGACCTGAGGGCCGTTTGTCTGAACCAATCTCTTCTGAAGCTGAAGCGTCGGAGAAATATCGAAGTCGAGTGGGTCATAGAGGGATCAACTCATGGTGTTCGTCTACGCCTCGTTGCCGACATTTGTATATACTGATGTATATTTATGTTTTATTTTTGTGTGGCTTCCTCATTCCAGGAGCTTGCCTCTGTTGTAAAACATTTTTACCCATTCAGGGGTTCGTTATCAATAAAATGCATACTATTCAGCAATTCTGTTTGCCTGTTTAGCATTTATCTGTTTTGTTTGCGAAAGAGAACGCCGATGTTTTTGATAAAATGCGCATACATAAGCTTACTGGCCTAGGCCACTGATTGTTGAAACAATTAACTACTTGAATATTGTCACGAGATAATAACCTTGATAGGTCCCTTTGAGAAGGGTATATTGTCTGTTTGTTTGTGTTGTTTCAGGTGTAGCATATTCCCGACAGTGCGCCGTGCGCATCCCGAAGCAGGACGATTCCTCTTTCTCCAGCAGAGTTCAGTAACCTCTCCCCGCAGAGTCTGAACGCGAGATAGCGAGCATTGATATGTCTCCCCAAGCAGACGCATCCTGAAGGAACGTCACCTCCTCAGCTGAGTCAAGCGCCGAAGCATGAATTCATTCCCCCAGCACCGGGTCACAAGTGCAGGTTTCGTAGGAAACTATTCGTACGCCGAAGTATGCAGCAACTGATGGTGCCAGACTGAAGTCTCCAACGGAATTGAAATTCCTCATCAGAGTTGTACCCTCCCCCGAAGTCGGATGATTCCTTCTTCCCCAGCGGAATTGAGATTCCTCATCAGAGTCGTACTCGCTCCAGTGAGGCAGTTGGGACCATGAGTGGTTTTCCCCAGTAGAGTATTGAACAACTGATGTTGTATTTCCCCTCGGAGTTGTACTCTCTCCAACAAAGCAGAATGATTTCTCCTTCCTCAGCCGAGTTTGCAGATCCCCCAAGAGAGCCGAATCCTTGGAAGTTGATCAGACCATGATTGGTTTTCCCCAGTGGAGTGTTGAGCAGCTGAAGTTGTTTCCCCACATAGCTCTTATCCCCAGAAGAGTAGCCGAGACGGCCACGCAGTTTACTCCCGCGATTGACATTGTTTTCCCTCAGCAGGTCCAGGTTCTCGTAGAGCTTCGTTCCCCTGCAGCAATCGACTGAAGTTGTTTCCCCCGCAGCAGTCAACTGAAGTTGTGTCCCCTGCGGAGCCCAATCGATATTGGCGTGATTCTGTTCTCCTCAGCAGGATGATTCCTCTATCTGAGTAGTTCTTTCTCCTTGATAGGAGGATTTTCCCCTCGGCATTTATTTTGCTGACGGGATTGCATCATTGTGCATGATTGCATAGCATTTATCATAAACGCATACCATTTCCACCGCGTGGAGCATGGCGCCGAAACATATGCATAATAAACATGATCTAGGTTGTTACCGTTCTTGTTTTGCAGGTGTTCCGCCGAAGGATCAGTTGCTCAGGATGATTCCTGACATTCTCCCTAACGAAGTCTCTTGCTCAAGATGATTCTTGAGATCCCCAGCGAAGTCTTCAGTTCAAGATGATTCTTGAATTCCTCAGCAGGGCCGTTTGCTTAAGATGATTCTTAAGACCCCAGTAGAGTCCCCAGTGAAGGTTGCCCAGGATGATTCCTGAAGCCCCAAGAGAGCCGAATCCTTGGAAGCTGCTCAAGCCATGATTGGTTTGTCCCCGGCAAGAGTTGCCCAGGATGATTCCTGGAATCCCCAACAAAGTGTTCGCTCAGGATGATTCCTGAAAATCTCCAGAATGGTTATCAGTTCAAGATGATTCTCGAAGGGCCCCGACGGAGTTATTTGTTCAAGATGATTCTTGAAGTCCTCAGCAGAGTTGATTCATCCAGAATGATTTCTGGACCCTCGGAGCAGAGTTACTTGATAGTTCTCCAGATTCCCCAGCGGCGAAGCGTCCTCCCCAACAGGTTTTCTAGCGGCGAAGTTGGAACCTCCTTTGAAGACTCCATGATTGAAGTCTGCCCGTGTTATTGAAGCAGTTATCTCAGTAACGCGGAATGCCTGATGGCATGATCAACCCGATGGTTGAACTCCGGCTGATGCCCGACAGTTTTCTTGAATGCCTGATGGCATGATCAACCTGATGGTTGAAGTCCGGCTGATGCCCGACAGTGTTCTTTGAGTGCCTGATGGCATGATCGACTGTGTATTACCGATTACTGTGTGACCAATTCCCCAATGGATGTTTGCTCTCTGGCGGCGAGGTCAGATTATGTTTGTTTCCAACGGCGATGTTGGAGGTTTGTTTTTGGCGGCGAGGTCAGATTATGTTTGTTTCCAGCGGCGATGTTGGAGGTTTGTTTTTGACGGCGAGGTCAGATTATTTTGAGTTCTCCAGCGGCGAGGTTGGAGGTTTGCTTATGACGGCGAGGTCAGATTAAGTGTGTTTCCAGCGGCGATGTTGGATGTTTGTTTCGACGGCGAGGTCAGATTATGTTGAGTACTTGACGGCGATGTCAGATGTTTCTCAGAGTTATGTTTGTTTCTGGCGGCGATGTCAGGTTCTTTAGTTTTCCAGCGGCGATGTTGGGTGTTCGGTTGACGGTGATGTCAGATCCTCTGTAGTTCCAGCGGCGATGTTGGATGGTTGTTCGACGGCGATGTCGGGTGTCTCTCAGAGTTATGCTTGTTTCCGACGGCGACGTCAGATGATTTAGTTCTCCAGCGGCGATGTTGGGTGTTTCTCAGAGTTATAGTGGGCTGGCGGCGACGTCAGATGACTTAATTCTCCAGCGGCCATGTTGGGTGTTTTGTTTGTTTCTGGCGGCGATGTCAGGAGATTTAGTTTTCCAGCGGCGATGTTGGGTATTTTGGTTGTTCGACGGCGATGTCAGATTCTTTAGTTTTCCAGCGGCGATGTTGGGTGTTTTGGTTGTTCGATGGCGATGTCAAGTGATTCAGTTTTCCAGCGGCGATGTTGGGTGTTTTGGTTTCTGACGGCGATGTCGGGTGATTTAATCTTCCAGCGGCGATGTTGGGTGCTTTGGTTGGCTGATGACAATGTTAGAGGAAGGTAATGTAGATAACTGACGACAAGGTTCAGATCAGTATTTCTCCAACTAGTTGTCGTGCAGCTACTATTCCAGTTTTTGGAGATTTGTTCCCCTCAGAGTACCGTGTGCTCGTGCAGTTGGCAAATTTCCGGGTTTATCGGTATTCAACCGTCTCGCACCTTTATTGGTTGAGAGTCGTTCGCTCCTCACCCAGTCAGGTTCAAGCCGTTTGAATAGGGGCAGCTGTTGCACCCCAAAATTTGACCAACATTTATTTACCAAGTTTGTGGTTCATTGTATTCATCATCTGCATCTCATTGATATGTGGGCAGTAGATCAAGAGGTAGGATTACCTAGCAAGAGTTATATGAGACTTTAAAGCTAGCCAAGAAGTTTGTTCAAGTGTTCAAAGGTTGATACCTTTGTCAGAGAACTCAAGAGATCCTCAGAGGAATTGGTTGAAACCAAGGTTGTGTGACTCATAACTTGAGAGTTGTGGGAGCTCCTCAGATGATTCTGAGACTATGAGGAAGGACTTGAAGCTTTGAGAAAGCTTATGAGATGTATTGAAAGCCATCATGAAGCCTAGAGAGGTCATTGTACAAGAATTCAGAAGATTCAGCCATGAGTGGTAGAATTAGGGTTTGACTGGGTCAACCCTAGGTCAACTAATGATTTGGAGAGGGTTGAGACCTAATCCAAGAGCCATGTGATCATGGAATGATGTATTGAGATACTATGAGGATTATTCCTAGACCAACTCATCATGATTGAGGAGTTTGAGAAGTTTTAAGCTAGGGTTTCTAAGGATTGACAGTGTAAAATCCCCTAGTTTGATCCCTATCTTCAAGGCAGTTTAGCTCAAGATGTGATTGTCATCTCATCTTCCCCATAACATGAATGTTGTAGAGCTTGTTCTTAGCTTTAATTTTAGTACTAGAAGTCCTTGATAGGATTTATAGAGCTCAAGTTATGGTTTTGACAAATTACAGGTCATCTGAGATATGTGAATCTGGGTCCTTGAAAGTCACCCAACTTGCAGACAACTTTTTCCCTAGTAGGATGATTCCTATGAATTCTTGGTCAACATGAATGTTGAAGAGCATATTCTTATATTTCTAGATAGTACTAGAAGTCCTTGATAGGATTTGTAGAACTCAACTTATGGCTTTTACAAGCCAAGGGCATTTTGGTCATTTGGAAGTTATAGGTCATTTCAAGCATAAGGCCGTATCTCCTACTTCCAAGCTTCAAATGGAAACATATTCAACATCAAACTTGCTTAGAATGATGTTTTAAGGCTAGTAGTAAGGTCATGGGATGTTGAAAAGGCTCATATCAAAAAGTGATAAAAATGTCCTAAAAATGAGGCATAAGTTAATTCAAGTGAATTTGAAAAATGGAAATCTCAAGTTATAAGTCCAAACCATGTCATGTAATAGGTCATTTTGACTCCAAGTGACATTCTAAGAACAATGGTTCATCCACAATTTTGATTTGAGGCTTGCATCATAGGGCTGCTTTGTAATGGGATTGCTTGCATATTAAGGTACCATAGCAAAACTCAAAAGAACTCAACAAGCAAGGTAGTTATGCATTATAACTCATCCAAAATCTTATGTGGGGATAAATTCAAGTCAGAATTGAAGTGTACAAGGGCTATGGCATGAGATAGCATGTAAGGAGAATGAGAAATCAAAATACCATGACATGAAAAGTTCAATTTCTCATTGGATTGTTCTAGGGGGTTCTAGATGATTCTAAACCACTCTATAAGACAAGTGTAACTTGCTCAGATGCAAGGTTGGTGAGAATTGGTGCATGAAAGAGAGAGTGAAATCCAAATCTTCCATTGCAAGTCACATTCAATTTCTTCATTCTTCTTCATTTCCCTCCATTTTTTTCCACAAACACTTTCCATAGATCCCTCTGAGTGTGTGCATGCTGAATTGAAACTCCATTGATGGAAGATTGAAGGTGTTCCAATTGAATTTGCAAGAATCCATTTACATTCGAATCTTGAAGTGCAAGTTCTCTCCCTCCAATTTTTTGCAAACAGTAGAAGTTTCATCATCCAAGGATCATTCTTGAAGAGTTTCAAGCCTTGAATTAAAGATCTACATCATCTGCCATACCAAGAAGCCAGGTTTGCAAAATCTCTCCCACCTCATTATTTAGGCATGGTTAGGGTAAATTATTAGTGTAGAATGGCTAGAGACCAATAGGTGATCAATTCTAGAGACTTTAGGAGCATTTGATGAAGTTTCAGTCATGGATACCATTTCTTGAGGGAGCAAGAACTAGTGATATAGTGAGTGATAATACAAAATTGATAGCTTGTTTTAACCAGTGGAATGTGAGGATCATTTTGATGCCAAGATATCTAAGGTTGGTTGAAGTTGAAGATTGATCATATTTTGAGATTAATGGAGTTGCACCATCGGGTTTAAGGATAGAGGTCCTTTCAATGGAATCCAAGGCCATGATCGTGTTCAGCGTGAAAAACTGAGCAAGTTTGTGTTTTACATTTTGAGAATTGATGAAGAAACGAAGGAACACGAAGGGATGGAAGATGAGTGCATGGAATCTGTTTTCATGGAAGTTTCAGGGCAAACCCTAGCTGGAGGTTAGGGATGAAGTTGCAACCATTAGATCACGCGCTGACCCCTTGACCAAAGACTGATCCAACGCACCAAATTTGATTGAATTTTGAGAGGGAAGGCTGAAAGCAATGAAACGCCGCGTTTCATTTAAAGAGGAATTATGGGCTTAAGTGATTATTTCTATCCCCACCCCCTTTGTGAGGCCCATTCATTTTATAACTGAATATCATGACTATTTGCACCGCTGATTTTTCATTTCCTTTACATTTTTAATTTTTTTTCTGATTAAATATTAGGCCCTAGCGCATTTCTGTTCCCACCCCCCAGTCTGGGCCCAAGCGTGAATAGAACTGCATAGGTTTACTTCTTGCACCCCATTCATTCATTTTCACTTTATTTTTTCTCCATTTTCTTTCCAACTTTGAAAATTCATATTGAATGGAAAATTAAAGATTTTTTCATGGGAGTTTTTTCTCCCACTTCATATTTTTGTCTAGAAAAATATAAAATAAAAACATTTTTCATTTCATGAATTTTAGTATTTTTGGTATATTTTCTTCTTTAATTGCATTTTATTTCTTTTATATTGATATATGATTTTGTAGAATTTTGTTTAGGTAGCTCCCTTAGTATTTTTAGTTCATTCTTTTTAGGATAATTAGATATATGTTTTAGCTTCCCCCTGGATTTATTCCATATTTTGTGATGATTTTTAGGATAGTTTTGATTAGATAATTCTAGGTTGTGTAGAATTAGGTTAAACTTCAACATAGGTCCATAATAACTTTATATTTTTGGGTTTTTAGGACAAATTAGACTATGGGACATATATGGGTATTAAGGGTAGGTATGTAAGATCCCTTATAAATTATATTAGGATTTAATATAGTAGTATACTATTTTTAGGTGATTTTTGTATTGGTTGATTGTTTGTGTTGCCCTTGTGGGCATTGTATTGTTGTTTGCTTTGCTTTATGGGCTTGGAGAGCTTGATCTTGTTCTAAGGAGCATTGAGGAGCATAGTAGAAGACTTGAAGATGCATTGAGGAGCTTGAGAGCTTGATTTTATTTGTCTTTTTTGTTGTTTTAGGGTTAGGGATTAGGAAGAGTTTAGACTTAGATAACTTCTTTCTCAAACATGGATGGTATCTTTCACCTCCATTCCTCCCTATGATTCAAAGTCCTTCCATGGTATTTACCTCTCTCCTTTGGAGGGATAAGTGATTATACCTAGGAGGTAGAACTTTTGAGAGAAACATTCCTTTGATGTTGAACCCTTAAGGGTCACCTTTGGTGGTCAATAAGCAGTTCAATATCCCCCAGCTTATCCAGTAAGTGATTTTCTCTGGTTTGATTGTCTTGAGAGATGTTGAGCCTGAGCTTGAAGATGAAGACTTCAATGAAGAGTATACAAGAGCATAAATCCTTGAGTATTGCCATTCCAGCTGAAGCTTGAAGAGCAGCAAGAGCAAGTTGATACTTGAAGACCCTGAAGATGAAGTAGAGACTGAAGGATGAAGTTGACACTTCTAAGTGATTGAGATTAATTCTGAAGAGCTGAAGCTTGAAGAGCAAAGGAAGTTGATACTTACTTTGATACCTGGAGATCCTGAAGGAGCCAAGTTGATATTCATGATTGATAGTGAAGCCTGAAGGTGGAGCTGATCAAAGAAGCTGAAGCTTAAAGGAGAAGATAAGTTGAGACTTATATTGAAGGGTTGAAACCTGGAAAAGCAGTAGATATTTGTCAAGAGTGATTGAAGTCTGAAGACTGAGTTGCTATTGGAAGAGCTGAAGCTTGGAGTTGAGAGAGGAGTTGATCTGCTGTCTTCTGTTTCTTTTCTGTATTGATGTGTTTTGCTTGACTTGCTTGATGCATTAGGATAAGTTCATATCTAGAATAGGTAGAATCTAGGAGCATGATTGGACTAGAGGTTGAGTTGCTCCCTCTGCTTGTATTGTTACTGCGTGGCTTTGCTTGCGGGTATTCGGTAGAGCCCAGCTCCCTTGCCCATGTGGTTTGTTTGCCTGATGGCATTTCATTTCATTTTATCTGTATGATTGCAGTTTACTGTTATTGCTTGATAGCATGTTGTTTTATATTTTAGTATGCTTATTGTTATCCATTCTGGCTTGAGGTTGAGATGAGCTTGTGGAGGCTGAAGCCCCACACACATTTCCTCCCTCACTTGCATTGCATGCATTTTACTGTTAAGCTGATGCTTTGTCTGTTTCGGTGTATCATTGACATGATCCCTTAGGACTCTCATTTCCTTTGATAAGGATTTGATGATAGAATTTTAGGTTGAAACCTATGCATGACAACTTCTAGGAGTTCCCTGTTCAAACCTCAACCATAGGATGAATCCATGGCATGACAACAGTAGGACTTGATAGTCTCCCTCCTAGTTGGGCCTGTTCTCTTCTCATCTCAAAACAGTTTAAGATACAGTAATCATGAATGATTTCTTTCGTACATTACGAGCCTTAAGCTATCTGAGAAAGGATTGTGGGAGAGTTTCTTTTCCACAGTCTGGATGTTTAGTATGGTACCCTTTGGGTGACATGCGACGCATTCACTCTCAGGTCATAGTCTCTAGTGCAATTGAAATTGCAAACACAATAAAAAAACACTTCTTTCGTAAAAGACAGGAAATAAACCGTAGTTTCTCGAACTACGTGAGCTCTGATCTCTCATGCCTGTTGAGAGTACGTAGGCACAAGATGGAGATGTCTTGGCGAGCTACCTTCCCCCATAACCCTTCGTAGGCCGAACTACGTTGACTCTGATTTCTCATTCTCTGATGAGAATACGTAGGCATAAAGCGCGACGCTTTGCCGAGTCATTTTCTTTTCTTTTTCAACCAGCCTTGATAGGTAGATAGAATAAAACCAACCCGTCCAAGTAAACGCAACAAGCGAGGATCCCGTCGAGTACGACGGACGTGAGGGGTGCTAATACCTTCCCCTTGCGTAACCGACTCCCGAATCCAGACAACGGTTGCGACGACCTTGTCTTACCCTTTTTCGTCAGGTTTTTCCGATCGTTTCCTTTCCCGCCCTGAGGGATAAATAACGAAAGGTGGCGACTCTTCTGTTGTGCCGACACCTTATTTTCGCGCAAGCGACATTGGTGATCATTGAAGGATTGAGCATAGTTTGAGATTGAGTTTTCTTGAATTGCAATTGAGATCGGTTTCACCAAACTCCTCGTTCTCCATCCATTTTCTTGATTGAAACATCTTCCATGGATGTCAAGGGTTGATTCCAGATCATTTTCAAGAAGAATTGGTGGCTAAATCGTGTATGAGCAAGTGAGCTTCTCCATCTGCAAATCACCATCGGGTTCCAAGATTCAAGCACTTTCCAGTGGTTCTTTTGCATACAGAAGCAAGAGGAAGGTTCAGTGATCGTGTCCAGAAGATTAGAGAGCTTGATTTGGAGGATTAGGGCATCTGTTCAACCAAGATTTTCAGGTTGGTACCTCTCTTCCTATAGCATGATTTAGGTAGAATTAGGTTGAATTAAGGTGTTAGATTGATTGTAGAATGGTGTAGGATGGATTCCAGATAGTTAATTGATGAATTAGAGACAAATTAGGTGAATTGCCATTTTCGGTTAAGATTGAGATATGATGAATCTTAGGGTTTTAGAGGAAACTAAGGGTATGGTTGAACTCGTGGCAAGATTTTGGATGAGATTCATGTTTTGACCTCTTGGATTGGAGGCCTCTAGGGAGAACTAGGGTTGAAGGGGATGATCGGAGCTCCACCGGTGGTGGCCGGAGCTGGGCCCGAAGTTCAGGCGTTTGAAAGGTTGAAGATGAAGTTTGCACCCTCAGATTTTGTTTTGACCTTTGATTGGGAGATGATCCAAGGGCCACGTTTTAAAGTTGAGTTGTGAAGGATTCTGAAGCATGAAACGATGTGTTTCATTTAGTCAGTGTTTTGGGCTTAATGATTTAAGTGTTATCCACACCCCCCTGATGGCCCAACCCAGAATTTAAACTACTTATGATTACTATTGGCACCGCGCGCTTATTTATTTTTGTTGGATTTTCATTTAATTTTCATTTTTATACATGGTTTTTGTAAAAATCATAATTAATTGAAAATTTATCCAATTAAACCCAGTATTTTTGCATTTTACTCATGATTGAGTCTATTATTTTTTAGAGAAAAAATATTTTCATTTCATGTAATTTATGGTTTAATAGGAATTTTATATTTTAATTGATATTAAAATGTTTATGTTTGATGCATATTTTTGTTTGATCTCATGGTGATGATTTTGAGCCTAATTTTTTGTGTGTGATTAGGTTAGACATGTATGATCCCATAGATTTTTTCTCACATTTTTGTGGTGAAAATAGGTGTGCTTTCTAGATTGATATTTAGATGCTTCCTTTTTAGGGTTTTAGGTTGATACCTTAGAATGTAGAATTTAGTTCTAGGTCTAATCTGATGGTTTGATCTTTGAAACTAATATGGTAAAGTCATGATTGACCTAGGTTCCCATAGCAATTTTTGTAGGATTTTACAATTGATTTTAGTATTTTAGTTAGGACTAACTTTAGTACTAGGTTTTAGGTGATCCTAATTCACCAATTCAACTAGTTTAACTTCTTTAGTTCCCTTAGGTTAGGGTTTGTGCTTGGTTTGCCTTTGGTTGAGATTGAAGACAAGTTGAAGGCAAGGTGAAGTTGCTTGAAGTTGCTTGGAGCTTTGGATTTGTGCCTGAATGTGTCTGATGAAGATTAGGAAATAGGACATAGGGAGAGCCTTATAGTTAGAATGATCTCTTTCACAAACATGGAAAGCCTCTTGTGCTTCCATTACTCCCAATGATTAAAAGTCCTTCCATGGTATTCACCTCCCTCCTTTGGAGGGATAAGTGATGGTACCTAGGAAGTAGAACTTTTGAGGGAAACATTCTTCTGATGTTAAACCCTTATGGGCCTCCTTTGGTGGTCAATAAGCAGTTTAATATCCTAGCTTATCCTGTTAAATCAATTGTCTTCTGATTGGAGTATCTTGAGAGATGTTGGACTTGAGTTTGAAGATGTTGGACTTGAGTTTGAAGATGAGGACTTCACTGAAGAGTGTGGAAGAGGATGATTCCTTGAGCATTGCTATTGCAGCTGAAGCTTGAAGAGCAAGAAGAGCAAGTTGATACTTGAAGATCCAGTGGAGATTGAATGAAGAGCTGAGGCTTGAGCAAGAATTGAAGGATGAAGTTGACACTTCCAGATGATTAAAGATTACTCTGAGTAGCTGAAGCTTGTAGATAAAGAGGAGAAGACCAAGTTGACACTGGTAAAGCAAAGAGAGCTGAAGCTTGAGGACCAAGTTGATACTTATGGAGAGGATTCAATTGAGATTGAATGAAAAGCTGAGGCTTGAGGAATAAAAGATGAGTTGATACTTACATTGATGCTTGGAGAGCCTGAAGGAATCAAGTTGATACTTGCAGTTAAGAGTGAAGCCTGAGGGTGGAATTGACTGGAAAGCTGAAGCTTGAAGAAGAAGATTAAGTTGAACTTATGTTGAAGGGTTGAAACCTGGAGAAGAAAATTGATATTTGTCATGAAAGCTGATAGCCTTGAAAGGTGGTTGAAGTCTGAAGACTGGTTTTCTGTCAGAAGAGCTGAAGCTTGGGATTGGAAGAGAGTTGTTGATCTGCTTTCTTGTCTGTTTTCTTTTCTGTATTGCTGATGTGCCTTGTTTGACTTACTTGATGCATTAGAATAAGTCCATGATTAGACTGACTTTAATCTAGGAGCATGATTGCACTAGAGGTTGAGTTTCTCCCTCTGCTTGTATTGTTACTGTATGGCTTTGCTTGCGGGTATTCGGTAGAGCCCGGCTCCCTTGCCCATGTGGTTTATTTTGCTTGATAGCATGCTCTTACTTTCTTCTGTATGATTGCAGTTTACTGTATTTTGCTTGATAGCATGTTTTATTTCTTCAGTATGATTGCTGTTATTCATTCTGGCTTGAGGTTGAGATGAGCTTGTGGAGGCTGCTGCCCCACACACATTTCCTCCCTCACTTGCATTGCATGCATTTTACTGTATATCTGTTTACTGTTTAAGCTGATGCTTTATCTATGTCTTTGTATCATTGACATGATCCCTTAGGACTCTCAGTTCCTTTGATAAGGAAGTGATGAGAGAAATTTATGTTGAAACCTATGCATGATAACTTCTAGGAGTTCCCTGTTTCAAACTTCAACTATAGGATGAATCCTTGGCATGACAACAGTAGGACTTGATAGTCTCCCCATTAGTTGAGCATGTTCTCTTCTCATCTCAAAACAGCTTAAAATACAGTAATCATGAATGATTTCTTTCGTACGTTACGAGCCTTAAGCTATCTGAGAAAGGATTGTTGGAGAGTTGCTTTTCAACAGTCTGGATGTTTAGTATGGCACCCTTTGGGTGACATGCGACACATTCACTCTCAGGTCATAGTCTTTAGTGCGATTGAAATTGCAAACACAATAAAAAACACTTCTTCCGTAAAAGACAGAAAACAAACTTCAAACCTTTTTGCCCCGTGGGCCCTTAATTCCAAGGAAAGCTTTTCTGAAGAAAAGAGTGTCGTTAAACTTCGGCGCCAACGCAAACAGGCTTTGTCCCTAACTGCTGGAACTGCTGTTTAACCCTTCTCGATAAAACAGATGAATTTGAACCCCCGTAATCCGTATTATCCCGAACTACGTAAGCTCTGATCTCTCATACCCGTTGAGAGTACGTAGGAACAATACTGATGTATTGGCGAGCCACCTTCCCCGTAACCCATCGTAGGCCGAACTACGTTGACTCTGATTTCTCATTCTTTGATGAGAATACGTAGGCATAAAGTGCGACGCTTTGCCGAGTCGTTTTTCTTTTCTGTTTAAGCCAGCCTTGATAGGTAGATAGATAAACCAACTCGTCCAGTAAACACAACAAGCGTGGATCCCGTCGAGTACGACGGACGTGAGGAGTGCTAATACCTTCCCCTTGCGTAACCGACTCCCGAACCCAGACAACGGTTGCGACGACCTTGTCTTACCCTTTTTCGTCAGGTTTTTCCGATCGTTTCCTTTCCCGCTCAGAGGGATAAATAACGAAAGGTGGCGACTCTTCTGTTTTGCCGGCACCTTATTTTCGCGGAAGCGACAGCTGGCGACTCTGCTGGGGATCGAACCCAGAGTCTCTGGTTAGTTTCCTGGGATCCAACGTCCCGTATGCGAGTCAGTTTGGGGATCTGACGTCCCCTGCGAGAGTCAATCCTAGCGCTTGTATGATTACTTGTTGGTTGTGTTTATTTATCGCATTTTATTTCCAGTATGATATGATTATCTGTTCTGTTGTGGGAGGGGCATTCTGATGAGTGAGAAGCCAGACCCAGGCTTAAGTGAACATAACATTAGTTGTGGAAATTAGTGGGCGCGTGCTTGCTTGGCAGACACTAGTGTCTCATGAAATCCACGCTCAGACGAGGTTCTCCCGGTTGGCTTCTTTTTCAACCCTTTGGGTTGAGGGGGTTGTTGGTTTGGAGGATTGTCGACTCTGGGGACCAATCATTTGTGATTCAGCCGAGTGAGGCCGCTTCATGAGCTGGTGATGCCACACCTTCTGGGTATCCTATCACCCCTCTTGAATGTCTGTGACGCTGATGAACGCATAGGATGCCGAACTTGAGTCAGTTAGGTCCATACCTGTGAGCAGGGTTGGGTTTATTGCAGGAAACTTTGACCTTCAGATTACCTGGTTTTCTTGTCAGTGAATCAATTTTGTTGGTACCAGAGGTTCTCATTATCAGACATATGATTGTTCTTGACAGAGAAGGTTTATGATTGGATCTGAAGATCTCATCAGCAGATGTGTATGTTTGTTCTTGACAGAGCAGGTTTATGATTGGGATCAGAGGATCTCATTACCAGGTGTTTGTTCTTGATAGAGCAGGTTTTGATTGGGGTCTGAAGATCTCATCAGCAGATGTATGATTGTTCTTGATAGAGCAGGTTTTGATTGGGGTCTAAAGATCTAATCAGCAGATGTATGATTGTTCTTGATAGAGCAGGTTTTGATTGGGATTAGAGGTCCTTATTATCAGATATGTGTTCTTGACAGAGCAGAGTTTTGGTCCTGTATCAGAGGTCCTTATTATCAGATGTTTGTTCTTGACAGAGCAGATTTATGTGTGTATTCTTGACAGAGCAGATTTGTGGTCCGATACCAGGGCTTTCGTCTTATCAGAGATAGTGGTTATTCTTGATAGAGCAGGATTATGGTTTTGTTGATGCAGAATCTCCACAGCATAGTGGCCTTGATCTCCTGCTGCATGATTGCATTTTTACATTGCTTTGCATACTCATTTGCATTTCATTAACGTGTGTCTGTGTTACAGGTACCGTTTTCCCCGATCCAGGATTTCTTGCCTCCTCTTGTATTGTTATGGGTTCTCTAAGGAAGATTGTGGCTTTCAAGATCCCTACCCCTGATGTGGTTCAGCTGATTGGTTTGATTGCTTTAGCAGATGATTCTGTGAGAGATGAGTTCAGAAAGTATTACGGCAAATTGCTCAGTTTGGTTCGTAAACCTTCTGCGTTCGAGTTGAATGGGTTGCATGCTCTACTGCAGTTCTACGATCCTCCGTTGAGATGTTTTACTTTCCAGGATTTTGTCCTCGCACCTACGTTAGAAGAATATGCTGATTTGTTAGGTGTGCCTATCAAGAGGCAGATACCTTTTGTTCACATGGATGCTGAGCCTGATCTGGCTAGTCTAGCCCCTTCACTTCATTTGGATGCCTCTGAGTTGGTGTTGTATAGTTGGAACAAGGTTCCCGGTTTCTCCTTGCAGTTCTTAGTGGGAAAGGCTCAGCAGTGCGCCAAAGACGGATGTTGGGTCGTGTTCAGCGCCATTCTCGCTCTGTGCATATATGGCATCATTCTGTTCCCCAATATGCCCGATTTTGTAGACTTCGACGCATGTCGCATCTTTGCTTCAGGGAATCCAGTCCCTACCTTGATAGGAGATGTCTACCATTCCGTCCACTACAAAAACGAGAACAGAAGGGGTAAGAATGTCTCGTGCTGTGTGCCCTTACTCTATAAATGGCTTGATGGTCAAATACCCAAGAAGGGTCCCTTTGCTTCGTCTGCAGCCACAACTGAGTGGTCTGAGCGTTTGATGAGTCTATCTGCAGAAGATATTGACTGGTTTGACAGAGATAGGTTGGGTACTGAGATTATCTTCAGCTGCAACGGGTTTCCGAACGTGCCTTTGATAGGCTGAAAGGGCTGTATAAACTATAATCCGTCTTTGTTGGTCCGACAGTTTGCTTACGCTTTGAGAACTCTGCCGAAGGATGAAGAGGTGCAGGAATCTTTGTACCTCACTGGTCTTCTAGAGGGGGATCTGTTATCTAAGCTTCAGCGCGCTTGGAATGGCATCAGTAAGAGGGGAAAACCATTGCTGGGGAGAAGCAATAATCAAGCCTACCCTTCGTATGTGATGTGGATCAGAGTCAGAGCCGATGCTATAGGGATGTCGCTTCTTCCTGCCAAGCCAGAAAGCCCTCCAGTGATTGAAGAGCCTACCACTGTGCCTATTCAGCAGCATAATCAGGTGTTAGCTGAGATGAAGAGGGCAAATGAAGAACTGGAGAAAGAATTGGCGCAACTCCGAAGTGAGAGAAACGAAGCCGTTTATTCCTTCAAGAGGCAGACAGAGCTGGTGAACCAGCTGAGGACAGATTTGACTAAGCAGATAGCCGAGCGTGAACGCATGGGTCGAGACTTCAAAGCTGTCAATGACGTACTGGCCACGAAGAAGCAGCACTTGGACGAAGCGTATCGGAGGATATCCAAGTTCAACCAGCACTGGAAGGCTTCCTTAGCGAACAGGAAAGAGCGGGAGGATAAGCTGATGCTACAGATCTCCAAGCTGAAAGCCCAGACGAAGGCTAGTGAGAAGAGGTTTGATGAAGAAACCGCTCGCAGATACGCCGCTGAAGGCCAGCTCAACAGAGCTCTCGCTAACCTGAAGGAGCGCAAACTGACGTTTGAATTCAAGAAGCGGAAGCTAGAAGATTGTTTCGGCGAAGGAGCATGGGAAGATTCGGTCGAAGGTCTTCAGTACACCATTATGCAGAGGGAGTTACTCGTCGAAGGGTTACTCACTCGGCCTGATCATCCAGAAACGAAGGGGTTGTTAGAAGAGTTGCGCGCCCGTGGCCATGCTTGACTATTTGTATTCCTTTTGTTTTGATCGTTGTTGTAGGCTGACCATCACCAGGCTTGTTGGCTGGGGTCATGCTGTTGATTCATCTTGTACTCACTGATGTTGTGTACTGCCTTGATGGGCTTTCTTTATATATGAGATTGTTATTTCCATGACTGGACTCAGACTTCTTATTATCAGCACTGGCACTTAGGCACTAGGATCGGGGGATATCTCCCTAACGCACAGACACACGTTTGCATTTGCATGAAGCATTTGCATAACAAGCACTTTATCGTTTTTTCCTAACCCTTTGTGTTTTCAGGTTGTTTCAGGTTGTTCCAAGATTGATCAGAGACCTATCCACCGCTATCCGACCAGAGCAAATTAAACCAGAATCATGGAGCAAGTGCAAACTGATGTTCAGGAACTCCGCGAAAGAATGGACCGCTTCATGGAGCTCATGCAAGCGGTCGCCAATGGCCAGGATCAGCTCAGAACCTTGGTTCAGCCTCTGATTTCAAGGGTTGATAGCAATGGGGTACTCCATGGTGGGACTGTGCCTACTCCTCCACCTGTGGAAACTCCTCAGAATGGCGTCTCCGTGACCGGGGGGAATGGCAGTGCCAACGGCAATGTGATAGCTAACGCGAGACTCAACGGTAATACGACGGGCGTCGGTAATGGGAGTCTGGAAGCTAATGTCAATGTTGGGCTGGGCAACAGCAATGCAGGTGTTGGGAATCTGTTTGGGCCGCAGCCATGGTTAGAAGATCGTTAAGACGATGTGTTCTCTTAGAGAGGTGCTGAAAGGGAGCTGACTGCTGAAGCACGGCTTAGGTTCAAGGCACTCGAGGATAAGATGAGAAATATCGAGAACCAGAACACCCTGGGCGTTGATATGTCCAAGTTGGGACTGATCGCTGATTTCAAGGTGCCTCCTAAGTTCAAGGTACCTGACTTCGAAAAGTACAAGGGCACTACTTGCCCTCGCGTCCACCTGAGATCATATTACAGGAAAATGTCCGCTCATTCTAAGGACGAGAAGTTGCTGATGCACTTCTTTCAGGACAGTCTGTCCGGACCGTCCCTCGAATGGTACATGAGTCTGGAGCCTACTAGTGTGCGCACGTGGAAGGACCTTGCTGAAGCATTTGTGCACCACTACCAATACAACAGCGACTTGGCCCCGAACCTAGTCCAGTTGCAGAATCTGTCGCAAAGGAACAACGAAGGGTTTAAGGAATACGCCCAACGGTGGCATGAGTTGGCAGCCAGGGTTCAGCCGCCGATGGTTGAACGTGAGCTTGTGCAGATGTTCGTAGCCACCCTCCCAGGGGTTTACTATGAGAAATTGGTCAGCGGCATGTCCGGAACCTTCTCGGATCTCATTATCACAGGAGAGCACATCGAAAATGGGATCAAACTCGGGAAAATTCAAGGTGAGTCATTCTCAGCTGGAGGAGGCGGAAAGAAACCTTATAGTGGCAAAAGACGGGAAGGAAGGGAAAAGGTCCTCACCAGCAGGTGGCCAGTATAACTATCCCGGCAGTTCAACAGCCACAGCAGCAGCAGCAACCGAATCAACAAGGGTATAGAAAGTATCAGAATCGGGCACCTCTGTCGAGCCGTCACCTCGAGACACCGCCCATGTCGTACGCGCAACTATTGAAGACCTTGCTTCAGCTACAGTTGATCAAGAAGAGAACCCTGGCTCCCTTGACAGGGGCGCCTTCGCCGGGTTATGACGCGAATGCAACTTGTGAGTTTCACTCAGGGGCACCAGGCCACACAATAGAGAATTGCAAAGCCTTCAAGCACAAGGTGCAGGACATGGTGGACGCTAAGATCATCAACTTATCTGATAATGTGCCAAATGTCACGAAGAACCCTATGCCGAATCATAGGGGAGGTGGAGTAAACACCATTATTGAAGACGAGAACTTGGATGTGTTGACTGATGTCAAAGATCTGAAGACGCCGCTTAGCTTCGTTAAAGCTAAGTTGATGAAAAGAGGTTTCTTTCCAGGTTGCGGAGAGCTGTTTATGGGTTGTGCTACTAGTCCTGATGGATGCGAACAGTTGATAGAGGGAATTCAAAGTCTGATGACTGAAGAGATTTTACAGTTCAACCGGAGGGCCGAAAGCGGATCGGGAGAGGTAATGCTGAAGCAAGATGATGAGGTTGCCACCATCACCATCCCTCTCCAGACGATAACTATTTCTGCACCCAGGCCGCCCATGATTACCATCACCAAAGCTGGGCCGATACCATTCGAAAGCACTAATGTTGTCCCATGGCATTACGGGGCTGAAGTCTACTGCAACGGACAGAAGTTGGAGCAAAAACCGTTTGGGTCGTCTGTGGAGAACCTTGCGGGAATTAGCGGAATTACTCACAGCGGAAGAGTATTTGCACCACCTGAGGTCGTGGCGGACAAGGCGGACAGAGCTGATGCAGCTGATAAAGGGAATAGTAAAGTCGTCGAAGAGACCCCTCGTGGGGTAGAAAAAGACATATTTGTTAAAGATGTCGAGGAGTTTATGCGGTTGATTAAAAAGAGTGACTACAAGATTGTGGATCATCTCCATCAGACACCCTCGAAGATTTCCATCCTGAACTTGTTGCTGTGCTCTGAAGCACACCGCAACGCGCTACTGAAGGTGTTGAATGCCGCATATGTACCGCAAGAAATATCGGTAAATCAGCTAGAAGAGGTCGTAGCCCACGTGAATGCTGGAAATGGGCTAGGGTTCACTGATTTGGAGATGACGCCGAAAGGGAGGAATCACAATAACGCTCTGCACATCTCGATAGAATGTAGGGGAACGATTATGTCGCACGTGTTGGTGGACACGGGTTTGTCGCTCAATGTTCTTCCGAAGAAGGCATTGATGAAGTTGGATACTCGTGGAGTGATTTGCACACCTAGTGATCTGGTTGTGAAGGCGTTCGATGGAACCAAACGCCATGTTTTCGGGGAGGTGACCCTGCCAATCCAAGTCGGGCCGGAAACGTTCGACGCAATCTTTTACATTATGGACATCATGCCCGCCTACAGCTGTCTCTTGGGCCAGCCGTGGATCCATGTTGCGGGTGCCGTGACCTCCACGTTGCACCAGAAACTCAAGTATGCTGTCGGAGGTAGCATAGTGACCGTGTGTGGCGAGGAAGACATCATGGTGAGCCATTTGTCGTCCTTCAAGTATGTTGAGATGGATGGGGAAATCCACGAGACCCTATGCCAAGCGTTCGAAGCTGTTAAAGTGAAGGACGTAGCTCCTATAGTCACTGAGAAGCCAGAGATGACTCTCTCTTTATTCAAGGAAGCCCGGGTTGTTGTTCAGGCCGGATCTACCCCAGGGTGGGGGCGAATTTTGGAGATACCTAACAAGCCAGACAAGTTTGGGTTGGGATATTCTCCTGGAGCTGAAGCTTTTTCTTCTAGCAGTGCGTCGCGAGGTAAAGGGTCGATCCAGTTTACCAGTGGCGGGGTGATATTTGAAAGCATCAGCGCGGTGTCTAAAGACAGCGGGGATAGCGACTGTGACCTCGACTCTTGGATCAAGCCAAGCAAGCCAGGCGAGGGCCTTACCAACTGGTCCGCCAAGGATATCATCCAGATGACAAGCGAAGAGTAATGATTTACTTTTTCCAATCATTGTACAACCCTATGTCCTACCCGGGGCATAGTGGTTTTATTGTCAGGGCCGTGTTGGATTATGTACATGCATTTTATCAATAAATCAAAAGGCGTTTTTCTTCGTATTCAAATATTGTGATCTCTGTTATTCCTGTTTTATATTTGTTTTGAAAAACAATAAAATGGCAATGAGGTTTGTGCTAACCTGCATATCCTTGTTTTAAGCTTAACCCTTGTTATTGCAGGATCCACATAGCAGATGACATCGACTCTGGACCTTCTACGGCTCACTTCGACTTCGATTGCCCGATCTATCAAGCCGAAGAAGAGATTGATGAAGACGAAGACCTTCCTGAAGAGTTGACCCGCTTGTTGAAACAAGAAGAGAAGGTTATTCTGCCTCATGAAGAGGAGATCGAGATTGTGAATCTGGGTTCTGAAGAACTCGCCAGGAACGTCAGGATAGGGGCTGCATTGCAGGGTGATGTCAAGCAGAGATTGGTCGAGATGCTGAGAGAGTATAGTGACGTCTTTGCTTGGTCATACGAAGATATGCCCGGACTTGATACTGACATCATGGTCCACCACTTGCCGCTGCGAGAAGATTGTCCTCCCGTTAAGCAGAAGCTTAGGAGGACACAACCAGATATGGCCGTTAAGATCAAAGAAGAAGTGCAGAAGCAGCTTGATGCTGGCTTCTTAGTGGTCACTACTTACCCTTCGTGGGTCACTAACATAGTGCCGGTACCGAAGAAGGACGGTAAGGTACGCATGTGCGTCGATTATCGTGATTTGAATAGGGCGAGCCCTAAAGATGATTTCCCGCTGCCTCATATTGATGTGTTGGTCGACAATACAACTCAGTTCTCCGTGTTTTCTTTCATGGATGGCTTCTCCGGTTACAATCAGATCAAGATGGCGCCGGAGGACATGGAGGAAACGACGTTTATCACACCCTGGGGAACATTTTGCTACAAGGTGATGCCTTTTGTTGCACCCCAAAATTTGACCAACATTTATTTACCTAGCATGATCATCTGCTTCCCATTGATATGTGTGCAGTAGGTCACGAGGTATGATTACCCAGCAAGAGTTATATGAGACTTTGAAGCTAGCCAAGAAGGTTGTTCAAGTGTTCAAAGGTTGATATCTTTGTCAGAGAACTCAAGAGATTCTCAGAGAGATTGGTTGAAACCAAGGTTGTGTGTCTCATAACTTGAGAATTGTGGGAGCCCCTCAGATGATTCTGAGGCTATGAGGATGGACTTGAAGCTTTGAGAGAGCTTATGAGATGTCTTGAAAGCCATCATGAAGCCTAGAGAGGTCATTGTACAAGAATTCAGAAGATTCAGCCATGAGTGGTGGAATTAGAGTTTGACTGGGTCAACCCTAGGTCAACTGATGATTTGGAGAGGGTTGAGACCTAATCAAAGAGCCATGTGATCATGGATTGATGCATTGAGATGCTATAAGGATGATTCCTAGACAAACTCACCATGATTGAGGAGTTTGAGAAGTTTCAAGGTAGGGTTTCTAAGGCTTGACAGTGTAAAATCCCCTAGTTTGATCCCCATCTTCAAGGCAGTGTAGCTCAAGATGTGATTGTCATCTCATCTTCCCCACAACATGAATGTTGTATAGCTTGTTCTTAGCTTTAATTTGAGTACTATAAGTCCTTGATAGGATTTGTAGAGCTCAAGTTATGACTTTGACAAGTTGCAGGTCATCTGAGGTATGTGAATCTGGGTCCTTGAAAGTCACCCAAATTGCATCCAACTTTTTCCCTAGTAGGATGATTCCTATGAACTCTTGGTCAACATGAATGTTGTAGAGCATCTTCTTAGCTTTCTATAGAGTACTATAAGTCCTTGATAGGATTTGTAGAACTCAAGTTATGGCTTTGACAAGTCAAGGGCATTTTGGTCATTTAGATATTATAGGTCATTTCAAGCATAAGGCCATATCTCCTATTTCCAAGCTTCAAATGGAAAAATATTCAACATCAAACTTGCTTAGAATGATGTTTTAAGGCTAGTAAGGAGGTCATGAGATGTTGAAAAGGCTTGTATCAAAAAGTGATAAAAATAGCCTAAAATGGAGGCATAAGTTAAATAAGTTGAAATTGGAAATTGGAAATCCCAAGTTACACATCCAAACCATGTCATATAATAGGTGATTTTGACTTTAAAAGGCATTCTAAAAACAATGGTTCAGCCACAATTTTGATTTGAGGCCTAGATCATAGGGCTGCTTTGGAAATTGGTTGCTTGCATCTTAAGGTTCAAAAGCAAAACTCAAGGAAACTCAATGAACAAGTTAGTTATGAATTTCAATACATCATATATCTCATATGGGGAGAATTTCAAGTCATAATTGAGGGTTACAAGAGGCTTGGCATGAGATAGCACATAAGGAGAAGTGAATTCATAATGTCATGACATGAGATTTCCATTTTCTCATGGGAAGGTTCTAGATGGTTCTAGATGATTCTAAACCACTCTATATAACATGTAGAACTTGCTCAGATGCAAGGTTGGTGTAAGATTTGAGAGAAGAGAGAGTTGGTCACTTCAATTGCTTCCATTGCAAGTTAAAAGTGAATTCCCTATTCTGAACCATTTCCATCCATTCTTTCCATTCATACACACTCCATTGATGATAGTGAAGCTGTGCAGATCAATTTGAGAGCAAATCCATGGTGAATTGAGAAGTTGGCAATTGAATTTCCAAGGTAGCAAGTCAGAATCGAATTTTGAGATTCAAGCTTCTTCCACCCAAGTTTTTGCAAACAGTAGCAAGATTAGCATCCAAGGAAACTTTCTGAAGAATTTCAAGGCTTGAAGTGAAGGTTTTCACCATCTGTTGATCAAGAAATACCAGGTTTGCAAATTCTCCATTACACCATAATTTATGCATCTTTAGGTAGAATTGTTAGGATAGAACTGTTAGAGACCAATAGGAGATGGATTTTGAGAAGTTTGAGAAGGATTGGTGAAGTTTCAGTTGGTGTCACCATTTTTATTTGAACCAAGAACTCGAGCTATGGTGAGTTATAGAATGAACTAGACATCAAGAATCAATCAGTGTGAGTTGGTGATTAATCTGAGGTGGTTAATTGCAAGAATTGTTGAGATGGATGATTGAGCATATCTTTGATCTTGGATCGGGTTTGAGAATTTAGGATGATTCAGTTGATTTTAAGATCATGGTTAGATTCAGGATGAAATTCTGGGCAAGATAGGGTCTTGAATTTCCATTTTTCATGAAGAATTGATGAGGTTCGTGTTTGAGGAAGAAGGAGCTTGAAGCTCTGCATTTCCATGGCTTCTCTTGAAAACCCTAGCTGGAGGTAGAAGACACACGCGTGGCCATTGGATCGTGAGAGGACCATTGACTAAGACCAAGATCTCACGGTTGAGATTTAATTCAATTTGGAGAGGGAA
The DNA here is from genome assembly GCA_963859935.3 of Lathyrus sativus. Classification (NCBI taxonomy): domain Eukaryota; kingdom Viridiplantae; phylum Streptophyta; class Magnoliopsida; order Fabales; family Fabaceae; genus Lathyrus; species Lathyrus sativus. The sequence continues at coordinate 458,890,239 of OZ012735.1, read as the reverse complement.
ACTCTGAAGAGTATGAAACGCGGCGTTTCATTAAAAGGACTTTGGGCTGGATTGCTAACAACACCCCACCTTTGGGGCCCAATTGGTTTTGTACTATATTTGGTTGCTTTATACACCGCTTCTCTTTCTATTTTCCATTCATTTTTTAATTGATTTTCTGACTTAAATTGGGCCCAGCACACGTGACTACCCACACCCCCATTTTTAGCCCATTGGTGATTTGAACTGCATCTAGTTACTATCTGCACCCCAGTTTCGTCTTTTTAATTTCATTTTCTTCCATTTTATGTGAAACTTTGAAAAATCATAATAAATGGAAAAATAATGATTTTTAAGTGGGAAGTTTTGCTCCCATTTCATATTCATGTCTAGAAAATTATCAAATAAAAATATTTGCATTTCATGCATTTTTAGTATTTTTTGTATATTTTCCATTTTAATAGCTTTTTATTTCTTTTATGTTGATGCATGAATTTGTAGAATTTTGTTTAGGTAGTTCCCTTAGTATTTTTAGGCCATTCTTTTTAGGATAGTTAGATTAGGACTTTAGATTCCCCCTGGATTTATTCCATAATTTTGTGATGAATTTTAGGTTAGTTTTGCTTAGATGATTTTAGGTTATGTAGAATTAGGTTAATCCTTAACATAGGTCCACAATAACACTAGAATTTTGGGTTTCTAGGTCAAGTTAGACATTGGGACATATAAGGGTATTAAGGGTAGGTATATAGGATCCCCTAGAAATTATATTAGATTTGAATATAGTAGTGTACTATTTTTAGATGATTTTTGTAGTTAATGATTGTTTGTGTTGCCCTTGTGGGCTTGAATTTTCGTTTGCTTTGCTTTGTGGGCTTGGAGAGCTTGGTATTGCTTGGAGGTGTACTGAGGAGCATAGTAGGAGCATTGAGGAGCATTGGGGAGCATTGAGGAGCTTGTTGCACCCCAAAATTTGACCAACATTTATTCACCCATCAAGTGTTTGAAGGTTGATACCTTCATCAGAAAGTTCAAGAGATCCTCAGAGGAATTGGTTGAAACCAAGGTTGTGTGCTTCATGGCTTGAGAGTTATGGGAGCTCCTCAGATGATTTTGAGACTTTGAGAATGAACTTGATGCTTTGAGAAAGTTTATGAGATGTCTTGAAAGCCATCATGAAGCCTAGAGAGGTCATTATGCAAGAACTCAGAAGATTCAGCCATGAATGGTAGAATTAGGGTTTTGACTAGGTCAACCCTAGGTCAACTGAAGATTTGGAGAAGGTTGAGACCCAATCCAAGGGCCATGTGATCATGGAATGATGTATTGAAGTGCTATAAGGATGATTCCTAGACCAACTCATCATGATTGAGGAGTTTGAGAAGTTTTAAGCTAGGGTTTCTAAGGATTGACAGTGTAAAATCCCCTAGTTTGATCCCTATCTTCCAGGCAGTTTTAGCTCAAGATGGGATTGTCATCTCATCTTCCCCACAACATGAATGTTGTATATCTTGTTCTTAGCTTTAATTTGAGTGGTATAAGTCCTTGATAGGATTTGCAGAGCTCAAGTTATGGTTTTGACAAATTACAGGTCATCTGAGGTATGTGAATCTGGGTCCTTGAAAGTCACCCAACTTGCAGACAACTTTTGCCCTAGTAGTATGATTCCTATGATCTCTTGGTCAAATTTATGTTGAATAGCATCTTCTTAGATTTCTAGAGAGTACTAGAAGTCCTTGATAGGATTTGTAGAACTCAACTTATGGTTTGTACAAGACAAGGGCATTTTGGTCATTTGGAAGTTATAGGTCATTTCAAGCAAGTGCCATATCTCCTACTTCCAAGCCTCAAATGAAAAAACTCAAAACATCAAAGTTGTTCAAAATGTCATTTTAAGCCTAGAAAAGTGGTCATGAGTTGTTGGAAAAGCTTGTAGCAAGGATTGACAAGAATGGGTGAAAATGACCTAAAAATGGCTTATAAGTTAAATAAGTTCAAATTGGAAAATGGTTTGAGAGATCTACAAATCCAAAATAGGTCATGTAATATGTCATTTTGAATCTAAACAACATTTTGGAAACAATGGTTTAAACACATTTTTGATTTGAGGCCTAGAAATTGGACTTGCAAGCAAGGTCACGAGTTCATCACTAGAGGCCTCTTCCATCAAAACTCTTGCAAACAGAAATCATTACTCCATTAGAGGATCATCTTGGAGAAAGAACAAGACCTGAATCAAGCTCTGCATACATCCACCATTACAACTTGACAGGTTGGAGTTCTTCTCCATATCCTTTTATTTATGTACATTTAGTTAGATTCTTGGGTGTAGAGTTGTTAAAATAGGGTAGATGATCATGTCCACAAAGTTAGAGAGCTTCTTGTGAGGTTTCATGGCAGGGTGATGATTCTTTGAGGATCAAGAATAAGCGGTTTAGTAGGTTTTAATTGACATGTTATGGTTTAGAATGGTTAGGGTAACATAAGGAACAAGATTACACCATTAGAATTAAGTTTCATCAAGATTGATATCAGTGTAACATGTTGGAACCATGACCTTCATGCGTTCTGTTTGCGAAATCTATGAGGTTTTAGGTGAAACCAATGGTATAGTTGCAATCTTGGAAGAAAATGGAGCAACTTTGGTCTTTAAAGTTTTTGTTTTCATTGAGAAAGGAGAGAGCACGAGATTGAGAAAGTCGTGTGCATGGATTCTGTTAAACTGAAAACCCTAGGTTGAGTTGGAGAAGACAACTCCTAGGCCGTTGGATCATTCTTTTTAATTGACTTTTTAAACCAATCCAAGAGCCACGATTTAAAATGAAAACGGAGGGAAACCCTTATGCTGAAACGCAGCGTTTCAACTTAAACGGAACCCTGGGCCTGGACCAAACGTGCTTTCCACACCCCCACCAGCGAGCCCAATGAAAATAACACTGTAAAAACTTGCTAAATGCACCGCGCGTATCCTTTTTGTTTGTATTTTTTTTAATTCAATTTCTGAAATGCACATGGGCTTAGTACGCGCACGCTATCTGCACCACCCTTTCCTGGCCCATATGGAGGATGAACTGGGCGCAGTTCATTTTCACACCCCCTCCCCCATTTAATTCATTTCTTTTATTTCAGTTTCTTTTATATTTTCTTGCTTATTAAATAAATCATAGAAAATTGAAAAATCATTTTTTTTAATTCTTGTTTTTTCTATAGACTCATAATTTTGTGTAGAAAATTAATAAAAATAAAAATTCCATTTTATTTTTAGTTAGATATTTTTTAGCATTTTTTTCATTTAAATAGCTTTTAAATAGGATTAATCTTGTACTTGATTTTGTAGAATTTGTATTAAGGTCTTCCCTTAGGCATTTTGAGCCATTCTTTTTTGCATAGTTAGATATTGAATCATAGTTCCCTCCGAATTTATTTCAAGATTTTTAGGTTAAAATTGGGGTAGTTTGTTTAGGCTAGCATTAGCATAACCAATTTAGGGTTTAGGTTTAGCATAGGTGAAGTAAATCATTTCTTTTAGGAGTTTTAGCTTGATTTTTGGGTATGGGACCATAGAGATATCATGGGTAGGTGTAATAGACCCTTGTGAGTAAGCATTAGATTTTTCCCCCTTGTCTTAGCATTTTTAGAATATTTTCTGAATAGGACTGTTTGTGTGGCATGTTCTGTGCTGGGGTCATCTTTGGGGAATGGTTATGGGGCTTGGTTTGCTTTGAGGAGCATGATGAAGGAGAAGATTGAAGATCAAGACCCAGAGGTTGAGAGGTTGGAGCTTGCAAGGATGCATGGATTGAGGTCCTAGTCTAGGAGCTTGTTCTCTGTTTGTGAGGTTTGAGATCCTGAAGTTTGAGGGAAATTCATGGTACTTTCCTGAGGAAGGCACTATGGAGGTCTTTCATTCTTTCTTCTCACCTCTTTCCCAAGTATCCAATGATGTCGGAGTCTTCATGTGAGTTTAGTTTCTCCTGAGGAGGAATGTAAACCTATCACAGTTGTTGAGCCACATGGGATATGATTCCTAAGTGGAGGTCCCCTAGTACTTTCCTGAGGAAGGCACTATGGGTCTGTTCACTTAGTTCTCTTAGTTCATCTAGGATTTCTCAAGTATCCAATGATGTTGGAGCCTTCATGTGAGTTTAGTTTCTCCTGAGGAGGAATGTAAACCTATCACAGTAGTTGAGCCGCATGGGATATGATTCCTAAGTGGAAGCCCCCTAGTACTTTCCTGAGGAAGGCACTATGGGTCTGTTCACTTAGTTCCCTTAGTTCACGTAGGATTTCTTAAGTATCCAATGATGTTGGAGCCTTCATGTGAGTTTAGTTTCTCCTGAGGAGGAATGTAAACCGATCACAGTTGTTGAGCCACATGGGATATGATTCCTGAGTATAAGCCTCCTAGTGCTTTCCTGAGGAGGGCACTATGAGTCTGCCTACTTAGCTCCCTTTCTTTGGTAAGCTTGTTTTGAAGCTTGAAGACTGGGATTGATTTCTTTTGATTAGGGTTTTGCTTTAGGGCTTTGCTTAGAGATTGGTGTAGGATCTTGTTTTAGGGTTAGGATTAGGGAGAGCTTAGATGTAGATAATTTCTTTCTCAAGCATGGATGGTATTTCATTTCTTTTATCTGTATGACTGCAGTTTACTGTTTATTGCTTGATAGCATGTTGTTTATTTTTCAGTATGATTACTGTTATTTCATGACTGGCTTGAGGTCGAGACGAGCTTGTGGAGGCTGAAGCCCCACACACATTTCCTCCCTCACTTGCATTGCATGCATTTTACTATTAAGCTGATTCTTTGTCTGTTTTGGTGTATCATTGACATGATCCCTTAGGACTCTCATTTCCTTTGATAAGGATTTGATGATAGACTTTTAGGTTGAAACCTATGCATGACAACTTCTAGGAGTTCCCTGTTCAAACCTCAACCATAGGATGAATCCATGGCATGATAACAGTAGGACTTGATAGTCTCCCTCCTAGTTGGGCCTGTTCTCTTCTCATCTCAAAACAGTTTAAGATACAGTAATCATGAATGATTTCTTTCGTACGTTACGAGCCTTAAGCTATCTGAGAAAGGATTGCGGGAGAGTTTCTTTTCCACAGTCTGGATGTTTAGTATGGTACCCTTTGGGTGACATGCGACGCATTCACTCTCAGGTCATAGTCTCTAGTGCGGTTGAAATCGCAAACACAATAAAAAACACTTCTTTCAAAACAGGAAATAAACCGTTGTTTCCCGAACTACGTGAGCTCTGATCTCTCATACCTGTTGAGAGTACGTAGGCACAAGATGGCGAAGTCTTGGCGAGCTACCTTCCCCCATAACCCTTCGTAGGCCGAACTACGTTGACTCTGATTTCTCATTCTCTGATGAGAATACGTAGGCATAAAGTGCGACGCTTTGCCGAGTCATTTTTCTTTTCTTTCTCAGCCAGCCTTGATAGGTAGATAGAATAAAACCAACCCGTCAGATAAACACAACAAGCGTGGATCCCGTCGAGTACGACGGACGTGAGGGGTGCTAATATCTTCCCCTTGCGTAACCGACTCCCGAACCCAGACAATGGTTGCGATGACCTTGTCTTACCCTTTTTCGTCAGGTTTTTCCGATCGTTTCCTTTCCCGCTCTGAGGGATAAATAACGAAAGGTGGCGACTCTTCTGTCATGCCGACACCTTATTTTCGCGCAAGCGACAGCTGGCGACTCTGCTCGGGATCGAACCCAGAGTCTCTGGTTCTCCGGTTCCCTATGAGAGTCAATCCTAGCGCTTGTATGTTTGCTTGTTGGGTTGCGTTTATTTATCGCATTTTTACTTCTCGCACTTTATTTCCCGCATTTTATTTCCAGTTTGATATGATTATCTGTGCTGCTGTGGGAGAGGGAAGTTACTATGAGTTAGAAGCCGGACCTGGGCTTGAGTGTGCACCTAGACATAGTTGCGGAGAGTAGTAGACGGACATGTCTGCTGAGCAGGCACAGTTCCCTACGAAATCTGCGCTCAGACGAGGTTCTCGCAGAGGTGCTCCTTTCCGGTCCTGAGGATCTGAGGGGAGTCCAGACGTAAGGATTGTCGACTCTGGGGACCGATCATTTGGAAGTCAGCTAAGTGAGGCCTCTTCATGACTTGATGATGCCACTCCTTCTGGGAATCGTATCGTCACTCATGAAAGTCTGTGACGCTGATGACCGCATAGGATGTCGTACCTTTGTCCGTGGATTAGGTCCATACCTGTGAGCGGGATTGGGTTTATTGTAGGAAACTTTGACCTCCAGACTACCTGGTTTTCTTGACAGTGGATCAGTTATGTTGGTACCAGGTTTCTCAGTTGCAGATTTGTCTGTTCTTGATATAGCAGGTTTTGATCAGAGGATCTTATTATCAGGTGTATGTCTGTTCTTGATAGAGCAGGTTTTGATCAGAGTATTGTCATCAGTGGTTTGTTCTGGATAGAGCAGATTTTTGGGGTCTGAAGATCTCATCAGCAGATGTTGTTTGTTCTTGATAGGGCAGATTTTGAGTGGGGTCTGAAGATCTCATCAGCAGATGTTGATTGTTCTTGATAGGGCAGATTTTGAGTGGGGTCTGAAGATCTCATCAGCAGATGTTGTTTGTTCTTGATAGGGCAGATTTTGAGTGGGGTCTGAAGATCTCATCAGCAGCTGTACGTTTATTCTTGATAGGGCAGATTTTTGATTTGGGGTCTGAAGACTTCATCAGCAGATATTTCTTGATCATACACCCGGGGTCCTTATTATCAGACATTTGTTCTCGACAGAGCAGAATTTTGATCTTATATACATGGTCCTATCAGAAGGTCGTTCTTAGCAGATCAGATTAGTGGTCTTACACCAGGGTTTTCTTCTCATCAGTGATTATTGACCCAGAATCTCCACAGCAGTTACCTGGATATATTATTGCATGCCTGCATTTTGCATTAGTTTGCATGTTCATTTGCATTCCATTAACGTGTGTCTGTGTCGCAGGTACCGTTTCCCCGATCCAGGATTTCTCGCCTCCTATTGTACTATTATGGCCTCTCTCAGGAAGACTGTTGCGTAAAAGTTCCCGGCCCCTGATGTGTCGAAGTTGACTGTCGCTGATGCTATGTAATGCCTTAATAGGCTTTCCATATATACACGAGATTGATGTTTCCATGATTGGGCTCGGATTTCTTCTTCTTCTTATTGTCAGCACTGGTACTAAGGCGCTAGGATCGGGGGAAATCTCCCAAGCACACAGACACACGCATGCATCTGCATGAAGCATTTGCATGGCGTACATTTTGTCGCTTTTCCTAACCTTTAATGTTGACAGGTTTTTCAGGTTCACAGGTTCCGAGCTGCTTCCGGTCTCCAGGATTGATCAGAGACTCATTCACCGTTACTCAACTTGAGCTAATCAGACAAGGATCATGGATCAGGTGCAGTCATACGTTCAAGAGCTCCGTGAACGGATGGATCGTTTTATGGAACTGATGCAGGTGGTCGCTAATGGTCAGGACCAGCTTCGTACTTTGGTTCAACCTTTGATCTCCAGGGTTGATAGTAACGGCATACTTCATGGCGGGGCCGTGCCCACTCCTCCTCCAGTTGATGCTCCGCAGAATGTTGTTCCTATTGCCGGGGGCAACGACAGTGCTAATGGCAATGTGATGGCCAATATCGGACTCAATGCGATAGGCGTCGGCAATGGTAGTCTGGGAGTTAATGTCAACATCGGGCCGGTCAACGGCAATGCTGGCGTCGGAAATCTGTTGGTGCCTCAACCGTGGCTTGAGGATCATCAGGATGATGTGTTTTTTCAAAGAGGTGTGGAAGCGGAGTTGAATGCTGAAGCGCGGCTCAGGTTCAAAGCACTAGAAGACAAAATGAGAGACATTGAGAATCAGAATACTTTGGGCGTTGATATGTCCAAGCTGGGGTTAATTGCTGATTTCAAGGTACCTCATAAGTTCAAGGTGCCTGTTTTTGAGAAGTATAAGGGTACTACTTGCCCTCGTGTCCACCTTCGATCTTACTATAGAAAGATGTCTGCCTATTCCGACGATGAGAAGTTGCTGATGCATTTCTTCCAAGATAGTCTTTCTGGTCCATCCCTCAAGTGGTATATGGGCTTGGAGCCTACTACCGTGCGCACATGGAAAGATCTCGCTGAAGCGTTTGTCCTCCACTATCAATACAATAGCGACTTGGCCCCCAACCGAGTTCAGCTCCAAAACCTTTCGCAGCGGAATAACGAAGGCTTTAAGGAGTACGCCCAGCGGTGGCGTGAGTTGGCTGCTCGGGTTCAACCGCCGATGGTTGAGCGCGAGCTCGTGCAGATGTTTGTGGCTACCCTTCCTGGAATCTACTATGAAAAGCTAGTCAGTGGCATGTCTGGGACGTTCTCTGCTCTCATCACTATGGGCGAGCACGTCGAGAATGGTATAAAGATTGGAAAAATTCAAGGTGAATCATCCTCAGCTGGAGGGGGTGGAAAGAAACCTTACGCTGGTAAACGTCGAGAAGGGGATGCGAGTGCTGTCACCAATGCTCGGAGAAAGGGAAAAGGCCCTCAGCAGCAGATAGCTAACATAAATATGCCAGCAGCTCCGCAACCGCAGTCGTAGCAGCCGCAGCAACAGAATCAACAGGGATATAGAAAATATCAGAATCGGGCTCCTTTGGCAAACCGTCACTTCGAAGCGCCACCTATGTCGTATGCGCAGCTCTTGCAAACTTTGCTTCAGCTTCAGTTAGTGCAAAAGAGGACGTTGGCTCCCTTAACAGGGGCACCGCCACCGGGGTATGACGCAAATGCCACTTGCGATTTCCACACTGGGGCACCAGGCCGTACGATTGAGAACTGCAAAGCCTTTAAGCACAAGGTGCAGGACCTGGTAGATGCCAAGATTATTAACTTCTCCGACAATGTGCCCAATGTCCCGAAAAACCCCATGCCTCATCATAGGGGAGGCGGAGTGAACGCCATTATCAAGGAGGAGAGTGCAGATATGTTGACTGATGTCAAAGACTTAAAGACGCTGCTTAGTTTCGTCAAGGCTAAGTTGCTGAAGAAGGGGTTCTTTCCAGGATGCGGAGAGTTATGCATGGCTTGTGCTACACATTCTGATGGGTGTGAGCAGCTGGTAGAAGGTATCCAAAGTCTGATGTCTGAGGGTATTTTACAGTTCAGCCGGAGAGTCGAAAGTGTATCAGGAGAGGTTGCGCTGAAGCAGGCAGATGAAGTCGCTACCATCACCATTCCTCGTCAACCTATTACCATTTCTTCGCCCCGACCGCCTACAATCACTATTACCAAGGCCGGGCCGATCCCATTCGAGAGCACTAATGCTGTTCCGTGGCATTATGGCACCGAAGTCTATTGCAATGGTCAGAAGTTAGAGCTGGAGCCGTACGGGTCGACGGTGCAGAATCTCGCAGGAGTCAGTGGTATTACTCGAAGCGGAAGAGTGTTTGCACCGACAAAGGTTGTGGCAGAGAAAGTGGTCAGAGCTGATGCTGCTGATAAGGGTAAAGGCAGAGCCGTCGAAGAGGTCCCTTGTGGGGCAGAGAAAGATTTGCTTGTCAAAGATGCCGAGGAATTCATGCGGTTAATCAAAAAGAGCGACTACAAGATTGTAGACCATCTTCATTAGACTCCGTCAAAGATTTCTATTCTCAACTTGTTGTTGTGTTCTGAAGCGCATCGCAACGCGTTACTAAAGGTATTGAACGCTGCCTACGTACCGCAAGAGATATCAGTGAATCAGCTAGAAGAGGTGGTAGCCCATGTTAATGCTGGAAATGGGCTAGGTTTCACAGATTTAGAGCTGACTCCTAAAGGGAAAGATCACAACAGCGCCTTGCACATCTCGATAGAGTGCAGAGGCACAATCATGTCGCATGTCCTGGTGGACACGGGTTCGTCGCTTAATGTGCTTCCGAAGAAGGCACTAATGAAGTTAGACACTCGTGGATTGCTTTACACGTCCAGTGATCTGGTGGTGAAAGCATTTGACGGAACTAAGCGCCACGTTTTTGGAGAGTTGACCCTGCCGATTCAAGTTGGTCCGGAGACGTTCGATACAGTTTTTTATATCATGGATATCATGCCTGCCTACAGTTGCCTCTTAGGTCGGCCATGGATCCATGCTGCTGGTGCCGTGACGTCCACGCTGCATCAAAAGCTTAAATATGATGTCGGGGGAAGCATAGTAACCGTCTGTGGTGAGGAGGACATTATGGTGAGCCACTTGTCATCCTTTAAGTATGTTGAAATGGATGGCGAAATCCATGAAACTCTCTGCCAAGCATTTGAAGCCGTCAAGGTAAAAGAGGTAGCTCCTGTCGTCGTAGAGAAGCAAGAGATGAATCTCTCCTCATTCAGAGAAGCTCGGGTCGTCGTCGAAGCCGATTCCACCCCAGGCTGGGGGCATGTTTTGGAGATACCGATCAAGCAGGATAAGTTTGGATTGGGGTATTCTCCTGAAGCTGAAGCTTCATCTTATTCGTCTAGCAGTTCGTCTCGTGGGAAGGGGCCGATCCTATTCACCAAGGGCGGAGTGATTTTCGAAAGCATCAACGCAGCGTCTGAGGACAGCGGGGATAGCGATTGTGATCTTGACGCCTGGATTCAGCCAAGCAAGCCGGGCGAGCGCCTCAACAATTGGACCATCAAGGAGATTATCCAGCTGACAAGTGAAGAGTAATGATTTACTTTTTACAATCTTTGTACAACCCTATGTCCTACCCGGGGCATAGTGGTTTTATTGTCAGGGCCCTGTTGGATTATGTACATGCATTTTGTTAATAAATCAAAGGCGTTTTCTTCGTACTCAAATATTGTGTTCTGTGTTATTCTTGTTTTATGTTTATTTTGAAAAAACAGTAAAATGGCAACGGGGTTTGTGCTAACCTACATATTCTTGCTTTAAACTTAACCCTTGTTATTGCAGGATCCACATAACAGACAACATCGACTCTGGACCCTCTACGGCTCACTACGACTTCGATTGCCCGATATATCAAGTCGAGGATGAGATTGATGAAGACGAAGACCTTCCGGAAGAGTTGGCCCGCTTGTTGAGACAAGAGGAAAAGGTTATTCTGCCTCATGAGGAAGATATTGAGATCGTAAATCTGGGTTCTGAAGAGCTCGTCAGAAATGTCAGAGTAGGGGCTGCGTTGCAGAGTGATGTCAAGCAGAGGCTGGTCGAGATGCTTCGAGAGTATAGTGACATTTTTGCTTGGTTATACAAAGATATGCCCGGACTTGACACAGACATCGTGGTTCATCGCTTGCTGTTGCGAGAAGATTGCCCTCCGGTCAAGCAGAAGCTTAGGAGGACGAGACCAGATATAGCTGTAAAAATCAAAGAAGAAGTCCAGAAGCAGTTGGACGCAGGATTTCTAGCCGTTACCACTTACCCTCCGTGGGTCGCCAACATAGTGCCTGTACCGAAGAAGGACGGTAAGGTACGCATGTGCGTCGATTATCGGGATTTGAATAGGGCGAGCCCTAAGGATGATTTCCCGTTGCCTCATATCGATGTGTTGGTCGACAACACAACCCAGTTTTCCGTGTTTTCGTTCATGGATGGCTTCTCCGGTTACAATCAGATCAAGATGGCACCGGAGGACATGGAGAAAACGACGTTTATCACCCCCTGGGGAACATTTTGCTATAAGGTAATGCCCTTCGGTCTGAAGAACGCAGGGGCTACTTACCAGCGAGCAATGGTAACTTTGTTTCATGATATGATTCATCATGAGATCGAGGTCTATGTTGATGACATGATTGCAAAGTCCCAAACAGAGGAAGAGCATCTGGTCAACTTATTGAAGCTTTTTGAGAGGCTTAGGAAGTTCAGGATGAGGCTGAATCCTAACAAGTGCACTTTCGAAGTGCGGTCCGGAAAGTTATTGGGGTTTATCGTTAGTGAACGAGGTATTGAAGTTGATCCTGCAAAAATAAAAGCTATTCAAGAAATGCCATCGCCGAAAACAGAAAAAGAAGTTCGTGGTTTCTTGGGCCGAATAAACTACATTGCAAGGTTTATCTCTCAGCTCACGGCCACTTGTGAACCGATGTTCAAACTTTTAAAGAAAGATCAGGCGATTACTTGGAATGAGGATTGCCAGAAGGCATTCGACAAAATAAAGCAGTATCTTCAAGAACCTCCAATCTTGATACCCCCAGTGGCTGGACGGCCATTAATCATGTACCTGACGGTTCTGGAGAATAGTATGGGGTGTGTTCTCGGTCAGCACAACGAGACGGGCAGAAAAGAGCATGCCATTTATTATTTGAGTAAAAAGTTCACTGAGTGTGAATCTCGATACTCGATGCTGGAGAAGACGTGTTGTGCATTAGCTTGGGCCGCCAAACGTCTACGACAGTATATGCTCAATCACACCACTATGCTAATTTCGAAGATGGATCCGATCAAGTACGTCTTCGAGAAGCAGGCTCTTTCGGGCAGGATTGCCAGATGGCAGATGGTGTTAACAGAATATGATATTTAGTACGTCTCCCAGAAGGCCATTAAAGGAAGCGTATTGTCTGATTACCTTGCCGAGCAGCCAATCAAAGACTACCAGCCGATGAAGTTTGAATTCCCTGACGAGGATATTATGTTTCTCAAAGCGAAGGATTGCGATGAGCCATTGCCCGGTGAGGGGCCAGATAGGAAGTCTCAGTGGAAGTTGATATTCGATGGAGCGGTTAATTCCTATGGAAGTGGTATCGGGGCTATCATCACGACTCCTCACGGATCCCACATCCCGTTTACTGCGAGACTGACGTTTCCAGTTACCAACAATGAGGCGGAGTATGAAGCATGTGTTATGGGTCTAGAAAAGGCAATTGATTTGAGAATCAAGAATCTAGACGTATATGGTGACTCAGCGCTTGTAATCAATCAAATTAAAGGGGAGTGGGAAACTCGTCAAGCGAATTTGGTGCCGTACATGAATTATGCCAGGAGGCTGCTTCCGTTCTTCGATCGAGTGGAACTTCATCATGTACCCAGGGCTGAAAATCAGATGGCTGATGCCTTAGCCACGTTGGCTTCAATGTATAAGGTCAATTTTTGGAATGAGGCTCCAAGAATTGTTCTTTCGCGTCTTGACAGACCGGCATTTGTCTTTGCAATCGAGGATGCCGCCGACGGCAAGCCATGGTTCCATGACATCCAGACTTTCCTTATGACTAAGGAGTATCATGCGGGTGCGTCAACCCAGGATAAGAAGACTCTGAGGAGGCTGTCTGGAAACTTTTATCTCAATCCTGATGGAGTGTTGTATAAGAGAAACCACGATCTCGTGCTACTCAGATGTGTAGATGAGAAAGAGGCAAGTATGCTCATGGAAGAAGTCCATGAGGGCACATTTGGTACGCACGCCGGCGGGCATGCCATGACGAGAAAGATCCTGAGAGCAGGATATTACTGGCTGACTATGGAGTCGAATTGCTTCAGATTCGCGAAGAAATGTCATAAATGCCAGATTTATGCTGATAAAGTTCATGTGCCGCCGTGCCCATTGAATGTCATGTCCTCCCCTTGGTCGTTCTCCATGTGGGGCATCGACATGATAGGCAAGATCGAGCCCACTGCATCCAATGGTCATCGTTTCATTCTGGTAGCTATCGACTACTTCACCAAATGGGTGGAGGCAGCCTCGTACGCTAATGTGACCAAGCAGGTGGTAGCTAAATTCATAAAGAGGGACATCATCTGTCATTATGGAGTTCCCGAGCGGATCATTACTGATAATGGTTCGAATTTGAATAACAAGATGATGAAGGAGCTGTGCCAGAGCTTTAAGATTGAACACCACAACTCATCTCCTTACCGGCCGAAGATGAATGGCGTCGTCGAAGCCGCCAACAAGAACATAAAGAAGATTGTTCAGAAGATGGTTGTGACGTACAAAGATTGGCACGAGATGCTGTCGTTTGCCTTACACGGTTATCGTACGACGGTGCGTACGTCGACCGAGGCAACCCCTTTCTCCTTGGTGTACGGTATGGAAGATGTCCTACCGTTAGAAGTGGAGATTCCTTCTTTGCGAGTTTTGGTTGATGTGAAACTCGACGAGGCAGAATGGATTACGAATCGTTTGAACCAACTCAGCCTGATAGACGAGAAGAGGTTAGCATCGATTGCATTTGGTCGCCTGTACCAAAGCCGAATGAAGAAAGCTTATGATAAGAAGGTGCGTCCTAGAAGCTTTCAGACGGGTGATCTCGTCCTGAAGAAGATTCTTCCGCCACACTCCGATCACCAGGGCAAGTGGACTCAGAATTACGAAGGGCCGTATGTCGTCAGCAAGGTCTTCTCGGGAGGAGCTTTATTGTTATCCACGATGGATGGTGAAGATTTTGCATCCCCGGTGAACGCGGACGCAGTTAAAAAATACTTTGCTTGAAAGAGACCCGCTGGACAAAAAAGAAAGAGTCCAGGCAAAAAAGGGGCATCCCGGCGAACCAAAAACAGAATAAAAGGTTCGGGCAAAAATTAGGGATATATTGAAAAAATGTACACCCGCGAAGTCGAAAACCTACACTGGGCAGCTTCGGCAAAAAAGGGTATCCCGGTGAACTGAAAACCCGTAAAGGGCGGTTCACGCAAAAGTTAGGGATTTGAATAAGCAAATGATTGCGTTCCGCGTGTGGACTTTCATTGTTTAATGGTTTGGAGGACCTGAGGGCCGTTTATCTGAATCAATCTCTTCCGAAGCTGAAGCGTCGGAGAAGTATCGAAGTCGAGTGGGTCTTAGAGGGATCAACTCATGGTGTCCGTCTACGCCTCGTTGCCGACATTTGTATATACTGATGTATATTTATGTTTTATTTTTGCGCGGCTTCCTCATTCCAGGAGCTTGCCTCTGTTGTAAAACATTCTTTTGCCCATTCGGGGGTTCACCATCAATAAAATGCATGTTATTCAGCAATTCTGTTTGCCTATTTAGCATTTATCTGTTTTGTTTGCGAATGAAAACGCCGATGTTTTTGATAAAATGCGCATACATAAACTTACGGGCCTAGGCCCATTGATTGTTGAAACAATTAATTACCTGAATATTGTCACGAGATAATCACCTTGATAGGCCCCTTTGAGGAGGGTATCTTGTCTGTTTGTTTGTGTTGTTGCAGGTGTAGCACCTTCCAGACAGTGTGCCGTGCGCATCCCCGAAGCAGGGCGAGTCCTCTTTCTCCAGCGGTGTTCAGTAGTCTCTCCTCCGCAGAATCTGAACGCAAGATAGTGAGCATTGATATGTCTCCCCAGGCAGAGAGGATTCTCTTCCCCAAGCAGACGCATCCTGAAGGAACGTCATCCTCTCAGCTGAGTCGCGCGCCGAAGCTCGTATCTCCCCCAGCACCGGGTCACAAGTGCAGATTTCATAGAAATGTTTGGGTGCCGAAGCTCGTGTTTTCCCCAGTAACGTCGCCGAAGCAGGTGTCTTCCCCAACACCGGGTCACAAGTGCAGGTTTCACAGGAAGCTATTCTTACGCCGAAGTATGCAGTAACTGATGGTGTCAGACTGAAGTCTCCAGCGGAATTGAGATTCCCCACCAGAGTCATACTCTCTCCTGAAGCCGGATGATTCCCTCTTCCCCAGTAGAGTGTTGGAACAGCTGATGTTGTATTCCCCTGCAGAGTTGTACTCTCCCCCGAAGTCGGATGAATCCTTCTTCCCCAACGGAATTGAAATTCCTCATCAGAGTCGTACTCTCCAGTGAAGTAGAATGATTTCTCTTTCCCCGGCCGAGTTCGCAACCCCCAGGAGAGCCGAATCCTTGGTAGCAGTAGGGACCATGTGTGGTTTTCCCTAGCAAAGTGTTGAACAGCCGATGCGGTATTTCCCTAGAGTCGCACTTTCTCCAGCGAAGCAGAATGACTTCTCCTTCCTCAGCCAAGTTTGCAGAGGTCCAAGAGAGCCGAGTCCTTGGAAGTTGATCAGACCATGTTTAGTTGTTTCCCCAGTGGAGTGTTGAGCAGCTGAAGTTGTTTCCCCACAGAGTTGTTATCCCCAGAAAAGTAGCCATGGCGGCGACGCAGTTCATTCCCGCGATTGACATCGCTTTCCTTCAGCAGGTCCAGGCTCTCATAAAGCTTCGTTCCCTGCAGTAATCAGCTGAAGTTGTTTCCCCTGCAGCAGTCAACCGAAGATCATTTCCCCAGACAAAGTCCGATTGATATTGGCGTGTCCACGCTCTCCTCAGCAGGATGATTCCTCTATCTGAGTAGTCCCTTCTCCTTGACAGGAGGATTTCCCCCTCGGCATTTATTTTGCTGACAGGATCGCATCATTGTGCATGATTGCATAGCATTTAGCATAAACGCATAGCATTTCCACCGTGTGGAGCATGGCGCCGAAGCATATGCATCATAAACATGATCTAGGTTGTTACCATTCTTGTTTTACAGGTGTTCCGCCGAAGGATCAGTTGCTCAGGACGATTCCTGACATTCTCCCCAACGAGGTCGCGTGCTCAAGATGATTTTTGAGATCCCCAGCGAAGTCTTCAGGTCAAGATGATTCTCGAATCCCTCAGCAGGGCCGTTTGCTTAAGATGATTCTTAAGACCCCAGTGCAGTCTCCAGAGTTGGTTGCTCAAATTGATACTTGGAGTCTCCAGCTAAGATCGCCCAGGATGGTTCCTGAAGCCCCAAGAGAGTCGAGTCCTTGGAAGCTGCTCAAGCCGTGATTGGTTTGTCCCCAGCTAGAGTTGCCCAGGACGATTCCTGGAATCCCCAACAGAATGAAATCTCCAGAATGGTCATCAGTTCAAGATGATTCTGAAGGTCCCCGACAAAGATATTTGTTCAAGAAGTCCTCAGCAGAGTTAATTCATCCAGAATGATTTTTGGACCCCCGGAGTAGAGTTGCTTGATAGTTCTCCAGATTCCGCAGCGGCGAAGCATCATCCCCAGCAGGTTTTCCAACGGCGAAGTTAGAATCTCTCCTGAAGACTCCATGATTGAGGTCTGACCGTGTTAATGAAGCGGTATGATCGACTATGAATTACCAATTACCGTGTGACCAATTCCCCAATGGATTATGTTTGTTTCCGGCGGCGATGTTGGATGTTTGTTTTGACGGCGAGGTCAGATTATGTTTGTTTCCGGCGGCGATGTTGGATGTTTGCTTTGACGGCGAGGTCAGATTATGTTTGTTTCCGGCGGCGAGGTTGGATGTTTGTTTTGACGGCGAGGTCGGATTATGTCCGTTTCGGCGGCGACGTCAGAAGATTATGTTCGACGGCGATGTCAGACTCTTTAAATCCCCAGCAGAGATGATGTTTGTACGACAGCGATGTCGAGTGTCTCTCAGAGTGATGTTTGTGTCCGACGGCGATGTCAGATTCAGTTTCCCCAGCGGCGATGCGGGGTATGTTGATTGTCCGACGGCGATGTCAGATTTAGTTCTCCAGCGGCGATGCGGGGTATTTTGATTGTCCGACGGCGATGTCAGATGTAGTTCTCCAGCGGCGATGCGGGGTATTTTGATTGTCCGACGGCGATGTCAGATTCAGTTCTCCAGCGGCGATGCGGGATATTTTGATTGTCCGACGACGATGTCAGATGTAGTTCTCCAGTGGCGATGCGGGGTATTTTGATTGTCCGACGGCGATGTCAGATGTAGTTCTCCAGCGGCGATGCGGGGTATTTTGATTGTCCGACGGCGATGTCAGATTCAGTTCTCCAGCGGCGATGCGGGGTATTTTGATTGTCCGACGGCGATGTCAGATGTAGTTCTCCAGTGGCGATGCGGGGTATTTTGATTGTCCGACGGCGATGTCAGATGTAGTTCTCCAGCGGCGATGCGGGGTATTTTGATTGTCCGACGGCGATGTCAGATTCAGTTCTCCAGCGGTGATGCGGGGTATTTTGATTGTCCGACGGCGATGTCAGATGTAGTTCTCCAGTGGCGATGCGGGGTATTTTGATTGTCCGACGGCGATGTCAGATGTAGTTCTCCAGCGGCGATGCGGGGTATTTTGATTGTCCGACGGCGATGTCAGATTCAGTTCTCCAGCGGCGATGCGGGGTATTTTGATTGTCCGATGGTGATGTTAGATTTAGTTCTCCAGCGGCGATGCGGGGTATTTTGATTGTCCGACGGCGATGTCAGATGTAGTTCTCCAGCGGCGATGCGGGGTATTTTGATTGTCCGACGGCGATGTCAGATGTAGTTCTCCAGCGGCGATGCGGGGTATTTTGATTGTCCGACGGCGATGTCAGATATAGTTCTCCAGCGGCGATGCGGGGTATTTTGATTGTCCGACGGCGATGTCAGATGTAGTTCTCCAGCGGCGATGCAGGGTATTTTGATTGTCCGACGGCGATGTCAGATGTAGTTCTCCAGCGGCGATGCGGGGTATTTTGATTGTCCGACGGCGATGTCAGATTTAGTTCTCCAGCGGCGATGCGGGGTATTTTGATTGTCCGACGGCGATGTCAGATGTAGTTCTCCAGCGGCGATGCAGGGTATTTTGATTGTCCGACAGCGAGGTCAGATTTAGTTTTCCAGCGGCGATGTTGGGTATGTCAGATTTAGTTCTCCAGCGGCGATGCGGGGAATTTTGATTGTCCGACAGCGATGTCAGATGTAGTTCTCCAGTGGCGATGCGGGGTATTTTGATTGTCCGACGGCGAGGTCAGATTTAGTTCTCCAACGGCTATGCGGGGTATTTTGATTGTCCGACGGCGATGTCAAGTGATTTGGTGTTCCAGCGGCGATGTTGGGGGTTTCTAAGAATTTTGTCTGCTTCTGACGGTAATGTCAGGTGGTTTAGTCTTCCAGCGGTGATGTTGGATGTTTTGGTTGCCTGAAGACGATGTCAGAAGAAATTTAATGTGGATAACTGACGGCGATGTCAGATCAGTATTTCCCCAGCTAGTTGCCGTGCAGCTAGTATTGCAGTATTCGAAGATTTGTTCCCCGCAGAGTATCGTGTGCTCGTGCAGTTGGCAAATTTTCGGGTTTACCGGTATTCAACCGTCTCGCACCTTGATTGGCTGAGAGCCGTTCGCTTCTCACCCAGCAGAGATGATTCTGAGACTTTGAGAATGAACTTGATGCTTTGAGAAAGTTTATGAGATGTCTTGAAAGCCATCATGAAGCCTAGAGAGGTCATTATGCAAGAACTCAGAAGATTCAGCCATGAATGGTAGAATTAGGGTTTTGACTGGGTCAACCCTAGGTCAACTGAAGATTTGGAGAAGGTTGAGACCCAATCCAAGGGCCATGTGATCATGGAATGATGTATTGAAGTGCTATAAGGATGATTCCTAGACCAACTCATCATGATTGAGGAGTTTGAGAAGTTTTAAGCTAGGGTTTCTAAGGATTGACAGTGTAAAATCCCCTAGTTTGATCCCTATCTTCCAGGCAGTTTTATCTCAAGATGTGATTGTCATCTCATCTTCCCCATAACATGAATGTTGTAGAGATTGTTCTTAGCTTTAATTTGAGTGGTAGAAATCCTTGATAGGATTTGCAGAGCTCAAGTTATGGTTTTGACAAATTACAGGTCATCTGAGGTATGTGAATCTGGGTCCTTGAAAGTCACCCAACTTGCAGACAACTTTTGCCCCAGTAGGATGATTCCTATGATCTCTTGGTCAACATGAATGTTGAAGATAATCTTCTTATATTTCTATAGAGTACTAGAATTACTTTATAGGATTTGTAGAACTCAACTTATGGTTTGTACAAGACAAGGGCATTTTGGTCATTTGGAAGTTATAGGTCATTTCAAGCAAGTGCCATATCTCCTACTTCCAAGCCTCAAATGAAAAAACTCAAAACATCAAAGTTGTTCAAAATGGCATTTTAAGCCTAGAAAAGTGGTCATGAGTTGTTGGAAAAGCTTGTAGCAAGGATTGACAAGAATGGGTGAAAATGACCTAAAAATGGCTTATAAGTTAAATAAGTTCAAATTGGAAAATGGTTTGAGAGATCTACAAATCCAAAATAGGTCATGTAATATGTCATTTTGAATCTAAACAACATTTTGGAAACAATGGTTTAAACACATTTTTGATTTGAGGCCGAGAAATTGGACTTGCTTTGTAATGTTGTTACTTGCATATTAAGGCAACTTTGGAAAACTTCACACAAGGCAAGGAAATGCTTGTTTTTTGCACATACCATCTCAATATCTCTTGTAAGGAGATTTTGACACAAAATTAAGGAGCTTAACACATGAGATGAGATAATACAACATGTCATCAAAAGAGAAATTCCAAGGCATTCTAGCTCATTCTAGAAGCATCTAGGCTTTTCCATTGATTGCTATATATTGAGTGGCTCATGAGGAGAATAGGGGTTGGTGAATTCAGTGGTGAAGAGTGAAGGAGAAAGTGGTATTCAAGGTTTTCTTCAAAAGCAAGCAAGGTCACGAGTTCATCACTAGAGGCCTCTTCCATCAAAACTCTTGCAAACAGAAATCATTACTCCATTAGAGGATCATCTTGGAGAAAGAACAAGCCCTGAATCAAGCTCTGCATACATCCACCATTACAACTTGACAGGTTGGAGTTCTTCTCCATATCCTTTTATTTATGTACATTTAGTTAGATTCTTGGGTGTAGCGTTGTTAAAATAGGGTAGATGATCATGTCCACAAAGTTAGAGAGCTTCTTGTGAGGTTTCATGGCAGGGTGATGATTCTTTGAGGATCAAGAATAAGCGGTTTAGTAGGTTTTAATTGACATGTTATGGTTTAGAATGGTTAGGGTAACATAAGGAACAAGATTACACCATTAGAATTAAGTTTCATCAAGATTGATATCAGTGTAACATGTTGGAACCATGACCTTCATGTGTTCTGTTTGCGAAATCTATGAGGTTTTAGGTGAAACCAATGGTATGGTTGCAATCTTGGAAGAAAATGGAGCAACTTTGGTCTTTAAAGTTTTTGTTTTCATTGAGAAAGGAGAGAGCACGAGATTGAGAAAGTCGTGTGCATGGATTCTGTTAAACTGAAAACCCTAGGTTGAGTTGGAGAAGACAACTCCTAGGCCGTTGGATCATTCTTTTTAATTGACTTGTTAAACCAATCCAAGGGCCACGATTTAAAATGAAAACGGAGGGAAACCCTTACGCTAAAACGCAGCGTTTCAACTTAAACGGAACCCTGGGCCTGGACCAAACGTGCTTTCCACACCCCCACCAGCGAGCCCAATGAAAATAACACTGTAAAAACTTGCTAAATGCACCGCGCGTATCCTTTTTCATTGTATTTTTTTTTAATTCAATTTCTGAAATGCACATGGGCTTAGTACGCGCACGCTATCTGCACCACCCTTTCCTGGCCCATCTGGAGGATGAACTGGGCGCAGTTCATTTTCACACCCCCTCCCCCATTTAATTCATTTCTTTTATTTTAGTTTCTTTTATATTTTCTTGCTTATTAAATAAATCATAGAAAATTGAAAAATCATTTTTTTTAATTCTTGTTTTTTCTATAGACTCATAATTTTGTGTAGAAAATTAATAAAAATAAAAATTCCATTTTATTTTAGTTAGATATTTTTTAGCATTTTTTTCATTTAAATAGCTTTTAAATAGGATTAACCTTGTACTTGATTTTGTAGAATTTGTATTAAGGTCTTCCCTTAGGCATTTTGAGCCATTCTTTTTGGCATAGTTAGATATTGAATCATAGTTCCCTCCGGATTTATTTCAATATTTTTAGGTTAAAATTGGGGTAGTTTGTTTAGGCTAGCATTAGCATAACCAAATTAGGGTTTAGGTTTAGCATAGGTGATGTAAAGCATTTCTTTTAGGAGTTTTAGCTTGATTTTTGGGTATGGGACCATAAAGATATCATGGGTAGGTGTAATAGACCCTTGTGAGTAAGCATTAGATTTTCCCCCCTTGTCTTAGCATTTTTAGAATATTTTCTGAATAGGACTGTTTGTGTGGCATGTTCTGTGCTGGGGTCATCTTTGGGGAATGGTTATGGGGCTTGGTTTTCTTTGAGGAGAATGATGAAGGAGAAGATTGAAGGTCAAGACCCAGAGGTTGATAGGTTGGAGCTTGCAAGGATGCATGGATTGAGGTCCTAGACTAGGAGCTTGTTCTCTGTTTGTGAGGTTTGAGATCCTGAAGTTTGAGGGAAATTCATGGTACTTTCCTGAGGAAGGCACTATGGAGGTCTTTCATTCTTTCTTCTCACCTCTTTCCCAAGTATCCAATGATGTTGGAGCCTTCATGTGAGTTTAGTTTCTCCTGAGGAGGAATGTAAACCTATCACAGTTGTTGAGCCACATGGGATATGATTCCTAAGTGGAGGTCCCCTAGTACTTTCCTGAGGAAGGCACTATGGGTCTGTTCACTTAGTTCTCTTAATTCATCTAGGATTTCTCAAGTATCCAATGATGTTGGAGCCTTCATGAGAGTTTAGTTTCTCCTGAGGAGGAATGTAAACCTATCACAGTAGTTGAGCCACATGGGATATGATTCCTAAGTGGAAGCCCCCTAGTACTTTCCTGAGGAAGGCACTATGGGTCTGTTCACTTAGTTCCCTTAGTTCACGTAGGATTTCTTAAGTATCCAATGATGTTGGAGCCTTCATGTGAGTTTAGTTTCTCCTGAGGAGGAATGTAAACCGATCACAGTTGTTGAGCCACATGGGATATGATTCCTGAGTATAAGCCTCCTAGTGCTTTCCTGAGGAGGGCACTATGAGTCTGCCTACTTAGCTCCCTTTCTTTGGTAAGCTTGTTTTGAAACTTGAAGACTGGGATTGATTTCTTTTGATTAGGGTTTTGCTTTAGGGCTTTGCTTAGAGATTGGTGTAGGATCTTGTTTTAGGGTTAGGATTAGGGAGAGCTTAGATGTAGATAATTTCTTTCTCAAGCATGGATGGTATTTCATTTCTTTTATCTGTATGACTGCAGTTTACTGTTTATTGCTTGATAGCATGTTGTTTATTTTTCAGTATGATTACTGTTATTTCATGACTGGCTTGAGGTCGAGACGAGCTTGTGGAGGCTGAAGCCCCACACACATTTCCTCCCTCACTTGCATTGCATGCATTTTACTATTAAGCTGATGCTTTGTCTGTTTTGGTGTATCATTGACATGATCCCTTAGGACTCTCATTTCCTTTGATAAGGATTTGATGATAGACTTTTAGGTTGAAACCTATGCATGACAACTTCTAGGAGTTCCCTGTTCAAACCTCAACCATAGGATGAATCCATGGCATGATAACAGTAGGACTTGATAGTCTCCCTCCTAGTTGGGCCTGTTCTCTTCTCATCTCAAAACAGTTTAAGATACAGTAATCATGAATGATTTCTTTCGTACGTTACGAGCCTTAAGCTATCTGAGAAAGGATTGCGGGAGAGTTTCTTTTCCACAGTCTGGATGTTTAGTATGGTACCCTTTGGGTGACATGCGACGCATTCACTCTCAGGTCATAGTCTCTAGTGCGGTTGAAATCGCAAACACAATAAAAAACACTTCTTTCAAAACAGGAAATAAACCGTTGTTTCCCGAACTACGTGAGCTCTGATCTCTCATACCTGTTGAGAGTACGTAGGCACAAGATGGCGAAGTCTTGGCGAGCTACCTTCCCCCATAACCCTTCGTAGGCCGAACTACGTTGACTCTGATTTCTCATTCTCTGATGAGAATACATAGGCATAAAGTGCGACGCTTTGCCGAGTCATTTTTCTTTTCTTTCTCAGCCAGCCTTGATAGGTAGATAGAATAAAACCAACCCGTCAGATAAACACAACAAACGTGGATCCCGTCGAGTACGACGGACGTGAGGGGTGCTAATACCTTCCTCTTGCGTAACCGACTCCCGAACCCAGACAATGGTTGCGATGACCTTGTCTTACCCTTCTTCGTCAGGTTTTTCCGATCGTTTCCTTTCCCGCTCTGAGGGATAAATAACGAAAGGTGGCGACTCTTCTGTCATGCCGACACCTTATTTTCGCGCAAGCGATAGAGCTTGAGAGCTTTATCCTTTTTGTTTTGTTGATTGTTTTAGGGTTAGGGATTAGGAAGAGTTTAGACCTAGTTAACTTCTTTCTCAAACATGGATGGTATCTTTCACCTCCATTCCTCCCTATGATTCAAAGTCCTTCCATGGTATTCACCTCTCTCCTTTGGAGGGATAAGTGATTGTACCTAGGGAGTAGAACTTTTGAGGGAACCATTCCTTTGATGTTGAACCCTTATAGGTCACCTTTGGTGGTCAATAAGCAGTTCAATATCCCCAGCTTATCCAGTAAGTGAGTTCCTCTGGTTTGAGTATCTTGCGAGATGTTGAGCTTGAGTTTGAAGATGAAGACTTCATTGAAGAGGAGGGTGAAGAGGATGAATCCTTGAGTATTGCCATTCCAGCTGAAGCTTGAAGAGCAACAACAGCAAGTTGATACTTGAAGACCCCTGAAGATTAGGTGAAGCCTGAAGGTGGAGCTGATCAAGAAGCTGCAGCTTAAAGGAGAAGATAAGTTGAAACTTATGTTGAAGGGTTGAACCTGGAAAAGCAAATTGATATTTGTCAAGAGTGATGGAAGTCTGAAGACTGAGTTGCTGTTGGAAGAGCTGACACTTGGAGTCGAGAGAGGAGTTGATCTGCTTTCTTATCTTTTTCTTTTCTGTATTGATGTGTTTTGTTTGACTTGCTTGATGCATTAGAATAAGTTCATATCTAGTTCAAGTAGAATCTAGGAGCATGATTGCACTATAGGTTGAGTTGCTCCCTCTGCTTGTATTGTTACTGTATGGCTTTGCTTGCGGGTATTCGGTAGAGCCCTGCTCCCTTGCCCATGTGGTTTGTTTGCTTGATAGCATGATTTTATTTTCTTCTGTATGATTGCAGTTTACTGTATATTGCTTGATAGCATGTTGTTTATATTTCAGTATGATTACTGTTATCCATTCTGGCTTGAGGTTGAGATGAGCTTGTGGAGGCTGATGCCCCACACACATTTCCTCCCTCACTTGCATTGCATGCATTTTACTGTTAAGATGATGCTATGTCTGTTTTGTTGTATCATTGACATGATCCTTTAGGACTCTCATTTCCTTTGATAAGGAATTGATGATAGAACTTTAGGTTGAAACCTATGCATGACAACTTCTAGGAGTTCCCTGTTCAAACCTCAACCATAGGATGAATCCATGGCATGACAACAGTAGGACTTGATAGTCTCCCTCCTAGTTGGGCCTGTTCTCTTCTCATCTCAAAACAGTTTAAGATACAGTAATCATGAATGATTTCTTTCGTACGTTACGATTCTTAAGCTATCTGAGAAAGGATTGTGGGAGAGTTTCTTTTCCACAGTCTGGATGTTTAGTATGGTACCCTTTGGGTGACATGCGACGCATTCAGTCTCAGGTCATAGTCTCTAGTGCGATTGAAATTGCAAACACAATAAAAAACACTTCTTTCATAAAAGACAAGAAACAAACCGTAGTGCCCCGAACTACGTGAGCTCTGATCTCTCATACCTGTTGAGAGTATGTAGACACAATACTGATGTATTGGCGAGCTACCTTCCCCCATAACCCGTCGTAGGTCGAACTACGTTGACTCTGATTTCTCGTTCTCTGATGAGAATACGTAGGCATAAAGCGCGATGCTTTGCCGAGTCATTTTTCTTTTCTGTTTAAGCCAGCCTTGATAGGTAGATAGATAAAACCAACCCGTCCAAGTAATCACAACAAGCGTGGATCCCGTCGAGTACGATGGACGTGAGGGGTGCTAATACCTTCCCCTTGCGTAACCGACTCCCGAACCCAGACAATGGTTGCGACGACCTTGTCTTACCCTTTTTTCGTCAGGTTTTTCAAATCGTTTCCTTTCCCGTTCTGAGGGATAAATAACGAAAGGTGGCGACTCTTCTGTTGTGCCGACACCTTATTTTCACGCAAGCGACACCTTTCGGTCTGGAGAACACAGGGGCCACTTACCAACGAGCTATGGTTACTTTGTTTCATGATATGATTCATCATGAGATTGAAGTCTATGTTGATGACATGATTGCGAAGTCCCAAACGGAGGAGGGACATCTGGTCAATTTGCTGAAGCTTTTTTAGAGGCTTAGGAAGTTCAGGTTGAGGCTGAATCCTAACAAGTTTACTTTTGGAGTACGGTCCGGAAAGTTACTGGGGTTTATCGTGAGTGAAAGAGGCATCGAGGTTGATCCTGCGAAGATTAAAGCGATACAAGAAATGCCAGTGCCGAAAACAGAAAAAGAAGTTCGTGGTTTCCTGGGCCGAATAAACTACATTGCAAGCTTTATCTCTCAGCTCACGACCACGTGTGAACCGATGTTCAAGCTTTTGAAGAAAGATCAGGCGATTATCTGGAACGAGGATTTCCAGAAGGCATTCGACAAGATAAAGCAGTATCTACAGAAACCTCCAATCTTGATACCCCCAGTGGCTGGACGACCTCTAATCATGTACTTGACAGTTCTTGAGAATAGTATGGGGTGTGTTCTCGGTCAGCACGACGAGACGGGCAGAAAGGAGCATGCCATTTACTACTTGAGTAAAAAGTTCACAGACTGTGAATCTCGTTATTCGATGCTGGAGAAGACGTGTTGTGCACTAGCCTGGGCTGCCAAACGTTTACGACAGTACATGCTCAATCACACTACCATGCTAATTTCGAAGATGGATCCGATCAAGTACGTCTTCGAGAAGCAAGCGCTATCGGGCAAGATTGCCAGATGGCAAATGGTGTTGACGGAATATGTTATCCAGTACGTTTCCCAGAAGGCCATCAAGGGAAGCGTATTGCCTGATTACCTTGCCGAACAGCCGATCGAGGATTATCAGCCGATGAAGTTTGAATTCCCTGATGAGGATATCATGTTTCTCAAAGCAAAGGATTGCGATGAACCGTTGCCCGACGAGGGTCCAGATAGGAAATCCCAGTGGAAATTGATATTTGACGGGGCGGTTAATTCTTACGGAAGTGGCATTGGGGTGATCATCACGACTCCCCACAGATCCCACATCCCGTTTACTGCGAGACTGACGTTTCCAGTCACCAATAATGAAGCGGAGTACGAAGCATGCATCATGGGTCTAGAAGAAGCGATTGATTTGAGAATCAAGAACCTAGATGTATATGGTGACTCAGCACTTGTGATTAACCAGATTAAAGGGGAGTGGGAGACTCGCCAATCGAATTTGGTGTCGTACATGAATTATGCCAGAAGGCTGCTTCTGTTCTTTGATCGAGTGGAACTCCATCATGTGCCCAGAGTATAAAATCAAATGGCTGATGCCTTAGCCACGTTGGCTTCGATGTATAAAGTCAATTTTTGGAATAAAGCTCCAAGAATTGTCCTTTCTCGTCTTGATAGACCTGCATTCGTCTTTGCGATCGAGGAAGCCGCCGACGGCAAGCCATGGTTCCACGATATCCAGACTTTCCTTATGACTAAGGAGTATCCTGCGGGTGCGTCGACCCAGGATAAGAAGACTCTGAGGAGGCTGTCTGGAAATTTTTATCTCAATCCTGATGGAGTTTTGTATAAAAGAAACCACGATGGAGTTTACTTCAGCGCCAACGCAAACAGGCTTTGTCCCTAACTGCTGGAACTGCTGTTTAACCCTACTCGATAAAACAAATCAATTTGAACCCCCGTAATCCGTATTATCCCGAACTACGTAAGCTCTGATCTCTCATACCCGTTGAGAGTACGTAGGCACAATACTAATGTATTGGCGAGCCACCTTCCCCGTAACCCGTCGTAGGCCGAACTACGTTGACTCTGATTTCTCATTCTCTGATGAGAATACGTAGGCATAAAGTGCGACGCTTTGCCGAGTCGTTTTTCTTTTCTGTTTAAGCCAGCCTTGATAGGTAGATAGATAAACCAACTCGTCCAGTAAACACAACAAGCGTGGATCTCGTCGAGTACGACGGACGTGAGGGGTGCTAATACCTTCCCCTTGCGTAACCGACTCCCGAACCCAGACAACGGTTGCGACGACCTTGTCTTACCCTTTTTCGTCAGGTTTTTCCGATCGTTTCCTTTCCCGCTCTGAGGGATAAATAACGAAAGGTGGCGACTCTTCTGTTTTGCCGGCACCTTATTTTCGCAGAAGCGACACTTAGCCACGTTGGCTTCAATGTATAAAGTCAATTTTTGGAATGAAGCTCCAAGAATTGTCCTTTCTCGTCTTGACAGACCTGCATTCGTCTTTGCGATCGAGGAAGCCTCCGACGGCAAGCCATGGTTCCATGACATCCAGACCTTCCTTATGACTAAGGAGTATCCTGCGGGAGCGTCAACCCAGGATAAGAAGACTCTGAGGAGGCTGTCTAGGAATTTTTATCTCAATCCTGATGGAGTGCTGTATAAGAGAAACCACGATCTCGTGCTACTCAGATGTGTAGATGACAAAGAGGCGAGTATGCTCATGGAAGAAGTCCATGAAGGCACATTTGGTACGCACGCCGGCGGGCATGCTATGACAAGAAAGATCCTGAGAGCAGGATACTACTGGCTGACGATGGAATTATATTGCTTTAAATTCGCGAAGAGATGTCATAAATGCCAGATTTATGCCGATAAAGTTCATGTGCCGCCGTGCCCGTTAAATGTCATGTCCTCCCCGTGGCCGTTCTCCATGTGGGGCATCAACATGATAGGCAAGATTGAGCCCACTACATCTAACGATCATCGCTTCATTCTAGTAGCTATCGACTACTTCACCAAGTGGGTGGAGGCAGCCTAATATGCTAATGTGACCAAGCAGGTAGTGGCTAAATTCATAAAGAGGGATATCATCTGTCGTTACGGAATTCCCGAGCGGATCATTACTGATAATGGTTCGAACCTGAATTACAAGATGATGAAGGAGCTGTTCCAGAGTTTCAAGATTGAACACCACAACTCATCTCCTTATCGGCCGAAGATGAATGACGCCGTTGAAGCGGCCAATAAGAACATCAAGAAGATTGTTCAGAAGATGGTTGTGACCTATAAAGATTGGCACGAGATGTTGCCATTTGCCTTGCACGGTTGTCGTACGACAGTGCGTACGTCAACCGGGGCAACTCCTTTCTCCTTAGTGTACGGTATGGAGGTTGTCTTACCGTTAGAAGTGGAGATCCCTTCTTTGCAAGTTTTGGTTGATGTGAAACTCGACGAGGCAGAATGGATTAAGAACCGACCAAACCAACTCAGCCTGATGGACGAGAAGAGGTTAGCATCGATTGCACATGGTCGTATGTACCAAAGCCGAATGAAGAAAGCTTATGATAAGAAGGTGCGTCCTAGAAGCTTTCAGACGGGTGATCTCGTCCTGAAGAAGATTCTTCCTCCACACTCCGATCACCGGGGCAAGTGGACTCCTAATTACGAAGGTCCGTACGTCGTCAGCAAGGTCTTCTCGGGAGGAGCTTTGCTGTTATCCGCGATGGATGGTGAAGATTTTGCATCCCCGGTGAACGCGGACGCACTTAAAAAATACTTTGCTTAAAAATGACCCGCTGGAAAGAAAAAGAGTATCCAGGCAAAAATGGGGCATCCCGGCGAACCATAAAAAAGGAAAAAGGTTCGGGCAAAAATTAGGGATATAAATCGAAAAATGTACACCCGCAAAGTCGAAAACCCGGAAGGGCGACTTTGGCAAAAAAGGGTATCCCGGTGAATCGAAAACCCGCAAAGGGCGGTTCAGGCAAAAGTTAGGGATTTGAAAAAGCAAATGACTGCGTTCCGCGTGTGGACTGTATTTGTTTAGTGGTTTGGAAGACCTGAGGGCCGTTTATCTGAATCAATCTCTTCTGAAGCTGAAGCGTCGGAGAAGTATCGAAGTCGAGTGGGTCATAGAGGGATCAACTCATGGTGTTCGTCTATGCCTCATTGCCGACATTTGCATATACTGATGTATATTTATGTTTTATTTTTGCGCAACTTCCTCATTCCAGGAGCTTGCATCTGTTGTAAAACATTTTTACCCATTCAGGGGTTCGTTATCAATAAAATGTATACTATTCAGCAATTCTGTTTGTCTGTTTAGCATTTATCTGTTTTGTTTGCGAAAAAGAACGCCGATGTTTTTGACAAAATGCGCATACATAAACTCACTGGCCTAGGTCACTGATTGTTGAAACAATGAATTACTAGAACATTGTCACAAGATGATAACCTTGATAGGTCCCTTTGAGAAGGGTATCTTGTCTGTTTGTTTGTGTTGGTGCAGATGTAGCATGTACCAGACAGTACGCCGTATGCGTTCCCCAAGCAGGATGATTCCTCCTTCTCCAGGAAAGTTCAGCAGTCTCTCCCCGCAGGGTCTGAACGTGAGATCGTAAGCATTGATATGTCTCCCCAAGCAGAGAAGATTCTCTCCCCAATCAGATGTATCCTGAGGGGTCACCATCTCCCCAGCTGAGTCATATACTGAAGTATGCAGCAATTGGTAGTGCAAGACTAAAGTCCCCAACGGAATTGAGATTCCCCGCAGAGTCGTACTCTCCCTAGCAAGCAGGATGATTCCTTCTTCCCCAGCCGAGTTTGCAGAACCCCAAGAGAGCCGAGTCCTTGGAAGCCGTTCGGGCCATGGGTGGTTTTCCCTAGTAGAATGTTGAATAGCTGATGCCGTCTTTCCCCGCCGGAGTCGTTATCTCCAGAAAGGTTGGTCGTGAAGGCCGTGCAGTTTACCTCCGCGATTGACATCGCCTTCCTCTGCAGGTATGGGTTCTCGTAGAGCTTCATTCCCCTACGGCAGTCAACTGAGGTTTGCTTCCCCGTGCGGAGTCCGATTGAGATTAGCGTGACTTTTCCTCCGTGGCAGGATGATTCCTTCTCTCCACCAGAGTGTTTCTTTCTCCTTGACAGGAGGATTCTCCCTTCGGCATTTATTTTGCTGACGGGATCGCAGCATTTTGCATGATTGCATAGCATTTATCATAAACGCATAGCATTTCCACCGTGTGGAACATTGCGCCATTGCCGAAGCATATGCATACTAAACATGAGCTAGGTCGTTACCGTTCTTGTTTTGCAGGTGTTCCCCCGCATAGTCGTTTGCCCAAGATGATTCTTGAATTTTTCCCCAGCAAAGTCGTTTGCTTAAGACGATTCTTAAAATCCCCAGTGAAAGCCGCCAGAGAGGGTTGCTCAAGTTGATGCTTAGAATCCCCGGCAAAGCGTTTGCTCAGGATGATTCCTGAAATCCCCAGCAGAGTTATAGGTTCAGGATGATTCTTGAAGTCCCCACGGAGTTATTTGTCCAAGATGATTCATGATGTTCTCAGCAGAGATGATTCACCCAGAATAATTTCTAGATCCCCGAAGCAGAGTTACTTGATAGTTCTCCAGAATCCCCAGCGGAGATGCATCATCCCCAGCAGGTTTCTGAACAGCGAAGTTGAAACTTCCCTCGAAGACTTGATGATTGAAGTCCAACCGTGCTAACGAAGCAGTTCTCTCAGCTGAAGCAGAGTGCCTGATGGTAGAAGTTGGATATCCCCAACTGGTTCATGATTGACCGAGAATTCTATTCCCGACTTACTGATGAAGTCCGGCTGATGCCCGAAAATTTCTTTGAATGCCCGACGGCATGATTAACGTGATTGTTGACCTGATGAGTCCCGAGGGATCTTGATGCCTGACAGCATGATCGACCATGTATCACCGGTTACCGTGTGACCAACTCTCCAGCTAGTTGTCGTGCAGCTAGTATTTCAGTGTTCGAAGATCCGTTCCCATCAGAGTACCGTGTACTTGTGCAGTTGGCAAATTTCAGGGTTTGTCGGTATTCAACCGTCTCGCACCTTGATGGGTTGAGAGTCGTTCGCTTCTCACCCAGTCAGGTTCAAGCCGTTTGAATAGGGGCAGCTGTTGCACCCCAAAATTTGACCAACATTTCTTTACCTAGCTTATGCTTCATTTCATTCACATTAGCATTATCATTTGCATTTTATTAACATGTATGCAGGAGATCAAGAGGTATGATTACCAACCAAGAGCTATACAAGACTATGAAGCTAGCCAAGAAGATTATTCAAGTGGTCAAAGGTTGATATCTTTGTCAGAGAAATTGGAAGATTCTCAGAGAGAATGGTTGAAACCAAGGTTGTGTGCCTCCTAACTTGAGAGTTGTGGGAAGACCTCAGATGATTATGAAGCCAAGAATGTGGACTTGAAGCCTTGAGAGAGCTTATGAGATGTCTGGAAAGCCATCATGAGGCTTAGATAGGTCATTGTACAAGATTAAGAAGACTCAGCCATGAGTGGTGTAATTAGGGTTTGACTGGGTCAACCCTAGGTCAACTGATGATTTGGAGAGGGTTGAGACCTAATCCAAGAGCCATGTGATTATGGATTGACACATTGAGATGTTACAAGGATGGTTCCAAGGTCAAATCATCATGATTGAATAGTTTGAGAAGTTTCAAGCTAGGGTTTCTAAGGCTTAACAGTGTAAAATCCCCTAGTTTGACCCCTATCTTCAAGGCAGTTTAGCTCAATATGTGATTGTCATCTCATCTTACCCCCAACATGAATGTTGTAGAGCTTGTTCTTAGCTTCAATTTGAGTACTAGAAGTCCTTGATAGGATTTGTAGAGCTCAAGTTATGACTTTGACAAGTTACAGGTCATCTGAGGTATGTGAATTTGGGGCCTTGAAAGTTACCCAACTTGCATCAAACTTTTGCCCAAGAAGGATGATTCCTATGAACTTTTGGTCAACATGAATGTTGTTCTGTATCTTCTTAGATTTCTAGAGAGTACTAGAAGTCCTTGATAGGATTTGTAGAACTCAAGTTATGGCTTTGACAAGTCAAGGGCATTTTGGTCATTTGGAGATTACAGGTCATTTCAACCATAAAGCCATAACTCCTATTTCCAAGCTTCAAATGGAAAAATCTTCAACATCAAACTTGTTCAAAATGATGTTTTAGGGCTAGTAAGGAGGTCATGAGATGATGGAAAGGCTTGTAGCTCAAAGTTGCAAAAATGACCTAAAATAAGGGCATAAGTTAAATAAACCAAAGTTGGAAATTGATATTTTCAACCTACACATCCAAACCATGGCATGTAATATATCATTTTGACTCTAGAAAACATTTTAAGAACATTGGTTTAGCCACATTTTTGAGTTGAGATTCAATTTATGGACTTGCTTTGAAAAGCACTTACTTGCATAGTTTGAGAGCATAGTTTGAGATTGAAATTTCATAGCTTGAGATTGAAATTTCATAGATGTGAGTTTCATAGCTTGAGATTGAGATTGAAATTTCATAGCTTGAGATTTGAGTTGGTGATCATTGAAGGAGAGAGCATAGTTTGAGATTGAAATTTCATAGCTTGCAAGTGCAATCGGTTTCACCAAATTCTCCATTTTCCTTCCATTTTCTTGATTGATACTTCTTCCATGGATGTCAAGGAGTGATTCCAGATCATTATCAAGAAGAAATGGTGGCTAAATCGTGTATGAGCAAGTGATTTTCAGCACCTCTAACTCACCATCGGGTTTCAAGATTCAAGCATTTTCAACTGGTTCTTTTGCATACAGAAGCAAGAGGAAGGTTCATTGATCGTGTCTGCAAGATTGTAGAGCTTGAATTGGAGGTTTAGGACATTTGTTCATCCAAGATTTTCAGGTTGGTAACTTTCTTCCCCTAGCATGATTTAGGTAGAATTAAAGTGAATTAAGGTGTTAGATTTATTGTAGAATGGTGTAGGATGGATTTCAGATAGTTAATTGGAGAATTAGAGACAAAATAAGTGAATTACCATTTTCGGTTGAGAATTGGATATGATGAATCTTGACGTTTCAGAGGAGACTAAGGGTATGGTTGAATTCGTGGCAAGATTTGGGATGCGTTTCATGTTATGACCACTTGCAATAGAGGCCTGTAGAGAGAACTAGGGTTGAGGAAGATGATCGGAGCTCCACCGGTGGTGGCCGGAGCTGGGCGCGAAGTTGTAGAGGTTTGGATGGAGAAGATGACTCTGGGACCGTTAGATGATGGTTGGACCTTTGACTGGGAGCATGATCCAATGGCCACGTTTTAAACTTGATTTGTGAAGGATCTGAACACATGAAACGCACTGTTTCATTTAGCAGTTGGTTTTGGGCTTAATGAATTAAGTGATATTCACACCCCCCTGATGGCCCAGACCAAAGTTTGAACTGATTCAGATTGCTATCCACACCGTGTGTTTATTATTTTAATTGGATTTTCTTTATTTTTTCATTTTGTTTATGGTTCTTGAAAAATTCATAATAAATTGAAAATTAATCCAATTAACCCCATTCTTTTTGAATTTTACTCATGATTGAGTCTATTATTTTTTAGAGAAAAAATATTTTCATTTTATGCATTTTCTTATTTAATGGGAATTTTATATTTTAATTGATATTAAAATGATTATGTTTGATACCCAATTTTGTGGAATTTAGTGTGATCACTTGGTGATGATTTTGAGCCTAATTGTTTGTGTGTGATTAGGTTAGACATGTATGATCCCATAGAATTTTTCTCACATTTTTGTGATGAAAATAGGTGTGCTTTCTAGATTGATATTTAGGTGCCTCCTTTTTAGGGTTTAGGTTTGATACCTTGTAATGTAGGTCTTAGTTCTAGGTCCAATTTGATGATTTGATCTCTGGAATTAATATGGTAGAGTCATGATTGACCTAGGTCCCCATAGTAATTTTTGTAAGATTTTACAATTGGTTTTAGTATTTTAGTTAGGACTAACTTTAGTACTAGGTTTTAGGTGATCCTAATTTACTAATCCAACTAGTTTAACTTCCTTAGTCCCCTTAGATTAGGGTTTTTGCTTGGTTTGAATTTGGTTGAGATTGAAGACAAGTTGAAGACAAGGTGAGGATGCTTGAAGTTGCTGGGAGTTTTGGATTTGTTGGTGCCTGAAGGTGTCTGATGAAGATTAGGAGATAGGACATAGGGAGAGCCTTGTAGTTAGAATGATTTCTTTCACAAATATGGAAAGCATCTTGTGCTTCCATTCCTCCCAATGACTGAAAGTCCTTCTCAGATATTCACATCCCTCCTTTGGAAGGATGAGTGGCTTTATCTGGGAAGTAGAACTTTGAGGGAACCAGTCTCTCATAATGATGAACCCTTACAGGCTTCCTTTGGTTGTCAGTAAGCAGTTTATCATTTCCACTCATCCTGTTAAATCAATTATCTTCTGGTTTGAGTATCTTGAAAGATGTTGGGCTTGAGTTTGAAGGTGAGGACTTCTTTGAAGAGTGTGGAAGAGGATGATTCCTTGAGCATTGCCATTGCAGCTGAAGCTTGAAGAGCAAGAAGAACAAGTTGATACTTGAAGATTCAATTGGAGATTGAATGAAGAGATGAGGCTTGAGAAAGAAGTGAATAGTGAAGGTGACACTTCTAAGTGATTAAAGATTACCCTGAGAAGCTGAAGCTTGTAGGAGATGAAGACCAAGTTGATACTGGTAAAGCAAAGAGAGCTTGAGAAGCTTGAAGACTGAGTTGATACTTATGAGGAGAATTCAATTGAGATTGAGTGTAGAGCTGAGGCTTGAGGAATAGAGGATGGGTTGATACTTACATTGATGCTTGGAGAGCCTGAAGGAATCAAGTTGATACTTGTAGTTAAGAGTGAAGCCTGAGGGTGGAGTTGACTGAAGAGCTGAAGCTTGAAGAAGAAGATTAAGTTGAAACTTATGTGGATGGGTTGAAACCTGGAAAAGCAAGTTGATACTTGCCAGTGAAGCTGATATCCTTGATGGGTGGTTGAAGTCTGAAGACTGGATTGCTGTCAGAAGAGCTGAAGCTTGAATTGGAAGTGGGGAGCTGTTAATCTGTTTCTTTCTTGTCTGTTTTCTTTTTTGTATTGCTGTGATTTGTTTGACTTGCTTGATGCATTAGAATAAGTCCATATCTAGACTGAATTTAATCTAGGAGCATGATTGCACTAGAGGTTGAGTTGTTCCCTCTGCTTGTATTGTTACTGTATGGCTTTGCTTGCGGGTATTCGGTAGAGCCCTGCTCCCTTGCCCATGTGGTTTATTTTGCTTGATAGCATGTCATTTCTTCTGTATGATTGTTGTTGTTATTCTATTTTGCTTGATAGCATTTTATTCTTCCCCTGTATGATTACAGTTATTCATGTCTGGCTTGAGGTTGAGATGAGCTTGTGGAGGCTGCTGCCCCACACACACTTCCTCCCTCACTTGCATTGCATGCATTTTACAGTCGTTTACTGTTTACTGTTTAAGCTGATGCTTTACCTGTTTCCGTTTATCATTGACATGATCCCTTAGGACTCTCATTTCCTTTGATAAGGAAGTGATGATAGAACTTTAGGTTGAAACCTATGCATGATAACTTCTAGGAGATCCCTGTTCAAACCTCAACTATAGGATGAATCCTTGGCATGACAACAGTAGGACTTGATAGTCTCCCCGTAGTTGAGCCTGTTCTCTCTTCTCATCTCAAAACGGCTTAAGATACAGTAATCATGAATGATTTCTTTCGTATATTACGAGCCTTAAGCTATCCGAGAAAGGATTGTTGGAGAGCTTCTTTTCAACAGTCTGGATGGTTAGTATGGCACCCTTTGGGTGACATACGGCGCATTCACTCGCAGGTCATAGTCTTTAGTGCGATTGAAATTGCAAACACAATAAAAAACACTTCTTTCGTAAACGACAGAAAACAAACTTCAAACCTTTTTGCCCCGTGGGCCCATAATTCAAAGGAAGCTTTTCTGAAGAAAAGAGTGTCGTTAAACTTCAGCGCCAACGCAAACAGGCTTTGCCCCTAACTGCTGGAACTGCTGTTTAACCCTACTCGATAAAACAGATGAATCTGAACCCCCGTAATCCGTAGTATCCCGAACTACGTAAGCTCTGATCTCTCATGCCCGTTGAGAGTACGTAGGCACAATACTGACGTATTGGCGAGCCACCTTCCCCGTAACCCGTAGTAGGTCGAACTACGTTGACTCTGATTTCTCATTCTCTGATGAGAATACGTAGGCATAAAGCACGACGCTTTACCGAGTCATTTTTCTTTTCTGTTTAAGCCAGCCTTGATAGGTAGATAGATAAACCAACTCGTCTAGTAAACACAACAAGCGTGGATCCCGTCGAGTACGACGGACGTGAGGGGTGCTAATACCTTCCCCTCGCGTAACCCACTCCCGAACCCAGACAACGGTTGCGATGACCTTGTCTTATACCTTTTCGTCAGGTTTTTCCGATCGTTTCCTTTCCCATTCTGAGGGATAAATAACGAAAGGTGGCGACTCTTCTGTTTTGCCGGCACCTTATTTTCGCGGAAGCGACAGGGTGCATATTATCCCTCGGGTATCCAA
The DNA here is from genome assembly GCA_963859935.3 of Lathyrus sativus. Lineage (NCBI taxonomy): Eukaryota > Viridiplantae > Streptophyta > Magnoliopsida > Fabales > Fabaceae > Lathyrus > Lathyrus sativus. Next base: position 458,852,934 of record OZ012735.1, on the reverse strand, counting down.
CTTCATGAATGCCTTCTTTGGCAGTACATTAAGCGAGGATCCCGTGTCAACCAGCATGTGCGACATCACAGCCCCTCTACATTCAATCGAGATATGCAACATGATTATGATTCTGTCCCTTAGGCATCAAATCCAAATCAGTAAATCCCAGCCCGTTACCCACATTAACATGTGCCACTACTCCTTCGAGTTGATTCACAGATATCTCCTGTGGCACATAGGTTGTATTCAAGATTCTTAGGAGAGCATTTATGTGTGCCTCGGAGTACAACAACAGTGATAAAATGGAGATCTTTGACGTAGTTTGCTGTAAGTGATCCACAATCTTGTAGTCACTCATCCTTATCAGGCGCATAAACTCTTCCGCGTCCTTCAGCAATGTTTCCTTCTTACCAGCCTAAGAACTCTCTTCAGCTACCACCTTCTGTTTACTGTTATCGGACCTCTCAACATTTACTTCAGGAGGTGAAAATACTCTCCCACTTCAGGTCATCCCACTAGCTCCTACCAGATTGTCAATTGAATCCAAAGGCGAACTTTTCAGTTCTTGCTTCTGCCCGTTGCAATAGACCTAGGCCCCATGGTTCCAAGGGATCTCCTTGGAGCTCTCGTAGGGTATAGGTCACACCTTTGTAATTATGATAGTGGGTGGCCTTGGAGGCACATAAATATTAATCGTCTTGTAAGGGATGGAGATGGTGGCCACCTCATCCTTCTCTTCACCGATTATCTTTTCGTCGTTCATCTCTTGGATCCTATCAAACTGCAGTATACCTTCATCCATCATACGCCGCACATGGTTCTTCAGACTTCTACATCCCTCAGGACAAGCTACACAATCTTCACAATCTCTCCCACAGCCAGGGAACACTCCACCTTCCAACAACTTTCTCTTTATAAAGCTCAATGGGGTTTTCAGATCCTCCACGTCAGACACCAAATTCAAGCCTTCTTCACCGACAATAGCATTCACGCCAGCCCCTCCATGATTTGGCATGGGATTCTGGACAACATTGGGCACATCATGAATAAAGTTGATAGCCTTGTCGTCGATAAGGTCTTGTACGTTATGCTTGAAGGATTTGCAATTGTCAATGTGATGGCCAGGAGCGCCAGAGTGGAAGTCACATCGAGCATTAGCATCATATCCTGGTGGTGGTGGGCCTGTTAACGGTGCCAATGTCCTTTTCTGGACCAATTGTAGCTGCATCAAATGTTGTAGTAACTATGTGTAAGGCATTGGCGGTGCGTCTAAAGTGCCTATTCACAGTCCTTTTGCGATCCTAAAATTGTTTCGGCACGTAGTTCTGTTGCTGTTGTGGTTGCTGACGTGGTTGCTGATGCTGAGGTGGTACTTTCGCGATGGAAATACTAGCCACTTGTGGTTGTTGTTGATAGTATGGTTGTTGACGCTGATTCTGATTTCTATTCCGATTCTTAAAACTAGACACTGCATTTGTCTCATTCACGCATCCAGCAGAGCGAAGCAGCGCTCCCTTCTTTTCGGCGGCATCCTTCCGCATTGGCGGCGAGTGGAGTGCCACAATCCCATTAATAATTTTTGATCTACATAATCCAAAGCCCATAGCACTGGCGACGTCTCCGGCATAAATGCAAGGAGGATGTATAGCTGATATAGGATCTTGTGGAACAGGATTTGATTCTGCAAGCGGTTCAGTACGAACGAAGAAATTTCGAACAAAAGGATCGGAACTCGCTGATAGGAAAGGAGAGAAAAACAAAGCAATGCCAAGAGCTCCGTCAATCCGCTGTTCATCGATAGACGAAGCTCTCTCTTTATCATATCGTGCCAGATGCAACAAAGGATGCGTCCTTCTTTTTCCTTCTCGCGAACCACAGGAGCGCCTAGCACCCAGAGGAGCAAAGCTAATTATCCTTTCAGGGTAAAGCGGCACATAAAAAAGGGCTGGCCCGTCAAACGTCCGGTTCCTTCGCGAACGAAGTTCAGAATCAACAAGGGTTCGTAGAACGAAGGGAGTGTACAACTGGGGCGCAGCCCCAGTTTTTTGTTCGTAACGAGGGAGAGATAGAATGGAGTTCTTCACGAAGTTCGAGACAAAGTAATACAAAACTTCTCTATGGCCTCCTCGTTTTGAGACATTATGGCTTTGGGGTCGACCCTGGTAACAAAGAAGGAATCCATAAAAACGTGGGATCCGACACCATGATAAAATACTACCCTCATGATTAGACCATGTCCCTGAGATTTGATAAAAGAAAGGTGCATTAGCGGTTAATACGATCGATCAAGTCATTCAGTAAAGTCTCTTCGCGTTGTGTTTATGTAATTCTATTAGAGCGGGTAGTTGATATTGCTCCCGATAAATTCTTTCCTTTTTCGTTTGTGCCAAAGTTCTTTCTACCACCTCCAGATGAGGTCCCTTCCCCTGCTTGTATCTTCCCCAACTTAATCCCATTTTCGACCCTTTCGCTGGTAATGATCAAATACGAAAAACTGCCAGACATGTTGCCTACTAACTTCTCGTAGTAAACTCTGGGCAACATAGCCACAAACAAGTCAATAAGTTTTCTCTCCACCATGGGAGGTTGAACCCTTGCAGAAAGTTCACGCCGTCTCTGGGCGTACTCCTTAAAACATTCATTATTCCTCTGAGATAAGTTCTACAACTGTACTTGGTTCGGCGCCAAGTCACTGTTATACTGGTAGTGTTTGACAAAAGCCTCTGCTAAATCCCTCCAACTCCTGATGTTAACCGGCTCTAAGCCCATGTACCACTCTAGGGATGACCCTGATAGACTATCTTGGAAAAATGCATAAGTAACTTCTCATCATCGGAGTAAGCTAACATTTTTCTGTATTAAGAGCGAAGGTGTACCCTTGGAGGAATCCTCAGTCTTGGAATCAGTCCTAGATTCGACATGTCAAGACCTATAGAGTTCTGATTGTAATCCTGCCCCAAGGTCTCCCATGGAGAAGACGTCGTCTTTCTCGTCTTGTTCCCACTGGGGACCATTGTTACCAGGTACAGCGCCCGCCGCACTTGGGATGTGAATTCTGGTCTGATTACCTCCGCCTGGGGGAATAACAGTTGTTGGGATGGCAGTTACATGAGGAATGCCATCGTCTGTCGTTGGAGGGATAGCAGCAGTCCCACCGTGCAGAACTCCGTGTTCGTCAACCCTTGCTACCAGAGGCTGGACCAGCATCCTCAATTGTTCTTAGCCATTGGCGACCCCTTGCATCATGTCTATAAACTGGGCCATACGATCGCGGAACTCCTGAAGCTCATTCTGAATATGGTCCATAGCTCTTTGTTGATTTCCCCACGTAGAGTAGCAATGAATTGCCTGGTCTTCAATCCTGAAACAAACTAGTGGCAAACCACAGGAAGACGTAAAGTTAACAGAAATGGAACACCTGCAATGCAAATGAAGAATGATGCAAAATGCAGACATGCAAATGTATTTCAGGGAAGTTTCTCCCCTTAATTCTTGTTCCACGATCATGGTAGGAGAATGAAAACCACAGAGATAGCCAGAGAATCTTCTCATAAATAAAATGAGCCATAGAGTATCAGCATACATCATTAAAGAAATACAATAAAGACAACACGACCCCATCCAACAACCTTGGTGATGGTCGGAAATACAAAATAACAACAATCAAAAGAGAAAGTGCATCAAGTACGGAGTCGAGTCCGGAACTCCCCTAACAGCTCCTTTGTATCTGAATGATCAGGTCTGTCAATCAATCCTTGAATGAGAAAATCCCTCTTGTTGATAGTGGTTTGCAAAGAAAAGATGCATACATAAAGAAAAGAGGGAGGAAAAAGTGTGGGGTGTTGCACCCCAAAATTTGCCCAACATTTCTTTACCTAGCTTGTGTTTCGTTTCATTTAACATAACATTACCATATGCATTGCATTGACATGTATGCAGGAGGTCAAGGGCTATCATAGAGTACAAAGCTAACCAAGAGATTTTATTCAAGCATCAGAGGTTCTGGCGTTTATTTTGCCCAACGGTTGAGCGGCCGATTTCATTTTGTTTGCATGCATTTTCTCTACAGGAAGCAACATTCAGGAGTATCCTAAGCATTTTCATGATCATAATATTCAACAACAAGTTTCAGAAGCTTAACAGGGCTCCGAACGGTTGAGAACGGGCAAACAGGCAGATTTCCCACCAAAAGGCGCCAAATTCAAATTTTTGAATGTGTTAATCGGTTAACACATATGGTTAACCGATTAACCATTGAAAAATAGTCCAGATTTGCAAGTTTTAACAGTGTTAATCGATTAACCTATATGGTTAACCGATTAACCAAAGCAGATTTTGCCTTGCACGTGAGATTTCAAGCAATTTCTATTTGGAGTCCAATTTTGATCATTTGGAAGGTTCCATTTTGCATTTTAGAAGGATCTAGAACCTTCTCAAGTTGGTTATTTCAGTTTCCCGCCAAAACCCCATACCACATTCCAATCCTATTTTTCCAATCCAACTTCCAAGCCTTGCTTTGGATCCGAACCAAGAGTATATTTAAATGATTTACTCCAAACCTCACAAGCTAATCTTCATAATTCCCTTTCATCTTCATAATTCTCTCTCAATTCTCTCTCAATTTTTCAACCTCACAAAACTCACACAAAGCTCTTCTCATTGAAATCATTGTTTCTTCATTGGAATCCTTGATTTCTAAGAGCTGAACCTTCATCAATTCACTCCATTAATTTCATTTCATCATCCAATTTTCGTGCACAAGCAGATCTGAATTTTGAAGTGTTCTTGGAAGTGATTATTTGGCTTATTTTGAGTTGTTCTTGGTGGATCTTCATTGCTACTACAAGAATTGGTGTGGATCTTGAAGTTTTCCAGGTTTCTTTGCTTGGATCTTCTCAATTACAGTTAGATCAACAATTACCGAATCAATCCTCCGATTCGTAGGTTGGAATTCTGATCCGATTTAATTTCGAACTTACTTGCATGTTCATAATGTTGATCTTTACATTTGATTGAATTGTGGTTGATTTGATCTCCTTGATCCATGATCATGTTGCTTTACCATGTCTACATGCTAATCATATCACTATTTGCTGAGGTAATTTCGTGCATAATTGATTATGTGAGCATTGGTATGTTTGGAGATGTAATAAGCTGTTGAAAAGTGATTCTGTTGCTGTTTTTCTGCTTCTGGTGCAGTGTTAATCAGTTAATCTATATGGTTAATCGATTAACCAACTCAAATATTCAAAAATTTCAACGTTTTTAAGCGGTTAACCGATTAACCTATGGTGTTAATCGATTAACACTGTGCTGGCAGGCCTGTTTTGCTGTTTTTATGCTTATTCTCGTGTCGTTTCACTTCGAATCTTCATAGATCAATATGATGCATTAAGAATGAAATGTTTTGGATGTTTGCCACTGTTCTTGATTGTTTAATCATGATTCCTTCGACACGCATTTTCGTTTCCCACTCGGATGCATACTTTCGTAGTTACGATTTGAAGTGATACGAGATGTTTATTTGCTAATTGATACCTCTATTCGATGATTTTAGTGTGATCACTTGGTGATGATTTTTGGCTTGATTTTTTGTGTGTGATTAGCTTAGATATTCATGCTCCCATAGTATTTTTCTCACATTTTTTTGATGAAATTAGGTGTTGTTTTTAAGTTGAAACTTTAGGTGCACTAGTTTTAGGGTTTAACCTTAGTACCTCATGATTGAGGATTTATTTCTAGAATTTGGTGGATGATTCAACCTCTGATTTTTGTAGGGTAGATTAATGATTGAATTAGGGTCCCTTAGGAATTTTTGTAGGAATTTACAATGTAGTTTACTATTTTTGTTAGATTTTAGTTTAGATGCTAACTTTAGATGATTCTAAGGCACTAATTCAACTAGATTGACTTCTTTAGTTCCCTTAGATTAGGGTTTTGCTTTGCTTGTTCTTAGGTGATGATGAAGACAAGTTGAAGATGCATTGGATTGCTTGAAGAGGCTTGGATTTGAATATCTTCCCTTCTTGTGGTGTAGTTTTGATTAGGTTAAGATTAGGGTTTTGTAGGCAGAGCTTCTAGATAGTTCTCTTCCTTCATAAACATGGAATATGTTGATCAATTCCATTCTTCCCTATGATGCAAGGTCCCTTTGTAAAGGACTCATCCCTCCTTTGGTAGGATGTGTGGCTCTTTGCAAATTGGTAGAACCTTTGAGGGTCCCTTTCTCTGATGACAGGATGCTCAGTGGTGACCTTTGGTCTTCACTCTGCTACCAATCATCCCAACTTTGCTCTTGATAGATGAATCTTTCTCCCTTGTTAGAGGATGGAGTTCCTTGCTTGAATAAGATTGAAGGATGGAGTTGATACTTCTTTGTGTTTGAAGACTATTCTGAGAGGCTTAAGCTTGTAGATGGAGAGGACCAAGTTGATACTGGTAAAGCAAAGAGAGCTGAGGCTTGAAGAGGGAAGGAACAAGTTGATACTTGCTATTTGAATTGAAGCCTGAAGGTGGGGTTCACTTTGGAGCTGAAGCTTGAGGAGGATGAAGAACAAGTTGATACTTGTGTTTGATGGGTTGAAACCTTGGAGAAGCAAGTTGATACTTGTCATTGAAGATGCTAGTCTTGAAGGGTGGTTGAAGTCTGAAGACTGAACTGATGTCTGAGGAGCTGAAGCTTGAAGTTGAGGTAGAGAGAATAAGTTGAAACTTATGTTGATGGGTTGAAACCCTGGAGAAGCAAGTTGATACTTGTCATGAAAGATGATAGCCCTGAAGAGCTGCTGAAGATTGATGGTTGGACTGCTGTTAAGTTGGTTTAGCTGTGGAAGCTGTTGATCTGCTTTCTTTCCTGCCTGTTTTCTTTCTGTGCAACTGTATTGATGTGACTTGTTTTATTTGCTTGATGCATTAGAATAAGTTCATATCTAGACTGACTTTAAGCTAGGAGCATGATTGCACTAGAGGTTGAGTTGCTCCCTCTGCTTGTATTTTTACTGTATGGCTTTGCTTGCGGGTATTCGATAGAGCCCTGCTCCCTTGCCCATGTGGTTTATATCTTGCTTGATAGCATTTTATTTCTCCTGTAAGATTACAGTTACTTGTGTTTGCTTGATAGCATGTTATTTTCTGTATGATTACAGTTATCTTATATTCTGCTTGATAGCATGTTTCTTCTGTATGATTGCAGTTACTCATATCTGGCTTGAGGTTGAGATGAGCTTGTGGAGGTTGCTGCCCCACACACATTTCCTCCCTCACTTGCATAGCATGCATTTTACAGTCGTTTACTGTTTACTGTTTCAGCTGATGCTTTATCTGTTTCTGCTTATCATTGACATGATCCCCTAGGAATCTCACTTCCTTTGATAAGGAAGTGATGATAGAACTTTAGGTTGAAACCTATGCATGATAGCTTCTAGGGGTTCCCTGTTTCAAACCTCAACCATAGGATGAATCCTTGGCATGACAACATTAGGACTTGATAGTCTCCCTTTAGTTTAGCCCCTTCTCTTCTCTTCTCAAAACCAATGAAAATACACTAATAAAGGTTAACTGACGTCGTACGTTACGAGCCTTAAGCTGTCTGAGAAAGGATTGTTAGAGAGTTTCTTTTCAACAGTCTGAATGCTTAGTATGGTACCCTTTGGGTGACATGCGACGCATTCATTCTCAGGTCATAGTCTTTAGTGCGATTGAAATTGCAAACATCCATAAAAAACAGTTCTTTCGTAAAAGACAGAAAACAAACTTCAAACCTTTTTGCCCCGTGGGCCCATAATTCAAAGGAAGCTTTTCTGAAGAAAAGAGTGTCGTTAACTCCTAGTTCTACCGCAAACAGGCTTTGTCCCTAACTGCTGGAACTATTTGTTAACCCTACTCGATAAAACAGATGAATCTGAATTCCCGTAATCCATGTTATCCCGAACTACGTAAGCTCTGATCTCTCATATCTGTTGAGAGTACGTAGGCACAATACTGATGTATTGGCGAGCCACCTTCCCCGTAACCCGTAGTTAGGCGAACTACGTTGACTCTGATTTCTCATTATCCGATGAGAATACGTAGGCATAAAGTGCGACACTTTGCCGAGTCATTTTCTTTTCTTTTTAAAGCCAGCCTCGATAGGTAGATAGATAAACCAAATCGTCCAGTAAACACAACAAGTGTGGATCCCGTCGAGTGCGACGGACGTGAGGGGTTCTAATACCTTCCCCTTGCGTAACCGACTCCCGAACCCAGACAATGGTTGCGATGACCTTGTCTTATACCTTTTCGTCAGGTTTTTCCGATCATTTCCTTTCCCGCTCTGAGGGATAAATAACGAAAGGTGGCGACTCTTCTGTTTTGCCGGCACCTTATTTTCGCGGTAGCGACATGGGGCATCCACCACCACAAGCACATCTCAACCAAAAATTCTTAAGATTTACACAAAGCAATGCAGACAAAACAATGCAAACAACAATGCAAAACAAAGACAAATGTCCATGGCAAGCTCAAAGCATAAATGATAACACCAAATCAACATGGATAAGTGGTAAACCACACGGGGCAGAAGTAAAACTCAAAGGAAAAGATTCAAATTCAAGTAACAAACAAGAAGCAAAGCACAAGCACAATCACATGAAGTGAAGGAACCAAAGCCCTAACACAATCTCAACACTTAAACAAGTGGAGAAACATGATTCAAAAGTGACTTGTCATGCAAATTACAGATACTCTTGACCTCTAACAAGCAAGACAACACCTCAATCCTGTCAACATGAGCTAACAAGGCTTAAGAGGTGCTCAAGGTATCACTCATGATTATATCCCAAAGATTAGGTCAAAACTAGCATGTGTAAACAGCTCTTTAAAAGGACTTAACTTGCAAAAATCACCAAAAATGGAAGTATTTCTCAATAAATACCAAATAAATTACACAAAGTAGCCGAGATCAATGGCTAATAGAAGCTGAAGTCTCAAAAATAAACTCACTTCAAGGCATCACCTACCAATTTCATTGTTAGAGGTGTGTTGCACCCCAAAATTTGACCAACATTTATTTATCCATCAAGAGTTGTATGAGACTATGAAGCTAGCCAAGGAGGTTATTTCAGTGTTCAAAGGTTGATACCTTTATCAGAGAACCCAAGCGATCCTCAGAGAAATTGGTTGAAACCAAAGTTGTGTGCCTCATGACTTGAAAGTTGTGGGTGCTTCTCAGATGATTCTGAGACTATGAGGATAGACTTGAAGCTTTTAGAAAGCTTATGAGATGTCTTGAAAGCCATCATGAAGCCTAGAGAGGTCATTGTACAAGAATTCAGAAGATTCAGCCATGAGTGGTGGAATTAGGGTTTGACTGGGTCAACTGATGATTTGGAGAGGGTTGAGACCTAATCCAAGAGCCATGTGATCATGGAATGATGCATTGAAGTGTTATAAGGATGATTCCTAGACCAACTCATCATGATTGAGGAGTTTGAGAAGTTTCAAGCTAAGGTTTCTAAGGATTGACAGTGTAAAATCCCCTAGTTTGATCCCTATCTTCAAGACAGTTTTACCTCAATATGTGATTGTCACATCATCTTCCCCACAACATGAATGTTGTAGAGCTTGTTCTTAGATTTAATTTGAGTAGTGGAAGTCCTTTATAGGATTTGTGGAGCTCAAGTTATGGTTTTGACAAATTACAGGTCATCTGAGGTATGTGAATCTGGGTCCTTGAAAGTCACCCAACTTGCAGACAACGTTTGCCCTAGTAGGATGCTTCCTATGAATTATTGGTCAACATGAATGTTGAAGAGCACCTTCCTAGATTTCTTTAGATTACTAGAAGTCCTTGATAGGATTTGTAGAACTCAACTTATGGCTTTGGCAAGCCAAGGGCATTTTGGTCATTTGGAAGTTATAGGTCATTTCAAGCATAAGGCCATATCTCCTACTTCCAAGCTTCAAATGGAAAAATATTCAACATCAAACTTGCTTAGAATGATGTTTTAAGGCTAGTAGGGAGGTCATGAGATGTTGAAAAGGCTCATATCAAAAAGTGATAAAAATGGCCTAAAAATGAGGCATAAGTTAATTCAAGTGAATTTGAAAAATGGAAATCCCAAGTTACAAGTCCAAACCATGTCATGTAATAGGTCATTTTGACTCCAAATGACATTCTAAGAACAATGGTTCAGCCACAATTTTGATTTGAGGCTTGCATCATAGGGCTGCTTTGGAATTTGATTACTTGCATCTTAGGGTACCAAACCAAAACTCAAAATAACTCAACAAACAAGGAAGATATGCATTGTAACTTGCCCTAGATCTCATGTAAGGAGAATTTCAAATCAGAAACCAAGGTTGCAAGGCATTTGGCATGAGATACCATGTGGGGAGAATGTGAATTCAAAAATACCATGACATGAAAAGATGAATTTCTCATTGGATTGTTCTAGGGAGTTCTAGACTGTTCTAAACAATTCTATATAACCATTGCAACTTGCTCAAATGCAAGGTTGGTGTTAATTGGTGTAGAGAAGAGAGGGGGAAATCCAAAAGCTTCCATTGCAAGTCATATTCAATCTCTCCATTTTTCTTCATTGCCATCCCATTTTTCTTCACAAACCTTCTCCATAGATCCTTCTGAGTGTATTCATACTGAGTTGAAGCTCCATTGATGGAGAATTTAAGGTGTTCACATTGGATTTGCAAAGAAGCAATTGTCATTGGATCTTGAAGTACAAGCTTGCTACATCCAATCTTTTGCATACATAAGAGTTTTCATCATCCAAGGAGTGTTCTTGAAGAGTTTCAAGCCTTGAAAGCAAGGATTTCATCACCTACCATAGCAAGAGGCCAGGTTTGCAAAATCCCTTTCACCTCATAATCTAGGCATGGTTAGGTTAATTTATTAGTTTAGAATTGTTAGAGACAATTAGGTGATCATTTCTGATGAGTTTAGGTGTGATTGGTGAAGTTTCATTCATGGATGCCATTTCTTGATGGAGTGAGAACTAGTGATATAATGAGTTACAATGCAAGATTATTAGCTGGTTTTGATTAGGATAATGCAAGGATCATTTTGATATAAAGGAATCTAAGTTTTGTTGAGGTCGAAGATTGATGACATTTTGAGATTAGGTTGGAGTTTCATGATCGGGTTACATGATAGAGATTGTTTCAATGAAATCCAAGACCATAGGCGTGATCAGGGTGAAATTCTGAGCAACTTAGGGTTTTACATCTTGGAAATTGATGGAGGAATGAGAGAGAACGAGTTGATGGAAGTTGTTGCATGGAAGCTGCGTTTTCATGGGAGTTGCAAAAACCCTAGCTGCGTGAGGTTGAAGATGAGCCACGTCCGTTGGATGAGCGCGCTGACCTTGACTTGGGACCTAATCTAACGCTCCAAATTTAATTTGAATTTTGCAGGGAGTCAGCAGCTTGAAACGCTGCGTTTCATTAAAGCGTGGCATTCTGGGCTTAGTGAATCAATGCTATACCCACCCCTCTTCGTGGCCCAACTCCAATTTGAATTGAATTCTGTTTCTATTCGCACCGCGCTTTTTTTATTTTCCTTATGTTTTAATTGTTTTTTTTTATTAAATGCTGGGCTTAGGCGCTTTACTTTTCAGACCCCCCAGTCTGGGCCCAATCATTTTATAACTGCAGTATCTTACTTGTCACACCCCATCTCATCTTTATCATTTTATTTTTCCCCATTTTTTCTCATACTTTGAAAAATCATATTAAATTGAAAAATCAATATTTTTTAATGGGAGTTTTTTCTCCCTTTTCATATTTTTGTCTAGAAAAATATAAAATAAAAACATTTTTCATCTCATGAATTTTAATATTTTTTGCATATTTTCTTCTTTAATTGCTTCTTAATTCTTTTATATTGATATGTGATTTTGTAGAATTTAGTTTAGGTAGCTCCCTTAATATTTTTAGGTCAATCTTTTTAGGATAATTAGATATATGTTTTAGGTTCCCCCTGGATTAATTCCATATTTTTGTGATGATTTTTAGGATAGTTTTGAGTAGATAATTCTAGGTTGTGTAGAATTAGGTTAAACTTCAACATAGGTCCATAATAACTTTAGATTTTGGGCTTTTAGGACAATTTAGACTATGGGGCATATATGGGTGTTAAGGGTAGGTATGTAGGATCCCTTAGAAATTATATTAGGATTTAATATAATAGTATGCTATTTTTAGTTGATTTTTGTATTGGTTGATTGTTTGTGTTGCCTTTAGGGCATGTTTGTTTGTTTGCTTTGCTTTATGGGCTTGGAAAGCTTGGTATCTCATTGTGGAGCATTGAGGAGCATAGTATAAGACTTGAAGATGCATTGAGGAGCTTGAGAGCTTTGTCTTATTTTCTTTTGTTATTGTTTTAGGGTTAGGAATTAGGAAGAGTTTAGATGTAGACAACTTCTTTCTCAAACATGGATGGTATCATTCACCTCCATTCCTCCCTATGATTCAAAGTCCTTCCATGGTATACACCTCTCTCCTTTGGAGGGATAAGTGATATACCTAGGAAGTAGAAATTTTGAGGGAACCATTGCTTTGATGTTGAACCCTTATAGGTCACCTTTGGTGGTCAATAGGCAGTTCAATATCCCCCAGCTTATCCAGTAAGTGATTTTTCTCTGGTTTGATTGCTTAAGCTTGAGCTTGAAGATGAAGACTTCATTGAAGAGTATTAAAGAGGATGAATCCTTGAGTATTGCCATTCCAGCTGAATCTTGAAGAGCAACAAGAGCAAGTTGATACTTGAAGACCCCTGAAGATTAGGTGAAGCCTGAAGGTGGAGCTGATCAAGAAGCTGAAGCTTAAGGGAGAGGATAAGTTGAAACTTATGTTGTAGGGTTGAAACCTGGAAAAGCAATTGATATTTGACAAAAGTGATGGAGGTCTGAAGATTGAGTGGCTGTCAGAAGAGCTGAAGCTTGAAGATGAGAGGGGAGTTGATCTGCTTTCTTTTCTGCTTTTCTTTTCTGTATTGCTGTGTTTTGTTTGACTTGTTTGATGCATTAGAATAAGTTCATATCTAGAATAAGTAGAATCTAGGAGCATGATTGCACTAGAGGTTGAGTTGCTCCCTCTGCTTGTATTGTTACTGTGTGGCTTTGCTTGCGGGTATTCGGTAGAGCCCAGCTCCCTTTCCCATGTGGTTTGTTTGCCTGATGGCATTTCATTTCATTTTATCTGTATGATTGCAGTTTACTGTTTATTGCTTGATAGCATGTTGTTTATATTTCAGTATGATTACTGTTATTCATTCTGGCTTGAGGTTGAGATGAGCTTATGGAGGCTGAAGCCCCACACATATTTCCTCCCTCACTTGCATTGCATGCATTTTACTGTTAAGCTGATGCTTTGTCTGTTTTGGTGTATCATTGACATGATCCCTTAGGACTCTCATTTCCTTTGATAAGGATTTGATGATAGAATTTTAGGTTGAAACCTATGCATGACAACTTCTAGGAGTTCCCTGTTCAAACCTCAACCATAGGATGAATCCATGGCATGATAATAGTAGGACTTGATAGTCTCCCTCCTAGTTGGGTCTGTTCTCTTCTCATCTCAAAACAGTTTAAGATACAGTAATCATGAATGATTTCTTTCGTACGTTACGAGCCTTAAGCTATCTGAGAAAGGATTGTGGGAGAGTTTCTTTTCCACAGTCTGGATGTTTAGTATGGTACCCTTTGGGTGACATGCGACGCATTCACTCTCAGGTCATAGTCTCTAGTGCGGTTGAAATCGCAAACACAATAAAAAACACTTCTTTCGTAAAAGATAGGAAATAAACCGTAGTTTCCCGAACTACGTGAGCTCTGATCTCTCATGCCTGTTGAGAGTACGTAGGCACAAGATGGCGATGTCTTGGCAAGCTACCTTCCCCCATAACCCTTCGTAGGCCGAACTACGTTGACTCTGATTTCTCATTCTCTGATGAGAATACGTAGGCATAAAGCGCGATGCTTTGCCGAGTCATTTTTCTTTTTCAGCCAGCCTTGATAGGTAGATAGAATAAAACCAACCCGTCCAAGTAAACACAACAAGCGAGGATCCCGTCGAGTACGACAAACGTGAGGGGTGCTAATACCTTCCCCTTGCGTAACCGACTCCCGAACCCAGACAACGGTTGCGATGACCTTGTCTTACCCTTTTTCGTCAGGTTTTTCTGATCGTTTCCTTTCCCGCTCTAAGGGATAAATAACGAAAGGTGGCGACTCTTCTGTTGTGCCGGCACCTTATTTTTGCGCAAGCGACAGCTGGCGACTCTGCTGGGGATCGAACCCAGAATCTCTGGTTCTCCGGTTCCCTGCGGGAGTCAATCCTAACGCTTGTATGTTTACTTGTTGTGTTGCGTTTATTTATCGCATTTGACTTCTCGCACTTTATTTCCCGCATTTTATTTTCAGTATAATATGATTATTTGTGCTGTTGTGGGATGGGAGTTCTGATGAGTGAGAAGCCAGACCCAGGCTTGAGTGCACTATAGACTTAGAGTGGAAATTAGTGGGCGCGTGCTTGCTTTGCAGGCACTAGTGTCTCATGAAATCCACGCTCAGACGAGGTTCATCCGGTTGGCTTCACTTTCAACCCTTTGGGTTGAGACGGTTGCTGGTTTGGTGGATTGTCGACTCTGGGGACCGATCATTTGTGATTCAGCTAAGTGAGGCCGCTTCATGAGCTGGTGATGCCACACCTTCTGGGTATCGTATCACCCCTCTTGAAAGTCTGTGACGCTGATGAACGCATAGGATGTCGTACCTTGAGTCAATTTAGGTCCATACCTGTGAGTGGGATTGGGTTTATTGCAGGAAACTTTGACCTTCAGACTACCTGGTTTTCTTGACAGTGAATCAGTTGTGTTGGTACCAGGGTTCTCAGTTGCAGATTTGTCTGTTCTTGATAGAGCAGGTTTTGATCAGAGGATCTTATCATCAGGTGTATGTCTGTTCTTGATAGAGCAGGTTTTGATCAGAGGATCTTATCATCAGGTGTATGTCTGTTCTTGATAGAGCAGGTTTTGATCAGAGGATCTTATCATCAGGTGTATGTCTGTTCTTGATAGAGCAGAGTTTTGTCATCGGTTGTTTGTTCTTGATAGAGCAGATTTTGAGTGGGGTCTGAAGATCTCATCAGCAGCTGTATGTTTGTTCTTGATAGAGCAGATTTTTGATTTGGGGTCTGAAGACTTCATCAGCAGATATTTCTTGATCATACATCCGAGGTCCTTATTATCAGACATTTGTTCTTGATAGAGCAGAATTATGATCCTGTGTGTATGGTCCTATCAGACGATTGTTCTTGGCAGATCAGATTTGTAGTCCTATACCGGGGTTTTCTTCTCATCAGTGGTCGTGGTTTTGTTGATACAGAATCTCCACAGCATCAGCTACCCGGATATATTATTGCATGATTGCATTTTGCATTAGTTTGCATATTCATTTTCATTTCATTAACGTGTGTCTGTGTTGCAGGTACCATTTCCCCGATCCAGGATTTCTTGCCTGCTATTGTATTGTTATGGGCTCTCTGAGGAAGACCGTGGCGTACAAGTTCCCTACCCCTGATGTGGTTAAGTTGGCTGGTTTGATAGCTCTAGCAGGTGATTCTGTGAAGGATGAGTTCAGAAAATCTTATGGCAGGTTGCTCAGTTTGGTTTGCAAGCCTTCTGCGTTCGAGTTGAATGGGTTGCACGCTCTGTTGCAGTTCTACGACCCTCCACTGAGATGTTTCACTTTTCAGGACTTTGTTCTCGCGCCGACGCTGGAAGAGTATGCTGATTTGCTGGGTGTGCCTATCAAAAGGCAGATGCCTTTTGTTCATATGGATGTTGAGCCTGATCTGGCTGGTTTAGCTTCTTCACTTTATTTGGACGCCTCCGAGTTAGTATTGACTATTTGGAACAAGGTTCTTGGGTTCTCCTTGCAGTTTCTGGTGGTTAAGGCTCAGCAGTGTGCCAAGGACAGATGTTGGGACGCGTTCAATGCCATCCTCACTTTGTGCATATATGGCATTATCCTGTTCCCCAACATGCCCGATTTTGTAGACTTTGATGCGTTTCACATCTTTGCTTCAGGGAATCCAGTCCCTACCCTGATAGGAGATGTCTATCACTCAGTCCACTACAAGAATGAGAACAGGAGGGGGAAGAATGTCTCATGCTGCGTACCCTTGCTGTACAAATGGCTTGATAGCCATCTGCCCAAGAGGGGTCCTTTTGTCTTGTCTGCAGCCACAGCTGAGTGGCCTGAGCGTCTGATGAGTTTATCTGCAGAGGATATTGATTGGTTCGACAGAGACAGGTTGGGTACTGAGGTGATCTTCAGTTGCAGCGGGTTTCCTAATGTGCCTCTGATAGGTAGGAAGGGTTGCATAAATTACAATCCGCCGTTGCTGGTTCGACAGTTCGCATATGCTTTGAGGAATCCGCCGAAGGATGAAGAGGTACAGGAATCTCTGTACCTCACGGGTACTTTGGAAGGAGATTTGTTGTCCAAGCTTCAGCGTGCGTGGAATAGTCTCAGTAAGCGAGGAAAGCCTTTGCTGGGATAAAGAAACAGTCAAGCCTACCCTCCGTACTTGACTTGGATCAGAGCTAGGGCCAATGCTATAGGGATGCTGTTTCCTCCTGCCAGACCAGAAAGCCCTCCAACGATCGAAGAGCCTACTACTGTGCCCATTCATCAGCATAACCAGGTATTAGCCGAGCGGGATGAATTGAAGCGGGCGAACGCAAAACTGGAGAAGGAATTAGCTCAGCTCCGAAGCGAGAGGAACGAGGCTGTTCACTCTTTCAAAAGGCAGACAGAGTTGGTGAACCAGCTGGGTACAGACCTGACGAAGCAAATAGCCGAGCGTGAACACATGGGTCAAGACTTCAGGGCTGTCAACGACGTATTGGCTACGAAGAAGCAGCATTTGGACGAGGCATATCAGACGATATCCAAGTTCAACCAGCATTGGAAGGCTTCCCTGGCCACCAGGGAAGAGCGGGAGGATAAGCTGATGCTGCAGATCTCCAAGCTGGAAGCCGAGGTGAAGGACAGTGAACAGAGGTTTGATGAAGAAACCGCCCGCAGATACGCCGCCGAAGGCCAGCTCAACAAAGCCCTCGCTAACCTGAAGGAGCACAAGCTGACGGTTGAGTCCAAAAAGCATAGATTAGAAGATTGCTTCGGGGAAGGAGCATGGGAAAGTTCAGTTTAGGGACTTCAGTATACCATTGTGCAGAGGGAACTACTCGTCGAGGGGTTACTCACTTTGACAGATCATCCAGAGATGAAAGAGTTATTAGCAGAGTATCGCGCCCGTGGCCGTGCTTGACTAGTTGTATTCCTTTTGTTTTGATCTTTGTTGTATGCTGACCATCACCAGGCTTGTTGGCTGAGGTCACGCTGTTGATTTGTCTTGTACTCGCTGATGCTATGTACTGCCTTGATAGGCTTTCCTTTATATATGAGATTGATGTTTCCATGATTGGACTCCGGCTTCTTCTTCTTATTATTATCAGCACTGGCACTCAGGCACTAGGATCGGGGGAAATCTCCCAAACACACAGACACACGCATGCATCTGCATGAAGCATTTGCATGGCGTACATTTTGTTGTTTTTCCTAACCTTTAGTGTTTACAGGTTTTTCAGGTTCACAGGTCCCAGGCTGTTTCCGGTGACTCCAGGATTGATCAGAGGCTAATTCACCGTTATTCAACTTGAGCTAATCAGACCAGGATCATGAATCAAGTGCAGACAGATGTCCAGGAGCTCCGCGAAAGGATGGATCGCTTTATGGAGCTGATGCAGGTGGTCGCCAATGGTCAGGACCAGCTCCGAACTTTGGTTCAACCTTTGATCTCCAGGGTTGATAGCAACGACATACTTCATGGCGGGGTTGTGCCTACTCCTCCACCAATTGATACTCCGCAGAATGGTGTCCCCGTGGCCGGGGGCAACGGCAGTGCTAATGGCAATGTGATGGCCAATATCGGACTCAATACGACGGGCGTCGATAATGGTAGTCTGGGAGCTAATGTCAACATCGGGCCGGTCAACGGCAATGCTGGCGTAGGGAATCTGTTGGTGCCCCAACCATGGCTCGAGGATCATCAGGATGACGTGTTCTCTCAAAGAGGTGCTGAGGGGGAGCTGAATGCTGAAGCGCGGCTCAGGTTCAAAGCACTTGAAGATAAAATGAGAGATATTGAGAATCAGAATACTTTGGGCGTTGATATGTCTAAGCTGGGGTTAATTGCTGATTTCAAGGTACCTCCTAAGTTCAGGGTGCCTGACTTTGAGAAGTATAAGGGCACCACTTGCCCTCGTGTCCACCTGCGATCGTACTATAGAAAGATGTCTGCCTATTCCGAAGATGAGAAGTTGTTGATGCACTTCTTCCAAGATAGTCTCTCTGGGCCATACCTCGAGTGGTACATGGGCTTGGAGCCCACTAGTGTGCGCACCTGGAAGGATCTCGCTGAAGCGTTTGTCCTCCACTATCAGTACAACAACGACTTGGCCCCGAACCGAGTCCAGCTCCAGAACCTTTCGCAGAGGAATAATGAAGGATTTAAGGAGTACGCCCAGCGGTGGCGTGAGTTGGCTGCTCGGGTTCAACCGTCGATGGTTGAGCGCGAGCTCGTGCAGATGTTTGTGGCTACCCTCCCGGGAATCTACTATGAAAAGTTAGTCAGCGGTATGTCTGGGACGTTCTCAGCTCTCATTACCATGGGCGAGCACGTCGAGAATGGTATCAAGATCGGGAAAATTCAAGGTGAATCATCCTCAGCTGGAGGAGATGGAAAGAAACCTTATGCTGGTAAACGACGAGAAGGCGAGACGAGCGCTGTGACCAGCGCTCGAAGAAAGGGCAAGGGCCCTCAGCAGCAGATAGCCAGTATAAATATCCCAGCAGCTCCGCAGCAGCAGCAGCAGCCGCAGCAACCAAATCAGCAGGGATATAGAAAGTACCAGAATCGGGCACCTATGACAAACCGTTACTTCGAAGCACCGCCCATGTCGTACGCGCAACTCTTGCAGACTTTGCTTCAGCTTCAATTGGTTCAGAAGAGGACGATGGCTCCCTTGACAGGGGCACCTCCACCGGGGTATGACGCAAATGCCACTTGCGATTTCCATACAGGGGCACCAGGCCACACGATTGAGAACTGCAAAGCCTTTAAGCACAAGGTGCAGGACCTGGTAGATGCCAAGATTATCAACTTTTCCGATAATGTTCCCAATATCACGAAGAATCCTATGCCTAATCATAGGGGAGGCGGAGTGAACACCATTATCAAAGAAGAAACTGCAGACCTGTTGACTGATGTCAAAGACTTGAAGGCGCCATTTAGCTTCGTCAAGGCTAAGTTGTTGAGGAAAGGGTTCTTTCCAGGATGCGGAGAGTTATGCATGGACTGTGCTACACATTCTGATGGATGTGAGCAGCTGGTAGAAGGAATCCAAAGTCTGATGACTGAGGGGATTTTGCAGTTCAGCTGGAGGGCTGAAAGTGTATCAGGAGAGGTAGTGTTGAAGCAGGCCGATGAAGTCGCCACCATCACCATCCCTCGCCAACCAATAACTATTTCTGCGCCCCGACCGCCTACAATCACAATTACCAAAGCTGGGCAGATACCATTCGAGAGCACTAACGCCGTTCCGTGGCATTATGGGGCTGAAGTCTATTGCAACGGTCAAAAGTTAGAGCTGGAGCCGTATGGATCGACTGTAGAGAATCTCGCAGGAATCAGTGGTATTACCCTTAGCGGAAGAGTGTTTGCACCGACAGAGGTCGTGGCAGATAAAGTGGTCAGAGATGATGCGGCCGATAAGGGTAAAAGCAAAGTCGTCGAAGAAGCCCCAGGTGGGGTAGAAAAGGATTTGCTGGTCAAAGATACCGAGGAGTTTATGCGGTTAATCAAGAAGAGCGACTACAAGATTGTAGACCATCTCCATCAGATGCCTTCGAAGATTTCTATTCTCAACTTGTTGCTGTGTTATGAAGCGCACCGCAACGCGTTACTGAAGGTATTGAACGCTGCCTACGTACCGCAAGAGATATCCGTGAATCAGCTAGAAGAGGTGGTAGCCCACGTTAATGCTGGCAACGGGCTAGGTTTCACAGATTTAGAGCTGACGCCTAAAGGGAGAGACCACAACAGCGCCTTGCACATCTCGTTAGAGTGCAGAGGCACAACATGTCGCACGCCCTGGTGGACACGGGTTCGTCACTTAATATGCTTCCGAAGAAGGCATTAATGAAGTTGGACACTCGTGGATTGCTTTGCACACCCAGTGATCTGGTGGTGAAAGCATTTGACGGAACTAAGCGCCACGTTTTCGGAGAGTTGACCCTGCCAATCCAAGTTGGTCCGGAAACGTTCGACACGGTCTTTTATATCATGGACATCATGCCTGCCTACAATTGCCTCTTGGGCCGGCCATAGATCCATGCTGCTGGTGTCGTGACCTCCACGTTGCACCAAAAGCTCAAATATGTTGTCGGGGGAAGCATAGTAACCGTGTGCGGTGAGGAGGACATAATGGTGAGCCATTTGTCATCCTTTAAGTATGTTGAAATGGATGGCGAAATCCATGAAACTCTCTGCCAAGCATTTGAAGCCGTCAAAGTGAAAGAGGTAGCTCATGTCGTCACAGAAAAGCCAGAGATGAATCTCTCCTTATTCAAAGAAGCTCGGGCCGTCGTCGAAGCCGGTTCTACCCCAGGCTGGGGGCATATTTTGGAGATACCAAACAAGCAGGATAAGTTTGGATTGGGGTACTCTCCTGAAGCTGAAGCTTCTTCTTCTTCGTCTAGCAGTGCGTCTCGTGGTAAGGGGCCGATCCTATTTACCAGTGGCGGAGTGATCTTCGAAAGCATCAACGCGGCGTCTGAGGACAGCGGGGATAGCGATTGTGATCTCGATTCTTGGATTCAGCCAAGCAAGTCGGACGAGGGCCTCAACAATTGGACCATCAAGGAAATTATCCAGCTGACAAGTGAAGAGTAATGATTTACTTTTTTCAATCATTGTACAACCCTATGTCCTACCCGGGGCATAGCGGTTTTATTGTCAGGGCCTTGTTGGATTATGTACATGCATTTTGTTAATAAATCAAAGGCGTTTTCTTCGTATTCAAATATTGTGTTCTCTGTTATTCCTGTTTTATATTTGTTTTGAAAAACAGTAAAATGGCAATGGGGTTTGTGCTAACCTGCATATTCTTGTTTTAAACTTAACCCTTGTTATTGCAGGATCCACATAACAGACGACATCGACTCTGGACCTTCTACGGCTCACTTCGACTTCGATTGCCCGATCTATCAAGCCGAGGAAGAGATTGATGAAGACGAAGACCTTCCTGAAGAGTTGGCCCGCTTGTTGAAACAAGAGGAAAAGGTTATTCTGCCTCACGAGGAGGAAATTGAGATCATAAATCTGGGTTCTGAAGAGCTCGTAAGAAATGTCAGGATAGGGGCTGCGCTGCAGAGTGATATCAAGCATAGATTGGTCGAGATGCTTCGAGAGTATAGTGACGTCTTTGCTTGGTCATACAAAGATATGCCCGGACTTGACACGGACATCGTGGTCCACCACTTGCCGCTACGAGCAGATTGCCCTCCCGTCAAGCAGAAGCTTAGGAGGACGAGACCAGATATGGCCGTTAAGATCAAAGAAGAAGTACATAAACAGCTCGATACTGGCTTCTTAGCGGTCACCACTTACCCTCTGTGGGTTGCCAACATAGTGCCTGTACCGAAGAAGGACGGTAAGGTACGTATGTGCGTCGATTATCGGGATTTGAATAGGGAGAGCCTTAAAGATGATTTCCCGTTGCCTCATATCGATGTGTTGGTCGACAACACAGCCCAGTTCTCCGTGTTTTCGTTCATGGATGGCTTCTCCGGTTACAACCAGATCAAGATGGTGTCGGAGGACATGGAGAAAACAACGTTTATCACCCCCTGGGGAACGTTTTGCTATAAGGTAATGCCCTTCGGTCTGAAGAACGCTGGGGCCACTTACCAACGAGCAATGGTAACTTTGTTTCATGATATGATTCATCATGAGATCAAGGTCTATGTTGATGACATGATTGCGAAGTCCCAAACGGAGAAAGAGCATCTGGTCAACTTATTGAAGCTTTTTGAGAGGCTTAGGAAGTTCAGGTTGAGGCTGAATCCTAACAAGTGCACTTTCGGAGTGCGGTCCGGAAAGTTGCTGGGGTTTATCGTTAGCGAACGAGGTATCGAGGTTGATCCTGCGAAAATAAAAGACATTCAAGAAATGCCAGCGCCGAAAACAGAAAAAGAAGTTCGTGGTTTCTTGGGCAGAATAAACTACATTGCAAGGTTTATCTCTTAACTCACAGCCACTTGTGAACCGATGTTCAAGCTTTTAAAGAAAGATCAGGCGATTACTTGGAATGAGGATTGCCAGAAGGCATTCGACAAGATAAAGCAGTATCTTCAAGAACCTCCAATCTTGATACCCCTAGTGGCTGGACGGCCATTAATCATGTACTTGACAGTTCTTGAGAATAGTATGGGGTGTGTTCTCGGTCAGCACGACGAGACGGGCAGAAAAGAGCATGCCATTTACTATTTGAGTAAAAAGTTCACTGAGTGTGAATCTCGATACTCGATGCTGGAGAAGACGTGTTGTGCACTAGCTTGGGCTGCCAAACGTCTACGACAGTACATGCTCAATCACACCACTATGCTAATTTCGAAGATGGATCCGATCAAGTACGTCTTCGAGAAGCAGGCTCTTTCGGGCAGGATTGCCAGATGGCAAATGGTGTTAACAGAATATGATATTCAGTACGTCTCCCAGAAAGCCATCAAGGGAAGCGTATTGTCTGATTACCTCGCCGAGCAGCCGATCGAGGACTACCAGCCGATGAAGTTCGAATTCCATGACGAGGATATTATGTTTCTCAAAGCGAAGGATTGCGATGAGCCGTTGCCCGACGAGGGGCCAGATAGGAAATCCCAGTGGAAGTTGATATTCGATGGAGCGGTTAATTCCTATGGAAGTGGCATCGGGGCGATCATCACGACTCCCCACGGATCCCATATCCCGTTTACTACGAGACTGACATTTCCAGTCACCAACAATGAGGCGGAGTACAAAGCATGCATCATGGGTCTAGAAGAGGCAATTGATTTGAGAATCAAGAATCTAGACGTATATGGTGACTCAGCGCTTGTGATCAACCAAATTAAAGGGGAGTGGGAGACTCGTCAAGCGAATTTGGTGTCGTACATGAATTATGCCAGAAGGCTACTTCCGTTCTTCGATCGAGTGGAACTCCATCATGTGCCCAGGGCTGAAAATCAAATGGCTGATGCCTTAGCCATGTTGGCTTCAATGTATCAAGTCAATTTTTGGAATGAGGCTCCAAGAATTGTCCTTTCGCGTCTTGATAGACCGGCATTTGTCTTTGCAATCGAGGATGCCGCCGACGGCAAGCCATGGTTCCACGACATCCAGACTTTCCTTATGACTAAGGAGTATCCTGCGGGTGCGTCAACCCAGGATAAGAAGACTCTGAGGAGGCTGTCTGGAAATTTTTATCTCAATCCTGATGGAGTGCTGTATAAGAGAAACCACGATCTCGTGCTACTCAGATGTGTAGATGAGAAAGAGGCGAGTATGCTCATGGAAGAAGTCCATGAAGGCACATTTGGTACGCACGCCGACGGGCATGCTATGACGAAGAAGATCCTGAGAGCAGGATACTACTGGCTGACGATGGAGTCGGATTGCTTCAGATTCGCGAAGAGATGTCATAAATGTCAGATTTATGCTGATAAAGTTCATGTGCTGCCGTGCCCATTGAATGTCATGTCCTCCCCTTGGCCGTTCTCCATGTGGCACATCGACATGATAGGCAAGATCGAGCCTACTGCATCTAACGGTCATCGTTTCATTCTGGTAGCTATCGACTACTTCACCAAGTGGGTGGAGGCAGCCTCGTATGCTAATGTGACCAAGCAGGTGGTGGCTAAATTCATAAAGAGGGACATCATCTGTCGTTATGGAATTCCCGAGCGGATCATTACTGATAATGGTTCGAACCTAAATAACAAGATGATGAAGGAGCTGTGCCAGAGTTTCAAGATTGAACACCACAACTCATCTCCTTACCGGCCGAAGATGAATGGCGCCGTTGAAGCCGCCAACAAGAACATAAAGAAGATTGTTCAAAAAATGGTTGTGACATACAAAGATTGGCACGAGATGCTGCTGTTTGCATTGCACGGTTATCGTACGACGGTACGTACGTCGACCGGGGCAACTCCTTTCTCCTTGGTGTACGGTATGGAAGTTGTCCTATCGTTAGAAGTGGAGATCCCTTCTTTGCGAGTTTTGGTTGATGTGAAACTCGACGAGGAAGAATGGATTACGAATCGACTGAACCAACTCAGCCTGATGGATGAGAAGAGGTTAGCATCGATTGCATTTGGTCATCTGTACCAAAGCCGAATGAAGAAAGCTTATTGTAAGAAGGTGCGTCCTAGAAGCTTTCAGACGGGTGATCTCGTCCTGAAGAAGATTCTTCCGCCACACTCCGATCACCGGGGCAAGTGGACTCCGAATTACGAAGGTCCGTACGTCGTCAGCAAGGTCTTCTCGGGAGGAGCTTTGTTGTTATCCACGATGGATGGTGAAGATTTTGCATCCCCGGTGAACGCGGACGCAGTTAAAAAATACTTTGCTTGAAAGCGACCCGCTGGACAAAAAAAGAGAGTCCAGGCAAAAAAGGGGCATCCCGGCGAACCAAAAACTGAATAAAAGGTTCGGACAAAAATTAGGGATATATTGAAAAAATGTACATCCGCGAAGTCGAAAACCTACATTGGGCGGCTTCGGCAAAAAAGGGTATCCCGGTGAACTGAAAACCCGTAAAGGGCGGTTCACGCAAAAGTTAGGGATTCGAATAAGCAAATGACTGCGTTCCGCTTGTGGACTTTCATTGTTTGGTGGATTGGAGGACCTGAGGGCCGTTTATCCGAATCAATCTCTTCCGAAGCTGAAGCGTCAGAGAAGTATCGAAGTCGGGTGGGTCATAGAGGGATCAACTCATGGTGTTCGTCTACGCCTCGTTGCCGACATTTGTATATACTGATGTATATTTATGTTTTATTTTTGTGCGGCTTCCTCATTCCAGGAGCTTGCCTCTGTTGTAAAACATTTTTACCCATTCAGGGGTTCGTTATCAATAAAATGCATATTATTCAGCAATTCCGTTTGCCTGTTTAGCATTTATCTGTTTTGTTTGCGAAAAAGAACGCCGATGTTTTTGATAAAATGCGCATACATAAACTTACTGGCCTAGGCCATTGATTGTTGAAACAATTAAATACTTGGATATTGTCACGAGATAATAACCTTGATAGGTCCCTTTGAGAAGGGTATCTTGTCTGTTTGTTTGTGTTGTTACAGGTGTAGCATATCCCAGACAGTGCGCCGTGCGCATCCCTGAAGCAGGATGATTCCTCCTTCTCCAAGCGGAGTTCAGTGACCTCTCCCCACAGAGTCTGAACGCAAGATCGTGAGCATTGATATGTCTCCCCAGGCAAAGATGATTCTTTTCCCCAACCAGACGCATCCTGAAGGAACGTCACCTCCTCAGCTGAGTCAGGCGCCGAAGCATGATTTCATCCCCAGCACCGGGTCACAAGTGCAGGTTTCATAGAAGTGTTCGAGCGCCGAAGCATGAATTCACTCTCCCCGCACCGGGTCACAAGTGCAGGTTTCGTAGGAAACTGTTCGTACGCCGAAGTATGCAACAACTGATGGTGCTAGACTGAAGTCTTCAGCGGAATTGAAATTCCCCACCAGAGTCGTACTCTCTATCGAAGTCGGATGATTCCCTCTTCCCCAGTAGAGTATTGGAACAGCTGATGCTGTATTCCCCTGCAGAGTTGTACTCTCCTCCAAAGTCGGATGATTCCTTCTTCCCCAATGGAATTGAAATTCCTCATCAGAGTCGTACTCTCTCCAGTGAAGCAGTTGGGACCATGAGCAGTTTTCCCTAGCAGAGCGTTGAACAGCTGATGCTGTATCTCCCCCAGAGTTGTACTCTCTCTAGCGAAGCAGAATGATTTCTCCTTCCTCAGCCGAGCTTGCAAATCACCAAGAGAGCCGAATCCTTGGAAGTTGATCAGACCATGATTGGTTTTCCCCAGTGGAGTGTTGAGCAGCTGAAGTTGTTTCCCCACAGAGTCTTATCCCCGGAAGAGTAGCCATGAAGGCCACGCAGTTCACTCCCGCGATTGACATCGCTTTCTCTCAGCAGGCCCTAGTTCTCGTAGAGCTTCGTCCCCATGCAATAGTCAACGGAAGTTGTTTCCCCCGCAGCAGTCAACTGAAGTTGTGTCCTCTGCGGAGTCCAATCGATATTGGCGTGACCTTGTTCTCCTCAGCAGGATGATTCCTCTATCTGAGTAGTTCTTTCCCCTTGACAGGAGGATTTCCCCCTCGGCATTTATTTTGCTGATGGGATCGCATTATTGTGCATGATTGCATAGCATGTATCATAAACGCATAGCATTTCCACCGTGTGGAGCATGGCGCCGAAGCATATGCATAATAAACATGATCTAGGTTGCTACCGTTCTTGTTTTGCAGGTCTTCCGCCGAAGGATCAGTTGCTCAGGATGATTCCTGACATTCTCCCCAACGAAGTCGCTTGCTCAAGATGATTCTTGAGATCCCCAGCGAAGTCTTCAGTTCAAGATGATTCTTGAATTCCTCAGCAGGGCCATTCGATTAAGATGACTCTTAAGCTCCCCGGCGCAGTCCCCAGTAAAGGTTGCCCAGGATGATTCCTGAAGCCCCAAGAGAGCCGAATCCTTGGAAGCTGCTCAAGCCACGATGGGTTTGTCCCTGGCAAGAGTTGCCCAGGATGATTCCTGGAATCCCCAACAGAGTGTTTGCTCAGGATGATTCCTGAAATCTCCAGAATGGTTATCGGTTCAAGATGATTCTTGAATGTCCCCGGCGGAGTTATTTGTTCAAGATGATTCTTGAAGTCCTCAGCAGAGTTGATTCCTCCAGAATGATTTCTGGACCCCTGGAGTGGAGTTACTTGATAGTTCTCCAGGTTCCCCAGCGGCGAAGCGTCATCCCCAGCAGGTTTCTAACAGTGAAGTTGAAACTCCTTTGAAGACTCCATGATTGAAGTCTGCCCGTGTTAATGAAGCAGTTATCTCAGCTAATGCGGAATGCCTGGTGGCATGATCAACCTGATGGTTGAAGTCCGGCTGATGCCCGAGAGTTCCTTTGAATGCCTGATGGCATGATCAACCTGATGGTTGAAGTCCGGCGGAAGCCCGACAATTCCTTTGAGTGCCCGATGGCATGATCAACCTGATGGTTGAAGTCCGACTGATGCCCGATAGTGTTCTTTGAATGCCTGATGGCATGATCGACTATGTATTACCGGTTACCGTGTGACCAATTCCCCAATGGAGTTTCTTCACCCTGACGGCGAGGTCAGGTTATGTCTGTTTCCAGCGGCGATGTTGGATGTTGGTTTTCTGACGGCGATGTCGGGTGTTTCCCAAGATTATGTTTGTTTGTCCAGCGACGATGTTGGATGTTTCTCTCCAGCGGTGATGTTGGGTGTTTTGGCTGTCCGACGGCGATGTTGGTTGTTTGTTTCCAACGGCGATGTTGGGTATGTTCGTTTCTGACGGCGATGTCAGGTGATTTGGTTCTCCAACGGCGATGTTGGATGTCTGTTTCTGACGGCGATGTCAGATGATTTAGTTCTCCGGCGGAGATGTTGGATATTATGTCTGTTTCTGACGGTGATGTCAGATGATTTAGTTCTCCAGCGGCGATGTTGGATGTTTGTTTCCAGCGGCGATGTTGGATGTTTGTTTCTGGCGGCGATGTCAGGAGATTATGTTTGACGGCGAGGTCAGACTATTTTGAGTTCTCCAGCGGCGATGTTGGATATTTGTTTGGTTCTGGCGGCGATGTCAGGTGGTCCTCCAGCGACGATGTTGGATATTTGTTTGTTCGACGGCGATGTCGAGTGGCTCTCAGAGTTATGTTTATGACGGCGACGTCAGATTCTCTATTTCTCCAGCGGCGATGTTGGGTGTTTTGGTTGTTCTGACGGAGATGTCAGATAGTTTAGTTTTCCAGCGGCGATGTTGGGGGTTTCTCAGAGTTTTGGTAGTTCCTGGCGGCGATGTCAGTTGATCCAGTTTTCCAGCGGCGATGTTGGATGTTTGTTTCTGACGGTGATGTCAGATTATCCTTTAGTTCTCCAGCGGCAATGTTGGGTGCTTTTGTCAGACTCTTTATCTTTCCAGCGGCGATGTTGGGTATTTTGGTTTTCTGGCGGCGATGTCAGATGATTCAGTTCTCCGGCGGCGATGTTGGATGTTTGTTTTGACGGCGAGGTCAGATTATGTTTGTTCGACGGCGAGGTCAGATTATTTTTGGCCGACGGCGATGTCAGGCTCTTTAGAATTCTCCAGCGGCGATGTTGGATGTTTGTTTCCAGCGGCGATGTTGGGTATGTCAGATTATTCTTCAGTTTTCCAGCGGCGATGTTGGGTATGTTGGTTTATGACAGCGATGTCATATCCTCCAGTTTTCCAGCGGCGATGTTGGGTGTTTTGGTTGTCTGATGACAATGTCAGAGGGATTTGATGTGGATAACTGACGGCGATGTCAGATCAGCATTTCTCCAGCTAGTTGTCGTGCAGCTACTATTCCAGTTTTCGAAGATTTGTTACCCTCAGAGTACCGTGTGCTCGTGCAGTTGGCAAATTTCCGGGTTTATCGGTATTCAACCGTCTCGCACCTTGATTGGCTGAGAGCCGTTCGCTCCTCACCCAGTCAGGTTCAAGCCGTTTGAATAGGGGCAGCTGTTGCACCCCAAAATTTGACCAACATTTATTTATCCATCAAGAGTTGTATGAGACTATGAAGCTATCCAAGGAGGTTATTTCATTGTTCAAAGGTTGATACCTTTATCAGAGAACCCAAGAGATCCTCAGAGAAATTGGTTGAAACCAAAGTTGTGTGCCTCATGACTTGAAAGTTGTGGGTGCTTCTCATATGATTCTGAGACTATGAGGATAGACTTGAAGCTTTGAGAAAGCTTATGAGATGTCTTGAAAGCCATCATGAAGCCTAGAGAGGTCATTGTACAAGAATTCAGAAGATTCAGCCATGAGTGGTGGAATTAGGGTTTGACTGGGTCAACCTTAGGTCAACTGATGATTTGGAGAGGGTTGAGACCTAATCCAAGAGACATGTGATCATGGAATGATGCATTGAAGTGTTATAAGGATGATTCCTAGACCAACTCATCATGATTGAGGAGTTTGAGAAGTTTCAAGCTAGGGTTTCTAAGGATTGACAGTGTAAAATCCCCTAGTTTGATCCCTATCTTCAAGACAGTTTTAGCTCAAGATGTGATTGTCACCTCATATTCCCCACAACATGAATGTTGTAGAGATTTTTCTTAGCTTTAATTTGAGTAGTGGAAGTCCTTGATAGGATTTGTGGAGCTCAAGTTATGGTTTTGACAAATTACAGGTCATCTGAGGTATGTGAATCTGGGTCCTTGAAAGTCACCCAACTTGCAGACAACTTTTGCCCTAGTAGGATGATTCCTATGAATTCTTGGTCAACATGAATGTTGAAGATCATCTTCTTAGCTTTATAGAGAGTACTATAAGTCCTTGATAGGATTTGTAGAACTCAACTTATGGCTTTGGCAAGCCAAGGGCATTTTGGTCATTTGGAAGTTATAGGTCATTTTAAGCATAAGGCCATATCTCCTACTTCCAAGCTTCAAATGGAAAACTCTTCAACATCAAACTTGCTTAGAATTATGTTTTAAGGCTAGTAGGGAGGTCATGAGATGTTGAAAAGGCTCATATCAAAAAGTGATAAAAATGGCCTTAAAATGAGGCATAAGTTAATTCAAGTGAATTTGAAAAATGGAAATCCCAAGTTACAAGTCCATACCATGTCATGTAATAGGTCATTTTGACTCCAAATGACATTCTAAGAACAATGGTTCAGCCACAATTTTGATTTAAGGCTTGCATCATAGGGCTGCTTTGGAATTTGATTACTTGCATCTTAGGGTACCAAACCAAAACTCAAAATAACTCAACAAACAAGGAAGATATGCATTGTAACTTGCCCTAGATCTCATGTAAGGAGAATTTCAAATCAGAAACCAAGGTTGCAAGGCATTTGGCATGAGATACCATGTGGGGAGAATGTGAATTCAAAAATACCATGACATGAAAAGATGAATTTCTCATTGGATTGTTCTAGGGAGTTCTAGACTGTTCTAAACAATTCTATATAACCATTGCAACTTGCTCAGATGCAAGGTTGGTGTTAATTGGTGTAGAGAAGAGAGAGGGAAATCCAAAAGCTTCCATTGCAAGTCATATTCAATCTCTCCATTTTTCTTCATTGCCATCCCATTTTTCTAAACAAACCTTCTCCATAGATCCTTCTGAGTGTATTCATACTGAGTTGAAGCTCCATTGATGGAGAATTGAAGGTGTTCACATTGGATTTGAAAAGAAGCAATTGTCATTGGATCTTGAAGTACAAGCTTGCTACATCCAATCTTTTGCATACAAAAGAGTTTTCATCATCCAAGGAGTGTTCTTAAAGAGTTTCAAGCCTTGAAAGCAAGGATTTCATCACCTACCATAGCAAGAGGCCAGGTTTGCAAAATCCCTTTCACCTCATAATCTAGGCATGGTTAGGTTAATTTATTAGTTTAGAATTGTTAGAGACAATTAGGTGATCATTTCTGATGAGTTTAGGAGTGATTGGTGAAGTTTCATTCATGGATGCCATTTCTTGATGGAGTGAGAACTAGTGATATAATGAGTTACAATGCAAGATTATTAGCTGGTTTTGATTAGGATAATGCAAGGATCATTTTGATATAAAGGAATCTAAGTTTGGTTGAGGTCGAAGATTGATGACATTTTGAGATTAGGTTGGATTTTCATGATCGGGTTGCATGATAGAGATTGTTTCTGTAACAGCCCAAATTTCATTAAATA
This sequence comes from Lathyrus sativus, assembly GCA_963859935.3. Taxonomy (NCBI): domain Eukaryota; kingdom Viridiplantae; phylum Streptophyta; class Magnoliopsida; order Fabales; family Fabaceae; genus Lathyrus; species Lathyrus sativus. The sequence continues at coordinate 458,821,867 of OZ012735.1, read as the reverse complement.
ATTAATTGTAGTAATTAATTGATTTAGTGGGATTTTTATTAATGTTGGAAATTAATTTTTATTAATTGGAATTAATAGAGAATTGAGAAGGAAATTGGAAGGAAGGAAAATAAAGGAATATATAAGTGAGGAAGAAAAGAAAAGAAAGTTAGAAACATTTGGAGAGAAAGAGGAAAGAAAGAAGAAAGAAGAGAAAGAGAGGAGAAGAAGAGGAAGAGTGGAAATCATCAAGAACCAACATCAAAGCTCCGATTAATCGAGGTAAGGGTGAGAAATGTTTCTATTTGATCATTGCATGATGTTATGTATGTTGGGTTAGGGTTTTGGTAGAGTTTTCATCACTTTCCAATTAGGACAAATGTTGGATTAATCGGTAGATTGATGATTTAATCGGTTGAAACTGAGCAATAATGCCGTAGAATAGTCGGGTAACATGTATTGATGCTATTTGTACTGATTTGGATGTTTGAGGTTTGGTTGATGATTGATTGATGAAGGAGAGGCAGAATAGGGTTCTGTTCTGCGCAGGTTCGCTGACTCTCGCCAGGCGAGCGAAGGCGAAGCTTCGCCAGGCGAAGCCTAGCGAATGCTGGCGAGTAATTATGATTAAGTCCCAGTGGACTTTGCAGGCGAGTTTGCCAAGCGAAGTTGGATAGCGAAGGTTCGCCCAGCGAAGGTGCTGGCGAATGGTGGCGAATGAAGTCAGTAGCTACTGACTTGGGATCGCTGGGAAGTCTCGCCAGGCGAAGCCTAGCGAGTGTTTGCTGAGAGAGTTCGCCAGGCGAAGTCCAGGCGAAGGTTCGCTGCGAGGGTTCGCCAGGCGAACGAAGGCGAATTTGACAGCATTTCTCTTTTGCTGTGTTGCTCATGTGGTGATAGTTTGGTGGTTTCACATAGATTAATATTCTTATGATATGATATAGATATGATCTATTGTGATGATGTGTGGTGTGGGTAGCCTCCGGGCGTGAATCCTAGTTGATATGCGATGCGCATTAATTGTGATAAATAGAAATACATGTGAATACAACGATGAATGTATGTGTATTGTTTAATGAATTGTGAGTGCATATTTATATGCGATTGTCGTGGAAATGCATGGGAACATATGTGGTATGTGTGCATTGTTGTTGAGTATGATGATGATGATGTGTGAAATGAATACATTGATAAATGTTTGATATATGTTGTATGTGCAATCATGATGAAATTCTCGAAGGGGTGAATTATTCGAATGCATGGGATTAAGACGCGGGAACGGTCTTAAGTGCATTTATTGTGATTGGTTGATTGTACATGCATCATTCAGTCAAGAGGCAATGTCTGTTAGTTTTGTGGAAACTAGTGGCTTGTCCCAAACCTAGAAGGGTGGGTTTGAAGCCTAGGGGACGGGCTTGGTTGTTATCGGTCTAGAAGGGTGGACCCGGTTTAGAGTGAAAACCGAAAAATGATAACGAGTTATCGGTCTAGAAGGGTGGACCCGGTTTAGAGTGAAAACCGAAAAAAGATAACGAGAGTCGGTACCGCATGGCATTGAGTTGTATTGGATATGTTGAGTCACATTGCATAATATTGTTGTTGTATAAATGTGCTTGTGAATGATTGTGAAATTAAGCATGAAGGGATGTGCTTGCGAATGTTCATAATGTTGATATATGTGAGCATGATATAATTATGATTATGGGAATGAAGTGTGGTGAGAAATGTGAATATGTGTTGCATGATTACCTATATATATATATATATATATATATATATATATATATATATATATATATATATATATATATATATATATATATATATATATATATATATATATATATATATATATATATATATATATATATATATATATATATATATATATATATATATATATATATATATATATATATATATATATATATATATATAATCTTATGCTTTGATTATTATGGTTATATTTCTCACCCTTCTGCTGTTTTATAATACTCTACGAGGCATTGCAGATTAGGATGCTGGAGTCCCTTTTGTGAAGTATTCTTCATTCTTTTGAGTCTGCTGCTCTGATATGTAACACCGGGTAGTTAGACTAGTATAGTCATTCTTTTGTGATACATTGCGATGTATCAGTTGATGTGATTGTGTAATCTAACTGATATGATGTATTAATTTGGATTAACTTGTGTGTACGTGGATTAATATTTTGAAAACGATTAAATGATTTGATCTTCCGCTTAATTTTGAAATTGTTACATATCTTATGGAGAAAAATGTGAAAGTGTTCTATTGGTGAAATTGTGGCATTCTTCTTTTATACCTTATTATAAAACCTTTTTACTCTGATAATTTGTATGTGCTTAATTGTTTTATATGCATTTATTTGGGGTATAGAAGGGGGTGTTACAATAGTGGTATCAGAGCAGGTCGGTCCGTCCGGCCAAGTTGTTAGAGTGTTTTTCCCTGTGTGTTATTGATATGCGTGTGATGCATTATCAATATTGGTTGTTCTTACGTAGTTCTGTTGTTGGAATTAGTAAGATGGTTGCAGGAAGGAACGACGAAGCGATTGCGGAGGCATTGACGAGATTGGCGGGGGCAATTGGGCAGAATCCTCCGGCCAATGTGAATGTGAGGAATCATGCTGATGATGGATTCCGTGCTTTGGGGAAATTCCTAAAGAATAACCCTCTGGTCTTCAAGGGAACTCATGAACCAGACAAGGCACAAATTTGGTTGAAAGCTGTGGAAAAGATTTTTCGAGTTATGAATTGCTCGGATGCACAGAAGGTGCAGTTTCGGACTCATATGCTCGAAGAAGAAGCTGAAGATTGGTGGGGTAATACTCGCCAAAGATTTGAGGAAGATGATATTGTGATTACGTGGGATTTGTTTAGAGAAACCTTTCTGGAGAAGTATTTTCCAGAGGATGTGCGGGGGAAGAAAGAGATCGAATTTCTTGAGTTGAAGCAAGGTAATTCGACGGTTGCTGAGTATGCGGCGAAATTTGAGGAGTTGATCAAATTTTGTCCTCACTATAATACTGGTGATGCTGAGAGGTCTAAGTGCCTCAAGTTTGTGAACGGTTTGAGACCCGAGATTAGACAAGCTATTGGGTACCAGGAAATCAGACGGTTTTCTGAGTTGGTTAACAAGAGCAGAATTTATGACGAAGACAGTAGGGCTAGGTCTAGCCACTACAAGAGCCTAAGTGATAAGAAAGGAAAAGGACAATTCAGAGGAAAACCTTACGTAACTCCTGCCGATAAGGGGAAACAAAGGGTTGGTTTCGGTAAGAAACCAAGTGGGGGAGTTTCTACTCCGGTGAGATGTTATAGGTGCGGTGAAGAGGGACATCGTGCTCTTGAATGCAAAAGTGTTGAGAAGACGTGTTTTAAGTGTGGCAAGCCAGGCCACAAGGCCCTAGAGTGTAGAAGCGGTGTGGGTGTTACTTGCTATAACTGTGGTGAGAGAGGGCACATCAGTACCAAGTGCGATAAGCCGAAGAAGAATCAAGGGAGCGGGAAAGTGTTCTCTCTATCTGGATCTGAGACTGCTAGTGACGATCGATTGATCTGAGGTACATGCTTCATTAATGGTACACCTTTGATCGCTATAATTGATACCGGAGCTACGCATTCTTTTATTTCTTTGGATTGTGTTAGAAGGTTGAATCTTGAGTTGTCTGTGATTGGTGGTGGTATGGTTATTGATACTCCTGCTATGGGTTCGGTAACTACACCGTATGTTTGCTTGAATTGCCCGTTGAGTATTTTCGGTAGAGATTTTGGGATTGATTTAGTGTGTCTTCATTTAGATCAACTTGATGTCATTCTTGGAATGAATTGGTTAAAATTCAATCGTGTTTATATTAACTGTTCTGACAAAACGGTTATTTTTCCCGATTCGGATGTTGAAAGGGATTTGTTTATGACGAGGAAACAAGTGAAAGAATCGGTGCAAGATGGGGCTAAGGTATTCATGTTTATGGCAACTTTGAAGATTGGTGGAAGTGAGGAGATTGATGCCTTGCCAATTGTTAGAGATTTTCCGGAAGTTTTCCCTGATGAGATAAAGGATTTACCGCCGGAGCGAGAAGTGGAGTTTTCGATAGATTTGATTCCTGGAACTAGTCCGATATCGATGGCTCCATATCGTATGTCGGCCTCGGAGTTAAAAGAGTTGAAGAGTCAACTTGAGGATTTGCTTGAAAAGAGGTTTATTCGTCCGAGCGTGTCACCGTGGGGTGCACCGGTGTTGTTGGTTAAGAAGAAAGAGGGTTCTATGAGGCTCTGTGTGGATTACAGACAGTTGAACAAGGTGACTATTAAGAATAGGTATCCACTTCCGAGGATTGATGATCTAATGGATCAGTTGGTTGGTGCAAGTGTGTTCAGCAAGATTGATTTGAGATCTGGGTATCATCAGATTCGTGTGAAAGCTGAGGATATTCAGAAGACGGCCTTTCGGATGAGGTATGGACACTATGAGTATTCCGTGATGCCATTTGGTGTGACTAATGCACCAGGTGTATTTATGGAGTACATGAATAGGATTTTCCATCCTTATTTGGATAAGTTTGTGGTGGTGTTTATCGACGACATCTTGGTTTATTCGAAGAGCGAAGGAGAGCATGCCGAGCATCTGAAGATTGTGTTATCTATGCTGAGAGAGAAGCAGTTGTTCGCGAAGCTTTCTAAGTGTGAATTTTGGTTGAAGGAAGTTAGTTTCCTTGGTCATGTGATTTCTAGTAGTGGTATTGTGGTCGATCCGTCGAAGGTTGAAGCGGTGTCGCAATGGGAGACTCCGAAGTTAGTTTTTGAGATAAGAAGTTTTCTTGGTTTAGCCGGTTATTATCGGAAGTTTATTGAAGGATTTGCTAAGTTATCGTTGCCGTTGACATAGTTGACTAGGAAAGGTCAAGCCTTTGTTTGGGACGCCAAGTGTGAAGCGAGTTTTCAAGAACTTAAGCGAAGGTTGACGACAGCTCCTGTTTTGATTCTGCCAAATCCAGAAGAACCATTCGTTGTGTATTGTGATGCTTCTTTGATGGGTTTATGAGGTGTGTTGATGCAGAATAACCAAGTGGTAGCTTATGCTTCGAGGCAACTCAAAGTACATGAGAAGAATTATCCGACGCATGACTTAGAGTTGGCCGCCGTTGTGTTCGTGTTGAAACTCTAGAGGCATTATTTATTTGGCGCAAGATTTGAAGTGTTTAGTGACCACAAGAGTTTGAGATATCTTTTTGATCAAAAGGAATTGAATGCGAGACAAAGAAGATGGCTTGAACTTTTGAAGGATTTTGATTTTGGCTTGAACTACCATCCGGGTAAAGCGAATGTAGTAGCGGATGCATTGAGTCGGAAATCATTGCATATGTCGGCGTTGATGGTGAAAGAGTTAGAATTGGTCAAGCAATTTCGAGATTTGAGTTTGGTATGTGAGAGAACTTCTTTTGGATTTAAGTTGGGTATGTTAAAGCTTACAAGTGGTATTTTGGATGAAATTCGAGAAGGACAGAAATCGGATTTGAGCTTAGCTGATCGGTTGACTTTAATCAACCAAGGCCAAGGTGGTGATTTTCGGATTGATGAGAATGGTATTATGAGATGTCGGGATCGAGTTTGTGTTCCGAACATGGTTGAGCTTAAGAAGAGCATCCTTGAGGAAGGACATCGTAGCGGATTGAGTATTCATCCGGGTGCTACTAAGATGTATCAGGATTTGAGGAAAGTATTTTGGTGGCCTAGTATGAAGAAGGATATCGCGGAATTTGTATATTCTTGTTTGACTTGCCAGAAGTCAAAGATTGAGCATCAGAAGCCATCGGGTTTGATGGAGCCGTTGTTTATTCCTGAGTGGAAATGGGATAGTATCTCCATGGATTTTGTATCGGGTTTGCCGAGGACGCCGAGTAATTTTGAGGCTATTTGGGTTATCGTGGATAGGTTGACTAAATCTACTCACTTTATTCTTATGCGTATGGATTACCCTTTGGAGAAGTTGGCTAAGTTGTATATTGAGAGGATTGTGTGTCTGCATGGTATTCCGTTAAGTATTGTTTCGGATAGAGATCCGCGGTTTACTTCGAGATTTTGGGAGAGCCTGCAGAGTGTTTTGGGTACTAAGTTGCGTTTGAGTTCAGCGTATCATCCTCAGACTGATGGTCAGACGGAGAGGACGATTCAATCGCTTGAAGATCTTTTGAGAGCTTGTGTATTGGAAAAAGGAGGAGCTTGGGATAGCTACTTGCCTTTGATTGAGTTTACCTACAACAACAGTTTCCATTCGAGTATTGGTATGGCACCATTTGAGGCGTTGTATGGTAGGCGGTGTAGGACACCATTGTGTTGGTTCGAGTCCGGAGAGAGTTCTGTTGTTGGACCCAAGTTAGTTCAACAGACTACTGATAAGATCAAGATGATTCAAGAGAAGATGAGAATTACTCATAGTCGTCAGAAGAGTTATTATGACAAGAGGAGGAAGGCACTTGAATTTCAAGAGGGAGATCATGTGTTTCTTCGAGTCACTCTGATGATAGGTGTTGGTAGGGCACTGAAGTCACGCAAGTTGTCGCCGCGTTTCATTGGTCCTTATCAGATTTTGCAAAGGATAGGAGAAGTGGCCTATCGTGTGGCTTTACCACCGTCGCTTGCTAATCTTCACGACGTATTCCATGTATCTTAGTTGAGGAAATACATTGCGGATCCGTCTCATGTAGTCCAAATAGATGATGTGCAGGTGAGAGATAACCTGACTGTTGAGACATCACCTATGCGGATTGAGGATCGAAAATTGAAGCAGCTTCGAGGTAAAGAGATTGCCTTAGTGAAGGTCGCTTGGGGAGGACCGGATGGTGGAAATGTTACTTGGGAGCTTGAGAGTCGGATGAAAGAGTCTTATCCAGAGCTGTTTGAATCAGGTAACATTTTCGAGGACGAAAATTCCTAAAGTGGGGGAGAGTTGTAACAGCCCAAATTTCATTAAATAATTAATTGTAGTAATTAATTGATTTAGTGGGATTTTTATTAATGTTGGAAATTAATTTTTATTAATTGGAATTAATAGAGAATTGAGAAGGAAATTGGAAGGAAGGAAAATAAAGGAATATATAAGTGAGGAAGAAAAGAAAAGAAAGTTAGAAACATTTGGAGAGAAAGAGGAAAGAAAGAAGAAAGAAGAGAAAGAGAGGAGAAGAAGAGGAAGAGTGGAAATCATCAAGAACCAACATCAAAGCTCCGATTAATCGAGGTAAGGGTGAGAAATGTTTCTATTTGATCATTGCATGATGTTATGTATGTTGGGTTGGGGTTTTGGTAGAGTTTTCATCACTTTCCAATTAGGGCAAATGTTGGATTAATCGGTAGATTGATGATTTAATCGGTTGAAACTGAGCAATAATGCTGTAGAATAGTCGGGTAACATGTATTGATGCTATTTGTACTGATTTGGATGTTTGAGGTTTGGTTGATGATGGATTGATGAAGGAGAGGCAGAATAGGGTTCTGTTCTGCGCAGGTTCGCTGGCTCTCGCCAGGCGAGCGAAGGCGAAGCTTCGCCAGGCGAAGCCTAGCGAATGCTGGCGAGTAATTATGATTAAGTCCCAGTGGACTTCGCTGGCGAGTTCGCCAAGCGAAGTTGGATAGCGAAGGTTCGCCTAGCGAAGGTGCTGGCGAATGGTGGCGAATGAAGTCAGTAGCTACTGACTTGGGATCGCTGGGAAGTCTCGCCAGGCGAAGCCTAGCGTGTGTTCGCTGAGAGAGTTCGCCAGGCGAAGGTTCGCTGCGAGGGTTTGCCAGGCAAACGAAGGCGAATTTGACAGCATTTCTCTTTTGCTGTGTTGCTCATGTGGTGATAGTTTGGTGGTTTCACATAGATTAATATTCTTATGATATGATATAGATATGATCTATTGTGATGATGTGTGGTGTGGGTAGCCTCCGGGCGTGAATCCTAGTTGATATGTGATGCGCATTAATTGTGATAAATAGAAATACATATGAATACAACGATGAATGTATGTGTATTGTTTAATGAATTGTGAGTGCATATTTATATGCGATTGTTGTGGAAATGCATGGGAACATATGTGGTATGTGTGCATTGTTGTTGAGTATGATGATGATGATGTGTGAAATGAATACATTGATAAATGTTTGATATATGTTGTATGTGCAATCATGATGAAATTCTCGAAGGGGTGAATTATTCGAATGCATGGGATTAAGACGCGGGAACGGTCTTAAGTGCATTTATTGTGATTGGTTGATTGTACATGCATCATTCAGTCAAGAGGCAATGTCTGTTAGTTTCGTGGAAACTAGTGGCTTGTCCCAAACCTAGAAGGGTGGGTTTAAAGCCTAGGGGACGGGCTTGGTTGTTATCGGTCTAGAAGGGTGGACCCGGTTTAGAGTGAAAACCGAAAAATGATAACGAGTTATCGGTCTAGAAGGGTGGACCCGGTTTAGAGTGAAAACCGAAAAAAGATAACGAGAGTCGGTACCGCATGGCATTGAGTTGTATTGGATATGTTGAGTCACATTGCATAATATTGTTGTTGTATAAATGTGCTTGTGAATGATTGTGAAATTAAGCATGAAGGGATGTGCTTGCGAATGTTCATAATGTTGATATATGTGAGCATGATATAATTATGATTATGGGAATGAAGTGTGGTGAGAAATGTGAATATGTGTTGCATGATTACCTATATATATATATATATATATATATATATATATATATATATATATATATATATATATATATATATATATATATATATATATATATATATATATATATATATATATATATATATATATATATATATATATATATATATATATATATATATATATATATATATATATATATATATATATATATATATATATATATATATATATATATATATATATATATATATATATATATATATATATATATATATATATATATATATATATATATATATATATATATATATATATATATATATATATATATATATATATATATATATATATATATATATATATATATATATATATATATATATATATATATATATATATATATATATATATATATATATATATATATATATATATATATAATCTTATGCTTTGATTATTATGGTTATATTTCTCACCCTTCTGCTGTTTTATAATGCTCTACGAGGCATTGCAGATTAGGATGCTGGAGTCCCTTTTGTGAAGTATTCTTCATTCTTTTGAGTCTGCTGCTCTGATATGTAACACCGGGTAGTTACACTAGTATAGTCATTCTTTTGTGATACATTGTGATGTATCAGTTGATGTGATTGTGTAATCTAACTGATATGATGTATTAATTTGGATTAACTTGTGTGTACGTGGATTAATATTTTGAAAACGATTAAATGATTTGATCTTCCGCTTAATTTTGAAATTGTTACATATCTTATGGAGAAAAATGTGAAAGTGTTCTATTGGTGAAATTGTGGCATTCTTCTTTTATACCTTATTACAAAACCTTTTTACTCTGATAATTTGTATGTGCTTAATTGTTTTATATGCATTTATTTGGGGTATAGAAGGGGGTGTTACTGTTTCAATGAAATCCAAGACCATAGGCGTGATCAGGGTGAAATTCTGAGCAACTTAGGGTTTTACATCTTGGAAATTGATGGAGGAATGAGAGAGAACGAGTTGATGGAAGTTGTTGCATGGAAGCTGCGTTTTCATGGGAATTGCAGAAACCCTAGCTGCGTGTGAGCCACGTCCGTTGGATGAGCGCGCTGACCTTGACTTGGGACCTAATCTAACGCTCCAGATTTAATTTGAATTTTTGAGGGAGTCAGCAGCTTGAAACACTGCGTTTCATTAAAGCGTGGCATTCTGGGCTTAGTGAATCAATGCTATACCCACCCCTCTTTGTGGCCCAACTCCAATTTGAACTGAATTCTGTTTCTATTCGCACCGCGCTTTTTTTATTTTCCTTATGTTTTAATTGTTTTTTCTGATTAAATGCTGGGCTTAGGCGCTTTGCTTTTCAGACCCCCCAGTCTGGGCCCAATCATTTTATAACTGCAGTTTCTTACTTGTCACACCCCATCTCATCTTTATCATTTTATTTTTCCCCATTTTTTCTCATACTTTGAAAAATCATATTAAATTGAAAAAACAATATTTTTTAATGGGAGTTTTTTCTCCCTTTTCATATTTTTGTCTAGAAAAATATAAAATAAAAACATTTTTCATCTCATGCATTTTAATATTTTTTGCATATTTTCTTCTTTAATTGCTTCTTAATTCTTTTATATTGATATGCGATTTTGTAGAATTTAGTTTAGGTAGCTCCCTTAAATTTTTTAGGTCAATATTTTTAGGATAATTAGATATATGTTTTAGGTTCCCCCTGGATTAATTCCATATTTTTATGATGATTTTTAGGATAGTTTTGAGTAGATAATTCTAGGTTGTGTAGAATTAGGTTAAACTTCAACATAGGTCCATAATAACTTTAGATTTTGGGTTTTTAGGACAATTTAGACAATGGGGAATATATGGGTGTTAAGGGTAGGTATGTAGGATCCCTTAGAAATTATATTAGGATTTAATATAATAGTATGCTATTTTTAGTTGATTTTTGTATTGGTTGATTGTTTGTGTTGCCTTTAGGGCATGTTTGTTTGTTTGCTTTGCTTTATGGGCTTGGAAAGCTTGGTATCTCATTGTGGAGCATTGAGGAGCATAGTAGAAGAATTGAAGATGCATTGAGGAGCTTGAGAGCTTTTTCTTATTTTCTTTTGTTATTGTTTTAGGGTTAGGAATTAGGAAGAGTTTAGGTGTAGACAACTTCTTTCTCAAACATGGATGGTATCATTCACCTCCATTCCTCCCTATGATTCAAAGTCCTTCCATGGTATACACCTCTCTCCTTTGGAGGGATAAGTGATATACCTAGGAAGTAGAACTTTTGAGGGAACCATTCCTTTGATGTTGAACCCTTATAGGTCACCTTTGGTGGTCAATATGTAGTTCAATATCCCGCAGCTTATCCAGTAAGTGATTTTTCTCTGGTTTGATGTCTTGAGCTTGAGCTTGAAGATGAAGACTTCATTGAAGAGTATTGAAGAGGATGAATCCTTGAGTATTGCCATTCCAGTTGAAGCTTGAAGAGCAACAAGAGCAAGTTGATACTTGAAGACCCCTGAAGATTAGGTGAAGCCTGAAGGTGGAGCTGATCAAGAAGTTGAAGCTTAAGGGAGAGGATAAGTTGAAACTTATGTTGTAGGGTTGAAACCTGGAAAAGCAATTGATATTTGACAAAAGTGATGGAGGTCTGAAGACTGAGTGGCTGTCAGAAGAGCTGAAGCTTGAAGATGAGAGGGGAGTTGATCTGCTTTCTTTTCTGCTTTTCTTTTCTGTATTGCTGTGTTTTGTTTGACTTGTTTGATGCATTAGAATAAGTTCATATCTAGAATAAGTAGAATCTAGGAGCATGATTGCACTAGAGGTTGAGTTTCTCCCTCTTCTTGTATTGTTACTGTGTGGCTTTACTTGCGGGTATTCGGTAGAGCCCAGCTCCCTTGCCCATGTGGTTTGTTTGCCTGATGGAATTTCATTTCATTTTATCTGTATGATTGCAGTTTACTGTTTATTGCTTGATAGCATGTTGTTTATATTTCAGTATGATTACTGTTATTCATTCTGGCTTGAGGTTGAGATGAGCTTATGGAGGCTGAAGCCCCACACACATTTCCTCCCTCACTTGCATTGCATGCATTTTATTGTTAAGCTGATGCTTTGTCTGTTTTGGTGTATCATTGACATGATCCCTTATGACTCTCATTTCCTTTGATAAGGATTCTCATTTCCTTTGATAAGGATTTGATGATAGAATTTTAGGTTGAAACCTATGCATGACAACTTCTAGGAGTTCCCTGTTCAAACCTCAACCATAGGATGAATCCATGGCATGATAACAGTAGGACTTGATAGTCTCCCTCCTAGTTGGGCCTGTTCTCTTCTCATCTCAAAACAGTTTAAGATACAGTAATCATGAATGATTTCTTTCGTACGTTACGAGCCTTAAGCTATCTGAGAAAGGATTGTGGGAGAGTTTCTTTTCCACAGTCTGGATGTTTAGTATGGTACCCTTTGGGTGACATGCGACGCATTCACTCTCAGGTCATAGTCTCTAGTGCGGTTGAAATCGCAAACACAATAAAAAACACTTCTTTCGTAAAAGACAGGAAATAAACCGTAGTTTCCCGAACTACGTGAGCTCTGATCTCTCATGCCTGTTGAGAGTACGTAGGCACAAGATGGCGATGTCTTGGCGAGCTACTTTCCCCCATAACCCTTCGTAGGCCGAACTACGTTGACTCTGATTTCTCATTCTCTGATGAGAATACGTAGGCATAAAGCGCGATGCTTTGCCGAGTCATTTTTCTTTTCTTTTTCAGCCAGCCTTGATAGGTAGATAGAATAAAACAAACCCGTCCAAGTAAACACAACAAGCGAGGATCCCGTCGAGTACGACGGACGTGAGGGGTGCTAATACCTTCCCCTTGCGTAACCGACTCCCGAACCCAGACAACGGTTGCGATGACCTTGTCTTACCCTTTTTCGTCAGGTTTTTCCGATCGTTTCCTTTCCCGCTCTGAGGGATAAATAACGAAAGGTGGCGACTCTTCTGTTATGTCGGCACCTTATTTTCGCGCAAGCGACAAGGTGCTCCACCTTATCGAGGGTTAAATCGAGTGTCAAGAAAAACCAATTCAAAACCAATTGAAAATTGATCATCAATGGACCAAAACCACCCTCAAAGAAGCCTCAACCCCTCACCTAAGTGTGGGAGAAGCTATAGTCATAGGGGATAAAATTTGGAGTTCAAATGGGCAAGAACCAAATTAGGGTAAGCCATAAAACACCTTGAAACATTAATTCCAAATAAATTAGCAAAATAAATAATAAATGCAAAATAAAAATTTGGAAAATTAATTAACATGTTGAAATGTCAAGAAAATATTTTTGGGTATTTTTTAGATGACCAAGAGTATTTTAAAATAATTAAAATGTAAACAGCAAACAAATGAAATAAAAATAAAACAAATAAGTGAAGGGGGGTGTTTTGCACCCCAAAATTTTCCTAAATTTTTTCCTTACCTAGCTTATGTTTCATTGCATTTCATATACCATTAGCATTTGCATACCATCACGCATATACAGGGGATTGAGAGATTTGTGCTTACCAGGAGGGGCCACCACCATGTTCTAAGGTTATTCAAGAGTATTCATTCAAGTATTCAAGGGTTGATATCCTCATCAAAGAAGTCAAAGATCCCTAGAGAAGTGGCTGAAGCCAAATGTGCACATTTCCTAACTTGATGGTTGTGGGAGAGCATCAAATGATTCTGAATCCATGGATATAGATGTCAAGCATTAAGAGAGCTCAGGAGATGGCTTGAGAGTCACTATGGAGCTTGGGTAAGTAATTGTGCAAGGTACAAGAAGTTACAACCAAGATGGGTGCAATTAGGGTTTCCACCTGGTCAACCCTAAGTCAACAGGTGAATTGAAAGGGGTTGAGACCTAATTTCAAGGCCATGTGATCATGGAATTATGTGTTAATACACTCAAAGGGTGATTCCAAGACCAACTCATTAAGGATCAAGAGTGTGAGAAGTTCCTAGGCTAGGGTTTCTAAGCTTGACAGTGTAAAATCCCCTGGTTTAGTGCCTAACTTCAAGACCACATAACTCAAGATGAAAGTTTCACCTCATCTTGACATCCACATGAAACATGTAGAGCATGTTATTACCTTTAATTTGAGTACTATAAGTCCTTGATAGGGTTTATAAAACTCAAGTTATGAGGCTGACAAGTTACAGGTCATCAGATGAATGTGATTTTGGTACTTGAAAGTCAACCAACTTCCATGCCACTTTTGACCTAGACGGAAGCTTCTCCTAAACTTCATGTGGACATGAATGTTCTTCCTTATCTTCTTATCTTTCCAAATAGTACTAGAAGTCCTTGATTAGATTTGTAGAACTCAAGATATGAAGCTTGCAAGGCAAGGGTATTTTAGGAAAGTAAGATTATAAGTCATTTTTGGTTATAGGTCCATTTCACCATCTTTCATACCTCAAATGCAAATTTGTCCAACTTGAAAGTTTCTCAAAATGGGGTTATTTATTCAATCCAACACCAAGGATTCATTGATATGGATTGGATTGAGGATTGGTTGAAGAAAATTTCACAAAAAGAACTTTAAAGGCATTAAAATAGTAAAAATTCAAATAAATTCATATGGGATGATTCCAAAGCATGTTTATGCATTTTTTGATTGCAAAAGATATTCTAAGAACATTGGCTTTAATAGATTTGAGAATTGAGGTCATTTATATGGACTTTACACTTGTTTCTTAAGCTTGAAGAAACACATTCCATATCCACCATTGATTGAAATCAAGGACACAATCCAAGCCCTCCATGTTCCTTATACTACCAGCAAGCAAAATGGATGAAATTGGAAGCTTCTTGAAGCCACTTTCGTAGGCATAGCAAGGTGAAAAAGTGAGGAAAAGTTGAAATTTGGATTGGGCTGTTTGGACCTCCGTTGGGCCTGAAATGTATCCAAATCATTTCTATATAAGCATTAGATCGTTTTCAGATGATTTTTGGATGGTTTTGGTGCAAGAACATGTAAGAAGCAGTTAGAAAAAGTGAGCTTGAGAGTGAAAATCGAGTTCCAAGATTCAGGCCGTTTCAAGCAAATTCAAGCATCAAGAAAGCTTCATCATCAATCATAGAGTGTTTCTGGATTGTTCTGAGCAAGTTTCATCACAGAATCGTGCCTCTGTTGAAGCTTTTTCATAGGTTTTTAACTTTCAAAATTACTCTTAGTTCATGATGAATTAGAGCTTGTTTTGCATGTGGTTAGGTTGTTGTTAGTGCCTAGATGATTTTAGGATAAATTAGAGGTTCGATTGTGAGAATCCTTGATGATGCGTGTTTTTTGGTTGCTTTCGTTTTGGCATGTTCTTTAAGTGAAAATGAGTTTTAATCATGGATTAAGAACGTACATAACACGAGGATTCGTTTAGTGTAAAGAAATCTGGATTTGGTGATAGTTGTGAGCAGAGCACAAGAATTAGGTTGATTCCGTTTGGACGATTCCATGGATGAAATTGAGTTTTGATGTTGGATTAAGAACGTACATAGTGTAAGGATTCGATTACAGTAAAGAAATTGAGATTTGGTGATGTTTTATGACAGAGCTACTGTAGCTCTTGCCGGAGAAGACGACCAGAGTCTTCTCCGGCCACCACTGCATGTTCCCTCCGTTTCTTAAGTTTGAAATGAAGAAGATGATTCATGAACCATTAGGTCTTGTGACTCCCTTGACTTAGTAGGCTAATCTAGCGTGTGAGAATGAATCTTAGCTTGCTGACTTTTGACTGGATTACGTGGCATAGTTTAGGAGTGTTGGATCTGATTACCTTGGAGTTGTGTGGTTTGGATTAAGACTCATGGTAGGCATTAGTCAACTAAAGAACACCCTAGCATCAGTGAAACGATGCATTTCACTTAAGACTCCTGAGCGCGTGCGTGGCGTGTTGTGGAGCGTAGGATCTGCTGACTAGTCTTTTCATCCAGTGGCTGTGTTATTTTGGCATTTTCTTCCTTTTCTTTTATTGATCTTTATTTTTATGGTTTTATGCATGTTCATTTTTAATTTATTTAAAATAGGTAAAAATTTCAATAAATTTGAGTATATTTTAACATGTCTTTTAATTTTTTGTATTTTTTAATTCCATTTTTAATTATTTTTTAATTTAATTGCATATTTTCCTTTTAAATAGCCATTTAATAAATGTGAATTGTATGTTCATCTTGTAGAATTTATATCTTGATAGATATTTGAATTGAGTTCCTGAATTTTTGTGTGCTTATTGTTGATGCATTAAGTAGCTTTATAGTATTTTTATCATGATTTTTAGGAGCTGTTTGGATAGGCTTTAGAGTGAATCTTTAGGACCCTTCCCATTTACACCTTCAATAGCACACCTTAGGATGCTGCTCTCCGTTAATGCCCTTAGGATTAGAATTTTGATCCAAGATTTTAGCCCTAGAATCTTAAGACCTTAAGTGATCTTTATAATTTTTCTTAGATTTTTTAGGAGTGATTTCCTATTTTTCTTAGATTTTACATTATGGATGTTTTTTTAGTGTGTTCTACACATGACCTTCTCATAGTTTTGCCTTTTAGTGAACTTTTAGCAAACCTTAAGCACCTATTCATTACATGAACCCTTAGTGCCTAGGTTGATACCTTTGTAGTTAGTTTTCAAGTCCTTCTCATATCCATAGCTCCATTAGGATAGATGTCCTTTAGAGCCTTGCTTTTAGGGTGCCTTGGATGCCTTTGATTGATTTTCTTTCTGCATGATTCTCCTAAAGCATAGTCCTATGATATTTGGAGCCTTCTTGTGAGAGCCTGATTTTCCTTAGGAAGTACTATGTGCATTCCATGAGGAGTTGAACTATTGAGGACTATCCTTGAATGATGAGTTTGGTTGAGAACATGGTGAATTCCTTAGGTTTTCACTATGTCTCCCATCATTATTCTTTTCATTTCTAAAGTCCTATTATCTCAGGATCTTTCTTGTGAGAGCCTGGTCTTCCTTAGGAAGTACTCTGTGTATTCCATGAGAAATTTGAGCCTCTAATGGACATTCAATGACATGGTGGGTTCCTTAGGTTCACACTATGCTCCTTTTCTCCTCCAAGTCCTATGACACATGATCCTTCTTGTGAGAGCATGGTCTTCCTTAGGAAGTACTCTGTGCATTCCATGAGAGGTTTGAGCCTTGAGGACTCAAGTACCTTGCACACACTCACTTTCATCGGTCCTCTTATCTCAGGATCCCTCTTGTGAGAGCCTCGTCTTCCTTAGGAAGTACTCTGTGCATTCCATAAAGAGGTTGAGCCTGAGATGGACTCTTGTGTTGATACACATCTAAACCTGATGTAGCCTTGGGATGATTTCCTTATTTCTCATCTAGTTTATCTCTCTCCTGATGGATTGAATGTTTTCCTGCTTGTTGTAATGCATTAGGATAGACTTGCATGAGTAGGTACTCTTGTTTAGGTGCATGATTGCAATAAAGGTTGAGCTTGTCTCCCTTTGCTTGATTGTTTATCTGCTTTCATTGAAGGTTGAGGTGATCCTCCCTTGCTTGTGTGTTTCTTTTTCTTCTATGATTGTCCTGTTTGCATTAGAAGTTGAGGCTTCCTCCTTCGGATCATGCTGATGCATTGCATATCCATACATGTTCTTATTTCAGTAACTTGATAGTTGTACTCATCTGCTTAATGATTTTTGCTATTGTTGTTGTTTTCCCCTTGGCATGTTCCCTTAGGGTTCTCACTTCCTTTGATAAGGATAGTGATGATAGACATTAGGGTGAATCCATGTATGATAACAGTAGGGTATATTCCCCTTTCAAACTCAACATTAGGGCCATATTGCATGACAACAGTAGGATGCTTGATAGTTTCCCCTGTAGAGGCCTTTCTCTTTCTCACCTTCAAACAACAGTAAAACACCTAATAAAGGCTAATTTGTACCGTACTTTACGAGGCTTAAGCTACTTAGGAAGTGGTGATTGGGGGGATTCTCCTCGATTACCTAGAGTGTTTAGTATACGTCCTTAGGACAATATGCGACGCATTCGCTCCCAAGTCATAGTCTCTAGTGCAGTATGAATTACAAACATTCATAAAAACACTTCTTTTCTCGTAAAAGACAAAGACCAACATCAAAATTCTTCTTTGCCCTTTGGGGCTCCCTTAATCAGGAAAACATTTTTCAGAAAAAAGAGTGTTGTTAACTCTCAGTTCTACCGTAAACGGTAACGCGTAAGTCTCCAACGAGCGAGCTGCATACACCAAACTGTTGGAACTGTTTGTTAACCCCACTCGGGTAAAAATAATTGAACAAACATGTGTTTCATTTTATCCCAAACTACGTCCGTTCTGATCTCTCTTACCTGTTGAGAGTACGTAGGAATGAGACACGATGTCTTGGCGAGGAACCTTCCCCCATCACCCGTAGTTAGCCGAACTACATTGACTCTGACTTTCCCATTGCATGAGTGAAAAGCCAAACCCAGGCTTGAGAGAAAACATAGCATTAGAGTGGAGATTAGTGGAGGACCTGTTTGCTTAGCAAACACCAAATCCCATGAAATTCACACTCAGACGCAATTCTCTTTGATGATTTCTATTCTGATCCTTAGGATTGGAACTGATCTTGGATCTAAGGATTGTCGACTCTGGGAATCGATCATTTGTGACTCAGCTAAGTGAGGCCTATTCAGGGGGTGATTATGCCAAACCAGAAATGGTGAACGTATCATCATTTCATGAAAGTCTGTGACGCTGAGGAACACATAGGATGTCGTACCTTGTATCAGTGGATTAGGTTCATACCTGTGAGTAGGACTGGAGTTATGTAGGAAACCTTTACCTTCAGATCACCCGGTTTTCTCTACAGTTTGAATCCAATTTATTGGTATCAGAGGGTCCTATCAGCATAATTGTGCTATGTTCTTGTTGGAGCAGAATCTTAGTCCTTCTCACTCAACAGCACATCAATCTTGATCTCCTGCTTGCATCCTTAGTATTTGCATCCTTGAATTTTCATTTTGCATTTCATTAACGTGTGTCTGAGTTTCAGGTGCATACTTCTCCCCCGATTCTAGTGGTCATTCCTTATTGCTGATATGGAGACTTTGAAGAGGACAATAGCATACAAATTTCCCACTCCAGACATTGGTCCCATACTGAAGTTGATTGCCCTGGCTGATGGTTCAGTAGAAGACTTTAGGAAGTCATATGGGAGGTTGTTGAGATATGTTTGCAAGCCTTCCGCACACGAGATTAGTGGCATGTATACTCTTCTACAGTTCTATGATGCTCCGTTGAGATGCTTTGTGTTTCCAGATTATGTTCTAGCACCCACTCTAGAAGAATACTCAGACTTGCCAGGCATTCCCATCAAAGATCAAATGCCCTATTATCATGTTGAAACAAAGCCTAATCTGGATGATCTTGCTGCTGTGATACATTTGGATGAGTCTGAGTTAAAAGGAGGAGTGACTCTAAGGGACGGGATGTATGGTTTTCCTCTATCTTTCCTAGTGGAGAAGGCTCAGAAATTTTCCAAGGATGGCTGTTGGATCGTGTTCAACGCCATTTTAGCTCTTTGTATATATGGCATCATATTGATTCCTAACTTGCCAGAATTTGTGGATGTAGACGCTTTCCACATTCTCGCCTCAGAGAATCTGGTACCCACTCTTCTTGGAGATGTTTACTACTTTATCCATTATAAGAACGAAAACCGGAGAGGGAAGGTTGTGTATTGTTGTGTTCCCTTGCTATACAAATGGTTTGCCAACCACATGCCTAAAGCAGGTCCTTTTGTCTCTTCTGTGGGCACTTTAGATTGGTCTGAGCGTCTGATGGGTTTAACTGCAAGAATATCACTTGGTTCGACAGGGATGCGTTAGGTATAGAACTCGTCTACATTTGTAGTGGTTTTCCCGATGTGCCTCTAATCGGGAGAAAAGGGTGTATCAATTACAACCCATCTTTGTTGATCAGGCAGTTCGGTTATGCATTAAAGGAGGCTCCCAAAGAAGACGAGATACAGGAATCTCTGTATCTCACCGGGTTGTTGGATGGTGATGCATTGGTTAAGCTTGGGCATGTTTGGAAAAATATTCATAGGAAAGGTAAAGCAATGTTGGGGAAGAGCAACAACAAAGATTTTGAGCCATACTTGATTTGGATTCGTGAGCGAGCCACAAAGTTTCTAATGCCTTATCCTGCTGCTAGACCATTATATCTTTCTATGGTCGAAGAACCAGCCACAGTCGATATTCAGAAATACAACCAGGTGCTGCAAGAGAAGGAAGAACTAAGGAAAACCAACGAAGAGCTAGAGAAAGAAATTGCTCAACTCCGAAGCGAGAAAAGTGAAGCTGTGTATTCCTGCAAGAAGCAGACCGAGTTGATAAACCATCTGGGTGTCAGCCTAACCAAAGAGACTGATACTCGAGAACGTCTGGGGTTAGATTTCAAAGCTGTTAATAGTGCCTCGCCACCAAGAAGCAAGACTTGGACAGAGCCTATCTGAAGACCTCCAAATTCGAGGCAATGTGGAACGCTACTTTGACCAATCACAAAGAGTAGGAAGATAAGCTAAAGCAGCAAATTTCCAAACTGATGATTCAGCTTAAAGCTCAGCACGAAAAGATTGAAGCTGAAGCATCACTCAGGCGTAACGCTTGTCGCTTGCGCGAAAATAAGGTGCCGGCATGACAGAAGAGTCGCCACCTTTCGTTATTTATCCCTCAGAGCGGGAAAGGAAACGATCGGAAAAACCTGACGAATAAGAGGGTAAGACAAGGTCGTCGCAACCATTGTCTGGGTTCGGGAGTCGGTTACGCAAGGGGAAGGTATTAGCACCCCTCACGTCCGTCGTACTCGACGGGATCCTCGCTTGTTTGTTTACTTGGACGGGTTGGTTATAATCTATCTACCTATCAAGGCTGGCTGAAAAAGAAAAGAAAAATGACTCGGCAAAGCATCGCGCTTTATGCCTACGTATTCTCATCAGAGAATGAGAAATCAGAGTCAACGTAGTTCGGCCTACGAAGGATTACGAGGGAAGGTTGCTCGCTAGGATGTCGCGTCCTATGCCTACGTACTTTCATCTGGTATGAAAGATCAGAGCAAACGTAGTTCGGGAAACCACGGGTTATCTCCTAAAAGAAGTGTTTTTTATTGTGTTTGCGATCTCAACCGCACTAGAGACTATGACCTGAGAGTGAATGCATCGCATGTCACCCAAAGGGTATCATACTAAACATCCATCCTCAGATGGCTTAAGGCTCGTAACGTACGAAAGAAATCATTCATGATAACTGTATCTTAAACTGCTTTGAGATGAGAAGAGAGCAGGCCCAACGAGGAGGGAGACTATCAAGTCCTACTGTTATCATGCCATGGATTCATCCTATGGTTGAGGTTTGAACAAGGAACTCCTAGAAGTTGTCATGCATAGGTTTCAACCTAAAAATCTATCATCAAATCCTTATCAAAGGAAATGAGAGTCCTAAGGGATCATATCAATGATACACCAGAACAGACAAAAGCATCAGCTTTAACAGTAAAATGCATGCAATGCAAGTGAGGGAGGAAATGTGTGTGGGGCTTCAGCCTCCACAAGCTCATCTCAACCTCAAGCCAGTCATGAAATAACAGTAATCATACTGAAGATAAACAACATGCTATCAAGCAATAACAGATAAAAGGGATGAAATGCCATCAGGCAAACAAAACACATGCTTGAGAAAGAGAGAAACTAACATCTAATCTCTAATCTTAGCCCTAAAACAGAATCCTGATCAAATCTAATCAAAGCCCTAAAGCAAAACCTAACCAAAAGAAATCAATCCCAGTCTTTCAAGCTTCAAAGCAAGCTTACCAAAGAAAGGGAGCTAAGTAAGCAGACTCATAGTGTCTTCCTCAGGAAAGCACTAGGAGGTGTATACTCAGGAATCATATCCTATGTGGCTCAACCACTGTGATCAGTTTACATTCCTCCTCAGGAGAAATTAAACTCACAAGCAGGCTCCAACATCACTGGATACTTAGGAAATCCTATCTGAACTAGTGGAACTAAGTGAATAGACCCATAGGACCTTCCTCAGGAAAGTACTAGGAGGCTTCCACTTAGGAGTTGTATCCTATGTGGCTCAACAACTGTGATCAGTTTACATTCCTCCTCAGGAGAAATTAAACTCACAAGTTGGCTCCAACATCATTGGATACTTAAGAAATCCTAGATAAACTAAGGGAGCTAAGTGAATAGATCCATAGGACCTTCCTCAGGAAAGTACTAGGAGGCTTCCACTTAGGAATTGTATCCCATGTGGCTCAACAACTGTGATCAGTTTACATTCCTCCTCAGGAGAAATTAAACTCACAAGTTGGCTCCAACATCATTGGATACTTGAGAAAGAGGTGAGAAGAAAGTATGAAAGTTATTCATAGTGCCTTCCTCAGGAAAGTACCATGAACTTCCCTCAGACTTCAGGGTCTCAAACCTCACAGACAGGAAATAATCCAAGCTCTGGGTCTCTGAGTCTTGATCTACAATCTTCTCTTCCATCATGCTCCTCAACAAGATCTTCAAGACAAACTAAGCCCCACAACAAACTCCCCATAATAAACCCCAGAGATAAACAGATAACCACAGGACAGACAAAATCACCAGTCAACTTCAGAAAATACCTAAAAATACTAAACCAAGGGGGAAAATCTATCAATTATTCACAAGGGTCTACAACATTTATCCATAACATCCACATATGCCTCTACCCAAAAATCAAAACAAAACTATCTAAAGAATATGAATTTCCTCACCTATGCACAACCTAAACCCTAATTAGGATACCCTAATGCTAACCTAATTGAACTAATCAAATTTTTAATCTAAAAATCAAGAATTAAATCCTATGGGGAACTATGATTCAATATCTAATCTCACCAAAAAGAATGAATTAAAAATCCTAAGGGAAAGTCTTAAAAGAAATTCTACAAAATCACGTACAAAATTAATCCTATTTTAAAAGCTATTAAAATGAAAAATACACTAAAAATATGAAAAGAAAATAAAATGGAAATTTTATTTATCTATATTTTTCTAGACAAATTCACTAACCTATAGAAAAAACAAGAAGTAAAAAATATTTAATTTTCTATTTTTTATGAATTTATTAAAAACAAGAAAATATTAAAGAAATTGAAAAATAAAAGAATTGAAATAAGGGGAGGGGGGTGTGAGAAGCAAGACGCACTAGTTCAATTCTCATGATGGGCCCAGGAAGGGGGGTGCGCCTAGCAGGGCGCGCCTGGGCCCAAGTGCTCAGGAAAACAATTAAAAAAAACAAAGAAAAATGAAAGGGGGATGGTGTATTTAGCAATGGATTCTAGGGTTATTCTTGATGGGCTCTGAATGGAGGGTGCATACAGCAAGTAGCACCTAAGCCCAATCCAAAATTTCTTCAGCTTTCACCCAGGGGGGGAGGTGAACGAGTAACGCAGGGTGTATGCGTTCATCAAAAAGAACTTGGGCCCAAACAATGCCCAAACCCTAGCCCAACTAACCAAATAAACAAAACCTAAATTTCCTTCCCTAACTCTGAACACTGTTCACCACTCAAACCAAACCCTAGCCGTTTCGTCCCCAACCTCCATCCTCTTTCCAGTTCCTCACCCAACCCTCACGCATCATCAACCAAATCCCAGAAGTCACAACCCTACTCAGAATACTCTCATCCTCATCTCAACAATATCACCCACGAAACTCAAACCCTAAAACGATAAGCCCTAAAAATCAATGAAAGACAACATCAAAGGAGGTGAGAAGAAACGAACCTGGAGACGAGGACGTTTCTGGAAAAAAATGAAGTACGAAGTAGGTTCGCTTGAAGTTGGATGATCTTGACGTCGAAGCGGCCTGGATCGTGGAAGGAGGTTGCAGAAATCGCTCCGTTTGCTGAAGATTTCTCAAGGAAAAATCCGAGAATCTGGTGTTCTTGAAGATCTAAGAGTGATCTGGAGATCCTAGCAAGAACATTGAAGCGGAGGCTCTTTGAAGATTCTGGGGATTTTGCGAAGAACAGGCGAAGTTCTTGATGATCTTATGATGATAACGATGATTTTCTGGGGAGAGATTGAAGGACCATGGAGGCGGACGGTGATTCTGGGCGCAGTGACGAATTTTCCGGCGATGGATGTGTTTCCAAGCGAGGGCGTGTGGCTGGGAATCGGAGGAAAGAAGAGGAAGAAGATGAAGATCAGAGACGAAAAGGGAGAATTCTGGTAAATTTCCAGATTCCGGCGGTGGTTGTGGTGTTAAGGGTGGCCGGAAGGGGTTTGCATGCCGGCCGGTGGCTTCTCCGGCGAAGTTCAGGTGATGGTCTGTGGTGATGACAGGTGGCAGGGGTGAGAGTTGTAGGTGAGACGTGTGGCAGAGGGGAAGTGAGTGGAAAACGCGTGTCAGTGAGAGAGGGGATTCTGAGTGGTTGAGGTGGGGTCCCCCTGGGTACACGCGTGGCGTGTCTTATATAGTGACAAGTGTCCTCTGCTGGACAAAATGGACAAAAAAATGAATTGGACTGAAAACTGGGATGGGCCTCCCACCTGTGTACTCTGGCCCACGAGATTGACATTAGCTGGACCAAAAAGCTTATTAAACAAACCATTAACCCTAATTAAAACTAATTAACTAATGATGACCTAATTAAACCCATTAAAACTAAGCCTAATAAACTCAAATGAACTCTGAACTAAGGATTAAATTCTAACTAGAATTAAACTGTAATTAAATCTAAATGCCAATTAACTACCCTAATTAATTCTAACAAATTCAATTAAATCCTAAACAAAAATTTAATCCTAATTAACCTAAAAATGATTAAAATCTAATTAAACCTATATTAATAAAACTTCTACTAATTTCTATAAAATTCCTATTAAAATTTAAAAAGCTATTAAAATCCTATTTAAAATCTACCACTTATTTAAAATTCTATTAAAATCTATTATTAATAAAAGAAAAAACTATACTTTCCTATATTATCTAAAAACAATTAAAAACAACTTTAAAATCTATTATATTCTAAAAAATGATTAAAAACTATTAAACCAATTAAAAACCTATTTAAAAAATCTATAAAATTCTAAAAACTTATAAAGCTCTAGAAAAAAGACCTAAACTATTTAAAAAATGTTTAAAAATTTATTTAAATCCTAAAAATTATTAAAAGCCTATTTAAAATCCACAAAAGTCTATTAAGCCCTAAAAATACAAACAGAGGCCAATAACCAACATAACAGAGCGTGCGACCAGATCAAATCAACCAGTAAACCCCTGGCATCAGAATATCTCGAAGACCACCATGCAGACTGAAAATCCCGAGAAGCGCACAATTTCCCGAAATAAAACCCTGATGACCTAGACGGGATCTGAAATATCTGATAGATGAAACCCAAACTGTAACTCTCATATCCTCTGTCTGTGTACAAACGTCATGCATCTGATGCGAACATGAATTTAAATCATGAGCCAGCTAGGAGAATCGGTTGGTCAAATTTTGGGGTGCAACAGCTGCCCCTATTCAAACGGCTTGAACCTGACTGGGTGAGAAGCAAACGACTCTCAACCAATCAAGGTGCGAGACGGTTGAATATCGGTAAACCCAAAAATTTGCCAACTGCACAAGCACACGGCACTATGCGGGGCACAAACCTTTGAATACTGCAATACTAGCTGCACGACAACTAGCTGGAGAAATATCGATCTGACGTCGCCGTCAGTTATCCACGTTAACTTCTTCTGACATCATCTTCAGGCAACCAAACACCCAACATTGCCGCTGGAAGACTAAACCTGATATCGCCGTCGAACAATCAAAATATCCCGCATCGCCGCTGGAGAACTAAATCTGATATTGCCGTCGAATAATCAAAATACCCCGCATCGCCGCTGGAGAACTAAATCTTCTGGCATACCCAACATTGCTGTCGGAAAACTGAATCTGACATCGCCGTCGGACAATCAAAATACCCCGCATCGCCGCTGGAGAACTAAATCTTCTGGCGTACCCAACATTGCTGTCGGAAAACTGAATCTAACATCGCCGTCGGAAACAAACATCCTCTGAGAGACACTCGACATTGCCGTCGTACAAATATCATCTCTGCTGTGGATTAAAGAGTCTGACCTCGCCGTCGAAACAAACATTCAACCTCGCCGCCGAACCAACATCCGACCTCGCCGTCGAACAAACATCCAACCTCGCCGTCGAACAAACATCCAACCTTGCCGTCGAACAAATATCCAACCTCGTCGTCGAACACAAACCCGGTCCGGGAATCCGAAGTATACATCTCAAAGGTACAAAACCTGAGCTTGGGATGGAAACAAACACTTCCAACGGTACACATCCTAATATTGGAGGCAAACATATCCAAAGGTACGAAACCTGAGCTTGGAGGCGAACATATCCAAAGGTACGAAACCCGAGCTTGGAATCAAACATATCCAAAGGTACGAAACCTGAGCTTGGAATCAAACATATCCAAAGGTACGAAACCTGAGCTTGGAATCAAACATGTCCAAAGGTACGAAACCTGAGCTTGGAATCAAACATATCCAAAGGTACGAAACCTGAGCTTGGAATCAAACATATCCAAAGGTACGAAACCTGAGCTTGGAATCAAACATATCCAAAGGTACGAAACCTGAGCTTGGAATCAAACATATCCAAAGGTACGAAACCTGAGCTTGGAATCAAACATATCCAAAGGTACGAAACCTGAGCTTGGAATCAAACATATCCAAAGGTACGAAACCTGAGCTTGGAATCAAACAAACACGCGGCTATTCTCTTGACATCTTGTCAAGTCGTTGCTAAATAAAAGCAAACACGCCGGGTCACCGGACATAATCATCAAGTTAACAACTCGGTTGAGGAGAGAAGAATGAGGGTTCACCCAAACAATCCTGACGACTCACTGGGGAAAAGGAAAAAAGGGTTCACCCAAACGACCTTGTAGACTTTGCTGCAGAAAGACGAGAGAGTTCACCCCAACGACTTCAACAACTGCTGGAGAATAACGAAAGAGCTCACTCAGACGATTCCTACCAACTTTACTGGGGAGCAAGTATCTCTGCTCGAGAACAAGGTAACCTCCTGGTTCATGCTTCATATGCAAATGCTGGAAGAATGAGCGTAATGCTCCGTGCGAAACGGAATGCTACGCTTTTGGGTAAATGTTATGCAATCATGCAAGGAAATGCCCCGGCAGAATAAATGCTGGGAAGAGGAATCATCCTCTCGGGGAGAGTAACCATTATGCTGAGGAAAAGCTACCCTTCAAGGGAACTGCATTTTCTGCTTGTCTCAACTGGACTTGCACTTGAGGATGACAGACTCCTCCGGAGAACACAGCACATCAAGCTGATCAACACACTATCTTCTGCTATACTCTGCACGGGGAAAGCGATAAATGCTCTGAACGGCTTTCTGGGGGAACGACCCTTCTAGGGAACATAGCCTTCGGGCTACAAGACACTCATGTCATTAAGTCCTCAAACTCACGGGGATAAACAAACTTCGGCTTGCTGGACAATCCTTCAGGATCCGCTTGGGGAAACATTCCATCTGCCAATCATGACTGTGCTTGGCTGGGGATATCAATCTACCTGCCTGCTGCTGGGGAAGTGCCAACCACCTGCTGGGGAAAAGCCCTCCACTCTGTTGGGGGTTCCAGAAATCATCTTGAACAAACAATTCCGTAGGGCGCTTCCAAGAATCATCCTGAACTGATAACCTTTCTGGAGACTTTATTCGGTTGGGTATTCCAGGAATCTTCCTGGGCCACTCTTGTTGGGGGCGCTACCGGGGAGCTCAAGGATTATCCTAAGCAAACAACTCGGGAAACTGCGCTGAGGCCTCAAGAATCACCTTAAGCAAACGGCCCTACTGAGGAATTCAAGAATCGTCTTGAACTGAAGACTTCACTGGGGATCTCAAAAATCATATTGAGCGAGCGACTGTGGGGATTACACCGGGGTCTTAAAATTCATTCTTAATAAAGCGACCTCGTTGGGGAGAATATCAGGAATCGTCCCGAGCAACTGGTCCTTTGGTGGAACACCTCTAAAACAAGAATGATAATAACCTAGATCAGGCGTATGATGCATATGCTTCTGCGCCATGCCCCACACGGTGGGAATGATATGCGTTTATGCTAAATGCTGTGCAATCATGCACTATGCTATGCAATCTTAAATGCTATGCAGTGTTAAATGCTATGCGGTCATGCACAATGATGCGATCCCGTCAGCAAAAATAAATGCCGAGGGGAATTCTCCTGTCAAGGAGAACGAACTACTCAGATAGAGGAATCATCCTGCTGAGGAGAACGTGGACATGCCAACATCAATCGGACTCTGTCTGGGGAATTGATCTTCTGCGGACTGCTGCATGGAAAACAACTTCAGTTGATTACTGTAGGGGACGAAGCTCTACGAGAAACCAGACTTGTTGATATCAATCGCGAGAATAAACTGCGTGGCCGTCATGGCTACTCTTCTGGGGATAACCACTCTGTGGGGAAACAACCTCAGCTGCTCAACACTCCGCTGGGGAAACAACTAAACATGATCTGATCACCTTCCAAGGATTCGGCTCTCTTGGACATCTGCAAACTCGGCTAGGGAAAGAGAAGTCATTCTGCTTCGCCGAAGAGAGTACGGCTCTGGGGAAATACAGCATCAGCTGCTCAACGCTCTGCTAGGAAAACCACTCACGGCCTCAACTGCTTCCAAGGATTTTGCTTTTCTGAGGACTCAGCCGGGGAGAGAAATCATTGTACTTCACTGGAGAGTACGACCCTGGTGAGGAATCTCAATTTCGCTAGGGAAGACAGAATCATCTGACTTCGAAGGAAAATAGAACTCAGCAAGGGAATACAACATCAGCTATTCCAACACCCTACTAGGGAAGAGGGAATCATCCCACTTCAGGAGAGAATATAACTCTGGTGGGGAATCTCAATTCCGCTGGAGACTTCAGTCTGGCACCATCAGTTACTGCATAATTTGGCATGAGAATAGCTTCTTGCGAAACCTGCACTTGTGACCCGGTGCTGGGGAAGACACCTGCTTCGGTGACTTTACTGGGGAAAATACGAGCTTCGGCACCCGAACATTTCTATGAAATCTGCACTTGTGACCCGGTGCGGGGGGTGAATACGAGCTGCTGCGCGCGACTCAGCCGATGAGGTGGCGTTCCTTCAGGATGCGTCCGCTTGGGGACGAGAATCCTCTCTGCCTGGGGGAGACATACCAATGGCTTCGCATTCAGACTCTGCGGAGGAGAGACTATTGAACTCTGCTGGAGAAGGAGGACTTGCCCTGCTTCGGGGATATCAATCCTGGTCTACTGAGGGCAATCTTGACCCTAATCTGATAAGGGATAAACGCTATCTCAATTTGCCGCAGTCTCAAACTGTACGGGGGGAACGACCTCAAACCGTACATCTCTGCTGAGAAACAATCCCGGTTCAACAACGTCAACACAGGGAACACAAGCTACCAATCATGGAGTCAAGTAACAGGTTATGCTGTAGGATAGCAATCCAATGACCGCAAGGCTTCTTCAGAAGGTTCAGGTTTTGGCAGGGTAATGACACGATTCCCCGATACTCAATTCTTACTAGGGTGAACAAACTCATTTGAACAACTTGCCCCAGCGCAATTCAACTTGCCCCAATCCGACCTTTGGGAATAATTCGTTCTGAGCCAAAAACGACTGGCAACAAGACAATCTTCAGAGGGCTTGCCCCAGCATCTGCACAGCGGGAGGATTCATCCTCAACTAATCAACTCTCAGCATGGTCGGCTTCAATATCTCTGAAGTAGTTTGCCCCTGAACGAGCGATGAGGGACTCAACATGCTCTGATCGAACACTGGAGGGATCTGCCCCTAAATCGCAAGAATTCTTGATAACTGCCCCTGATTGGGTCTCGAGAAGACTCACTTCCGATCAACCGCTTCTTGCATAAACTGCCCCATAATCAACTGATGCTCCGGGACTTATCCTCAGGCAAACCGATTCCAAACTCACTGGAAGTCGATGCCCCAGATTCACAGGGTTTCACAGCATACCATTCTGACCCAGACCTCTGACGATTCAGTCCTGATTGACTATTCCCTGTTGAAGTCCCTTCATGTCAGCTACCAACCTGCAATTGAAATTGTCTATTCACGAATGGTAATTCTAATGCAGAGTTCATGCGAATTTCGAAAAAATGTTGTAATGTCACTCATTTACGTGTCATGCTAGTGAGTGACGAATGAACCAAAGAGTTCAAACGTAGTGCTGATGTGATTAGTGAAAAATACAATAAGGATATGATTAGCAAATCATGCAGGAGTCAGGTTACTCCACCTTATCGTAATGCGCTTTCAGAATAAACCCTGCCTCAATTAGATCTCTTAAGGGTTGTATCATGGTCGGGTTCACGGTTCGTGAAACAAAGGATATTTGGCTCAAATTATGATTTGTACCCACCCCTTCTACGTGATGTTCTCCGATCCTAAAGTTCAGTTAACTTAGCTCGAGCGCTCACCTCTTCGAGAGGTATGTTGAACATTGAGAACAACTGGTTAAAGAATTCACAAGGTGTTTCGGAGTGACAGTTACTCCTTTTTCGTTCTCGGTGTCTGTATCTACACGACTTTGTCCTTGTTTGAGGATTTTTCTCTTTTATAATCCTTTCTTTTTCATTCATCATTTTTTGATTCCCTAATTTTTGCCTGGACTGACTCCTTTTGAGTTCTTTTCGACTTTTTTGATTTCTTTTGAAGTCCAGTGGGATGCCCTAATTTTTGCCTAAGTATTAGCTTTCTCAGCTTTTCTTTCTTTTTACTTAGCGGGCTTTCTTTCTTCTTTCTTTTGGAACAAAGTCGTGCGACACTGGTTGTCTTGATTGCTCCGAAAGGATTGTAACTGTCTCACTCCTGATTGGTGAGGTTTAACCATTGTGGTTGATGAGGTACGACCTCTGGAGAGGAATATGATGTGATTGGTCCTCGAAGGACAACACTCCTCTATAAGACTTGAACGCTCGATCAAGCTAACTGACAACTACCCTGCCCCGGGTTAAGATGTGAGGGTTCAAAAGTCCGAAAGAAACTCCTACTTCTCGGCTCGAAGTGGTTAACAAGGGATTCTCTTCCTTATCTCTCCGGTGTTTAGGGGATTTGAAACAATGCCTTGTACGTCATCGGCAAAGTTTTATCTGAAAGCAATACGATCATTGGCTATGAGTATTTAGTTTCATCATCCTCCCTCCGCTCATTGCTAATCATAGTAAGAAATCGGAGTAAATAAAATGCAAGTGTCAGTGTAATGCAGTAAATGAGTGACAACGACATAATTAGTTCAGAAAAAATGCATAGTCACTTTATTAACATCACCATTCGAAACATACAATGTTTAACAGCAAGTAGTAACTAACAGAAAAGAAACTACAAATGCAAAATGGTAAAAAGTCCGAGGACTGCCAATGCTGAGGACGTCTGCCTGTCTGGATCACTGGCTTTTGGAAATAACCCTCTGAATCTGCGAGCTCAAACAGCTGAGAGGTTGTCACGTACCACCAAGACTCCGTCTGGAAAGGAAATACACCCCTGGTCGATCAATTGTTGCACTTTCGCTTGGAAAGCCTTGCAATCTTCAGTTAAATGCCCCGGAGATCCACCATGGTAACCACACTGAACATGAGGGTTGTACCCTGGAGGGTAAGGTTCTGGCACGGGCTTGAGAGCTTTCGGTTCCACCAAGGAATTCTGAATCAACTGTGGAAGAATCTGGCTATACGGCACAGACACTGGATGGAAAGAAGCATTCCTTTGTTCTAAGTGGTTACGAGGTTCCTTGTGATCCTGGTGTTGGTATTCTTTCCGCCCAGGAGCAAGAGGTCGTCGTTTCTGAATGGCAACGGTCCCTTGTTTAGGCGCTTGCGTCCTCGAACTTGATCCAGGTAGAAACTGCGAGCGAGGCGATTCAGTCACCAAAGGTTGAGGGACGTATTCAAGATCTTTCTCAGCCTCAGGCAAGGGAATGGAATCATTCACCTCTTCCGCAGGATACGGGATGAACTTTCCCGATGCTCTCATGCCGCCCGGCACAAGCCTAATTGTCCTCGAGTCAATAAGGTCTTGAATCTTATTCTTGAGAGCCTTACATGTTTCAACATGGTGCCCTGGTGCTCCTGAGTGGAAATCACAACGTATGCTGAGATCAAGATCTGGTGACACGTCATCTGGCGGATCTGAGGTCCGAAGCTTGAGAACACGGTTCTGAACCAACAGTGGCAACAGCTGGGCATAACTCACAGGTATTGGGTCCACAGCTCTATCAAGTAGCTTCTTCTTTTGACTATAACCTCCAGGGTTATTCTGAGATGCTTGGCGCGGCTGCTGACGAGACAGGCCTCGAGCTTCATGCTGTGTAGAGGGTCCATGAGGTCCACTTGGCTTCAGCACAGGTGGCACTGACGGTAACGGGGGAAGCACTTTGGGCTCCACCTTGGGTGCTTGACCACTCTCCTTATTTAGCATACTTCTCACCACTCCCATGAGAAAGCTCAACTGATTCTGCAGCTGCTGATTCTCTTCTCTGAGTACTTGCTGGTCCAGACGCACTGCCCGTATGTCATTCATGACCTGCCCCAGCTGGCTTTGGATTTTCCCCAGTTCAGCTTGTACCTGCTCCATCAATCTGAGCTGCTTGATTCTGAGTCAAACCTGCAAACACAAGGGTTAGAAGACAAGCCCTGGCTTCTGTCATGCAAGATGAGTTATGGGTGTCTGTACGTTCAGGAGATCACCCCTGATTCTGGTGTCAACGTGCCAACATAGTGTCAATGCAATGATAAGACTGGATCCATTCATGGGAGAAAATATCTCATATTGCTCGGGACACCAGGATCAGGGTACGAAACGCGCCTGCAGCACAGACACATGCTAATGGGACGCAAAAATGGATATGCAAACTAATGCAAAATGCAGGCATGCAATAAGATATCCAGGTAGCTGCTGTGGAGATTCGGTATCAACAGTCACTGATGAGAAGGAAACCCCGGTGTAAAACCACTGATCTGATCTGCTGAGAATAACCATCTGATAGGATCGAGATCAAAATTCTGCTCTGTCAAGAGTAAGTGCCTGATAATAAGGACCCGGGATGTATGATCAGGAAATGTTTGCTGATGAAGTCTTCAGACCCCAAATCAAAAATCTGCCCTATCCAGAACAAACATACAGCTGCTGACAATACTCTGATCGAAACCTGCTCTATCAAGAACGGACATACACCCGATGATAAAATCCTCTGATCAAAAACTTGCTCTGTCAAGAACAGTCGAATCTGCGACTGAGAATACCAACATAACTGATTCGCTGTCAAGAAAACCAGGTGGTCTGGAGGTCAACGTTTCCTGCAATAACCCAATCCCACTAACAGGTATGGACCTAATCCACGGACAAAGGTACGGCATCCTATGCGGTCATCAGCGTCACAGACTTTCACGAGTGATGATACGATTCCCAGAAGGAGTGGCATCATCAAGTCATGAAGAGGCCTCACTTAGCTGACTTCCAAGTGATCAGTCCCCAGAGTCGACAATCCTCACGTCTGGACTCCCCTCAGATCCTCAGGACCGGAAAGGAGCACCTCTGCAAGAATCTCGTCTGAGCGCAGATTTTCGTAGGGAACTGTGCCTGCTCAGCAGACAGGTTCGTCTACTACTTCTCCACAACTATATCTAGGTGTATGCTCAAGCCCAGGTCCGGCTTCTCACTCATAGTAACATCCCTCTCCCACAGCAGCACCGATAATCATATCAAACTGGAAATAACATGCGGGAGATAAAGTGCGGGAGGTAAAAATGCGAGAAGTAAAAATGCGATAAGTAAACGCAACCCAACAAGCAAACACACCAACGATAGGATTGACTCTCATAGGGAACCGGAGAACCAGAGACTCTGGGTTCGGTCCCCAGCAGAGTCGCCAGCTGTCGCTTGCGCGAAAATAAGGTGCCGGCATGATAGAAGAGTTGCCACCTTTCGTTATTTATCCCTCAGAGCGGGAAAGGAAACGATCGGAAAAACCTGACGAATAAGAGGGTAAGACAAGGTCGTCGCAACCATTGTCTGGGTTCGGGAGTCGGTTACGCAAGGGGAAGGTATTAGCACCCCTCACGTCCGTCGTACTCGACGGGATCCTCGCTTGTTTGTTTACTTGGACGGGTTGGTTATAATCTATCTACCTATCAAGGCTGGCTGAAAAAGAAAAGAAAAATGACTCGGCAAAGCATCGCGCTTTATGCCTACGTATTCTCATCAGAGAATGAGAAATCAGAGTCAACGTAGTTCGGCCTACGAAGGATTACGGGGGAAGGTTGCTCTCTAGGATGTCGCGTCCTATGCCTACGTACTTTCATCTGGTATGAAAGATTAGAGCAAACGTAGTTCGGGAAACCACGGGTTATCTCCTAAAAGAAGTGTTTTTTATTGTGTTTGCGATCTCAACCGCACTAGAGACTATGACCTGAGAGTGAATGCATCGCATGTCACCCAAAGGGTATCATACTAAACATCCATCCTCAGATGGCTTAAGGCTCGTAACGTACGAAAGAAATCATTCATGATTACTGTATCTTAAACTGCTTTGAGATGAGAAGAGAGCAGGCCCAACTAGGAGGGAGACTATCAAGTCCTACTGTTATCATGCCATGGATTCATCCTATGGTTGAGGTTTGAACAGGGAACTCCTAGAAGTTGTCATGCATAGGTTTCAACCTAAAAATCTATCATCAAATCCTTATCAAAGGAAATGAGAGTCCTAAGGGATCATATCAATGATACACCAAAGCAGACAAAAGCATCAGCTTTAACAGTAAAATGCATGCAATGCAAGTGAGGGAGGAAATGTGTGTGGGGCTTCAGCCTCCACAAGCTCATCTCAACCTCAAGCCAGTCATGAAATAACAGTAATCATACTGAAGATAAACAACATGCTATCAAGCAATAACAGATAAAAGGGATGAAATGCCATCAGGCAAACAAAACACATGCTTGAGAAAGAGAGAAACTAACATCTAATCTCTAATCTTAACCCTAAAACAGAATCCTGATCAAATCTAATCAAAGCCCTAAAGCAAAACCTAACCAAAAGAAATCAATCCCAGTCTTTCAAGCTTCAAAGCAAGCTTACCAAAGAAAGGGAGCTAAGTAAGCAGACTCATAGTGTCTTCCTCAGGAAAGCACTAGGAGGTGTATACTCAGGAATCATATCCTATGTGGCTCAACCACTGTGATCAGTTTACATTCCTCCTCAGGAGAAATTAAACTCACAAGCAGGCTCCAACATCACTGGATACTTAGGAAATCCTATCTGAACTAGTGGAACTAAGTGAATAGACCCATAGGACCTTCCTCAGGAAAGTACTAGGAGGCTTCCACTTAGGAGTTGTATCCTATGTGGCTCAACAACTGTGATCAGTTTACATTCCTCCTCAGGAGAAATTAAACTCACAAGTTGGCTCCAACATCATTGGATACTTAAGAAATCCTAGATAAACTAAGGGAGCTAAGTGAATAGATCCATAGGACCTTCCTCAGGAAAGTACTAGGAGGCTTCCACTTAGGAATTGTATCCCATGTGGCTCAACAACTGTGATCAGTTTACATTCCTCCTCAGGAGAAATTAAACTCACAAGTTGGCTCCAACATCATTGGATACTTGAGAAAGAGGTGAGAAGAAAGTATGAAAGTTATTCATAGTGCCTTCCTCAGGAAAGTACCATGAACTTCCCTCAGACTTCAGGGTCTCAAACCTCACAGACAGGAAATAATCCAAGCTCTGGGTCTCTGAGTCTTGATCTACAATCTTCTCTTCCATCATGCTCCTCAACAAGATCTTCAAGACAAACTAAGCCCCACAACAAACTCCCCACAATAAACCCCAGAGATAAACAGATAACCACAGGACAGACAAAATCACCAGTCAACTTCAGAAAATACCTAAAAATACTAAACCAAGGGGGAAAAATCTATCAATTATTCACAAGGGTCTACAACATTTATCCATAACATCCACATATGCTTCTACCCAAAAATCAAAACAAAACTATCTAAAGAATATGAATTTCCTCACCTATGCACAACCTAAACCCTAATTAGGATACCCTAATGCTAACCTAATTGAACTAATCAAATTTTTAATCTAAAAATCAAGAATTAAATCCTATGGGGAACTATGATTCAATATCTAATCTCACCAAAAAGAATGAATTAAAAATCCTAAGGGAAAGTCTTAAAAGAAATTCTACAAAATCACGTACAAAATTAATCCTATTTTAAAAGCTATTAAAATGAAAAATACACTAAAAATATGAAAAGAAAATAAAATGGAAATTTTATTTATCTATATTTTTCTAGACAAATTCACTAACCTATAGAAAAAACAAGAAGTAAAAAATATTTAATTTTCTATTTTTTATGAATTTATTAAAAACAAGAAAATATTAAAGAAATTGAAAAATAAAAGAATTGAAATAAGGGGAGGGGGTGTGAGAAGCAAGACGCGCTAGTTCAATTCTCATGATGGGCCCAGGAAGGGGGGTGCGCCTAGCAGGGCGCGCCTGGGCCCAAGTGCTCAGGAAAACAATTAAAAAAAACAAAGAAAAATGAAAGGGGGACGGTGTATTTAGCAATGGATTCTAGGGTTATTCTTGATGGGCTCTGAATGGAGGGTGCATACAGCAAGTAGCACCTAAGCCCAATCCAAAATTTCTTCAGCTTTCACCCAGGGGGGGAGGTGAACGAGTAACGCAGGGTGTATGCGTTCAGCAAAACGAACTTGGGCCCAAACAATGCCCAAACCCTAGCCCAACTAACCAAATAAACAAAACCTAAATTTCCTTCCCTAACTCTGAACACTGTTCATCACTCAAACCAAACCCTAGCCGTTTCGTCCCCAACCTCCATCCTCTTTCCAGTTCCTCACCCAACCCTCACGCATCATCAACCAAATCCCAGAAATCACAACCCTACTCAGAATACTCTCATCCTCATCTCAACAATATCACCCACGAAACTCAAACCCTAAAACGATAAGCCCTAAAAATCAATGAAAGACAACATCAAAGGAGGTGAGAAGAAACGAACCTGGAGACGAGGACGTTTCTGGAAAAAAATGAAGTACGAAGTAGGTTCGCTTGAAGTTGGATGATCTTGACGTCGAAGCGGCCTGGATCGTGGAAGGAGGTTGCAGAAATCGCTCCGTTTGCTGAAGATTTCTCAAGGAAAAATCCGAGAATCTGGTGTTCTTGAAGATCTAAGAGTGATCTGGAGATCCTAGCAAGAACATTGAAGCGGAGGCTCTTTGAAGATTCTGGGGATTTTGCGAAGAACAGGCGAAGTTCTTGATGATCTTATGATGATAACGATGATTTTCTGGGGAGAGATTGAAGGACCATGGAGGCGGACGGTGATTCTGGGCGCAGTGACGAATTTTCCGGCGATGGATGTGTTTCCCGGCGAGGGCGTGTGGCTGGGAATCGGAGGAAAGAAGAGGAAGAAGATGAAGATCAGAGACGAAAAGGGAGAATTCTGGTAAATTTCCAGATTCCGGCGGTGGTTGTGGTGTTAAGGGTGGCCGGAAGGGGTTTGCATGCCGGCCGGTGGCTTCTCCGGCGAAGTTCAGGTGATGGTCTGTGGTGATGACAGGTGGCAGGGGTGAGAGTTGTAGGTGAGACGTGTGGCAGAGGGGAAGTGAGTGGAAAACGCGTGTCAGTGAGAGAGGGGATTCTGAGTGGTTGAGGTGGGGTCCCCCTGGGTACACGCGTGGCGTGTCTTATATAGTGACAAGTGTCCTCTGCTGGACAAAATGGACAAAAAAATGAATTGGACTGAAAACTGGGATGGGCCTCCCACCTGTGTACTCTGGCCCACGAGATTGACATTAGCTGGACCAAAAAGCTGATTAAACAAACCATTAACCCTAATTAAAACTAATTAACTAATGATGACCTAATTAAACCCATTAAAACTAAGCCTAATAAACTCAAATGAACTCTGAACTAAGGATTAAACTCTAATTAGAATTAAACTGTAATTAACTACCCTAATTAATTCTAACAAATTCAATTAAATCCTAAACAAAAATTTAATCCTAATTAACCTAAAAATGATTAAAATCTAATTAAACCTATATTAATAAAACTTCTACTAATTTCTATAAAATTCCTATTAAAATTTAAAAAGCTATTAAAATCGTATTTAAAATCTACCACTTATTTAAAATTCTATTAAAATCTATTATTAATAAAAGAAAAAACTATACTTTCCTATATTATCTAAAAACAATTAAAAACAACTTTAAAATCTATTATATTCTAAAAAATGATTTAAAAACTATTAAACCAATTAAAAACCTATTTAAAAAAATCTATAAAATTCTAAAAACTTATAAAGCTATAGAAAAAAGACCTAAACTATTTAAAAAATGTTTAAAAATTTATTTAAATCCTAAAAATGATTAAAAGCCTATTTAAAATCCACAAAAGTCTATTAAGCCCTAAAAATGCAAACAGAGGCCAATAACCAACATAACAGAGCGTGCGACCAGATCAAATCAACCAGTAAACCCCTGGCATCAGAATATCTCGAAGACCACCATGCAGACTGAAAATCCCGAGAAGCGCACAATTTCCCGAAATAAAACCCTGATGACCTAGACGGGATCTGAAATATCTGATAGATGAAACCCAAACTGTAACTCTGATATCCTCTGTCTGTGTACAAACGTCATGCATCTGATGCGAACATGAATTTAAATCACGAGCCAGCTAGGAGAATCGGTTGGTCAAATTTTGGGGTGCAACAACGCTGAGCTCAAGTTGAAAGAAGTTAAGGCAAACCTGAAGGATTGCAAACTAAGGGACGATTCCAAGAGATGCAAATTGGAAGATTGTTTCGGAGAAGCAGCCTGGGAAGACTTTGTCAAGGATATCCAGAGCACCATCAGATAGAGAGAGATGCTTATTCAAGGATTGCTTACCAGACCTAGTCACCCCGAGACAAAGGAACTATTAAAAGATTTCTGTGCCCGTTGCCGCACTTGATTTCTTTTTGTATTTCTTTGTAGCTTTGATTCACTGTTGTATTGCTGACCATCACCAGGCTTGTTGGCTGAGGTCGCCCTATTATAGATTGGAAAGTACTCAGTTACTCCTGTATGCTGCCTATGTGGGCTCTTTATATATATCAGACATTGATTCATCTTCGTGATTGGCTTCTCATTTTGTCTCACTGTTATTTCGGAACTAGAATCGGAGGGAATCGTTCCTAAGGCACAGACACACGTCTGCATTTGCATATCATTTTGCATAACAGGTACCTTGGACTTATTTATCTAACCCCTTGTGTTTTTCACAGCTGTGTTTCAGGATTGATTGCAGACCAATTCATCGTGACTCCGCCCGAGCTAACCAACTAAGAGCTATGGAGCAAGTTCAAGCTGAAATGTAAGAATTCAGGGAGAGGATGTCCCAGTTCATGGACATCATGCAGGTGGTTGCCAGTGGGCAAGAGCAACTCAGAACACTCGTGCAGCCCTTGATTGCACGCGTTGACACCAATGGGGTTTTGCATGGAGGTGAGACTACTAACCCGCCTCATGTTGAGACTCCTCGGGCTGACAATTCTGGACCAACTGTGGTCATTCCCAACACTGTGGGCATTGGGAACATTGGAATGGGTACTGGCCATGCTGGGGCTGGTAATGGCACCATAGGAGCTGCTAATGGTAACATTGATCATCGACCTTGGAATGAGGATCGTTAAGCTGACGTATTCTCGATGAGAGGTGACGAGGCTGAGCTACCTTCTGATGCCAGTCAGAGATTCAAAATGCTTGAGGACAAGATGAAAAGCCTTAGGAATCTGAATTCCATGGGGCTCGATATGGCCAACTTGGGGCTGATCCCCGATCTCAAGATACCACCAAAATTCAAAGTGCCAGACTTTGATAAGTACAAGGGCATCACTTGTCCTCATGTCCACTTGAGATCTTATTACAGGAAGATGTCGGCGTACTCTGACGACGAGAAGTTGCTGATGCACTTCTTTCAAGATAGTCCGTCAGGACCTTCACTGGAATGGTCATGGGCTTGGAGCCTGCGAGTGTACGTAGCTGGAAGGATCTTGCTGAAGCTTTCGTAAAGCATTACCAGTGCAATAGTGACCTGGCTCCCAACTGGGTCCAATTGCAAAATCTGTCACAGAAGATTGGGGAATGCTTCAAGGAATATGCCCAGCGGTGGTGTGAATTGGCAGCCAGAGTACAACCGCTGATGGTTGAATGTGAACTGGTAGATATGTTTGTGGCAACACTACCGGGTGTTTATTATGAAAAATTAATCAGCAGCATGTCAGGGAGTTTCTCTGACTTAATCATCACTAGTGAGCGAGTTGAGAACGGGATTAAGCTTGGTAAGATCTATGCCGGTGAGAA
This sequence comes from Lathyrus sativus, assembly GCA_963859935.3. Lineage (NCBI taxonomy): Eukaryota > Viridiplantae > Streptophyta > Magnoliopsida > Fabales > Fabaceae > Lathyrus > Lathyrus sativus. Next base: position 458,781,647 of record OZ012735.1, on the reverse strand, counting down.
TTCCTCAGTTGGAGGAAAGAAAGTGTTTGGAGGAAAGAAGAGAGAGGGTGAAGCCAACTCTGTATCTGGGTCCCGAGGGAACAGAAAGCCATCACAGAACCGTCAGTAACAAAGGGTCGCAAGTATAACTATCCATGCTGCTCCACAGCAGCAACAACCTCAACAGCAGTCACAACAGAACCAACAGGGGTACAGGAGGTACCAAGGAAAAGGTCCATTGGCAAATCGCCACATTGACACTTCACCCATGCCTTATGGTCAGTTATTGCAGGCATTACTTCAGCTACAACTCATTCAAAAAAGAACCATGGCTCCCTTGACAGGGCCGCCACCACCTGGGTACGACGCGAACACCCGCTGTGAGTTTCATTCGGGGGCACCAGGCCACTCGATCGACAACTGTAAAGCGTTCAAGCACAAGGTGCAAAACATGGTTGACAATAAGATGATAAACTTCTCCAACGACGTGCCGAATGTCAAAGATTTCCATACTGAATTTATTGTTGTGCTCGGAGGCGCACCGCAACACATTGCTGAAGATTTTGAATGCCGCATATGTACCCCAAGAAATTTCTGTCAACCAGCTCAAGGGGGTGGTTGCACATGTGAACACCGACAATGGATTAGGGTTTACTGACCTAGAGCTGACGCCGAAAGGGAGGAACTATAATAGCACCTTGCATATCTCAATAGAATGTCGAGGAACGGTCATGTCCCATGTGCTCGTGGACACGGGATTATCTCTGAATGTTCTCCCAAAGAAAGCCTTGATGAAGCTTGATACTAGGGGACTGATCTGTACTCCTAGTGATCTAGTAGTGAGAGCTTTTGGTGGAACACGGTGGTCCGTGTTCGGAGAAGTGACCTTGCCCATTCAAGTGGGGCTCGAAACCTTCGATGCAGTATTTTATATCATGGATATCCAGCCCGCCTACAGCTGCTTGCTAGGCTGACCCTGGATCCATTCAGCGGGAGCTGTGACTTCTACGATGCATCAGAAGCTGAAGTATGTTGTGGGTGGCAACATTGTTACCGTCTGCGGGGAGGAAGATATTATGGTGAGCCATTTGTCGTCTTTCAAATATGTAGAAGTAGACGACGAGATCCACGAAACATTATGTCAGGCATTCGAAATTGTCAAGGTCAAGGATGTATCTCCTGTGGTGAGCAAGATGCCTGAGATGACTCTCTCTTCCTTCAAGGAAGCTCAAGCTGTAGTACAGACCGGTTCAACCCAAGGCAGGGGGAAGGTGCTGGAAATCCCCAACAAACAAGATAAGTTTGGCTTGGGGTACCATCCTTCTTCTTCTGCTTTATCCTCTCAGAGCGCGCCGTGCTACAAGGGGCCGATTCAGTTCACTAAGGGTGGAGTCATATTTGAGCGCATCAACAATGTGTCCGATGGGGAAGGAGACAGTGATTGCGATATGGACTCATGGATCCAACCGTGCAAGCCAGGCCAGAGCCTCAACAATTGGTCCATCCAGGATTTCATCCCAGTGACGCGTAAAGAGTAATGCTTTATTTTTCCAATTATTGTACAACCTTATGTCCTACCCGGGGCATAACAGTTTTATTGTCAGGGCCTTGATTTCTTATGCATGTACATATTATCAATAAATCAAAAGGCGTTTTCTTTGCATTCAAATGTTGTGATCTCTGTTATTCTTGTTTTATTTTTGTTTTAAAAACAATAAAATGGCAATATGGTTTGTACTGACCTGCATATCCTCTGATTTAAGCTTAACCATTTTTATCGCAGGAATCACACTATAGATGACATCGATCCTGAACCCTCTATGACTCACTTCAACTTTGATTGCCCGATATATCAAGCTGAAGAAGAGATTGATGAGGATGAAGACCTTCCAGAAGAGTTGGCTCGACTATTGAAACAAGAGGGTAAGATCATTCTGCCTCACGAGGAAGTCATTGAGATTATTAATCTGGGGTCTGAGGAAGTTGTCAAAAATGTCTGAATAGGGGCTGCATTACAGAGCGACGTCAAGCAAAGACTGATCGAGATGCTTCGAGAGTATAGTGACATCTTTGCTTGGTCGTATGAAGATATGCCCGGGCTCGACACTGACATAGTGGTTCATCACTTACCATTGTGCAAAGATTGTCCTCCAGTTAAGCAGAAGTTTAGAAGGACGCGACCGGACATGGCCGTTAAAATCAAAGAAGAGGTTTAAAAGCCGTTAGATGCTGGATTCTTGGCCGTGACTACCTACCCTCCATGGGTCGCCAACATAGTACCTGTACCGAAGAAAGAAGGTAAGGTGAGAATGTGCATTGATTATCGGGATTTGAATAAGGCGGGCCCTAAAGATGATTTCCCGCTCCTCATATTGACGTATTGGTTGACAATACTGCTCAATTTCTGTGTTTTCGTTCATGGATGGCTTATCCGGCTATAACCAAATTAAGATGGCGCCGAAAGACATGGAGAAAACCACGTTCATTACACCATGGGGGATGTTCTGCTACAAAGTAATGCCTTTCGGTCTAAAGAACGCAGGAGCAACTTACCAGCGGGCGATGGTCACTTTGTTTCATGACATGATTCATCATGAGATTGAAGTCTATGTTGATGACATGATAGCAAAGTCCCAAACGGAGGAGGGACATCTGGTCAATTTGCTGAAGTTGTTTGAGAGGCTTAGGAAGTTCAGGTTGAGGCTGAATCCTAACAAATGTACTTTCGGAGTACGATCCGGAAAACTACTGGGGTTTATCGTGAGTGAAAAAGGCATTGAGGTTGATCCTGCCAAGATAAAAGCAATACAAGATATGCCAGCGCCAAAGACTGAAAATGAAGTTCGTGGCTTTCTAGGGAGATTGAACTACATTGCTCGGTTCATATCTCAACTCACGGCCACATGCGAACCAATGTTCAAGCTGTTGAAAAAAGATCAGGCGATTGTTTGGAATGAGGATTGCCAGAAGGCATTCGACAAAATAAAACAGTATTTGCAGGAACCTCCAATTTTGATACCCCTAGTGGCCGGAAGACCTTTAATCATGTATTTGACGGTTCTTGAGAATAATATGGGTTGCATTCTCGGTCAGCACGACGAGACTGGCAGAAAGGAACATGCCATTTATTACTTGAGTAAAAAGTTCACAGATTATGAGTCCCGTTACTCAATGCTGGAGAAAACATGTTGTGCACTCGCGTGGGCTGCCAAACGCTTAAGACAGTATATGCTCAATCATACGACCATGCTAATTTCGAAGATGGATCCTGTAACACCCCGTTCCCAATATAAAATAATTCAATTAAATAAAACACATATCAGAGTTTCTCTCCCGAACGGGATGCCACATCATCAATATTTCCACAAATATTTTTCCAAATAATTTAACTGAATTTTCCAATAAAATTGCAGCGGAAAAAAAGATATGGTCTGTCATAACACAAATATCATATATATATATATATATATATATATATATATATATATATATACATCACCCATATCCATCATCATCATCATGAATACAATAACGACCATCTGCCCCAAAATACATCACATCATCACCGATCAATATCAACATCTCACAAAATATCAGATACGCCACGGGGGCACACATATCCAAAATACACAATAAATACACCCAAAAACGCCCCGGTATTACGTATCAGAGCAGTCTTACGGAGACACCACAATCCAACTAGCTAAACACCTGGATTGTCTGTACTTCTGAAGAAGCACAGACCACAACAGCAACAAAGGGGTGAGAATTACGATTAAATAATAATGGCATAATATTGCATGAAATAAAAGGCAGAAATCAATAATAATACTATTTCATATACATATCATCCGGACTCACGGTCCCACCATCAACCACAATATACAGTCACGCAACAAATGCACTCACATAACTCTTAACATACGGTACCGACTCATAATCACGATGGGCATTGGGCCATCAACCCTCCTCACAGGAGCACATATCAATGATGGGCACTTGGCCATCAACCCTCCACTCAGGGAGCACACCACACTGATGGGCAACTGGCCATCAACCCTCCACAATGGGAGCACCACAACAATACTGATGGACACCTGGCCATAACCCTCCACAATGGGAGCACATCCCCGATGGACACCTGGCCATCACCCTCCTCACAGGGAGCACAATAATAATATCGATGGACACCTGGCCATCACCCTCCATACAGGGAGCACAATAACAATATCGATGTACACCTGGCCATCACCCTCCTCACAGGGAGCACAACACAACATGCCAAGCATAACTCCAATGCACGCACACCACAACAATCACACATAATCAACACACACGGTCCCCTGACCATATCTCATCATGCATCATACATACATATATCGCACGTCACATACACGTCTAGCACTCAAGCCACAATCACAACACACACAAACCACAATGCAACACATGCACTCGACTCAACAATTATGAGGTACCGACTCAACTCAGGATAGATCACATACACTCCACCGAGCAACGATCTATCCCTACCAAGCTCCTCCGGAGCCCACATAACCAAATCATCAACGTCCCCCACTCGGGACACGGGTGGTCGCATACACTCCATCCGAGCAACGATCCAAATCCCGTCCACGCTCCCCCCTAGAGCACGTGAGAACATCATACCTCACGTCCACACGCTATGCAAGACACTATGCATAAACACACGGCACACATAGTGCACACGACCCCACTGGTCCATCGCATCATAAAATGCATACATACACAAGCACACAAAGTGCATCGATCCTACTGATCAAATAACCGCGCAACATATCACACATCATGCACATAAGGCATACCGGTCCTACAGACCCAATCGTCACAGCAACACATAAACACGACGCATGTAAAGCGTATCGATTCTACGGATCCTCTCATCATAATATATCACCACACGCACTCAGGGCGCAACGATCCTACTGATCCACATATCTCACGCAACACATCAATACCACGCGCACAAGGCGTAATGATCCTACTGATCCACATTCATCTCACAACACATCACACACATAGCACATAATGCATACATATCACATACACATCCATACTTATCTAAACTTAACACATAATCCACCGATTATGTCAAATGCAATAAACGCCGGTCACACGGCCCTTATAACCCTCAACACACTCTCAGCACCCAGCTATCATCACAACACGTCAATCCGATCGCACTCAGCGCCCTTATATCACCACTTACACGAATCATAACATACACCGATGCAATCACCCAAATTAAGGGAATATCAAGGAATTCACCTCCTACACCACACATACACTCACCACGGCTCACGATCACTCCCAACATCAAACATGACCAACAAGGGTCAAAAACCACAAGGGAAGCCAACAAAACAACAGTAGAAACACAAACTGCTGTCGGGCTCGTTGGCACATTCGCCTGGCGAAGCCCCGCAACAAACACTCGCTGCCATTCGCCTGGTGAAACCTCTGGTGAAGCCAGACAGAAGCTTCTTCCAGCACTTGCTGGCTAGTTCGCTCGGCGAAGCCTGGCGAAGGTTCGCCCCTCATTCGCCCAGCGAATACCTGCGTACTCAGAAAAATTCTGCGCACCAGAAACATCATCCACTCCCGATTCCACCCGATTAAATCGAAAACTCTCAACTAACAACACACTACAACTGAGCTACGGGTATATTCTCGATTCTACCCGACAAGTAATCAACTCTGCTCAAATAACCCACTTCTGGCTCAACTTCGAATTTACTCAGAAGCTCCAAAAAACTCAAACAATCGAACACAGCCACATGCAATGATTTCAATACTATTCAACACAATAATAACAGCATCAATACCATGCATTCAACATCATATTATCATATCCTATGGGGATTAGGGATTTTCCCCTTTCTACCAATTTTCATGCAAAACCATTTAACTGTTAAATTCTCCCCCCCCCCCCCCCCCTTACCTCGAATGTAGATGGATGATGATCAGTTTCTCGAATCTTCAGCCTTGATGCCCTGTTTGCTCAAGCTTTCTTGATCGTTCACTTGTTCCTCCTTCCGTGTTCGTACGTTCCTTCCTTCCTTCCACTTTTCCAAAATGCCAAACTTGCCCTCAATACCCCCAAAATTCCCTTATATTCCAAATAAATAATTAATTCTCACTTTCTTTTAATCCAAAAATTCCAACAATAATATTCTCATTTACCTTCATTCCAAAAATCAAATTTAATATTAATATCCCAAATAAATATTATTTCCACAATTTCTTTAATTTCCAAACTCTTCCAATAATATTTTTAAATATGACAATAATAACAATAATATTAATAATAATAGTATCAACACTATTAATCATCATATTATTATTATTATTAATCATATTTTTCTAATATTATGGAACTCAATTCCTCAAACAATTTCTACACACCATGCACCGAAAAACAAATAATACGGAAAAACCAAATAATTAAAAATGGGTGTTACAACTCTCCCCCACTTTAATTATTTTTGTCCCCGAAAATACTTGATGGAAACAGCTCTGGATACGCTTCCTGCATCCTGCTTTCCAATTCCCAGGTCACAGTGTCTCTTGCAGCACCTCTCCAAGCCACTCCCACCAAAGGTTTCTCTTTCCCCCGGAGTTGCTTCTCGTTCATCAATCCGAACTAGCAATGCCTCAACCATCAAATTATTTCTCACATGCACAACATCCATCTGATTCAACATACTCCCTCAATGAAAACACATGAAACACATCATGACATCCATAAGCGATAGCGACAAAGTAGTCTAACATGTTACTTTCCCTCCGCTTCCGCTGCGCCACTCTGATACAGATAAACAAAACACCGAGTGTGTTCCCAAGACTTCGAAGCTCAACCCACACCCGTTACCATCATAACTCTCAAAAATACATCTTTTCTTGGATCCTCTTTATTTTCTTAGCCGTTTCCTGCACAATTCTCAGATATGAGCATAACACTCCCGCTCGATTCATCCCTGTTGCACCCCAAAAATTGCCCAACTTTTCTTTACCTAGCTTGTGTTTCATTTCATTCACATTAGCATTATCATTTGGATTTCATTAACATGTATGCAAGAGATCAAGAGGTATGATCACCAGTAAAGGGCTACACAAGACTGTGAGGCTAGCTAAGAAGGTTATTCAGATGTTCAAGGGTTGATATCCTTGTCAGAGAAGTTAAAAGATCCTCAGAGAGAGTGATTGAAGCCAACTGTGTAGGTCTCCTAACTTGAGAATTGTGGGAAGTCATCAGATGATTCTGAAGCCATGAAGTTAGAATTGAGGTCTTGATAGAGCCCATTAGAAGTGTTGAAGATCACTTTGAGGCCTAGACAGGTCATTGTGCAAGATTAAGAAGCCTCAGTCATGAGTGGTGCAGCTAGGGTTTGACTGGGTCAATCCTAAATCAACTGAGGATTTGAAGGAAGGTTGAGACCTAATCCAAGAGCCATGTGATCATGGATTGATACATTGAGATGTTCTAAGAATGATTTCAAGGTTAACTCATCATGATTGAAGAGTTTGAGAAATTTCAAGCTAGGGTTTCTAAGACTTGACAGTGTAAAATCCCCTAGTTTGACCCCTATCTTCAAGGCAATTTATATCAAGATATGATTGTCATCTCATCTTGACCCTAACATTATTGTTTTAGAGCATGAGCTTAGCTTTAATTTGAGTACTAGAAGTCCTTGATAGGGTTTATAGAACTCAAGTTATGGGTCAGACAAGTTACAAGTCATCTGAGGTATGTGAATTTGGAGCTTGAAAGTTACCCAACTTGCATGAAACGTTTGCCCAAGAAGGATGATTCCTATGAACTTTTGGTCAACATGAATGTTGTTTATTATTCTCTTAGATTTCTAGAAAGTACTAGAAGTCCTTGATAGGATTTGTACAACTCAAGTTATGGCTTTGACAAGTCAAGGGTATTTTGGGAAGTTGTGATTATGGGTCATTTTTGGTTATAGGTCATTTTCACCAACTTAGACACCTCAAATGAAATTTTGTTCAACTTGAAAGTTGCTCAAAAGGGGGTTTTAACCTTGAAAATGTATCAAGGGGACATTGAAATGGCTCAAGGAGAGACTTGGTTCAAGAAGTTGTGAAAAAGGAAGGATTAAAATGGATTAAATGACCAAAAATTCAAATAAATCATTTTGTGTGCAAATGGAGCAAAGTAATATCACTTTTTGAATGGAAAAAGCATTTTAGAAACTTTGGAAATATTAGAATTTTTATTTGAGTCCAATATCATGCCCTTTTTCTTTGTTTCTTCATGATGAAGTAACATAGCATACACAAGCCATTGGATGAAAACAAGGAGGGAAACATCATCATTCATGTTCAATATCTCATGAGAAGTTGAATGCAAGCTTGCTAAGGCCAAAACAAAGTGGGAATCGTGACTGGTGTAAGTGAGATTTTGGAGAGAATTTGAAAATCCAATTTCTCATTCTTAAGCTTTGAGAAAGTTCTAGATGATTCTAATGAGTTCTATATAAGTTGGTAAGTGTGTTCAGCCATTTTTTTTGGAAGGATTTGAAGCTGGTAGCAGAGAGAGCCATTGAAAATTCAAAGCTGCAAGTTGAAATCGAATTCTGAGTTTCAGGCCAAATCAAGGGAAATTGAAGATTGCATTAGCTTTGGAAGGAGTTTTGGAGTGTATATGCATCATCTTGGAGGATGAAGTGATCAAGAACCCCTTCTGTTACACCTCTGAACACAGGTTGGTACATTTCGTTTTTGTGCATAATCTAGGAGGAGATAGATAGAAATCTATAGGTGGTTAGGATCTAGATGATGTATAGATGGATTTGAGCTGATCAATTTGGGAATTAGAGGCAAGTTAGGATGCGGATCATTTTCCTGTTGAAGCTGAATTCTTGTAATTCTTGGATTGATAATCAAGATTAGATAGGGGAAATTGATCACCATGAGATGAGGATCATTTCTGTGCATTTAATTGAAGTTCTGAGGAGATTCAAGATTTTGACAAGTTTTGGAAAAGCTATCGGGTTTGAAAATCCATGGAGATTTAGATGATTCTAAGGTTGGATTCATGATCAGCATGAAAAATGGAGTGAGATGATGTATCATTTTGTAATTTTTGATGACCTGTATATTGGACCTCACCGGAGAAGACGGTGGCGCTACTGCTCAGGCCACCGTTTGTAAATTCCCTCCATCTGAACATTTGAATGAAGAAGATGAGCTGTGAGCGTTGGATCATCATGAAGACTTGACCAAGTAAACCAAGCAGACGGCCACGATTGAGTTTGAAAGGGCTGACTATTGACTGAAGCCAATACGCACCGTTTCACTTAACTGAAGCAAATGGGCCTAGCGCTTGGATTGATATCCACACCCCCATCTGGCCCAACCTAGGATTTGAGCTGACTTGAATTGCTATTTGCTACGAAACTTTTATTAATTCTTTTGTTTTTCTTTTAATTTCATCATTTCATGCTAGTTTGACAATAATTCATAAGAAATAGAAAATTAGGTCAATTAATTCCAGATTTTTTCCCCCTGATTCATGATTGGATCTAGAATTTTATTGAATAAAAATATTAGGAAAATCATGCATTTTCAAGTTTTGTGCATTTTTTACATTTTATTTGATAATATAATTGCCATGGTTGACACCTCTGTTTGATGATTTTAGTGTGATCACTTGGTGATGAGTTTTGGCTTGATTTTTTGTGTGTGATTAGCTTAGACATGTATGCTCCCATAGTATTTTTCTCACATATTTGTGATGAAATTAGGTGTTGTTTTTAGGTTGAAACTTTAGGTGCTCCCTTTTAGGGTTTAAGCTTAATACCTTATAGTGTAGAATTTATTTCTAGGTCTTATTTGAGGATTTGATCTCTGAAATTAACATGGTAGAGTCATGATTGACATAGGTTCCCATAGTTATTTTTGTAGGATTTCATAATTGACTTTAGTATTTTAGTTAGAATTAACTTTAATACTAGGTTTTAGGTGATCCTAACTTGTTAATTCAACTAGAATGATTTCATTGGTTCCCTTATAATAGGGTGTTGCTTCTCTTGCTCTTGGATGATGATAAAGACTTGTGTGGGCTGCTATGGAATGCATGGTGGAGCTTGGACTTGAAGATTTCTCTCCTTTTGGTGTAGTTTGTTTAGGGTTAAGGATTAGGGTTTTTAGGGAGATCCTTTAGAATAGACTTTCTTCCTTCATAAAACATGGAAGGTGTTGATCACTTCCATTTCTCCCTATGATGTAAGGTCCCATTGTGAAGGCCCCATCCCTCCTTTGGTAGGATGTGTGGCTCCTCACAAGTTGGTAGAACCTTTGAGGGTTCCTTTCTTTTATGGTGGAGTGCTTAGAGGTGACCTTTGGTCTTCACTTTGCTTCTCCATATCCTCACCTTACTCTTGTTAGATGAATATTTCTCCCTTTTGCTAGAGGATGGAGTTCCTTGCTAGAAGATTGAAGATGCTAGAGGTATCACTTCCCTTTGTTTGAAGACTGCCACTGGAGCTGAAGCTTGAAGGAGAAGAACAAGTTGATACTTGTGTTTGATGCCCTGAAAGCTTGAAGAAGCAAGTTGATACTTGCTATTGAAGATGAAAGCCTTGAAGAACAGTTACAGACTGAGGACTGAACTGCTGTCAGAGGATTGCTTTGCTGTGAAGTTGTGGAAGCTGTTAATTTGCTTTCTTTCCTATCTGTCTTCTTTCTGTGCAACTGTATTGATGTGACTTGTGTGATTTGCTTGATGCATTAGAATAAGTTCATATTTAGATTGTGTTAGGCTAGGAGCATGATTGCGCTAGAGGTTGAGTTGCTCCCTCTGCTTGTATTTTTACTGTATGGCTTTGGTTGCGGGTATTCGGTAGAGCTCTGCTCCCTTGCCTATGTGGTTTCTGATTTGCTTGATGGCATCTTATTTTTTCTGTATGATTGCAGTTATTCATATCTGGCTTGAGGTTGAGATGAGCTTGTGGAGGCTGATGCCCCACACACATTTCCTCCCTCACTTGCATTGCATGCATTTTACAGCTGTTTATCGGTTTACCGTTTAAGATGATGCTTTATCTGTTTCTGTTTATCATTGACATGATCCCCTAGGAATCTCACTTCCTTTGATAAGGAAGTGATGATTAGAACTTTAGGTTGAAACCTATGCATGATAACATCTAGGAGATCCCTGTTTCAAACCTCAACTATAGGATGAATCTTTGGCCTGACAACATTAGGACTTGATAGTCTCCCCGTAGTTGTCCCTCACTCTTCCCATCTCAAACAACAGTAAAAAACGTAATAAAGGCAAGTTAGTATAAGCGCGTTACGAGCCTTAAGCTACTTGGGTAATGATAATTGAGCGGCCTCCTCTCAATCGTCTAGAATGTTTTGTATACGTCCCTTGGATGATATGCGACGCATTCGTTCCCAGGTCATAGTCTCTAGTGTTGTACAAACTACAGACAACTAAAAAACAGTTTTTCTGTAAAAGACAGAAAACAAACTTCAAACCTTTTTTGACCCGTGGGCCCATAATTCAAAGGAAGATTTTTTGAAGAAAAGAGTGTCGTTAACTCCCAGTTCTACCGCAAACGGTAACGCCTAAGTCTCCAAGGGTCGAGCTGCGTACACCAAACTGCTGGAACTGTTTGTTAACCCTACTCGATAAGACAGATGAATCTGAATCCCCGTAAGCCGTATTATCCCGAACTACGTAAGCTCTGATCTCTCATATTTGTTGAGAGTACGTAGGCACAATACTGACGTATTGGCGAGCCACCTTCCCCCATCACCCGTAGTTAGATGAACTACATTGACTCTGATTTCTCATTCTCTGATGAGAATACATAGGCATAAAGTGTGACGCTTTGCCGAGTCATTTTCTTTTGTTTTCAGACCAGCCTTGATAGGTAGATAGATAAAACAAACCCGTCAGATAAGCACAACAAGCGTGGATCCCATCGAGTACGATGGATGTGAGGGGTGCTAATACCTTCCCCTTGCGTAACCGACTCCCGAACCCAGACAATGGTTGCGATGACCTTGTCTTATACCTTTTCGTCAGGTTTTTCCGATCGTTCCCTTTCCCGCTCTGAGGGATAAATAACAAAAGGTGTCGACTCTTCTGTTTTGCTGGCACCTTATTTTCACGGAAGCGACAGCTGGCGACTCTGTTGGGGACTTGATAGTTTCCTGGGATCCAATGTCCCTTATGCGAGTCAATTTGGGGATCCAACGTCCCCTGCGAAAGTCAATCCTAGCGCTTGTATGATTACTTGTTGGGTTGTGTTTATTTATCGCATTTTATTTCCCGCACTTTATTTTCAGTATGATATGATTATCTGCATTATTGTGGGAGGGGCATTCTGATGAGTGAGAAGCCAGCCCCAGGCATGAGAGCTACATAGTATTAGAGTGGGTTAGTGGAGGACGTGCTTGCTTTGCTTGCATCTGTTCCCATGTAATCCACACTCAGACGAGGTTCTCTTTGATGGCTTCCTATTGGTCTTTTTGACTCGAGGGGTTGTCGGATTTGAGGATTGTCGACTATGGGAACCGATCATTTGGAATTCAGCTAAGTGAGGCCGCTTCAAGAGATGATGATGCCACACCTTCTGGGTATCGTATCATCGTTTCTTGAAAGTCTGTGACGCTGATGACCGCATAGGATGCCAAACCTTTTCCGTGATTAGGTTCATACCTGTGAGAAGGGTCGGGTTTGTTGCAGGAAACGTTAACCTTCAGATTACCTGGTTTTCTTGATAGTGAATCAGTTTTGTTGGTATCAGAGGTTCCCATCATCAGATATGTGGGTGTTCTTGACAGAGAAGATTTATGGTCTGGTATCAGGAGTTTCTTCTCATCAGAGATATGGTTGTTCTTGACAGAGGAGTATTGTGGTTTTGTTGATACAAAGCCTTCATCTCCTCAACAACACAGTCATCTTGATCTCCTGCTACATGATTGCATTTTGCATTACATGCATCCTCATTTTCATGTCATTAACGTGTGTCTGTGTTGCAGGTGCATATTTCTCCCCTGGTTCTAGTGATCTTGATCCTTATGGCAGATATGGCATCTCTGAAGAAGACTGTGGCTTACAAGCTACCAACACCTGACATCCGAGAGTTGTGAGCTTTGATTTCTCTGGATGACAAGACAGTGATGGAGAGTTTCAGAAAGAGTTATGGGAGACTTCTGGGTATTGTGTATAAGCTTCCTACGTATGAGTTGAATGGCCTCTACGCTCTTCTGCAGTTTTACGACCCCCAGCTCATATGCTTTGTGTTTCCAGACTATGTCCTAGCCCCGACCTTAGAGGAGTACTCTGACCTGTTGGGGGTGCCTTTGATGAATCAAATGCCCTATTATCGTGTTGAGGGTGAACCTAAATTGAGTAAGCTGACTGACGCTCTTCATGTAGATGAGTCTGAATTGGGAGGGATGGTATCCAGAAAGATCAGAGTTCATGGTTTCCTTTTGCATTTCCTGATGGAAAAAGCCCGAAAGTTTGCCGAGAAGGGTCGCTGGGATGTGTTCAATGCCTTCTTAGCCCTTTGTGTCTATGGGATCGTGTTATTCTCGAGTCATCCGGACTTCATAAGCATGGATGCTTTCTATATATTTGCCTCCGGGAATCTGGTGCCCACTCTCCTCGGAGACGTCTACCATTCAGTTCACAGCAAGAATGAAAATAGAAAGGGGAAGAACGTGGCATGTTGTGCTCCTTTACTGTATAAGTGGTTTGCTAGCCATCTTCCTAAGTCGGGGCCGTTCATTGATTCTGCTGAGTCTTCCCCTTGGTCCGCGCGTTTGATGGGTTTGACTGCTGACAATATTATCTAGTTTGATAGAGATCTGCTGGGCAAAGATATTGTGTATATCTGTTGTGGCTTTCCGAACGTCCCCTTGGTCGAAAGGAATGGATGTATCAACTACAATCCATCTCTGTTGGTACAAAAATTTGGGTATGCACTACGAGGTCCTCCTGAAGAGGAAGAGATACGGGAATCTCTGTATTTCACAGGGTTGCTTGAAGGCGACACTATGATCAAGGTACAGAATGCTTGGAGCAAAATTCACCGAAAGGGGAAAGTCTTGCTAGGAAAAAGCAACAACAAGGCCTTTGATCCGTACGTGACTTGGTTCGAGAGAGAGCCGTCAAGTTTCTAATGCCGTATCCTGCTGTAGAACCATTGTGTGCTCTCGTGTACAAAGAGCCTACTACAGTTGATATTCAGAAATTCAATCAGGTACTCCAAGAGAAGGAAGAGCTACGAAAGGCCAACGAAGAGTTGGAGAAAGAGATCGCTCAACTTCGGAAAGAGAAAAGTGAAGCCGTTTATACCTGCAAGAAGCAGACTGAGATGATCAACCGTCTAGGCTCCAACCTGACCAAAGAAACTGATGCTAGGGAACGTCTGGGGTTGGATCTGAAGTCAGTGCATGGCGTGTTGACAACCAAGAAACAGGATCTGGACAGAGTGTACCGGAAGCTAACCCAATACGAAAGGGTCTGGAGCAGCACCATAGCCAAGTACAAAGAGCGGGAAGAAAAACTGAAGCAACGAGTAGCCGGGCTAGAAGCCCAGATTATGGTGAAAGACGAGAAGACAGAGGCTGAAGCCTCGCTGCGACGAGACGTCCAGTATAGATTGGCTGAGGCCGAGGCAAATTTGCAAGATTCTCAACTCCGAGCTGATGCTAAAAGGAGAAGAGTCGAGAACCATTCTGATGAAGGTGTTTCTAGGAGCATTGCCGATAACCTCCCCGAGTCAATCAGGCAGAGGGACCTGCTGGCCCATGGTTTGCTTACTCAGTCAGATCATCCCGCTACAAAGAAGTTGTTAGAAGATCTTCGTGCCCGTGGCCGCCTATGATCTTTTTGTATTTTCTTTGTACATTTCATGCATTGATATGCTGATCACCACCAAGTCTGTTGGTTGGGGTCATGCCTTATTGCTTCAGTTGTATGTGATTACAGTTGTACGCTACCCGAGCGGGCTTTTCAGATGAATACATGAGGATTTCTTTTCCATGATTGGATCATAGACTTTATTTGTCTCGGAAACTAGGATCGGGGGGGATCTCCCCAAGGCACAGACACACGTTTGCATTTGCATGAAGCATTTGCATGACGAGCACCTTGTCATTTTTTTCTGACCCTTTGTGTATGCAGGTTGTTCCAGGATTGATCGAAGACCGATCCACCACTATCCGACCAGAGCGAATCAAGCTAGAGCAATGGAACAAGTGCAAACTGACGTTCAGGAACTCCGAGAGAGGATGGACCGCTTCATGGAGCTCATGCAAGTGGTTGCCAACGGCCAAGACCAGCTCAGAACATTGGTCCAGCCTCTGATCTCAAGGGTTGACAACAACGAGGTACTCCACGGTGGGAGTGTTCCAACCCCTCCTCCTGTTGAAACTCCTCAGGGTGGCATCCCCGTGACCGGGGGGAATGGCAGTGGTAACGGCAATGTGGTCACTAACATCGGGCTCAATGGTAATACGACTGGCGTCGGTAATAGAAACTTCGAGGCTAATGGCAACGCTGGACTGGGCAATGGCAACACAGGCGCTGGAAATCTGTATGGGCCTCAGCCATGGCTAGAAGATCGTCAAAAAGATTTGTTCTCACAGAGGAGTGCTGAAGGAGAACTGACTGCTGAAGCACGTATGAGGTTTAAGGCACTCGAGGACAAAATGAGGAATTTCGAGAACCTAAACACTATGGGGGTCGACATGACTAAATTGGGATTGATTTTTGATTTCAAGGTGCCTCCTAAATTCAAGGTACCCGACTTTGAAAAATACAAGGGCACCACTTGCCCTCGTGTCCACTTAAGGTCATACTACCGAAAGATTTCCGCTCACTCTGAAGACGAGAAGCTGCTGATGTACTTCTTTCAGGATAGCTTGTCCGGGCCATCCCTAGAGTGGTACATGGGTTTGAAACCCACCAGTGTGCGCACTTGGAAGGAATTGGCTGAGGCCTTTGTACACCATTATCAGTATAACAATGACTTGGCTCCGAACCGGGTTCAACTGCAGAACTTGTCACAAAGGAACAACGAGGGATTCAAAGAATACGCCCAGCGATGGCGTCAATTAGCAGCTAGAGTTCAGCCGCCGATGGTTGAACGAGAGCTTGTTGAAATGTTTGTAGCCACTCTCCCGGGGGTCTATTACGAGAAATTGGTCAGCGGTATGTCAGGGAGTTTCTCAGATCTCATCATTACTGGAGAGCACGTTGAAAATGGGATCAAATTGGGGAAAATTCAAGGTGGTGATCTATCCTCAGCTGGAGGAGGAAAGAAACCATATGGTAACAAAAGGCGTGAAGGAGAGACGAGCGCCGTGTCTAACGCTCGAAGGAAAGGTAAGGGCCAGCGCTAACAGGTGGCTAGCATAACCATCCCTGCTATCCAACAACCCCAGCCACAGCAACAGCTACAGCAGCAGTAGCCATATCAGCAAGGATACAGAAGGTATCAGAACAGGGCACCTCTGTCAAGTCGTCACCTTGAGACACCACCCATGTCTTATGCTCAGCTATTACAAACTCTGCTTCAGTTACAGCTAGTCCAGAAAAGAACCCTGGCTCCCTTGACAGGGGCACGTCCACAGGGTTATGATGCGAACGTAACGTGTGATTTTCACTCAGGGGCACCCGGCCACACAATAGAAAACTGCAAAGCCTTCAAGCACAAGGTGCAAGATATGGTGGATGCTAAAATCATCAATTTCTTAGATAATGTGTCGAATGTCACAAAGAATCCTATGCCGAACCATAGGGGAGGTGGGGTGAATGCCATTATTGAAGAGGAAAACTTAGATTTATTGAGTGATGTCAAGGATCTGAAGATACCGCTTAGCTTCGTTAAAGCCAAGCTGATGAAGAGAGGCTTCTTTCCAGGCTGTGGAGAATTGTGTATGGGCTGTGCGACTCGTCCTGATGGATGCGAACAATTGACAATAGGGATTCAGAGTCTGATGACCGAAGGAATCTTGCAGTTTATCCGAAGGGCCGAATGTGGATCTGGAGAGGTAATGCTGAAGCAAGATGA
Source organism: Lathyrus sativus (assembly GCA_963859935.3). Classification (NCBI taxonomy): domain Eukaryota; kingdom Viridiplantae; phylum Streptophyta; class Magnoliopsida; order Fabales; family Fabaceae; genus Lathyrus; species Lathyrus sativus. The sequence continues at coordinate 458,764,566 of OZ012735.1, read as the reverse complement.
TGAGGTTGCCACCATCACCATCCCTCGCCAGAAGATAACCATTTCTGCACTCAGGCCGCCCACAATTACCATCACCAAAGCTGGGCCGATACCTTTTTGAAAGCACCAATGCTGTCCCATGGCATTATGGGGTAGACGTCTACTGTAACGGACAGAAACTGGAACTAGAACCATCTGGGAAGTCTGTGGATAACCTAGTGGGAATTGGCGGAATCACGTGCAGAGGAAGAGTATTTGCTCCACCTGAGATTGTGGTGGACAAAGCAGACAAAGCTGAGGAAACTGATAAGGGAAAGAGTAAAGTCGTTGAGGAAACCCCTCGTGGGGCAGAGAAGGACTTACTTGTAAAGGACGCTGAACAGTTCATGAGGTTGATCAAGAAGAGTGATTACAAGATCGTTGACCATCTCCATCAAACACCTTCGAAAATTTCAATCCTGAATTTGTTGCTGTGTTCGGAGTCACATCGCAACGCGCTGTTAAAGGTTTTGAATGCCACGTATGTACCGCAGGAAATCTCGGTCAACCAGTTGGAAGGGGTAGTAGCCCACGTAAGTGCTGGAAACGGGTTAGGGTTCACTGACCTGGAGCTGACGCCGAAGGGAAGAAACCACAACAGCGCCCTGCACATCTCGATAGAGTGTAGGGGAACAGTTATGGCTCATGTGTTGGTGGACACTGGGTCATCGCTTAATGTTCTTCCGAAGAAGGCATTGATGAAGTTAGATACTCGAGGATTGATCTGCACACCCAGTGATCTGGTTGTGAAGGCGTTCGATGGAACCAAGCGTCATGTCTTTGGAGAGGTAACTCTGCCAATCCAAGTTGGGCCGGAAACTTTTGACGTAGTCTTCTACATCATGGACATCATGCCAGCCTACAACTGTCTCTTAGGCCGGCCATGGATCCATTTTGCTGGTGCCATGACCTCTACGTTGCACCAAAAACTCAAGTATGCTGTAGGGGGCAGCATTGTAACTGTATGTGGCGAGGAAGACATAATGGTGAGCCATTTGTCGTCCTTCAAATATGTTGAGATGGATGGGGAAATCCACGAAACTCTATGTCAGGCGTTCAAAGCTGTTAAGGTCAAGGACGTTACTCCTGTAATGATTGAGAAACCAGAGATGACTCTCTCTTCCTTCAAGGAAGCCCGAGCCGTTGTTCAAGCCGGATCTACCCCAGGATGGGGGCAAGTTCTAGAAATACCTAACAAACAGGACAAGTTTGGGTTAGGATACTCTCCTACGGCTGAAGCCTCCTCTTCTCACAGTGCGTCGCGAGGTAAAGGGACGATCCAGTTTAGCAGTGGCGGGGTGATATTTGAAAGTGTCAACGCAGTGTCTGAAGACGGCGAAGACAGCGATTGCGACCTAGACTCTTGGATCCAGCCAAGCAAACCAGGCCAGAGCCTCAACAACTGGTCCATCAGGGATACCATCCAAGTGACAGGCAAAGAGTAATGATTTACTTTCTCCAATTGTTGTACAACCCTATGTCCTACCCGGGGCCTAGTGGTTTTATTGTCAGGGCCTTGTTTGATTATATACATGCATTTTACCAATAAATCAAAAGGCGTTTTTCTTCGCATTCAAATGTTGTGATCTCTGTTATTCCTGTTTTATATTTGTTTTGAAAAACAATAAAATGGCAATAGGGTTTGTGCTAACCTGCATATCCTTGTTTTAAGCTTAACCCTTGATTTTGCAGGATCCACATAGCAGATGACATCGACTCTTGACCTTCTACGACTCACTTCGACTTCGATTGCCCAATCTATCAAGCCGAAGAAGAGATTGATGAAGACAAAGACCTGCCCGAAGAGTTGGCCCGCTTGTTGAAACAAGAAGAGAAAGTTATTCTGCCTCACGAGGAAGAGATTGAGATTGTGAATTTGGGTTCTGAAGAACTGGTCAGGAACGTCAGGATAGGAGCTGCACTGCAGAGTGATGTCAAGCAGAGATTGGTCGAGATGCTGAGAGAGTATAGTGACATCTTTGCTTGGTCATCGAAGATATGCCCGAACTTGACACTGACATCGTGGTCCATCACTTGCCGCTACGAGAAGATTGTCGTCCCGTTAAGCAGAAGCTTAGGAGGACACGACCAGATATGGCCGTTAAGATCAAAGAAGAAGTGCAGAAGCAGCTTGATGCTGGCTTCTTAGCGGTCACTACTTACCCTCCGTGGGTCGCCAACATAGTGCATGTACCGAAGAAGGACAGTAAGGTACAAATGTGCGTCGATTATCGGAATTTGAATAGGATGAGCCCTAAATATGATTTCCCACTCCCTCATATTGATGTGTTGGTCGACAATACAGCTCAGTTCTCCGTATTTTCGTTCATGGATGGCTTCTCCGGCTACAATCAGATCAAGATGGCGCCGGAGGACATGGAGAAAACTACGTTTATTACACCTTGGGGAACATTTTGCTACAAGGTAATGCCTTTCGGTCTGAAGAACGCAGGGGCCACTTACCAACGAGCAATGGTTACTTTGTTTCATGACATGATTCACCATGATATTGAAGTCTATGTTGATGACATGATTGCGAAGTCCCAAATAGAGGAGGGACATCTGGTCAATTTGCTGAAGCTTTTTGAGAGGCTTAGGAAGTTCAGGTTGAGGCTGAATCCTAACAAGTGTACTTTCGGAGTATGGTCTGGAAAATTACAGGGGTTTATCGTGAGTGAAAGAGGCATTGAGGTCGATCCTGCGAAGATAAAAGCGATACAAGAAATGTCAGCGCCGAAAACTGAAAAAGAAGTTCGTGGTTTCTTGGGCAGAATAAACTACATCGCAAGGTTTATCTCTCAGCTCACGACCACGTGTGAACCGATGTTCAAACTACTAAAGAAAGATCAGACGATTATCTGGAACAAGGATTGCCAGAAGGCATTTGATAAGATAAAACAGTATCTACAGGAACCTCCGATCTTGATACCCCCAGTGGCCGAAAGACCATTAATCATGTACTTGACAGTTCTTGAGAATAGTATGGGGTGTGTTCTCGGTCAGCACGACGAGACGGGCAGAAAGGAGCATGTCATTTATTATTTGAGTAAAAAGTTCACAGATTGTGAATCTCGTTACTCGATGCTGGAGAAGACGTGTTGTACACTCGCCTGGGCTGCCAAACGTTTACGACAGTACATGCTCAACCACACAACCATGCTAATTTCGAATATGGATCCGATCAAGTACGTCTTCGAGAAGCAAGCACTTTCGGGCAGGATTGCCAGATGGCAAATGGTGTTGACAGAATATGACATTCAGTACGTTGCCCAGAAGGCCATCAAGGGAAGCGTATTGTCTGAATACCTCGCCGAACAGCCGATCGAAGATTATCAGCCGATGAAATTTGAATTCCCTGATGAGGATATCATGTTTCTCAAGGTGAAATATTGCGATGAATCGTTGCCCGACGAGGGTCCAGATAGGAAATCCCAATGGAAATTGATATTTGACGGGGCGGTTAATTCTTACGGAAGTGGCATTGGGGCAATCATCACGACTCCCCATGGATCCCACATCCCGTTCACCGCTAGACTGACATTTCCGGTCACCAATAACGAAGCAGAGTACGAAGCATGCATCATGGGTCTAGAAGAAGCAATTGATTTGAGAATCAAGAACCTAGATGTATATGGTGACTCGGCACTCGTGATTAACCAGATTAAAGGGGAGTGGGAGACTCGTCAATCGAATTTGGTGCCGTACATGAACTATGCCAGAAGGCTGCTTCCGTTCTTTGATCGAGTGGAACTCCATCATGTGCCCAGGGACGAAAATCATATGGCTGATGCCTTAGCCACATTGGCTTCGATGTATAAAGTCAATTTTTGGAATGAAGCTCCAAGAATTGTTCTTTCTCGTCTTGATAGACCTGCATTCATCTTCGCGATCGAGGAAGCCCCTGATGGCAAGCCATGGTTCCATGATATCCAGACTTTCCTTATGACTAAGGAGTATCCCGCGGGAGTGTCAACCCAGGATAAGAAGACTCTGAGGAGGCTGTCTGGAAATTTTTATCTCAATCCTGATGGAGTTTTGAATAAAAGAAACCACGATCTCGTGCTACTCAGATGTGTAGATGAGAAAGAAGCGAGTATGCTCATGGAAGAAGTCCATGAAGGCACATTTGGTACGCACGCCGGCGGGCATGCTATGACGAGAAAGATCCTGAGGGCGGGATATTACTGGCTGACGATGGAATCGGATTGCTTTAAATTCGCGAAGAGATGTCATAAATGCCAGATTTATGCTGATAAGATTCATGTGCCGCCGTGCCCATTAAATGTCATGTCCTCCCCGTGGCCGTTCTCCATGTGGGGCATCGACATGATAGGCAAGATCGAGCCCACTGCATCTAACGGTCATCGCTTCATTCTAGTAGCCATCGACTACTTCACCAAGTGGGTGGAGGAAGCCTCGTATGCTAACGTGACCAAGCAGGTGGTGGCTAAATTCATAAAGAGGGACATCATCTGTCGATACGGAATTCCCGAGCGGATCATTACTGATAATGGTTCGAATTTGAATAAAAAGATGATGAAGGAGCTGTGCCAGAGTTTCAAGATTGAACACCACAACTCATCTCCTTACCGGCCGAAGATGAATGGCGCCGTTGAAGCGGCCAATAAGAACATCAAGAAGATTGTGCAGAAGATGGTTGTGACCTATAAGGATTGGCACGAGATGTTGCCATTTGCACTGCACGGTTAACGTACAACAGTACGTACATCAATCGGGGCAACTCCTTTCTCACTGGTGTACGGTATGGAAGCTGTCCTACCGTTAGAAGTTGAGATCCCTTCTTTACGAGTTTTGGTTGATGTGAAACTCGATGAGGCAGAATGGATTAAGAACCGACTAAACCAACTCAGCCTGATGGACGAGAAGAGGTTATCATCGATTGCATATGGTCGTTTGTACCAAATCCGAATGAAGAAAGCCTATGACAAGAAGATGCGTCCTAGAAGCTTTCAGACGGGTGATCTCGTCCTGAAGAAGATTCTTCCTCCACACTCCGATCACCGGGGCAAGTGGACTCCCAATTACGAAGGTCCGTACATCGTCAGCAAGGTCTTCTCGGGAGGAGCCTTGTTGTTATCCACGATGGATGGCGAAGATTTTGCATCCCCAATGAATGCGGACGCAGTTAAAAAATACTTTGCTTAAAAAATGACCCGCTGGAAAGAAAAAGAATATCCAGGCAAAAATGGGGCATCCCGGCGAACCATAAAAAAGGGAAAAAGGTTCGGGCAAAAATTAGGGATATAAATGGAAAAATGTACACCCGCAAAGTCGAAAACCCGGAAGGGCGACTTTGGCAAAAAAGGGTATCCCGGTGAATCGAAAACCCGAAAGGGCGATTCAAGCAAAAGTTAGGGATTTGAAAAAGCAAATGACTGCGTTCCGCGTGTGGACTTTCATTGTTTAGTGGTTTGGAAGACCTGAGGGCCGTTTATTTGAATCAATCTCTTCTGAAGCTGAAGCGTCGGAGAAGTATCAAAGTCGAGTGAGTCATAGAGGGATCAACTCATGGTGTTCGTCTACGCCGCATTGCCGACATTTGTGTATATACTGATGTATATTTATGTTTTTATATTTGCGCAGCTTCCTCATTCCAGGAGCTTACATTTGTTGTAAAACATTTTTACCCATTCAGGGGTTCGTCATCAATAAAATATATAATATTCAACAATTATGTTTGTTTGTTTAGCATCTATCTGTTTTGTTTGCGAAAAAGAACGCCGATGTTTTTGATAAAATGCGCATACATAAACTTACTGGCCTAGGCCACCAATTGTTGAAACAATGAATTACTTGAACATTGTCACAAGATGATAACTTTGATAGGTCCCTTTGAGAAGGGTATCTCGTCTGTTTGTTTGTGTTGTTGCAGGTACAACATATTCCAAGACAGTACGCTGTATGGTTCCCAAGCAGGATGATTCCTTCTACCCCAGCGAGTGCAGCAGCATCTCCCCACGAAGTCTGAACATGAGATTGTAAGCATTGATATGTCTCCCCAAGCAGAGAAGATTCTCCCCAATCAGAGGTATCCTGAAGGATCGTCATTTCCCCAGCTGAGTCATGCGTTGAGGCGTATGTTCTACCCCAGCACCGAGGCAAAGCGCAGATTCTCATAGAAAACTATCCGCAAGTATGCAGCACTCGATAGTTCAAGACTGAAGTCTCCAGCGGAATTGAGATTCCCCACAGAGTTGTATTGTCCCCAGCAAGCAGGATGATTCCTTCTTCCCCACCCAAGTTTGCAAATCCCCAAGAGAGCCGAGTCCTTGGAAGCCGTGCGGGCCATGATTGGTTTTCCCCAGTAGAATGTTGAACAGCTGATGCTGTATTTCCCCATCGGAGTCGTTATCTCCAGGGAAGTTTTTTCGCGAAGGCCTTGTAGTTTATTTCTGCGATTGACATCGTTTTCCTCAGCAGTTGTGGTTTGAATACCTGGTTGAGCGGGTTCAGGTTCTTGTAGAACTCTGTTCCCTACAGCAGTCGTCTGAAGTTCGTTTCCCCAGGAGGAATCCAATTGAGATTGGCGTGACTTCTTCTCCTCGGCAGGATGATTCCTTCCCCCACCAGAGTGGTTCTTTCTTCTTGACAGGGGGATTCTCCCTTCAGCATTTATTTTGCTGATGGGGTCGTAGCATTTTGCATGATTGCATAACATTTACCCTAAAAACGCGTAGCATTTCCACCGTGTGGAGCATTGCGCCATTGTCAAACATATGCATATGAAACATGAGCTAGGTCATTACCGTTCTTGTTTTGCAGATGTTCCTCTGCAAAATGATTTGCTCAAGATGATTCTTGAATTCCCCAGCAAAGTTGTTTGCTTAAGATGATTCTTAAAATCCCCGGTGAAGTCGCCATAGTTGGTTGCTCAAGTCGATGCTTAGAATCCCCGGCAGAGTGTTTGCTCAGGATGATTCCTGAAATCTCCAATAGAGTTATTGGTTCAGGATGATTCTTGAAGTCCCTGACGGAGTTATTTGTCCAAGATGATTCTTGAAGTCCTCAGCAGAGATGATTCACCCAGAATGATTTGTGGATCCTCGAAGCAGAGTTACTTGATAGTTCTCCAGAATCCCCCAACGGAGATGTGTCATCCCCAGCAGATTTCTGAATGGCGAAGTTGAAATTTCCTTGAAGACTTGATGATTGAAGTTCGGCAGCGGTGCCAAAACCCCTGACTTACTAATGAAGTCTAAATGTCGAAGCAGTTCTCCTAGCTGACACGGAGTGCCTGACGGCAAAAGAATGTATATCCTTAGTGGTCTGTGATTGACTAAGGATTCCATTTGAAGACTTACTGATGAAGTCCAGCTGTGATGTCGAAGCAGTTTTCCTAGCTGATGCAGAGTGCCTGACGACAAAAGATTGCGTATCCTTAGTGGTTCCTGATTGATTAAGGATTCAATTTGAATACTTACTGACGAAGTCCAACTGTGATGTCGACGCAGTTCTCTCAGCTGATGCGGATTGCCTGATGGCGGAAATTTGGATATCCATATTTGGTTCATGAGTGACCGAGGATTCTATTCCCGACTTACTGACGAAGTCCGGCTGATGCCTGGAAATTTCTTTGAATGCCTGATGGCATGATTAACTTGATTGTTAAAAAGTTCCTAATGACCTGATGAGTCCCGAGGAATCCTTCTGCCGCAGTGTTGCAGAATGCCTGACGGCAATATCAGCTATGCTTCGCCGGTTACCGAATGACCCGTGATCCCTTGATGACTTGAGGAAGAAGCTGCAGTGAAATCTGATAATCATCTCGACGGAGATTTAAGAGTAGCCCTTCACCAGTTACCGAGTAACTGGTGATCCCTTATTGACTTACTGATGAAGTCCGACGAAGATGTTGTCGATGTTCCTAGCGACACGATGAGTCCATAGGTGACGATAAGGAATTCTTCTGCTATGACGCAGGATGCTTGACGGCATGATCAACCATCCATTGCCAGTTACCGTGTAACCGGCGATCCCTTGATGACTTGAGGACGAAGATCTATGGCAAAATCAGATGATCATCCTGACGGAGATTTGAGATTAGACCCTTCACCAATTCCCGTGTGACCAATTCCCCCAGCAGAGTTGCTGCGCAACTATCATGTTCAGTTCTGAAGATGTTCCTACCAACCAGAGTATCGTTTACCTGTGCGGTTGAAAGATCGCCAATTACTGCGTAACCAGTGATCCCTTGATGATTTGAGGATGCAATGATATCAGATGAATCAGAGAATCATCCTGATGGAGATTCAGATCAGTATTTCTCCAGCTAGTTGTCGTGAAGCTATTATTTCAGTTTCCGAATATTTGTCCCCATCAGAGTATCGTGTACTTGTGCAGTTGGCAAATTTCCGGGTTTGTTGGTATTCAACCGTCTTTTACCTTGATTGTTTGAGAGTCGTTCGCTTCTCACCCAGTCAGGTCCAAGCCGTTTGAATAGGGGTAGCTGTTGCACCCCAAAAATTGCCCAACTTTTCTTTACCTAGCTTGTGTTTCATTTCATTCACATTAGCATTATCATTTGCATTTCATTAACATGTATGTAAGAGATCAAGAGGTATGATCACCAGTCAAGGGCTACACAAAACTGTGAGGCTAGCTAAGAAGGTTATTCAGATGTTCAAGGGTTGATATCCTTGTCAGAGAAGTTAAAAGATCCTCAGAGAGAGTGATTGAAGCCAAGTGTGTAGGTCTCCTAACTTGAGAATTGTGGGAAGTCATCAGATGATTCTGAAGACATGAAGTTAGACTTGAGGTCTTGAGAGAGCTTATGAGAAGTGTTGAAGATCACTTTGAGGCCTAGACAGGTCATTGTGCAAGATTAAGAAGCCTCAGCCATGAGTGGTGCAGCTAGGGTTTGACTAGGTCAACCCTAAATCAACTGAGGATTTGAAGGAAGGTTGAGACCTAATCCAAGAGCCATGTGATCATGTATTGATACATTTAGATGTTCTAAGAATTATTTCAAGGTTAACTCATCATGATTGAAGAGTTTGAGAAATTTCAAGCTAGGGTTTCTAAGACTTGACAGTGTAAAATCCCCTAGTTTGACCCCTATCTTCAAGGCAATTTAGCTCAAGATATGATTGTCATCTCATCTTGACCCCAACATGATTATTGTAGAGCATGAGCTTAGATTTAATTTGAGTACTATAAGTCCTTGATAGGGTTTATGGAACTCAAGTTATGAGCCATACAAGTTACAAGTCATCTGAGGTATGTGAATTTGGAGCTTGAAAGTTACCCAACTTGCATGAAATGTTTTCCCAGGAAGGATGATTCCTATGAACTTTTGGTCAACATGAATGTTGTTCCTTATTCTCTTAGCTTTCTAGAAAGTACTAGAAGTCCTTGATATGATTTGTAAAACTCAAGTTATGGCTTTGACAAGTCAAGGGTATTTTGGGAAGTTGTGATTATGGGTCATTTTTGGTTATAGGTCATTTTCACCAACTTAGACACGTCAAATGAAATTTTGTATAACTTGAAAGTTTCTCAAAAGGGGGTTTTAACCTTGACCATGTATCAAGGAGACATTGAAATGGCTCAAGGAGAGACTTGGTTCAAGAAGTTGTGAAAAAGGAAGGATTAAAATGGATTAAATAACTAAAAATTCAAATAAATCATTTTGTGTGCAAATGGAGCAAAGTAATATCATTTTTTGAATGGAAAAAGCATTTTAGAAACTTTGGCAATATTAGAATTTTGATTTGAGTCCAATATCATGCCCTTTTTCTTTGTTTCTTCATGATGAAGTAACGTAGCATACACAAGCCATTGGATGAAAACAAGGAGGGAAACATCACCATTCATGTTCAATATCTCATGAAAAGTTGAATGCAAGCTTGCTAAGGCCAAAACAGAGTGGGAATCGTGACTGGTGTAAGTGAGATTTTGGAGAGAATTTGAAAATCCAATTTCTCATTCTGAAGCTTTGAGAAAGTTCTAGATGATTCTAATGAGTTCTATATATGCTGGTAAGTGTATTCAGCCATTTTTTTGGAAGGATTTGAAGCTGGTAGCAGAGAGAGCCATTGAAAATTCAGAGCTGTAAGTTGAAATCGAATTCTGAGTTTCAGGCCAAATCAAGGGAAATTGAAGATTGCATTAGCTTTGGAAGGAGCTTTGGAGTGTATCTGCATCATCTTGGAGGCTGAAGTGATCAAGAATCCCTTCTGTTACACCTCTGAACACAGGTTGGTACATTTTGTTTTTGTGCATAATCTAGGAGGAGATAGATAGAAATCTATAGGTGGTTAGGATCTGGATGATGTATAGATGGATTTGAGCTGATCAATTTGGGAATTAGAGACAAGTTAGGGTGCGTATCATTTTCTGTTGAAGCTGAATTCTTGTAATTCTTGGATTGATAATCAAGATTAGATAGGGGAAATTGATCACCATGAGATGAGGATCATTTCTGTGCATTTAATTGAAGTTCTGAGGAGATTCAAGATTTTGACAAGTTTTGGAATAACTATCGAGTTTGAAAATCCATGGAGATTTAGATGATTCTAAGGTTGGATTCATGATCAGCATGAAAAATGGAGTGAAATGATGTATCATTTTGTAATTTTTGATGACCTGTATATTAGACCTCACCGGAGAAGACGGTGGCGCCACTGCTCAAGCCACCGTCTGTAAATTCCCTCCATCTGAACATTTGAATGAAGAAGATGAGCTGTGACTGTTGGATCATCATGAAGACTTGACCAAGTAAACCAAGCAAACGACCACGATTGAGTTTGAAAGGGCTGACTATTGACTGAAGCCAATACGCATCGTTTCACTTAACTGAAGCAAATGGGACTAGGGCTTGGATTGATATCCACACCCCCCATCTGGCCCAACCCAGAATTTGAACTGACTTGAATTGCTATTTGCTACGAAACTTTTATTAATTCTTTTGTTTTTCTTTTAATTTCATCATTTCATGCTAGTTTGACAATAATTCATAAAAAATAGAAAAATAGGTCAATTAATTCCATATTTTTTCCCCCTGATTCATGATTGGATCTAGAATTTTATTGAATAAAGATATTAGGAAAATCATGCATTTTCAATTTTTGTGCATTTTTTACATTTTATTTGATAATAAAATTGCCATGGTTGACACCTCTGTTTGATGATTTTAGTGTGATCACTTGGTGATGAGTTTTCGCTTGATTTTTTGTGTGTGATTAGCTTAGACATGTATGCTCCCATAGTATTTTTCTCACATTTTTGTGATGAAATTAGGTGTTGTTTTTAGGTTGAAACTTTAGGTTCTCCCTTTTAGGGTTTAAGCTTAATACCTTATAGTGTAGAATTTATTTCTAGGCCTTATTTGAGGATTTGATCTATAAAATTAACATGGTAGAGTCATGATTGACATAGGTTCCCATAGTTATTTTTGTAGGATTTCATAATTGATTTTAGTATTTTAGTTAGAATTAACTTTAATACTAGGTTTTAGGTGATCCTAACTTGTTAATTCAACTAGAATGATTTCATTGGTTCCTTTAGAATAGGGTGTTGCTTCTCTTGCTCTTGGATGATGATGAAGACTTGTGTGGGCTGCTGTGGAATGCATGGTGGAGCTTGGACTTGAAGATTTCTATCCTTTTGGTGTAGTTTGTTTAGGGTTAAGGATTAGGGTTTTTAGGGAGATCCTTTAGAATAAACTTTCTTCCTTCATGAAACATGGAAGGTGTTGATCACTTCCATTCCTCCCTATGATGTAAGGTCCCATTGTGAAGGCCCCATCCTTCCTTTGGTAGGATGTGTGGCTCCTCACAAGTTGGTAGAACCTTTAAGGGTTCCTTTCTTTGATGGTGGAGTGCTTAGAGGTGACCTTTGGTCTTCACTTTGCTTCTCCCTATCCCCACCTTACTCTTGTTAGATGAATCTTTCTCCCTTGCTAGAGGATGGAGTTCCTTGCTAGAAGATTGAAGATGCTAGAGGTCTCACTTCCCTTTGTTTGAAGACTGCCACTGGAGCTGAAGCTTGAAGGAGAAGAACAAGTTGATACTTGTGTTTGATGCCCTGAAAGCATGAAGAAGCAAGTTGATACTTTCTATTGAAGATGAAAGCCTTGAAGAACAGTTACAGACTGAGGACTGAACTGCTTTCAGAGGATTGTTTTGCTGTGAAGTTGTGGAAGCTGTTAATCTGCTTTCTTTCCTGTCTGTCTTCTTTCTGTGCAACTGTATTAATGTGACTTGTGTGATTTGCTTGATGCATTAGAATAAGTTCATGTTTAGATTGTGTTAGGCTAGGAGCATGATTGCACTAGAGGTTGAGTTGCTCCCTCTGCTTGTATTTTTACTGTATGGCTTTGGTTGCGGGTATTCGGTAGAGCTCTGCTCCCTTGCCTATGTGGTTTGTGATTTGCTTGATGGCATCTTATTTTTTCTGTATGATTGCAGTTATTCATATCTGGCTTGAGGTTGAGATGAGCTTGTGGAGGCTGATGCCCCGCACACATTTCCTCCCTCACTTGCATTGCATGCATTTTACAGCTGTTTATCTGTTTACCATTTAAGATGATGCTTTATCTGTTTCTGTTTATCATTGACATGACCCCCTAGGAATCTCACTTCCTTTGATAAGGAAGTGATGATTAGAACTTTAGGTTGAAACCTATGCATGATAACATCTAGGAGATCCTTGTTTCAAACCTCAACTATAGGATTAATCCTTGGCATGGCAACATTAGGACTTGATAGTCTCCCTGTAGTTGTCCCTCTCTCTTCCCATCTCAAACAACAGTAAAAAATGTAATGAAGGCAACTTAGTATAAGCGCGTTACGAGCCCTAAGCTACTTGGGGAATGATAATTGAGCGGCCTCCTCTCAATCATCTAGAATGTTTAGTATACGTCCCTTGGACGATATGCGACGCATTCGTTCCCAGGTCATAGTCTCTAGTGCTGTACAAACTACAGACAACTAAAAAACAGTTCTTCCTTAAAAGACAGAAAATAAACTTCAAACCTTTTTTTCCCCGTGGGCCCATAATTCAAAGGAAGCTTTTCTGAAGAAAAGAGTGTCGTTAACTCCCAGTTCTACCGCAAACGGTAACGCCTAAGTCTCCAAGGGTCGAGCTGCGTACACCAAACTGCTGGAACTGTTTGTTAACCCTACTCGATAAAACAGATGAATATGAATCCCCGTAAGCCGTATTATCCCGAACTACGTAAGCTCTGATCTCTCATATCTGTTGAGAGTACGTAGGCACAATACTGACGTATTGGCGAGCCACCTTCCCCCATCACCTATAGTTAGACGAACTACATTGACTCTGATTTCTCATTCTCTGATGAGAATACGTAGGCATAAAATGCGATGATTTGCCGAGTCATTTTCTTTTGTTTTTAGACCAGCCTTGATAGGTAGATAGATAAAACCAACCCGTCAGATAAGCACAACAAGTGTGGATCCCATCGAGTACGATGGACGTGAGGGGTGCTAATACCTTCCCCTTGCATAACCGACTCCCGAACCCAGACAATGGTTGCGATGACCTTGTCTTATACCTTTTCGTCAGGTTTTTCCAATCGTTCCCTTTCCCGATCTGAGGGGAAAATAACGAAAGGTGGCGACTCTTCTGTTTTGCCGGCACCTTATTTTCGCGGAAGCGACAATCCCCACTCGAGAGAGTCTCACACTTTCTATCTCATAAGGCCCCATACAGTGCCATTCTGATACTAGAGTGGTAACTGATAATGTAGGCGACTCAATCAGCAGTAATTAACCATCCCACGATCCACCTTGATCCTACACACAAGCTCTCTCCAAATTCTTAATATAAACCTCCAATTTCCATTCGACACAATATTCGACCGTATCTCATACAACTTCACCACTTTTTCAATATGCATCACATAAATCCTCAACATAGAATAGTCAATCCACTCACAATAACTCAAATTAAAATTATATCTTTCCAATTCTTTGTAAATCTCAACACCCAAATTCACGAAAATACTACCCGATTTTCCTCTCTGGGTTATTTAACGGCTGCATCAAACTCAACGTTCTCTGACATTCGATCATCGACTCTCGACAATTCCATCCAGTATATTCAACCTCCACCACACCTCTCTTCATCTATGGTTACCAAAACAATTTACTCAAATTCTGTCACTTCTCCATAGCGTCGGGATGGATACTCCATCTACCTCAATGTATTTCATTGAGAGTACTCCTACTCCACTTAGCGGCAGCTGGAACACACACTTTACCACAACACATCATGGTACTATTCCCACAAAAACCGTCAATTAACTCTTTGATTCTGGCTCATCAAATTCAACTAATCCACCTACTCAACTCAGATTTCTAACTTTCTCGATTCTTCTCAAGAATACAACTAGTCAGTTCTAACAATACAAGCTTAACTCCACATGAAGTCTCTTCACTCACTAAACTCATATTACCAAATTGCTCAATCAGTTCTATCTCTTTTCACCATCAATATGGGTATTATGCAAGTATTTCCAACTTACCGCACTAGCTACCATGTTCACTTTACCCGAATGGTAATTCAACTCAAAGCCGTAATTCTTCAGAAGTCCCAATTATTTCCTCTCCCTCATATTCAACCCTTCCAACTCAAACAAACACTATAATCTCTTAGGATGACCAAGTAGTTCAAATCTCAACCAAAAAGATTGAAGCCTCCAACTCCGGCACAACCACAACCGCAACCAACTCTAAATCACCGGTCAGATGATTCCTCTCATGTACTTAAAGTTACCTTTAACATATCTCGCAATCACATCAACAAAGCATCACAAAACACAACAAATAGTCCTGCCGGACACGACAAGAATCAACACACGAGCTGCTTATTCTCCCACAATGATAACTGAAATTCTCGATCTTCAACATGATCCTCTATATTCTTAAAATGTATTAAAATATCACCGGTTAACACAACCATTTCCTCACTCAAATAAGTAGGGAAAATCCCATGCCAAACGAACAAACAAGTTGTGAGTTATGGCGGAAACACGAATCGTGCCTTATGCACCCACTACCACATCCAACCATGTTTCATCAATAAAACTCAACTCCATGTCATTACTTCATCATCACATAGATTATTTCAATAGCTTTCCAATGCTTCGAACCGTGCGTCATTCCGAGTTACGGTTCTCCTGTTACGACAGAAATACCAAAACAACATTTTCTGCCCAGGCCCCCTTCGCTAGGCGAACACCGTAGCAAGCATGGAGCCGTTCGCTAGCATGCTCGCTAGGCGAAGGACCTGGCGAACATGATAGTCTGAAATCCTATTTTCGACCGTTTCCTGACTTCCGAGTGTCCGATTTCGATTCCGTAAAAAGCTGCAATCTCGCAATTCAACGTACAACAACAATTTCATACCTAGGAGGCCATACAACACACTTTCAATCTTTAAATATTTTGAAACCCAATTACTCCCAATCTCAAAAGTGGAACTTAAAGTCTCCCAATGCGATACAACTTCGATCTTCGACATATCAACCACAATAACTTTACTTGAGATCACGTGACCACATAACTCACATCCTCCAACCAAATGGTCCATCAAATCATCAACTCTTGGAAGCGAACATTTATCCTTGATAGTCACCTTGATCCCTTATCCATAGTTCACCCAAAGTTTCACAAAACCTCATGTCTTTCTAACCAACAAAATTGGTGCACCCTACGGTAACACACTCAAACAAAAGGACCTTTCTTCCAGCAGGTTTTCAAGTTGATTTTTTCAATTTCTCCAATCCCAACGCAGACACACAATATGGAGTCACTAATATCAGACTAGTCCCAAGAACGAAGTTATTATGCAAGCTTCACTTCACATTCCGGTAGTAAATCACTTACCTCTTCAGGAAATCTCCGGACAATCACCGTTAATTGACAAACCCCAATCAGCTCACTTTCCTTAGCATTCAAAATTTCCGTTAACATAAACACCTCAACACGTCTTACGTCGACTCCTCAAAATAATCCCTTAAGCACTTAGCTTAACTCAAGACAATTCCCTGCTCACGCCACCTAAGCTTGCAAGACACGCCCGTTCCATCCAACACAATCCCAATTGCTATCAACAAGAGATTAAGGGTGATCAGTTCCTCAATTTGCTGATAGACAAGCGAGAATCATGATGGGGTATGAACCATCTTTACCAAACTATAGGAACGTTCAACCATACACCGAGATACAATTTCACACGTGCAACACCCGGGATAAGCCCAAGCTCCTTCCCACTCAAATCATTCCGCTTCTACCAACAAAGCTAGACAACAACATGTACCGACAATGTTTCTCACACATGCCGCATATAGGGGATTAGACTACAACACAAGACAACTTGGCCCGATGGACCGACCTGCTCTGATACCAACTTGTAACACCCCGTTCCCAATATAAAATAAATTAATTAAATAAAACACATATCAGAGTTTCTCTCCCGAACGGGATGCCACATTAAACATCAATATTTCCATAAATATTTTTCCAAATAATTTAACTGAATTTTCCAATAAAATTTCAGCGGAAAAAAAGATATGGTCTGTCATAACACAAATATCATATATATATATATATATATATATATATATATATATATATATATATATATATATATATATATATATATATATATATATATATATATATATATATATATATATATATATATATATATATATATATATATATATATATATATATATATATATATATATATATATATATATATATATATATATATATATATATATATATATATATATATATATATATATATATATATATACATCACCCATATCCATCATCATCATCATGAATACAATAACAACCATCTGCCCCAAAATACATAACATCATCACCGATCAATATCAACATCTCACAAAATATCAGATACGCCACGGGGGCACACATATCCAAAATACACAATAAATACACCCAAAAATGCCCTGGTGTTACGTATCAGAGCAGTCCTACGGAGACACCATAATCCAACTAGCTAAACACCTGGATTGTCTGTACTTCCAAAGAAGCACAGACCACAACAGCAATAAAGGGGTGAGAATTACGATTAAATAATAATGGCATAATAGTGCATGAAATAAAAGACAGAAATCAATAATAATACTATTTCATATACATATCATCCGGACTCACGGTCCCACCATCAACCACAATATACAGTCACGCAACAAATGCACTCACACAACTCTTAACATACGGTACCGACTCACAATCACGATGGGCACTGGGCCATCAACCCTCCTCACAGGAGCACATATCAACGATGGTCACTTGGCCATCAACCCTCCACTCAGGGAGCACACCACACTATTGGGCAACTGGCCATCAACCCTCCACAATGGGAACACCACAACAATACCGATGGACACCTAGCCATCACCCTCTACAACGGGAGCACATCCCCGATGGACACCTGGCCATCACCCTCCTCACAGGGAGCACAATAATAATATCGATGGACACCTGGCCATCACCCTCCATACAGGGAGCACAACAACAGTATCGATGGAACCTGGCCATCACCCTCCTCACAGGGAGCACAACACAACGTGCCAAGCATAACTCCAATGCACGCACACCACAACAATCACACATAATCAGCACACACGGTCCCCTGACCATATCTCATCATGCATCATACGTACATATATCCCACGTCACATACACGTCTAGCACTCAAGCCACAATCACAACACACACAAACCATAATGCAACACATGCACTCGACTCAACAATTATGCGGTACCGACTCAACTCAGGATAGATCGCATACACTCCACCGAGCAACGATCTATCCCTACCACACTCCTCCGGAGCCCACATAATCAAATCATCAACGTCCCTCACTCGGGACACGGGTGGTTGCATACACTCCATCTGAGCAACGATCCAAATCCCGTCCACGCTCCCCCCTAGGGCACGTGAGTACATCATACCTCATGTCCACACGTTATGCAAGACACTATGCATAAACACACGACACACATAATGCACACGACCCCACTGGTCCATCGCATCATAAAATGCATACATACACAAGCACACAAAGTGCATCGATCCTACTGATCAAATCACCACGCAACATATCACACATCATGCACATAAGGCATACCGGTCCTACTGACCCAATCGTCACAACAACATATAAACACAACGCATGTAAAGTGTATCGATCCTACGGATCCTCTCATCACAACATATCACCAAAACACACTCAAGGCGCAACGATCCTACTGATCCACATATCTCACGCAACACATCAATACCACGCGCACAAGGCGTAATGATCCTACTGATCCACATCCATCTCACAACACATCACCACACATAGCACATAGTGCATACATATCACATACACATCCATACTTATCTAAACTTAACACATAATCCACCGATTATGTCAAATGCAATAAACGCCGACCACACGGCCCTTATAACCCTTAACACACTCTCAGCACCCAGCTATCATCACAGCACGTCAATCCGATCGCACTCAGCGCCCTTATATCACCACTTACACGAATCATAACATACACCGACGCAATCACCCAAATTAAGGGAATATCAAGGAATTCACCTCCTACACCACACATACACTCACCATGGCTCACAATCACGCCCAACATCAAACATGACCAACAAGGGTCAAAAACCACAAGGGAAGCCAATAGAACAGCAGTAGAAACACAAACTGATGTCGGGCTCGCTGGCACATTCGCCTGGCGAAGCCCCGCAGCGAACACTCGCTGCCATTCACCTGGCGAAACCTTTGGCAAAGCCAGACAGAAGCTTCTGCCAGCACTCGCTGGCTAGTTCGCCCTGCGAAGCCTGGCGAAGGCTCGCCCCTCATTCGCCCAGCGAATACCTACGTACTCAGAAAAATTCTGCGCACTAGAAACATCATCCACTCCCGATTCCGCCTAATTAAATTGAAAACTCTCAACTAACAACACACTACAACTGAGCTACGGGTATATTCTCGATTCTACCCGACAAGTTATCAACTCTGCTCAAATAACCCACTTCCGGCTCAACTTCGAATTTACTCAGAAGCTCCAAAACACTCAAACAATCGAACACAACCACATGCAATGATTTCAATACGATTCAACACAATAATAACAACATCAATACCATGCATTCAACATCAGATTATCATATCCTATGGGGATTAAGGATTTTCCCCTTTCTACCAATTTTCATGCAAAACCATTTAACCGTTAAATTCTCCCCCCTTACCTCGAATGTAGACGGATGATGATCAGTTTCTCGAATCTTCAGCCTTGATGCCCTCTTTGCTCAAGCTCTCTTGATCGTTCACTTCTTCCTCCTTCTGTGTTCGTACGTTCCTTCCTTCCTTCCAATTTTCCAAAATGCCAAACTTGCCCTCAATACCCCCAAAATTCCCTTATATTCCAAATAAATTATTAATTCTCACTTTCTTTTAATCCAAAAATTCCAATAATAATATTCTCATTTACCTTCATTCCAAAAATCAAATTTAATATTAATATCCCAAATAAATATTATTTCCACAATTTCTTTAATTTCCAAACTCTTCCAATAATATTTTTAAATATGACAATAACAACAATAATATTAATAATAATAGTATCCACACTATTAATCATCATATTATTATTATTATTAATCATATTTTTCTAATATTATGAAACTCAATTCCTCAAACAATTTCCACACACCATGCACCGAAAAACAAATAATACGGAAAAACCAAATAATTAAAATGGGTGTTACAGATCCGATCAAGTATGTCTTTAAAAAGCAAGCGCTTTCAGGCAGAATTGCCAGGTGGCAAATGGTACTGACGGAGTATGATATTCAATATGTTTCCTAGAAGGCCATCAAGGGAAGTGTTTTGTATGAGTACCTTGCCGAACAGCCTATCGAAGACTATCAGCCGATGAAATTCGAGTTTCCCGATGAAGATATTATGTTCCTCAAGATGAAGGACTGTGATGAACCACTGCCCGATGAAGGACCAGAGCTGGGCTCCCAGTGGAAGTTGATATTCGATGGTGTAGTTAATTCCTATGGAAGTGGTGTCGGGGCAATCATTACGACTCTCCAAGGGTCTCATATCCCATTCACTGCCAGATTAACTTTTTCGGTCACCAACAATGAAGCAGAATATGAGGCATGCATCATGGGTTTAGAAGAAGCAATTGATTTGAGAATCAAAAACTTGGATGTATACGGTGACTCAGCACTCATTGTCAACCAGATCAAGGCGAATGGGAGACCAGGCAACTGAACCTGATCCCGTACATGAACTATGCCAGAAGGATGCTACCTTTCTTCGATCGGGTAGAATTCCATCATGTGCCGAGAGCAAAGAACCAAATGGCTGACACTTTAGCAACCTTGTCCTTAATGTACAAGGTTAAATTTTGGAATGAGGCCCCCAGAATTGTCATCTCTCGTCTTGATAGACATGTATTTGTGTTTGCAATTGACGAGGTCACCGATGGCAAACCGTGGTTCTATGATATCCAGAAATTCCTCAAGACCAAGGAGTATCTAGTGGGGGCGTCGACCCAGGATAAAAAGACTCTTAGGAGGTTGTCTGGCAATTTCTACCTCAATCCGGATGGGGTTATCTACAAGAGGAATCATGATCTAGTGCTACTCCGATGTGTGGACGAAAAAAAAAGCAAGCTTGCTTATAGAAGAGGTCCATGAAGGCACATTTGGTACGCACGTCGGCGAACATGCCATGACTCGAAAAATACTACGTGCAGGGTATTACTGGATGATGATGGAGTCGGATTGTTTCAAATTCACGAAGAGATGTCACAAATGCCAGATCTATGCAGACAAAATCCATGTACCTCCGTGCCCGTTGAATGTCATGTCCTCCCCTTGGCCGTTCTCCATGTGGGGTATCGATATGATTGGCAAGATCGAACCCACTACATCTAATGGACACCGCTTCATTTTGGTAGTCATCGACTACTTTAACAAGTGGGTGGAAGCAGCCTCGTACGCTAATGTGACCAAACAAGTGGTAGCCAGATTCATAAACAAGGACATCATCTGCAGATATGGAATTCCCGAGCGAATCATTACTGACAATGGTTCGAATTTGAACAATAAGATGATGAAGGAGTTATGCCAGAACTTCAAGATTGAACATCACAACTCATCGCCCTATCGGCCGAAGATGAACGGCACTGTCGAAGCGGCCAACAAAAATATCAAAAAGATAGTGCAAAAGATTATTCTCACATACAAAGATTGGCATGAGATGTTTCCTTTTGCTCTGCACGGTTATCGTACGATAGTACGCACATCAATCGGGGGAACTCCTTTCTCACTAGTATATGGTATGGAAGCTGTCCTACCGCTAGAGGTCGAGATTCCTTCTTTAAGAGTTCTGGTAGACGTGAAGCTCGATGAGGCAGAATGGATAAAGAATAGATTGAATCAGCTGAGCCTGATGGATGAGAAGAGGTTAGCATCCATCACATATGGTCGTTTATACCAAAGCCGTATGAAGAAAGCTTATGATAAGAAGGTGCATCCTAGAAGCTTTCAGACGGGCAATCTTGTACTGAAAAAGATTCTCCCACCATATTCCGATCACAGGGGAAAATGGACTCCTAACTACGAAGGTCCATACATCGTCAGGAAGGTCTTCTCGGAAGGAGCCTTACTGTTATCCACGATGGATGGCGAAGATTTTGCATCCCCTGTGAACGCGGACGCAGTTAAAAAATACTTTGCTTAAAATGACCTGCTGGAAAGAAAAAGAATATCCAAGAAAAAATGGGGCATCCTGGCGAACCAGAAAAATCAAAAAGTTCGGGCAAAAATTAGGGATATAAATGAAAAATGTACACCCGCAAAGTCGAAAACCTGAAAGGGCGGCTTTGGTAAAAAAGGGTATCCCGGTGAATCGAAAACCCGAAAGGGCGGTTCAGGCAGAAGTTAGGGATTAAAAAAGCAAATGACTGCGATCCGCGTGTGCAATTTCATTACTTAGTGGTTTGGGGAGACCTGAGGGCCGTTTATCCAAATCAATCTCTTCTGAAGATGAAGCGTCGGAGAAGTACCGAAGTTGAGTGGTTCATAGAGGGATCAACTCATGGTGTTCGTCTACACCATATTGCCGATATTTGTGTATATATTATTGTATATTTCTGTATATACTTGTGCAACTTCCTCATTTCAGGAGTTTGCATCTGTTGTAAAACATTTTGCCTATTTACAGGCTCGTTTATCAATAAACATATACTATTCAGTATTTCTGTTTGCTTGTTTAGCTTTTATCTGTTTTGTTTGCGAAGAAACGCCCGATGTTTTTGTTAAAATGCGCATACATAAACTTGCTGGCCTAGGCCACTAATTGTCAAAACATTGAATTACCTGAACATTGTCACAGATGAGAACCTTGATAGGTCCCTTTGTGAAGGGTATCTTGTCTGTTTGTTCACTTTGTTACAGGGCCGTCACCCTCCAAGCAGTGTGTCGAGATGCATCCTAAGCAGGATCATCATATCCCCAGCTGAGTCATGCGCAGAGGTGTATACTCATTCCCAGCAGTGGGTAAACATGTAGTTTTCTCGTAGAAGACTATCCGTAAGTATTCAGATCTCGATAGTTCAGACTGAGGTCTCCAGCAGAGTTGAATTCCCCACGGATTGGTATTCTCTCCGACAGGTAGGATTTATTCCAGCGTTGGGTTGTCCATCCTCGGCCAAGTTCGCAGTTCCCTAAGAGAGCCGAATCCTGGAAGGCCATTCAGGTTATCGATTGTCTTCTCCGGCAGGAGAGAGTGTTGAATAGTTGTTGCTATACTTCCCCATTGGATTCTGTATCTCAAGGAAGTTCTGTCTGCAAAGGCCGTGCAGTTTATTTCTGTGGTTGATATCTTTTCCTCAGTAGTGTGTGGTTCGTATACTCAGTTGAGCAGGTACAGGTGCTCGTAGAACTTTGTTTCCCAGCGGAAATTCGCTTGAGATTGAAATTGGTGTGATCCTTCTCCTTAGCAAGATGGTTTATCTCCTCAGCAGGATGATTCCTTCTCCCCATCAGGATGGTTCCTTCTCCTTGACAGGAGGGTTTTCCTTTTAGCATTTATTTTGCTGATTTGGTTCCATAGCATTTTGCATGATTGCATAGCATCTACCCTAAACGCGTAGCGTTTCCACTCCGTGTGGAGCATTACGCCATTGTCAAACATATGCATGTGAAACATGAGCTAGGTGGGTACCGTTCTTGTGTGAAGGTGTTCCTCGGCAGAGTTATTCGGTTAAGTTTTCCAGAACTCCCAGAACAGAGTTGCGAAGTTAAAAGTTTCTTCCCTATCCCTCAGAGTAGTATGGTTGAAGCTCCTCCATGCAAGGGTCCGACGACGATGTTGGTGGCTATCCAATTTAGATGATGTGTTTATGGATATTTGACGGTGATGTCAAAAGTTTGCTAAAGAGTGTGATTCTCCATTTTATATGACAGTGATGTCAGGAGGTCGTCAAAAGATTACTCGACGGTGATGTCAGAGAGGTATCAGCTTCATGTGGCAGCGATGTCAGTATTTGGTTACCAAGGGTGATCGGTGGCGAGATCAGGTATGTTATCCCCGGCAGAGGATTGAAGGTGATGTCAGATGATTTCCTCCAGTTGATTAGTAAATCTTGGCGGTGAGGTCAGGTGTGTATCAAGTATGTGATTTTCAGACGACGAAGTTAGATGCTCAATCTTGATGGTGAGGTCAGGCATTTTTTGTTTCTTATGATTATCCAGCGGTGATGTTGGAATGTTATCGACGAAGATGTGACGGTGAAGTCAAATGTTTCTTGGGATTACCCAGCGGCGACGTTGGAATAATACTGACGAAGATATGACGATGAGGTCAGGTGTTTCTTGTTGATAAGGGTCCGGTGATGACATTGGAATATTAGCAATAGTGTCATGACGGTGACGTCAAATGTTTACCTAGATTGTGGCTCTCCACTCGTCTGGCGGTGATGTCAGTAGTTGTTGAACAACTTCATGGAGGCCTGACGATGAGGTAAGAAACAGCGTCCCCAACAGATGATTGAAAGTGATGTCAGTTGTTTCCCTTTTGACTTGAGGTCGATACTTGACCGTGACGTCAGATGCGTCCTTTCGACGAGAGGTCGATACTTGGCGGAGTTACTTGAGGAAGTTCTCCAAAATCCCCAGCGGAGTCAGAAATTTCTCCTAAACTTGATGACGAAGTCAGACTACGATGTCTACAGAAACTTGTTTTCCCGACTTGATGATGAAGTCAGACAGTAGTGTCAAATTTCCTTACTGACTTGATGAGGAAGTCCGGAGGTAAGTTTAAAGAGGTCTGCCAGTTGATGCAGAGTGCCTGGCGGCAAAACCAGTTATCTTTATCAGTCACTGATGAATCAGTGGTTTCGTCCCGACTTGATGACGAAGTTAGACGAAGGTTTGAAGTAGTAATTCACTAACCAGTCGCCGCGCAATTGTCATTTCAGTCTCCAGAGAGTTTTACCAATCAGAGTACTGTTTGCCTGTGTGGTTGGAAAATTTTCAGGTTCTTTGGTATTCAACCGTCTTTTACCTTGATTATCTGAGAGCCGCTCGCTTCTCACCCAGTCAGGTCCAAGCCGTTTGAATAGGGGTAGTTGTTGCACCCCAAAATTTGCCTAACCTTTTTCCTTACCTAGCTTATGTTTTATTGCATTTCATATAGCATTAGCATTTGCATACCATCACGCATATGCAGGGGATTGAGAGATTTGTGCTTACCAGGAGGGGCTACCACCATGTTCTAAGGTTATTCAAGAGTCTTCATTCAAGTATTCAAGGGTTGATATCCTCATCAAAGAAGTCAAAGATCCCCAGAGAAGTGGCTTAAGCCAAATGTGCTCATTTCCTAACTTGATGGTTGTAGGAGAGCATCCGATGATTCCGAATCCATGGATATGGATGTCAAGCATTGAGAGAGCTCAGGAGATGGCTTGAGAGTCACTATGGAGCTTGGGTAAGTCATTGTGCAAGGTACAAGAAGTTACAACCAAGATGGGTGCAATTAGGGTTTCTACCTGGTCAACCCTAATTGCATGGATATGGAGTCAAGCATTGAGAGAGCTCAGGAGATGGCTTGAGAGTCACTATGGAGCTTGGGTAAGTCATTGTGCAAGGTACAAGAAGTTACAACCAAGATGGGTGCAATTAGGGTTTCCACCTGGTCAACCCTAATTGCATGGATATGGATGTCAAGCATTGAGAGAGCTCATGAGATGGCTTGAGAGTCACTATGGATCTTGGGTAAGTCATTGTGCAAGGTACAAGAAGTTACAACCAAGATGGGTGCAATTAGGGTTTCCACCTGGTCAACCCTAAGTCAATAGGTGAGTTGAAAGGGGTTGAGACCTAATTTCAAGGCCATGTGATCATAGAATGATGTGTTGAGACACTCAAAGCATGATTCCAAGACCAACTCATCAAGGATCAAGAGTGTGAGAAGTTCCTAGGCTAGGGTTTCTAAGCTTGACAGTGTAAAATCCCCTGGTTTAGTGCCTAACTTCAAGACCACATAACTCAAGATGCAAGTTTCACCTCATCCTGACATCCATATGAAACATGTAGAGCATGTTCATACCTTTAATTTGAGTACTATAAGTCCTTGATATGGTTTATAGAACTCAAGTTATGAGGCAGACAAGTTACAGGTCATCAGATGAATGTGATTTCGGTACTTGAAAGTCAACCAACTTCCATGCCACTTTTGACCTAGAAGGAAGCTTCTCCTCAACTTCAGGTGAACATGAATGTTCTTCCTTATCTTCTTAGCTTTCCAAAGAGTACTAGAAGTCCTTGATTGGATGTTTAGAACTCAAGAAATGAAGCTTGCAAGGCAAGGGTATTTTGGGAAAGTAAGATTATAAGTCATTTTTGGTTATAGGTCCATTTCACCATCTTGCATACCTCAAATGCAAATTTGTCCAACTTGAAAGTTTCTCAAAATGGGGTTATTTAGTCAATCAAACACTAAGGATTCATTGATATGGATTGGATTGAGGATTGGTTGAAGAAAATTTTACAAAAAGAACTTTAAAGGCATTAAAATAGCAAAAATTCAAATAAATTCATATGTGATGATTCCAAAGCATGTTTATGCATTTTTTGATTGCAAAAGATACTCTAAGAACATTGGCTTTAATAGATTTTAGAATTGAGGTCATTTACATGGAGTTTTCACTTGTTTCTTAAGCTTGAAGAAACACTTTCCATATCCACCATTGATTGAAATCAAGGACACAATCCAAGCCCTCCATGTTCCTTATACTACTAGCAAGAAAAATGGATGAAATTGGAAGCTTCTTGAAGCCATTTTCGTGGGCATAGCAAGGTGAAAAAGTGAGGAAAAGTTGAAATTTGGATTGGGCTGTTTGGACCTCCATTGGGCCTGAAATGTATCCAAATCATTTCTATATAAGCATTAGGTCGTTTTCAGATGATTTTTGGATGGCTTTGGTGCAAGAACAGGTAAGAAGCAGTTAGAAAAAGTGAGATTGAGAGTGAAAATCGAGTTCCAAGATTCAGGTTGTTTCAAGCAAATTCAAGCATCAAGAAAGCTTCATCATTAATCATAAAGTGTTTCTGGATTGTTCTGAGCAAGTTTCATCGTAGAATCGTGCCTCTGTTGAAGCTTTTTCATAGGTTTTTAACTTTCAAAATTACTCTTAGTTCATGATGAATTAGAGCTTGTTTTGCATGTGGTTAGGTTGATGTTAGTGCCTAGATGATTTTAGGATAAATTAGAGGTTCGATTGTGAGAATCCTTGATGATGTGTGTTTTCTGGTTGCTTTCATTTTGGCCTTTTCTTTAAGTGAAAATGAGTTTTAATCATGGATTAAGAACGTACATAACACGAGGATTCGTTTAGTGTAAAGAAATCTGGATTTGGTGATAGTTGTGAGCAGAGCACAAGAATTAGGTTGATTCGGTTTGGATGATTCCATGGATGAAATTGAGTTTTGATGTTGGATTAAGAATGTACATAGTGTAAGGATTCAATTATTATAAAGAATTTGAGATTTGGTGATGTTTTATGACAGAGCTACTGTAACTCTCGCCGGAGAAGACGACCGGAGTCTTCTCCGACCACCACTGCATGTTCCCTCCGTTTCTTAAGTTTAAAATGAAGAAGATGATTCATGAACCATTAGGTCTTGTGACTCCCTTGACTTAGTAGGCTGATCTAGCGTGTGAGAATGAATCTTAGCTTGTTGACTTTTGACTGGATTACGTGGCATAGTTTAGGAGTGTTGGATCTGATTACCTTGGAGTTGTGTGGTTTGGATTAAGACTCATGGTAGGCATTAGTCAACTGAAGAACACCCTAGAATCAGTGAAACAATGCGTTTCACTTAAGACCCCTGAGCGCGTGCGTGGCGTGTTGTGGAGCATAGGATCTGCTGACTAGTCTTTTCATCCAGTGGCTGTGTTATTTTGGCATTTCCTTCCTTTTCTTTTATTGATCTTTATTTTTATGGTTTTATGCATGTTCATTTTTAATTCATTTAAAATAGGTAAAAATATCAATAAATCCTGGAAAAAATCATGAGTATATTTTAACATGTCTTTTAATTTCTTGTATTTTTTAATTCCATTTTTAATTCTTTTTTTCATTTAATTGCATATTTTCCTTTTAAATATCCATTTAATAAATGTGAATTGTATGTTCATCTTGTAGAATTTATATCTTAATAGATATTTGAATTGAGTTCCTGATTTTTTGTGTGCTTATT
Organism: Lathyrus sativus; assembly: GCA_963859935.3. NCBI lineage: Eukaryota > Viridiplantae > Streptophyta > Magnoliopsida > Fabales > Fabaceae > Lathyrus > Lathyrus sativus. The sequence goes on along the minus strand of OZ012735.1, from coordinate 458,736,730 downwards.
ATTGATGCATTAAGTAGCTTTGTAGTATTTTTATCATGATTTTTAGGAGCTGTTTGGATAGGCTTTAGAGTGAATCTTTAGGACCCTTCCCATTTACACCTTCCATAGCACACCTTAGGATGCTGCTCTCTGTTAATGCCCTTAGGATTAGAATTTTGATCCAAGATTTTAGCCCTAGACTCTTAAGACCTTAAGTGATCTTTAGAATGTTTCTTAGATTTTTTAGGAGTGATTTCCTATTTTTCTTAGATTTTACCTTATGGCTGTTTTTTAGTGTGTCCTACACATGACCTTCTCATAGTTTTGCCTTTTAGTGAACTTTTAGCAAACCTTAAGCACCTATTTATTACATGAACCCTTAGTGCCTAGGTTGATACCTTTGTAGGCTAGTTTTCAAGTCCTTCTCATATCCATAGCTCCATTAGGATAAATGTCCTTTAAAGCCTTGCTTTTAGGGTGCCTTGGATGCCTTTGATTGATTTTCTTTCAGCATGATTCTCCTAAAGCATAGTCCTATGATATTTGGAGCCTTCTTGTGAGAGCATGGTCTTCCTTAGGAAGTACTCTGTGCATTCCATAAGGAGTTGAACCATTGAGGACTATCCTTGAATGATGAGTTTGGTTGAGAACATGGTGAATTCCTTAGGTTTTCACTATGTCTCCTGTCGCTTCCGCGAAAATAAGGTGCCGGCAAAACAGAAGAGTCGCCACCTTTCGTTATTTATCCCTCAGAACGGGAAAGGAAACGATCGGAAAAACCTGTCGAAAAAGGTATAAGATAAGGTCATCGCAACCATTGTCTGGGTTCGGGAGTCGGTTACGCAAGGGAAAGGTGTTAGCACCCCTCACGTCCATCGTACTCGATGGGATCCACGCTTGTTGTGTTTACTGGACGGGTTGGTTTTATCTATCTACCTATTAAGGCTGGTCTGAAAAGAAAAGAAAATGACTCGGCAAAGCGTCGCGCTTTATGCCTACGTATTCCCATCAGAGAATGAGAAATCAGAGTCAACGTAGTTCGACCTACTACGGGTTACGGGGAAGGTGGCTCGCCAATACGTCAGTATTGTGCCTACGTACTCTCAACAGGTATGAGAGATCAGAGCTTACGTAGTTCGGAATAACTACGGATTACGGGGATTCAGATTCATCTATTTTATCGAGTAGGGTTAACAAATAGTTCCAGCAGTTAGGGACAAAGCCTGTTTGCGGTAGAACTAGGAGTTAACGACACTCTTTTCTTCAGAAAAGCTTCCTTTGAATTATGGGCTCCGAGGCAAAAAGGTTTGAAGTTTGTTTTCTGTCTTTTACGAAAGAAGTGTTTTTTATTGTGTTTGCAATTTCAATCACACTAGAGACTATGACCTGAGAGTGAATGCGTCGCATGTCACCCAAAGGGTGCCATACTAAACATCCAGACTGTTGAAAAGAATCTCTCCAACAATCCTTTCTCAGATAGCTTAAGGCTCGTAACGTACGAAAGAAATCATTCATGATTATTGTATCTTAAGCTGTTTTGAGATGAGAAGAGAGAACAGGCTCAACTACGGGGAGACTATCAAGTCCTACTGTTGTCATGCCAAGGATTCATCCTACGGTTGAGGTTTGAAATAGGGAACTCCTAGAAGTTATCATGCATAGGTTTCTACCTAAAGTTCTATCATCATTTCCTTATCAAAGGAAATGAGAGTCCTAAGGGATCATGTCAATGATACACAGAAACAGACAAAGCATCAGCTTAAACAGTAAACGGTAAACAACTGTAAAATGCATGCAATGCAAGTGAGGGAGGAAATATGTGTGGGGCAGCAGCCTCCACAAGCTCATCTCGACCTCAAGCCAGAATGAATCACAACAATCATACTGAGGAAATAACAACATGCTATCAAGCAAAATACAGTAAACTGCAATCATACAGAAGAAATAAAATAAAATGGAATGCTATCAAGCAAAATAAACCACCTGGGCAAGGGAGCTGGGCTCTACCAAATACCCGCAAGCAAAGCCATACAGTAACAATACAAGCAGAGGGAGCAACTCAACTTCTAGTGCAATCATGCTACTAATTAAAGTCAGTCTAGTCATGGACTTATTCTAATGCATCAAGCAAGTCAAACAAGGCACATCAGCACCACAGAAAAGAAAACAGACAAGAAAGCAGCAGATCAACAACTCTCTCTCAATTCCAAGCCTCAACTCTTCTAACAGCAATTCAGTCTTCAGACTTCAATCACCCTTCAAGGATATCATCTTCACTGGCAAATACCAATTTTCTTCCCCAGGTTTCAACCCTTCAACATAAGTTTCAACTTAATCTTCTTCTTCAAGCTTCAGCTTTCTTATTTAATTCCATCTTCAGGCTTCACTCCTTACTGCAAGTATCAACTTGATTCCTTCAGGCTCTCAAAGCTTCAATATAAGTATCAACTTCCTTTAGTCCTCAAGCCTCAGCTCCACTCTCAATCTCAACTGAATCCTCTTCATAAGTATCAACTCAATCTTCAAGCTTCAGCTCTCTTACTTTACCAGTCTCAACTTGGTCTTCTCTTCCTACAAGCTTCAGCTTCTCAGAGTAATCTTCAATCACTTAGAAGTGTCAACTTCCTCCTTCAATCTTCTTCAAGCAAGGAACTCCTCATTCTTCACTCAATCTCAATTGGATCTTCAAGTATCAACCTGTTCTTCTTGCTTTCCAAGCCTCAGCTGCAATGGCAATGCTCAAGGCATCACCCTCTTCCCCACTCTTCAATAAAGTCCTCATCTTCAAACTCAAGTCCAACATCTTTCAAAATACTCAAACCAGAAGATAATTGATTTAACAGGATGAGAGGAAATGATAAATAGCTTACTGACAACCAAAGGAAGCCTGTAAGGGTTCATCATTATGAGAGACTGGTTCCCTCAAAGTTCTACTCCCCAGATAAAGCCACTCATCGTTCAAAAGGAGGGATGTGAATATATGAGAAGGACTTTTAGTCATTGGGAAGAGAGGAAGCACAAGAGGCTTTCCATGTTTATGAAAGAAATCATTCTAACTACAAGGCTCTCCCTATGTCCTATCTCCTAATCTTCATCAGACATCTTCAGGCACCAACAAATCCAAAGCTCCAAGAAACTTCAAGCCACTTCAAGCATCCTCACCTTGTCTTCAACTTGTCTTCAATCTCAATAAAAGGCAAACCAAACACAAACCCTAATCTAAGGGAACTAAATGAGTTAAACTAGTTGAATTAGTAAATTAGGATCACCTAAAACCTAGCACTAAAGTTAGTCCTAACTAAAATACTAAAATCAATTGTAAAATCCTACAAAAATTTCTATGGGAACCTAGGTCAATCATGACTCTATCACATTAGTTTCAAAGATCAAATCATCAAATTGGACCTAGAACTAAAATCTACATTCTAAGGTATCAACCTAAAACCCTAAAAAGGAAGCATCTAAACATCAATCTAGAAGGCACCCCTATTTTCACCACAAAAATGTGGGAAAATTACTATGGGATCATACATGTCTAACCTAATCACACACAAAAATTAGGCTCAAAATAATCACCAAGAGATCACACTAAATTCCACAAAAATATGCATCAAACATAATCATTTTAATGTCAATAAAAATAAAAAATTCCAATTAAATCAGAAATTATATGAAATGAAAATATTTTTTTCTCTAAAAAATAATAGACTCAATCATGAGTAATATGCAAAAAGAATGGATTTGATTGGATTAATATTCAATTAGTCATGAATTTTACAAAAATCATGAATTAAATGAAAAAAAATGATGAAATCCACCAAAAATGAATAAAGACACGGTGCAAATAGAAATCATTTTCAGTTAAAATTCTGGGTTGGGCTTGCTGGGGGGTGTGGATAACACTCAGATTACTAAGCCCAAACGCTTGAATAAATGAAACGCATCGTTTCATCAAAAACTCTTCACAAGCCAGAATTAAAACACATCCGTTGGATCAGCTTCTAGTCAATGGTCAGACCATGATCTAATGGTGAGAACTTCATCTTCTCCATTTCAAAGCTCTGAGCTTCGCGCCCAGCTCCGGCCACTGCCGATGTAGCTCCGATCGTCCCCTTCAACCCTAGTTCTTCCTAGAGGCCTCCAATCCAAGAGGTCAAAACATGAAACACACTCCAAATCTTGCCACGAACTCAATCATGCCATTAGTTTCTTCTGAAACCCCAAGAATCATCATCTCCCAATCTCAACCGAAAATGGTGATCTTCCTATTTTGTCTCTAATTCAACAATTAATCATCTGAAAACCATCCTAGGCCATTCTACAACTAATCTAACACCCTAATTCAACCTAATTCTACCTAAATCAAGCTAGGGGAAGAAGGTTACAAACCTGGAAATTCTTGAATAACAGATGCATGAAATCTCCACTTCAAGCTCTCAAATCTTCTGGACACGAATACTGAACTTCCTCCTTGCTTCTGTATGCAAAAGATTCAATGGAGAGTGCTTCAATCTTGAAACACGATGAAGAGTTGCAGGTTCTGAAAACCCCTTGCTTCCACACGATCTAGCCACCAATTCTTCTTGGAAATGATCTGGAATCAATCCTTGATACTCATGGAAGAAGAATCAATCAAGAAAATGGAAGGAAATGGAGGAAATTGATGAAACCGATTTCAATTGCAATCTATGAAAACTCAATTCCAAACTATGCTCAAACCTTCAATGATCACCAACCCCTGCCATGGATTCACTCTACTCATTATATAGATGGAGTTTGGATGATCTAGAACCCTCTAGATCCTTCCAATGAGATTTTGCACATCTCATGTCATGAGATTTTGAATCACTTATCATGCCATGCTCAATTCTGTTTGCAGCTTGAAATTCATCTCAATCTCCTTCAATTTCTCCCCTAGTGACATTTTGGAAGGGTTTAGCTTGCCAAGTTCTTTGCCCATGCCTCAATTTTAAGTTATGCACATGTTGCTTAATATGCAAGTAACCATTTTCCAAAGCAAGTCCATGATTTAGACCTCAAATCAAAAATGTGGCTAAACCATTGTCTTTAAAATGTTTTCTAGAGTCAAAATGATATATTACATGCCATGGTTTGGATGTGTAGCTTGAAAATTTCAATTTCCAACTTTGACTTATTTAACTTATGCCTTCATTTTAGGTCATTTTTACCACTTTGAGCTACAAGCCTTTTCAACATCTCATGACCTCCTTACTAGCCTCAAAACATCATTTTAAGTAAGTTTGATGTTGAAGATTTTTCCATTTGAAGCTTGGAAATAGGAGTTATGGCCGTATGCTTGAAATGACCTATAATCTCCAAATGACCAAAATGCCCTTGACTTGTCAAAGCCATAACTTGAGTTATACAAATCTTATCAAGGACTTCTAGTACTCTATATAAATCTAAGAAGATAAGGAACAACATTCATGTTGACCAAAAGTTCATAGGAATCATCCTTCTTGGGCAAAGGTTTGATGCAAGTTGGGTGACTTTCAAGGCCCCAGATTCACATACCTCAGATGACCTATAACTTGTCAAAGCCATAACTTGAGTTATACAAATCCTATCAAGGACTTCTAGTACTCAAATTAAATCTAAGAACAAGCTCTAAAACATTCATGTTGGGGGTAAGATGAGATGACCATCGCATCTTGAGCTAAACTGCCTTGAAGATAGGGGTCAAACTAGGGGATTTTACACTGTCAAGTCTTAGAAACCCTAGTTTGAAACTTCTCAAACTCTTCAATCATGATGAGTTGACCTTGGAATCATCCTTATAACATCTCAATGCATCAATCCATGATCACATGGCTCTTGAATTAGGTCTCAACCTTCTTCAAATCATTAGTTGACCTAAGGTTGACCCAGTCAAACCCTAATTACACCACTCATGGCTGAGTCTTCTTAAACTTGCACCATGACCTCTCTAGGCTTCATTATGGCTTTCAAGACATCTCATAAGCTCTCTCAAGGCTTCAAGTCCACATTCTTGGCTTCAGAATCATCTGAGGAGCTCCCCACAACTCTCAAGTTAGGAGGCTTACAACCTTGGTTTCAACCACTCTTTTTGAGGATCTTTTGACTTCTCTGACAAGGATATCAACCCTTGAGCACTTGAATAACCTTCTTATCTAGCTTCAAACTCTTGTGTCGCCCTTGATTGGTAATCATACCTCTTGATCTCCTGCATACATGTCAATGAAATGCAAATGATAATGCTAATGTGAATGAAATGAAACATAAGCTAAGTAAAGAAATGTTGGTCAAATTTTGGGGTGCAACAGATGCCCCTATTCAAACAGCGTGAACCTGACTGGGTGAGAAGCGAATGACTCTCAACCAATCAAGGTGCGAGACGGTTGAATACCGACAAACCCGGAAATTTTCCAACTGCACAAGTACACGGTACTCTGATGAGAACAAATCTTCGAAAACTGAAATGCTAGCTGCACGGCAACCAGCTGGGGGATTGGTCACACGGTAACCGGTAGTACATGGTTGATCATGCCGTCGGGCATCAGGGTTCCTCGGGATTCATCAGGTCACCGATCAAGTTAATCATGCCATCAGGCATTCAAAGAAATTTTTGGGCGTCAGCCGAACTTCATCAGTAAGTCGGGAATAGAATTCTCAGTCAATCATGAACCGATTGGGGATACTCAAACTTCTGCCGTTAGGCGCTCCACATCAGCTGGGAGAACTGCTTTGTCAATACGATTGGACTTCAATCATTAAGTCTTCAGGGAATTTCAACTTCGCTGTTCAGGAACCTGCTGGGGATGACACATCTCCGTTGGGGATTCTGGAGAACTATCAAGTAACTCTGCTCGGGGATCCAGAAATCATTCTGGGCGATTCAACTCTACTGAGGACATCAAGAATCATCTTGGACAAATAACTCCACGGGGATTTCAAGAATCATCCTGAACCGATAACTCTGCTGGAGATTTCAGGAATCATCCTGAGCAAACACTCTGCCGGGAACTCTAAGCATCAACATGAGCAACCAACTCTGGCGACTGCATCGGGGATTTTAAGAATCATCTTAGGCAAATGACTTTGCTGGGGGAGAATTCAAGATTCATCTTGAGCAAGCGACTCCGGTGGGGAAAATTTAAGAATCATCTCGAGCAACCGACCTGCGGAGGAACACCTGCAAAACAAGAAAGGTAACGACCTAGCTCATGTTTAGTATGTGTATGCTTTGACAATGGCGCAATGCTCCACGCGGTGGAAACGCAGCGCATTTATGATGAATGCTGCGTAATTCTGCAAAATGTTGCGACCCCGTCAGCAAAATAAATGCTGAAGGGAGAATCCTCCTGTCAAGGAGAAAGAACCACTCTGGTGGGGGAAGGAATCATCCTGCCGAGGAGAAGAAGTCACACCAATCTCAATCAGACTCCTCCTGGGGAAACAACTTCAGTCGACAGCTGCAGGGGAACGAAGCTCTGCGAGAACCTGGACTTGCTGAGGAGAGCGATGTCAATCGCAGAAATAAACTGCACGACATTCGCAGCAGAACTTTCCTGGAGATAACGACTCTGATGAGGAAATACAACATCAGCTATTCAACACTCTACTGGGGAAAACTAATCATGGCCCGAACTGCTTCCAAGGACTCGGCTCTCTTGGGGAACTGCAAACTCGGCTGGGGAAGAAGGAATCATCCTGCTTATCAGGGAGCGTATGACTCTGCAGGGAATTTCAATTCTGCTGAAGACTTCAGTCTGGAACTTCCAATTGCTGCACACTTCAGTATGTGACTCAGCTGGGGAGATGACGACCCTTCGGGATACATCTGATTGGGGAGAGAATCTTCTCTGTCTGGGGAGACATATCAATGCTTTACGATCTCATGTTCAGACTCTGTGGGGAGAGACTGCTGAACTTTGCTGGAGAAGGAGGAATCATCCTGCTTGGGGACGCATACGGCGTACTACCTGGCACATGCTACACCTGTAACGACACAAACAAACAGACAAGATACCCTTCTCAAAGGGACCTATCAAGGTTATCATCTTGTGACAATGTTTAAGTAATTCATTATTTCAACAATCAGCGGCCTAGGCCAGTAAGTTTATGTATGCGCATTTTGTCAAAAACATCGGCGTTCTTTTTTGCAAACAAAATAGATAAATGCTAAACAGACAAACAGAATTGCTAAATAGTATACATTTTATTGATAACGAACCCCTGAATGGGTAAAAATGTTTTACAACAGATGCAAGCTCCTGGAATGAGGAAGCCGCGCAAAAATAAAACATAAATATACATCAGTATATACAAATGTCGGCAACGAGGCGTGGACGAACACCATGAGTTGATCCCTCTATGACCCACTCGACTTCGATACTTCTCCGACGCTTCAGCTTCAGAAGAGATTGATTCAGACAAACGGCCCTCAGGTCTTCCAAACCACTAAACAAATACAGTCCACACGCGGAATGCAGTCATTTGCTTTTTCAAATCCCTAACTTTTGCGTGAACCGCCCTTTGCGGGTTTTCAGTTCACCGGGATACCCTTTTTTGCCAAAGTCGCCCATCTGGGTTTTCGACTTTGCGGGTGTACATTCTTTTCAATTTATATCCCTAATTTTTGCCAGAACCTTTTCCTTTTTTATGGTTCGTCGGGATGCCCTATTTTTGCCTGGACTCTCTTTTTACGGTCCAGCGGGTCGCTTTCAAGCAAAGTATTTTTTAACTGCGTCCGCGTTCACCGGGGATGCAAAATCTTCACCATCCATCGTGGATAACAACAAAGCTCCTCCCGAGAAGACCTTGTTGATGACGTACAGACCTTCATAATTGGGAGTCCACTTGCCCCGGTGATCGGAGTGTGGAGGAAGAATCTTCTTCAGGACGAGATCACCCGTCTGAAAGCTTCTAGGACACACCTTCTTATCATAAGCTTTCTTCATTCGGCTTTGGTACAGACGACCATATGAAATCGATGCTAATCTCTTCTCGTCCATCAGGCTGAGTTGGTTCAGTCGGTTCCTAATCCATTCTGCCTCGTCGAGTTTCACATCAACCAAAACTCGCAAAGAAGGGATCTCCACTTCTAACGGTAGGACAGCTTCCATACCGTACACCAAGGAGAAAGGAGTTGCCCCGGTTGATGTACATACCGTTGTACGATAACCGTGCAGTGCGAATGGCAACATCTCGTGCCAATCTTTGTAGGTCACAACCATCTTCTGAACAATCTTCTTGATGTTCTTATTGGCCGCTTCAACGGCGCCATTCATCTTCGGCCGGTAAGGAGATGAGTTGTGGTGTTCAATCTTGAAACTCTGGCACAGCTCCTCCATCATCTTGTTATTCAGATTCGAACCATTATCAGTAATGATCCGCTCGGGAATTCCGTAACGACAGATGATGTCCCTCTTTATGAATTTAGCCACCACCTGCTTGGTCACATTAGCATACGAGGCTGCCTCCACCCACTTGGTGAAGTAGTCGATAGCTACTAGAATGAAGCGATGACCGTTAGATGCGGTGGGCTCGATCTTGCCTATCATGTCGATGCCCCACATGGAGAACGGCCACGGGGAGGACATGACATTCAACGGGCATGGCGGTACATGAACCTTATCAGCATAAATCTGGCATTTATGACATCTCTTCGTGAATTTGAAGCAATCCTTCTCCATCGTCAGCCAGTAGTACCCTGCTCTCAGGATCTTTCTCGTCATAGCATGCTCGCCGGCGTGCGTACCAAATGTGCCTTCATGGACTTCTTCCATGAGCATACTCGCCACTTTCTCATCTACACATCTGAGTAGCACGAGATCGTGGTTTCTTTTATACAAAAATCCATCAGGATTGAGATAAAAATTTCCAGACAGCCTCCTTAGAGTCTTCTTATCCTAGGTTGACGCTCCTGTAGGATACTCTATAGTCATAAGGAAGGTCTGGATGTCATGGAACCATGGCTTGCCGTCGGAGGCTTCCTCGATTGCAAAGACAAATGCAGGTCTATCAAGACGAGAAAGGACAATTCTTGGAGCTTCATTCCAAAAATTGACTTTATACATCGAAGCCAACGTGGCTAGGGCATCAGCCATTTGATTTTCCGCTCTGGGCACATGATGGAGTTCCACTCGATCAAAGAACGGAAGAAGCCTTCTGGCATAGTTCATGTACGACACCAAATTCGATTGGCGAGTCTCCCACTCCCCTTTAATCTGGTTAATCACAAGTGCCGAGTCACCATATACGTCTAGGTTCTTGATTCTCAAATCAATCGCTTCTTCTAGACCCATAATGCATGCTTCATACTCTGCTTCATTATTGGTGACTGGAAACGTCAGTCTCGCAGTGAACGGGATGTGGGATCCGTGGGGAGTCGTGATGATTGCCCCAATACCACTTCCGTAAGAGTTAACCGCCCTGTCAAATATCAATTTCCACTGGGATTTCCTATCTGGACCCTCGTCGGGCAACGGTTCATCGCAATCCTTCGCTTTAAGAAACATGATATCCTCATCAGGGAATTCAAATTTCATCGGGTGGTAATCCTCGATCGGCTACTCGGCAAGGTAATCAGACAATACGCTTCCCTTGATGGCCTTCTGGGAAACGTACTGAATGTCATATTCCGTCAACACCATTTGCCATCTGGCAATCCTGCCCGAAAGCGCTTGCTTCTCGAAGACGTACTTGATCGGATCCATCTTCGAAATTAGCATGGTGGTGTGATTGAGCATGTACTGTCGTAAACGTTTGGCAGCCCAGGCTAGTGCACAACACGTTTTTTCCAGCATCGAGTAACGAGATTCACAGTCTGTGAACTTTTTACTCAAGTAGTAAATGGCATGCTCCTTTCTGCCCGTCTCGTCGTGCTGACCGAGAACACACCCCATACTATTCTCAAGAACTCTCAAATACATGATTAATGGCCGTCTAGCCACTGGGGGTATTAAGATTGGAGGTTCCTGCAGATACTGCTTTATCTTATCGAATGCCTTCTGGAAATCCTCGTTCCAGATAATCGCCTGATCTTTCTTTAGTAGTTTGAACATCGATTCACACGTGGTCGTGAGCTGAGAAATAAACCTTGCAATGTAGTTTATTCTGCCAAGGAAACCACGAACTTCTTTTTCTGTTCTTGGCGCTGGCATTTCTTGTATTGCTTTAATCTTCGCAGGATCAACCTCAATGCCTCTTTCACTCACAATAAACCCTAGTAACTTTCCGGATCGTACTCCGAAAGTACACTTGTTAGGATTCAGCCTCAACCTGAACTTCCTAAGCCTCTCAAAAAGCTTCAGCAAATTGACCAGATGTCCCTCCTCCGTTTGGGACTTCGCAATCATGTCATCAATATAGACTTCAATCTCATGATGAATCATGTCATGAAACAAAGTTACCATTGCTCGTTGGTAAGTGGCCCCTGCGTTCTTCAGACCGAAAGGCATTACCTTGTAGCAGAATGTTCCCCAGGGAGTGATAAACGTCGTTTTCTCCATGTCCTCCGGCGCCATCTTGATCTAATTGTAACCAGAGAAGCCATCCATGAACGAAAACACGGAGAACTGGGTTGTGTTGTCGCCCAACACATCGATATGAGGCAGCGGGAAATCATCCTTAGGGCTCGCCCTGTTCAAATCCCGATAATCGACGCACATGCGTACCTTACCGTCCTTCTTCGGTACAGGAACTATGTTGGCGACCCACGGAGGGTAAGTAGTGACCGCTAAGAAGCCAGCATGAAGCTGTTTCTGCACTTCTTCTTTGATCTTAACGGCCATATCTGGTCGTGTCCTCCTAAGCTTCTGCTTAACGGGAGGGCAATCTTCTCGCAGCGGCAAGTGGTGGACCACGATGTCCGTGTCAAGTCCGGGCATATCTTCGTATGACCAAGAAAAGACGTCACTATACTCTCTTAGCATCTCGACCAATCTCTGCTTGACATCACTCTGCAATGCAGCCCCTATCTTGATGTTTCTGACGAGTTCTTCAGAACCCAGATTCACAATTTCGATCTCCTCTTCATGAGGCAGAATAATTTTCTCCTCTTGTTTCAACAAGCGGGCCAACTCTTCAGGAAGGTCTTCGTCTTCATCAATCTCTTCTTTGGCTTGATAGATTGGGAAATCGAAGTCGAAGTGAGCCGTAGAAGGTCCAGAGTCGATGTCATCTGCTATGTGGATCCTGCAATAACAAGGGTTAAGTTTAAAACAAGGATGTGCAGGTTAGCACAAACCCCATTGTCATTTTATTGTTTTTCAAAACAAATATAAAACAGGAATAACAGAGATCACAATATTTGAATACGAAGAAAACGCCTTTGATTTATTAACAAAATGCATGTACATAATCCAACAAGGCCTTGACAATAAAATAACTATGCCCCGGGTAGGACATAGGGTTGTACAATGATTGGAAAAGTAAATCATTACTCTTCGCTTGTCATCTGGATGATATCCTTGACGGACCAATTGTTGAGGCCCTCGCCTGGCTTGCTTGGCTGGATCCAAGAGTCGAGGTCACAGTCGCTATCTCCGCTGTCTTCAGACACTGCATTGATGCTTTCAAAAATCACTCTGCCACTGGTAAACTGGATCGGCCCCTTACCTCGCGACGAACTGCTAGAAGAAGAAGCTTCAGCTCCAGGAGAATATCCCAACTCAAACTTATCTTGCTTGTTAGGTATCTCCAAAAATTCGCCCCCATCCTGGGGTAGATCCGACTTGGACAACGGCCCAAGCTTCCTTGAATGAGGAGAGAGTCATCTCTGGCTTTTCAGTGACTACAGGAGCTACGTCCTTGACTTTAACAGCTTCGAACGCTTGGCATAGAGTCTCATGGATTTCCCCGTCCATTTCAACATACTTGAAGGACGACAAATGGCTCACCATTATGTCTTCCTCGCCACAAACGGTCACGATGCTACCCCCGACAGCATATTTGAGTTTCTGGTGCAACGTGGAGGTCACGGCACCAGCAGCATGGATCCACGGCCGGCCCAAGAGACAGCTGTAGGCAGGCATGATGCCCATAATATAAAAGACCGCGTCGAACGCCTTCACAACCAGATCACTGGGTGTGAAAATCACTCCACGAGTATCCAACTTCATTAATGCCTTCTTCGGAAGAACATTAAGCGACGAACCCGTGTCCACCAACACAAGCGACATAATCGTTCCCCTACACTCTATCGAGATGTGCAGGGCGCTATTGTGGTTCCTCCATATCGGCGTCAGCTCCAGGTCAGTGAAACCTAACCCATTTCCAGCATTTACGTGGGCTACGACCTCTTCTAGCTGATTTACCGATATTTCCTGCGGTACATATGCGGCGTTCAACACCTTTAGCAGCGCGTTGCGGTGTGCTTCAGAACACAGTAGTAAGTTCAGGATGGAAATCTTCGAGGGTGTCTGATGGAGATGATCTACAATCTTGTAGTCACTCTTTTTAATCAACCGCATAAACTCCTCGGCATCTTTAACAAGTAAGTCTTTTTCTACCCCACGAGGGATCTCTTCAACGACTTTACTTTTACCTTTATCAGCCACATCAGCTCTGACTGCTCTATTCGCCACGACCTCAGGTGGTGCAAACACTCTTCTGCTGCGAGTAATACCATTGATTCCCGCAAGGTTCTCTACAGACGACCCAAACGGCTCTAGCTCCAACTTCTGTCCGTTGCAATAGACTTCAGCCCCATAATGCCATGGGACAACATTAGTGCTTTCGAAGGGTATCGGCCCAGCTTTGGTGATAGTAATTATGGGCGGCCTGGGCGCAGAAATAGTTATCGTCTGGCGAGGGATGGTGATGGTGGCGACCTCATCATCTTGCTTCAGCACTACCTCCCCTGATCCACATTCGGCCCTCCGGCTAAACTGTAAAATACCTTCAGTCATCAGACTTTGAATTCCTTCTACCAACTGTTCACATCCATCAGAACGTGTCATACAGCCCATACATAGCTCTCCGTAACCTGGAAAGAAACCCCTTTTCATCAACTTAGCTTTAACGAAGCTAAGCGGCGTCTTCAGATCTCTGACGTCAGTCAACAAATCCAAACTCTCGTCTTCGATAATGGCGTTTCCTCCCTCTCCCCTATGATTCGGCATAGGGTTCTTTGTGACATTTGACACATTATCGGAGAAGTTGATGATCTTAGCGTCCACCATGTCCTGCACCTTATGCTTGAAGGCTTTGCAGTTCTCTATTGTGTGGCCTGGTGCCCCTGAGTGAAACTCACAAGTTGCATTCGCGTCATAACCCGGCGGAGGTGCCCCTGTCAAGGGAGCCAAGGTTCTCTTATGGATCAACTGTAGCTGAAGCAAAGTCTGCAATAGTTGCGCGTACGACATGGGCGGTGTCTCGAGGTGACGACTCGACAGAGGTGCTCGATTCTGATACTTTATGTACCCTTGTTGATTCGGTTGTTGCTGCTGTGGCTGTTGAACTGCCGGGATAGTTATGCTGGCCACCTGTTGGTGAGGGACTTTACCTTTCCTTCGAGCGTTGGTCACAGCGCTCGCTTCTCCTTCCCGTATTTTGCCACCATAAGGTTTCTTTCCGCCTCCTCCAGCTGAGGATGGCTCACCTTGAATTTTCCCGAGTTTGATCCCATTTTCGATGTGCTCACCCGTGATAATGAGATCTGAGAAGGTTCCAGACATACCGCTGACCAATTTCTCATAGTAAACCCCTGGGAGGGTGGCTACAAACATCTGCACAAGCTCGCGCTCAACCATCGGCAGCTGAACCCTGGCTGCCAACTCACGCCATCGCTGGGCGTATTCCTTGAAACCTTCATTGCTCCTCTGCGACAAATTCTGCAGTTGAACTCGTTTCGGAGCCAAGTCACTGTTATATTAGTAGTGATGCACAAATGCTTCAGCAAGGTCCTTCCACGTGCGCACACTGGTAGGCTCCAGACTCATGTACCATTCGAGGGATGGTCCGGACAGGCTGTCTTGAAAGAATTGCATCAGCAACTTCTCGTCCTCAGAATGGGCAAACATTTTCCTGTAATACGATCTCAGGTGGACGCGAGGGCAAGTGGTGCCCTTATACTTCTCAAAGTCAGGTACCTTGAACTTGGGAGGCACCTTAAAACCAGCAATCAGTCCCAACTTGGACATATCAACGCCCAGGGTGTTCTGATTCTCGATATTTCTCATCTTATCCTCGAGTGCTTTGAACCTTAGACGTGCCTCAGCATTCAGCTCCCCTTCAGCATCTCTCTGAGAGAACACATCGTCCTGACGATCTTCTAACCACGGCTGAGGCCCGAACAGATTCCCAATACCTGCATTTTCGTTGCCCAGCCCGACATTGACATTAGCTTCCAGACTCCCATTACCGACGCCCGTCGTATTGAGTCCCATGTTAGCTATCACATTGCCGTTGGCACTGCCATTCCCCCCGGTCACGGGGACGCCATTCTGCGGAGTTTCAACTGGCGGAGGGGTAGGCACAGTCCCGCCATGAAGTACGCCATTGCTATCGACCCTTGAAATCAGAGGCTGAACCAAGGTTCTGAGCTGATCCTGGCCATTGGCGACCGCTTGCATGAGCTCCATGAAGCGATCCATTCTTTCGCGGAGTTCCTGAACATCAGTTTGCACTTTCTCCATGATTCTGGTTTGATTAGCTCTGGTCGGATAGCGGTGAATAGGTCTCTGATCAATCCTGGAACCACCTGAAACAACCTGGAAATACAAAAGGGTTAGGAAAAAACGACAAAGTGCTCGTTATGCAAATGCTTCATGCAAATGCAAACGTGTGTCTGTGTGTTAGGGAGATCTCCCCCGATCCTAGTGCCTGAGTGCCAGTGCTGATAATAAGTCCAAGTCCAGTCATGGAAACAACAATCTCATATATAAAGAAAGCCCATCAAGGCAGTATACAACATCAGCGAGTACAAGACGAATCAACAGCGTGACCTCAGCCAACAAGCCTGGTGATGGTCAGCATACAACAACGATCAAAACAAAAGGAATACAAATATAGTCAAGTACGGCCACGGGCTCGAAACTCTTCTAACAACCCCTTCGTTTCTGGATGATCAGGCCGAGTGAGCAACCCTTCGACGAGTAACTCCCTCTGCACAATGGTGTATTGAAGACCTTCGACCGAATCTTCCCATGCTCCTTCGCCGAAACAATCTTCTAACTTCCGCTTCTTGGATTCAAACGTCATATTGCGCTCCTTCAGGTTAGCGAGAGCCCTGTTGAGCTGGCCTTCGGCGGCGTATCTGCGAGCAGTTTCTTCATCAAACCTCTTCTCATCAGCCTTCATCTGGGCTTTCAGCTTGGAAATCTATTGCATCAGCTTATCCTCCCGCTCTTTCCTGGTGGCTAGGGAGGCCTTCCAGTGCTGGTTGAACTTGGATATCCTCCGATACGCTTCGTCCAAGTGCTGCTTCTTCGTAGCCAGTACGTCATTGACAGCTTTGAAGTCCTGACCCATGCGTTCACGCTCGACTATCTGCTTAGTCAAGTCTATCCCCAGCTGACTCACCAGCTCTGTCTTCCTTTTGAAGGAATGAACGACTTCGTTTCTCTCGCTTCTGAGCTGAGCCAATTCTTTCTCCAGTTCTTCGTTTGCCCTCTTTAATTCATCTCGCTCAGCTAACACCTGATTATGTTGCTGAATGGGCACGGTAGTAGGCTCTTCAATCATTGGAGGGCTTTTTGGCTTGGCAGGAAGAAACGGCATCCCTATAACATCTGCTCTGGCTCTGATCCACGCCACATACGGAGGGTAGGCTTGATTATTGCTTCTCCCTAGCAATGGTTTTCCCCTCTTACTGATGCCATTCCAAGCGCGCTGAAGCTTAGATAACAGATCCCCCTCTAGAACACCAGTGAGGTACAGAGATTCCTGCACCTCTTCATCCTTCGGCAGAGCTCTCAAAGCATACGCGAACTGTCGGACCAGCAAAGACGGATTGTAGTTTATACAGCTCTTCCTACCTATCAAAGGCACGTTCGGAAACCCGCTGCAGCTGAAGATAATCTTGGTACCCAACCTATCTTTGTCAAACTAGTCAATATCCTCCGCAGATAGACTCATCAAACGCTCGGACCACTCAGTTGTGGCTACAGACGAAACAAAGGGACCCCTCTTTGGCAGATGACTATCAAGCCATTTATAAAGTAGGGGCACACAGCACGAGACATTCTTGCCCCTTCTGTTCTCGTTTTTGTAGTGGATGGAATGGTAGACATCTCCTATCAAGGTAGGGACTGGATTCCCTGAAGCAAAGATGCGGAACGTGTCGAAGTCTACAAAATCCGGCATATTGGGGAACAGAATGATGCCATATATACACAGAGCGAGAATGGCGTTGAATACGACCTAACATCCATCTTTGGCGCACTGCTGAGCCTTTCCCACTAAGAACTGCAATGAGAAACCGGGAACCTTTTCCAACTAGACAACACTAACTCGGAGGCATCCAGATGAAGTGAAGGAGCTAGACTAGCCAGATCAGGCTCAACATCCATATGAACAAAAGGCATCTGCCTCTTGATAGGCACACCTAACAAATCAGCATATTCCTCTAGCGTGGGTGCGAGAACAAAATCCCGGAAAGTGAAGCATCTCAACGGAGGATCGTAGAACTGCAGCAGAGCATGCAACCCATTCAACTCGAACGCAGAAGGTTTACGAACCAAACTGAGCAATTTGCCGTAAGATTTTCTGAACTCATCTCTCACAGAATCATCTGCTAAAGCAATCAAACCAGTCAGCTGAACCACATCAGGGGCAGGGGGCTTGTAAGCCACGGTCTTCCTAAGAGAACTCATAACAATACAATAGGAGGCAAGAAATCCTGGATCGGGGAAAAAGGTACCTGCAACACAGACACACGTTAATGAAATGCAAATGAGTATGCAAAGCAATGTAAAATGCAATCATGCAGTAGGAGATCAAGGCAACTGTGCTGTGGAGATTCTGTATCAACAAAACCACGATACTGCTCTGTCAAGAACAACCAATATATCTGATAAGAAGAAAACCCTGGTATCGGACCACAAATCTGCTCTGTCGAGAACACCCATACATAGGACCGTAAATTTGCTCTGTCAAGAACAAACATCTGATAATAAGGACCTCTAATACAGGACCAAAACTCTGCTTTGTCAAGAACAAACATACATCTGCTAAAGGACCTCTGATACAGGACCAAAACTCTGCTCTGTCAAGAACACAAATCTGATAAAGGACCTCTGATACAGGACCAAAACTCCGCTCTGTCAAGAACACAAATCTGATAAAGGACCTCTGATACAGGACCAAAACTCTGCTCTGTCAAGAACAAACATCTGGTAATGAGATCCTCTGATCCCAAAAACTGATTCACTGTCAAGAAAACCAGGTAGTCTGAAGGTCAAAGTTTCCTACAATAAACCCAACCCTGCTCATAGGTATGAACCTAAACTGACTCAAGTTCGGCATCCTATGCGTTCATCAGCGTCACAAACATTCAAGAGGGGTGATACGATACCCAGAAGGTGTGGCATCACCAGCTCATGAAGCGGCCTCACTCGGCTGAACCACAAATGATCGGTCCCCAGAGTCGATAATCCTCCAAACCAGCAACCCCCTCAACCCAAAGGGTTGAAAAAGAAGCCAACCGGGAGAACCTCGTCTGAGCGTGGATTTCATGAGACACTAGTGCCTGCCAAGCAAGCATGCGCCCACTAATTTCCATAACTAATGCTATGTTCACTCAAGCCTGGGTCTGGCTTCTCACTCATCAGAATGCCCCTCCCACAACAGCACAGATAATTATATCATACTGAAAATAAAGTGCGGGAAATAAAATGCGATAAATAAACACAACCCAACAAGTAATCATACAAGCGCTAGGATTGACTCTCGCAGGGACGTCGGATCCCCAAACTGACTCTCATTCGGGACGTTGGATCCCAGGAAACTATCAAGTCCCCAGCAGAGTCGCCAGCTGTCGCTTCCGCGAAAATAAGGTGCCGGCAAAACAGAAGAGTCGCCACCTTTCGTTATTTATCCCTCAGAACGGGAAAGGAAACGATCGGAAAAACCTGACGAAAAAGGTATAAGACAAGGTCATCGCAACCATTGTCTGGGTTCGGGAGTCGGTTACGCAAAGGGAAGGTGTTAGCACCCCTCACGTCCATCGTACTCGATGGGATCCACGCTTGTTGTGTTTACTGGACGGGTTGGTTTTATCTATCTACCTATCAAGGCTAGTCTGAAAAGAAAAGAAAATGACTCGGCAAAGCGTCGCACTTTATGCCTACGTATTCCCATCAGAGAATGAGAAATCAGAGTCAACGTAGTTCGACCTACTACGGGTTACGGGGAAGGTGGCTCGCCAATACGTCAGTATTGTGCCTACGTACTCTCAACAGGTATGAGAGATCAGAGCTTACGTAGTTCGGGATAACTACGGATTACGGGGATTCAGATTCATCTGTTTTATCGAGTAGGGTTAACAAATAGTTCCAGCAGTTAGGGACAAAGCCTGTTTGCGGTAGAACTAGGAGTTAACGACACTCTTTTCTTCAGAAAAGCTTCCTTTGAATTATGGGCCCCGGGGCAAAAAGGTTTGAAGTTTGTTTTCTGTCTTTTACGAAAGAAGTGTTTTTTATTGTGTTTGCAATTTCAATCACACTAGAGACTATGACCTGAGAGTGAATGCGTCCCATGTCACCCAAAAGGTGCAATACTAAACATCCAGACTGTTGAAAAGAAACTCTCCAACAATCCTTTCTCAGATAGCTTAAGGCTCGTAACGCACGAAAGAAATCATTCATGATTACTGTATCTTAATCTGTTTTGAGATGAGAAGAGAGAACAGGCTCAACTACGGGGAGACTATCAAGTCCTACTGTTGTCATGCCAAGGATTCATCCTACAGTTGAGGTTTGAAACAGGGAACTCCTAGAAGTTATCATGCATAGGTTTCTACCTAAAGTTCTATCATCATTTCCTTATCAAAGGAAATGAGAGTCCTAAGGGATCATGTCAATGATACACAGAAACAGACAAAGCATCAGCTTAAACAGTAAACGGTAAACAACTGTAAAATGCATGCAATGCAAGTGAGGGAGGAAATATGTGTGGGGCTACAGCCTCCACAAGCTCATCTCGACCTCAAGCTAGAATGAATCACAGCAATCATACTGAGGAAATAACAACATGCTATCAAGCAAAATACAATAAACTGCAATCATACAGAAGAAATGAAATAAAATGGAATGCTATCAAGCAAAATAAACCACCTGGGCAAGGGAGCTGGGCTCTACCGAATACCCGCAAGCAAAGCCATACAGTAACAATACAAGCAGAGGGAGCAACTCAACTTCTAGTGCAATCATGCTCCTAATTAAAGTCAGTCTAGTCATGGACTTATTCTAATGCATCAAGCAAGTCAAACAAGGCACATCAGCACCACAGAATAGAAAACAGACAAGAAAGCAGCAGATCAACAACTCTCTCTCAATTCCAAGCCTCAGCTCTTCTAACAGCAATTCAGTCTTCAGACTTCAATCACCCTTCAAGGATATCATCTTCACTGGCAAATACCAATTTGCTTCCCCAGGTTTCAACCCTTCAACATAAGTTTCAACTTAATCTTCTTCTTCAAGCTTCAGCTTTCTTATTTAATTCCATCTTCAGGCTTCACTCCTAACTGCAAGTATCAACTTGATTCCTTCAGGCTCTCAAAGCTTAAATATAAGTATCAACTTCCTTTAGTCCTCAAGCCTCAGCTCCACTCTCAATCTCAACTGAATCCTCTTCATAAGTATCAACTCAGTCTTCAAGCTTCAGCTCTCTTACTTTACCAGTCTCAACTTGGTCTTCTCTTCCTACAAGCTTCAGCTTCTCAGAGTAATCTTCAATCACTTAGAAGTGTCAACTTCCTCCTTCAATCTTCTTCAAGCAAGGAACTCCTCATTCTTCACTCAATCTCAATTGAATCTTCAAGTATCAACCTGTTCTTCTTGCTTTCCAAGCCTCAGCTGCAATGGCAATGCTCAAGGCATCACCCTCTTCCCCACTCTTCAATAAAGTCCTCATCTTCAAACTCAAGTCCAACATCTTTCAAAATACTCAAACCAGAAGATAATTGATTTAACAGGATGAGAGGAAATGATAAACAGCTTACTGATAACCAAAGGAAGCCTGTAAGGGTTCATCATTATGAGAGACTGGTTCCCTCAAAGTTCTACTCCCCAGATAAAGCCACTCATCCTTCCAAAGGAGGGATGTGAATATCTGAGAAGGACTTTTAGTCATTGGGAAGAATGGAAGCACAAGAGGCTTTCCATGTTTGTGAAAGAAATCATTCTAACTACAAGGCTCTCCCTATGTCCTATCTCCTAATCTTCATCAGACACCTTCAGGCACCAACAAATCCAAAGCTCCAAGCAACTTCAAGCTACTTCATGCATCCTCACCTTGTCTTCAACTTGTCTTCAATCTCAATCAAAGGCAAACCAAGCCCAAACCCTAATCTAAGGGAACTAAATGAGTTAAACTAGTTGAATTAGTAAATTAGGATCACCTAAAACCTAGCACTAAAGTTAGTCCTAACTAAAATACTAAAATCAATTGTAAAATCCTACAAAAATTTCTATGGGAACCTAGGTCAATCATGACTCTATCACATTAGTTTCAAAGATCAAATCATCAAATTGGACCTAGAACTAAAATCTACATTCTAAGGTATCAACCTAAAACCCTAAAAAGGAAGCATTTAAACATCAATCTAGAAGGAACCCCTATTTTCACCACAAAAATGTGGGAAAATTACTATGGGATCATACATGTCTAACCTAATCACACACAAAAATTAGGCTCAAAATCATCACCAAGAGATCACACTAAATTCCACAAAAATATGCATCAAACAATCATTTTAATGTCAATAAAAATACAAAATTCCAATTAAATCAGAATTATATGAAATGAAAATATTTTTTCTCTAAAAAATAATAGACTCAATCATGAGTAATATGCAAAAAGAATGGATTTGATTGGATTAATATTCAATTAGTTATGAATTTTAAAAAAATCATGAATTAAATGAAAAAAATAATGAAATCCACCAAAAATGAATAAAGACACGGTGCAAATAGAAATCATTTTCAGTTAAAATTCTGGGTTGGGCTTGCTGGGGGGTGTGGATAACACTCAGATTACTAAGCCCAAACGCTTGAATAAATGAAACGCATCGTTTCATCAAAAACTCTTCACAAGCCAAAATTAAAACACATCCGTTGGATCAGCTTCTAGTCAATGGTCAGACCATGATCTAATGGTGAGAACTTCATCTTCTCCATTTCAAAGCTCTGAGCTTCGCGCCCAGCTCCAGCCACCGCCGATGGAGCTCTGGTCGTCCCCTTCAACCCTAGTTCTTCCTAGAGGCCTCCAATCCAAGAGGTCAAAACATGAAACACACTCCAAATCTTGCCACAAACTCAATCATGCCATTAGTTTCTACTGAAACCCCAAGAATCATCATCTCCCAATCTCAACAGAAAATGGTGATCTTCCTATTTTGTCTCTAATTCAACAATTAATCATCTGAAAACCATCCTAGGCCATTCTACAACTAATCTAACACCCTAATTCAACCTAATTCTACCTAAATCAAGCTAGGGGAAGAAGGTTACAAACCTGGAAATTCTTGAATAACAGATGCACGAAATCTCCACTTCAAGCTCTCAAATCTTTTGGACACGAATACTGAACTTCCTCCTTGCTTCTGTATGCAAAAGATTCATTGGAGAGTGCTTCAATCTTGAAACACGATGAAGAGTTGCAGGTTCTGAAAACCCCTTGCTTCCACACGATCTAGCCACCAATTCTTCTTGGAAATGATCTGAAATCAATCCTTGATACTCATGGAAGAAGAATCAATCAAGAAAATGGAAGGAAATGGAGGAAATTGATGAAACCAATTTCAATTGAAATCTATGAAAACTCAATTCCAAACTATGCTCAAACCTTCAATGATCACCAACCCCTGCCATGGATTCACTCTACTCATTATATAGATGGAGTTTGGATGATCTAGAACCCTCTAGATCCTTCCAATGAGATTTTGCACATCTCATGTCATGAGATTTTGAATCACTTATCATGCCATGCTCAATTCTGTTTGCAGCTTGAAATTCATCTCAATCTCCTTCAATTTCTCCCCTAGTGACATTTTGGAAGGGTTTAGCTTGCCAAGTTCTTTGCCCATGCCTCAATTTTAAGTTATGCACATGTTGCTTAATATGCAAGTAACCATTTTCCAAAGCAAGTCCATGATTTAGACCTCAAATCAAAAATGTGGCTAAACCATTGTCTTTAAAATGTTTTCTAGAGTCAAAATGATATATTACATGCCATGGTTTGGATGTGTAGCTTGAAAATTTCAATTTCCAACTTTGACTTATTTAACTTATGCCTTCATTTTAGGTCATTTTTACCACTTTGAGCTACAAGCCTTTTCAACATCTCATGACCTCCTTACTAGCCTTAAAACAACATTTTAAGCAAGTTTGATGTTGAAGATTTTTCCATTTGAAGCTTGGAAATAGTAGTTATGGCCTTATGCTTTAAATGACCTATAATCTCCAAATGACCAAAATGCCCTTGACTTGTCAAAGCCATAACTTGAGTTCTACAAATCCTATCAAGGACTTATAGTACTCTCTAGAAAGCTAAGAAGATAAGGAACAACATTAATGTTGACCAAAAGTTCATAGGAATCATCCTTCTTGGGCAAATGTTTGATGAAAGTTGGGTGACTTTCAAGGCCCCAGATTCACATACCTCAGATGACCTGTAACTTGTCAAAGCCATAACTTGAGTTCTACAAATCCTATCAAGGACTTTTAGTACTCAAATTAAATATAAGAACAAGCTATACAACATTCATGTTGGGGGTAAGATGAGATGACCATCACATCTTGAGCTAAACTGCCTTGAAGATAGGGGTCAAACTAGGGGATTTTACACTGTCAAGTCTTAGAAACCCTAGTTTGAAACTTCTCAAACTCTTCAATCATGATGAGTTGACCTTGGAATCATCCTTATAAAATATCAATTCATCAATCCATGATCACATGGCTCTTGAATTAGGTCTCAAACTTCTTCAAATCATTAGTTGACCTAAGGTTGACCCAGTCAAACCCTAATTACACCACTCATGGCTGAGTCTTCTTAAACTTGCACCATGACCTCTCTAGGCTTCATGATGGCTTTCAAGACATCTCATAAGCTCTCTCAAGGCTTCAAGTCCACATTCTTGGCTTCAGAATCATCTGAGGAGCTCCCCACAACTCTCAAGTTAGGAGGCTCACAACCTTGGTTTCAACCACTCTTTCTGAGGATCTTTTGACTTCTCTGACAAGGATATCAACCCTTGAGCACTTGAATAACCTTCTTAGCTAGCTTCAAACTCTTGTGTCGCCCTTGATTGGTAATGATACCTCTTGATCTCCTGCATACATGTCAATGAAATGCAAATGATAATGCTAATGTGAATGAAATGAAACATAAGCTAAGTAAAGAAATGTTGGTCAAATTTTGGGGTGCAACATCTCCCATCATTATTCTTTTCATTTCTCAAGTCCTATTATCTCAGGATATTTCTTGTGAGAGCCTGGTCTTCCTTAGGAAGTACTCTGTGCATTCCATGAGAAATTTGAGCCTCTGATGGACATTCAATGACATGGTGGGTTCCTTAGGTTCACACTATGCTCCTTTTCTCCTCCAAGTCCTTTGACACAAGATCCTTCTTGTGAGAGTCTGGTCTTCCTTAGGAAGTACTCTGTGCATTCCATGAGAAGTTTGAGCCTTGAGGACTCAAGTACCTTGCACAGACTCACTTTCATCTGTCCTGTTATCTCAGGATCCCTCTTGTGAGAGCCTGGTCTTCCTTAGGAAGTACTCTGTGCATTCCATAAAGAGGTTGAGCCTGAGATGGACTCTTGTGTTGATACACATTTAAACCTGACGTAGCCTTGGGATGATTTCCTTGTTGCTCATCTAGTTTATCTCTCTCCTGATGGATTGATTATTTGCCTGCTTGATGTGATGCATTAGGATAGACTTGCATGAGTAGATACTCTTGTTTAGGTGCATGATTGCATTAAAGGTTGAGCTTGTCTCCCTTTGCTTGATTGTTTATCTGCTTTCATTGAAGGTTGAGGTGATCCTCCCTTGCTTGTGTGTTTCTTTTTCTTCTATGATTGTCCTGTTTGCATTAGAAGTTGAGGCTTCCTCCTTCTGCTTGTGCTGATCCATTGCATATCCATACATGTTCTTATTTCAGTAGCTTGATAGCTATACTCACCTGCTTAATGATTTTTGATGTTGTTGTTGTTTTCCCCTTGGCATGTTCCCTTAGGGTTCTCACTTCCTTTGATAAGGATAATGATGATAGACATTAGGGTGAATCCATGTATGATAACAGTAGGGCAAATTCCCCTTTCAAACTCAACATTAGGGCCATATTGCATGACAACAGTAGGATGCTTGATAGTTTGCCCTGTAGAGTCCTTTCTCTTTCTCACCTTCAAACAACAGTAAAACACCTAATAAAGGCTAATTTGTACCGTACGTTACGAGCCTTAAGCTACTTACGAAGTGGTGAGTGGGGGGCTTTTCCTCGATTACCTAAAGTGCTTAGTATACGTCCTTAGGACGATATGCGGCGCATTCGCTCCCAAGTCATAGTCTCTAGTGCAGTATGAATTACAAACATTCATAAAAACACTTCTTTTCTCGTAAAAGACAAAAACCAACATCAAACTTATTCTTTGCCCTTTGGGGCTCCCTTAATCAGGAAAACATTTTCAGAAAAAGAGTGTTGTTAACTCTCAGTTCTACCGCAAACGGTAACGCGTAAGTCTCCAACGAGCGAGCTGCATACACCAAACTGTTGGAACTATTTGTTAACCCCACTCGGGTAAAAACAATTGAACAAACCTGTGTTCCAATTTATCCTGAACTACGTCCGCTCTGATCTCTCATACCTATTGAGTGTACATAGGCACAAGACGCGATATCTTGGCGAGCAACCTTCCCCCATCACCCGTAGTTAGCCAAACTACGTTGACTCTGACTTTCCCATTGCATGAGGGAATACGTAGGCCCAGAACTACGAAGTTCTGTCGAGTCATTTTCTTTTCTTTTAAACCAGACCTTGATAGGTAGATAGTTAAATAACCCGTCAGATAAACAACACAAGTGTGGATCCCGTCGAGTACGACGGACGTGAGGGGTGCTAATACCTTTCCCTCGTGTAACCGACTCCGAACCCAGATATTTGGTTGCGTTTACTGATCTTATCCTTTTCGCAAGGTTTTTCCTGATTGTTTCCTTTCCCTCCTTTGGGATAAATAATGATAGGTGGCGACTCTTTTGTCTTTGCCGGCACCTTTTTTCGCTGTAGCGATAGGGTGTGTTAGCAAAAAGAATTTGAACTGAAAATATTGTAAACGCGCGTTGGGCCCAGAATAGGAGGGTGTGGAAAGTAAATACACAAGGCCCAATGCCCAAGTCTGAGGCCAAGGTGGAATTGATTAAATGATGTGGAGCTGACTCACACGCGTAGACCAACAGGAACATGACACAACAATGGATTTGAATTTAAAAAGAGGCGCGCAGGCCATGTCATCCTGTCTTCTTCTCACATACGCTGGAACCCTAGTTCTGGTCGTCTTGTTCGGCGAGAGGTCACCGGAGTTAGGGTTCCACATGCCCAGAAATGGAAAAGTGATACCCCTCTCCACTCAAAATTCCTTGGAGATTCCGAATATGAATTCATCTTCTTCAAAAAATATCATTTGCATAGTGTTTCAAAGCCAAACAGTTAAGGGGTAAAAAATGCAAACTCCATGAAACTCAATCAAAACATCATGCAAACAATTCCTACATATGTAGGACTTCAGATGTACATAAAATACTCCTAGATTATGCCTAGTATGATGAGAAAAAGTTTGTGAAGGTTCCTAGCGGAGAGTGGTCCATTGCCTCTTCAATATGCCTTGAAGCATCACCAAAACGTGCATAATGAACCCTTGTGGCTTGAAAGAGTGGAAAGTGTGCCTAGATGGCTTTGGATCTACTTCAAAAGCTCCAAGTGATTTTGAACAGCTGAGGAACAATGTGCTCAAAGCTGCTTCTTTTGGAAAATAGTTGAAAGAAGAGCTTATGGTGAAGATGGAATGAGTGAATGCTTGTGGAATGGCTCAGTGAGGAGAGAGATTCGAAGGATTTTTCAGAGGAGCTCAAAGATTCAACTTTTGATTTTCTTGCTCTAATGGTGGCTGGCTTGACCTAGGGTTTATGCTAGGCTTATATATCAGGTGAAAAAGATGAAATAGAGAGTTTTATAGTGGTAAAAATTGGAGGGAGCAGATGTCACATGTCTTAGGATTTTTAAATCAATGGTGGGTGATGAAAATGGTACATGAGCATGCTTGCCTTGGAGGTGGGTTTTGTGAGTGGAAGGACCAAAACTGAAGGGCTGCAAGGATTCAGAATAGAGGCAACTTGTCTATTCCTTGTTTGAGTAAGAAAATTCATAAATGCGCCAATGTAGTACAAGCTTGGTTGGTCTTGATATGGTAATGTTTCTTGTGTACAAAGTGTCATCTTATGCGGATTAAAATAGTAGGGCAAGTATGCTGCATGACCAATTGCAAAACATGCCAAAATGAACCAAGTATCATGCTTTGTGAAAATGCCCAAATCATCAATTTTGAGCAATCGTATCTTGGTGTACAAGGATCATTTTGGCTAGAACTTGAGCTCTAATCAAAGAGTGCATGGCATGGAACAATTTTAGTGTTGGGTCCATCTGCATTTTCATCTTGGAAGACCATGAAAAATGATGTTGAAAATCATGTCATGCAAGCTGCCTAGAAATAACTTAGAAAAATTCTAAGTCATGAACATTGAAACATTTGAAAACCCTAACTTTGGACATCCATAACTTAAGCTTCAAGAATCCTATGAAAGACTTCTAGTAATGGATGGAAAGCTTGAAACAAGATCTACAACTTTCCTTTTGGACAAAGTTTCATTTGACAACAAGAAAATGTTGAAAATTGGCTTGGAAAAGTAGTGCAAAAGTCTGTCCAAACTTGCCAATGTTGAAATCATTGAAATTCCCAACTTTCAACCATTATAACTTGAGCTCCAAGTATCATATGGTGATGAATTGGTACTCAAAAGAAATCTTGAAACACGAGGAACAAGTTTGATGTTGGACAAAAATTCATTTGAAACCTTGATCATGAAGTAAAATGGCCTTGAAGATGGCTGATTCACATATGAAACTTTCGATAAATGGAAAGTTCCTAAAACCCTAATTTTCCCAAAATGGTAAGTATCAACATTTCTTGATTTTTCATGATTCCCTTGATATGTATTGATCAAATTCTATCCATTGGCCATATTAAACTTGAGGAACATGACCTTGACCTCAAAAAGTTAGGAGTTGACATTTTCACTGCACAATTGACTTTTTCCCTAAATCTCTTGATTTTCAATTGACTGATCAATTGAAGCTCTTCTGATTAAAATTGATGATCAACCTCTTATCCCCAAACACCTTAAGACATATGGAAGACCATGGAAACAAGTTTTTCTCCAAGAAACAAGTTTAACCTGATTATAAGTGAACCCCTGATTTCATCCTTTTTGCCTAGGCATTGTGCAGATGAACTGAGTGATCATTCCAACTCCACAATAACCTCTGAGGTACTCAAAAAACCTCTACCTCATGCTTGCACTAATGATAGGTCCTCATGAACCCTTGACAAAACCCTCTGATGATTCTTTGACAATGAGCTGTGGCACATCTCTCCTCTCTAGAAGCTCCGGTAACCTCCTGATGATAACACGCACACAATAACCTGTACCAATGCCTTTGCTTGAGCTTGAAGCCCATAAGGCTTTCCTCTTTGATGGCACACATACACAATCACTTAATCCCCTGTAAGAACAATGCTATGCAAACAATGCAAGATGCTAAAATGCAATGAAACATAAGCCAAATATAAGAAAAAGGGGTTGGTCTAATTTTGGGGTACAACAGGAATCTGTGCACATGTATGTGTTATGCTGCTTATCGGGGAGCTCAAGGTATGGGGAGACCAACGGTTGATGGAATCTGAAGAGGGGAAGTGTCATCAGTGCATTTTGATGCACGTTCTTCCATGTTTGTACTCAAGCATTTATTTGATTTGTTTTATTTATTTTTATGTTTTAAGGTGTTTTTATATTTTATTTTATTTTTGCATTTATTTGTTTTTCGTATTTATTTTTCAGCTTTAGCAGCTTTCGCGAGAAAAATTATAACTTGAGCTTGGAGTATCCGATTGAAACGTGCTACCAGTCGATGGAAAGCTAACAAAAAAAATCTACAACTTTTGTTCAGAAGTCGAGAGCTGAATCGGACTGTAGCAGGGGTAGAAAATTCGTGCAAGTTGCAGCATTAGTTTATTTTAGTGTTTGGGTCATTTGTAATTGGCTAGGTCGACCCAATTGGGTTGTATCACTTAGATACCTTATTTTACCTAGGAAAGAGGGCTGAAAACACGGTTCACGTTATCACGTATCATCTTCCATTCACGCAATTACGGAGAGCTTGTACGATTCCATGGCGAACTAATCTTTTCGGTTGTATCTACTGATTCAGGTTCCTTCTTGAGATTAATATAATTTTTGCAATTCAATTTCTATTCCTTTCAATTCTATTGTATGTTTATCGTTTGCTTAATTCGATTGTCATAGAATAGGCTTGTTTGGTTCGATTGATTTATATCCCCTAACTTTGTTTGCGTGTTACCGTTTGCTTAATTCGCTTATCTTTAACCGTTTGCTTAATTCGGTAAATAGGAGATATAATTCATATAGTTTTATTCTCTCTTGTTGAATGTGATGCTGATCGAACAGGAATAGTATTTGTGTCCGCTTAGGACGATAAGATTTTATTAATCAATGATAGATAGGAACTGAACAGTAGATCGACTTATTCCTTTAAACAACTTATTTTCATAATCAATTATTTTAAGCGCTTTTTCTGAATCAGAAACCAAACCAACTCCCCCCCCCTTTCGATTTTGGTAGATTAATCACAAACAAGAATCCTTGAAACGATATCCGAGTTTAATTGTCGTTGTATTACGTTTTTACAAAATTACTCGTTTTGATCCGCGAGCGACAGCGGATCAAATTGGCGCCGTTGCCGAGGATTCTTGTCGTTATTAATCAATTTTAGAGTCATAGGGTTAGAGTCCTCAAGTCTAGACCTTAGTTTCCTCGCAGTTTCGTCAAATTCGCGTTTTAGAGTCCAAATCGTAAAAAAATCGGTTTTTTTGAAAATTGCTTTCGAATCGAATTCTGTTCTGGGCACTTGAAGCAGAAAAATTCTAGAATTCATCATTTTTCTATTTTTAATGATTTATTTACTGTTTTCATAGAGTCGGAAAAAATCTAAAAAATTCTCAAAATTCTATTTTTAAGTCATTAGATTAATTTTGGTGTCAGTTTATTTTTCTGAAGTTTTTTTGATCGATTTCTTTCTTTGTGCTTGTTTTTGAATTTTAGGGACATTGTTGGCATTTTGAACATTGTTGCTGCATTGTTGTGCATTAGTCCTAGCAACTAGGTCATCTTGTTCTGAACTTGTTGTTTTTGATCCTGAAGTAGAGAGAACTTTGCACACACAACATAGAGCAGTCCAGGTTACCACTAGTTCACCACCATCACCCACCATTGATTTTGAAATGGCTGACAACAGAACGTTAAGGCAATTAGCTGCTCCTGATGTGAATTATAACGGTTTATGTATTGAGTATGTTGCTGATGTTGTTCCTTTTGAATTAAAATCGGGTTTAATCCATTTGTTGCCCAAGTTTAGTGGTCTTGCAGGTGAAGATCCTCATAAGCATTTGAAAGAATTTCAAGTGGTGTGTTCTACGCCATTGAAGCCAGAAGGGATCACTGAAGATCATATCAAACTTCGAGCTTTTCCTTTTTCATTGCAGGGTGCAGCAAAGGATTGGATATATTCCCTCGAGCCAAGTGTTCCTTGAGAGATACTTTCCTGCCTCCAGAGTTGCCTCGATAAGAAAAGAGATTTGTGGTATTAGACAGGGTAATGAGTCTTTGACCGAGTATTGGGAGAGATTCAAACATTTGGTATCCAACTGCTCTCAGCACCAGATCACCGAGCCACTACTCATCCAGTACTTTTATGAGGGGTTGTTACCGATGGATTGGAACATTCTTGATGCTGCTAGTGGTGGAGCGCTTGTTGATAAGACTCCATCCGCTGCCAAGGCTTTAATTGAGAATATGTCACTTAATTCCCAACAGTTCACAACAAGAAATAATTCTTTCCAAATAAAGAGTGTGAACGAAATTCATGTTTCCTCTCATGTGTCTCACTCCGACAAAGCCTTCGAAAATAGAATGAGTGAGCTGAAAGACTTAGTGCAACAGCTGATAGTCGTAGGTAAGACACAAGCAGCCCATCAAACACAAGCAGCCTATCAAACCCAACCACCGAGGTTATGTGGTATTTGTACTTCTTCTGATCATCCTACTGATACATGTCCTGTTCTGCAAGATGATAAGCCTACTGAATTACCCCCAGCTTATGCTGCAACCCTTTACAATCAAAGTAACAACCAGAATCGATACAACATTCCCGACCTGTCCACTAATAAGTACCACCCGAATTGGAGGAACCATCTCAACCTCCGATATGGAAACCCACAAACCAGCCAACAACCTAACCCACCTCAAGCGATTGCTGCCCCTGCACCTTCTGGACCTTCTTTAGAGGAACTTGTTAAACAAATGGCCGCCAACAACCTTCAGTTCCAACAAAGGACCGATGCTAGCATCCAGACCTTGAACACGCAGATGGGACCGCTTGCTACTCAAATTAATAACATGCAAGCCCAAGGGTCGAACCAACTTCCAGCCCAAATAGTTGTTAATCCCAATGGTCCTAATGCTAATGTGAGTGCAATTTCTTTGAGATTCGGAAACGTTACAGAACTAGCCCCTGAAAAAAAATTATTGAGGTAACTTCTGAACCTCACCCAGCTGAACTTTCTTCCCCTTCTTCTGTTGTGGTCGAAACTGGAAAAAAAAATAAAGAAAAAGAGTATGTACCACCAGTCCCCTTCCCACATAGAGTTCTGAAAAATAAGAGAATTGAGGAGGGAGACAAAGAAACCGAGATATTAGATGTTTTTCGAAAAGTTGCGGTAAACATTCTGTTACTTGATGTGATTAAGCAGGTTCCTAAGTATGCGAAGTTTCTGAAGGATTTGTGCACCAACAAGAGGAGGATGAAGGGAAGTGAGAGAGTGAATTTGGGAAGAAATATTTCTTCCTTTATTTAGCCCAAGCCATCTGGAAAATTTACAGGCCAAGAAAATGTTTCACCCCTCCTCACTACTCCGGTCCTGCCACAAAAGTGCAAAGACCCGGGAACTTTTGCTATTCCTTGTACCATTGGGAATAGTAAATTCGATGACTGCATGCTTGATTTAGGAGCGAGCATTAATGTTATGCCTACTTCTGTTTATAATAACCTTTGTCTTGGTCCTTTGCAGCCTACAGGTTTAATCATTCAGTTGGCGAACAGGAGCAACACTCGACCTGCCGGCATATTCGAAGATGTCCTTGTTCAAGTTAACAATTTGATTTTTCCTGCAGATTTTTACATTCTTGGCATGGAAGGAGAAACAAAGTCCAGCAAAGCTCCCATCATTTTAGGAAGACCGTTCATGAAAACGGCGAAAACGAAAATTGATGTTGATGATGGAAGCATGTCCATGGAGTTTGGTGACATTGTTGCAAAATTCAATATTTTTGATGCCATGAAACATCCATTGGAGGAGCATTCCGTTTTTCATATTGGATTGGTATCTGAGCTGGTTGAGGACACTTGTTCTGAATTATTTTCACTTGATTTTCCGTCTCTTTCCGGTTTTGATGACGTTTATTCATGTTCTGATTGTACTGACACTAACCTTTGTGTTGTGTATGCTGAGATTGATGCTGCCTTACAGGCTGATATATTTCCTACATGTGAAGCTATAGCCGATGAAGTTGTTTTTGTAGCTGATGCTCTTGACGTTCCTGCTGCCCCGACCGTCCCATCTACCGAGCAGCCCCGTCCTTAGAGCTAAAAGAGCTCCCTGAGAACCTGAAATATGCTTACTTAGAGAGTAACGAAAAACTCCCTGTTATTATTTCTTCTAACCTTGATTTCGATCAAGAAAACAAGCTTTTGCAGGTTTTGAAGAAGCACAAGAAGGAAATCGGGTGGACATTAGCCGACCTTCCAGGAATTAGTCCTTCCATGTGTATGCACAGAATTTTACTTGAGGATGGTACGAAAACGGTAAGGCAGCCCCAAATGAGACTTAATCCTTTGATTCTCGATGTTGTGAAGAAAGAGGTAACCAGACTCTTGCAAGCAGGTATCATTTATCCTATCTCTGACAGTAAGTGGGTAAGCCCAGTGCAGGTTGTACCTAAGAAATTTGGACTTACAGTTGTCAAAAATGAAAAGAATGAACTTGTTCCTACTAGAGTGCAGAATAGCTGGAGAGTTTGTATCGATTACAGGAGATTGAACCAGGCTACTAGAAAGGATCACTTTCCTTTACCATTCATCGACCAAATGCTTGAGCGGCTAGCTGGTAAATCACATTATTGTTTTCTTTATGGTTTTTCAGGTTACTTTCAGATTCATATTGCACCACAAGATCAAGAGAAGACCACTTTTACTTGTCCCTTTGGTACTTTTGCTTTTAGGAGGATGCCTTTTGGTCTTTGCAATGCTCCTGGCACTTTCCAGCGATGCATGATTAGCATTTTTTCGGATTTTATTGAAAATTGCATGGAAGTTTTTATGGATGATTTCACTGTTTATGGTTCTTCTTTTGATGCATGCCTGAGCAATTTAAGCTTAATTTTAGAAAGATGCATCGAAACTAACCTTGTTTTAAATTGTGAAAAATGTCATTTTATGGTTGAGCAGGGAATTGTTCTTGGTCATATAATTTTTGAAAAAGGAATTTCTGTTGACCCTGCTAAGATTGATGTGATTTCTACACTACCTTACCTATCTTGCATTCGCGAGATTCGTTCTTTTCTTGGTCATGCAGGTTTTTACAGGCATTTCATCAAGGATTTCAGCAAGATAGCTCTTCCGCTATCAAACTTGTTGAAGAATGACGTTACTTTCAACTTCGATGATAAATGCAAACAAGCGTTTGACTTCTTGAAGAAAGCATCGACCTCCGCTCCCATAATCCATCCCCCTGACTAGACCCTCCCTTTTGAGCTTATGTGTAATGCTTCGAATTATACTGTTGGGGTTGTCCTTGCACAAAGAGGTGATAAGGCTGTCCATGTTATTTATTATGCTTCCAGGACTCTAGATTCTGCACAGTCAAATTACACTACCACTGAAAAAGAACTTCTAGCTATTGTTTTTGCTCTTGATAAATTCAGATATTATTTGCTAGGTTCCAAGGTTGTTGTTTTCACTGACCATGCAGCTTTAAAGTACCTGTTGAAGAAGCCGGATGCAAAACCGAGATTGATTCGGTGGATGTTGTTGCTCCAAGAGTTTAATGTAGAGATTAAAGACAAAAGTGGAGCTGAGAACTTAGTGGCTGACCATTTGAGCAGGATAGAGAGACATGAAGATCCCTTTCATATTCAGGATGACTTTCCTGATGAGCAGCTTTTAGTTTTGCATGGTATTACACCTTGGTTTGCTGATATTGTTAATTATCTTGTTGCTGGTGTTTTTCCTACAGGTGCGTCTAGATCACATATTCATAAACTAAAAAGTGATGCCAAATATTATGTTTGGGATGATCCATATCTTTGGAAGTTTGGTAGTGATCAGGTGATTAGAAGATGTGTTCCCGACTATGAGATTGAATCCATTTTAAATTTCTCTCATGCGTCTCAAGTCGGAGGACATTTTGGCCCTCAAAGAACTGCAAGAAAAGTGCTTGACTCAGGTTTCTATTGGCCAACTATTTTTAAAGATGCTTATGAGACTTACCGCACTTGTAAACAGTGCCAGATAGCAGGTACAAACATCACTCACAAGAGTGAAATGCCTCAGCAGCCTATGCTCTTATGTGAGGTATTTGATGTATGGGGAATCGATTTCATGGGTCCATTTCCTGTATCATTTGGTTTCCTTTACATTTTGCTTGTTGTTGATTATGTTTCAAAGTGGGTGGAAGCTATCCCCACTAGGACTAATGATTCTAAAGTTGTTGCAGGTTTGGAATACCGCGAGCTATCATCAGTGACCAAGGCACTCATTTCTGTAACCACACCATGGAAGCTTTACTCCGGAAGTATGGAGTTGTGCACAGAGTCTCTACTGCATGTCACCCACAAACTAATGGGCAAGCTGAGATCTCAAATAGGGAGATCAAACAGGTTTTAGAGAAAATGGTGCAGCCAAACAGGAAGGACTGGAGCCGTCGTCTAGAAGATGCACTTTAGGCTCAAAGAACAGCTTTCAAGACACCCATTGGGATGTCTCCTTATCGACTTGTTTTTGGTAAGGCATGTCATCTTCCTGTTGAGATAGAACACCGTGCTTATTGGGCGGTGAAAAGTTGTAATTTGGAGATGCAACAAGCAGGTATTGAAAGAAAACTTCAATTGCAACAGTTGGAAGAGCTTAGATTAGAGGCTTATGAAAGCTCTAGGATTTATAAAGAGAAAACTAAGCACTTCCATGATAAGATGATTTCTAGGAAGGAATTTTCTGTGGGTCAACAGGTTTTATTGTTTAACTCCTGCCTTAAGCTTATGGCTAGGAAACTTCGATCCAAATGGATTGGCCCCTTTGTTATTACTAATATTTTCCCTCATGGTGCAGTAGAAATAAAAAGTGCAGGTACCGACAAAGTCTTCAAGGTTAACAGGCAGCGTCTGAAGTTATTCCATGAGAGTTTGGTGCCTGAAGATGTCAGCATAGAGGAGCTTTCTTTGAAAGCGCCCAACTACACTGCAACTTGACCAGGGAGCACCTTTTCCTTTCTCTCACTCTTACTTTATAATTGAGTTCTTTTCATTGAGGGCAATGTATGTCTTAAGTGTGGGGGAGGGAACCTTTTGCTTTTGTTTGTTTGTTTTCATTGAATAAAAAAAATGAAATTGCATGTTTTCTTTTTGGTTATTCTGCTACATCTGTGAATATTCTCTATATCTTGGTCGAAAGAATTGTGGTATGATGTGATTTATTTTTTTTGTGCATTTTTAGTATATATGTCTGACTAAAATCTAAATTGTACATCATTAGTGATAGATCACTAACCCTTGAGAGACTTTGAGCCTAATAATGGATAACACATAAAAAATGCATCTTTTTCTTTCTTGTGTGATTTCACTCATGTTTGTTCGTCTCTAGAACTTGAATTGACTCTTGTTGAAGCTGTTTGTTTACTTGTGCACACTGATATGATAAAGGCAATTTTGTTTATTTTGTTTTTTTAACCCGTTAGCCAAAAAGCCAACCTTAACAATATTTTCCCTTTGTTTGTAAACCCCTTTGAGCCTATTATCCTTTTTTTTGTGTTTAAAACTCATTACAAGCCGAAAAGTGAAAAACAATATTATCACCCTATTCAAGGGGTTGGAAGAGTCTTGTATGAAATTGTTTGGGGTTTAACATTTTGTTTATATTGTTTGGAAGAGTCAATATTAGTCCTTCTGAAAAAAAAGAAAAAAAATAAAAGGAAAAAGAGAAGAGAAATAAGTTGTGAGTTTGTTGTTAAATAGAATTTCCCTTTGAGATGTTTTGTAGTTCAACTCCTTCAATTCCTTCAATCCTCTTTTAACTCTTTGAATTTTAGCTTAGTACCCCTTAGGATATACCTCACCCTGAACTTGGCCAAATTACAACCATAATAAAAGTCCTTTTGATCTTTGTGTGCAATGTATTTCAATGGTGAATGTTAGAGTCTTTTCAAGCTTATGATAGTACTACTTTCATGTTGTGCTTTGAGTGTAAACAGTAACCTAAACACTTGAGAGTTGAGTGGAAACAGTTTATCTTGTGAGGGTCTTGATACTTTTGATGTACTTTTTGGTGATCTATTTTTCATACTTACTTTGAATGTCACAATTGAATTTCTCACTAATGCCATGTCTTGAAGCTTAGACTTAGAAGTGTGTTTGCATCGTGTATCCTGATAACTTTTGAGTTTGCATGCTTTGTTTCATTTTTGTTTTGAAGTTTCTTTGTTTTGATTTGATTTGTTTTTCATTTTGCTCGTAGTGCAAAAATTCAAGTGTGGGGGAATTTGACCAGTGCATTTTGATGCACGTTCTTCCATGTTTGTACTCAGACATTTCTTTGATTTGTTTTATTTATTTTTATGTTTTAAGGTGTTTTTAGATTTTATTTTATTTTTGCATTTATTTGTTTTTCGTATTTATTTTTCAGCTTTAGCAGCTTTCGCGAGAAAAATCATAACTTGAGTTTGGAGTATCCGATTGAAGCGTGATACCAGTCGATGGAAAGCTAAGAAAAATATCTACAACTTTCGTTCAGAAGTCGATAGCTGAATCGGAATGTAGCAGGGGCAGAAAATTCATGCAAGTTGCAGCATTAGTTTATTTTAGTGTTTCGGTCATTTGTAATGGGCTGGGTCGACCCAATTGGGTTGTATCACTTAGATACCTTATTTTACCTAGGAAAGAGGGATGAAAACACGGTTCACATTATCACGTATCATCTTCCATTCACGAAAATACGGAGAGCTTGTACGATTCCACGACGAACTAATCTTTTCGGTTGTATCTACTAATTCAGGTTCCTTCATAAGATTAATATAATTTTTGCAATTCAATTTCTATTTCTTTCAATTCTATTGTATGTTTATCGTTTGCTTAAATCGATTGTCATAGAATAGGCTTGTTTGGTTCGATTGATTTATATCCCCTAACTTTGTTTGCGTGTTACTGTTTGCTTAATCCATTAATTCGCTTATCTTTAACCGTTTGCTTAATTCGGTAAATAGGAGATATAATTCATATAGTTTCATTCTCGCTTATTCAATGTGATGTTGATCGAACAGGAATAGTATATGTGTCTGCTTAAGACGATAAGATTTTATTAATCAATGATAGATAGGAACTGAACAGTAGATCGACTTATTCCTTTAAACAACTTATTTTCATAATCAATTATTTTAAGCGCTTTTTCTGAATCAGAAACGAAACCAACCCCCCCCCCCCCATTTCGATTTCGGTAGATTAATCACAAACAAGAATCCTTGAGATGATATCCGAGTTTAATTGTCGTTGTATTACATTTTTACAAAATTACTCATTTTGATCCGCGCGTGACAGCGGATCAAAGTGCCACGTGTGCCTCGAGCCGTGTGTTGTATTTAATGTGCAATGATGGCTAGGACAATGTCATGATGATGCCCCAAGCCGCACGTGCTCTTGCACATGCCAGGGACTTCCTATAAATAGAGTGAGATGCAAATCATTTTCACTTTTTTCTTCTCTGTCTTCCTTCGCTCTCTGTCTCTACTTTCAGCCGTCCACCATTGTCAAGCTCCGACCAACCACCGTACCAGCACCGGCTAGAGCCGTTTGAAACTAGAAAGCTCGTCTTCGACCACATATG
The DNA here is from genome assembly GCA_963859935.3 of Lathyrus sativus. Lineage (NCBI taxonomy): Eukaryota > Viridiplantae > Streptophyta > Magnoliopsida > Fabales > Fabaceae > Lathyrus > Lathyrus sativus. The sequence continues at coordinate 458,698,050 of OZ012735.1, read as the reverse complement.
TACACGAATTCCTTTCTTGTTATATATTTCGTTGATTTTTGCTTCTTAGATTGCATGCAGTTAGCGTTGTAACAGCGTAGTTTAAGGTTGTTTTTCGGTGGCTGTTGATGGCAGACAGTGGTTTGGCCACTTTCTTCTGTTGTCGGCGTCGCCGGAGCCTTAGAGCTTAGAACTTAGAGACTTTAGGCTTTTAGCTAGTCCTGATGCTATAATGACATTAGAAAATTTGTCGCCGGCAGAAACCACTGACTTCCAGTGTGCTTATGAGCTTTCCGGTGGTTTCCCTTTGGAGATTTTGGGTTTTGTGCCAGGGGAACTTTTCCCCGAATGTGTCAGGGAGATTTCCCAGGCATGCCCCCGTTGTTGACTGTGCCATTTGAGTAGGGCTTAGCCATGGACGTTGCCCTCGGACCCTCGCGCACCCTTTCACTGGACTAACAGTGGAAGGGTGGATTTGATTTTGTCATCGAATTCACATTTATCCTCTACTTTTCAGGTAAGGGAGATGTCGTACGGAGCCGAAGAAGAGACCTTTAGAGACTTGTCCGAGGAGAGGACCTCGGAAGAAATTGAAACTGACGTTTCCATGCCTCCTGACGCTGGGAAGGTGCCCGTTTTGAGGACCACCACTGAAGAGTGGTATGTGGCTGAACCAATGGAGCACGCCTCACTTTTTTCTTCTTATACTGGGGACGTTTTCACAATAATGGGGGCCAAAGGGGAATGGAAGGTCCACTTCCCTAGAGAATATGACTGCATATGCTCGTCATACAGGGAGAGGTTCTCCATGTAGGAGTATGTTTTCAAGGAGATAGGGCTGAGGTTGCCCTTTTTAGATTTCCAGAGGGCAGTCTTCGTACATTTGGACTTGGTGCCCTCATAGTTGCACCCAAACTTGATTGCCTTTATACGGATATTCGAGCTAGTATGTCAGTACCTAAAGATATGGGCTACTCTCCTCCTGTTCTTCGCCATCTTCCACCTCCAACGACAGGTATCGGGGAGGAAATTTGACTGGGTTTCCCTGAAGCAGGGTAGAAAGTTATTTAAACCTTTTTTTGAGTCCATCAAGAATTTCAAAGAAAGGTTTTATGTTATTGAGCATGTGTCGGAGAAGGCCACCGACTCAACCTTCGTTTGGAAGGTCTCTACGAATGAAAACGAGGAGGACTTGGTAGACGAGCACGACAAGATAGCTGCTCGGAGGCTGTTCCAGTTCCCTTTCTGCTGGAGTGCGACCCATTTTACCCGCTCAACTAGCGAATACATTGTTACCTCTCATCAGTTGGCTGATGATGACCGGACCAGCTATGCTAAGCTGGTGGCTTTTGTGGATAGTTTTCTTCTCACCCAGTGCGTGACTCATGCTGGGAAGATAATTTATGAGGAAGATGGAGGTCCTCATGTGGAGGCCTGAAATATTAACACAAAAGAGTTCCTCGAGCGTAGCACTCGCGCGGGGGCTCTAGAACTGCTATGTAATTTTTACTTCTGCTTAGTTTATCTGAGTTACTGTTTCCTTTGTATACTAACGTGTCCGTTATTTTGCAGGTAATATATCTTCTGCGTAGGAGTGAATGGTGAAGAACAGTCAAGGAAAAATGAAGGGAGGTGTGATAATAGGAAAAAGTCGTCTTAGCCAGCGAGCTGCTCCTCCTCGAACCGGGTCAGGGACCTCCTCCTCTACCCCACCTATAGCCCAATCTTCGCCTCTGCCCGTGAGCTTGAGGCTTAAACGTTCACATTCGAACAAGTTCGTGGACCTCAGCAGAGAGAGAAAAAAAAGCAGGTTCGAGCTGCCCATATGCCTACATAACAGAAGGTTCTTTGAGGGGTCTTCTCTGGCAATTCCTCGGGCAGACTCCCTAAAACTCAAGGAAATGGACCGTCCGAGCAAACAGATCATGCTCGTGAAGGACGCTTCTGCTCTGATAAGGATCCTGGAGATGGCGATGGTCTACATCGAGGATGATTCTGAACATGAGTCTTAGTTGAAGAAATCTCTGGTTGCGGTGGCGGCTCTGGAAGAGAAGGCTAAGAAGTTCTAGGAGGAGCGGGAGAGGGTCGTCGAGGAGGTCGTGAAGAAGTGTCAAGAAGAGATGTCCATGGAGAAGGATGTCATTGCCGCCCAAAAGAAGGCTGCTGAAGACCGACCACTGAAAGCCGTTTCCGCCCCTGCTGAGGACGAGAACAAGGACGTGAAGAAGTTATCAACCCGGGCGGAGCTGGTCGCACGTATTATTCATGCTGAGGACGATTTCATGGCCATTGGCGAGGAAGGATTTAAAAACACCATGGATTAGCTGAAGATAGTGAATACCAATGCTGAATTGTCTACTAAGGGCACCGGGTTTCTCTATACTGTTAAAGATGGCAAGATAGTCATCCCCGAATTTCTTCAGTTTGGTGAAGAGCATGTGCAGGCAGTCCAGGAGGATCTTCAGCAGATGGAGCATTGAACGTTATCTTTTGTCTATACTTTTGGCCTGTGCACCATGTTTTTTGTAATCTTATTTTTGTGGGGCTTGACCCCTTTGTAATGTAATATTCACAATCATGCCTTTTGTGGCTGTTTTATGTCAATATGTATTTTCATGTATGTTTATACTTGTCTAATTTTTTCTAAGTGTCATACACTGCCCAACGTTGGTTGTATGAGATGCCTTAGCAATTGTCCTTATATTTCGGGTATGCTCGAAAAATGATGTTTGACAGTGCGGGGAACTGGTCGAAAAGCTTGGGTAGTTTCCAGGCAGGTGAGCGGAGCTTAGGCCGCGTTCGTAGCCTGAGTTCACAGCGTGAACTTCCCATTGCAAGCTAGGCATTATGCCTTTCGTGGTACTTTGGCGATGGCGGGCTCGATCGAGTGGCCGCCGTCGGGCATGAGTTTTATTTCTTTTGACTAAAACTCTGCTTAAATTTGCGTTAGTGGTGCAGCGCTTGTACCTGGGCATACGTCTATGGTCGGTACATTATGTTCGTCGCATGGGCGAGACATGCCGATAGTAAAGGCCTTAACTATAGTTTTGTTTCAGCTTTTCAGCCTTCCATGGTCGAGCTAGTTCTTCCTTGTTAAGGTGTTCTAGGTAGTAGGCCCTGTTCCTTGTGTTTGCTCTAACACGGTAGGGTCCTACCCAGTTCGCGGCGAGCTTGTCTTTGTGAGAATCTTTGTGATTCCTTCCTAGGACAAGACTGCCTTCTTGGAGTTCTCGTCGTATAACTTTGGCATTGTGCCTAATTGATATTTTTTGTTTCAACGAGGCTTTGCGGGGGGGCTGCTTTGATCAGACCTCTTTGACGAGATCGAGCTCCCCTATTAGTGCTTCGCTGTTTTTTTCCTCGTCCAAGGGTTCTTCAGTCTTCCTGGAGGGCATGTGGTTTCAATGGGGATTACCACCTCCGTCCCGTATGCTAGGTGAAAAGGGGTTTCCTCGGTCGAAAATGAGGTGTAGTACGGTAGTCCGAAAGAACGCTTTGTAGCTCCCCAACCCACTGCTTCTTCATTTCGTCTAGTCTTCACTTGAGGCCTCGTAGGATTACTCTGTTCTTTGCCTCGGCTTGCCCGTTAGTTCGGGGATGCTCAATGGATGCAAAATGTTGTTAATTGCCCAGTTGGGCGATGAACTCCTGGATCTTTTTGTCCATGAATTGTGTCCTGTTATCAGTGACGATTGCTTGGGGAATGCCGAAGCGGGCAAGGATGTTTTTCTTGTAGAAATGAAGTTATTTTGGCTAGAGCATCTACTTCTATCCACTTGGTGAAGTAATCTACGCCTACTATCAAGTATTTTGGCTAGAGCATATGCTTCTATCCACTTGGTGAAGTAATCTACGCCTATTATCAAGTATTTGTTATGATTTAACCCTACAACAAAGGGTCCTAGGATATCCAGGCTTCACCAGGAGAAAGGCCAAAGGGAGAACATTGATTTGAGTTCATTGGGCAGTGCCAAGTGCATGTCCCCGTGTCATTAGCACTTGTCGCATTTCTTCACATGTTCCTTCGCGTCATGCTACATAGTTGGCCAGTAATATCCTGCACGTAGAGCTTTCCAGGCGAGGGATCTCCCCCCGAGGTGCTGGGCGATGATCCCCTCGTGGATCTCACGTAGGACATGGGTGACCATCTCTTCCTCGACACATTTAAGGAGAGGGATGGAAAACCCTTGCCTGTAAAGCTTGCTTTCGACTAGGACGTAGGAGCAGGCTCTGCGCCTCACTATCCTAGCCTCCTTGGTGTTGCACCCTAAAATTTGCCCAACATTTCTTTACCTAGCTTGTGTTTCATTTCATTCACATTAGCATTATCATTTGCATTTAATTGACATGTGTGTAGGAGATCAAGAGGTATGATTACCAATCAAGAGCTATACAATATTATGAAGCTATCCAAGAAGGTTATTCAAATGTTCAAGGGTTGATATCTTTGTCAGAGAAGTTAGAAGATCCCCAGAGAGAGTGGTTGAAACCAAGGTTGTGTGCCTCCTAACTTGAGAGTTGTGGGAACTCCTCAGATGATTCTGAAGCCAAGAATATGGACTTGAAGCCTTGAGAGAGCTTATGGGATGTCTTGAAAGCTATCATGAGGCCTAGGTAGGTCATTGTGCAAGATTAAGAAGACTCAGCCATGAGTGGTGCAGTTAGGGTTTGATTGGGTCAACCCTAAGTCAACTGATGACTTGGAGAAGGTTGAGACCTAATCCAAGAGCCATGTGATCATGGATTGATACATTGAGATGTTATAAGGATGATTCCAAGGTCAAATCATCATGATTGAATAGTTTGAGAAGTTTCAAGCTAGGGTTTCTAAGGCTTGACAGTGTAAAATCCCCTAGTTTAACCCCTATCTTCAAGGAAGTTTAGCTCAATATGTGATTGTCATCTCATCTCACCCCAAACATGAATGTTGTAGAGCTTGTTCTTAGCTTTAATTTGAGTACCAGAAGTCCTTGATAGGATTTGTAGAACTCAAGTTATGACTTTGATAAGTTACATGTCATCTGAGGTATGTGAATCTGGGTGCTTGAAAGTTACCCAACTTGCATCAAACGTTTGCCCAAGAAGGATGATTCCTATGAACTTTTGGTCAACATGAATGTTTTTTCTTATTGTCTTAGCTTTCTATAGAGTACTAGAAGTCCTTGATAGGATTTGTAGAACTCAAGTTATGGCTTTGAGAAGTCAAGGGCATTTTGGTCATTTGGAGATTACAGGTCATTTCAAGCATAAGGCCATAACTCCTATTTCCAAGCTTCAAATGGAAAAATGTTCAACATAAAACTTGTTCAAAATGATGTTTTAAGGCTATTAAGGAGGTCATGAGATGTTGGAAATGCTTGTAGCTCAAAGTTGCAAAAATGACCTAAAATTATAAGTTAAATGAATCAAAGTTGGAAATTGATATTTTCAACCTACACATCCAAACCATGGCATGTAATATATCATTTTGACTCTAGAAAACATTTTAAGAACATTGGTTTAGCCACATTTTTGAGTTGAGGCCTAATTTGTGGACTTGCTTTGGAAAGTACTTGCTTGCATATTAAGTAACATGTGCAAAACCTAGAATCAAGGCATGAGCAAGGTCCTTTGCAAGCTAAACACTTTCAAAATGTCACTAGGGGAGAAATTGGAAGTAAATGAGATTGGTTTCAAGCTGTTTGCAAGGTTATGCATATCATGGCATATGGTTGAAAATCTCATGACATGAGAGATTGAAACTCTCATTAGAAGGATCTAGAGGGTTCTAGATCACTCATCCATCATCTATATATTGAGTAGAGGTGATCCAATGCAAGGGTTGGTGATGATTGAAGGAGAGAGCATAGATTGGGATTGAGATTTCTTGGCTTGCAATTGGATTCGGTTTCACCAAATTCTTCACTTTCCCTCCATTTTCTTGATTGAAACTTCTTCCATGGATGCCAAGGATTGAGTCCAGATCATAATCAAGAAGAATTCGTGGCTAATTGGTGCTCTTGAACTCAGAATTTTCCACCTGCAACTCATCATCGGGTTTCAAGATTTAGGAGCTTTCAACCAGTTCTTTTGCATACATAAGCAAGGAAAGGGTTCATTGATCGTGTCTGAAAGATTAGAGAGCTTGAATTGAAGGTTTAGTGCATCTGTTCATCCAAGATTTTCAGGTTAGTAACTTTCTTCCTCTAGCATGATTTAGGTAGAATCAAGATGAATTAAGGTGTTAGATGCATTGTAGAACGGTATAGGATTGATTTCAGATAGTTAATTTGAGAATTAGCGACCAATTTAGGGTATCACCATTTTCGGTTGAGGTTTGGTTATGGCGAATCTTGAGGATTTAGGCTAAACAAATGGTATGGTTGGATTCGTGAGGGAATTTGGGATAAGTTTCATGTATTGACCATTTGCAATGGAGGATCCTAGAGAGAATTAGGGTTGTGGAAGATGACCGGAGCACCACCGGTGGTGGCCGGAGCTGGGCGTGAAGTTGTAGAGGTTTGAAAGGTAGGAGATGACTCTGGGACCATCAGATATTGGTTGGACCTTTGACTAGAAGCTCATCCAACGGCCACGTTTTAAACTCAGTTTGTGAAGGATCTGAAGAAATGAAACGCACCGTTTCATTTAATCAGTGGTTCTGGGCTTAGTGGAAAGATTGATATCCCCACCCTCCTGAAGGCCCAATCCATTGTTTGTACTGATTATCATTGCTATCCACACCGTGCATTTATTCTTTTAATTGGATTTTCATTATTTTTTTCATTTTGTTCATGGTTCTTGAAAAATTCATAATAAATTGAAAATTAATCCAATTAACCCCATTCTTTTTGCATTTTACTCATGATTGAGTTTAGTACTTTTTAGAGAAAAAATATTTTCATTTTGTGTATTTTCTGATTTTATGGGAATTTTACATTTTAATTGATATTAAAATGGTTATGTTTGATACATAATTTTGTGGAATTTTGTGTGAAAGATTGGTGATGATTCTTGAGCTAATTTTTTGTGTGTGATTAGGTTAGACATGTATGCTCCCATAGCATTTTTCTCACATTTTTGTGATGAACCTAGGTGGTAGTTTAGGTTGAAACCTTTAGAAGTTCCATTTTTAGGGTTAATGGTTGATACCTTTGGATATAGGATTTGTTTTTAGGGCTTAATAGATGATTTAGTCCCTGATTTTTGTATGAGGCATTCTTAATTGAATTAGGATCCCTTAGGAATTTTTGTAGAAATTTATAGGATAGTTTCCTATTTTTGATTGATTTTAGTTTAGGTGCTAGTTTTAGGTGATCCTAACTTACTAACTCAACTAGACTAACTTCTTTAGTTCCCTTAGACTAGGGTTTTTGTTTTGTTTGCCTTTGGTTGAGATTGAAGACAAGTTGAAGACAATGTGAGGATGCTTGAAGTTGCTTGGAGCTTTGGAATTGCTTGTTCCTGAAGGTGTCTGATGAAGATTTAGGAGATAGGAGGCATAGGGAGAGCCTTAGAACTAGAATGACTTCTTTCACAAACATGGAAAGCATCTTGTGCTTCAATTCCTAACAATGAATAAAAGTCCTCCTAAGATATTCACATCCCCCCTTTGGAGGGATGAGTGGCTTTATCTGAGAAGTAGAACTTTGAGGGAACCAGTCTCTCATAATGATGAACCCTTACAGGCTTCCTTTGGTTGTCAATAAGCTGTTTATCATTTCCACTCATTCTGTTAAATCAATTATCCTCTGGTTTGGGTATCTTGAAAGATGGTGGGCTTGAGTCTAAAGATGAGAACTTCATTGAAGAGTGTGGAAGAGGATGACCCCTTGAGCATTGCCATTGTAGCTGAATCTTGAAGAGCAAGAAGAACAAGTTGATACTTGAAGACCCAGTGGAGGTTGAGTGGAGAGCTAAGGCTTGAAAAAGACTTGAAGGGTGAAGTTGACACTTCCATGCAATTGAAGACTACTCTGAGAAGCTGAGGCTTGCAGGAGAAGAGGACCAAGTTGATACTGGTAAAGAAGAGAGAGCTGAAGCTTGAAGAACAAGTTGACACTTATGAAGAGGATTCAGTTGAGATTGAGTGAAAAGCTAAGGCTTGAAGAATAAAGGATAAACTGATATTTATGTTGATGCATTGAGAACCTGAAGGAATCAAGTTGACACTTGTAGTTAGGAGTGAAGCCTGAGGGTGGAATTGACTGAAGAGTTGAGGCTTGAAGAAAAGAGAATAAGTGGATACTTATGTTTGATGGGTTGAAACATGAAAAAGAAAATTGATATTTGTCATGAGAAATGATGGCCTTGAAGGGGGATTGAAGTCTGAAGACTGGATTGCTGTCAGAACAGCTGAAGCTTGGAATTGAAAGAGGGAGTTGTTGATCTGCTTTCTTTCTTGTCTGTTTTCTTTTCTGTATTGATGTGCCTTGTTTGACTTGCTTGATGCATTAGAATAAGTTCATATCTAGACTGACTTTAAGCTAGGAGCATGATTGCACTAGAGGTTGAGTTGCTCCCTCTGCTTGTATTTTACTGTGTGGCTTTGCTTGCGGGTATTCGGTAGAGCCCATCTCCCTTTCCCATGTGGTTTATGTTGCTTGATAGTATTTTATTTCTGTATGATTGCAGTTACTGCTATTTTTCTTGATAGCATGTTAACTCCTATATGATTACTGTTATTCATTCTGGCTTGAGGTTGAGATGAGCTTGTGGAGGCTGCTGCCCCACACACATTTCCTCCCTCACTTGCATTACATGCATTTTACAGTCGTTTACTGTTTACTGTTTAAGCTGATGCTTTATCCGTTTCTGTTTATCATTGACATGATCCCTTAGGGCTCTCAATTCCTTTGATAAGGAAGTGATGATTAGAACCTTTGGTTGAAACCTATGCATGATAACTTCTAGGAGTTCCCTGTTTCAAACCTCAACCATAGGATGAATCCTTGGCATGACAACAATAGGACTTGATAGTCTCCCTTTAGTTGAGCCTGTTCTCTTCTCATCCCAAAACAGCTTAAGATACAGTAATCATGAATGATTTCTTTCGTACGTTACGAGCCTTAAGCTATCTCAGAAAGGATTGTTGGAGAGCTTCTTTTCAACAGTCTGGATGCTTAGTATGGCACCCTTTGGGTGACATGCGACGCATTCACTCTCAGGTCATAGTCTTTAGTGCGATTGAAATTGCAAACAACCATAAAAAACAGTTCTTTTGTAAAAGACAGAAAACAAACTTCAAACCTTTTTTCCCCGTGGGCCCATAATTCAAAGGAAAGCTTTTCTGAAGAAAAGAGTGTCGTTAAACTTCAGTTCTACCGCAAACAGGCTTTGTCCCTAACTGTTGGAATTGCTGTTTAACCCTACTCGATAAAACAAATGAATCTGAATTCCCGTAATCCGTAGTATCCCGAACTACGTAAGCTCTGATCTCTCATATCTGTTGAGAGTACGTAGGCACAATATTGACGTATTGGCGAGCCACCTTTCCCCGTACCCCATAGTAGGTCGAACTACGTTAACTCTGATTTCTCATTCTCTGATGAGAATACGTAGGCATAAAGCGCGACGCTTTGCCGAGTCATTTTCTTTCCTTTTTTAAGCCAGCCTTGATAGGTAGATAGATAAACCAACTCGTCCAGTAAACACAACAAGCTTAGATCTCACAACTTCCCCTTGCGTAACCGACTCCCAAACCCAGACAATGGTTGCGATGACCTTGTCTTATACCTTTTCGTCAGGTTTTTCCGATCGTTTCCTTTCCCGTTCTAAGGGATAAATAACGAAAGGTGGCGACTCTTCTGTTTTGCCGGCACCTTATTTTCGCGGAAGCGACACTTGGGGTTGGACGTCAGTTCGTCTTTGGTGAGGTAATTGTATATGGGGGTCATCCAGCAATGGCTCTCGCCGATGACGTGCATGTCGATGGTCGCAGGCAATTTCTCAATGCTAGGTCATGGAAGTAGGTCCTGGATGGCATATTTGTTTCCCCTTTTCTTTTTCGTGCTAACTAATTTCGACAAGATGTCTGCTCGGACGTTGTGTTTGCGGGGAACGTGTTTCACTTCCATGGAAGTAAACTTTGTCATCTTTTCTTTTACCAGGGTCAAGGGCTCAGACAGGTTGTCGTTTTTGACTTGGTATTTTCCCAGGACTTGGAGGGTCACTGTTGCGGTGAGAATCAGATGTCAAGCTATTGATTAACTTGAATCTTAGTTCATTAAATTCACAACCGAACTTTGATTTATCCAAAGGAAAGGTTAAATAAAGAAATACCTTTTTCACGATGTAACAACAACGCTAAGAGATTCGGGGATCGGGGGTTGGTTATGCCTAGGGTAGGTATTTCACATCCTAAACATCTGTAGTACTCTACAAGAACCTTTTGTATGTGTGTGTGTATGATAATCTTGCTAATGGTTATGCTATGGTTTGGGATTAGGGTTTGGGTAAAGTTGTGAGATAAAGATCTAAGGATAGCTTCTAAGTTTGCTCACGAAGATATCACATCTTCTGCCTATGTATCCTAACTAGGATAGAATCAGAGCAATCGTAGTTCACCTCACTAGGGATAGATGAATACTTGATTATGATCAAGGTTCAAAGGGGAACAAACATAACAATGCTTGTATAGAGTTTGACAAAACTCTCTATTCTGAGTTATACACTCAAGATGTTGACTTTGACAAAAGCCAAAAGGGGAGTAAGTAATCATGATAATGATCCTTACATAGAGTTGACAAACTCTAGCCTAGGGTTCTAGTTGAAGAGCACTCCTAGTAAAGGTTGGTCTTTTAGACTTAAAGCAAAATCTAATGGCTAGTAGGTTCTAACTTAACTAAGCTAAGGTTCAAGATGACTTAACAAATTCAGAGGGAGGGTAATGAGCTATCTACGACTCAAGGGTCAATAGAAAGACTTTCCTTTGGACACAAGGACACATACAACTTGATGTGAACTAGAAAGTTCCATCACTAGGGAATAACTTGACAAAGTTAAAGAAATAAAGCAGAAACATATAACAACATGTAACAATAATCAATATCAACATTTAACATCTTAACAAAGATCAAAAAGCAAATAGGTAACAACCATCAATGCAAGTAAAGAACATGTGTAACAACAACAAGTTCATCTATAACATTAAAAAAAGATTAATGCAAACAAGTGACAACTTGAAGCAAGCATGTTATAAGGATCAAATGAGATCAAATGTAACAACATAAGACCAACTAAACATGTATTGATGACAATCAAACAAGCAAGAATACAAAAAATGTTACAACAGTTCAAGCATGAATTCATGATTTCACGGGGAGAAGTAAACAAGTTTCATGGTAACAACAAAGTCAACAATCAAACCCTAGCATGGTATGGTTCTAACAAGACACATAAACAAGTAGAATGAAGCATGATAAACATATTCAAGAGGTCACAACATCAAGAATCATGTCAAAGGAAAGAAAAAAACCCTAAACATGTTATGGTTCAAACAAGACACATAAAAAAGTAAAATAAGGTGTAATGAGCATATTTAAGATGTTACAACATAAAGAATCATGGCAAAGTTCACAGATGAAGTTCAACAAGCCATTTTCACATATATACATTCATAAAAGCAATTACGAACATGGTAAGGCAATGAATAAAACATATTTGAACATGTTAACAAATATATATTAATCATACAAGGTCAATATCACAAGAAAAATCAAGTTACAAGTTGAAAAAGTTCAAGAACATCATGCAAAAAAAACCTAAAAACACATGTTATTCAAGTGGGTCAAAGTATTTCTAGGATAACAATCCTTGAATTCTTTTTTCACTTAATAAAAATAGACATGATAAGGAGTAGTTTGAAAAAATAATGGAATTAAAAACACAAAAAATGAGCAAGCTATGATCATGGAAAGTTAGTGTACTAATGGGGGCAAAACTAAGGCAAGGAAAGGTCATAACCTAAGGCCAATTTGCAAGATTGGAAATTTGTCAAATCCTAACCAAATGAGGTGAAAAAAAAGTGAAAATTGTGTATTTTTGAACAAGGAATTCAATGGTACCATTTGTTTTTCCATACCATACACTCACAAAAAAATCGATAGCATCAAGGTTTAGGCATCTTTGGTTACAACCAAATGCAAGAACATATGGATAGTCATGTGTAGTGGTGTGATTGATGAAAAAAGTGTACAGACATCACATACACATCATATATAGAGGTTAGAATAAAAGAAATCAAGAAATGAACACATGGTTTGACAGACTGGATGCATCATGCAAAAAATGACTAGGTTGGACCTAGTTTGTGACCTGGTGTTTTGACAGTCCAAAAGTTACAAGTTTTGCTGCAAGAAATGGTTCATACATGACACATAACATACATAAAAAATATTCAAACAATGTACAACACAAGATCATAGATAGAAGTCATGGTAGCATGTGAAATGCAAGTGGAAAGTTCACATTTATGAGTTTTAGGCTTACCTCTTGAAGCAAGCTTGAGCAATAAGCAAACCAGAGATCTTGAGAGCTCTTATAAGGTCTGAAAATGCTCCAAGGATGATGAATATGTGCTCTAAGTAACCCTCAAACCAGTTGGTGGGCAGAATTCCTTGTAAGTGAAGAAAAACTTCCAAAATCCTAATATTTCCAAAGCCAACTCACTCAATCCTTGTTACAGAAGTGTGGAACCATCATGGACAGTTTATATATGTTATTTATGAAGTGTTAGAGGTCTTATAGAGTGTGGAAGTGCAAGGGATCAATGGTTGTTCTCTAAAGTGCAGAAAAGTCAACAAAAGAGGTTTCAACCATTGACTTTTTGATTGGATGCGTTTTTGCCAAGGTGAGGCGTTGGACAGCTTTAGTGCATCATTTGTGATGTGTTTGGAATATGTTTTGAGTTAGAAAGTGTTTGGAAAAGGTTTGAGAAGTGAAAATGCAAGGCATATTTTGTGAAGTTTTGGAAACTTGGCACAATTTTGCAAGAACTTGAGATTGAGTGGGAGGAAGAGTTTTAGCTTACCATGTAATTGGTGTGTTTTGGATGTAATACATGAGTTATATTTATAGCCAAGGGCCTTGGATCAAGGTATGGGCATAAGTGAAGCAAATTGCCAAGTTTAGCCTTCCATCCTGAAAATCTTGGAGTTTTTCAATGCAATCTCCATCTCTGACCTCAAGCCATTCTACCAAGATCTTATCCATGCCCTATAGGTTATTTTAATCATGCTTGAGAGGGTAGGAGGTGACTGGTTTTAGCCAAGTTGATGATGTGAAGAGGGGCAGCCACCATTTTTCTCTTTCTACACTATTCATGCTTGCAACTTGCATTAAACAATTATTTCTTTCATTTCTTATGCCAATTTCATGGGATTTGATGTTAAAAGTATTTATTAACAATGTAAACATCATAAATGAGACTTAGTCTTTGATTAGAATTGATTTGGGAAGCTTTGGAATCAAAACACTCATGCTGAACTAGTTTTGTGAAAGTGAGTTTGCTAACTTGTGGACCTTGGTTCTCTCTAACCATGAAGATTTATGGAACCCACTTATACTTTTTAGAAAGCCCTAATTAGGTACTACAACATTGATGTTTGAGGTAGTAACCCATTCCCATTTGAAACTGGGTCAAAAACCCTTGTGAAAATGCTGAAAACTTGACTTACAAGTCAAGAATTCTTGAAATTTCTAAGTGTATTTTCCCCCTCTTGCCTTTTTTTTGCTCATAACTCAAAATCAATGCATTTCCTGGTCCTTTCCAACAAGATTTGAACCACTCCATTTGGACGTGTGGTTAAGGAGTTATGGGCTGTCCATTTTCAAAATTCTAATTTCCCGACTTTTCGATTACTTCTCAACTCTTGATAAATTGGTCACCAAACTTCATGATTAGATATTAAATGATGTTGGGAACATAGTTTCCTTCAATTTTGTGTTAAAACCCTGTTGGTCAATGGGTTAACTTTTCAGTCAGACGAGCCGAACAATCAAAAACCTCTTAATCGACTGTTGGTGTCCTAGGTTCTCTGAGGCCTTGAAACTTCTTGGGTAGACTTCCTTGGGTCATATGAGTCTCATGGACCATGATTCAAGCTTCAGAACACCCTTTAGATCAAAATTCAAACTACGATTGACTTTTCCCAATCAGAAACCCTAATTAGGGTTCTTGTACTACACTGTTCTTCTTTCTTGGGTGAAAAACTAAAATTGGATTCATTCTTGATCCAATGTGATATTCTTGATGACATGAAAACTTTATATATGGAGGATCAATCCAAAACGTTAACTGATCAATCCCTTGAATCCCTGATTTCTAACTGGAAGAAACCCTAGTTCATCTGCATCTTGACAAAGACCAAACTTGAAATAGGTTATGGTTAGATAATCAATGTTGATGCTCCTAGAATGATGATGTGATCCAGGGGTCAAAATTTGGGGTATAACAATTGCCCCTATTTAAATATCTTCACCAAATGGCAATGAAAGATGACAATCTATATAGGATTATGGTGAACGGTATTTAAATATAGAAAACTGAAAATTTTGCCCTTAGATACAATGGAATGCAAAAGGGAAAATTGCTAAAATGCAATGAATTCTGAAATGATGCTTCATGATGCTTGAATGCAAGACAATGCTGACACACGAGCAAATGAAAAGAAAAGCAAAACAATGAGCAACCATTCACTAGGGACCCGACGCACTGGGGAGAAATCTGAAGCATATCAAACAATAGTTCAGACATGACAAAATGATGATATCCCAAAGGGGACCCTTCGTGGGGGATAGAAAACATAAACTCCACTGTGAAAACCAAATTTCCACTGGGGAAATCCAACCTCACTTGGGGAGAACAAAATATTTAAAGGGAAAATGCAAATCCAGTGGGAAGATGCATCAAAGGAAGCACAAATAAGAAACTACACAAGGGAACATGAATCAACAGACTCGGACCCTAATGGGAGATTCAAAAGACGAGACACAAATCTTATTGGGGACAAACCAAAGGGATTCTCTTAATGAAGATTTCAAACGGGATCTATGGAAGGAGACTAGAAACAAGACTGAGCCCACCGAGGAAGCTAGTAACTACCAGATCTCCGGGATTTTGCTAAAGAGTACAGACATGTTGGGGATGTTGGTAACAACCAACCATCCTAGGCTCCACTAGGGATACTGGTAACAACCAAACATCCTGAGTTTAGAGATAGGTGAGCATTTCCATTAACCAATAAACTTTAAATGATGCTAGTAATGACTAGACTTTAGAAAAGTAGATCGGTAACAACCAGGTATCATATCAATAACAATTGGATTTTCAAACAATGCCAGTAACTACTGGACTTACACTGGAAAAACGAGTAATGACCATGCTCCATACCAATAACAATTGGATTTTCAAACAATGCCAGTAACTACTAGACTTCAATAGGGAGACAGGTAACAACCAATGTCAAGTACCAATAACAATTGGATTTCAAATGATGCCAGTAACTACTAGGCTTAACTGGGGAGAACGGGTAACAACCATGTTTCATAATAATAACAATTGGATTTCAAGCAATGCCAGTAACTACTGGACTTATACTGGGGAAGTCGGTAACAACCAAACCACATACCAATAAAAATTGGATTTTAAGCAATGCCAGCAACTACTGGACTTCCTAGGAAAGATTGGTGACAACAAAATCAAATTACCAATAACAATTGGATCTCAAATAATGCCAGTAACTACTGAACTTCAAAATGGGAGATAGGTAACTACCATATGTCAAGGTACCAATAACAATTGGACTTTGAAAACATAGTAACCACTATGTCTCAGCAGAGTCGGTTAACTAACGGAATGTCGACTGGGTGTAGATTTAGGTAAACAATGGAACTCAAAGATAAGTTATGGTATTAGTAACAACTAACATCTAGGTAGCCACTAATAAGAAGTAACAAATATTGCTAGTTACAACTAGACCTCCTGGGAATATAAGAATGTATCACAATAATACTTAATCTAGGTAACTTGACAAAATTGGGGTAATAAACCACAAAGTGAGCCTGTGACAACAGGTTTGGAGCAAAAGGATTGGTAACGACCAAAGGATCTCAAAGGCTACATCCAGAATAGAAGCATGCCAACAGATTCGTATGCTAATGGTATGACGCAAATGTAAATGCAAACTGACTCAAGGGAGAGAAGGAAAATAAAGGAAAAAGGACAATCTAACTTCACCGTAGAGGATATTAATCACACCGAGTCCCAACATCACTACCCAAGATAAAATATTTCACTGGGGAGAGCAGAGTAACTTTCCAGAAGGGACCTGGTTACTGCTTTGGCAATATTACAGAGGAGAAGTCATGACTTCTATAGTATGGCGGTCTTTGAGTGCAACCTTATCTTAAGATGGTGTTAAGCTTTCTATTGCTCTGCTCTCACGAGAGGAGTCTAATACCGTCATGTCACACCTTTAAAGTTACGACTTGTTTGTTAGATCAGTTTTTACAAGACAATTTTATTTTTTATTTTCCAAAAACACTTTGCTTTCAAAACCCATTGTTAATGAATAAGTGAAATTTGCATAACCAGAAAAACACAGATCTCGACAAAAATTGGTCCAAAATCTAATTTCATTAATGGGCGAGAACCCTACCAAAGGCGAGGTCTTGGGAACAATTACAATTGGAAAAATGGCAAAACAAAGCAAAACAGGTCATAAAATCCAACAATGATCCAACCCTACTAACTAGTAGTCCATTTGATTCGCTGCTTCTAACGGGAATGGTGGATGGTGAGCCTCTTGATTATCTTTCGCGGGCTTAACAACCTCTGATGCAGTGAAAGCCTTGCCCCTAACTTTTGCCTGAATTGCCCTTTTGGGTTTTCAATTCACCGGGATGCTCTTTTTTAATCTAAGTCGCCTTTCTAGGTTTTCAACTTAGGGAGCTCTTTTTATTTTACTTTTATCCCAAATTTTTGCCTGGATCTCCTTAATAGGTTGTGATCCATCGGGATGCTCATTTTTGCCTGAGTCTCCTTTCCAGGTTTTTGACTCAGTGATTCCTCTCTTAGGCATAGTATTTCCTTACTGCATCCAAGTTGATGGGGTACTTAAGTTGTTTACCTTCCATTGTCTCATGAATTAGAGCGCCTCCAGAGAAAACAATTTTCACAACAAAGGGGCCATCATAGTCGGACATCCATTTTCCGCGCACATCCTTCTGAATTGGCAGGATCTTTCTGAGCATGAGTTCTCCTTCCTTGTATTCTTTGAGTTGGACCCTTTTATCAAAAGTTCTCTTCATCCTTTGCTGATATATCCGACTGTGACACATCGCGTTCATCCTCTTTTCATCGATGAGATTTAGAGAGTCGAATCTTTCCTTTATCCATTCAGCGTCTTCGAGCTCTACTTCCATCAAGGCCCTTAATGAAGGTATCTCAACCTCGATGGGTAATACTGCGTCCATCCCATAGACAAGGGAAAATGGATTTTCCCCTGTTGAAGTGCGTACCGATGGTAACATTTCTTGCCAGTCTTTATAGGTTACAACCATCTTTTGCACTATCTTCTTGATATTTTTATTCGCAGCTTCAACAACATCGTTCATATTTGGTCTGTATGGTGAAGAGTTGTGATGTTTGATCTTGAAACTATCACAAAGCTCTTTCATAGTTTTGTTGTTCAGATTTGAACCATTGTCAGTGATAATTTGATCAGGGATGCCATATCAGCAGATGATCTCTTTCTTGATAAAACGGGTAACCAATGTAGCTTCTACCTATTTGGTTAAGTAGTCGATAGCGACGAGGATAAAACGGTGATTGTTGGACGCTTTGGGCTCAATTTCCCCAATCATATCTATGCCCCACATTGCGAATGGCCAAGGTGATGTCAATACATTAAGAAGATGTGGAGGAACATGCATCTTGTCAGCGTAGATCTGGCATTTGTGGCATCTCCGAGCGAAAAGGATGCAATCTGTTTCCAGGGTCAACCAATAATAACCAGCCCTCAAGATTTTCTTTTCCATGGCATGGCCGTTTGCATGAGTGCCGAAGGTACCTTCGTGCACATCTGTCATCAACAGGTTTGCCTCTTTCTCTTTAAAACATCGGAGCAGGACCATATCATGATTTCTTTTGTACAGAACATCGTTGTTGATGAAGAACTTAGACGACAATCTTCGTATAGCCCTTTTGTAAAGGCATCAGCCGGATACTCTTGATTTTGAAGAAAGTTCTTGATGTCATGGAACCAAGGTTTTCCATCAGATTCCTCCTCTGCCATCATGACGTATGCTGGCTGTAACACCCTTTTCTACCCCATAAATATTGAACGCAATAAAATCATCTCAAAAGGGCATACATTTCTCAATAACTCAAATATAGTCAATGCTCCGTAAGCAACATGTTTTCTCAAAATTACTCAAAAGTGCTCAAATGGCAGCGGAACTCAAAAGGCAAATCCAAAGTTTTCCTTTCACTGCAAGGAAATCAACATAACAAAAACTCAATAAAATATTGTTTAACTCAAAGACCCCAACCCGATGTTACACTATCAGAGCAAGACCCTTTAAGTCAACCACAATGGCCAACGACCCAAAAACTTCAAAAAGTCCTCGACGGCATCCACGACTAAACCTGGTCATCTACGCGTTATCCACGTGGAGACAACATTCAAACATGCAGGGTGAGTAAAACGATTCATAATAATCAATATATAAAATGACGTCATTTTCATATTCAACAATCATCATAATCATCAAGGAACATCAAGGCTACAACATTATAATTTACATCAAAATGTCACGTAAATGCAAATGTAACAAGACTCATGCATGTGATACCAATCATCACAGCTCGACGAACACTAGGCCATCAACCCTCCATAGATCTCCATCAATAGGATAGATTTTATACCAGAACCTGAGCACATCAAAATACCTCACATTCGCACAGTGGGACTGAAGCCAAATAAATCAAGGTCCTGAACCGAAGTCCGGATGCACATGAATGCATGATGCATACGTCAATAATCATCCTCATAATAATATCATAGGTGCATCACCATTCATCAAAATCATCATAATAATCATGTCATCATATAATCATTAAAACTCATGGAATCAACATCATAACTCATCATCATTACTCATAGGAATCATCATACAGTCATGTTTTAATCACATAGGAATCACAATCAAACTCTTGGTAATTCATCAAGAAAATCATAGCATGAAAGCATCAAAATAGCACTGCACAAGAACACAATTCGTGAAACTCTGCTACGTTCGCCAGACAGTTCACCGTGCGAGTCTGGGGCGAGTGTTCACCGTATGAAGGATCATTCGATGTGTGAACTCGCAATTATAGCAAAACACTTTTATGTACCAGCACCAAAACCAGCCCAAAAGTCCCTACGGTTTTCTTCCTTAATACCCCCCAAAATATCCCTAAATCATTCCTAAGGTATTACGGATAAAGGCACAAAATCTACGACTTATTAGGCCAATCCTGTATCATCAAGAAAATCACAGCATCAAAGCATCAAAATAGCACTGCATAACCATACATAAGTATTCGATAAATTATCCACAAATAATTTCACAACTGGCAGTAAACAGTGCAACAATTCATTAATAGAACATATACACAATTGAATTCCCAAACATATTAGATATAAAAATATTGGGAAACCAATCTTATTATCTATACTATGTTATAACCATGTTCATTAGCTCTCCAACACTTTGAACGGGGGCAAAAACGGACTTACGAATTAAAAGTTACTCCAAAACGATTTCTACCGAAAACATGAACAGTCGTGACAGACAACATGTAGAATTTTATGCGTTTTTCACTGTTGGAGACCTTTCGGATCTCCGATTTCAATTCCGTAAAAACCTAAACTCTCAGAAAATAATAACCCATTCAATACTATAATTAATTCAAGTAAATTTACAATTTTAACACAATTAAACTATCTAATCATTGTTTTAAGGTTATGCCTAAAACCTTTAAAATTAATGGATATAGGTTCAATCCCGTATCATATTTACGCCTTCAATTCCCATCAATCCTTACAACTACCCCACAGTCATTAGAGTTCTCGCTATCCAATTACCCTACATGGTTGAAACCTCAACAACGGATTTTGGCCACGAATGCCTACTTTCCCTCAAACCCAAATCGACCTCAAACCTATTAGACCATTAGTTTAAATCATTATACGATTAAAACCTCAACAGCAGATTTTGGCCACGAAGACCTAATTTCCTTTAACCCAAATCAGCCTCAAATCTATCAGGCCACCAGTTCAAAACTCTTAAGACTCTTACACCTTAGAAAGACAACGACAATACAAATGCTCATAAAACCTTTTACCCTTAAACCTTTAAATCGGCTTTAAATACATTGAAATCACATATTAAAAATAATGAAGGTAATACTCCCCATACCTTAATTGCCGACTCTAATCCTTTTCCTTTTATTCTTGGAAACCATGCGAACCTTTTGCCTCAATCCTCTTCCTTAGAGCCCTGACCTCTATTTCTTCCCTTTTCACGGTCTAACAAGAATGAATCCTAATTTCCTCAAAATTCCTTTTTGTTAAACCTAACTTTGGGCCTTAAAATTGGGCTTTCCAACTTCACCCTCACTAACTCCTCCTAAAATGTCCATTTTCCCTTAATTCACTTATATTTATTAAAATTAATAATAATACCAATATATTCATATTATATACTATTATTTAAATAAATAACCCAAAATCCATATTCCCAATATTCACACCAACCACCGAAAATCACCGAAAATATGAATATTCATATTTAAATAAATTAAATAAATATTCCAAGAATTTGGGGTGTTACAACTCTCCCCCACTTAAAATAATTTTCGCCCTCGAAAATTACCTCAAGGACACAGAGTCGGATGTGACTCCCTCATCTGATCCTCACACTCCCAAGTCATACTTCCTCCAGCTGGTCCTTCCTAAACTACCTTTACCAAGGAAATCTCTTTACTTCGCAGTTGCTTCACTTCTCGTTTATCAATCCGTACTGACAATGCCTCAATAGTCAAATTACCTCTCACTTGTACATCATCCATCTGAATCACATATGACAGATCTGGAATGCACTTCCTCAATTGAGAAATATGAAACACATCATGCAAATTCGCAAGCGACGACGGTAAAGCAATCTGACATGCTACTTCTCCCACGCTTCTGCTGCGTCACTCTGATACGGACCAACAAAATACTGTTTGAGTTTTTGAGACTTCAAATCTCAGCCAACACCAGTTACCGGCGTAACACTCAAAAACACGTGATCTCCTTCATGGAACTCAAGTGTTTTCCTCCTCTTATCATGGTAACTCTTTAGACGACTCTACCAAACTTTCATCTTTTCTTGGATCATCTTAATCTTTTCAGTCGTCTCTTGCACAATCTCAGGTCCGAGCATAACACTCTTGCCTAACTCATACCAATACAAAGGAGTCCTACATCTCCTACCTTACAATGCCTCGTGCGGTGCCACTCCAATACTAGAATGATAATTGTTGTCGTAGGTAAACTCAATCAACGACAAATGACTATCCCATGATCCACCTTGATCCAACACATAAGCTCTCAACAAACCCTATAAAGACTGGATAGTTCTCTCTGTCTGTCCATCCGTCTGTGGAAGATAAGAAAAACTCAACCTCAACTTAGTACCCAACGTTGTCTGCAAGCTCTCCTAGAACCTCGATGTGAATCTCAGATCTCTATCAGACACAATACTTGAAGGTATACCATGAAATTTCACAATTTCATCCATATACAATTCGGTCAGCTTCTGCAATGAAAAATTGATCCTCATCGGTATAAAATGAGTCGATTTGGTCAATCTATCAACAATCACCCAAATCGAATCATATCCCTTCAAAGTCTTCGGTATACTTGTCACAAAATCCATAGAAATGCTATCCCATTTCCACTCTGGAATATTCAACGATTGTATCAGACCTAACGGTCTTTGATGTTCAATATTTGACTTCTAACAAGTCTAACCAGCATACACAAACTCAGCCACTTCTTTCTTCATCCCTGGCCACCAAAACAATTTCCTCAAATCCTGGTACCTCTTCGTAGCACCGAGATGGATACTCAATCTACTCGATGTCCTTCCTCAAGAATAATCTTTTTCAACTCAACAATATCTGGAACACAAACTCTATCACGACATCTCATGATACCATTTTCATTAATCCGAAAGTCAGCTCTTCGACTTTGATTCATCAAATTTAACCGATCTACCAACTCAAATCAGATTTCTGACCTTCTCGAATCTCATTAAGAATACCACTAGTAAGCTTCAACATACTAACCTTAACTCCATAAGAAGTCTCTTCACAAACCAAACTCATATTGCAAAATTGTTCAATCAGTTTTAACTTTCGAACCATAAGTATCGACATATGCAAGGTCTTCCTACTTAATGCATCAGCTACAACATTAGCCTTACCAGGGAGGTAACTCAATTCAATATCATAATCCTTCAGAAGTTCAACCCATTCTCCTCTGCCTCATATTCAACTCTTTCTGATCAAACAAATACTTCAAACTCTTATGATCACTAAACATCTCAAATCTTGAACCAAACAAATAATGCCTCCAAAGCTTCGATACAAACACAACAACAACCAACTCTAAATCATGCGTCTTATGATTCCTCTTATGCACTTTAAGTTTCCTTGAAGCATAAGCTAAAACTTACTGATGTTGCATTAACACACCTCCCAATCCCATCAACGAAGCATCACAATATACAACAATGGTTCTGCTAGATTCGGCAAAATCAAAACATGAGTTGTTGTCAGCCTTCTCAAAAGCTCTTGTAACTTTCTTCACACTTTGCATCCAAAACAAAAGCTTGAACCTTCCTAGTCCACTACGTCAATAGCAAAGATAACTTGGAAAAATCCTTCAATGAATTTTCGATAATAATATGCCAACCCAAGAAAACTTCTAATCTCAAAAACAAATTTTGGAGCTTCCCATTGTGATACAGCTTCAACCTTCGACAGATCAACTGCAATACCTCTACTCAAGATCACATGACCAAGGAAATTCACTTCCTTCAACCAAAACTACACTTTGACATTTTTTCATACAACTGCTTCTGTTTCAACGCTGATAACACAATTTTCAGATGGTCAGCATGATCACCTTGACTCTTCAAATATATCAAAATATTATCAATGAGCACAACCACAAACTTGTCCAACTAAGGATGGAAAATATTGTTTGTGTACTCCATAAATACACATGGTGAATTAGTTACACCCAATGGCATCAAAAAATACTAATAATGTCCATACCTTGTCTTAAAAGCAGTCTTCTGAATATCTTCAGCCTTCACGCGAATCTGATGATACCCAGATCTCAAATCTATCTTACTGAACACACTTGCAACAACCAACTGATCCATAAAATCATCAATCCTTGATAGTCACCTTATTCAATTGTCTATAATCCACACAAAGCCTCACATAACCTTCTTTCTTCTTAACTACCAAAATTGGTGCACCCCACGGTGACACACTCGGACAAATAAATCTCTTCTCAAGAAGATCTTTAAGTTGAATCTTCAACTTCTTTGATTCCGATGTAGACATCCGAGATGAGTCATCGCTACCAAACTAGTACTAGGAACTAGGTCGATCGTAAACTCCATTTCGCGTTCCGGCGGTAAATCACTTATCCCATCAGGAAAAGATTTCGGGTAATCATAAATAATTGGCACACCACCAACTTCCCCATTTTATTAACACTCAAAGTTTCCATCAAAATAAACATCCCAATACTATCCTGCACCGACTCACCAAAATAATATGTGAGCACTTAGCTTAACTCAAAACAATTTATTGCACACGCCATCCAAGCTTGTAAGGCACGTCTATCCCATCCAACATGACTTCGTCTACTTATCAACAAGAGATCAAGGGTGATTAGTTCCTCAATTTGTCAATAGACAGCCGAAAATCATGATGAAGCATAAACCATCTTTACCAAACTATAAGAGCGTTCATCGACACACTGAGCCACCACTCCACACTTGAAGCATCCTGGAGAAGCACAAGCTACCTTCGTGCACGTTTGTCATGGCATGGCCGCTCGCATGAGTGTCGAAGGTACCTTCGTGCACACTTGTCATTAACAAGTCTGTTAGTTCTTGATTGGCATACATTTTGGTAAAACTAGGTGTAATCACAAGATGTCCTACAAGATGTCGTGACATCTTCCTGTCAGGATCAGCAGGTTGCTTTGGAATTTTTAACAGGACTTATCTCTTGATGTCAAACAAGATGTCTTGACACTCATAGAGAAAACATTCTGTATGATTATGTTTTTATGTTTGTCTGTCCATTTCTGTATGTGCAAGTTTGGTGCACTATTTTGG
Organism: Lathyrus sativus; assembly: GCA_963859935.3. Classification (NCBI taxonomy): domain Eukaryota; kingdom Viridiplantae; phylum Streptophyta; class Magnoliopsida; order Fabales; family Fabaceae; genus Lathyrus; species Lathyrus sativus. The sequence continues at coordinate 458,673,636 of OZ012735.1, read as the reverse complement.
TATGGAATCTGCGAGGTTTTAATGGAGTTTTAAAAAGCGTTTCTGATGCACTTATTGTGGATCATATTTGATTTGATATGGAGTTATCCTCAGAAGATTGATTGAAGATTGGAAGAATTATTTGATTAGATCTGATTGATCAAATCAAATATGTTTCTATTAATGAAGATTGGAATCTTCTCCAATCCTGCTATTAATTTTGCCACAGTCCAAGCCTATTCTGCATTGATATTTAAAGAGGCGAAAATCCTAGCTTGAAGATGAGAGAAGCAAGGATTAAAAGTGTGTGCATTTGTTTAAGCTTTAAGGCTTTGTGTGTGTTAGTTTTATGAGCCATTCACTCATGGTTTAGCAAGAAACAGAACTGTGTATCCTTCTCTACTGCAGAAGTATAATACATAGCTGATGAGAGTAGTTGTTCCCATCTTGTATGGATAAAGCAGATGCTTACCGAATATAATGTCACACAAGATGTCATAACATCATACTGTGATAATCTGAGTGCCACAAATATCTCCAAGAATCCTACTCATATTGATATTAGACACCATTTTATTAAGAAGCTTGTGGAGCATGTCACTACAAAAATTCAACTAATGAATAGTTTCACCAAAGCATTGAATGCTATTCAGTTTGAGACCCTGAAAAGAAAATTGGGGATCTGTACTTATGAGGAATTATAACAATTACTGCTAAGAGGGATATCTTCTTTTAAAAGATGTTTCTTACTTAAAATAGATATGTTCCAACATCCCTCTTTATTATACAACACACCTTTACCTACTCAAACAAGCAATCCCACTCAGATTTTTCCCTCCAACTGCCCTTTCAACTCCCACACCTCCACCACTGTTCAAACTACCTCCCACTCTTTGTGCATTCTCTATCTTCATCCTACCCAAGACTTTCCTTCTCTCAGAAACAGCAAGATGTCTCTTAAACATGATGCTTCCTCATCTAAGACTTCCCACTCTGATACTCAACCCATGAACATCTCCTTTCAAGATGTTCCTGACGTGACCCCTATTTCAATGGTTCCTAGTCAGACAAATGAAGCTCCTAAGACCACACCTTCACATGCAAATGAGTCCCAACAACCCTCCAAAGGTAAAACTTCTGATTCCTCCACTGACAACTGTTGCACCCTAAAATTTGCCCACCCGTTTTCTAACTTTGACTAGCTTTTGCTTCACATTTTCATTTGCATATCATTTAGGTAGATCATTTCTGGCGTCTTGCCCATGTTATCAGCCAGATTGAATTTATCAAGATTTTAGCCGCTTTGCTCTCATTTCAGGCGATTCAAATCAATTCAAATGAGAAGTTCCATGTCAAAATCGAGCGAAAGTCGCTCTCTTCTTGGTGATTCAGTCCGTGCTGATAATTGGTTACATTTCGGTGTTCGCCCGTTTTACGTTTCTTTTTCCATGGCATTTTTGTGATTTTTATTTCTATTTTTTTTATTCTTAATAGATTTTAATTATTTAGAATAGATTTTTAAATAGTTCCTTTTCTTTAGATTTTGGTTAGAATTTTAGAATATAGTTTTTTTACTAGATTTTTATGTAGTTTTTTAGAATATTAGACTTAAAATTCTTATGTTATTAGTTCTTTTTAGAAATCGAAATAGAAATAAAATATATTTGTTCTTTAGAAAATAGCTTTTTATTAAATTTTTGTTTAGAAAATAGATTGTTAATTTATATATAGAATTTTATTAGAATTAATAGGTTTAATATGATTTTATTATTAATAGTTAGAATTATTTAGTTTAGATTAATTAAGTAAGTGGATTAGGAGTTAATTAGTTATAGGTTATTAGAATTAGTTTCTTTAGTTAAGTCAGCTTTAATTATTACAACATTTTCATGAATGGTGCATTTAATCAGTTAATAGTCATTTAATTAATCAACATTAGCATTTAATTTTTTAGTCAGCACAAATCATCAGCCCTGCCACGTGTCCAATTTCTAGACTATATAGTCCTATTCATCATCCCCTACCCAAAAAAAAACCTACACGGAACCCTAGGCGCCTCTCTCTGCAAAATTCATCATCTTTCCCATCCAACACCCATCCACCGCGCAGCTCACCACCCCCAATCATCATCACCCCGAAATTTTCTTCCTTCATCAAACAACCACCATCTTCCTGTTCATCGTCTTCATGGCATCATCAACCTTCGTCATCCTCATCTCCTCTTCCAGAACCATCATTAATGAATCAAAACCAACTTTTGAAACACATTTTCGAAATTTCAATTCACCATTAAACCATCATTCGAACTCCATTCTTCTTCAAGAAACCAAGCCAGAAACACTCATCCTTTGCAACACAAACAAAACCCTCCATTAACGAGCCTTCTTCTCCGACCGCCATTCCCAAACCACTCTCCCTTCCACCTTCATCTTTCTGTCAAGCTTTCAATCTTCTTCCACGCAAACCCAGTCCTCACAACAAACTTCAACAAATCAACTTCAACAAAACCAGAAAAACTCCTTACCCACACCCACCAAACATCTTAAAACTTAACTTCATAATTTTCCAAAATACCATTAATCCCTCAAAACCACCATTAAAACCCACAACTCGCGACCCATTTTTTCAAAAATCATCAAACCCATAACCTCTGAAAATCCTTCAGCTTTCCAAAACCACTTTCATCAACCTCAAAGCCCAGACCTCACGATCTACCTCCACAAATAGCCCATAATCTTCCACATTCCAACCTTTCTTCATAAACCAAACAGAAATGAAAACAGACATGAAAGCAGAAAGAGTGGATTGTTTTTTTTGAAAGAGAGAAGTGATGATGGTTCCCCTTGTTTTATTTGGTTCGTTTGGAATTTTTTTAGAGGAGAAGATTGTGTTTTGGAAGCCCATTGAACCACTGCCCGTTTCAGTTGGACCGCACTCCCCTTTCCTTTTTTACAGCTCTTTTTATTTATTTCTTTTTATATGTTGTAATTTAATTTATATTAGGTTTGTATAATATATATTTTATTTATAGTTTTTATAATATTTATATATTAGTTTTCAAAAACAGATTGTATTTTATATATATATTTTGTAGAATTTTGTAAATATATATTAGTTTTAGTTCTTTTCTAGCTTTTCTTTAGAATATATATATATATATATATATATATATATATATATATATATATATATATATATATATATATATATATATATATATATATATATATATATATATATATATATATATATATATATATATATATATATATATATATATATATATATATATATATATATATATATATATATATATATATATATATATATATATATATATATATATATATATATATATATATATATATATATATATATATATATATATATATTCTAAGTATTTACTTTTTCTAAACTTCAATTTCTTTTAGAATTTTAATTTATATATTAGATTTTGATTTTCTCATTTGTTATTGGGCATTTTATTTCACTTTCATCTTTTTGGTCTATGACGAGACTTCCATAATCCATTACCAGTCAAATTATTGATGAATAATGTTGGATCCGAGACCATCTCCTTTCTCTCCTCATTTTCTTCTTCTTTTCGATTTTATTTTGAATTTTCTTGGATCGATGAAGTCTTGTATCCGTAAGCGTCGGATTTATCGGAGTTGATAACCTTCCCGATTTCAAATCTATGACAATTGACCATCTGGGTCATTTTCTTTACTTTAGGATCGTGATAGGCTACCTTCGATTAATCGACATTATGTTTGCGATTAAGATGAGATCCCACTGTTTTTGATTCGTGCGACACAATTAAATCGGAGAATGATCCTCAATATTATTTCTCCATCTTGTCCATAGCACGAATATCAATACGCGAACTCCTATAGTTTGACTTCCCTCATAAGTCGAGCTACGACGGTTTAGCGTCACATTGGTCCCGGTTCGATTCGCTTACACCTTTCAAACCATTTTCTAACCATAACCGTGTTGAGTGTTGTGAGCTATTAGCATTAGATGCGTAGGAAATGATGAGTGGGGAGCCTCTTCTCACTTTGTCTATAGTGTTTAGCGTATGCCCTTTGGGAGATATGCGACGCATTCGCTCCTACGTCTTAGGATTTAGCGTGTGCATCCCGATCCAGTTCCCTTTCGTTTAGGCATTCCAGGCCTAGGACCCCTTCTCTTGCCTCAGTGCAATTGAGACTAGCCTGTTATTCTGAACCCTTTTCTCTCGCCCCTGTGCGATCGAGACCGTTTACCCGTAGTAGGCTGAACTACGGCTGCTCTGATTTCTCATGCCAGATGAGAATATGTAGGAACAAGACGCGATGTCTTGGAGAGCACACTAACGACTAATTCCCCTTTTCTATTGCCTCCGTGCAATCGAGACTTTCACACTAATGACTAATTTCTCTTTTCTCTCGCCTCCGTGTGATCGAGACTTTCCCGCTGACAACTAATCTCCCCTTCTCTTGCCCCCATGCAATCGAGACTAGCTTGTTGTTCTGAACCCTTTTCTCTCACACCCGTGCGATCGAAACCGTTTTCCTGTAGTTAGCTGAATTGCAGCTGCTCTGATTTCTCATGCCATATGAGAATATGTAGGCGCAAGATGTGATGTCTTGGCGAGCACACCAACGACTAATTTCCTTTTTCTCTCTCCTCAGTGTGATCGAGACCTTCCCGCTAACAACTAATCGCCCCTTCTCTTGCCCCCGTGCAATCGAGACCGGTCCGTTATCCAGAACCTTTTCTCTCGCCCCAGTGTGATCGAGACCTTTCCCGTAGTTAGCCTGAACTACGTTTTGCTCTGATTTCTCATACCAGAGGAGGATACATAGGCACAATACGCGATGTCTTGGCGATCAACCTTCCCCTGTAGTTTTCTGAACTACGTTGACTCTGACTTTCCCATTGCATGAGGGAATACATAGGCATAGGGCGGCAATGTCCTATCGAGTCAGTTCTTTCTGTTCACCCCCGTTTAGCAGTAGCAGCCTTTAGATAGTTTTTACCCATAGACTTAGACAACAAGCATGGATCCCGTTGAGTACAACGGACGTGAGGGGTGCTCATACCTTCCCCTTGCGTAACTGACTCCTGAATCCAAGATTTGGTTGTGATGACCTGTCTTTTCCCTTTTCCGCAGGTTTTCTCTTATCGGTTTTTTTCCCTCTCTTTGGGATAAATAACAAACGGTGGCGACTCTTCTGTCTTTGTTGGCCCCTTCTTTGCAGCGATGCGACAACAACATTGCTAAAATGAAGAACAAGGAAGGCTCTGCCTATGTGGACAAATCCATTAGGGAACTTGTCACCAAGATTCTCTATGGAGGTCATAATGTGCATGGTATTTCCACCCCTCTACCCCGTGTTGATCCATCCCCTAACTCTGATGAAATCCAGAGAAAAATGTTGAAATTCCCTCTACTGTTGACAACCCTAACACTGAGAATTTGGAAAAACTTGCCAGTTATGTGGTGCATGATAAGGGTAATGATGCAGGACTAAATGATGCTGAAGCTAAAGATACTGGAAGAAATGATGATATGAATGATGCTCCTGACAATATTATAGATGTTGAAGATGTGCCATCAGATGATGAGCTCATCAGAAATGCTGCCCCAAGTATTTCCAAGAGACAGCTGACTAGGAAAGGAAAAGCTGTGCTTGAGGAATCCCCTTCCAAAAGCCAAAAGAAAAAGACTCCTATTGGATCCCCAAAGGCATGGAGCAAGGTCTCTCTTGCCTCCAAGAAGAGAAAGGTAATTTTTGAAAACACTGAATCTGATAAAGATGTTGTAAAGGATGTTCCTGACATGGCCAATGCGAAGAAATCCACTGCTAAGAAAACTCCTAGCCTAGTGTCTGCTGCTCTTCTGGACAACATTTCTTTTCACTCCATTAGCAGTGTGACCAAGTAGAGATATATGTATCAAAGAAGGATTGCTCTGGAAAGGGAGCTGGGAAAAGATGCTCTAGAAATCAAGGAAGTGATAGACCTAATCGATGAGGATGGATTGCTCAAAACCGTCACTGGCTTCTCCAAGTGTTATGAAGGGATGGTGAAAGAATTCATTATGAACATTCCTGATTCAATTATTGATAGGAATAGCAAAGAATATATAAAGGTCTTTGTTAGAGGAAAGTGTGTGAAGTTTTCTCCAGCTATTATCAACAGACTTCTGGGACGATCTAATGATGGTGAGGAAGAAATGTCTGCTACAGACAACCAAGTGTGCAAGGCCATCACTTCCAATAAAGTCAAAACATGGCCTCCAAAAGGTAATTTGTCAGCTGGACAACTCAGTGTGAAATATGCCATCCTTCACAGGATTGGGACTGCAAATTGGGTTCCTACCAACCACACCTCCACCATTGCTGTTGGGCTTGGCAGATTCATTTATGTTATAGGTACCAAGGTTAATTTTGATTTTGGATTATACATGTTTGAGAAAATTATTAAGCATTCTACTTCAAGTTCCATCAAACTACCTATTGCCTTCCCTTCCCTCATCTGTGAAGTTATTTTGAATCAACACCCTGAGATTCTAAACTCTAATGATGTTGCTAGTAAGAGAGAACATGTTTTGTCCCTTCACTACAAACATTTTGCTGGAAGACATGTTCCAGATATTGTTCTGACATCTGGTGAAAGGGCCAATGCTTCAAAGGCAAGGATTATTGCTGAGTTAAAAGAAACTTGTAGGGAATTAGGGGAAACTATTATTGCTGCTACATCAAGGAAGATCAAGTTGGAATCATTAATTCAATGTCTTGAATATGATGCTGCCAACATTGATAATTCTAGTGAAGAAAGGCCTGGGAAGGAGTCTAAGGATGATAATGAAGATGTCCCGACTGATGTTGAAGATTTTGGCTCTAGCTCTGCTTCTGAAGATGAAGATTAAGCTTTCTGCTTTATTGCTGGGCTGTTTTTTTGTTGTAGTTTGTGTTGTCTGCCTTGGCAGGATAGACTGAATTTGTTGCACCTCATGTGCCTATGGGTTGTAATATTTGTGGGGTCTCTATGCCCTTAACTTGTTTGTTCCTAACCTTTTGATCTATGTTATATATCTTAGCTTTTTGTTCTAAAAATTATGGCTATAAAGGGGGAGAAGAGTTTACTGTGTACACTTTGGTATATGGCTAGATGTGCTGGTGTGTATAGCAAGTGTGTAGCTGAAGGCGGAGAAGGTGTCTGCTTCTCTGATTGGTTTAACATGATGCTGATCCTGCTAGATGATTATTTGTTCCTTTTTGGGGTTATTGTGCAGCTTGCTGAATGTTGTAGCAGCTTTGTTATTTGTTTCTCTGTATGCTTGGAGTTACAGGTTACTGAAGGCTGTGAAGATTGTGGGTTGCTTTGTGTTATGCTTGGGCGGTTGTGATATTTGTTGTTTTGTTGAGGGGGGAGCCTTGCTTTTACTCTCCTTCTGTGTTTTTTTTCTGTTGTGCTGTACTCATTACTGGTGTTTGTTTTTCTTGTGATTTGTTTTAGCCAAAATTTACCAAAGGGGGAGTTTGTTACTTCTTGATTGGCAAGCATTTTGGTAAAACTAGGTGTAATCACAAAATGTCCTACAGGATGTCGTGACATCTTCCTGTCAGGATCAGCAGGTTGCTTTGGACTTTTTAATAGGAATTATCTCTTGATGTCAAACAAGAAGTCTTGACACTCATATAGAAAACATTCTGTATGATTATGTTTTTATGTTTGTCTGTCCATTTCTTTATGTGCAAGTATGGTGCACTATTCTGGTATGGAATCTGCGAGGTTTTAGTGGAGTTTTAAAAAGCGATTCTGATACACCTATTGTGGATCAGATTTGATTTGATATGGATTTATCCTCAGAAGATTGATTGAAGATTGGAAGAATGATTTGATTAGATCTGATTGATCAAATCAAATATGTTGCTATTTATGAAGATTGGAATCTTCTCAAATCCTGCTGTTAACTTTGCCACAGTCCAAGCCCATTCTGCATTGCTATTTAAAGAGGCGAAAACCCTAGCTTGAAGATGAGAGAAGCAAGGATTAAAAGTGTGTGCATTTGTTTAAGCTTTAAGGCTTTGTGTGTGTTAGTTTCATGAGTCATTCACTCATTGTTAATTGTAAATTGTTCACTCAAAGCTTGTAAGTAAGAGTTTATTGATCTTGATCTAAGCTTTTAAGCAAAATCAAGTTGTAACTTTGAAGAGTGTCTTCTAAATTCTTCTTACTTTGTTAAATTGTTATCACTGCTGTGATTGAGGGGGAGTGAGAGGTGCCTCTTGTCTGGTGTGTTCTAGGCAGAAGTTGCATGGGTAGAGATTAAGTGAGGAGTTGTAAACTGAGAGTTTAGCTCTGAATTAATTCTACTAGTTGTGAATTTCCTCCCTGGCTTGATAGCCCCCAAATGTAGGTGTGGTTTCACTGAACTAGGTTAACAATTATTGTGTCTCTTTACAATTTTTTTCTTTATCTTTGTTCTTATTATACAGATATTTGTGTCGGGAACATCTCCTTCGACATCTAATATCTGATACCAGAATTTCAAGGTCTGCCTCTTTCTCGTCAACACATTGGAGCAGGAACATATCATGATTTCTTTTGTACAAAACGTCGTTGCTGATGAATAACTTAGATGAAAATCTTCGTATAGCCCTCTTGTCAATTTTAAAGGCATCAGCCGGATACTCTTGATTTTGAAGAAAGTTCTTGATGTCATGGAACCAAGGTTTTCCATCGGATTCCTCCTCTGCCATCATGACATATGTTGGCTGTAACACCCTTTTCTACCCTACAAATATAATGGCAAATCAATCATGTTTATCAGAGTAAAATATTGAACGCAATAAAATCATCTCAAAAGGGCGCACATTTCTAAATAACTTAAATATAGTCAATGCTCCGTAAGCAACGTGTTTTCTCAAAATTACTCAAAAGTGCTCAAATGGCAACAAAACTCAAAAGGCAAATCCAAAGTTTTACTTTCTCCGCAAGGAAATCAACATAACAAAAACTCAATAAAATATGGTTTAACTCAAAGACCCCAACCCGATGTTACACTACCAGAGCAAGACCCTCTAAGTCAACCACAATGGCCAACGACCCAAAAAATTCAAAAAGTCCTCGACGACATTCACGGCTAAACCTGGTCATCTGCGTGTTACCCACATGGAGGCAACATTCAAACAGGCAGGGTGAGTAAAACGATTCATAATAATCAATATAAGAATCAATGTATAAAATGGCGTCATTTTCATATTCAACAATCATCATAATCATCAAGGAACATCAAGGCCACAACATTATAATTTACATAAAAATGTCACGTAAATGCAAATGCAACAAAACTCTTGCATTTGGTACCAATCATCACAGCTCGATGGACACTGGGCCATCAACCCTCCATAGATCCCCATCAATAGAATCGATTCTATACAAGAATTGGAGCACATCAAAATACCTCACATCTGCGTAATGGGACTGAAGCCAAATAAATCAAGGTCCTGAACCAAAGTCCAGATGCACATGAATGCATGATGCACACGTCAATAATCATCCTCATAATAACATCATAGGTGCATTATCATTCATCAAAATCATCATAATATCATATCATCATATAATCATCAAAACTCATGGAATCAACATCATAACTCATCATCATTACTCATAGGAATCATCATACAATCATGTATTAATCACATATGAATCACTGTCATACTCCTGGTAATTCATCAAGAAAATTACAGCATCAAATCATTAAATAGAACTGCACAAACACCCACAAGTATTTGATTATTTATCCATAAATAATTTCACAACCGGCAGCAAACAGTGCAACAATTCATTAATAGAGCATATACACAATTGACTTCCAAAACATATTAGATATATAAATATTGGGAAACCAATTCTCTTATCTATAATATGTTATAGCCATGTTCATTAGCTCTCCAACGCTTCGAACGGAGGCCAAAATGGACTTACAGATCAAAAGATACGTCCAAAATGATTTCGACCGAAAACATGAACAGTTGTGACGGTCAACATGTAGAATTTTATGCGTTTTTCACCGTTGGAGACCTTCCGGATCTCCGATTTCCATTCTGTAAAAACCTAAACTCTCAGAAAGTTACAACCCATCCAATACTATAATTAATTTAAGTAAATTTACAATTTTTACACAATTAAACTATCTAATCATTATTTTAAGATTATGCCTAAAACCTTTAAAATTAACGGATATAGGTTAAATCCAGTATCATATTTACGCCTCCAATTACCATAAATCCTTACAACTACCTATCGCATTACTATGAAGAGGGGCCGATAAAGACAGAAGAGTCGCCGCCGTTCGTTATTTATCCCAAAAGAGGGAAAGGAAACAATCATAGAAAACCTAACGAAAACGGGAAAAGACAGGTCATCACAACCATGTCTCGGGTTCGGGAGTCGGTTACACAAGGGGAAGGTGTTAGCACCCCTCACGTCCGTTGTACTCGACGGGATTCATGCTTTGTTGTCTATCTAAAAGGGTGTTTACTATCTAAGCTACGACTCAGGGACAATAGAAAATAAAAGAGACTCGATAGAGCATCTCCGCTCTATGCCTATGTATTCCCTTGTGCAATGGGAAAGTCAGAGTCAATGTAGTTTGGCTAACTACAGATGAAAATGGGGAAGGTTGCTCGCCAAGACATCACCGTCTTATGCCTACGTATTCTCATCTGGTATGAGAAATCAGAGCAAACGTAGTTCTGGCTAACAAGAATACCGGCTGGTTCAAAATGTTTTAGGCCCGAGTAGAGTTAAAACTTAGTTCTAGTAGTTAGGTGTATGCAGCTCGACCATTGGAGACTTAGGCGTTACCTGTTTGCGGTAGAACCAAGAGTTAACAAAACTCTCTATGAAAAAAGGGTTTTCCAAATTAAATCCCGAAGGATAAAAATATTTGAAGTTTGTTTTTGTGTTTTTTAGAGAAGAAGTGCATTGATTATTGTTTGTAATTCATGTTGCACTAAAAACTATGACTTAGGAGTGAATGCGTCGCATATCGCCCAAAGGGCGTACACTAAACACTCTATGCAATTGAGGAGAAGCCCCCCAATCACTATTTCCAAGTACTTAAGGCTCGTAACGTACAACAATCCTTAGCATTTATTATGTGTTTTGAGATGAGAAGAGAAAGAAACCCTAAAGGGAGACTAAGACTCAACCTAGTGTTCTCATATAAAGTGTACCTATGATTGGGATGAAAGGGAATGCTACCTAATGTTTTCATACATGGGTTCAAGCCTAAGGTCTATCATAATCAACCTTGAACAAGGAAGATTAGAGATCCTAAGGGAACATGGCAAAAAAGAAGAAACAGAAGAAGGAAGCATGAAATAAGGAATATGCAAGTATGCAAACATGTAATGCACAATTAGAATGAAAGTGAGGGAGGAAAAAAGTGTGGGGAAGTAGCTTCCACAAGCACATCTCAACCTCAAGTATGCATATGAGAAATGCAAAGAAGAAGGGAGAAAGAATGCACACAAAAGAGATCAAACAAGTGCATACAAATGGGGTGAAATGGGAGAAAATGAATCCTTCAACCATTTGTCATCAACCACGAGCCCTAAGGCAAAGCAAAAAGAAAGGGATGAAGATAAGATTAAATGGGAGAATGGGAGGCAATGTGAGGACAACAAGGAACTCACATGGGCAACTCAACCATAAGCACCACCAAAGTATGCAAAACACACCAAAAGAGTCCTCAAAGAATCACCATTTGTGATATGCTTCAAGTACCTTCAAAGGAGGGACTAAACCATCTCAAATGGGATCCTAAGGTCATTGGACAGAAGCAAAGATGAGAGGAGAAGATGCACAAAACAAAAAGCACACACATCAAAAGAGAATGCAAGCAAAGGCATGGAAGAAGACCTAAGTCATTCAACACATTCAACATTTGAAGCTCAAATGGAAAGCCTAAAAGGAAAGCAAACTTCAACAAGCAATGAACAAATTTAGGACCTAAAAATGAACATCCAAACACCTTAATATGTTAAAAATATGAATCAACAAGATTTAGGAGCTCAAGGGATCCATAGAAGTCATTTCCCATTAAAACTAGGTCAAGTGTTTGTGTGAACCTCCCTTAAAAGTAACTTAACTTGCAAGTCACCTCAAAATTAAGAAAAAGGCTCAAAATAAACCAAATAAAATCTCAAATGACCATCAAAGGGTTGGAAACTAAAGGCCAAAAGCATAAGGGAAATGTTCCATCAAAGTACCACCAAAAGAAATAAATCCCTAAGGTGTACCACTTTGAAATGGAATAAACGAGGGTAAAAAAAATGACTTAAAAGTCAAACCAAAAGTGGTCAAACCAAGGGCAAAAGTGTCCTAAAAAGTCATTCAACTCATCATTGAAATGAGGAATGATTCTCATTCATTGGATCAAAAGATTGGATCAAGAACAAATCAATGAAACCAAAAGAACAAATAAAAGATCATTCAAAAACACCTTCAAACATTAATTCCCATTTTAATTGAAAAATAAAGGTGCAGTTAGCAGAGAAACAAGGCCAAAGGACTGAGCTGGACTAAAAGGAGGGTGCCAATAACGCTCAGAGCCTATCTCATTTCACAAAGTGAAATGCACAGTTTCACTTAACTGACTTGGCAGTCAGCTATCCACGCGTGCCAGTCAACATGATCTCAACCATTGATCCATCTCAGTCAAAGGTTCAAAGCACGCTTGTGGCAAGCCAGGTCATCCAAACGGAGACAAAACCAGACACCGAAGCATTGTGCTCTGGTCATCTTCTCCATTCAAACCACCGGAGTAGCAGGTGCAAAACGGAACCGAATTAGGTGAAATCTTATACCAAACTCAAGAGGAACTCACGTAGATCATAGATCCACTGTCCAAATTCAAATATCACGCAAGAATGAAGAGAATCGAGACATTAAATATTTGAGCACATACATGAAATCATCACAAACACAACAATTAATGATCCAGAATCTGCCTACACACGTAGGACTTTAGTATGCAACAAAAATGGAGATGAATCAATACATATTGAGTGAGAAATTTGGAAATGGAAATTACCTAACGGAGCCTCTTCATTGGGGCTTCAATTATGCTCAACCTTGATCCAAATGATGCAGAAACGATCAATGAACTTCAAGGAAGATGACAATGGCTTTGAATTGCTCTGAATTGGCTTGAATTCCAGTTTCACAATTTCACTTCCCTCTTGAAAATTCCAAATGTGTTCAAGCTCTCTGTGCACTAAATTGGTTGAATGAAGCTTCAAAATTGATCTGAAGCTTTTATATTATGGATCAGGGAGTGTTTGGAGACCCAATTATGGATGATTTGAGTATAATTCAAAAATGCCCAAATTGAAGTTTCAAGCTTCATGCATATGTGGATTGGCTCCAATTTCCCTTGTTTTTGATTCAAATTAACAGCTGAGACTTGGAATTGATCATGTGGATGACAATTGCTCCTTGAATCTGATCCAATGATTGATTTTGAATGTGAAACTTCACCATGAAGTTACTTGAAATGGCACGAGTTCTAGCTTGCATCATTCAAAATTCCTTGGTGCATTGTGTTTGTTGTGATAAAGTGAATCAAAATATGCACAAATATGTTGTGAAAATGATTTAAAACCACTTCAATTAAATTCATGCATTTTAAGTTCATTTTCCTTGATTTTTCTTCACCAATCTTCATATCCATGGCAAGTCCATGAACATTTGATGTTCAATGATGGAATTGAGATCATTTGAAGCAAGTTTCATGTTGGAGAAAGTCTCATTTGAAGTGCACAAGATCATGAAATGGACCTATAATCAAACTGACCTATAATCTCACTTTCCCAAAATACCCCTGCCTTGCAAGCATCATAACTTGAGTAATACAAATAAGATGAAGGACTTCTAGGACTTTTTGGAAAGCTAAGATCATGAGGAACAACTTTCATGTTCATCAAAAGTTAAGGAGTAACATGAATCTAGGTCAAAAGTGTTTTGGAAGTTGGTTGACTTTTGTTGACTGAAAATACATTCATCTAAGGACCTATAACTTGTCAGCATCATATCTTGAGTTCTAGAAACCCAATGGATGAGTTATAGTACTCAAAAGAAAGCTAAGAACAAGCTCTACAAGTCTCATGTTTGCATCAAAGTGAGATGAAACTTGTATCTTGAGATACGTGGTCTTGAAGTTAGGCACTAAATAGGGGATTTTACACTGACAAACCTCTGAAACCCTAATTTAGTAACTTCTAACACTCTTGATTCTTCTTGAATTAATCTTGAAATAACATCTTAAATGTCTCAACACAACTATACATGATCACAATGACTTAAGACCAAGTCTTAATCTCCTTCAAATCTCCAATGGATCTTACACTAGGCAGATGAAACCCTGGGTGTACAATCCTCTGACTGCAACCTCTTGCACATGATATAACAACTTAGATGAGCTCCACAATGGCTTTCAAAGCACTAAATGAGCTTCACAACATCTCCCATCCATGACAATGAACTCATGATCCTCTGATGATCTTCATTTGGCCTTGAAGATAGGAGATAAACCACACACATCCATCTCCTTTCTCAAAGAGCTTTGACCTTCTCCTGATGATGATAAGCACTTAACCACTTGAATAAAACCTCTTGCTTAGGCTTAGACCCTTGGTAACCTTCTCTTTCTATGCACATATCTTTATCCCCTGCAAATGAACAATGATATGCAAATGCAGATGCAATTAAACATAAACCAAGTAAAGAAAAGGTTGGGCAAATTTTGGGGTACAACACTACCCCACCGTCATTAGAGTTCTCACTATCCAATTACCCTACAAGGTTGAAACCTCAACGACATATTTTGGCCATGAAGGCCTACTTTCCCTCAAACCCAAATCGACCTCAAACCTATCAGACCATCAGTTCAAATCTTTATACGGTTAAAAGCTCAACAACATATTTTGGCCACGAAGGCCTAATTTTCATTAACCCAAATCAGCCTCAATCTATCAGGCCATCAGTTCAAAACTCTTAAGAGTCTTACACCTTAGAAAGGCAACAACAATATAAATGCTCACAAAACCTTATACCCTTAAACCGTTAAATCGACTTTAAATACATTGAAATCACATATTAAAAATAATGAAGACAATACTCCCCATACCTTAATTACCGACTCTAAGCCTTTTCCTTTGATTCTTGGAAACCTTGCGAAGCTTTTTCTATAATCCTCTTCCTTAAAGCTCTGGCCTCTATTTCTTTTCTTTTCACGGTCTAACAAGAATGAATTCTAATTTCCTCAAAATTCCTTTTTGTCAAACCTAACTTTGGGCCTTAAAATTGGGCTTTCCAACTTCACCCTCACTAACTCCTCATCAAATGTCCATTTTACCCTTAATTCACTTATGTTTATTTAAATTAATAATAATACCAATATATTCATATTATATACTATTATTTAAATAAATAACCCAATATCCATAATTCTCAATATTCACACCAACCACAGAAAATCACCGAAAATGTAAATATTCATATTTAAATAAATTAAATAAATATTCAAAGAATTTGGAGTGTTACACTGAAACCGTTTTTCTTTTGATGTTAATCAAAGGAGCTTCGTTGATGAACTGGACCTTCCACATTAATGCTAGCATGGCCAAGGCATCTGCAATGTGATTTTCAGTCCTCAGGACATGTTTGAAAGTGATCTCGTCAAAGTACTCGTTCATTTCCAAAATGTAGTATTTGTAGGGAATCAACTTCTCGTCTCGAGTTTCCCATTTTCCTCTGAGTTGGAAGATTACTAAACCGGAGTCGCCGATCACCTCTAAAATCTTAATGCGAAGATCGATGGCAGCTTCGAGTCCCAGGATATAGACTTCGTATTCAGCTATATTGTTTGTACATGAGAAGCACAGCCTGGCGGTAACAGCGGTATATCCTCCAGCTGGATTTTCCAGAACATCCCTAACACCATGTCCCTTTTTGTTGGACGCCTCGTCAAGCATCATATTCCAACGGGATCCGGCTTCAGGACCTTCCTCAGGACTAGGTTCCGATTTCATTCTTTGAACATACATCACATCCTCATCAGGAAACTCAAATTTGAGCGGTTGGTAATCATGTACAGGATGCTAAGCAAGGTGGTCCGACAAGACCTTTCCTTTAATGGATTTTTGGGCGACATACTGAATATCATACTCTGACAAGAGCATATGCCATCTGGTAAGTTTCCATATTGAGCAGGCTTTTCAAAGATATACTTTATTGGGTCCATCTTTGATATCAACAAAGTAGTGTGGAAGATCATGTATTGTCAGAGACATTTGGCCACCCAAGCCAAAGCACAACAAGCTTTTTCCAAGGGAGAGTAACGAATCTTGCAATTAGTGAACTCTTTGCTTAGATAGTAGATTACATGTTCCTTCTTTTCTGATTCATCAGTTTTCCCCAGAACACAGCCCATTGAATCTTCCAACACCGTCATATACATGAAGAGCGATTTTCCAGGTACTGAAGGGATCAACATCAGAGGTTCTTGAAGATATCGTTTAATCTTTTCAAATGCCAAATGGCAGTCATCATTCCATGTTATTGCTTGATTCTTCCGTAAAATTTTGAAGACCCGTGCGCATATAGGAGTCAAATTTGAGATGAATCTGGTGATGTAATTCAAACGTCCAAGGAAACCTCTGATTTTTTTTCTGTCCGAGGAGCTGGCATTTCTTGAATAGCCCCGACTTTTTCGGGATCCACCTCGATTCCTCATTGACTAACGATGAATCCAAGTAATTTTCCGGATCGAACTCCAAATGTGCATTTAGCTGGATTCAGCCTCAGTTGATATTTTTGGAGTCATTCAAACAACTTTAACAGATGCTCAAGGTGATCTTTTTCGCTTTGAGATTTAGCAATCATGTCATCTACATACACCTCGATCTCTTGATGCATCATATCATGGAAGAGTGTGACTATGGCTCGCTGATAAGTAGCTTCTGCATTCTTCAACCCGAAAGGCATGACTTTATAACAATAAGTCTCCCATGGTGTTACGAACGTTGTTTTTTCCATATCATCTAGGTCCATCCTAATTTGATTGTAACCCGAGAACTCACCCATAAAGGAAATACTGCAAAGCTAGCAGTGTTATCAACCAATTTGTCAATGTGAGGTAGTGGAAATTCGTCTTTTGAACTGGCTTTATTGAGATCTTGATAGTCCACACACATCCTAACCTTTTCGTCCTTCTTCGGCACTGGCACAATGTTGGCTACCCACTCAGGGTACTTTGAAACTGCTAGAAACCCTGCATCGATTTGTTTTCTTACTTCATCCCTGATCTTTAGAGTCATGTCTGGTCTCAATCATCAGAGTTTTTTCTTAACAGGAGTACATTCTAGTTTCAGAGGGAGCTTATGGACCATAATATCAATATCTATCCCTAGCATATCCTGGTATGACCAAGCGAAAACATCAGCTTACTCTTTGAGGAGTAGTATCAACCTATCCTTGACCTCTATTTTGAGGCATGCCCCAATTTTTACTTCTTTCCTCATCTCTTCAAAACCCAAGTTGAAAACCTCAATCTGCTCTTTATATGGCTGAAGATAGGCTTCTTCATGCTCAGCCATTCTAGTTAACTCTTCAGGAACCTCGAATTCTTCGTCAAACTCTTCTTCAACTTGGAAAACAAATGAATCGCTACCAGAAGGAACTGAATGATCATTGGATTTTGCAGGTGATGGAGGCTTTTTGCATGGTTTTAAAGGGTTTAACATGATCAGACACACACACAACAACATGTAGATGATGGATTCAATTTTATGTTTTTCCTAAAAAGATTGCCATTTTTTCCTTTTTACAAAAAGTGAAAATGATGAAAAAGTAAATGAACAAAAAGGAAAAGAGTTTTAACAAAAACACTTCTTCATTCATTAATCTTTTTAATCGCAAAGTGGCCCATACTAAATGATTCGCTGGCCTTGGGCAAGACCAGGAATTTCAAACAAAAGCTAACAAGCAATGCATTACTCTAAAGGTAGCACAACGAGAATTTCCACTGCCCCTAATTGTGCAAGGCCACTCCATCTCATATCACTAGGTTGTTGAGGCTGCTTTTCTCATCTTCTTTAATGATGGCGTTGACTTGTGCCCGACCGCTTACAAACATCTCCTTTAGAGTTTTCTGCTTCTGGATGCTCTCTTTAGACGCTTCTTCTAGAGTTGGTTTGTAACCCAACCCTTACTTATCATTTTTGGCGTGAGCGTTCACTTCTATAACTTCTCCCCATCCCTGAGGGAGTCCTTCCTTCATTGCAGCTTTTATGCTTTGCGCAGAGCCAAAGACGGACCACAGACTATAGAAGAATTATCAATTAACACAGCGTGAGCGATTTCCAGGGCTTGGAACGCTGTTTCTAGCACATCCTTGTTGGCTTCAATGTATCGGAATGATGACAGGTTTCTCACCATCAAATATTCCTCCCCGTGCATTATGACCAACTGATCATCAGTGACAAATTTTAGCTTTTGATGCAGGGTGGAGGTTATAGCTCCCGCCGTATGGATCCAAGGTCTGCCTAATAAACAGTTGTAGGGTGGATTAATATCCATGACTTGGAATGGTACTTTAAAACATTGCAGACTTACCATTATTTGCAAAGTCACCTCTCTAATTACGGACCATTTGGATCCATCGAATTCCTTTACAATCAAAGAGGTTGCTTTCATAATTGCTCCTTTATGACTTAATTTTTCCAGAGTCCTTTTTGGCATTACATTCAAGGAAGAGCCGGTGTCAACCAGGACTCTAGCTAAAGTATCTTCTTCATATTTGATGGAGATGTGCAATGCACGATTGTGTTTGCGGCCTTCTGGCGTAAGATCATCATTGCTGAAGCTTAATGTGTTGCACGTCGTGATGTTGGCGACAACCGTGTCGATTTGTCCCACCGTGATATCTTTGGTGACGTGGGCTTGAGTCAATATTTTCAGAAGAGCTTTCCTATGAGGGGGTAAGCTGAGCAGTAGTGACATTACATAAATCTTTGATGGCATCTGGTTCAGTTGGTCCACCACTCTATAATCACTTCTGCGGATGATTCTCAAGAACTCTTCATCATGTTCTTTAAATATCTCTTTTCCTTTTGTCTTATCGGTGACTATCGATTCTTTTGGGATAGTCTCCTTAGGAAAAGTCTCTTTGACAGTAGGGATGACCTTAGGTGCAACTTTGGGAGTTTCAATGGTTACCTTTGGTACATAAATCCGCCCACTTTGAGTCATTTGACTCCCTCCGGCAATGTTAGTCACATCGGCTTGTTTCCTTCCAGCTTTCACGTCTCTCCAGAAACTGTCGTATTTCCATGGTATAGCTTTAGCATTTTGCTATCTTCGAGGATCAAATATTGGCTGAGCCTTGCCAAATTTGGGCACTAGATCATCATGGAATATTGGTCTGATGGAGCTGGATTGAGTCATCTTGTTATTGCCGGTATTGAACACCTCTCTTTTCTTAGGCTCCTCTGGTAGATTGAACACTGGTTCAATAACCGCAACATCCTCTTTTTTCTTCTTACTACTAACTTGTAGCATCCCCTTGTTGATTAATGACTGAATTTCTTTTCGCACAAGGTCACAACCATGCAGGTTCTTGTTGCACTTTTCACAATCCTCATGTGTACTCTTGAGCAACCATGCTTGAGCCAATCTCTTGTGCAATTCCACCATCGGTGTTTTAACTTCAGCCACTTTAGTGACTGTTCTCGTCTCAGAGCCTTTTCCTTCTTCCGTTATAGCATTCACTCCACCGTGGTTTGGCAGAGGATTATCCTTCACATTGGGATGATTATCTTCAAATGACAGTATCTTCTTTTCAATCAATTCCTTGACAATGTGCTGAAGCACAATACAACCCTCTAAATCATGCTCAACGGTGTTCTCATGGAATGGGCAATGTGTGTTGGGATTGTAATATGGAGGCAAAGGATCGGGTGGGGCACCCAACTTTCTTGTTTGAATAAGTCCTTTAGCTACCATCATATGATATAGTTCGATATAACTCATTGGTATTGGTTGTATCTTGGGCCTCCTGTTCTGATAGGTCAGCCTAGAAGCTTGAGCCATGGGCTGCTGCATCTGCTGATTATTGTAAGGTCGGTAATTATATTGCTGATAGGCATTCGGGTCCCCTTGATGAAGATTTTGTTGATTTTGTGTCTGGAAGACTGGCATAACCACTGCTATGTATTGTGGTTGATGATACAATACACAGTCCTCATGAGTACTCTTGAGCAACCATGCTTAAGCCAATCTCTTGTGCAATTCCACCAGCGCTGTTTTAACTTCGGCCACTTTAATGATTGTTCTCATCATAGAACCTTTTCCTTCTTCCGTTATAGCATTCACTCCACCGTGGTTCGGCAGAGGATTATCCTTCATATTGGGATGATTGTCTTCAAATGACAGTATCTTCTTTTCAATCAATTCCCTGACAATGTGCTGAAGCACAATACGACCCTATAAATCATGCTCAACGGTGTTCTCATGGAATGGGTAATGTGCGTTGGGATTGTAATATGAAGGTAAAGGATCGGGTGGGGCACCCAATTGTCTTATTTGAATAAGTCCTCTAGCTACCATCATATGATATAGTTCGGTATAACTCATTGGAATTGGTTGTATCTTGGGCCTCCTGTTCTGATAGGTCAGCCTAGAAGCTTGAGCCCTGGGCTGCTCCATCTGCTAATTTATGTAAGGTCAGTAATTGTACTGCTGATAGGCATTTGGTGCCCCTGGCTAAAGATTTTGTTGGTTTTGTTGATTTTGTGTCTGGAAGACTGGCATAACTGCTGCTATGTATTATGGTTGATGATACAATACACAGTCCTCATGAGTACTCTTGAGCAACCATGCTTGAGCCGATCTCCTGTGCAATTCCACCAGTGGTGTATTAACTTCAGCCACTTCAGTGACTGTTCTCATCTCAAAGCCTTTTCCTTCTTCTGTTATAGCATTCACTCCATCGTGGTTCGGCAGAGGATTATCCTTCACATTGGGATGATTATCTTCAAATGACAGTATCTTCTTTTCAATCAATTCCCTGACGATTTGCTGAAGCACAATACAACCCTCTAAATCATGCTCAACGGTGTTCTCATGGAATGGGCAATGTGTGTTGGGATTGTAATATGGAGGCAAAGGATCGGGTGGGGCACCCAACTTTCTTGTTTGAATAAGCCCTTTAGCTACCATCATATGATATAGTTCGATATAACTCATTGGTATTGGTTGTATCTTGGGCCTCCTGTTCTGATAGGTCAGCCTAGAAGCTTGAGCCATGGGCTACTGCATCTGCTGATTATTGTAAGGTCGGTAATTATATTGCTGATAAGCATTCGGGTCCCCTGGATGAAGATTTTGTTGATTTTGTGTCTGGAAGACTGGCATAACCACTCCTATGTATTGTGGTTGATGATACAATACACAGTCCTCATGAGTACTCTTGAGCAACCATGCTTAAGCCAATCTCTTGTGCAATTCCACCAGCGGTGTTTTAACTTCGGCCACTTTAATGATTGTTCTCATCTTAGAACCTTTTCCTTCTTCTGTTATAGCATTCACTCCATCGTGGTTCGGCAGAGGATTATCCTTCATATTGGGATGATTATCTTCAAATGACAGTATCTTCTTTTCAATCAATTCCCTGACGATGTGCTGAAGCACAATACGACCCTATAAATCATGCTCAACGGTGTTCTCATGGAATGGGTAATGTGGGTTGGGATTGTAATATGAAGGCAAAGGATCGGGTGAGGCACCCAATTTTCTTATTTGAATAAGTCCTCTAGCTACCATCATATGATATAGTTCGGTATAACTCATTGGAATTGGTTGTATCTTGGGCCTCCTGTTCTGATAGGTCGGCCTAGAAGCTTGAGCCCTGGGCTGCTGCATCTGCTAATTTATGTAAGGTCAGTAATTGTACTGCTGATAGGCATTCGGTGCCCCTGGCTGAAGATTTTGTTGGTTTTGTTGATTTTGTGTCTGGAAGACTGGCATAACTGCTGCTATGTATTATGGTTGATGATACAATACACAGTCCTCATGAGTACTCTTGAGCAACCATGCTTGAGCCGATCTCTTGTGCAATTCCACCAGCGGTGTTTTAACTTCAGCCACTTCAGTGACTGTTCTCATCTCAGAGCCTTTTCCTTCTTCCGTTATAGCATTCACTCCATCGTGGTTCGGCAGAGGATTATCCTTCACATTGGGATGATTATCTTCAAATGACAGTATCTTCTTTTCAATCAATTACCTTACGATTTGCTGAAGCACAATACAACCCTCTAAATCATGCTCAACGGTGTTCTCATGGAATGGGCAATGTGCGTCGGGATTGTAATATGAAGGAAAAGGATCGGGTGGGGCACCCAATTTTCTTGTTTGAAATAGTCCTTTAGCTACCATCATATGATATAGTTCGATATAACTCATTAGTATTGGTTGTATCTTGGGCCTTCTGTTCTGATAGGTCGGCCTAGAAGCTTAAGCCCTGGGCTGCTGCATCTGCTGATTATTGTAAGGTCGATAATTGTACTGTTGATAGGCATTCAGTGCCCTTGGCTAAAGATTTTGTTGATTTTGTGTCTGGAAGACTGGCATAACCGTCGCTATATATTGTGGTTGATGATAATGCTGTTGTTGAGCTTGAACTTGGGGACGAATACTTCAGTTTTTGCCCTTTTCTCGTACATTACCGCATTGGTTTCTCCCTCTTTCTTTTTTCTAGAAACTGTCGGATGGTTTCTTGGATGAATAGCTGCTGGAGCTGTTGGCAGGACCAGGCATTTTTCCGTTCTTCAATCTGACTTCCACTTTAACACCCATTCCACAATATCGGCGAAGTTAATCAATACACTGCTTATCTATCTTTCATATTACTCTGGTTTGATGGTGTCGACAAACCAATCTGCCAATTCCTTATCTGTAAGTGGTGGCTCAACTTGTGCAGTCGTCTCGCACCATCTTCATGCATATTCTTTGAAGGATTCTGAAGACTTCTGAGTCATGCTCAATAGTTGACGTCTGTCTGGAGCAAGGTCCATGTTATATTTGTATTGTTGGATGAAGGCATTATATAGATCTTGAAAACGTGGAATCCTTGATTGGTCTAGTCCCAAATACCATTTTTCAGAGGCTCATTTCAAACTTTCTTGGAAATAATGTATCATTAACTTGTCATTGTCAAAATGTGCAGCCATACGTCTGTAATACATCACCAAATGGAGTTTTGGGCAAGTTTCCCCATCATATTTTTCAAAGGATGACATTACAAACTTTGGGGGGAACCCCAACCCCGAGACCAATCACATGTCTCTGGCATCAGTACCAAAGATGCTTTTCCCTTCTAAAGCCTTCATTCTTCTTACCATGGTTTCCATTTCGACCCTTAGCTTGTCGTTTTTTTCATCCCCTGCTTCAGATTCATCAGGTATCTCATAAACTTGTTGTTGAGTATTGAAGACCGGTCGAACGTTCATCTGAGCGCTTGTTTGAGTAAACAGAGGGTTATGGAATTCATGCATAAGTCCTGCTATTTGTGCCATTGTACCTTGGACATGAAATGGAGATACAAAATCTTCGGAGATGCCAAACGGAAAATCTGTTGTGGAAGTCACTACCGGCATAGGGGCTGCTGCAGTTACGTTAACCTCAGACACTATTGCAGTGAGAATCGTGATGTCAAGCTATTGATTAAATTGAATCTTAATTCATTAAATTCACAACCAAACTTTGATTTATCCAAAGGAAAGGTTAAAGAAAGAAATAACTTTTACGCGATGTAACAACAACGCTAAGAGATTCGGGGATCGAGGGTTGGTTATGCCTAAGGTAGGTATTTCACATCCTAAACATCTGTAGTACTCTACATGAACCTTTTGTGTGTGTGTGTATGATAAACTTGCTATGGTTATGCTATGGTTTGAGATTTTGGGTACAAGTTTAGGTAAAGACCTAAGGATAGTTCTAAGTTTTCTTGCAAAGATGTCGCATCTTCTGCTTACGTATCCTAACTAGGATAGAATAAGAGTAATCGTAGTTCACCTCACCGAGGATTAAAAAGTACTTGGCTATGGTCAAGAATCTATGGGGACAAACATAACAATGCTTATGTAGAGTTTAACCAAACTCTCTAGATCTATATTGAACACTCAAGAATGGGGAGTAAGTAATAATCACCATGATTCTTACATAGAGTTAACCAAGTCTACCTAATTCTACGTTGCAAGCTAATTGGTTCTATCCAGACCAAACGGAGTGAGGAGGCTCTATCAAGGCCTATAAGGATTGATTCTGACCGCGTCAGGGGTGTGCTCGTCAAGATATCGTACCTTGTGCCTACGTATTCCCATTAACCAATGATAAATCAGAGCGTCCGTAGTTCAGACATGACTAAAGAAGAAGAACTCTAAACCTAAGTTCTAAAGGGTAAATGGCTCTATCAAGGCCAATAAGGGTAATGAGCTATCTATGACCCAGAGGTCAATATAGAGACTTTCCTTTGGACACAAGGGATACAGACAACTTGATGTTAACTAACAAGTTCCATCACTGGGGAATAACTTGACAAAGTTGAAGAAATAAAGTAAAAGCATGTAAAATAATCATGATAACAATCAAGATCAACATTTAACATCTTAACAAAGATCAAAAGGCATAGAGGTAATAACCAACAATGTAAGCAAAGAACATGTGTAACAACAACAAGTTCGTCTATAACATTCATATGAAATTGATGCAAAAAAGTTACAACTTGAAGCAAGCATGTAATAAGAATCAAACAAAACCAAATGTAACAACATAAGACCAATCAAACATGTATTGAGGACAACCAATCAAGCAAAACACAAGATATGTTACAACAGTTCAAGTGTAAATTCATAACTTCATGGGGAAGAACATACACATTTTATGGTAACAACCAAATTGAAAATCAAAACCTAGCATCTTATGGTTCTAACAAGACACATAAAAAATTCGAATGAGGCATGATAAACATATTCAAGAGATTACAACATCAAGAATCAAGCTAAAGTTTACAGATGAAGTTCAACAGACCATTTTCACATATATGCATTCACCAAGGCAAACATGAACATGTTAAAGTAATGAATCAAACATTTTCAAGTATTTAAACATGTTAAAAAACATATATGAACCCCAGAAGATCAAACTCACAAGAGAAATCAAGTTATAAGTTGAAAAAGTTCATGAACCCCATGGAAAAATCCTAAAAACAACATGCTATACAAGTGGATAAAAGTATTTCTAGTACAACAATCCTTGAATTCTTTCCTCACTCATGAAAATAGACATGATAAGGAGTAGTTTAAAATATAATGTCATCAATAGCATAAAAAATGAGCAATTTATGATCATTGGAAAATAAGGCACAAAGTTGGTAAACTAGGCCTACACAAGGTAAGCCAAGTTAAGGCACATTTTCATGTTTCAACCTAAACTAACAACATTGAAAAGCTTGGATAAAAAGCATGAAAGCAAGAATAGCATGGATTCATCATCAAACATTGGTTCATACATGACCAAATCAACAATCCTAACATGTCTAGGCATTGCTTAAACAAAAAATGAATAGCATGGTTAAAAAGATGAAAGCATAGGCATACCTCTTGTGGCCTTTTGATGCAAGAGTGAGAAACAAGAATACCAGAGATCTAACAAGCTTCTTAGAGGTCTAAAAATTATCAAATAGTGATGTAAAAATAATCCAAACACGCTCCAAGTCTGGTTGGTCAGAAATGCCTTGAATGCTAAGCAAAACTTCCAAAAATCCAAAGATTCCAAAGAGGGAACTTGCTCAATGGTTGTTAGAGTGATTTATGTCTATGTTAAGGGTTTTAGAAGTTATAACACATCATCTATGGTGTGTTATAAGGGTTACTTGAGTTGGAAAATGATTGGAGATGGTTTTGGAAGAGTTTTGCAAAAACAGTATTTTGAACTAGTTTTGGAAACTTGGTGGATTTTGCAAGAACTTTGTGATAGAATGGGAGGGAGATTTCTAGTTGGTTTTTGTCAAAGAACTCGTGTGTTTGAGATGGTTTTTCAAGGTCCTATTTATAGCTAAGGAGCTTGAACAAGAGGCATGGTAGAAGTGAAGTTCTTGTCCATTTTGCCCTTTTTGAACAAAATTTTGTGAGTTTCAATGTGAATCTTTGATATCATCTAGTAACCACTCTATGATATGTTTGGTCATATCCTAGGGGTCATATTCAACATGTTTGATGGGATGGAAGAGTACTTTTACAACATAGTGGATGGTTCTACTCATGATAGCCACCAATGTTCTCTTTCCTTGTAAGTTGCACTTTATCTTGGATTTAAATAATATTTACATCACATCACGAGTTAAACTCATGGAAACTAGTGCTAACATGTTTGATGGGACGGAAGAGTACTTTTTTCAACATAGTGGGTGGTTCTACTCATGTTAGCCACCAATGTTCTCTCTCCTTGCAAGTTGCACTTTATCTTGGATTTAAATAATATTTACATCACAACACAAGCTAAACACATGGAAACTAGTGCTAATCCTCTCCATTAACTTTATAATCATCAAAATGAAAGCTTAATTCATGATTAGATGTTATATGATGTTAGAAACAAAGTTGGCCTCAATTTGGGGTCAAAACCCTTAAAGTCAATGGGTTGACGTTTTAGTCAGACGAACCGAAACGATCGAAAACGTTTGGATCAACTATTGATGTTCTGAGTTTCATGAGCCTTTGAAACTTCTTGAGTAGGCTTTAACAGGTCCTATGAGCTTTATGTACCATGATTCCATCATTGTAGACCTCTCTAGGTCAAAAGTCAAAGTTACAGTTGACTTTTTCATCAAGAAACCCTAATTAGGGTTCTTGCTCTGCACTGTCTCAATTCTCTTGGTGACCACCTCAAATTGAACTCATTCTTGATCAAATATGATGTAATTGATGATATAGAGACTTATAATATGGAGGATCAATCCAAAACCTTGAATGATCAATCCATAGAAACCCCGATTTCTGTCTGTATGAAAACCCTAATTCATCTGCATCTTGACAAAGACAAACTTGAACTCTGTTAAGGTTAGATAAACAATGTTGATGCTCCTAGAATGATGAGAGGATCTAGGGGTCAAAATTTGAGGTATAACAGATACCACTGTGGCTTACGTATCCATTTTTGCCCTGATCATTTGCATAGCTTCCAGGATCTGGCTAACATCGCCCTGAAGTCCCTCCAATTCATTGTCAATCTGATTGATTCTCTCTTATTGATCTGCCATTCTCTTTTGAGTATTGGCTTGGGTGTTATAGCGGTGGGGACTCAGTGTGATCTTCTTCTAGAGGTAAAGAACAACGGATAAGCTACGGAACCCATGCAACCCCATGCAAATGATATGCTATTTAAATGCAAATGTAAATGCAATACTACTCATTCAAGGAAAAGAAATAATCTTGTTTAAAAAAAAATTAGTAAATCAACACACGTAACAACGTGATTGACAACATAAAAGGAAAGCAGAATTTCATTGATAAAACAAAGTCTATTACAACAGATGGTTCTCGTAAACGAACGAGACCTTTCTTACAACATAATTTTCAAAAAGTAACGATTACATTCATAAGGTCTTAATATTACAATCTTAGAAAAAACAAGAATTCTGGAGGCATGATCATTCTAACAAGATGACCCCCCTTCTTCTTGAGGTCTAGCGTGGTCTTGACTCTGATGAATCAGCTCCCATATCTTGTCATTTTCTCGTTTTGCTTTAACTAAAGCAAACTTTAGTTCATCTCTAGGCATGAATATTTCTGGTTCCAGAGAGATTTCATAAGCATGACTATAGAACATTTTCAGAGCTATCTCTTTTGACCAAAGGAGATGAGCTCTTGTGACCAAGAAGCTCACGTTTTCTTCAGCAGTCATTCCTTGTAGATATGGATGATACCAGGCTAAACGCGCATGAGCTTCAAAGTTTTTGTCACTACCCTTTTCACAGAAACCAATCCTTAACAAGTCTTGATCTGGTTCTGGTCCTGTTTGGTACCCTAGCTAACGGCTAGCAAGGATCGGACTGTAACTGATGATTCCCTTTGTGCCTATAAGTGGTATGTTGGGAAAGTCTCCACAGCTGTGAATCATGGTGATTCCTCCATTCTTGATGTCATATCAGTTGACATCGTAATGGGAAAGTGATGCTAACTTTCTGATCCAAGTATCTTTGTTGTGGAGATTCTATAGAACATGAGTCTTGGGAAAGTGTGAAATAAACCACTTGCTGAGAAGTTCTGTGCAGAATGAGAGCAATCCCAAATCATACATTTTCCAATGGTGGATAACATAGTAGGTGTCATCCAGCAGTGTGGGAACGGGGTTTTTGATTATGAAGAGTCCGATGGCTTCTTCGCTGATAAACTCATCACAACTAGGGAAAAGGTATAACCCATAGATCAGGATAGCCAAGATTGCTTCGAAGATCCCTAAGTCCCTACTATCATAGTGGAATTCAGCCCTTTCCATGGATGGCCTTGCTTCCATTCCAGAGAATCCTTCTCTACTCACCAATCGAGCAGGCAACTCTATGGGCTCAAGACGTAGGGCTTTGGCAAGCTCCTTTCTTCTTGGTTTACCATAGGGACGAGTAAAGGTCAAGGGAATCTTCAAATAAGTAGAATAATCTTCCAAGTTTGGGAGTAGTTGGAAATTTGGGAAAGTAAAACAATGGTACACCGAGTCGTAGAACTCGACGAGTGCCAACAACATGTCTTCATTGACTCTTGTATCCACCAAAGGTAGCAGATCTCCATATTTGGCGATGAACATGGTGGGATTCCTAACGAGGCCCCTTAAGATCCTAAGATTGTCCAACCTTAGGCTCAAGAATGAAAATCTACTTCTGTGATCCATAACAATGTCTGCAAAAATAAGATTTTGAATTCCTTGAATGGTTAGTAAAAATGCAAGAATGCAATGCAAATGCAACTGGTTTTACGAAACTTAGAAGATTAATTAAGTCAAACCCTCATTTCATTAATTGTTGGGAAAAGTTACAACTTTAAAATGCATGACAAGAAGCCTAAGTTTACATAAAAAAAACTAGGTCCTATAGTGTAAGTTTCTGACAAGGACTTTAGTCGCGAGACCTCTTCAACTTCTTCAGTATTGTATTTTCCATTACCAACTTGTCTACTATGCTCTTCCAAGCTCCGGATGTAGGCGGGATGTTTCAGTACTCGTGAGTGCTTTGAGTAGGCTTGACACTAGAGAAAAATAAATTCTCTTTTGTCACATCACCGTCGATCACGCGCCATTCGAGCCAATTGATCAGTTCGTCTTTATCTTGCAATTATCTTATGAGTTTTGTTGTTCTGGAAAAACAGAGTATGATACTTCCCTTCCCAAGTATCTTTCTCAAGCTTTGTTCTTTCAATAACTTCTAAGTACTCTTCCATTTTCTCAATAGAGATGGCAGAAGATGATGACGCGATAACAATCTGCGAATTCTTCTCCGTGAGATATGGCATCTTCAGATCTCGGGCTTGAGATTGTACCCATAAAGTGAATGGTTCGAAGGCCACACAATTCTTCTTTCCCGAATCAGGTTTAGTCTTTTTCTGAATATTCTCCCAAGCATCGGTTGTGCTATTTCTCACACTCTCGGTCGCTTCGGTGTTGAGATAGAAGAATCCAGATAACAACAGATTTGTAGGCTTGTCCTTCATTGGAAACCCAAACTGACATCAGGCCAAAGTGGGGTTGTAGCTGATTCCTCCCCTTACTCCGATGAGTGATATATTTGGGAAAGTACCACACCGATTAAAGTAGAATCCTCTATCGTAGGCAGGATCATACCAATGAATGTCAACTTGCGTCAGATACATTATCCTTTGGGACCATCTCCATCCATTGGGATTTTCTTTTAAAGAGTCAATTCTTGGCAAATGGTTGACGAACCACTTGTGCAATAGAGGTGCACAACAAAAGATGGTTCCTTTTCCTTGAAGTGTTTGATGATGAATTGAATGGTAAGTGTCTCCTAACAAGATAGGCACTAGGTTGCCACTTAGGAATATGGTGATAGCAGATGAATTGACAAATTCTTCGACTTTTGGAAACAACACCAATCCATAGATTAATAGAGAAAGAACTTCTTCGAACGCATCCATAGTACCCTCTTTGGCAAGATAAGAAGCTTTCTTAACTAAGAAGTCAGAATGGAAACCCTTGACTCCGCTTTTGGTGGCACTGTTAGCCTTAATCTCCGATACTTTGAGATGAAGAGCATCTGTTATTTCCTTCAGCAAGGGTAAGCTTTCTAAACCACTGTAAATATTATGGTCCTTTATAGGAACTCCCATATAGTAAGCATATTCCTCCAAGGTTGGCATCAACTGATAGTTGGGGAAGGTAAAGCAGTGATAAATGGGTCATAGAATTAAACCAAAGTGTTGAGAACTCCTTCTTCCATCCCAGTCTTGACTATACTCATTATCTTCCCATATCTTTTCCCAAAGTCTTCTGATATCATAGTCACTAGTTTTCTTAACTTGGATGTATCAGGCTTCTTGAAACTGTATTTCTTAGGGTTTCTTGTCCCAATATCCATAATATCTAGGATTTCACACAAAGAAATCGACTGAGTTTTAAAAAACCAGTTGCAACATGATATGCTATGTATGACATGATGAGATGATGAACACATAACACATAGACAAGTATTCACAAATACAATGCGCATGCACACATAGGGCTTCCCTAAGTTCAAGGTCAAAGCATGGGGTTACAAGGTCTACCCATCCCCAAGGACTTGTATTATAGGTTAATTGTGCCTACCAAACGAGTTCTATCAAAGTTCCCAGAGTCATAGTAAATCCTTCGGATATTATCGGCCACCATGACTACTCACGCGGGTCAAAAATATTCTCGGGATAAACTCCTCTGAGTGTAGCATCACTTGACAACTATTTCGGGACTACTCCCTCATAGTTTCCGCACTACGTCCTAAAAAGGCTTAGTGGGGTAATAGTGTTACTAAAGGTCCTCAGTTTCATGGACTCTCAGGTTGAAACAATTAATGAAATGTATGACTACTCATACATCATCAATCATCTCAAGGAGGTCTCAACTGAGCATGATTACATCATATGTCAAACTTATTAGGACTACTCCCAACAATCAACTATTGATCATATCACATCCTATCATATGTGTCACTGAAGTCCGGGTTAGGACTTACCTCACCACTCATGATACCCAATGTTTACAGCAATACAATACAAATATATTCACAAATATATATGTAAGCAAGTATTCATACAATCACACAAAATAGGCAAAACCCTCAAGTTTTAAGCTTTTCCCCAGTGAAGTCGCCATTTCTGTTGCGGTGAGAATCAAATGTCAAGCTATTGGTTAACTTGAATCTTAATTCATTAAATTCACAACAAGACATTGATTTATCCAAAGGGAAGGTTAAAGAAAGAAAGACCTTTTGCGCGATGTAGCAACAACGCTAAGAGATTTGAGGATCAGGGGTTGGTTATGCATAGGGTAGGTATTTCACATCCTAAACATTTGTAGTACTCTACAGGGACCTTTTGTGTGTGTGTGTATGATAAACTTGCTAATGGTTATGCTATGGTTTGAAATTAGGGTTTGGGTAAAGTTATGAGATAAAGATCTAAGGATAGCTTCTACGTTTGCTCACGAAGATATTGCAACTAAATATGTAGTGATGATAATCAAACAAGCAAGAATACAAAAAATGTTACAACAGTTCAAGCATGAATTCATGATTTCATGGGGAGAAGTAAACAAGTTTCATGGTAAAAACCAAGTCAACAATAAAAACCTAGCATGTTATGGTTCTAACAAGACACATAAACAAGTAGAATGAAGCATGATAAACATATTCAAGAGGTCACATCATCAAGAATCATGTCAAAGTTCACAGATGAAATTCAAAGTATACCACGCATATTCAAGCATTCACAAAGGCAAGCAAAAAACCATAAACATGTTATGGTTCTAACAAGACACATAAACAAGTAAAATTAGGTGTAATGGGCATATTCAAGAGGTTACAACATAAAGAATCATGGCAAAGTTCACAGATGAAATTCAACATGCCACTTTCATATATATACATTCATAAAAGCAAGTATGAACATGGTAAGGCAATGAATCAAACATCTTTGAGCATTTAAACATTTTAACAAACATATATGAATTATACAAGGTCAATATCACAAGAAAAATCAAGTTACAAGTTGAAAAAGTTCAAGAACATCATGGAAAAAAACCCTAAAAACACATGTTATTCAAGTAGATCAAAGTCTTTCTAGGATAACAATCCTTGAATTCTTTCTTCACTTAATTAAAATAGACATGATAAGGATTAGTTTTAAAAAATAATGGCATCAAAAGTACAAAAAATGAGCAAGTTATAATCATGGAAAGTTGGTGTACTAATGGGGGCAAAATCTAAGGCAAGGCAAGGTCACAACCTAAGGCCAATTTGTAAGAAGATTGGAAATCCATCAAATATTAACCAAATGAGGTGAAACAAAAGTGAAATCGTGTATTTTTGAACAAGAAATTCAATGGTACCATTTGTTTTTCCATACCATACACTCACAAAAAAAATCGATAGCATCAAGATTTATGAATCTTTGGTTACAACCAAATGCAAGAACATATGGACAGTCATGTGTAGTGGTGTGCTTTGTGAAGCAAGTGTACAAACATCACATATACATCATATATAGATGTTACCATAAAAGAAATCAAGAATTGCACACATGGTTTGACAGATTAGATGCATCATGCAAAAAATGACTAGGTTGGACCTAGTTTGTGACCTGGTTTTTTGACAGTCCAAAAGTTACACATTTTGCTGCAAGAAATGGTTCATACATGACACATAACATACATAAAACATTTTCAAACAATGTACAACACAAGATCATAGCTATAAGTCATAGTAGCATGTGAAATGCAAGTGGAAAGTTCACATTTATGAGTTTTAGGCTTACCTCTTGAAGCAAGCCTGGGCAATAAGAAAACCAGAGATCTTGAGATCTCTTCCAAGGTCTGAAAATGCTCCAAGGATGATGAATATGTGCTCTAAGTAACCCTTAAGCCAGTTGGTGGGCAGAATGCCTTGTATGAGAAGAAAAACTTCCAAAATCCAAATATTTCCGAAGCCAACTCACTCAATCCTTGTTACAGAAGTGTGGAACCATCATGGGAATTTTATATATGTTATTTATGAAGTGTTAGAGGTGTTATAGAGTGTGGAAGTGCAAGGGATCAATGGCTTCTCTCTAAAGTGTAAAAAAGTCAACAAAAGAGGTGTCAACCATTAAATTTTTGATTGGATGCATTTTTGCCCAAGGTGAGGGGTTGGACAGCTCTAGTGCATCATTTGTGATGTGTTTGGAATATGGTTTGAGTTGGAAAGTGTTTGGAAAAGGTTTTAGAAGTGAAAATGCAAGGCAAATTTTGTGAAGTTTGGGAAACTTGGCACAATTTTGCAAAGACTTGAGATTGAGTGGGAGGAATAGTTTCAACTGGTTCTTAGCATTTAAATGGTGTATTTATAATTTAAGAGGTTATTTATATTTATAGACAAAGGCCTTGGATAAAGGTATGGGCAAAAGTGAAGCAAATTGCCAAGTCTAGCCTTCCATCATGAAAACCTGAGTTTTTCAATGCAATCTCCATTTATGACCTCAAGCCACTCTACCAAGAGCTTATCCATTCCCTATAGGTTATGTTAATCATGCTTGAGAGGCTAGGAGGTGACTGGTTTCAGCCAAGTTGATGATGTGAAGAGGGGTAGCCACCATTTTTCTCTTTTTACACTATTCATGCTTGCAACTTACATTAAAAAGTTATTTCTTTCATTTCTTATGCCAATTTGTGGGAGTTTATGTTAAACATGTTTATTAACAATTTAAACATCATAAGTGAGGCTTAGTCTTTGATTAGAGTTGATTTGGGAAGCTTTGGAATCAAAACACTCATGCTGAACTAGTTATGCAAAAGTGAGTTTTTGCCAACTTGTGGACCTTGGTTCTCTCTAACCATGAAGAGTTATGGAACACACTTGTACTTTTTAGAAAGCCCCAATTATTTACTACAATATTGATGTTTGAGGTAGAAACCCATTCCACTTGAAACTGGGTCAAAAACCCTTGTGAAAATGTTGAAAACTTGACTTATAAGTCAAGAATTCTTGAAATTTCCAAGTGTATTTTCCCCCTCTTGCCTTGTTTTTACTCATAACTCAAAATCGATGCATTTCTTGCTCATGAGTGCATATATCACTTTTTAAGAACGTATTGAGACCTTTCAAACAAGCTTTGAACCACTCCATTTGGATGTGTGGTTACAGAGTTATGACCTGACCCTTTTCAAAACCCTAATTTCCAGACTTTTCGATTACTTCTCAATTCTTGATCAATTGGTCACCAAACTTCATGATGAGATATTAAATTATGTTGGGAACATAGTTGGCTTCAATTTTTGGGTTAAAACCTTGTTGGTCAATGGGTTGAATTTTTAGTTAGACGAACCGAACAATCGAAAACCTCTGAACCGACTGCTGTTGTCCTGGGTTCTCTGAGGCCTTGAAACTTCTTGGGTAGAATTCCTTGGTTCATGTGAGCCTCATGGACCATTATTCAAGATTTGGAACACCCTTTAGATTAAAATTCAAACTACAGTTGACTTTTCCCAATCAGAAACCCTAATTAGGGTTCTTGTACTACACTGTTCTTCTTTCTTGGGTGACAAACTCAAATCGGATTCATTCTTGATCCAATGTGATATCTATGATGACATGAAAACTTGATATATGAGGATCAATCCAAAACTTTGACTGATCAATCTCTTGAAACCCTGATTTCGGAGTGGAAGAAACCCTAGTTCATCTGCATCTTGACAAAGATCAAACTTGAAATAGGTTATGGTTAGATAATCAATGTTGATGCTCCTAGAATGATGATCTTATCTAAGGGTCAAAATTTGGGGTATAACAGTCACGAGCTGAGAATCAGTGCAAATGATGACTTCTTTAGTTCCCAGGTCTTCGGCGTGGTGCAGGTCTGCAAGGAAGGCTTCATATTTGGCATGGTTGTTAGAACTAGGGAAGGAAAACGTGAGTGAAATTTCAATGATGATTCCTTTCTCGTTTTCCAAGATGACACCCGCCCCGCTCCCTGTTGAGCTAGATGCTCCGTCGACGAAGATAATCCATCTGCAGGCGACACTGGTAGGGTAGTCGGGCAATGTCATTTCTGCGACGAAATTGGCCAGTGCTTGTGCCTTGAGGGCCTTTCTTCTTTCATACTGGATGTAGAATTACGGTAGCTCTAGCGACCATTTGAGTATCCTGTCGACCATATCTGGACGGCCCAACAATTTCTTTACGGGTTGGCCCGTGCGCACCATAATTTATTTGGGCCAAAAAGTAGTGCCTCAGTCTTCTTACGGAGTTGATAAGGGCTAGGGCCACCTTCTCTATTTGTTGGCACCTTAGCTCTAGCCCTTGGAATGCCTTTCTCGTGAAGTAGATGGGCTTATTCCTGTATGGTGTTTCACGAATGAGGGCAGTGCTAACAACCTCGATTGCGACAGCGAGGTAGATAAATAGTTTCCCCGTTATCTGGCCAGGAGAGGACTGGTGGTTCCGAAAGAGCTTGTTTCAAGTGGAGGAGGGCTTTGTCGCATTCCTCCGTCTATTCGAACGCGGCTTCCTTGCGGAGGAGTTTGAAAAATAGGAGGGCATGTTGGGCAGACTTGGCCACGAATCAGAACAGGGATCCGAGCATCCCGTTTAGGGATTGGATGAAATTTTTTGAGTTCGGTGTGGGAAACTCGGAGAAGGATCTGCACTTGTCGAGGTTAGCTTCAATTCCTCGTTCTATTAGATAGAATTGAGGAACTTTTCTGCTCGTACCCCGATGCACACTTCTCTGGATTAAAGTGCATCCTGTACTTCCTAGCCTGCTCGAAGACCTTCCTCAAGTGCGATGAGTGATCGGATTCCTCGTCGGACTTCATGATCATGTCGTCCATATAAACTTTGAGTATGTCCACAATTTCTCCTTGGAAGACTTTGTTCATCATCCTTTGGTAGGTAGCGCCAGCATTTTTCAAGCCGAAGGGCATTACGTTGTAGTAGTAGTTGCCCAATTCGGTCATGAAGGCCGTGTACCTTTTATTGCTTTTTGCCATGGGTATTTGGTTATAGCCCGAATATGCGTTCATGAAAGATAACAATTTAAAACCGACAGAATTATCGACTAGTTTATCTATGTTGGAGAGGGGATATGCGTCTTTAGGGCAAGCCCTATTAAGATCAGTATAGTCAATGCACATTCACCATTTTCTATTATTCTTTTTCACGAGTACAACATTGGAAATCTAAGTGGTGTACTTGACTTCCGAGATAAAGTTTGCCTCTAGGAGGTCTTTTACAGCCTATTCGGCAGCCTCTGTCTTCTTTGGAGACGGTCATCGTCTACATTGAGCTACATCCCAAACGGCAGGATCGATAGTGAGGTGGTGACAGGCCACATCAGGGTCTAGCCCAGGTATCTCCGCAGCGCTTCATGTGAACAGATCTCTGTTCTCTCAGAGGCAATCTCTCAGTTGTTTCCTCGCAAGTTCAGGGAGTCCGATCCCAATCTTCACTCCCCACTAGGGGTCGTCTCTGAGTAAAATAAGTTCGAACTCTCCATCTGGAATTGGGCACATTTGATGGAAAGTTTTGCTGCTAATGGTAGACATGGATGGGCTGCTCGAAGATGGCTGGATCTCTTTCCCCTTCGCCTTCTGGATCTTCTGGTTGTCTTTAAAGAAATGACTATCAAGGTCGATGGAGTCGACACGGGGCAGCGACTTTGTCTCTTCGGTGCTGTTGGGAAGAGAAGACTTGTTGGGAGTCTTTGGCCTAACGGTGATGGTGTTCATCCCCTTGGAGGCTGCCTCAAAACATATCCTCGTGGATTTAATGTCTCCGTGCAGAGTTGCCACCAGACCCGTCGAAGTATAATATTTCATTTTCAAGTGCACTGTTGAAGTCACGGCCACCAATTCGGGTAGAGTTGGCCGCCCAAAGATGCACTAGTATAGTGATGGGCAATCGATGACTAGAAACTGGACCTTGATTGACCTGGTTGTTTCAGCGAACCTAAAAGTTATGATCAGTTCTATGTAACCGTAGGGCTTCATCACCAACCTATTGAAACCCTGCATATCGGAGCCCACGTAGGGAGTTAGATATGATTCGTCCAGCTAGAGGATAGAGAACAGTTGGGATTACATAATATCAACTGAGCTGCCTTGGTCGACGAGGATTCATCGGACGTAAAAATTTTCCATCTAGGCTCTCACGAGTAGAGGGATGCTGGCGTTGGGGGCTCCACTGAGGAGTTCTTCGCGGTAAAAGCAGATGGGAACAAAATCTCCCTGGACCCTGTCGAGGGTGGAGTTCCGGTTCGAACTGTTGCTGATAAGGTGCTCAAATTTTCTTTTGACAGACCCTACTGTGACTTTGTTGAAGCCCCTTCCGGAGATGACTATGGCGGAAGGGAAAGTATCTTATGTGCTATGCGCGACAAAATATGGAGGGGCGCTGAGCCCCTCGGGATGTAGAAATCTTCAAGCTGCGAGATGCTCATAGCAACCTGAAGGCTGGTTTCTTCGGAGGAAGGTACCTCTTCCCCGACCTTCTTAGACTCCTGTGCGTCCTGTCGAGGAACATCCTTTTATTTTGCGAACTACTTCAAATGTCCATCCCTGATGAGTATCTTTATGGAATCCTTCAAGTGGATGCAGTCATCGGTCATATGGTCGTGGCTCTTGTGGAACCGACAATATTTTGACTTGTCAGTGTTTGATTTGAATGGTATATGCTTCGGGAACCAGACTCCCACTTGCCATAATTCTGAGTTGGCACATTCAAGAAAGGATATTTCCCCGAGATACTGTTAGGGGAGTATACTCGTGGAACTGGCCGGAGGGCCCTTTGTGGTCTCGGAGCTCTCGGGGATGGTTTTCGCGTCTTCTATCTCCTCGGTGGGATGTCGAGGGCTCGTCAGACCTAGAGGATCGGGCATTCTCTAAATGCCTCAAATCTTGGGCAGAACTGATGGCCTTCTTCTCTTTGTATTGGATGTACGCTTCTGCTTTAAGGAGGAAGGCGTCCAGGGTTGTTGGAGGATGAATGCCTACAACTTTAGAAAATTTTGTGCAGGGCCAGAGCCCGCGCTCGAGCATAAATTTTTTCATGTCATCAATCGTGTAGACCTGGACAACTTCCTTATTGAATTTTTTGATGTAGGCTTGCAGGGGTTCATCCCTCCCTTGAATGATGGCCTCAAGGGAAGCTTCGGTCTTCGAGTGTCGGCGAGAGGCCGTGAACTGTCTGGAGAACATTCTCCCCAGTTGCCTCCATGAGGTGATGGAATCATCGAGGAGTCTTTTGTACCAGGTTATTGCCTATTTGCTGAGTGTGGTCAGGAACAACCTATATTTGATGGCGGCCCGAACGCCATAGTAATCGAGTAGCGCATTGATATTTTCGATGTGCTCGTCGGGACCCATAGCACCGTTGTATGTGCCTAGAGAAAGGGGTTTCTCCAGTCCCTTTGGCAGGCGAATGTCCATAATCTCCTGGGACAATAGGCTGCGAGGCTCGTCGTCACTGTTGCTGCTGGACCAAGATGGGGAGCGGGTGTCTCTTC
This sequence comes from Lathyrus sativus, assembly GCA_963859935.3. Classification (NCBI taxonomy): domain Eukaryota; kingdom Viridiplantae; phylum Streptophyta; class Magnoliopsida; order Fabales; family Fabaceae; genus Lathyrus; species Lathyrus sativus. Next base: position 458,634,799 of record OZ012735.1, on the reverse strand, counting down.
TGTAGGTAGGATGGCGATCTCGACAGAGAGATGGGGATCGTGCTCGACCCTTGGATCTGGGGAGAGGCGAATGCCGGGACACTGCTCGGCGATCTCTTTTGGTCCTCTTGGGTTGCGGGGAATGCTAGTTCCGAAAAGAGATATGGTCGCGCTTTTTGACAGTCTGAGTCTCTAGCTCTAGAGGTGTCCGACGATTTCTTTTGCACGGGGAAGGAGGACTCAGTCGTCTTTGACGTTCTTTCCTCGGTAGAGGGGATCTTAGACAATTGGACTTTTCTAAGGCCCTAATCATCGTGCTCTGATTGAGGATTAGGAAGTTAGTCTTGTTGAGAACCTCGAGGAGGACAGCCATGGTCGGGTCGGCGCTGGGAGGAACTAGAACTGGCAGGTGCTCCGGGAAAAATGGGACCTCGTTGTGATCTGCGTGAATGACGGATAAAAAAGCGATGGCTCCACCCCTTTGTCGGAGCACGTCACCCCTAAGAGAGGTGGTTGCTTCGTTAGTATCAGTCTTGCTGATAGGGGGAAAGCATAGTTGCGAGCATCATGAGTGTTGTCACGGCTGGCCATGATCGGAATTTGGAAGAACTATTTTGGTCTCAAATCTACGCGGAGAGAAAAGACGGGGATAACAAGTTTTGCACAGATGACACCACTGATCTTGACGGCTGATCAAAACCTGAAGTGTGCTAGAGACAATTTTCTGTGATACTGAGTGTGAGAGAGGAGGGGGTGTACCTGCAAGGCACTCTGATGCTAAAGTAAGAATTGGGAGAAATAAATTAAGTACAGAATATGTGTATATCAGGGTGAATCCAGGATCCTCATATGCAGAAAGGTAAGTGCAGTAGCCAGTTCAATTGACTCATATGCATAGAAGAACCAACAACGTCATTAATTCTTGTGCAAAACTTATTTATCCTTTTTTTAGGATCCATCTAAGTTTCATACTTGTGTCCATGAATGTGTCTTATTCAATGAGTTCATTAAACCTTATTTAGAGCGCACCGATTTTGGCCATGTTAGCAAAATCATATCCTACTCTATTGATGCTAAATTTGTACTCGCTCTACAAGAAAGATGGAGACCCAAAACACAAACTTTCTTCCTTCCAACTGGTGAATCTACTGTAACATTAGAGGACGTGTACATGTTACTGAGTCTACCTATTGATGGTAAGGCGGTCAGTGGAAAAACCAACTTTGATAATTTAATATGCGAGGAACTTTTGGGTGCCAACTTATTAGATGATAACCTGAAGGGCCAAGGTATTTTACTTACGCGCCTTAAAAATTAGCACACCAATATAACATTAGATGAAAAAATCTACCGAAGAATAAATAAAAATTAAAACTAGAGGGTACAGTTAGTAATGTACATATTATGTATTTACACTTATTAAAAAACATTGATAAAATAGTTGTACATCCCATAATTATAGGACCGTTGTCACTACCCAATTTTTGATATGGCTGGTATATAACCCGGGAAAGATAGAAAGACGAGGGGTATTACGAGGTTTGATAATGTGTATAGCCCGAGATTTCCTAGGAAACCGTCATGCTTAATTGATCGGGCCAGGAAGGAGTAATCAAAGGACGAAAACAATTATATAATGATTGTGATACCCCAATTTTGATCCTGAATCGCCGAATGACTACATTTATCATGACATTTACATCACCGTATAGTATAACATGCATTTCATCTCACATAGTGCCTAAAATGTCAACCGAGATAAATTTTTGGATTTACAGACAGACAGGTCAAGCTAAATCTCAACTGTGCATAAAATTAGTGGATGGAAAATTTTAAAGTCGAGCTTGCAGATGTCATTAATATTAATCTATGTTTCACGTAGTTTAACTTGGTGTGATCATTTTATTTTTTTGGACGATTTTTTCAATCGCATTTTGATCAGTCTGAGCCTTTTTACTGGTCAAATTTTATTTATAAATTTGATCAAACGCTGTATTTTTCCAATAGGTCTATTTTGCGTTGATCATTTTGGTGCGCTCGGTTTAATTTTTTGAGCAGTTTTATGCCTGAATTTTATTCATTTTGAGTCTTTTTATTTTTTTTTGTCAACATATTTATAATAAATGAAGAGAAATAAGTCAATAGTCAAGCTGCTTCTTATTTATTTCTATTAAAAAACTAGTAGCAGACATGTGCGTTCGCACGAGTAACTTCATTTGCAAGTTTAAATATTTTGTTTGAAAAGTAATGATAATATTGGTAGTAATGCGAAATTTTAAATAAATCGTTTACTAAATAGTCTAAAAAACAATTTTATACTCAAATTCATTGTTACATAGAAAAGGCATGTAAATAACTAATGAAGAGATAGTTTTCAATGTCAAATATGTGGGATTAAAATGGCTCCAGCAGTATAGGAAATAGTTCCCTGAAATATGCCCAAGAAATTGGTAAGTAAGTGATATAACAGAATTAAAAAAACTCTCTAAATCACACATTTTAAAAAGTTAAATATGTATAATACATTGTAATTATGATTGTCAGAATTATAAATGTTATAGTCATATAGCAATTCAAATTATATTATATAATAGATTCATTTGTTAAACAAAGTCAACAACATGTGATTTCTTATGTAAGATGGTCTACTATATAAATGGATTTAATGGAAGTGAGCATTATAAAAATACCTTTAAAGCTTCCATATATAACACAAGTTCTTGTTATGGTCAAAAAAAAGCATCCCATTAAGCATCTCTTAAAGTGTTGTTGCAAAAAATGGAGTTATGTAAGGCTATGGAATATTTTTTTGGCTGATAATACTATATCGAAAAACAATAGAATGACCAAAAATAGGATAAAGAATACCTAGACCACGTTGTGAAAAACTTCTTTAAAGACCACATTAGTTGCTTGATTTAATGGATTCTTATCTTTGTTATGAATTAAGATTTTCAAGCCAACTTTACTTTTGACTCTTGACATAGCAACATATAGTTGTCCGTGACTGATTATGTCTTTTGGTAAATATAGTCCAACATAGTCTAATGATTGTCCTTGATATTTTTTTATTGTCATTGCAAATGAGATAATGATCGGGAACTGCCTTCGAATAAGTTTGAATGGCCAGGCCAGGGAGATTGTGAAGAAGACAAAAACATTTAGGGGATGTAAACATTGTTTCCAACATGTGTACCTGAAATAATCTTAACTTCAATGACATGATTTTCTAGCCTTTTTACCGTCAATCTTTGGCCATTGCAATGTCCTTCATATTGATCCAAATTTCATATCAATATGACAATGTTCCAATCTATAATTGCATTGAATGGTTTGGCAATCCTGAAGTTTTTAAATAGCTTAAGAATTCTGGTGACAAATGTTCGAAAGCATCATTGTCATTAGCTTCAGATCTGTCAATGGAATCACTACTCAAAAGCTCTTTTGCATCACCTAAACGAAAGAATAAATGGAAATGAGAATAACATAATCAGAATTTGTGATGTGCAAGAATTTTTAGTACAAAATAAATAATATTACATGGTATGAGATTTGTAATATAATCATTTATTTCATCCATTATCTCAATAGTTGATGCTAAAATAGCTTTACTCTGAAGGAAATTAGAATATGTGTAATTTTCCATGAGATTTGGATAAGTGCTTGTAACAATCTTATCAATTGGATCCACATAATTGGTTTGAAGTAAACCAGGTGGAATTGTAATTTAAGCATAACCATAATTTGGTTCACAGATTTTTCCATCTCACACTTGTAAAATTCATTTAGAGAATTTCTCAATCTCTCGTGCATTGTTTGAATTAGACCCAACTGCCAAACACATTTTTTTGTAAGTGTTAAAACTTTGCAATGTTCCCAAATATATGATGCATTGATTGTTGAGTGCATTATACCAGACCTAGTTCCTCTGGGTATAACAGGTAGAATTTGTCTAAAATCACCACCAAAGACAACTACCTTCTCTCCAAATATCTATTCACATGGGTCCTTCCCATTACCCATGATATCTTTCAAGGACTTGTCTAGAGCTTCAAAACAAAATTTATTTTCCATTGGAGCCTCATCCATATTATCAGTTTTTTGACTTGTAACAGTCCAACAACGCCAGTTTTTTTCTTCAATGTTACAAATAGATGATTCCAAACATGGAACCAAAATTTTGAATCTTGAATGCATCGTTTTTCCTCCTGGTAATAGTAAATATACGATTCCACTTGAAGCCACATTTAAAACAATATTACACTTTGAACGTAAAGTTGCTGAAATTGTGTTCCACATGAAAGTTTTCCCAGTTCCATCATAACCATATAAAAAAAATACACCTCACTTTTCTTCCGTTACAACATGCATAATTTTATAAAAAATTTGGAGTTGTTCATCTACGTGTAAAAAAGTTTGAGTTAGTAAAAAAAATACAATATAGGATAATGAAAACAACAGCAGAATAAATGTGATTGATATAATTAGTCCACATATTTAATTGAAAACTTATAAATATTTGGGTCATAGTTAAGTTTGTTAAACTGTTTTTAAAATGTATAATAAAATTTAATGAGGTGTATCCAAAAATATTTGTTCTGCAATGTGTGGGAATTGTAATGGAATAAATGACATTGAAATAAATTTAGTATTTGGGTCGTTTCTCGTTTGTTATGGTGACAATCGGATGTTAAGCTATTGATTAACTTGAATCTTAATTCATTGAAATTCACCATCGAGCTTTGATTTATTCAAAGGAAAGGTTAAAGAAAGAAAAACCTTTTGCGCGATGTAACAACAACGCCAGAGTTTTGGGGATCAGGGGTTGTTTATTCCTAGGGTAGGTGTTTCACATCCTAAACATTTGTAGTACTCTACATGAATCTTTTGTGTGTATGTATGTTAAGTTATCTAAGTTGTTTGCTAGGGTTATTGAACCAAGGTTAGGGTAAAGTTGAGGTAAAGACCTAAGGGTAGTTCTAAGTTTGCTCGCAAGGATATGGCATCTTATGTCTATGTATCCTATCTAGGATGGAATCAGAGCATCCGTAGTTCACCTCACTAAGGCTGAGGAATACTTGAATCTAATCAAGACCCCAAATAGGAACAAACATAATAATGTTTGTATAGAGTTTAACAAAACTCTTTAGATCTAAGTCTAACACTCAAGGGAATTTGACTTTGACAAAAGCCATGAGGGGAGTAAGTAATCATAACAATGACCCTTACATAGAGTTAACAAACTCTATCCTAAAGTTCTAATTAAAGGATACTCTTAACAAGGGGCAGGTCTTTAGACTTAAAGCAAATAATAGTGGATATAGGTTCTAACTTAACTAAGTTAAAGGACCTAATGACTTAACCAAGTCAATGGGAGGGTAATGAGCTATCTATGACTGTGAAGTCAATAGAGAGACTTTCCTTTGGAATAAGGGATAACAAGGCAATTGGATGAGAACTAACAAGTTCCATCACTTGGGGAGAACTTAATAAAATTAAAGCATACATAAGCATTAATTCAAATATGATAAAGACATAGAAGTCATGGTGAAAACCAAGAAAGATTAAGGCAAGCATGTAACAACATGAAACAAGAATGATAACAAAATAGCTTGATGGGAACTAACAAGTTCCATCCCATATGAATCAATATTGAAAAAGATAAATAGAAATAAGATATGATTAACTTGAAATACAGCAAGCATGGTAACAACCAAAAGTTTTCATTTAAAATAACAATGTTCAAAGATCATGAAGGTAACAAACCAACAAGAGCAAACATGAAACATGTGTAACAACAACAAATTCATCAATGATAAACAAACAAAACTCATGCATACAAGTTACAAATTGAGTCAAACATGGTATGTGAATCAAACCAAGAAAAATGTGACAACATTCAATCATTTTTAAGGTGTATTGATGACAATCAATCATGGATAAGCAAGAAGAGTGACAACAGTTCAAGCATGGGTTCAAACATCACCTAAGGGAAGGTAAACAAGATTCATAGTATCTTTCAAAGCAAGACTCAATCTTAAACATTTTATAGTTCTAACAAGACACATAAACAAATAAGGTAAGGTAGGGGTGTTGAGGATCATGTTCATGAGGTTACAACATCAAGGAACACACAAAGATTCATAGAGAAGTTCCAAGTCATACATTCACATTCATGCATTTACAAAGGCAAGGATCAAAACCCTAAACATGTTATGGTTCTAAAACAAAATATAAAAAAGTAATATTAGGTTAAGGTATCATGTTCAAGAGGTTAAAATATCAAGAGGCATGTCACAAAGTAACAAAAATTTTCAAGGCACACATTCACATTCATACATTTACAAAGGCAAAAATGAGCATGGTAAGGAAAATAACCAAATTTTTTCAAACATATAAACATGTTAAACATCCAAAATCGATTCATACAAGATCAATCATGCAAGAAAAATCAAGTACTATGTCAAAGAAATTCATGAAAACAAGTAAAAACCCTAAAAAATGTTATGTCTTTCAAGTGAACCAAAGTGTTTCAAAAAAAATAATTCTTGAAATCTTTCTTCACACATTGAAACTACAAATATCAAGGAGCATGTTTAAAAAAGAATGACATAAAAATGATAAAAATCAAAGAATTTATGCACTTTGGAAAATTGGGTGTCAAAATAGCCAAGGAAAGGCAAAAACTTGGGCAACTTGGACCTAGTCTAGGCAGATTTGCAAAAGCAATCATAACTTGCTCAAAACTCAACCAAATTGAGTGAAATAAAAAAGGAAATTGTGTATTTTTTGACAAGGAACTCAATGGTGGTGTTAGTTTTCACAGATCATGCATCATATGGAAAATTCGATAGCAACATCAAAAATGACATGTTATGTGCAAGAACATGTTGACAGTCAAATGTGCATGGTTTCAGGAGCAAACAAGTCATCAAACACACCATATAGAATATATAAATAATGTTTACAAATATCACACATCAAAAGAGGCGTTTAAACAACAGATATCACATAAAGTGTCCTAAATGCCAAGTTTGAGCAAGAACATTATGACAGACAGAAATGCAACATTTCAATAACAATTAAGTGATTTAAAACAACACATATAACATGTAAATGATGTTTACAAACATCTAGCACCTATGCCTAAACAGAAATACAATGTTGTGAAACCAATGAGGCAGTCACAACCATACAAGTTTAAGAGCAAACCAAAGTTTAAACATGACCTATAATAGGTATCAAACATGTCCATACTAAATGCACATCAAAAACTTGCATGATTCTGAAAGTAACTAGTTATGAGTACTTATCTCTTGTAGCCTCCTTAATCAAATGCACAAAGAAAGAATTTGAGTTGAGAAGTGATGATTCAAACATCCTCAAGATGCTCCAAATAAGTTATTCAAGTTGTCCAAACTCCCTACAAGTGGCTGCTTTGACAGAATGGTGGTTTTTGCTAGGAATGATCAAGAACTTCCAAAGGCAAAACTATAAGATGGTGTTACAGAAGTGTGGTAATGATTTGGATAGCACAAACAACTTATATGTAAGGTATTTGAAGGGTTAGAGTAGTTGGAAATGAAGTGGACAGAGTTGTCGCTTCAAGGATGCAGAAAGTCAAATTGTCTTGGATTGATAGTTGACTTTTTGAATGAGGTGTTTTCTGATGAAGGTAAGTGTTTGAATATCTTTAATACTTCATTTGTGATGCTTTTGAAGTTTTGGTGGAAGTGTTTGATGGCTGGAAAAGGTTTGGACAAAGTTTTTGCAAAGGCAGTTTTTGTGCTTCAAGAGAACAAGTTCACAATTTGCAAGACGGTTATGATCAGAGGAATGGCAGAGATTTTTCCTAGCTTAATATGGTCTATTTTGGAAGTGTGGAGAGTGTTCTATTTATAGGCAACAAGTGGTATGGGCAGTTTAGATCATTTTGTAAAGTTTTGCTTTTTTGGAGGGAAAAGTCAGCAAATCCCACTTGTGATCTTGTTTCTGAATAAGAACGAGTTTCCAATGCATTTCATCATCACTAACAACCTGTAAAAAGCTTGCATGAAGTGAAAGGAGCCTTGCATATGAGGCAAGAGCTGAGTTGCAGCAGGTTTGGCATAAAGTTTATCTTTCATGGCTACATGGTTGTACTTTCTTTGAATAAACAATTCAATCAACCAAAATTATGGTTTTGCTTATGGTAACTTCTTATACTATCATCAACTAAACCTCTAAAAATCATAACATGAGCTAACTAAGTGGTTAGGAGGAATTTGGCTGGTTTATGCATCCATTGGCAAGAGTTGTACTTGATTTTGTGACATGATAAACCTTCAACTTGCCTTCTTTGATTCTCCCTAACCATAAAGACTGATAAATTTACCTTGTACTTTTTAAAAGCCCCAAATATGATCTACAACTTCATGTTTGGCCAAAGTTCAAATTCCAAATGTAACTATGTTAAAAATCCTCTTGAAGTTGGTTGTAAGTTTGACTAACAAGTCAAGAAACATGAACATTTTTCCAAGTGTTGAAATTCTTCATAACTTGATAAGCTCATAATTAGTAATATATGCATTTTTGGACCTCAACACTAGGATAATTTTGTAAGGCTCCTCAAGAGATTTCCAACAAGCTTTGAACCACTCCATTTGGATGTGTGATTAGGAAGTTATGTTCATTTCAAGTAGGCATAAAATTATGGTTTTTCATGAACCCTAGTTTCTTGATTTGCAAGTTATCCATCAATTCTTGATTAAATCTTCACCAAACTCACTATTTAGGCATAATGATGTTGGAAAACTTTCTTGCTTCAATTTGGGGTCAAAACCCTAAAAGTCAAAGAGTTGACTTTCTAGATAGACGAACTGAACAGATGAAATCTTCAGGATCGATCCTCAGTGTTTTGGGTTCTTTGAGCCTTTCAACTTCTTGAGGAGAATTTAATAAGTCATACGAGTACCGCGAACCATGATTCAAGCCTTGAAAAACCATCTAAGCCAAAAGTCAAACTTCAGTTGACTTTCTCCACTAGAAACCCTGATTTAGGGTTTTGCACTGCACTACCCCTATTCTTTTGGTAACAACCTCAAATAGCACTTTCTCATGGCAAGATATGATCCTCTTGATGATATGAAGACTTAATTTGTATAAGATCAATCCAACACCTTGATTCATCAGTCCACATGATCCTTAATTTTGACAGTGTGAAACCTTAATTCATCTGCATCTTGACAAAGATCAACTTGGAAAAGGTTAAGTTAGATAACATATGTTGGATGCACCTAGAATGATAATGGGATCTAGGGGTCAACATTTGGGGTATGACAGTTGACCCTATTTAAATATCTTTATCAGATGGGAATGAGAGATAACGATATCCATAGAATCATGGTGAAAGGTATTTAAATATAGCAAACCAAAATTTTTTCTCTTAGATTCGATGGTATGCAAAAGAAAAAATGTTGATCATGCAATGAGTTCTAAGAATGATGCTTTATGATGCTTGAGTGCAAGAAAATGCTGACACAAGAGCAAAAGAGAAAAGAGGAAGAAACAAAACAACAAGTAAAAACTCACTAGGAACACCGACATACTAGAGAGAGATCTAAAGCATACCAACCAATAGTTTAGACATGACTAATGATGGTACTTCAAGGGGATCCTTCACACAGGGGACAAAAAACTCCACCGAGGAAGAAAAGTCTTCACTGGGGAAATGCAAATCCAGCCAGAAGATGCATCAAGGGAGGCAAGGATAAGAAATCACACGGGGGAACAAAAGTCAACAGACTCGGACTCCAACCGGGGAAAATGTTGATAACAAACAACATTCAGAGAATATAACAGAGTTGGATGAAAATTGAAAATTACAATTGGACTTTAAACAATACTAATAACCATTAGACTTCCAAGAGGAAACAGGTAATGACCAAACACTCAACTATCAACAACAATTGGTTTTCAATTAATGCCAGTAACTACCGGACTTTTTTGGGGATTAATAACAACCGAAATAGTGACACCAATGGCAATTGTATTTTAAGTGATGCCAATAACTACTGGGTATCCAAGAGGATATGGTGACAATCAAATCAGCAATACCAATAACAATTGGATTTAATTAATGCCAGTAACTACTAGACTTTCAGCAGACATGGTAATGACCAAATCAACAATACCAATAACAATTGGATTTTAAGACATGGCCAGTCAAAACATTACAAGGCTCAGTAGAGTCGGTTAATAAACGGGACATCGACTGAATATATTCAGGTAAACACCAGATCTTAAGGATAAGTTGCAACATTAGTAACCACTAAAATTTGGTAACCACCAATTAGCAGTATCAGATAGGGTTCAACGACCGGCCTATTGCTAGTCACAACTAGACTTCATGAGGGAATCCATAAAGAAATAAAATCTTCACTGGGGAACAAAACCAAAATAGAGAATTTCCTTATAGTGAAGAGTTCAAACAGGATCTTCAGGAAACAACTGGAGGTGTAGGTGATAAACAAAACATCTAAGATGCACTAGGAATGCTGGTAACAACCAATCATCCTGAGATCCACTGGGTGAACATTGCCAATAACCATTGGGCTTTTAAACGGACATGGTAACGACCAAAACTAGGATGCCAATGACAATTGAGCTTCAAACAACGCTAGTCAAGACATTACCAGACTTCGAATAGGGATAACAATCAAACAGAGATGCCAATATCAATTGGACTTTAAACAACACCAGTCAAAACATTATTGGGCTTCAGGGGATTGCTAGTAACGAGTAAACTGAATGATTGGATTTCAAAGAAAGACCAATCAAAACATTACTGGGCTTCCAAACAGACATGATAACAACCAAATCGGTAATACCGATAACAATTGAATTTTGAGGGACGCCAGTAACTACTGGACTTTCCGGGGATATAAGTATTTATCACAATAAGGCATAAACTTGATAACTTATCAAATTTAAGGTAACAACCAAAGGGTAAGCCCATGACAACAGGTCTGAAGCAAAGGAGTCTGGTAACGACCAAAGGATCTCAAGATGGTATCTAGTAACTACTGAGAAAGAAATACCCGAAAAATTATTGACAAAGAAAATCGCTCAACTGGATCACAAAGGCCACAACCAGAACAAACCAAAATAAGAGATATGATGAAAAATGCATGTGCTAAATTTATGATGTAAATACAATGCCGAACAACCCCGCGGGAGGAGGGAACAAAAGATAAATAATGATCTATCACTGGGGAAACAAAAGAATCACGCTGAATCCCAATGTTGGAGAATGGTCTTAATCCTTTGGAGGAAACGATCCATATTCTCGCAAATTTGTCGGAGAGAGATCACAACTTCAATATAGCTGACAAAATAACTAATCAGAGATATGGAAACTTCGTAGCATGGCGGCGTGGGTAAAGAAATCTCTATAGACCCCATATTGCTGAAATGATGGTACCAAGGTTTCAACCATTCTGTCCTTATGAGAGGAGTCTAAATTTACACCGTCATGCAACAATCAAAGTTACATTTTGCTTGTTAATTAACTTTCTCCAAAACAATTCTGTTGTTTCAAAAACTTTTTCCTTTAAAAACATTATTAACGAATAAGTGATGTTTTGCATAAATAAAAGGTAGAGCATAATAGAGAATAAACAAAAATTGGTCCAAATCTGATTTCATTCAAAGATGGAAACTTGCAAAAGGAAAAGTCCCATGGAAAAATTACAATTTTGGAAAAATGGTAATATGGGAAAAGGTTATAAAAACCAACGATAATCCAGTCCTAACTAGCTAAGAGTATGTTTGAATCGCTGCCTCTGATGAGAGTAGAGGAAATTGAGCCTCTTTGACGACCTTCTGCAGTAGTGACAACTTCTGATGCAGTAAAATGCCTTTGTCCCTAACGTTTGCCTGAATTGCCCTTTCGGGTTTTCAATTCACCGGGACGCTCATTTTTGTCAAAATCGCCTTTTCAGGTTTTCGACTTAGCGAGCTTTTCTTTCCTTTTATCCCTAATTTTTTCCTGGATCTCCTTCATAGGTTATGATTCACCATGATTCCCTTTTTTTCTTCCTAAGTTGCCTTTCTAGGTTTTCAACTTAGCGGGTCTTTTAGGAATAATATTTTCTCACTACATCTGAGTTCACGAGGTGTTGGAGCTGTTCACCATCCATCGTCACAAGGATCAGAGAGCCTCCATAAAAGACCGTCTTCATAAAAAACGAGCCATCGTAGTATGGCATCCACTTTCCGTGCATGTCTCGATGTACTGGAAGAATCTTTCTGAGTACCAACTCACCCTCTTTATATTCTTTGACCTAAACTCTCTTGTCGAAGGATCTTTTCATTCTCTTCTGATATAGCTGAATGTGTCACATTACCATCATCCTTTTCTCGTCAATAAGATTTAGTGTGTCAAACCTTTCTTTCACCCACTCAGCTTCTTCGAGCTCGGCTTCCATTAAGACCCTTAACAAAGGTATCTCAACCGCAATAGGTAGTACTGCATCTATCCCGTAAACCAGGGAGAAAGAGGTTGCCCATGTTGAAGTGTGAAAAGATGTTCTATATCCTGTAAAGAAAATAGTAGCATTTCATGCCAATCTTTGCAAGTTACAACCGAAGGCACCTTTATGAATATCTGTCATCAGCATGTCTGCTTTTCTTTTGTCAACACATCTGAGTAAGACCATGTCATAATTTATTTTATACAGAACATTATTTCTAATGAAGAACTTGGATGACAATCTTTGCATAACTTTCTTATCAATTTTAGAGGCATCGACTGGATACTCTTGATTCTAAAGGTAATTTTTGATGTCATAGAACCAGGGTTTTCCATTAGATTCTTCTTCGACTGACATGATGTATGTTGGCGCTATCTTTCTTTCAATGCTAATCAAGGGAGCTTCGTGGATAAACTGAACCTTCCATATGGATGCCAGCATGGCTAAGGCATCAGCAATATGATTTTTAGACCTCAGGACGTGTCTGAAAATGATCTCGTCAAAATACTCGATCATCTCCAAAATGTAGTCTGTGTAAGGAACTAGTTTTTCGTCTCGGGTCTCCCATTCACCCTTGAGCTAATAAATCACCAAGGCAGAGCCGCCGATTACTTCCAAAATTTTAATGCGAAGGTCGATGGCAGCTTTAAGACCTAAGATGCAGGGTTCATACTCATCTATGTTGTGCATACATTTGAAGCACACTCTTGCAATAACAGTAGTGTAACCACCGGTAGGGTTTTCCAGAACAGCACCAACACCATGACCTCTTTTGTTGGGTGCACCGTCAAACATCATTTTCCAATAGGAACTAGGTTCAGGACCCTCTTCAGGACCAAGTTCTTCTTTAGCTTTGTAAAGAAACATGACATCTTCGTCGGGGAAGTCAAATTCGAGTGGATGATAATCTTCAATAGGTTGATCAGCAAAGTAGTCTGATAAGACGCTTCCTTTTATCTACTTCTGTGCAACATATTGAATGTCATGCTCTAACAAGAGCATGTGCCATCTTGCAAGTCTTCCCGTCTGAGCAAGTTTCTCGAATATGTACTTTATTAGATCCATTTTGGATATCAATAGAGTAGTGTGACAAATCATGTATTGTCTCAGACGTTTGATTGTCCAAGCCAGAGCGCAACAAGCTTTTTCCAATGGAGAGTAACGACTTTCACTATCAGTGAACTTCTTGCTCAAGTAGTAAATTGCATGCTCCTTCTTCCCTAACTCATCTGTTTGGCCCAAGACACAACCCATTGATTCTTTGAGCACCTTCATGTACATGAAGAGAGGTCTTCCAAGAACAGGAGGGATCAACATTGGAGGCTCTTGGAGGTATCCTTTGATCTTTTCATATGCCAGATGGAAATTCTCGTTCCACACAACCGCTTGATCTTTTTGTAATAACTTAAAGATTGGCGTGCAAGTAGGAGTCGAGTTGGAGATGAACCTGGAGATATAATTCGGGTTGCCAAGGAAACCGCTGATTTGTTTCTCAATTTGTGCTGCAGGCATTTCCTGGATGGCTCGTACCTTGTCAGGATCCATTTTGATTCCATGTTGACTAACAATGAAGTCGAGTAGTTTGCCAGATCTGACTCCGAAGGTACATTTGGCAAGATTTAGTCTCAATTGATACTTCCTAAGTCTTTTAAATAGATTTAATAAATGATCGAGGTGATCATCTTTGTTTTGTAACTTGGAAATCATATCATCGACGTAAACCTCAATTTCTTGGTGCATCATATAATGAAGGTTGTCTTTTCCATATCAGCCGGGTCCATTTTTATCTGGTTATAGCCGGAGAAACCATCCATGAATGAAAATACTGCAAAGCTGACTGTATTATCCACCAAAGTGTCGATATGCGGCAGAGGGAAATCGTCCTTCAAACTTGCTTTGTTAAAATCCCTGTAATCTACACACATTCTAACTTTACCATCCTTTTTAGGTACAGGTACAATGTTGTCCACCCACTTAGGGTATTTAGAAATTTCTAGGAAACCTGCGTCGATCTGCTTTTTAACCTCATCTCTGATTTTGAGAGCCATGTCGAGTCTGGACCTTTGAAGCTTTTGCTTAACCGGAGGACACACAGGTTTAAGAGGGAGTTTGTGAATGTCGGTATCCAACCCAGGCATATCTTGGTAGGACCAAGCAAACACATCCGCATAGTCTTCGAGAAACATTAAAAATTTGTCTTTAACGTCTGCCCCTAGTGATGCCCCAATCTTGACCTCTCTTTTTACTTCTTTGGAGCCTAAATTGATGACATTGATCAGTTCTTTGTATGGTTGAAGATATGCATCCTCGTACTCAGTCATTTTTGTAAGTTCTTCAGGAACTTCAAGATCCTCATCACTTTCTTCTTCAGCTTAGAATACCAGTGAACCAAAGTCAGAAGGCACTGGATGATCATCGAATTTAGCGGGTGATGGAGGTTCCCCGCAATTGTTAATGGGTTTTAAAATGAGCAAACACACATAAAGAGATACAAATGATGAATTCTTTTTAAGTTTTCAAAAGATTGCCATTTTTTTCTTTTTTACGAAAAAGTGAAAACAAAAAAGAAATGAATAACAAATGGAAGTTTAACAAAACACTCATTCATTGATTGATCTTTTAATTGAAAAAGTGTGGCCCATACAAAATGATCCACTGACCCTGGGCATGACCAGGTATTTCAAACAGAGAAAATACTAACAAGCAAAACAAACAATTTACTCGAAGAGTGGTAACATGACGGGAACTTCAATGGCCTCCCAATTGCACAAAACAACTTCATCTCTGAATACCAGGTCGTCAATGCAACTCACTTCAGCATCTTCTTCGATAGCGTTTACTTGAATACCGCCACTTACGAAGATCTCTTTCAATGTCTTCAGGTGCTTTCCGTTTACCTCTGATTCTTCATCTAAAGTTGGTTTGTAACCCAACTCTTGTCGATTGTTTTGCGTCTGAGCGTTGACCTCGATTACCTCTCCCCGACCTCGTGGAAGACCTTCCTTTATGGCACTTTTAATACTTTGGGCAGAGACGAAAGATGGACCACGTGTAACAACAACGTCCTCAATCAACACAACATGTGAAATTTCTAATGCTTGAAAAGCTATTTCCAATGCATCTTCATCAACTTCAATGTATCGGAAGGAGGATAGACTGCTCACCATTAGGTATTCTTCGTCGTGTACTACGATCAATTGATCCTTAGTAATGAACTTCATCTTTTGATGTAATATGGATATGACAGCGCCCGGTACATGTATCCACTACCTTCCCAGCAGATAACTATATGTCGGATTTATGTCCATTACCTGGAAGGTGATTTCAAAGACCTGGGGTCTCATCATGATCATAAAATCAACCTCTCCAATTACAGTTCTCCTTGATCCATCGAAAGCCTTCACAATCAAAGATGTGGCTCTCATCTCAGCTCCTTTGTATCCCAACTTGGCCAATGATCTTTTGGGCATCACATTGAGAGTTGACCCCGTGTCAACAAGTACTTTGTCGAGTGTATCCTCTTCACACTTAACAGACATGTGCAGGGTACGATTGTGCTTGTGACCCTTAGTGGTCAAGTCATTGTTGTTGAAGCTCAGCGTATTGCAGGTTGTGATGTTAGCAACAACGGAGTCAAATTGCCCCACAGTGATGTCTTTCGTTGCATGGGCTTGTGTTAGTATCTTCAACAGAGCTTGTCGATGAGCGGGAGAACTTAGCAATAAAAAAATAATTAAGATCTTGGATGGTGTCTTGTTGGGTTGGTCCACTACCCGATAATCTCTTTGGTGAATTATTCTAAAAAATTCTTTCTCATACTCCTTTGGTATTTCCTTCCCATTCGTTTTTTCAGTAACAGAATATTTGGAGATGGTTTCCTTAGGAGTGGTAGCGATTGCTTTGGGAACAGTGGCAGCTGCCTGAGGAACAGTGGAATTTGCCCTGGGTTGATATATATGACCTTTGCGGGTCATTTTGCTTTCCCGGACAATATTTGTCACGTTCTCCTGCTTTCTTCCGGATTTCATGTTGTCCCAGGAGTAGTCATATTTCCAAGATACATCTTTTGGATTAGGACCCGATCCCTTCCTTGGAATAAACCTTGGCTTCGGCTGGTCCACAGTTGGCACAGGGTTGTTGTGGAATATAGGCCTAACAGTAGTAGGAGAAGCAGACTTACCGCTCACATTATTGAATACTGACCTCTTTTTTCTTTGGTAAATTGAATATTGGCTCAATTACCAAGATATCTTCTTTTTTCTTCTTCCCATATATTTGTAGCAAACCTCCACCAACCATTGACTGAATATACCTCTGCACTAGGTTGCAACCTTGCGGATTATGATGACAATCATTGCAGCTTTCGTGGGAACCTTTGAGCAGACCCACCTTTATCAATTTTCTGTGCAACTCGACCAGTGAAGTTTTGACTTCAGACACCTTGGAAATTAATCTTACGTTAGAATCTTCCTCTACATCATCGACACCACCATGGTTTGGCAAAGGATGATTTTCCACATTAGGCTAGTTATCCTCAAAAGAAAGGATCTTCTTTTCAATCAATTCTCGCACAATATGTTGGAGTGCTATGCAAGCCTCGAGGTCGTGCCCCGCAACATTTTCATGGAATGCACATCGTGCATTCAGATTCTAGTAATGTGGTAATGGAGTTGGAGGGGGACCTAATATCCTGGTCTAAATCAGGCCTTGCCGCACCACTAGAGGGTACAAATCAGTGTAACTCATGGGGATAGGCAGAATCCCTAGCCTTCTATTCTGGAAAGCAGGCTCGGAGCCGGTGCTCTTTGTTGTAGTCGTGCTTGCTGATTGTGATTTTGTTGATAGGCTTTGGGTGCCTGTTGCTGAAAATTTTGTGGATTTGGTCGGGGTTGAAACACCACCGTGACTGCAGCCACATATTGTTGTTGCTGATAATTTCGTTGAGGTTGTATACGAGGTAATCGTCGATTTTTTGGGAGGTTTCTTCTATTTTGAACCCTCTCGTCGTACATTATAGCATTAGTATCTCCCTCCTTTTTCTTGTGGAAGTTGCCCAGTGGCTTTTTCATTGTGCTAGTGCTGGTTGAACTCGCCACTTTGCCATTTTTCAAACCAGCCTCTACCTTTACACCGACGGCCACAATATCAGAAAAGTTGGTTGTGATACTGCTAATCATTCTTTCATAGAATTCGGGTCTGACGGTATCCACGAACCAATCGACCAACTCTTTTTCCGCCAGGGGAGGTTCCACCTGGGCGGCGGTGTTAGAACACAAATTAGTTCTTAATATATCTCAATGTTTTGATGATAACATTAATGAAATTTTGTATAGAGAAAATATATACTCTAATTTTGTTCAAGTGTTTTTGTTTCAGATATCAAATATATATTCATCTGGAGACAAAAAGAATTCCTCTGAACATTATATAATGCAAAGCTCTGAGCGTAGAAAGCGCAGCACAGAAGACTCTGAAGCGCTACCTACAGAAGACTCTGAGCGCAAAGTATAAAGATTAAGTATATTCAGAAGACTCTGTGAGAACTCAACGCTGCAACCTACAGAGGCTCTAAGAATCAAGTCAACTCTGATCATTCATTCACGCTAAGCAATTTGTTGCATAACTCTGGATAGAGTGACTCTGATAAAGAAGAACTAGGAATAACATCAGAGGATCTGATGCAAGTATTACTTTCACATTTGTTCATTTGAAAAGATATTGTTCAAGAAAGATTCGTTGCTAAACCCAATGTCTACCAACGACACTATTCCTCATTCGTGTATGACACAGGAATTTAGACAAAAAGGATATGTCTGAACATTCCTCTTCTGTGAAGGAAACGTCAAAGAAGACAAAAGGCAACAGTTGCACGTTCTTTGAGCAATGTATGTGAAGTCTATTTAAGCAATTCTTCAACATCATTTCAAGATTGACGGAATAAAAAAAACAATCAAAGAACATATTCAAACAACTTTTCTTCAACAAACATGCTTGTTTTATTTGTTCTTCATTTTGGTAAAAATCATAGTTGTGATAATAGCTTTTTAGAAGCACTTAAACACATTATATTTCATCCTTGTAAAAGTTCCTTGAGAGACCAAGTTATGGTCAGGATTCTTGAGAAGACTAAGATAGTTTGTCTTAGTGATATCACTGTAATCAGGTTTTGATTTAGTGGATTAAGTACTTGTTTGAGAAAGGAAAAACCACCTTGGCCGGGTGGACTGGAGTAGTTTGAGTTCAAATGAACCAGGATAAAATAGCTTGTCATTTTCTATTATCATAGTTTTTTTTTGAAACCCTTATTTAACCCCCCCCTTCTATGTGTTTTTCCTACCTTCAGGCGGTCCCGCGCCATCTCTGCGCATACTCTTTAAAGGATTCTGAGTTCTTCTAAGTCATGCTGAGAAGCTGACGACGGTCTGTCACTAAATCCATTTGTATTTATACTGTTGAATGAATGCATCAGAAAAATCTTAAAAGCAGTGGATTTTAGACTGATATAAACTTAAGTACCATTTAGCAGAGGCACCCTTAAGATTGTCTTGAAAGCAGTGTATCAACAATTTGTCATTCTCAATATGCGGGGCCATACATCGACAATACATGATCAAATGAACCTTTGGGCAGGTTGCTCCTTCGTACTTTTCAAACATGGGCATTACAAACTTGGAAGGAAATACCAAGCCTGAAACCAAACACATGTCCTTGGCATCAGACCCAAAGACATTGCTTCCTTCTATGGCCCTCATCCTTCTAGCCATTATGTCCATCTCAACCCATAGTTTCTCATGTTTCTCATCTTCAGCCTCAGACCCGTCAGGTATGTCGAATATTTGTTGATGATTATTGAAGGCTGGTCGGACCTGTGCCTGAGCACCAACCTGAGTGTAAATTGGATTTTGGAAGAAATCTGTCATTAATGGAACACTCCATGGATTAGTATACTGTTGAGGATTGAATTGTTGAGCATCACTGAACGGAGGCATGAAATCCATGACAATGCCAAAAGGATGTTCCATTGCTGAAGTTACTAATGGAAGAGGATTTGTTGTCGTTGTGTTGATTTCAGACACTAATGTAGTTTGTGTGTCCATCTTTGCTTTGATTACCTAAAGGAATTCCATGATTTGGCTAATGTCACCACCTAGCCCCTCTACATTGTTATTGATCTAATCAATTCTTAGGTCTTGATCTGTCATTCACTTCTGTGCACTGGCCCTTGTATTGTACCGATCGGTATTCAGCGTGATTCTGACAGCAATAGAACACAAGATGAGCCGGATGACCAATGAAATGCATAATGAGATGCAGGATGTCGATGCAAATGCAAGCTGCTCATTCAAGGAAAAAACAAAATTTTTGTTTTACACACAAAAATAATGGCTCAATACGTGACAACGCAATGCTTATCATTAACAAATGAAATCTTAACAAAGATTCATTAATAAAGAGAGTTTTACAACATAAATGAAACTTTCATAACATTTTACAAAATGAAGGTTACACATTCCCAAAAATTAGGGGTATAAACTAAACAAAAGGAAATTAAAAGGCCAAGATCTTCTAACAAGATGATCCTTCTCCTTCTCTTGTCCTCATCTGGCCTTGACGAAGCAGCTCCTAGAGTTCTTCATTTTCTCGCTTGGCTTTGACTAAAGCAAAATCCAACTCTCTCTTAGACATAAGCTCTTCCGTGACTGGCGGAATGTCATAAGAGCGGGCGTAGAACATATTTAATGTTATCTCTTTTGACCAACGCAGATAGGCCTTTGAGGCAAGACAACTTGGATTTTCCATGGCAGTCATTCCTTGTAAGTTGGGATGAAACTAGGCAAAGATAATTCGTGCTTCAAAATCTGGGGTCATTACCCCTTTCACAGAAGCAAGTCTTTAGTAGGGTAGGCTCCGGTTCTTCCTCGGTGGGGGTATCCTAGCTGACGGCAAGCTAAGATTGGGATGTAGTTGATATACCCTCTAGTGCCAATTAAAGGTATATTTGGGAACTCCCCACAACTATGTATCATGGCTACTCCTCCGTGAGCCAGGTCATACCAGTTGATGTCATAGTGCGATAGAGAAGCTAACTTTCCAACCCATTCATCACTGTCTTCCAGGTTCCATAGAGGGAATTTCCTAGGCAAGTGTGAAATAAACCACTTGCTTAGGAGTGTCGTGCAGCAGGAGAATTGTCCGAGATTATACACCTTCCACTGATGAATAGTGTAATATGTGTCAACCAACAGAGTAGGAATGAGATTTCTGACAATGAAAAGCTGGGTAGCCTCTAAGCTGATGAACTCAGGGTTACTTGGAAACAAATATAAGCCATAAATCAAGAAAGCAAGTATAGCTTCAAAGGTTCCCATGTCTCCCTGATCATGGTGAAACTCAGCCCTTTCCGTAAGTGGTCGTGCTTCCAATCCGGTAAATCCACCTCTCGTATCTAGACGGGTTGGAAGGTCAGTGGGTTCCAGGTGTAGAGCCTCAGCAATGCCTCTCCGGTTTGGTCTTTTCTCTCTTCCATAATGAGGTATGAAGTTCATAGGAATCTTCAAATGCATGGATTATTCTTCCAGAGTTGGCAGCAACTGAAAGTCCGGGAACATGAAGCAATGGTAAAGAGGGTCATAAAACCATATGAGGGCTAGCGGCATCTCCTTATTTACTTGCACATTCATTAATGACAACAGGTCTCCATACTTGGCGACGAAAGCGGTAGAGTTCCTTACTAGGCCTCTTAAGATCCTCAAGTTGTCCAACATTGGGCTTGAGAATATGAACTTATTTCTTTGAGCCATCACTACGTGCTGCCAAAAAAACAAGCTTTTTGAATTCCTTGAATGGTTAGCTAAATGCAGAATGTAGTGCAAAGATGCTAGATGCAAATGGTTTTACAAAACTCAGAAGATAAATTGAAGCAAAACCCTCGTTTCATTTATATTGGGAAAAGTTACAACTTTTGAAATATAACACAAGAAACGTGTGGTTACATCAAAGGAGAAGACTAGGCCCTATGGCACAGAAATCTGACAAGAATCCAATCCGCATACCCTCTTCAGTCTTTTCAGCATAGTGTTCTCCATCACCAATTTGTCTACTATTCCTTTCCAAGCGCGCCAGAAGTTGGTAGGATATTCGAATACTTATGAGTACTCTATGTAGGTTTGACGCTAGAGAAAAATAAATACTCTTTCGTCACATCTCTGTCAATCAGGCATCTTTCAAGCCACTCAATCAACTCGTCTTTGTATTTTAGCTCCCTCTTAAACTCTATTGTCTCAGAATAAAGAGTATGACACTTGCTTTCCCAAGTGTCCCTCTCAAGCTTTGTTCTTTCAAGAATCTCTTGGTACACTTCCATCTTTTCAATAGGAAATGCAAAAGATAACGCGATGACAATCTGCATATTCTTCTCAGGAAGGTACAACATCTTGAGATCACAAGCTCTGGATTGGTCCCACTGAGTGAAAGGCTCAAATGCTATACAGTTCTTCTTCCCAAGGTCAACTTTGGTTTTTCCCCAGATATTCTTCCAAGCATCAATCGTACTGTCTCTTAAAATATTCTCTGCTTTAATGTTAACGTAGAAGAAACCAGACAACAAGATGTTGTTAGGCTTATCCTTCATTGGGAATCCAAATTGACGTCTAGCCAAAGCAGGATTGTAGTTGATCCCCCCTTGTACTCCCAAGAGTGGTACATTCGGAAAAGAACCACAGCTATCAATGTAGACTCCTTAGTCATAGGCGGGATCGTAGCAATGAATATCTGCTTGAGCTAGAGACATAATCGTTTGAGACCATCTCCAATCATTAGGATATTCTTTGAAAGCATTTGTCCTCAGTAGATGATTAACAAACCATTTGTATAACAAGGGTGTACAACAGCTAATTGTTCCTCTACCTTAAAGAGTTTTGTGATGAATATAATGATAAGCGTCACCTAAAAAAGTGGGTACTGGATTACCATTTAAGAATATTGTGATTGCAGTTGAATTGACGAATTCTTCTACCTTTGGGAACAACTCCGAACCATATATTAATAGAGCCAAAACTTCTTTGAATGCGTCCATACTACCTTCCTTGGCAAGGTAAGTAGCCTTTCCCAATAAGTAAGCAGAATGAAAACCTTTGACTCCATTCTTTGAGGTATGATTGGCTTTGATCTCGGATACTTCTAGATGAAGTGTATCAGCAAT
Organism: Lathyrus sativus; assembly: GCA_963859935.3. Lineage (NCBI taxonomy): Eukaryota > Viridiplantae > Streptophyta > Magnoliopsida > Fabales > Fabaceae > Lathyrus > Lathyrus sativus. The sequence goes on along the minus strand of OZ012735.1, from coordinate 458,612,107 downwards.
CTCCTTCGGCGAGGGCAACTTCTCCAAACCACTGAAGGGTTTCTTATCCTTCACGGGAATTCCAATGAATTAAGAATAATCTTCTAATGTCGGTATCAACTGGTAATCTAGGAAGGTGAAACAGTGGTACAACGGATCGTAGAATTGAACCAAGGTGTTGAGAACCCCTTCTTCCATTCTAGTCTTCAAAATACTCATAAGTTTCCCATATGTTTTCTCAAAGTCTTCAGATACCATTATTCCTAGCTTTCTCAACTCCATTGTATCATATTTCTTGAAGTTATATTTCTTAGTGTTTGTTTTCCCAAAATCCATGAAAACTAGGGCTTCGCAAAAAGAAAATGACTGAGTTTTACAAAACCAGTGCAACAAAATGAGATGCTACAATGATATGATGATATGATGCACACATAACACATACGCAAGTATACACAGATACACAATGTACAAATGCAAATGCTGACAAGCAAAGGTCCTAGGTTCAGGTTATGAGCATGAAGCCAGGGTATACCCTCCCAAAGGACATGTACTAAGGTGTTCATTGTACCTGTAGAACGGGTTCTATCAAGAGTTCCCAGAGTCATAGATAAATCCCTCAGATATTATCAACCAACATGACTACTCATATGGGTCAAAAATATTCTCGGGATAAACTTGTCTGAGTGTAGTATCGCGTAACAACTATTTAGGGACCACTCCCTCATAGTCTCCGCACTACGTCCTAAAAAGGCCAAGTGGGGTAAGTGGGTAACTAAAGGTCCTCAGTTTCACGGACTCTGAGGTCGAAAAAACTAATGAAATGTATGACTACTCATACACCATTAATTATCTTAAGGAGGTCTCAACTGAGCATGGTTACATCATATGTCAAGCATGTTAGGATTACTCCCAACAGTCACCTATTGATCATACCACATCCTATCATATGTACACTCAAGTCCGAGTTAGGACTCATCTCACCACTCAAGATATCACCCAAATGATCCAATGAAAATAATACAGTTATATATTCACAAATATACATGTATAGTCAAACATACATAGATATAGCATATGAGCACACAAAGTGGCCTAAACCCTCAAAAATCCTATCCCCAGTGAAGTCGCCATTTCAGGTGCGGTGAGAATCAGATGTCAAGCTATTGATTAACTTGAATCTTAATTCATTAAAATTCACCACCGAGCTTTGATTTATACAAAGGAAAGGTTAAACAAAGAAAAACATTTTGCCCGATGTAACAACAATGTTAGAGTTTCGGGGATCGGGGTTGGTTATTCTTAGGATAGGTGTTTCACATCCTAAATATCTATAGTACTCTACAGGAACCTTTTGCGTGTATGTATGCTATGTTATCTAAGTTGTTTGCTAGGGTTATGGGACCAAGGTTTGGGTAAAGTTGAGGTAAAGACCTAAGGATAGTTCTAAGTTTTCTCGCAAAGATATCGCATCTTATGCCTATGTATCCTGACTTGGATGGAATCAGAGCAACCGTAGTTCACCTCACTAAGGTTGAGAAATACTTGACTATAGTCAAGACTCCAAAGGGGAACAAACATAACAATGTTTGTCTAGAGTTTGAAAAAACTCTTTAGATCTAAGTTTAACACTCAAAGGGATTTGACTTTGACAAAAGCCAAGAGGGGAGTAAGTAATCATGACAATGACCCTTATATAGAGTTAACAAACTCTATCCTAAAGTTCTAATTGAAGGATACTCAAAGATTCACAGAGAAGTTCCAAGTCATACATTCACATTCATGCATTTACAAAGGCGAGAATCAAAATCCCAAACATGTTATAGTTCTAACAAGACACATAAAGAAGTAAGATGAGGTTAAGGGATCATGTTCAAGAGGTTACAATATCAAGAGATATGTCACAAAGTAACAAAAAGTTTTAAGGCATACATTCACATTCATGCATTTACAAAGGAAACAATGAGCATGGTAAAGAAAAGAACAAAAATTTTTCAAACACATAAACATTTTAAAAATCCAAAACTGATTCATAAAAGATCAATCATGCAATAAAAATCAAGTACTATGTCAAAGAAACTCATGAAAACAAGTAAAAACCCTAAAAAAGGTCATGTCTTTCAAGTGAACCAAAGTGTTTCAAAAATAACAAATCTTGAAATCTTTATTCACACATTGAAACTAGACATTGAAGGTGAGAAAATACTTAGAAGGGGGGTTGAATAAGTATGACAGAAAATAATCTAAGATAAAAACTCAAGTATTTTTATCCTGGTTCGTTGAACTCAACTACTCCAGTCCACCCTTTTCAAGAGTGATTTGCCTTTCTCAACAAGGACTTAATCCACTATTCAAATCAACTGATTACAAATAGCAACACCTAAGAACAACTGTTCTTAGTCTTCTCAAGAGCTACTGATCTAACCTAGATCCTCTTAAGGAAAACAACACCTAAGAACAACTGTTCTTAGTCTTCTCAAGAGCTACTGATCTAACCTAGATCCTCTTAAGGAAAACTTCCTTTACAAATTAATGTAATACAATGTAAGAGTAATAAAATGCTTCTATGAAAGCTATAAACACAACTGTGTTATTTCTCTAAGTTTAGAACAATGTATGAACAGCAAAGAATATGAGAGCTTGAGAGTTTTTCGCGTGAGAGTGTTCTTGCAATGATTTTCGTCACTTGAAGAATGAGATATGATTTCCTTTATATAGCCACTTGAATATTGGAGAGAATATTTTACCGTTGGAGAAGATATTTCCAATATCAAAAAGGTACAGTCCTTTGTACTATTGCAGCAGAGAGACGACGCACAAATAGTGGGTGTAGCAATTGTCTGCTGAGCTGTGAATTTACCATATATGGAATGTATCAGAGGAATAATCTTCTTGCAGAGATTTATGTCTATCCCAATTAAGGAAAGATTTGCTGGCATATTCCAACGGATATATTAAAATAATCTTCTTCAAATAATTCTTCAGATAGTTCAGATCAACAATCAATATCAGAGTCTTCAGTCTTCAGAATCTTCTGGAAACTTCAGAGCCTAAGATGTTCTTCAGATGTTGCTGAATCAGAGTCTGGTGCAGCTGTGTGCTTGAAGCGTAACATGCTCTTAGATCAGAGTCTTCACTCAGATCAGAGTCTTCTCTCATTCAGAGTCTCTTCACTCAGAGTCTTCTTTCATTCAGATTCTTGATAATATATGCAGCGTGTTGTATCTTCAGAATCTTGATGACTAAGCTCTTATACTTCAGATTCTTCTAATCTTCAGATGCTCTTGAGCCATTCAGAATTTATAGTTCACATCAAATTTGCTCTTTAAGATTAAAATCTTTTGTGCCTGTAGAAAACAGTTTAGAACAAATTTAGAGAGTATAATTCTTGTATACAAATTATCATTAATGTTATCATCAAAACATAGAGATATTACTAAGACACAATCTGTGCTCTTACAATCTCCCCCTTTTTGATGATGACAAAACATGAGAAATTTGTTCAATAAAAAATATGAATTAAAATTACTCCCCCTGAGATTAACAATCTCCCCCTGAAATGAATACTCTAATGGAATTAGATACTTCCCTTTCTGGTTGAGTACATTTCAGATTCAGAGCCTGATTGAAGCCTGGTTGACATATGTTTGACTTCTAGAGTCAAAGCTTGATGCCATATTAAAGCTTGATGCCAGATGAACAACTTCAGAACACCTGGTTGTTTATCTTGCCATTTCCTGTCTTGAGTTATCTTTTAGATCATAGTACTCAAGGTTAGATATCAGAGTCTGGTCTACTCAGATTTAGCTATTTTTGATCAGGTTCTGAAAAGATAGATCTCAGGAAAAACTTCAATGAAATTTGTCAGATTTTTTAATAATATCTGGGACACTTAAATTCAAAGAATGTTAGTAACATGTCTGACTTAGTTCAGATAATTGCTTATAGATTTGAACAATCAGATTCTATTTTGTTTCTCCCCCTTTTTGTCATAATCAAAAAGAATTTTAAAAGACAGTAAAGATGCAGAAGAAACACATATCCAGATAAGCAAAAAGATCATGGTCATTAAGTCAAGAGAACATCCAGATTCAGATAAAAGCATACAAAACATATCAGAAGAAAATCAAAACAAAGCAAAACATGAAAAACTTGTGCAAAACATCAAGTAGGTTTAGCAGATGAGGCTTGTTGAGAAGCAATGAGTTGCAGCAGTGCTGTAATCCTTTCTGAATTTTCATCTTGCTTAGCCATCCAAGTTTTCATTTCTTCATTTGTTTTCTTTTGATCAACCATAAAATCCTTAAGTTCTTTGACATCCTTCTGAAGATCTGTAGATTCTGAAACAGTAGATTCTGAAACAGTAGATTCTGAAACAGGCTGAGTAACATCAGGTGCAGGAATTTCTAGAGGTGGAGGAGCTTCTAGAAGAAGAATAGGAGGAGTGTTTTTCTTAATCCGTTTTTGATAAGCAGCAAACCTTACTTTTGACAATCTAAGACATTGAGTCCTGATTTTCAAAGCCTCCCTATTCAGTCTGTAAAGATATTTCTTCCAAACAGCGTCAGCAGCCTCTTTGTCCATAGTAGTCATGCAAACATCCATAATGTTAGCAAAGTCTGAGACATTATCCTTATCAAAATCTCTTAACAGAGTATAAACACGTGATCCCAATTCTGCTTCATCAGGGATTCTGGGTTTTCTTGGTTGGGTTAGTTGTGTTTGTGGTGTTTGTTCAGAAGGTTGAGGTTGTGAAGATGGATGTTCAGATGTTTGTGGTTCAGAAGGTTGAGGATTGATTTGTGGTTCAGATGTTGGTTGGTTGGTTTGTGGTTCAGATGTTTGTTGGTCAGAATGTTGTGGTTGAGGTATTGAGGGAATTGGTTGGGTTTCTGTTGGTTGTGGAGTGTTTTGGATTTCAAGAGGTTGTGGAGTGAGAGTTTGAGTTGGGGAATTTTGTGGAGAAGGTGGATGTTCAGAAGTTGGAGATTTAAACAGCTGTTTCCAAACACTCTCAGAACGAGGTTGTTTGAGATCATTCAAGCATTCATTAATGTAACCAGATGATTCATCATCAGATGATGCATCAGAGTGGTTAGATTTTTCAGAAGTTGAAGATAAATTGACAGACTGGTTTAAAGGTGTGACATCTAATATCTCATCAGGATCAATGAGATATTCAGGTTGGTCAGAGTGTTCAGGGTGAACATCCTCTGGAATGGTATATTCTGGGATAGTGTTTTGTGGTTGTGGTGTTGTTTGTTGAGTTTGTTGTGGAATTTCTGTTTGTATGTTTGTTGGTTGCTTGGATTGTGGTGTATGAGGGGGGACAGAAGATGATTTAGAGATAAAAGTTTTAGAAGGTCTGGATCTTCTAAATCTAAGTGGGGAGTCAGAGGGTGTGGGGGTATCAGAATGATGAACAGGATTAGAATCAGTGTTAAATACCTGTTTCAGAGTATCTCTAATTTCTTCAAAAGTTGCTGCAGGAGGATTTGGTTGAACCTTCTTCAGCTTCTTCCTTTTCTTCTTCTTTTCAGCATTTGAATGCTTCCTTTTCTTCTGATGACCTTCACTATCAATTTTTCTCTTACGTCTTCTTTCCCTTGTCAAATCAGGAAGAACTTGGCCTTCCTTCTGCACAAGATTGGCAGGAATCTCATCACCATCTCTTAGGCAGCGAGCAACATACTCAGCAATAATTTCTCTAGGTTCATCTGAGGTGAATAAAGGAAAATCCTTAACAGGAATCCTTCTTCCCTTAACTTCTTCAGAGTTAGTTTTCCTTGGTTTCTCAGATAAATCATCAACCAGTTTCATCCTTCTCAAGGTTAAACCGTTTATTTCAGAGCCAATGATATAAGTCAGATCTTCTGTCAACCCAGCCTCTTGCAGATGCGCCACAAGTTGGTTTTCTATCAGAATATCTGAAATCAGCCTTCCCATAGGGATCCATGTTCTGACTTTTCCAGATTTATCTCTGGCTGTTTCCCTTGTTTCCTTGACGTGAGACACCAGATGATTAAACAACAAATATGGAAGATCAATCTGAATGTTTTGGTGTAAACAATACATGAAGTAAAGTTGTTCAGCATTAACATAATCAGAAGAGTTTGAAGAGGGTCTGTGAAAGATGGTGTTCATGAAAATCTTAGCCCATATCTTGTAAGTGGGTTTCAAGAACTTAACCTTCTTACAAGGTTCACCAGTAGTACAGATTTCTTGACATACATCTTTCAGGTCTTCACGCGCAGAAGACAGAGAGGTTACTCCATCAGTTGCCTTAAAACCTATGAGTTTCCTTATCAGGTTTTCAGTGATAACTATCTTTTTTCCCAGCACAGAGGAGTGAATGAACTTTGGAGTAGCATATGCATGGATCCAGAACTCCTTCACTAACTTTGGATACACAGGACCCATAAGCCTATCAAAGTAACCGTCCCAGCCTTGTGCTTTGATTGAAGAAATCAGATCAAACCCATTTTCAGCAAGATCTTCTAAGTCCACGAAACTTTCACACAGTACTTCTAGTGAATCAACAGCAGTTAAGAGAGTGCGTACTGGTTCTATGACAGTGGTAGCATTTTTGGTAGTAACAGCGTTTGAAGTAGATGCCATTGTTGACGATGATGAAGAAGATGAAGGTTTCTGAGTTCTTTTAGGGTTTGCAAAGAGAGAGAACAACAAACAAAAGCGCATATGTGTTTGAGAATGTGAAAAGTGTGAATGTGTTATGAGAGTGGTTTATATAGACAAATAAAGCAAGCATGGGAAACACAACAGACACACATAGGACACATACGCACGTTTGCATTAAATGAAAAGTAATCATTTTTAATTATGATATGACATTTGGGGGAAAATCAAGACAGATTGAGATTTTCAAAGCAATACCTTAAACGTCATAATCAGTAGGTGTACTCCATCTTTTCAGATTCTGAGTGACACGTGTTTGCTTGCATGTGATTCTATAACTCTTAAGAAATGAAACGTTTTCAACTTTCAGATCCTCTGAGATGGTCAGTTCAGAGTTTCACACAAAAAAAAATATTCACAGATAAATTAAACAAGCAAGACAGATGAAATACTTCAGAGTGTTAAACACTTAGCATCTGAGAAGTTGACTCTGAGAAATATTACTCTGGACAAAAATCCATACAAATATTTTTCAGAATAAACTTAAACCTATCTTCAGCAAGGGGTTTTGTGAAAATATCTGCCCATTGATGATCTGTATCAACAAAGGCTAAATTTATTACACCCTTCTGAACATAGTCTCTGATGAAATGATGTTTAATCTCTATATGTTTGGCCTTAGAGTGTAAAATTGGATTTTTGGATAAACATATAGCAGAAGTATTATCACAGAAGATAGAAAGATTACTCTCATAGATTTGATAATCTTCTAGTTGACTCTTCATCCAGAGCATCTGAGTGGAACATCCAGCAGCAGCAATGTATTCTGCCTCTGTGGTTGATAGTGCAATTGTTGGTTGCTTCTTGCTGTACCACGAGATCAGATGACTTCCAAGAAACTGACAGCTTCCAGAAGTACTTTTGCGCTCAACTCTATCTCCAGCATAGTCAGCATCACAGAATCCAACTAGTGAATATTCGTCAGATCTTCTGTAACACAAACCAACATTAGCAGTACCTTTCAGATACCTTAGAATCCTCTTAACAGCAGTTAAGTGTGATTCTCTAGGATCTGATTGGAATCTAGCACATAAACAAACACTAAACAGAATGTCTGGTCTAGAAGCAGTCAAATAAAGAAGAGATCCTATCATACCTCTGTAGAGTTTCTGATCTACCTTCTTACTTACCTCTTCCTTACCTAGAGTGCTTGTAGGATGCATTGGAGTCTTTGCCATTTTGCTATCCAGCATGTTAAACTTCTTCAGAAGCTCTTTAACATACTTGGTCTGATGTATGTAGGTGCACTCTGGAGTCTGATTTACTTGGATTCCCAGAAAGAATCTCAATTCTCCCATCATGCTCATCTCAAATTCTGCCTGCATACATTTAGCAAACTCCTTTCCAAGCATAATATTTGTTGATCCAAAAATAATATCATCTACATAAATTTGACAAATCAACAAATCTTTCTTAATGGTTTTACAAAATAGTGTGGTATCCACTTTTCCTCTGATGAAATTTTTCTTCAGAAGAAAATTACTCAACCTCTCATACCAAGCTCTGGGAGCTTGTTTTAGTCCATAAAGAGATTTTTTCAGTTTGTAAACATGATCTGGAAAATTTTCATTTTCAAAACCAGGAGGTTGGTGGACATACACTTCCTCTTCTATAATTCCATTAAGAAAAGCACTTTTAACATCCATCTGATAAAGAGTGATGTTATGTTGTGCAGCAAATGAAATAAGCAAGCGTATAGACTCTAACCTTGCAACAGGAGCATATGTTTCTGTGTAGTCTATGCCTTCTTGTTGAATGTAGCCTTGAGCAACCAGTCTTGCTTTGTTCCTTTCAACTTCTCCTTTCTCATTAAGTTTATTTCTGAAAACCCATTTTGTTCCAATGACATTGAAACCTTTAGGTCTTGGAACCAGATCCCAGACTTCATTCCTTGTGAATTGATTCAGCTCCTCTTGCATAGCTAAAATCCATTCATTATCTTCCAGAGCCTCATCAACAGATGTTGGTTCTATAATTGACACTAAGCCACAGAAGGAAGATTCAGAAGTTCTGAGAAATGCTCTTGTCCTTATTGGATCATCTTTCTTTCCAATTATCACATCCTCTGGATGAGAAGCTTTCATTCTGGAAGAAGATCCTCTGACTGTTGGTCTTTCAGAAATATGCAGATTGTCAAGTTGGGAAGTTAGAGGCGTAGCATCTGGGTTTGCTTCAGAGTCTTTGTCTTCAGTCTTGTCTGCCTCTGAGCCTTCAGAGTCTGTGAGAATAACTTCTCTATCTGCAGAACTTTCAACTTGCTTTGGCTTTTCAGAGCCAAGCTTATCATCAAATCTAACATGAATAGATTCTTCCACAATCTGTGTTTCAGTATTGAATACTCTGTAGCCTTTAGAGCGTTCAGAATAACCAAGCATGAAACACTTCTGTGCTTTGGAATCAAACTTGTTCAGATGATCTTTAGTGTTAAGCATATAACAAATACATCCAAATGGATGAAAATAAGCAATGTTGGGCTTTCTGTTTCTCCACAATTCATAGGGAGTCTTTTCCAGAAGAGGTCTTACAGACACTCTGTTCTGAATATAACATGCTGTATTTATTGCTTCTGCCCAAAAGTATTTTGCCAGATTTGTCTCGTTGATCATGGTTCTGGCCATTTCTTGCAATGTTCTATTTTTCCTCTCTACAACTCCATTTTGTTGTGGAGTTCTAGGACAGGAGAAATCATGTGCAATTCCTTTTTCAGAAAAATATTTTTCAAAATATTTGTTTTCAAATTCACCACCATGATCACTTCTGACTTTAATAATTTTGCATTCTTTTTCAGTCTGGACTTGATTGCAGAAGTCAATGAACACAGAATGAGACTCGTCCTTGTGTTTTAGAAACTTTACCCATGTCCATCTGCTGTAGTCATCTACAATGACTAACCCATACTTCTTGCCTCTGATGGATGCAGTTTTCACTGGTCCAAACAGATCAATATGAAGTAATTCCAATGGTCTAGAAGTGGAAACAACATTTTTTGGTTTAAAATGAGATTTTGAAAATTTACCCTTTTGACATGCGCCACACAGAGCATCTAAATTGAACTTCAGATTAGGGAGTCCTCTGACCAGATTGAGTTTATTAATCTGAGATATACGTCTCATATTAATATGTCCCAATCTTCTATGCCAGACCCATTGCTCATCATTCACAGATAAAAGGCATTTTACATTTTGAACTTTAAGTTCTGAAAGGTTAATTTTGTAAATGTTGTTTTTCCTCTTTCCACTGAATAGGATTGAACCATTCTTTTGACATACAGCTTTGCAACATTTTTGATTAAAGATGATATCATAACCATTGTCACTTAATTGACTTATGGACAATAGATTATGTTTCAATCCTTCAACTAACAGAACATTAGAAATAGAGGGTAGGTTACCATTACCTATTGTACCAGAGCCAATGATCTTGCCCTTCTGGTTCCCTCCAAATTTCACGTCCCCTCCAGATCTAAGTTCCAGGCTTTGGAACATAGACCTTTCGCCCGTCATATGTCGTGAGCATCCAGAGTCCAGGTACCATGATTGGTGTCTGGATTTTGCTGCTAAGAACATCTGCAACAGGTATTATTTTACTTTTAGGTACCCAGATCTTCTTGGGTCCTTTGGGGTTAGATGTTCTGTGGTTTTGCCTAAACTTCTGTTTTTCAACATAGTGTTTATTCTGGCTAGCCCTTGGCTTAAACACATAAGTACTCTTTTCAGAGCTTGTATGTTTAATATCATTCAGATGACCAAACTTAAAATGAGAATACAGAGGAGTCTTCTTGATGAAGAGTTTATCAACAGATTTTGGATTGCTTCCAGAGGAAGATTCACATCCAATGCCTCTTCTGTTGTTCCCACTAACACCATAGATCATAGAAGCCATTTTGCTTCTGTCTATGCTTTTAGTGAGGAATCTTTTAAAACTGGAGTCATATTTTTCTAAAATATTTTCACTTGACTTTGTTTCAGTATCAGATTCTTGTTGAGTTGTTTCTAAATCATTTTTGAGTTTTAAATTTATTTCTTTCTGCTCAACAAGTTCTGTTCTCAGAAGATCAATCTCAGATTCAAGATTGCTTTTCAGCTTCTTGTATTTGAGTTTAATCTTGCTGTAGCTTTCCAACATGTCAGATAAACTTTCAACAAGTTCAGCTCTGGAGAGTTCAGAAAATACCTCTTCAGAGTCAGAGTCTGATTCTGACTCAGATTCAGATGATGACGTTCCTTCATCTTGATCATTTGTGTTGGCCATCAGCGCAACATTTGCACATTCTTCCTCAGATTCAGAAGATGATTCAGATTCATCTGAGTCATCCCATGTAGCCATCAGAACCTTTTTCTTTTTATCAAACTTCCTTTTGGGTTTTTCCTTTTGAAGTTTGGGACATTCACTCTTGTAGTGTCCAGGTTCTTTACATTCATAGCAAGTGCCCTCTTTCTTGCCAGATCTTCTGTGTCCAGAAGATTCTCTCTTTTGATCAGATCTTCTGAAGTTGTTGAACTTCTTCCCTTTGTGCTTCCAGAGTTTGTTGATCCTTCTGGACAGCATGGATAGTTCATCTTCTTCTTCAGAAGAAGATTCCTCAGAGCTTTCTTCATTTACCTGCAAAGCTTTAACAGATTTGTTAGATTTAAAAGCTAAGGATTTACCTTTATCTTTCTTCTGGGGTTCATCTTCCTCCAGCTCAATCTCATGACTTCTCAAAGAACTGATGAGTTCTTCTAATGAGATTTTGTTCAGATCCTTGGCCAGCTTCAATGCAGTCACCATAGGTCTCCATCTGGTAGGAAGACTTCTGATGATCTTCTTGACATGATCAGATGTTGAGTAGCCCTTGTCCAGAACTTTCAACCCAGCTGTTAGAATCTGAAATCTGGAAAACATAGTCTCAATGTTCTCAGATTCTTCCATCTTGAACGCTTCATACTTCTGTATCAGCGCCAGAGCCTTTGTTTCTTTCACCTGAGAGTTTCCCTCATGAGTCATTTTGAGAGACTCAAACATATCATGAGCAGTGTCTCTGTTGGTAATCTTCTCATACTCTGTATGAGAGATTGCATTAAGAAGTATGGTTCTGGCTTTGTGATGATTCTTGAATTCTTTCTTCTGCTCCTCAGTCATTGATTTTCTATCAATCTTTTTGCCATCCTTAGTAGGATGTTCATATCCATCAATGACTAAATCCCAGAGATCAGCATCATACCCCAAGAAAAAACTTTCAAGTCTATCTTTCCAATAATCAAATTTTTCTCCATCAAACATTGGAGGTTTGGTGCTGATTCTGTCTCCTTCATATTTGTTGCTTGATGTAGGAATATCACCCATATTAGCAACCAAATAAATAACAGAGTATTCTTCTCACTGGATCTTTATCTGTCACGGTTAAGTGAATGCACACGCAGAACCGGAGCTCTGATGCCAACTGAAGGTGAGAAAATACTTAGAAGGGGGGTTGAATAAGTATGACAGAAAATAATCTAAGATAAAAACTCAAGTATTTTTATCCTGGTTCGTTGAACTCAACTACTCCAGTCCACCCTTTTCAAGAGTGATTTGCCTTTCTCAACAAGGACTTAATCCACTATTCAAATCAACTGATTACAAATAGCAACACCTAAGAACAACTGTTCTTAGTCTTCTCAAGAGCTACTGATCTAACCTAGATCCTCTTAAGGAAAACAACACCTAAGAACAACTGTTCTTAGTCTTCTCAAGAGCTACTGATCTAACCTAGATCCTCTTAAGGAAAACTTCCTTTACAAATTAATGTAATACAATGTAAGAGTAATAAAATGCTTCTATGAAAGCTATAAACACAACTGTGTTATTTCTCTAAGTTTAGAACAATGTATGAACAGCAAAGAATATGAGAGCTTGAGAGTTTTTCGCGTGAGAGTGTTCTTGCAATGATTTTCGTCACTTGAAGAATGAGCTATGATTTCCTTTATATAGCCACTTGAATATTGGAGAGAATATTTTACCGTTGGAGAAGATATTTCCAATATCAAAAAGGTACAGTCCTTTGTACTATTGCAGCAGAGAGACGACGCACAAATAGTGGGTGTAGCAATTGTCTGCTGAGCTGTGAATTTACCATATATGGAATGTATCAGAGGAATAATCTTCTTGCAGAGATTTATGTCTATCCCAATTAAGGAAAGATTTGCTGGCATATTCCAACGGATATATTAAAATAATCTTCTTCAAATAATTCTTCAGATAGTTCAGATCAACAATCAATATCAGAGTCTTCAGTCTTCAGAATCTTCTGGAAACTTCAGAGCCTAAGATGTTCTTCAGATGTTGCTGAATCAGAGTCTGGTGCAGCTGTGTGCTTGAAGCGTAACATGCTCTTAGATCAGAGTCTTCACTCAGATCAGAGTCTTCTCTCATTCAGAGTCTCTTCACTCAGAGTCTTCTTTCATTCAGATTCTTGATAATATATGCAGCGTGTTGTATCTTCAGAATCTTGATGACTAAGCTCTTATACTTCAGATTCTTCTAATCTTCAGATGCTCTTGAGCCATTCAGAATTTATAGTTCACATCAAATTTGCTCTTTAAGATTAAAATCTTTTGTGCCTGTAGAAAACAGTTTAGAACAAATTTAGAGAGTATAATTCTTGTATACAAATTATCATTAATGTTATCATCAAAACATAGAGATATTACTAAGACACAATCTGTGCTCTTACAGACATATCAAGGAGCATGTTTCAAAAAGAATGGAATCAAAATGATAAAAATAAAAGAAGTTATGCAATTTGGAAAATTGGGTGTCAAAATAGGCAAGGCAAGGCACAAACTTGGGCAACTTGGACCTATTCTAGGCAGATTTGCAAAAGCAATCATAACTTGCTCAAAACTCAACCAAATTGAGTGAAATAAAAAAGGAAATTGTGTATTTTTGCACAAGGAACTCAATGGTGGTGGTAGTTTTCACAGAGCATGCATCACATGGAAATTTCGATAGCAACATCAAAAATGATATGTTATGTGCAAGAACATGTTGACAGTCAAATGTACATGGTTTCAGCAGCAAATAAGTGATCAAACACACCATATGGAACATATAGACAATAGATAGCACATGAATTGGCCAAAATTCCAAGTTTGAGCAAGAACATTATGACAGACAAAAATGCAACATTTCAATAACAATTAAGTGATTCAACATAACACATATAATATGTAAATGATGTTTACATACATCTAGCACCTATGCCTAAACAAAAACACAATGTTTCTTATAGAAATGGAACTTTAAGAAAACTAGCAAGCAAAACCAATGAGGCAGTCACAACTGTAACAACCCAATTTCGGTTTAACTAATTAATTTAGTTATTGGAATTATTTTAATTATGGGATAGTGTGATAATATGTTAAGTCTACATATTATGCTATTTTATCATTTGTAGAGTTTTGGAAAGTTTAGTGGGAAATATTTCGGACAGTCTCAATTAATGGTTAAGTGGATGATTTATGGAAATTGATTGGAATAATAGGTATATTGGAGGAAATAGAATGGAAAGAAATATAAAGAATAGAAATAGAAAGAAAAGATATAAGAGTAAAAGAGGAAAGAAAAGAAAAGGATAGAAAGAAAGGGGGAAGAAGGAAAAAGGAAGAGAAAAGAGAAGAAGAAGAGGAAAAGAGTGGAATCATCAAGAACAACTCAAAGCTTCGATTAATCTAAGGTAAGGGTGTGAAATCTTACTATCTTAATCAATATGTATGGTTATGTATGTGTATGGTTGATCGGGTAGAGTTTTGGAGAGTTTTCTATAAACTTCCATTTTAGGTCGAAATTGATTCGATCGGTAGAAACCGAGTTTTAATGATTGAAAATGAGAATAAGTGGTAGAATTTAGTCGAGGAATGTTAGACTAAGGCTACTGGAAACGAGTTGGGATTTATCGGGAGATTTCATCGGGTGTTTGGATTCTGAACAGTGGGAGAAAGTTCAGTCCGCAGTCGCTCGCTAGCAGCTCGCTAGGCGAGCAGGTCGCGAGTGTTCGCTAGCATCTCGCTAGGTGAGTGAGTAGCGAACGGTCCCAGACTTGGGACAATGGTGTTTTGGTCTCCTTCGCTGGTAGCGAATGGAGTAGCGAATGACTCGCTGGGGGTTCGTTGTGGCGAACGAGGTAGCGAACGAAGTCTGTAGCTTCTGTTCTTGCTCGCTAGCAGTTTGCTAGGCGAGAAGGTGGCGAACGTTCGCTAGCAGCTCGCTAGGCGAGCGTGTAGCGAACGTAGCAGAATGAGTCTTCTCTGCTGTTGGGTGCTGTTGTAACTTGGGGTTCCGATTGCGATCGACCCTTGCTTGGTTTAGAAGCTGGAATGATGGTTCATGACGTACCGTGGGTAGCCGATATGCGTGAATCCTAGGTTAGGAATTGTAGTCGTTTGGGCAATTTCGTGCATTGTTTAATTCGATTAAAAATGCATAACGTTTGGACATGAATGATGAATGTGTCGTGTAGTATACATTGCGGTGTATGATGTTAGTATATATTTGATCCCTTGGAGGATTTGCAGAACCTCGCTTGATGCGATGGTTATATTTGATCCCTTGGAGGATTTGCAGAACCTCGCTTGATGCGATGGTTATATTTGATCCCTTGGAGGATTTGCAGAACCTCGCTTGATGCGATGGTTATATTTGATCCCTTGGAGGATTTGCAGAACCTCGCTTGATGCGATGGTTATATTTGATCCCTTGGAGGATTTGCAGAATCTCGCTTGATGCGATGGTTATATTTGATCCCTTGGAGGATTTGCAGAACCTCGCTTGATGCGATGGTTGTATCTGATCCCTTGGAGGATTTGCTGAACCTCGCTTGATGCGACGGTTATATAGTGATTCCTAGGAGAATCTGATGAGTTATAGTGTAACCGTATAAGTGTGAGAGGAGTGAATTCTAAGAGAATCTGACGGACGAATGAGTCGGTACCGTGGTTGTAGCTGCATAGGGTCGAGGTGTCGGTCTCTATGAGTGCATTATCATCTTCATATGATGAATTGAAAATAATGCTTGAGAATGTGTTAGTGTATGTGTATATATATATATATATATATATATATATATATATATATATATATATATATATATATATATATATATATATATATATATATATATATTTATTGCGTCTGGTAAATATGAGAATGAGGTCGATGTATATGTAGAGAGATTCTACTCACTAGGGTAGAACGGCGATGCGTCGTTCCTAGTGAGGTAGTTACCTGGGTAGAATGACCAAGACATTGTTCCGGGTAGAGCATAAGCGACGTACCCATAGTCCGGAAAAAGGATTGAGGGTAGTGAATGAGTCTTATATGAATCGCATGGTATGATTGCGATTGTCATATGTAAATATGCATATGTGCAGGAATTGATGAGATGCGTTAGCAAATAAATAAATGTGAAAGATATTGACTGATGAATGGACGATTAAGTGTGAGCGATTATGTGTATGTGTATTTAATGCGGCGAGAATCTATTGTTATGCATTGTAGTGAATAAGTATGAAGTATAGGCATTCGGTACTTGTACATATATATATATATATATATATATATATATATATATATATATATATATATATATATATATATATATATATATATATATATATATATATATATATATATATATATATATATATATATATATATATATATATATATATATATATATATATATATATATATATATATATATATATATATATATATATATTTATATATATATATATATACATATATATATATATATATTTATATATATATATATATATATATATATATATATATATATATATATATATATATATATATATATATATATATATATATATATATATATATCTCATGCCTTGATTATTATGATAATGTTTCTCACCCTTCTGTTGTTTTATAATGCCCTACGAGGCATTGCAGATTAGGATTCGCTGGAGGTTTCCCTTGGAGTATAGCTCTTTTCCCTCGTGTTGGTCGCTCTGATATGTAACTTTAGGTAGATAGGCTTGTAGAATGTCTTAATGTTGTTTTGTTTGTATTTGAATGAAGTTGTGAACAACCAGATGACATGTAATTATGTTTTGTCATGTCTTAAGTGAATATATATATATATGTTTTAGTCTTCCGCTTTAAGAGAAAACATGAATATGTAATTTCGAAGGATCATGCGTTTATTTTTAGTTGAGATTTACCCCTTTTGAGTTAATTCTTTTTAAACATTAATATTCATGTGGTCGTTTCGTGAGCATTGTGACGCACTTCTTTTATACCTTAATGTAAATATACTCTGATGAAAATAAAAATACTTGTATTTCGTGACTATATGTTTTGATATGTGATTATTTTGGGGTATAGAAAGGGGGTCTTACAACAACCATACAAGTTTAAGAGGAAAAAAAAGTGCAAACATGACCTATAACAAGTATCAAACATGTCCATACTAAATGCACATAAAAAACATGCATGATTCTGAAAGTAACTAGTTATGAGTACTTATCTCTTGTAGTCTCCTTAATAAAATGCACAAAGCAAGAATTCGAGTTGAGAAGTGATGATTCGAACAGCCTCAAGATGCTCCAAATAAGTTATTCAAGTGGTCCAAACTCCCTCTAAGTGGCTGCTTTGACAGAATGGTGGTTTTTGCTAGGAATGACCAAGAACTTCCAAAGGAAAACCTCTAAAATGGTGTTACAGAAGTGTGGTAGTGATTTGGATAGCACAAATAGCTTATATGTAAGGTGTTTGAAGGGTTAGAGTAGCTGGAAATGAAGTGGACAAAGTTGTGGCTTTAAGGATGCAGAAAGTCAAACTATCTTGGATTGACAGTTGAATTTTTGAATGAGGTGTTTTCTGGTGAAGGTGTGTGTTTGAATAGATTTAATACTTCATTTGTGATGCTTTTGAAGTTTTGGTGAAGTGTTTGATGGCTGGAAAAGGTTTAGACAAAGTTTTTGCAAAGGCAGTTTTTGTGCTTCAAGGGAACAAGTTCACAATTTGCAAGAAGGGTATGATTAGAGGAATGATAGAGATTTTTCCTAGTTTCTAGCTCAATCTGGTATGTTTTGGAAGTGATGAGAGTGTTCTATTTATAGCCAAGGTTGTAGAGCAAGTGGTATGGGCAGTTTAGATCATTTTGCAAAATTTTGCTTTTTTGGAGGGAAAAGTGAGCAAATCCCACTTGTGATATTGTTTCAACGAGTTTCCAATGCATTTCATCATCACTAAAAGCCTGTGAATAGTTGGCATGAAGTGAAAAGAGACTTGCATCTGAGGCAAGAGCTGAGTTGCAACAGGTTTGGCATAAAGTTTCTCTTTCATGGCTACTTGGCTGTACTTTCTTTGAATAAACAATTCAATTAACAAAAATTCTGATTTTTCTTGTGGTACCTTCTTATACTATCATCAACTAAATCTCTAAACATCATAACATGAGTTAACTAAGTGGTTAGGATGAAATTGGCTGGTTTATACATCCATTGGTAAGAGTTGTATTTGATTTTGTGACATGACAAACCTTCAACTTGCCTTCTTCGATTCTCCCTAACCATAAAGACTAAGAAAATGCTCTTGTACTTTTTAAAAAGCCCCAAATATGATCTACAACTTTCATGCTTGGACAAAGTTCAAATTCCAAAGGGAATTATGTCAAAATTCCTCTTGAAGTTGGCTGCAAATTTGACTTACAAGTCACGAAACATGAAAATTTTTCCAAGTGTTGAAATTTTTCACAACTTGATGAGCTCATAACTAAAAATATATGCATTGTTGGATCTCAACCCTATAATATACTTTTGTAAGGCTCCTCAAGATCGTTCCAACAAGCTTTGAACCACTCCATTTGGATGTGTGGTTAGGAAGTTATGATCATTTCAAGTTGGCTTAAAATTAGGGTTTTTCATGAACCCTAGTTTCTTGATTTGCAAGTTATCCATCAATTCTTGATTAAATCTTCACCAAACTCACTAGTTAGGCATAACATGATGTTGTGAAACTTGCTTGCTTCAATTTGAGGTCAAAACCCTAAAAGTCAAAGAGTTAACTTTCCAAATAGACGAACCGAACAGTTGAAATCTTCAGGATCGATCCTCAGTGTTCTGGGTTCTTTGAGCCTTTCAAACTTCTTGAGGAGACTTTAATAATTCATAGGAGTACCATGAACCATTATTTGAGACTTGAAAAACCATCTAAGCCAAAAGTCAAACTTCAGTTGACTTTCTCCACTAGAAACCCTAATTTAGGATTTTGCACTGCACTGTCCCTATTCTTTTGGTAACAACCTCAAATAGCACTTGATCTTGGAAAGATATGAGCCTCTTGATTTTTATAAGATCAATCCAACACCTTAACTGATAAGTCCACAGGGTCCTTAATTTTGATAGTGTGAAACCCTAATTCATCTGCATCTTGACAAAGATCAATTTAAAAGAGGTTAAGTTAGATAACATATGCTGGATGCAACTAGAATGATAATGGGATCTAGGGGTCAAAATTTGGGGTATGACATCCTTCAAGAATGTTTCTTTTTTTTTTTGAATTTTTCTAGACTAAATTGATTTTAATTTAATGTAATTTAAAAACAATATTAATTAGTGTTATTTCAACCTCCAATTAAATACGTACCTACTAATTAGTGTTATTAATATTGAAAATAAATGTGTTATTAAACGGTGCCCGGTCACTTTTTCTTAGGTTTATCGAAAAACTAACCATGTGTAATTGGTGCCGTAAAAGATTTAGTGTGACATTTATTCATTGTTGAGTAAACAATTTCATTAGGTAAGAGACACAACCATCTACACTTTTCCAGATCTATTTAAGGAGGCATGATACTCATATTCTCTACACAAATCTCACTTACTTACTCTAAGCTTCCGAACTATAAATCATTCATGACACTCTCTCCCATCACAATTTCTTCTGATACCATGTATTGCATGTTATTATGTTTTATTTATGCATCAGATAACTGAATCGTCGATCCTTGTTATGCATTTATTTTGATAACAGATTTACTCATCACTTTTTTACCTTCTGATAACAGATTTCTTGTGCATGTTCTTCTTTTCATATTATTTTCAATATATGAATCAGTTAATTCAAAAAATTTCCTTGTTATTCATTTCCAGTTGATCAGATTCAGAATCTTATAGTTCTGAAAGTGATGATGGGTACAATAGTACTTGAAACTATTCATGTAAAGTGAAAATCAAGTATGGAAAATCAAGGCATAGACAAAACAAATATGCATGTACGTTCACAAAGATTTTGTTAGATTTTGTGATATCACAGTATTGAAACAGTGGAAAAAATCTTTGTTCAGTAGAGTTTGTAATGATGGAAAAAACTAAGTCAATTGGGTTAGGTAAATCAGAATGGTTGAATATATTGTAAGGACTCCAAATTTAGTTTATATGGGTATACTTTAAAAACCAACATAAGGCTTATTATGTGTCTTAACTATATAGAGTAAGCAATAGTGTTTTTCAATGACATTTGGCCGCATGCTTTAGTTATGATACTTGCTGGATTTATCTTCTTTATTTCCAGTTTAAGTTGGAGTATATTTGACATATATAAAGTTAGAGGATTATTCATTACCTATGTCAACATGTTACATAACATTCAATTAATATTGGCTAAATCTTGGGATCTAAACTCTAAATAACAGGAGGTAAAATAAAATATGTGTAAAAGATTGAAACAATTATTGGTATTTAGCTTTTTGATAAGAAATATTATACTATCTTTCATCATAAATCAATCTATTTTCAAAAACATCCAGCACATAATCATTGGTGTTGCGGTGAGAATCGGATATCAAGCTATTGAATTAATTTGAATCACAAATCTTAAACTTCACCACCGAGCTTTGATTTATCCAAAGGAAAGGATAAATATCGAAGAAAACCCTACATGCGCTATGTAACAAGAAAGCTAAGAGAATCTAAGGTTCGGAGGTTGGTTATACCTAGGAAAGGTGCTAGCATCCTAAGTATCAGTAGTACTCTACAGGAACCTCTAGTTAGTATTTGTGTTATGCTATTGTTTTCTTGATAAGTAAAATGTGCTAAGGGAAAGACCTAAGGTATTTACTAAGTATGCTCTCCAAAACGTTGCATCTCGTGCCTACATATCCTGACTAGGATGGAATCAGAGCATTCGTAGACACCTAACTAAAACTGAAGAACTCTTGACTGCGGTCAAAGTTCAAAGGGGAAGGTAAGTGTCCATGACAAGACATCTACACAGAGTTGAGAAACTCTAAACCTAAGGCTAGGTTAAGAAGGGAAGGAAAGAGTAAGTGTTCATAGCCATGACACTCAAATAGAGTTAGGAAACTCTAATCCTAAGGCTAGGATAAAAAGGGAAGGTAAGTGTCGATAACCATGTGTTGCACCCCAAAATTTGCTCAACCTTTTCTTGCCTGATTTATGTTTCCTTGTATTTCATTTGCATAGTTACATCATGTACATAGTTCTAATCATTGGCATATCATAGCATATCACTCATCCAACAAGGGTACAAGTTTGATTCTTATCAGAAGAAGCCTAGCAAGAGGTCTTATCCAAGTTTGAGAGATCATCCAAGCCATCAAGAAGTGATTTGAAGTCTTGAGAAGTTTGAGTGCCTACATGTGGGTTTTGCTCCTATCTTGAGGAATATTGAGAATCATCAGTGGGATGTGGAACATGGAATGTGAATTTGAGGTGTGTAAGGATCTCATGGAATGCCTAGAGGGCCATATTGAAGCTGAGACAAGTCATTGATTCAAGTATGAGAGCCACAGTTGAGGTGCAGTCAACTAGGGTTTCATCTGGGTCAATCCTAGGTCAATTGAGTAATTAGAGAGCATCAAAGCCTACTTTGAGGTCATGGGGTTCATGGATTGGTATGTTGATACATGTTTGGTGTCGTGCCAAGGTTAAGAAAAGAAGAATCAAGAATGTGGGAAGTTGCTAAATTAGGGTTTCAGTGTAAAATCCCCTGTTTAGTGCCTAACGTCAAAGCCACATAAGTCAAAATACAAGTTTCAAATGGATCTTTTGCCAACGTGAAACTTGTAGAGCATCCCAATACCTTTATTTTGAGTACTAGAAGTCCTCAAGGGGATTTATAGAACTCAAGTTATGGTCTTTGCAAGTTACAGGTCATCAGATGACTATGAAATTTATCTGTGAAAGTCACTTGACTTCCAAGCAACGTTTGCCCTTCAAGGATTTTTCAATTGGATTTGTGGCCAACATGAGAGTTGTAGATCTTGGTCTTAGCTTTCCACATAGTACTATAAGTCCTTTATAGGATTTGTAGAAATCAAGTTATGATCTTTGCAAGCCAGGGGTATTTTGGGTATTGGTGATTATAGGTCATTTGTGATCATAGGTCTATAACTCCAACTTGCAAGCTTCAAATGGAAAATTGTTCAACATGAAACTTGTTCAAAATGATGTTTTGAGTGCAACCAAGTGGTCGTGAGAGTTTGGATTGGCTTGGAACACAAATTCATTTGAAATGGCTTTGAAAAGGAACTTTAATACACCTTAAAAGGCCAAAATTTGGGGAAAATTGTTTTGTGGCCAAATTGAACAACATTATATGTCATTTTGATCAGAAAATGTATTTTGAGAATGATGGAAATAGCATATTTTGGATTTGAGGCCATTTTCAAGCACTTCCATTTGGTAACTTAAGGTTGAAGCAACACTTGAATTGTATACCATGGGATCAAAAACAAGGCAATTACCATCCCCATTCAGTTCTAAATGGCATGAGATGAGAAATTACAAGGGAAATCAGGCTCAGAACAGGGAAATTCACTATCTGTGCATATGAGATTTTCAAAGAGAATGAGAAATTCAAAATCTCATTCAGTTAGTTACAGATCCTTCTAGAGGTTTCCAACAGCTTCTATATAACCATTACAATGCATTCAGGTCATTTTTTGGGCAAGAGTTGAAGAGGACCAAGAGAGAGAAACTGAAATTTTCACATTGCATATCAGAATCGGGTTTTGGAATTGAAGAGGATTCATTGCAAATTGTTGATTGGAGAAGCTTGGGGAGTGGTTCTTGAGTGATTCTGGAAAGAATTGGAGCTTGATTCGAAGGAAAACCTACTTTGTTCATCCATTTTTACCAGGTTTGCATCTTTCAACTTTCAGCATAATTCATAGGAAGTTGATTAGAATTTGATAGGGGGATAGATTAGTGATGATGCTTAGGTGGATTTCAGTACAAAATTGGAGAGTTTAGTGACAATCTAGGTCATGACACCATTTCTGTTGAGAGATGTATCTTGAGATTCTTGAGGTTTTGATCATGTTTGGATAGCAAGAACTCATGCCTGATGCGTGTAGATGAGTTTAGGATCTTTAATTTTAGGTTTTGAGTGATTCACGATTTGAACCATGTCTGAACTTTGGATCGGTTTTGGAGTTAGGGATAGAATCAATGAAATTGGAGGTCACATTCGTGCTCAGGGGTTGATTTTGAGTAGGATAGGATGTTTGGTTTTGTTGTTTGATGAACTTTGGGGATGACCTAACCGGAGACGATGGTGGCACAAAGCTCAGGCCACCGTCCCAAGCTTTCCCTCTCAGTTTTTGAATTTTGGAGAAGATGAACAATTAACCATAGGATCTTGGTTGACCTTTGACTGAAAACACAAACCAACGGCCACGATTTTGTTTCGCGTTCTGAAGAGTTGAGTTTAGATGAAACTCACCGTTTCATTTATTCAAGTTGGATGGGCTTAGTCAACACTTACTATCAACACCCTGCATTGAGGCCCAATGAAGAATCACGTTAGTTTTAATTGCTATTTGCCACGAGGTTTTTTCCATTTTCCATGATTTTCTTTTATTGTGTTGGGCTTAGTAACAGATACGCTATCCACACCCCCCTTTGGGCCCAGCCTGGAAAACAACTGGATTTTATTGCTATTCTCCACGCACATTTATTCATTTTCTTCATTGTTTTTCTTTTATTTTTTATGTTTGCATATAGTTAGGAAATAAATCATAACAAATAGGAAAATTAACATTTTTAGGCTAGATTTTTTTCCCCTGACTCCTTAAAGAGTCTAGAATTTAATAGGATTGAGAAATTATTAATTCATGCATTTTAGAATTTAATTGCTTTTTTTGAAGTTTAATTTCTACATGGAAATATTATCTAGATTCTATTCTATTTTAAAGAAAACTATATTCAAATTTTAAACTAAAATCCTCTAAAAGGAACTATTATCTAAATTCTATTCTAGATAAAAGCTAAACCATAATATTCTAACTATTAAACTAAATTCTCTAAAGGGAATATTAAATTCTAAACTAAATCTATTCTAGTATTCAAATATTCTAATTGAAATACTAAACTCCCTAGGAAAATTATTATTAAAAAAAAAACTATACAAGAAAGTATTAAATGCAGGGGAGGGGGTGCATTGTTACAGAGGAGTATGCAGTTAGTAACTAGCAAAAAGCCCAGCCCAACTAAGCAATGACCATACACGGGGAGGGGGAAAGAAAAGTGAAAAAACGGAGGTGAATGTTTGAAATTCGTTGGGCTTAGGAAGGCCCACACTACATGATCCATTACTCTCTTCACATTCTGAAAACAAAACACAAACCCTAATTCTTCCCATGCCAAACACTGTTCACCCAAATATTCCTGCGCGGTTCTCAGACTCTCTCACTCCCAGCCTCTCTCGGTTCCACTCTCTCAGAAACTATCTCTCAATCTTTCTGATTCTCTTTCTCGTTCAATCTTCTTAGATTCTTCCTCAAACAAAACTTCCTTTGATCTTTCTCAACTCTCAGATAATTTTTCTATCTCTCACAATCAGTTTAACCAAACAAAGAACATGAACAAACTTATAACAAAATTATTGTCAATCGAGTGAAGATCTGGAAGCTGATGGAGATGAAGATGTTTGAAGACGGAAGTTCTTGATGCATGCAGTTGCTTCGACGAAGTCACGAAAAATCTGGACAAAGAACCTAACCTGGTGATGAGCGATTGAAGATATGATGAAGATTTGAACAAATCTGGAAAATTGTGGATGGAGGTTCTTGAAGAAATTATGAAGCTCATGAACTTCTGGGAAAAATCTGGAAACGTGATGAAGTTGATGAATCGGTGATCTTTGATAACGATTCTGGAGTTAAAGGCTCTTGAATATTCTTGCTGATGAATTTTGGATGATGAACAAGTGATGAACACTCATGTTGACGAACGACGATCTTGATGATTTGTTAAATTTCTGGAAACGGTTTGATGAACATGTGATGATTCTGGAGATTTGTTGTTGATGATTTCTGGAAAAAAATCAGATGAACATTGGTGTTGATGAACGATAACTTGGTGAAGATTTCTGAAAAATCGTTGGTGAATCCATTAAAGGTTGATGATTCTGATGATGAATTTGGATCGGAGAAGAGGAACAGATGAATTTTTTGGTGGATTTGGTAATTCTGGCGACGGTTGCGGCGGTCCGGTGATGGTTAGGGTGGCCGGCGGTGACCGTTACCGGTTTTGCATGCCGGTCAGTGGAGGGATTCCGGTGAAGGCCACTTGGCACCACGCATGCAGAGGGAGAGGGAGAAGTGAGCACGTGGAGGTGGAAGGGTGTGCATGAAGGACGCGTGTGTGTGGTGGTCGCAAAGCCTGAGTGTACTGAAAAAATGATGTGGCCTCCTTTTATGCACACGCGTGGCATTGAACTTATATAACACTTGGCGACTTGTGGACTTGTTGACTGGGCTTTTGCATTTCGTGGATAATTGAATGAACGGCCCAATAGTACTGAGACTGCAAGGATTAAGATGAATTGATACTGATTGATTAATGAAAATGAAAATGATTAATCCTAATTAATACTATTTAATACAAGACTATTCAACTAGTAAAAAACGAAAATCAGTTAAATCTCTAATTAATCTAAAACTAATTAAATTTTATAAAATCCTATATTAATACTATATCTAAAAAAATCTATTATATTCTATAAAAAGAGAAATCTATTTAATCTATAAGAAGAAAATCTATTAAAACTAATTAATTCTATTATCCTAAAAATCTATTAATTTCTATATTATTCTATATCTAAAAAAATTACTATTAAAAAAATCTATTAAAAAAACTATAAAAAGAACTATTTTCTATTCTATTAATTCTCTATAAAAGAAAATCTATTATTATTCTAATACAAAAAAACTATTATCTAATATTCTAATAAATCCTAAAAACAAATATAAAATCTATTAAAATATAGAAAAAAGACCATTAAATCCTAAAAGGCAATTAATTCAAATAAACGGGAACACGAGACCAAGCTTGTGTCTTCCGTAGCCCGAACTACGTTTGCTCTGATCTTTCATGCTGTATGAAAGTACGTAGGCATAGGATGTCGTATCCTAGCGAGCAACCTTCCCACCTTCATCCGTAGTTAGGCGAACTACGTTGACTCTGATTTCTCGTTCCCAACGGGAATACGTAGGCATAAAGTGCGATACTTTGCCGAGTCATTTTCTTTTCTTTTTAACCTTGACCTTTAGAGTAGATAGAATAACAATCCGTACCAGAAAACAAGCGTGGATTCCGTCGAGTACGGCGGACGTGAGGGGTGCTAATACCTTCCCCTTGCGTAATCGACTCCCGAATCCAGGATTTGGTTGCGATGACCATTCCTTTCCCATTTTGCGTTAGGTTTACTCTGAGCGTTTCCTTTCCTTCCTTTGGGATAAATAACGCACGGTGGCGACTCTTCTGTCATAGCCGGCGCCGATTTTCACAGTAGCGACAGCTGGCGACTCTGCTGGGGATTCCAACGGTTCCCTACGCGAGTCAATCCTAGCGCTTGTTTTCCCATCGTGGGTTTTGTATGGACTTACCTTTCTGTATTTACTTTCAGCATTATATTTTTGTTGTTATGCTGGGTAGGGGTTCAGATTGAGAGATAAGCCGGACCTGGGATTGAGTGCACCTAGATTTAGTTGTGAAAAGTAGTGGGTGCGTGCATGCTTTGCATGTACTAGTGTCCCGCAAAATCCACGCTCGGACGAAGTTCTTCTGGTTGACTTCTTTTTCAACCCTTTGGGTTGAGGGGGTTGTTGGTTAGTTGGATTGTCGACTCCGGGGACCGATCAATTGGAAGTTGGCTAAGTGAGGCCTCTTCAGGACATGATGATGCCACACCTTCTGGGTATCGTATCATCAGTCTTGAAAGTCTGTGACGCCGACGACCGCATAGGATGCCGTACCTTGTGTCAGTTGATAGGACACCTACCTGTGAGAGGGATTGGGACATGCAGGAAACTTGACCTCCAGACTACCCGGTTTTCTTGATATTGGATCAGTATGTGTGGTTATTTGGGGTTCTTCATCAGGACTTTGTTATAGGTCTGTTGAGGCCAAGTTGAAGCATTGTCTTGGGTCTGTTGAGACCAAAGTGGATCATTGTTATGGGTCTGTTGAGACCAGGTTTGAGCAATATTGTGGGTCTGTTGAGACAGATATTATGGAGGGATCTCTTCAGCAATATATCACTTGATCCCTGTTGCATGTTTGCATATTGCATTGTTGCATACTCATTTTGCATATCATTAACGTGTGTCTGTGCTGCAGGTACATTTCATACTTTCTGATTCTAGTTGCCCGGATTTCTGTCTGCTATTATGGATACTTTGAAGAAGACTGTGGCTTACAAGTTGCCTACTCCAGATGTTTCTTCTTTGCTTGGTTTGATGTTTTTGGCTGATGATGATGTGAAGAGAAGTTTCAGGAAGAGTTATGGGAAACTGCTTAGATTGGTTTGCAAACCATCCACGTATGAGTTAAACGGATTGTACGCGCTGATGCAATTCTATGATCCCCCGCTGAGGTGTTTTACTTTCCCTGACTTCATTCTGGCTCCGACCATGGAGGAATATGCTGAGATCTTGGAGTTGACTATTCAGAACAAGGTGCCTTTTGTTCACATGGATGCTGAGCCCAAACTGGAGGATTTGGTTGTTGCTTTACATCTAGACTCTTCAGAGTTGCTATTAACCTCGTGGAATGGAGTTTCTGGTTTTTCTCTCAAATTCTTGGTTGGGAAAGCACAAGAGTATGCCAAGAGTGGTTGTTGGATTGTGTTTCATGCTATCCTTGCTTTGTGTATCTATGGCATTGTATTGTTCCCTAATATGTCTGACTTTGTTGATTTGGATGCATTCCATATATTTGCTTCAGGCAATCCTGTGCCTACACTGATTGGAGACTTCTATCACTCTCTGCATTATAAGAACGAGAATAGGAGGGGCAAGAACGTCTCTTGTTGTGTGCCTTTGTGGTATATGTGGTTTGATAGTCACCTGCCCAAGAAGGGTATCTTTGCTGAGTCCGCAGCTACGGTGGAATGGTCTGAGCGTCTGATGGGGCTTTCTTAAAAAGATGTTGTCTGGTTTGATAGGGATTTACTGGGATCTGAGATTATCTACAGCTGCACAGGATATCCTAACGTTCCTCTGATTGAGAGGAAAGGGTGGATTAACTACAATCCGTCGTTGTTGATCAGCCAATTCGGTTATGCTTTGAGAAGCCCGTCAAAAGAGGAGGAATTGCAGGAATCTCTGTACTTCGCAGGTGATCTGAGGGGAGAATTGTTATCCAAGCTTCAACATGCTTGGAATAACATTTGCAAGAAGGGTAAGCCATTGTTGGGTAAGAATGATTGTCAAGCCTATGCTCCGTACCAAGTCTGGATCCAAGATAGGGCAAAGCAGGCGCTGATGTCGTTTCCTGCAGTATTACCTCTTGCTCCCCTCGTGGTTGAAGACCCAACTATTGTGTCTATTGAGAGATATGAGCAGGTTGTGAAGGAGAAAGAAGAGCTGATGAAAGCCAACGAGAAGTTGGAAGAAGAGCTAGTGCAACTCAGGAGCGAAAGGAATGAAGCCGTATATTCCTTCGAGCAACAAACAAAGCTGGTGAACTAGTTAGGCACAGAACTGACTGAACAACGAAAGTAGCGTGAACGTTTGGGGATAGATTTCAAGAGTTCTCATGATATGCTGGAGTCTAAGAAGAAAGCACTTGATATAGCCTACCGAGAGATATCCACATTCAACAAAACCTGGAATGCTACACTGACCAATAATAAAGAAAGAGAAGATAAATTGAAGCAGCAGATCTCTGAACTGGAAGATCATTTGAAAGCTAGCCAGAAAAAGTTTGAAGAAGAGGTTATGCGGAGATACGACGCTCAAAATTCGTTGAACAAAGTTGTCAAGCGTAAGAAAGAGTCTGCATCCCAGAAGCGGAAGCTGGAGGAGTGCTTTGGAGAGGGTGCTTGGGAGGAATCCATTGGGGATCTCCAGCGTGTTATCAGGCAAAGAGACTCGCTCGTTGAAGGGTTGCTTTCTCAGCCGGACCATCCCAAGACCAAGAGATTGTTAGAGGAGTATCGGGCATATGGTCGCACTTGATTACCTTATGCACTATTGTATATGCTTTATTTGCATTGTGCTGACCATCACCAGGCTTGTTGGTTGAGGTCATGCCTTCTTGTTATTATGTACACTCAGAGATATTGTATTTCTGCCTTGATGGGCTTTTCAGCAATATATGAGATGTTTTCTCCGTGGATGAATCCAAGCTTCTTATCACTGTCACTGCACTAGCACTTTGGCACTAGAATTAGGGGTTGATCTCCCTAACGCACAGACACATATTGCATCTGCATATTCATTTTGCATTGCCAGTTACTTGTTGAATCTGTATCTTATTTCCTGCATCTCACAGGTTTTTCAGGATTGACGACCAAAGAATCCACCACTACTCAACCAGAAACAACTGTAAGAAAGCAATGGATCAAGTTCAAGTCGAGATGCAGGAAATCCGTGAGAAGCTGACTCTGTTCATGCAAGCTATGGAGAGCATGGCCAAGGGCTAGGAGAATCTTCAGACCTTGGTGCAGCCGCTGCTGACACGGACAAACGGAAATGGCAATGCTGACCACAATTCTGTTGAAACTCCTCGACAGGAGGATGAGATACCGGTAGTTACTCCACCTGTTGTGACTGTTAACGGAAACACTGGTACTGGTGCAGGTGCTGGCGCTGGTAATGGCAATACTGGAAATGGTGGTGATGGGCATGTTGTTAACAACAAAGGCAACACTGGGGATGCCGATCAAGGATTCGGTGACTATGCTGGCTTTGGAAACAATGGGTATGGCAATGTCAATCAGGACAGGAACTTCGGGTTCAACAATCAAGGCTTTGGTAATGACGGTTACGACAACAATCAGGGGTATGGCCATGGTAATGGTGGATTTGGTAATGTGAATAACAACGGTGCTGGAGCATTTCCTTTCAACAATGGTTTTGGACCTGCTGGGGTCAATCTAGGGTTCGGAAACCGAGGACAGGGTCATATGTTCAATCAGCAAGGATTTGGCTGTAACCCAGGGTACGATGGGTATGGCAATGAATGGAATGTGGATCACCAGGACGACGCTTTTTCGGGAAGAGGTATGGGACCTGAGGGCCCCATTGACCCTGTTCAGAGGATCAAAATGCTAGAAGAGCAGATGAAAGGTGTGGTTAATCAGAACTCCGCTAGGTTAGATATGACTACTATGGGGTTGGTACCAGGGCTGAGGGTGCCATTAAAATTCAAGGCTCCAACATTCGACAAATACAAAGGGGATACCTGCCCAAAGATCCATGTACGTTCTTATTATAGAAGGATGTCTGCATATTCTAATGATGAAAGCATGCTCATGCATTTCTTTCAGGATAGCTTATTGGGACCATCATTGGAATGGTACATGGGACTGGAGCCCACTCAGATTAGAAGCAGGAAGCAGTTGGCTGATGCTTTCGTTATGCATTACAAATATAACAGCGATTTGGCGCCAAACAGAGTTCAGTTGCAGAGTCTGTCGCAGAAAAGTGGTGAAAGTTTCAAAGAGTACGCGCAGCGGTGGCGCGATATGGCAGCTCGGGTGCACCCTCCTTTGGTTGAAAGGGAGATGAATGACATGTTTGTGGGGACATTTACAGGAATGTACTATGACAATTTACTCAATGTTTCGATGGGTAGCTTCTCCGATATGATCCTTATGGGAGAAAGGATCGAAAATGGAATTAAAATTGGAAAGATTCAGGCAGGTGAATCTATTTCAGCTGGGGGTGCGAGAAAAGCGTTAGGCGGAAGACGACAGGGTGATACAAGCGTTGTATTTGGTGGCAGAGGCCGGGGCAGAGGTAGAAATTAGTACATCCCTCCTCAACAAATAGCCAGTGTTACTATTCCAATTCCTCAACAACAACAACAGCAGCAACAACCACAACAGCAGCAAAGGCAGAATCAGGGTCAGAGAAGGTTTCAGAATGCCAAGCTGAAGAGGGTATTTGAGAAGCCTCCGTTGACATATGCAGAGCTTCTTCAGACACTGTTGGGGTTGAATTTGGTCGAGAAAAGAACATTGGAACCGCTTACAGGACCGGTACTTCCTTATGGGTATGACGCTAATAACCATTGCAAATTCCATTCCGGGGCGCCCGAACATGATGTAGAATCTTGTCATGCTTTCAAGCATAAAGTTCAAGACTTGTTGGACAGTAAAGCCATCAACTTTAGCCAGGTGGGGCCCAACATTGTACAACAGCCTATGCCTAATCATGGGGCAAATGCTATCTTAACAGAAGAAGGTTTGAACTTGGTGATGGATGTTAACGAACTGAAGACACCATTGAGTGAGGTGAAAAGCAGGTTGCTCAGAGGGGGAGTATTCCCTGGTTGTGATGAATACTGTTTAGAGTGTTGGACCCATCCTGAGGGTTGTACTGATTTGAAGCAGGGCATTCAGGCCATGATCGACGAAGGGACCTTGCAATTTGATCGAACTGCGGTTGAGAAGCCTGTGGAGGCATTATGTGATAAGCGGAATGATATTGCAACGGTGACGATCCCGAGGAAGACTATAACAATAACAGCGTCCGCCCAGCGACCAACTATTACGATTACCAAAGCAGGGCCTGTTCCCTTTGAGAGTACGAAAGTTGTCCCTTGGACATACGAATTAGAAGCATATTGCAATGGTGAAAAGATTGTGGTGAATAGCCAGCCAGCTGGGGCTGTTGATAATGTCGTTGGAACGGGGGGCATGACCCGTAGCGGAAGGATCTTTACCTCCCCTGAAATAGAAGCAGAGAGATTGGCCAAAGGCAAAGCCAAAGTAAATGAAAGCGGACCTACTCAGTTGAAAGAAAAGGATACGTCACTTAAGGACGTAGAGGAGTTCATGAGACTGATTCGCAAAAGCGACTACAAAATTGTTGAACACCTACAGCAGACGCCGTCAAAGATTTCTATCTTGTCGTTGTTGTTATGTTCCGAGGCCCACCAGAATGCCTTGCTAAAGATTCTGGACACGTCATTTGTGCCTCAAGATGTTTCTATAAATCAGTTAGAGGGGATAATGGCACATGTCAATGCTGGACATAGCCTGGGTTTCACAGATTTTGATCTAACACCTAGAGGTCGAGAGCACAACATGGCTTTGCATATATCGGTGGAATGACGGGGCACCGTAATGTCGCGTGTATTGGTGGATACTGGATTGTTGTTGAACGTATTGCCAAAGAAAGCCATGATGAAATTGGACATACGGGGGATTATTTGCACGCCCATCGATTTGGTTGTGAGGGCGTTTGACGGGACGAAAAGATCAGTGTTTGGGTCAATAACATTACCGCTTCAGGTGGGGCCAGAAATTTTTGATACCGAATTCTACATCATGGATATCCATCCAGCTTATAGTTGCCTTCTTGGGCGCCCATGGATCCACGCTGCAGGGGCCGTAACGTCCGCATTGCATCAGAAGTTGAAGTACATGGTGGGTGATAGTGTTGTCACCATTTGCGAGGAGGATGACATTTTGGTTAGTCACCTGTCATCGTTCAGATATGTTGAGGTCGACAGAGAAATACACGAGACACCTTGTCAAGCCTTCGAAGGGTTGAGGATTAAAGACAAAGCTCAGGGTCCCAGCAAAATGCCAGAGGTGGCAGTTTCATCCTACAAAGAAGCTTAGGCTTTAGTGCAGACTGGTGAGACTAAAGGTTGGGGGCAGGTACTGGAGATGCCCATGAAGAATGACAAGTTTGGGCTAGGGTATCGACCGACGTCGTCAGCGTCATCTTCAGGAGCTCCCAGGCTAAAGGGGCCGATAACGATTACGCCAAGCAGGGTGTGCTTTGAGACAATCAACGCTATTTCCGATGCAGAAGATGGAGATAGTGACTGCGATATGGACGCGTGGATCAAGCCAAGCGTGCCAGGACAAAGTCTCTGCAACTGGTCCATCCGGGAAACTGTCCAAGTGACTCTTAAACAGTAATGATTTGTTTTGTCAATTGTTGAATAATCCTATGTCCTACTCGGGGCATAGTGATTTTACCTTAGGGCTACTTGATTATGTGTATTGCACTGTTTTAATCATGAAATAAAGGCGTTTTTCATATAAAAATATTGTGATCCCTGTTTTTCTTGTTTTTACTTTAACAATAAATGGCAACGTGGTTATTTGCTTTGTTTGCGTGTTAAAGCATTTAACCATTTCCTTTGCAGGACAAATATTTCAGATGATATCTTCTATGAACCGCTTATGACTCGTTTCGACTTCGAGCGCCCGGTATTCCAAGCAGAGGAAGAGATTGTTGAGGATAGCGACTTGCCAAAGGAGCTGACTCGTTTGTTGAAACAGGAAGAGAGAATCATTTTGCCTCATCAGGAGGAAATTGAGATTATCAACTTGGGGTCGGAAGAAGTTGTGAGAAATATCCGTATAGGGGCTGCGCTGCAGAGCGACATCAAGCAAAGGCTGATTGACATACTGCGAGAGTATAGTGATATATTTGCTTGGTCGTACAAGGATATGCCTGGGTTGGATACGGACATGGTTTGTCACCGTTTACCGTTGCGAGAGGAATGTCCGCCTGTTAAGCAGAAACTCAGAAGAACCAGACCAGACATGGCTGTGAAAATCAAGGAGGAAGTTCAAAAACAGTGGGATGCTGGTTTCCTAGCCGTTACAACTTATCCGTCATGGGTCGCTAATATAGTACCAGTGCCGAAGAAAGACGGTAAAGTGCGAATGTGTGTAGACTACCGTGATTTGAATAGGGCGAGCCCGAAAGACGACTTTCCTCTTCCTCACATTGATGTGCTGGTTGATAACACTGCTCAGTTCTCCGTATTCTCCTTCATGGGCGGCTTCTCAGGCTATAATAAGATCAAAATGGCACCAGAAAACATGGAGAAGACTACCTTCATTACTCCCTGGGGAACATTTTGCGACAAAGTGATGCCCTTCGGACTGAAGAACGTTGGGGCAACATATCAATGTGCTATGACGACTCTCTTTCATGACATGATGCACAAAGAGATAGAGGTTTATGTTGATGATATGATTGCCAAGTCTCAGACAGAGGAGGAGCGTTTGGTTAATCTGCTAAAACTGTTCAAAAGACATAGGAAGTTCAGGTTGAGACTGAACCCTAACAAGTGCACCTTTGGGGTGAGATCGGGTAAACTGCTGGGGTTTATTGTGAGCGAAAAGGGAATAGAGGTTGATCCTGCAAAGATAAAAGCTATACAAGAAATGCCGACGCCTAAAACAGAAAAAGAAGTGCGTGGGTTTTTAGGGAGGTTGAACTACATCGCTCGGTTCATATCTCACCTAACTGCGACATGCGAGCCGTTATTCAAGTTGTTGAAAAAGGATCAGGTGTTGACCTGGAATGAAAATTGTCAAAAGGCATTCGACAAGATAAAAGAATACTTGCAGGAACCTCCTGTTTTGATACCCCCAGTGGCCGGGAGACCTATGATTATGTATTTGACGGTTCTTGAGGAAAGTATGGGTTGTATTCTCGGTCAACACGACGAGACCGGACGTAAAGAGCATGTGATCTACTATTTGAGTAAGAAGTTTACCGACTGTGAGTCCAGATACTCAATGTTCGAGAAGACGTGTTGCGCGCTAGCCTGGGCCGCCAAACGTTTGAGGAAATACATGTTGAACCATACAACCATGCTAATTTCAAAGATGGATCCAATCAAATATGTGTTTGAGAAGCAAGCACTCTCCGAAAGAATTGCCCGATGGCAGATGGTGTTAACAGAATACGATATCCAATACGTCTCGCAAAAGGCTATTAAAGGTAGCGTTCTGTCAGAATACCTTGCTAAGCAGCTGGTTGTGGATTACCAATTGATGAGGTTTGATTTTCCTGACGAGGATATCATGTACCTGAAAATGAAGGATTGTGAAGAACCGTTGTCGGACGAAGGACCAGAGTTGGGTTCCAAATGGCAGTTGATATTTGACGGAGCTGTAAATTCCTATGGTAGCGGAATAGGGACAATCATCACTACTCCTCATGGGTCGCACATCCCATTTACTGCCCGATTGAATTTTCCCGTTACCAATAACGAGGCGGAATATGAGGCTTGCATCATGGGTCTGGAAGAAGCCATTGATTTGCGAATCAAGAACCTGGATGTATACGGAGACTCAGCTCTAGTGGTGAATCCGATTAAAGGAGAATGGGAGACACGTCAGCCCAATTTAATACCCTATATGAATTATGCAAGGAGATTGTTGCCTTTCTTTGATAAGGTGGAATTGCATCACGTGCCGCGAGTAGAAAATAAAATGGCTGACGCCCTGGCGACATTGTCTTCAATGTATAAAGTTAACTTCTGGAACGAGGCTCCCCGGATTGTTATCTCTCGGCTTGATAGGCCTGCCTTCATATTTGCCATTGACGAGGCTCCCGATGGTAAACCCTGGTACTTTGACATCCAGAATTTCCTGAAGAACAAGGAATATCCGACTGGGGCATCCAGCCGAGATCACAAGACTCTCAAGAGATTGGATGGAAATTTCTATCTGAACCCGGACGATGTCCTGTATAAAAGAAACCACGACTTGGTGTTGCTACGCTGTGTAGATGAGAAAGAGGAGAAGTTGCTCATGGAAGAGATACACGAGGGTACATTTGGTACACATGATGGTGGGCATGCTATGACGAGAAAACTGTTGCGGGCAGGTTACTATTGGCTGACTACGGAAACAAACTGTTTCAAGTTTGCAAAGAGGTGTCATAAATGCCAGATTTATGCAGACAAAATCCATGTGCCTCCAAGTCCTCTGAATGTGATGTCATCACCGTGTCCTTTCTCGATGTGGGGGATTGATATGATTGGCAAGATTGAGCCTACGACATCAAACGCACACCGGTTCATTTTGGTGGCGATCGATTACTTCACCAAATGGGTGGAAGCAAAATCATATGCCAGTGTGATCAAACAAGTGGTAGCCAGATTTATCAAACGAGATATTATCTGCAGATATGGAATCCCTGAGCGGATTATCACCGACAACGGTTCAAATTTGAATAATAAAATGATGAAAGAGCTGTGTCAGAATTTTAAGATTGAGCATCACAACTCTTCTCCTTAGCGGCCCAAGATGAATGGCGCTGTCGAAGCGGCCAATAAGAACATAAAGAAGATTGTTCAGAAGATGTTTATAACGTATAAGGACTGGCACGAGATGTTACCTTTCGCTTTGCACAGTTATCATACGACGGGACGCACATCAACCGGGGCAACCCCTTTCTCATTGGTATACGGGATGGAGGCGGTGTTACCGTTGGAGGTCGAGATTCCTTCCCTGAGGGTTTTACGTGATGTCCAACTCGACGAGGCAGAATGGATTAAAGATAGACTGAATCAGCTTAGCTTAATGGATGAGAAGAGACTGGCTTCTCTAGCATACAGTCGGTTGTATCAGAGCCGGATGAAGAAAGCTTACGACAAGAAGGTGTGCCCTCGAAGCTTTCAGACGGGCGATCTTGTTTTGAAAAATATTCTCCCACCACAATCAGATTACAGGGGCAAGTGGACTCCCAATTACGAAGGTTCCTACGTTGTCAAAAAAAGTCTTCTCTGGAGGAGCCTTGTTACTATCCACCATGGATGGTAAGGACTTTACGTTTCCTGTGAATTCGGACGCAGTTAAAAAATACTTTGCTTGAAGGTGACCCGCTGGACAGTAAAAAGAGAGTCCAGGCAAAAATGGGGCATCCCGGCGAACCATAAAAAATGAATAAAAGGTTCGGGAAAAAGTTAGGGATAAAATTGAAAAGATGTACACCCGCGAAGTCGAAAACCTGAAAAGGGCGACTTCGGCAAAAAAGGGTATCCCGGTGAATTGAAAACCCGCAAAGGGCGGTTCACGCAAAAGTTAGGGATTGAAAAAGCAAATGACTGCGGTCCGGATTTGATACAACATTGCTTAGTGGTTTGGGAGTACCTGGGGGCCGTCTATCCAAAAACAATCTCTTCCGAAGATCGAGTACCGGGAAAGTGCAGAGTCAGGCGAGTCATAGGAGGATCAGCTCATGGTGTTTGTCTGTGCCACGTTGCCTGTAACACCCCCTTTCTATACCCCCAAAATAGTACATTTAATCAATTAGGCACTTAGAAAATTTATTTCATCAGAGTTTAATTAAAATTTAATTAAAACATGGTATATAAGAGGCGCATCACATTATCACGAAATTAAACACATACGATACCTGCTCAAAATAGATATGTAACAATGGGTAACCCATATCTCAATATTTAGAATAAAAGCGGAAACATCCAAATATTGAATCGATCACATTCATAAAAGTATATACAACCATTCAATCAATTCATGCTTTACAACCATATCCACAGCGGATACATACACAGATGTATCACAAGGAATCAAAACAAATGTAACTCTAAAGGAGTCAAAGGCTTCCTAACTACCCAGATGTTACATATCAGAGCCATTGACCAAAAAGAATGAAGACATCGCTTCACAAAAAGAACCTCCAGCTTCCTACTCTGCAATGCCTCATAGAGCATTATAAAACAGCAGAAGGGTGAGAAACAATATCATAACAGTTAATGCATAAAATTGTATATATACATATACTCATATTTGTACAAGTTATACTCAAATTATGTTCTCACCACATTAAGCATATACAATTAATCATGCCTCTACACATGCTCATGAACATTCACTATATGTTCCTCCAAACAATCATATATAACATACACAGTTACATTCATACAACTAATGCATCATACACAGATGACTCATGCAACTCATAGAGACCGACACACGACTCTATGCAGATGCAAATGCGGTACCGACTCATTTCAAAAAATTCTCTAAGGAATCGAGTATTCAGCAGATTCTCCACGGAATCAAGTATTCAGCAGATTCTCCACGGAATCAAATATTCATCAGATTCTCCACGGAATCGAATATTCAGCAGATTCTCCACGGAATCAAATACTCTGCAGATTCTCCACGGAATCAAATACTCTAGTCAATCCTCCAAGGGATTACATGTTATGACCGATTCTCCGAGGAATCACACAATGCAACCGATTCTCCAAGGAATCTAATGTAACCATCGTATCATACGAGGTTCTGCAAATCCTCCGAGGGATCATTCAATACAAAAATGCATACTAAGATGCTACACAATGCTAATCCTCCGAGGGATCGATCAACACATAATGCATACTATGTTCACAAACATACTCATTGCATTTATCACATACATCGCATATATCTATCATGCATTCACATTATGCACCATTTCACACATGGTTTACACACATATCAGCCTATCAATGCGTTTCTATTCAATTCAAACAAATACACAAGATTATCAAACGTTCAAGATTCACCATTGGCTCTACAATCTAGGATTCACGCCTTTCGGCCACCCACAACACGACATGTCGAAACAGTTCACATATCAATCATTCATATAGGCATTAATCATAATTGAATCGGCCAAAAAATCATGCTATGAATAAACAGCAAAACAAATAACACTGTCAGGTTCGCCAACCTTCGCCTGGCGAAGCCACGCAGCGAATGCTCGCTGGCCTTCGCCTGGCGAACTTCCCAGCGAAGTCCACTGGGAGTAATTCTGGAATTACTCGCTGAGGCTCGCTACACACTCGTTTGGCGAACCTTCGCCAACTAACCTCGCCTGGCGAACTTGCCAGCGAATACAGGGTGTTTGCTTCTGACTTGCTTCGCTGCAGCTCGCTGGGCTTCGCCTGGCGAAGCTTCGCTGCCATTCGCCTGGCGAGCCTGCGAAGACAGAACCCCCACGGCTGTTCCAAAGCCCAAACTCCACACAACCAACCGATTAAATCCAAACCAGTTTCAGTGGCACAACCCTACCATCACCCGACTAAACTACATCGTCTAATCCGAGTTCTAACCGATTAAAACCTCTTTCTACTCATCAAACCAACTTCTAACCTAAGTGGAAAAAGAGTAGAAACTCTACAAAATCCAAACACATACACATACAATCATATACATTAAAGAGATGATGGAGTTTCACACCCTTACCGATCGATTGCAAGCTTTGGTGATGATCCCTTGATGATTCTAGGTTTTCCTCTCTACTTTCTCTTCTCTTTCTCTTCTCCTCTTTTCTTTCTCTTGTTTTTCTTCTTATGTTACTATTTTTCTTTCTTTTCCTCTCTTATCCTATTTCTATCTCTATTTCTTTCCTCTCAAATTCTTTCCAACACTTACCAATCAATTCTCACACTAAATTGCTAAATGTCTAAAATGCCCTTTTTACTCTAATTCCCCCGAAAACTCTCCGAATCGGTAAAAATAGATAAAATAAGCAAACACCACATAGTAATATATAATTTCTCAATTTAAAACAAACATCAATTAAATAAATTAAAAGACTCAACAATTAATGGGAATTCAGAATCGGGGCGTTACATTGCCGACATGTATACAAATATTGTTTTGTATTTTCTTTATGCTTCTTGGGCATATATTTATGTGTGTTCGTGCGTAACTTCCTCTTTTCAGGAGTTGCATCCAGTGTACAAAACTTTGCCTATTCAGAGGCCCGTTATCAATAAAACATGTTATTCAGTACTTGATGCTTGTTCTTTACTGTTTTGTTTGTGAAAGACGCCGATGTTTTTGATAAACTTGCACTTACATAATCTCGCTGGCCCTTGCCAATAATTGCTAAAATTTCGAATTGACTGAAGTAATGTCACAGATGCTAAACCGGATAGATTATGTTGTATAGGCCTGTCTTGTCTCGTTGGTGTTTTGTAGGGTTCTTACCTTTAGAGCAAACGGTCAGGAATTGTATTCCCCAGCCAAGGTCGCTTGACGTAAGACCTGACTCCAGTTGATGTCATTCCTCAGCTAGTCGCAGCTTATCCCTAGAGAGTTGAAATGACATTTATCCCTTCCCGAAGGAGGGAATTATTTTCCCCAGGAGAGTGTCCTCATGGAAAGCCGTCCATAGGATTAACCCCAGCAAGTCAAAATCAATGTCCCCTGCAGAGGTTGCGCTCCTCAGCGAATCGAAAATGTGCACGTTCAATCTCCGGCATGGGAGATTCCTGCAATAGTTAACCAAGTTGTTGGTTCGGAAGGTTTATATCCGCGAAGGATGGTTTTCTTGCTCCCCACAGGTCGTCCTGCCTCTGTCAGGACGATTGTCCCCAGCGGAGTGGTAACACTGAATGTGTAAACTGTGCCCAGACAGTGTGCTTTGCCCAGAAGCGTCGCTTCTTCCCCAGCTAAGTTGTTCACCCGCAGGGTGTTGGTTCTTTCCTCCCAGTGGAAATTGATGTTTAATCTCTCCCCGGCGAAGTTGATTGTGTTTCCGACAGTTATTTTACCGGAATACCTTATGATACTTGTTCTCCCCACTGGAGTTGGCTTTATCCTCAGCATTCATGTTGTTGAGATATCATTATCAGAGTGGCCCCGGCAGCTTGAGCCTGCATTTGCATTTGCATATATCATCATATTTGCATCTACTCAAACGCGTAGCATTTCCTTGCCGTACAGAGCATTACGCCATTTTCAAACATACGCATTTTTGAAACATAAATCAGGTTGGTTAACCTTTTGCTTTCAGGTGTGTTTTCTCAGTAGGAGTATGGAGTTCTAGCTCAGATCTATTACCAGGTATTTGAGGGCTCGCCGTTAGACGTGTGATGATACGGTTCATCTTACTATTTTCCCCACAGAGTTGCTTGTTGAAGTTTCTCTTATCCGGCCAGCGGATTATTTTCTTCAAATTTGCTGTTACGTCAGCGTCAAAGGGTTTCATGAATCAAAATTTCAGAAGCTGCCGCCGGTTATCGGAACAGGCGTCCGGCAGTTTGGTTTCCAAATATCCCCAGTAGAGTCCGCCTCAAAGTCGATGTCACGTCAACGCAAAAAGGTTTGTGGGTTGGGACCAATGGAGTTAGCTACTGCAGAGATAAGCAGAGAAACTGTATTCAGAGTATCTTCCTGTATGGATAAACGGATGTATTTTCCTACTGGTTGCCAGAAGTATTTCCCCGGAAGTTGCCAAAATTTTATTGCCTATGTTGATAGGAGTTCCTCGTGTTGATGAGATATGAGTCCTGACGTGGACAATTTATTCCTGTGTTGACGGGATTTCTTCGTGTTGGCGAAGTGTGAGTCCTAACGTGGACAGATTTATTTCCTCGTGTTGACGAGATGTGCTAGTCCTAACGTGGGCAGATTTGATTTCTCCGTGTTGACGGAATGTGAAGTCCTTACGTGGACAAATTGATTACTCTTCGTGTTGACGAAATGGTGTCCTGACGTGGACCACCCCAGCAAATATCTTGCTTCGTATTGGCGAAATGTGCGTCCTGACGTGGACAAGTTTACAATTCCTGGTGTTGACGAGATGCACGAGTCCTGACGTGGAGAAATTTATCTTTCTTCGTGTTGACGAAACGGTGTCCTGACGTGGACAATTTCCTCCTATGTTGATAGGATCTTCTCGTGCTGACGAGATGTGAGTCCTGACGTGGACAAATCAAGTTACCTTCCCTCGTGTTGATGAGATGCGAGTCCTGACATGGACAAGTTTACTGTTCTTCGTGTTGACGAGATGGAATCCTGACGTGGACAAATTTATTTCTCTTCATGGTGACGGATTTATTTCCTCGTGTTGACAATATGTGAGTCCTGACGTGGACAATTTATTCCTATGTTGATAGGATCTCCTCGTGTTAACGAGATGCGGACAACTCATCCCCAGCGAAGTCGCCGGAATTTCTCCGTGTTGACGGAATGTGGAGTCCTGATGAGGACAAGTTTTATTCCTATGACGATAGGATTTCTTAGGGTTGACGAAATTTGAGTCCTAACGTGGACAAGTTTATGAAGGGATTTCTTCGTGTTGATGAAGTGTGTGTCCTAACATGGACAAGGTTGTGCTCTTGTTGAAGGGATTTCTTCGTGTTGACGAAACAAGCGTCCTAACATGGACAAAGTTTTATTCCTGTGTTGTTTCGTGATTTGATGAAATTTGGGTCCAGATGTTGACAAGGTTACTCCTGTGTTGACGAATTTGTTTCTCTTCTTGTGTTGACAAGGTTAGTCCAGTTGTGGACGGAGGTGTTTTTGCAAAAAATTGTTCAGTACCTGTGGCATTACATAGGTGGTTGAAGTTGAAATCAGAATTAGTATTAGACGTTGGATCAGTTGTTGTCGTAACAACCAGATTCAGATAGGGGATGTTACTCCCCAAGCAGTGTAGTTTATTTCTGCGGTTGGAAAATTTCCGGGTTTTTTGGTATTCAACCATCTCGTACCTAGATTGTTTGAAGGTCGTTCTATCTTCACCTAGTGGGGTCCAAGCCGTTTGAATAAGGGCAGCTGTTGCACCCCAAAATTTGTTCAACCTTTTCTTGCCTGATTTATGTTTCCTTGCATTTCATTTGCATAGTTACATCATGTACATAGTTCTAATCATTGGCATATCATAGCATATCACTCATCCAACAGGGGTCCAAGTGTGATTCTTATCAGAAGAAGCCTAGCAAGAGGTCTTATCCAAGTTTGAGAGATCATCCAAGCCATCAAGAAGTGATTTGAAGTCTTGAGAAGTTTGAGTGCCTACATGTGGGTTTTGCTCCTATCTTGAGGAATATTGAGAATCATCAGTGGGATGTGGAACATGGAATGTGAATTTGGGGTGTGTATGGATCTCATGGAATGCCTAGAGGGCCATATTGAAGCTGAGACAAGTCATTGATTCAAGTATGAGAGCCACAGTTGAGGTGCAGTCAACTAGGGTTTCATCTGGGTCAATCCTAGGTCAATTGAGTAATTGGAGAGCATCAAAGCCTACTTTGAGGTCATGGGGTTCATGGATTGGTATGTTGATACATGTTTGGTGTTGTGCCAAGGTTAAGCAAAGAAGAATCAAGAATGTGGGAAGTTGCTAAATTAGGGTTTCAGTGTAAAATCCCCTATTTAGTGCCTAACTTCAAAGCCACATAAGTCAAAATACAAATTTCAAATGGATCTTTGGCCATCATGAAACTTGTAGAGCATCTCAATACATTTAATTTGAGTACTAGAAGTCCTCAAGGGTGTTTATAGAACTCAAGTTATGGTCTTTGCAAGTTACAGGTCAACAGATGACTATGAAATTTATCTGTGAAAGTCACTTGACTTCCAAGCAACTTTTGCCATTCAAGGAGTTTTCAAATGGATTTGTGGCCAACATGAGAGTTGTAGGTATTGTTCTTAGCTTTCCATAGAGTACTAGAAGTCCTTGATAGGATTTGTAGAACTCAAGTTATGATCTTTGCTAGCCAGGGGTATTTTGGGTATTGGTGATTATAGGTCATTTGTGATCATAGGTCCATAACTCCAACTTGCAAGCTTCAAATGGAAAATTATTCAACATGAAACTTGTTCAAAATGATGTTTTGAGTGCAACCAAGTGGTCATGAGAGTTTGTATTGGCTTGGAACACAAAGTCATTTGAAATATCTCTCAACAGAAATGGTGTCATGACCTAGATTGTCACTAAACTCTCCAATTTTGTACTGAAATCCACCTAAGCATCATCACTAATCTGTCCCCCTATCAAATTCTAATCAACTTCCTATGAATTATGATGAAAGTTGAAAAATGCAAATCTGGTAAAAATGGATGAACAGAGTAGGTTTTCCTTCGAATCAAGCTCCAATTCTTTCCAGAATCACTCAAGAACCACTCCCCATGCTTCTCCAATCAACAATTTGCAATGAATCCTCTTCAATTCCAAAACCCGATTCTGATATGCAATGTAAAAATTTCAGTTGCTCTCTCTTGATCCTCTTCAACTCTTGCCCAAAAAATGATCTGAATGCATTGTAATGGTTATATAGAAGCTGTTGGAAACCTCTAGAAGGATCTGTA
This sequence comes from Lathyrus sativus, assembly GCA_963859935.3. Taxonomy (NCBI): domain Eukaryota; kingdom Viridiplantae; phylum Streptophyta; class Magnoliopsida; order Fabales; family Fabaceae; genus Lathyrus; species Lathyrus sativus. The sequence continues at coordinate 458,568,082 of OZ012735.1, read as the reverse complement.
ACTAACTGAATGAGATTTTGAATTTCTCATTCTCTTTGAAAATCTCATATGCACAGCTAGTGAATTTCCCTGTTCTTAGCCTAATTTCCCTTGTAATTTCTCATCTCATGCCATTTAAAACTGAATGGGGATGGTAATTGCCTTGTTTTTGATCCCATGGTATGCAATTCAAGTGTTGCTTCAACCTTAAGTTACCAAACGAAAGTGCTTGAAAATGGCCTCAAATCCAAAATGTGATATTGCCATCAATCTCAAAATACATTTTCTGATCAAAATGATATATAATGTTGTTCAATTTGATTCTTGAGGTTTTGATCATGTTTGGATAGCAAGAACTCATGCCTGATGCGTGTAGATGAGTTTAGGATCTTTAATTTTAGGTTTTGAGTGATTCACGATTTGAGCCATGTCTGAACTTTGGATCGGTTTTGGAGTTAGGGATAGAATCAATGAAATTGGAGGTCACATTCGTGCTCAGGGGTTGATTTTGAGTAGGATAGGATGTTTGGTTTTGTTGTTTGATGAACTTTGGGGATGACCTAACCGGAGACGACGGTGGCCCAAAGCTCAGGCCACCGTCCCAAGCTTTCCCTCTCAGTTTTTGAATTTTGGAGAAGATGAACAATTAGCCATAGGATCTTGGTTGACCTTTGACTGAAAACACAAACCAACGACCACGATTTTGTTTTGTGTTCTGAAGAGTTGAGTTTAGATGAAACTCACCATTTCATTTATTCAAGTTGGATGGGCTTAGTCAACACTTACTATCAACACCCTGCACTGAGGCCCAATGAAGAATCACGCTAGTTTTAATTGCTATTTGCCACGAGGTTTTTTCCATTTTCAATGATTTTCTTTTATTGTGTTGGGCTTAGTAACAGATACGCTATCCACAGCCCCCCTTTGGGCCCAGCCTGGAAAACAACTGGATTTTATTGCTATTCTCCACGCACATTTATTCATTTTCTTTATTGTTTTTCTTTTATTTTTTATGTTTGCATATAGTTAGGAAATAAATCATAACAAATAGGAAAATTAACATTTTTAGGCTAGATTTTTTTCCCCTGACTCCTTAAAGAGTCTAGAATTTAATAGGATTGAGAAATTATTAATTCATGCATTTTAGAATTTAATTTCTTTTTTTTGAATTTTAATTGCTTTTATTTTGAATATGGTTGATATGTGATCTTGCTGATTTTAGTATGGATGATTGGTGTGGATTTTTGAAGTGATTCTTGTTGTTATAGTTAGCTTAGATATGCATGTACCTCTAGCAATTTTCTCACATTTTTGTGAGAGAATTTTAGGCTGTTTTGAACATTAAACAATAGGTGGTTTAGAATTAGGGTTTTAGGATAGTTCCCTTAGGTTTAGGGCATGGTTTTAGGTCTTAATGAATGGTTAACCCCCTGGTTTTTGTATGGAGATATTCTTAAGAGGTTTAGGAACCCTTAGAATTTTTTATAGGATTTTACAATCATTTTTGGTATTTTAATTAGATTTAGTTTTAAGACTAACTTCTAGGTGTTTCTAATGAGCTAACTTGACTAGTTTAACTCAATAGTTCCCAGTAGACTTAGGGTGGTGGTGCTCTTGTGCTTGGATGAACATGAAGACAACTTGAAGATTATTTTGAGAGCTTGAAGGAGCTTGGATGTGAAGAATTTCTCATCTTGTGGGTGCTTGTCAGGAGCTTAGGAAAACTAGGGTTTTAGGAAAAGCATTAGAGTAGTTTTGCTTGTTTCTTCAAACATGGAGTATATTGTTCATCTCCATTCAATCCAATGATATAAAGTCCTCTTAAATAAGTCACATCTCTCCTTTGGAGGGATGAGTGGCATGCTTTAAGAGTAGAACTTTGAGGGTACTTTTATTTTATAATGTTAAGTTCTTAGTGGCTTCCTTTGGTTGTCATTAAGTTACTTAACATTCCAACCTGATCTTGTTAATTGATTCCCCTTTGGAGGTTGCTTGTTGAAGCCAGTTGCTTGTTGAAGTTGGTTGCTTGTTGAAGCCAGGGTTTTGCTGTTTGTTGAGGATGAAGTTAGAAGCTTGTTGAAGCTAGGAGTGTTGCTTGTTGAAGCCAGTTGCTTGTTGAAGCTGGTTGCTTGTTGAAGCTAGGGTTTTGCTGCTTGTTAAAGATGAAGTTAGGAGCTTGTTGAGGCTGGTTGCTGTTTGAAGCTTGTTGAAGCTTGGTGCTTGTTGAAGATTTAAGGTTTGTTGAAACTTGAAGATAGGAGCTATTCATGAAGGTGAAGGTAGTTGCTGTCAACTTTTGGATTTTTAATCAATTGTTGCTGTCAGAGCTGCTGCTTGTGCTGTTTGCTGTGGGAGTTTGGTGCTACTGTTTGGGCTGCCTCCTCTGATTAGGTTTTTGTTTTCTGTATTGTTTGTTGGCTTGTGCATCTAGCCCCTTTAGGTTTGAAGTGAATGTTGATTCACTTGGCCTGTTGTTTTCCCAGGTTCGAGGTTGAGCCGGACTCCCTTGCCTCGCTTGTATTGCTGCATTGCATGCATTTTGCTGTATTTGCTTGCTTTCTTTTCTGTTTATCCCCTAGGATCTCTGATTTCCTCTGTGCAGGAGGGAATTATGACAGACATTAGGATTCTTATCCATGCATGACAACATTAGGTTAGTTTTTATTCCCTTTTCAACCCTATGCTTTTTAGAGCTTCTTTCTCTTCTTATCTCAAAAACAACTCAAAAATACAGTAATAAGGTTAATCGATGTCGTACGTTACGAGCCTTAAGCTATTCGAGAAAGGGTTGCTGGAGAGCTTTTTTCCAGTAGTCTGGCTGCTTAGTGTGGCACCCTTTGGGTGACACGCAACGTAGTCACTCTCAAATCATAGTCTCTAGTGCGTCAGAGATTGCAAACAAACTAAAAAACACTTCTTTCGTAAAAGATTCAAAAACAAACATCAAAGTGTCATTTTTGTCCGCTTGGACTCTTAATCAAGAAAAACCCTTTTTGAAGGTAATAAAAACAGTCAGACAAGCTTGTGTCTTCTGTAGCCCGAACTACGTTTGCTCTGATCTTTCATGCTGTATGAAAGTACGTAGGCATAGGATGCCGTATCCTAGCGAGCAACCTTCCCACCTTCATCCGTAGTAAGGCGAACTACGTTGACTCTGATTTCTCGTTCCCGACGGGAATACGTAGGCATAAAGTGTGATACTTTGCCGAGTCATTTTCTTTTCTTTTTAACCTTGACCTTTAGAGTAGATAGAATAACAATCCGTACCAGAAAATAAGCGTGGATCCCGTCGAGTACGGCGGATGTGAGGGGTGCTAATACCTTCCCCTTGCGTAATCGACTCCCGAATCCAGGATTTGGTTGCGATGACCATTCCTTTCCCGTTTTGTGTTAGGTTTACTCTGAGCGTTTCCTTTCCCTCCTTTGGGATAAACAACGCACGATGGCGACTCTTCTGTCATAGCCGGCACCGATTTTCGCAGTAGAGACACCATGACACTTACAAAGAGTTAGGGAATAGAGGGAAACCTTTCTTTTGGAATTAGGCATAGGTAGGCAACAAGGGAGGAAGAGAGGAACCTCAAGTATCAAAGGTAATATGAATAGCACCATGTATAGTGCAAATGCTCATATAAATCAAAAGCTTAAGAGATAGGACATCATCATTCAAAACATGTTAGAAGGACAATAAATAAGGTGTAGCAACATTTGTAACTTCAGGTAACAATCAAAAGTCAAACTCAAAGAATAAATTAATCAAATGAGATGAGAATTAATGCAAGTCAATATCTACAACACATCATGTTTAACACACTCAAATGATCAATAAAATAGCAAAATAGAATCAATCATATATCAAAGCAATGGTCACATGTTTGTCATAACTAGTTCATAAGAAAGGAAACAAAGATAGTTCAAACATGGAAGTTAAAGCATGAAATCAAGATAGGGCAGTAGCAAAAACATACATTTCAAACTCATAATCAATACCATGATATCAAAGAAACTCAATAAGAATCATTCTCAAGACATGAGCAAAGAATCAAGCATGCACCAATCCACATTAACCATAAAAGGACTCAAACATCCAAATACAAGTGAAAACTGGAGGATGAAAAACACAAGAAAGGGGAGTTCGAATTGAGTTTCACATTTTCCCCTTTTTGCAGAATTAGAAGAATAAATATAACAATGAAAATAAAAATAAATGACACAATCATTTTTATCCTGGTTCACTATTAACGAAGTTACTCTAGTCCACCCCTCAAGGTGATTTCGCCTTATCACAAAGAATTAACCCAATAATCAACAACGATTATAACCACAATGGGTACCTTCCATTGTCTTCTTGAGAATCCTGGCATTCATTCACCTCTCAAGGAATCAACCTTCAAGCCATTAACAATGACCTAACCCTCTCAAGCCTTCTGGTAATCACTCGACTTCTCAAGGAACAACATCCACTAAGCTATTAGAAACATACTTAGTCATCTCAAGCATTCCGGGCTTGACTAAACCACTCAAGGAACAACACCTTTTTCAAGGATTTTCTTTGTGCACTAATATAATTCTTACAAGCTAATTACACAGATGAAGTACATGAACACATAAGTGTTTCTAAGCAATATATGAGCAACAACTCCTTGCTTTCTAATACAGAAAACTATCTAAAGGATGAATCTATGAGAGATTATAAAATATTAGTTATGTATTGCTTATAAGCTTTCTTGATAAGCATTATGGCTTATTTTCATGAGCTTTTAGCTTCTTTTGATTAACTCCTTCTTGAGCATATAATACTTCTTCCATTTAACCATCAAGATCAACTAAGTTACTATGCTTCACTTATTGTTGTTTAACTTGACTAGTTTCACATGGTTTCATCATGTTGCATCATTGTACACACTTTAATTGTTTGCTTCAGCTTCATCTTCATTGAGCATTCTTCATTTAAGCTTCAGCTAATAGATTTTCTTTAGCAATTTGGCTTTTCATAGTAGCGTGCTATCATCAGCAACTCACTATCTATTATTTGCAAAATCAACAATTCTTCAAGCTTCTTGATCTTAAATTTATAAAGCTTGAGAGAATAGATCCGTTGAAGGGTATTCTTGGAAACATATTCCAACATCAATATTCCAACGTTCAAGTAAAGGAATGGTCAACATCACTGTTCAAAAAAAAACTGCTCCTGCGCCACCTTTTCGAGGTATAGGTAACAGAGTTTTAGTACTATTATATTCAGCTTAAAAACCATTCTTATCTTTAGTCTTCTAGAATCTCAAGAGGTTTTAGATAATAACTTGATGAAGAATGTTGTAGAAGAGTCTTTCTTTGTATAATCTGCAGAACCATAGTCTTTAAAACCTCAGATCTTTGTTCAGCAGAGCCTAGTCATAAGAATCTTCAGCACTTGGCTTCATAGAAGCATTATCTTCAGAATCTTCAGAACTTGTTCTATCAGAACCTCATCTTCGGAGTCTTCAGATTTCATAAAGCGCACTTTTTTCTTCAGAGTCTTCAGCACTTCGTTCATTCAGAACCTTGTCTTCAAAACTCTTCAGAACTTGATCTTTAGAAATGATGTCTTTAGAATTTTTAGAGCTTTATTCACCAGAACCATGTCTTCGCAAACTTCTTAATTGTATCAATGTAAAGCACATTTCTTGTAAAGCCTTCTAGGCTAACTTATAAAGTATCAATCAGAAACTTCATTACTAACGTTCCTTAGAACCGTTGCATTAGAAGTATTTCTAAATTTTGACTTTATCTTGTACGTATATATGTTTTTATTCTAGAGCGTTGATAGTAGAGTTTGATGACGTCACACGTCTTCTTATTAGAGTCTGAATCATATTAACAACAGCCACGCACCAGATAGAAACCATATCATACATAATTTTTCTTTAAGATAACTTGTGCAATTATCATCAAAACTTAAAGGCCAGATGTAGAACCAAATTTTGTTCTTACAATCTCCCCTTTTTTGATGATGACAAACAATGCATTTTGATAAACAATTTGTATAGGGTAATCACCATAAATCCATAGAGTCAGAGATAAGCTTAACAGGCTTCCCCTGATTCTGTTACTCTCAAAATTTATTTATGCTTGTTCAGAGTCTCCCCCTTATCCCAAGACTCACAAAATGTTTTTGAATTAGAATCATATCAACAGAGAATGATTACTTCTCAATGACGTCTCGTTAGAATCTTACTAGAATTCACTAGTCTTCATCTTAGACCAGGCTTGCTATTAGAATACTGTAGACATATCAGAACCTGATTTGTCTTATCAGACTTGATGTCTTGCATTACATATTAGACACTGGTAGATACTTTCTTAAATTCCACACATCATGTATTGAAACCAAATCTTCAATATCTTAGCACAGACCACCAACAGGTGCACATATCCTTATGTCATTTGATGGTTCAGGAACCAAATATTTTCTTTAATGATCATGACTTAATTTGATATCCAAAATATTTACATTCTTTTAAAACAAGAGTCTAGGTACTGAAGCTAGCGGGATTATAGCTGAGTTAATCTCAAACTCAAAGATACAACAGAGTTGCCACAAAATTTTATTTAGACCCAAAGGACAAGGAAAATATCGATAAAACCCAAAGGGAAGATAAACGAGTAAGGGGGTTGGTTATGAGAAAGGAAGGTACTAGCACCTTACGCATCCGCCGTACTCGACGGGAACCATTTCACTTGCTTCTAGGCTTGGATGAGTTATCTATGTAAAGGCTTTTAGCTAAAAAAGAGATTAGAGAGCAAAGAAAAAGAAAGACCCGCGGAGAATTGGGGCCCTCGTGCCTACGTATCCTCATGGTGCAATGAGGAATTCATAGCTCCATAGTTCAAGGAAACATGAAAATAAAATAAGACGGAAGAACGTGGCTCGCCAAGATTTTACAATCTCGTGCCTACGTACCCTTATAGCATAATGAGGAAGTTAGAGCCTACACAGTTCGGCAAACTAAGGTAGAGAAAGAAAAGGACGCATAAATGGTGTCAAAACCAAGAGCAAAAGAAGGAAGCAAGACCCAACTGATGATGCAAAATAAATGGTGTCAGAACCAAGAAAGAAAGACAAAGGAAAGCTCTGCTGAGGAACGTAGCAAAGAAGAGATAACTCCACTGGGGATAAAATAAAAGTATGGTGTCAAAAGCAGAAGAATAAAGGGATAAGAAACGAGGTAAAGATAAAATCCACATGGGACTTGGTACGTTAACTGGCAGGCAGTGATTGATCTAAGCAAGACAGGAGCAAAACTCTATGGGGAAAGCAAAAAATATTGGTGTCAACAAACGGATTGTAATGAACCAGAAGAAAGAGAATATTGAACGAAGAGAAGGTGTTTGACTCTCTATAGAAATCGGTGTGTTAACTGGAAAAAAATGGTTAACATAAAGGATGGGTGTCGAACTAAGTGAAGGTTGTGACCCAAAGGACTGTACATTGACTGAACATGCAACACTTGACTGAAGGAAAAGGTATTTGAAGCAAAAAAAGGTTACTAACCCAAAGGTGCAAGTATTTGAACCAAAGAAAGGTTTCTAACTGCAAGGGATTTGGTGTTCAATAGACGGACTGTGATTACCGAAAAGAATGAGTGATTAACCAAGATAAGGTGATTAACTCAAGCAAAACTCAATATGTTAACAGACGGGTTGTGGTTTATTGAGAAAAGGATGATTGGTTCTAACAGGCGGACTCTGATTGGCCAAAAGGCGAGTGATTAACTAGAAGAAAGTAATTAACCCAAGGCAAACTCAGTATGTTAACAGGAAGACTCTAATTAATTGAGAAAAGAACAAATTGGGGTTTTAACTGACAAGCAGTGATTAATCAAACAAGAAGGAGAGAACCAAGAGAGGGTTTCAAACTCCGATGGAGAGTAAGTTTTTTAACAGGAAGACTGTTTTAAATAAAGAGAAAGGATGGGCTTTGCTGGAAAAGAAGAGAATCTGGATTTAACCAAAGAGCGGTTGATCAACCAAGAAAGGAATGATTACAAATCTCTTGGGAAATCAAAGATGGTGATTGGCCACAAGAGAAAGGAAAGTTAAATTGAAAGGAGGAAGCTAAATCCAAAGATAGGAGATTAAGGTATAAGTGATCAAGGATCGACTCGGTTAGGAAATGGGGAATACCACAGTAAGGAGACAGAGGCGACTATTCCAGGCACAAGGTCATTCGTCCCCTACCCAAAATAATCAGATTGAGTGTAGGAATTATCCACTCTCATTCCTTCTCTAACACTAAAGTGTAGTGCGGGAAACGAAACTGACAGCACAACATCACAAAAATTTGTATAGGGCTCCAACGCGTTGCAAATCTTTAACTCCACGGAGGAAAAGAGGAAAAAGCTCTAGAAGATCTAAAGGAGAAGAAAGAGGGAAGATCAACTAATCGAAACGAAGTTTCGATTAACTAATAAAAAAGGAGTGATATGCTAACAATTTTCCAAAGGAATGAAAAATCATTAAAGCAAAAGGGTGAATTATTAATTCTACAAGATTAAGCTTATTCCAAAGAGGAAAAATCTTAATGCATACGTGAATGGAAGTGCAAAACAATACCAAAATCATTTAGTATGCATCACAAATCATGTAGCATGTGATCGAAGAATGTGCAACAATAAACATGTTCATACAATGCCAAAAATATGAACAAATGCGTAATCGATAAAATAGAGCATCGGAAAGTTTACAAGCATGCTTCAAACAGAAGTTAAATGACTCATAAAGTATCCATAAAAATAATCATAACAATCGAAGGGAGTTGGATGAGAAAAAAATATCAAACATACTTGAAAATGCACAAAAATGGCATTCTAGAGCAGTGTTAATCGACTAGCACTTTGCCAGTGAAAAAGTGTTAATCAATTAACCCTTTAAAACACAGCTTTTTTGCTAAAAAACACAATGTTAATCAATTAACACTTTGCCAGTGCAAAAGTGTTAATCGATTAACACTGAAGTAGTGGCTGGAAATTGTTTTTTCAAAAGCACTTTTGCCATTTATGATTTGTGCAATCACTCACATACTAGGGCAGACATTTATAGACGAATATCAAGTTCAAAAACAAAAAATAATCATCAATGGAATCAATTAACTCATCAAGATCAAGGATCAAGAAATGGCATAATCAATTCACACACAAGAAATTATCGAAACTACATTGCAAACGATACGAAAACTATCGAAACAGTAAAATAAGCAAAGGATAACCAACCTACAAGGCTGATATTTGCCTTGGATGTTGTTGCAAATGAATTGTGTTGAAGATAATCAAAGAAAACCAGAGAAATTAGAATTTGCAACTGAATCGTAGCGAAACCGAGCAAAATCTCCAAATATGAATTTGCACCAAAGAAGCTTGGAGTAATCACTTGAGATGAATCAAAAGTCAATAAGACTCAAGAAAACCAATTAGAATTGCAATATGGTGATGGTTAACCTCAAGAGAAATCACTTTCAATGTATAAGTTGCTAATCTTTAATGGTGAATTTGAGCTCTAATGTGGTTTGGGAAGAAAGTGAAGATGAATGTGAGTAAAACTTGTAGAAAATTCAGAGAGAATGTGAGAGAATTGGGAGTGAAGAGTATAGAAATTGAGAAAATGATTGAGGGTCCTTTGTGAAATGGTGGAGCTTTGCTTATATAGAAAAGAGGTTTGGAGTTGCTAGATTTGGAATGAGCTTTAGAACTAGCTTTGGAACTAGCCTCGGAGTTAGTTGGACTCAACTCACTGAGTTGGAAGTTAACTCAATTAGTTAGGTAGTTGACTTAGTAACAAACCCAATGGAAGTTCAAATCAAAGGGTTCTCATGCTTGCAAATGAATTTATATGGTGGTCTCCAATCAAATTGATATATTGGTGTAAATGCCTTGAAGTGTTTAGAAAGGTCTTAAAATGTCTAGAGATATCTAGAATTTCCACATAATACAAGAACCAAGTAGACCCTAAAACAGTAGAGTGTAAGTTGTTGTCCGAAAAATGCAACAAAATCTGCATTTTTTACAAGGGTTAATCGATTAACCCATTTGCAATAGCAAATGGTTAATCGGTTAACCAGGCCAAAATTTTCCCAATTTTCCTGAAAAATAGTGTCGTGGCCATGAATTCGATTTTCGACTTTTTGCTTTGATGAATAGGCATAAAAACCCTTGTTTTTTTCTTGCAATGATGATGTGATGTCTTTATGAAGATGTGATTAATCGGGCTTGGAAAACCTGAATATTCCTGCAACAAAAACCACAGAGAAAAAGTGTGAATGCGTATGCCAGCGATGCGAATGCACATGCTTATGCAAAAGGAAAAAGGGAAGGTCAAATTTTGGGTTATGACAGCTGCCCCTATTTAATCTTCTTCGACCTAAATATTTGAATTGCGTCAACTCTTTGATCATTTAAGGTGGAAGTTGTCGCTACTACGAAAAAAGGTGTCGGCAAAGACAGAAGAGTCGCCACTTATCGTTATTTATCCCAAAGGAGGGAAAGGAAACGATCAGGAAAAACCTAGCGAAAAGGGATAAGATCGGTCATTGCAACCAAATCTCGGGTTTGGGAGTCGGTTACACAAGGGGAAGGTATTAGCACCCCTCACGTCCGTCGTACTCGACGAGATCCACACTTGTTTGTTTATCTGACAAGTTGTTTACCTATCTAGCTAAAGGTCTGGTTCTAAAGAAAAAGAAAGAAGGACTCGACAGAGCGTCGCTGCTCTGGGCCTATGTATTCCCTCGTGCAATGGGAAAGTTAGAGTCAACGTAGTTCGACTACCTATGGGTGAAGGGGGAAAGGTTGCTCGCCAAGACATCGCGTCTTGTTCTAATGTTTATACCCTAATAAGGTTATCAAGTAGTTCCAGCAGTTAGGGACAACGCCTGTTTGCGGTAGAACTAAGAGTTAACAACACTCTTTTATCTGAAAATATTTTCTTGGATTAAAGGGAGCCCCAAAGGGCAAAAGGAGTTTGATGTTTGTTTTTGTCTTTTATCAGAGAAGAAGTGTTTTTTATGAATGTTTGTAATTCATATTGCACTAGAGACTATGACCTAGGAGTGAATGCGTCGCATGTCACCCAAAGGGTGCCACACTAAACATCCTGGATACTGAAAGGAAAGCCTCCAATAACCATTTCCTGGGTAGCTTAAGGCTCGTAACGTACAATGCAAATTAGCTTTCATTGCGTACTTTACTGTGGTTTGAAGATGAGAAGAGAAAAGGACTCTACAGGGGGACTAATTGAAACCTACTGTTGTCATGCAATATGGCCCTAATGTTGAGTTTGAAAGGGGAATCTACCCTACTATTATCATGCATGGATTAGAACCTAAATTTTTATCATCACTCCTTAAACAAGGAAGTGAGAGTCCTAAGGTGTTTCACCCCAAAATTTGCCTAACCTTTTTCTTAACCTAGCTTCTGTTTCATTGCATTCATTTTAGCATTATCATCTGCATTGCATTGACATGTGTGCAGGAGATCAAGAGGTATGACTACCAACAAAAGGCTACCAAGGTTATGATTCTATCTAAGAGTCTTTATTCAAGTATACAAGGGTTGATATCCTCATCAAAGAAGTCAAAGATCCTCAGAGAAGTGGCTGAAGCCAAATGTGCACATTTCCTAACTTGAAGGTTATGGGAAGTCATATGATGATGTTAAATACATAGATATGGACCTAGAGAATTAATAGAGTCCATATGGTGTCTTGATAGTTATCATGGATCTTGGACAAGTCATTATGCAAGGTATAAGAAGTTACAACCAAGATTGGTGCAATAAGGGTTTTCACCTGATCAACCCTAAGTTAACAGGTGAATTAAAAGGGGTTGAGACCTAATTTCAAGGCCATGTGATCATGGAATGATGTTTTGAGACACCCAAGGGATGATTCCAAGACTAACTCATCAAGGATCAAGAGTGTGAGAAGTTCCTAGGCTAGGATTTCTAAGCTTGATAGTGTAAAATCCCCTAGTTTAGTGCCTAACTTCAAGACCACATAACTCAAGATGCAAGTCTCACCTCATCTTTACATCCACATGTAACTTGTAGAGCATGTTCATGGATTTAATTTGAGTACTAGAAGTCCTTGATAGGGTTTATAGAACTCAAGTTATGAGGCAGACAAGTTACAGGTCATCAGATGAATGTGATTTTGGTACTTGAAAGTCAACCAATATCCATGCCACTTTTGACCTAGAAGGAAGCTTCTCCTCAACTTCAAGTGAACATGAATGTTCTTCCTTATCTTCCTAGATTTCCAAAGAGTACTAGAAGTCCTTGATTGGATTTATAGAACTTAAGATATGGAGCTTGCAAGGCAAGGGTATTTTGGGAAAGTAAGATTATAGGTCACTTTTGGTTATAGGTCCATTTCACCATCTTACATGCCTCAAATGGAAATTTGTCCAACTTGAGAGTTGCTCAAAATGGGGTTATTTAGTCAGTAAAACACCAAGGATTCATTGATATGGATTGTAGTGAATATTGGTTGAGAAATTTTCACAAAAAGAGACTTTAAAGGCATTAAAGTGGAAAAAATTCAAATCAATTCATGTTGGCTCAAAATATTGCAAACTTGTGTATATTTTGAGTGAATTTGATGTTTTAAACACTTTGGCATCATTGGAATTGCAAGATGAGTCTTCTTTCATGGCCAATTTTCATGTTGCTTCAAGAATAAGTAACACCACAAACATCCACCATTGATCAAGTTTCAAGGGATGTATCACAGCCATTGGATCATACTCCCCATCAGCTTCATGAATGAAGCATTTTCAAGCAGTCTTGAAGCCATTTTCGTGCATTAGAAAAGTGAAAAAGTGAAGAAAAGTTGAAACTTGGATTGGACTCTATGGACTGTGATTGGGCCCGAACATGATCCAAACAGTTTCTATATAACATTTCCATCGTTTTCAGATGAAGGTTGGTGAATTTTGGTGGAAGAAAGAGTTAGAGAAGTTGAAGAAAAAGTTAGCTGGAGTTGAAAATTGTTTTTGAGATTCAAGCACTTTCAAGTAGAATCAATCATCAAGAAAGCTTCATCATCAATCATTGAGTGATTCTGGATTGATTCAAGCAAGCTTCATCACCAAATCGTGCCTCTGTTCAAAGCTTTTTACAGGTTTCTCTCTTTCCAAAATTCTCTTAATTTATGAGTAATTAGAGTAGATTATGCATGTGGTTAGGATCAGTGAACCTCCTAAATGAATTTAGGGTGAGATTCGTGGCTGTTTGAGAGGTTTCTTGATGATGCACCATTTCTGTTTGGCTTCGAGTAGGCTTGAATATTGAGTGAAAATGAAAATAAATCATGTCAGGTTGTTGTACATGGAGAGAGGAAGAGATTGACACCATTTTTGTTGAGTCTAGTTAAGTTTCGTGATAGAGCCTTGTTCCTCTCGCCGGAGAAGACGACCAGAGTCTTCTCCGGCCATCACGTGAACTTTCCCTCTCATCTGAGGATTCAAATGAAGAAGATGATCTTCCAACCACACGATCTTGTGACTTTGTGGACTTAGTACACTCATCCAATGCATGAGATTTGAACTCAGATAGTTGACTAGGGTTTGGATTACATGGCATGGTATAGAGTGTTGGATCAACATACTTTTGGAATGAGCGTTCAAGATTAAGACTCATCGTGCGTGAGAGTCAACTGAAGCACACCCTATCCCCAGTGAAACGATGCGTTTCACTTAAAACCCCTCAGCGCCTGTGTGGCGCGCCCTAGATCCTTAGATCTGTTGACCGGTCTCCTGATCCATTGGCTCTGGCTTTTTCCCATTTCTTTTATTTCTTTAATTCATTTCTTTTATTTCTTTTATTCTTCGATTGTTTTTAATTCATAAAAAATAGCAAATATTGCCAACTAATTCTGAAAAAAATCATGGATGTTCATAAACATTTTCTTTAATTTTGTGAACCATTTAATTTCATTTTTGATGTATTTTCCATTTAATAGCATTTTTTCCATTTAATTAGTTCATTAATAAATGTAAAAAATATATGCTTGCTTGCTGATTTTAGTACTTGGTCATGGTTTTGATTTAAGGTCTAATTTTTTGCATGATAGTTCTAGACTCATTTATTGACTTGTATAATTTTTCCCCTGATTTTTAGATGCCTTTAGATATAGGTTTGAACTAGTTCTTTAGGACCATTCCCAATTGAACTTCCCCTAGCACACCTTTAGATATAACATCTGGTTAGTGCCCTTAAACTTAGAGTTTGGTTCTGAAATTTTTACCATGACTTCATAACATCCTTAGGGACCCTTTGAATTTTTACTAGAAATTTTAGGATAGATTTCCTAGTTTTACCCTATTTTACATTTCGACTAGCATTAATGTAGCCTTATGGAATCCTTCCACCTAGTTTTCCCACTTAGTGAACTTTGTTACAACTCTAGGTACCTAATCTCCACTTTATACCTTAGTTCATAAGTTGATACTTCTTTAAGGTGATTCTCAAACACTTAACATGCCTTTAAGCTCCCTTAGGGTGGATTTCCTTAGAGCTAAACATTGAAGGTTTTCTTTAGAAATTTTAGGTGAATGATTTCTCCTCTTTAGGTGTTTTGCTTTTCTTTGCTTGCAATCATCCCTCCACTTCTTATCCTATGATTCAAGGTTCCTTGTGGGAGCCTAGTCCTTCCTTTGGAAGTACTAAAGGCATACCATGAAGGTAAAACCTTTGAGGATACAATCAAGATGATTGGTTGAGTGCCATGAAGGATACCTTTGGTATACTTCATGCTTCCCATCATCATTCCAAGAATCCTTGATTTTGGTTGAGTGCCATGAAGGATACCTTTGGTATACTTCATGCTTCCCATCATCATTCCAATAATCCTTGATTTTGGTTGAGTGCCATGGAGGATACCTTTGGTATACTTCATGCTTCCCATCATCATTCCAATAATCCTTGATTTTGGTTGAGTGCCATGGAGGATACCTTTGGTATACTTCATGCTTCCCATCATCCTTTCAAATCATCTCTATCCATTGATCTGAGGATCTCTCTTGTGAGAGCCTGGACTTCCCTTTAGGAAGTCTAATGTGCATTCCATAAAGGGATTGAGCCCAGAGGACTCTTGTGTTGATACATAATGACCCAGATACCTTAGATTGACATCTAGGTTCTACCATTCTCATCTCAACTGATGTAGCCTTGGGATGATTTCCTTGCTGCTCTTCATGGTTGCCTCTCTCCTGATGGAGTGTTTTCTTCTTGCTTGCCTGATGGACTGCTTGATTGATTACCTGATTGTTGTGATGCGTTAGGATAGAGTTGCATGAGTAGAGACTTTTTTTAGGTGCATGATTGCATTAAAGGTTGAACTAGTCTCCCTTTGCTTGTTTGCATTAAAGGTTGAGGAGATCCTCCCTTTGCTTGTTTGTTTATTTGCTTTCATACTTGCCCCTGCTTGTTTGCATTCAAGGTTGAGGTGATCCTACCTTGCTTGTGTGTTCTTTTTCTTTTATGTTTGCATTAGAAGTTGAGGTTTCCTCCTTCTGCTTGTGCTGATGCATTGCATATCCATACATGTTCTTATTTCAGTAGCTTGATAGTTATATTCATCTGCTTAGTGATTTTTGCTTTGTTTCTGTTTCCCCTTTAACATGTTCCCTTAGGATCTCTAACCTCTCTTCTTCAAGAGAGGTTATGATAGACATTAGGATGAACCCATGAATGATAACATTAGGGTAGATTCCCCTTCAACTCAACCTTAGGGCCATATTGTATGCCAACAGTAGGATGCTTGATAGTTTCCCCTGTAGATTCCTCTTGTCTCTTCTCATCTCCAAACAACATTAAACACATAATAAAGGCAAGTTGGGATAGTACGTTACGAGCCTTAAGCCACTTAGGAAATTGTTATAGGAGGGTTTCCTTTCAGTAATCAGGATGTGTAGTATGGTATCCTTTGGGTGACATGCGACACATTCACTCCTAAGTTATAGTCTCTAGTGCAGTACGAATTACAAACATTCATAAAAAACACTTCTTCTTGTAAAAGACTCAAAAACCAACATTCAAACCTCTTTTTTCCCTGTGGGCTCTTAATTCAACGAAAACCTTTTCTGATGAAGAAAGTGCTGTTAAGCTTCAGTTCTACCGCAAACAGGCATTGTCCCTAACTGCTGGAACTGTTGTTTAACTTTACTCGGGTAAAAACAGATGAATTGTAACACCCCCTTTCTATACCCCCAAATAATAAAAATAATAATTTAGGCATAAATTCTTCATCAGAGTACATTTATATCACGGCATAAAAGGGGCATATCACATTATACCAAAAATTCAACATATACAACACCTGCTCAACAGATATGCAACCACGGGGCAACACCCACAAGGAAAATATTTAGAACATAGGCGGAAACATCCAAATATTTCATAACTTCCAAAACATGTATTCACATACACATACATCATTCACGTTGATTTACAACATCATCAGTATATACAATATTCCTCCAGCATGTTTCATCAAAATTCAACAACAAATACAAGCATAGATGTATCACAAAAGAATCAAAACAATCCCTAGCTACCCGGTGCTACATATCATAGCCGACCGACCAAAAAGAATGAAGTCACGCTTCACAAAACTCCAGCAATCTAATCTGCAATGCCTCATAGAGCATTATAAAACAGCAGAAGGGTGAGAAACAATATCATAATACATAATGCATATAAACATATATATATATATATATATATATATATATATATATATATATATATATATATATATATATATATATATATATATATATATATATATATATATATATATTCACATAAATTATTCACATACATCGCAATGTATTCACATATATATTCTCACCGCAACTCATCTCACTACACCGTACATCGCAATGTATTCACATAAATTATTTACAAATAGAGCACCAAGCATATACAATATGCATCAACAATGTTTATATCAATTCATAAACATACACACATATACATATATATCCATACATACATGTATCTTCAAGCCTTCCATTCATGCCAATTATCAACAATTAACATAAACATCTTCATTCATGTTTATTTACCATACATCATGCACAGATGTCTACATGCAACTCATAGAGATCGACACACGACTCTATGCAGATGCAAATGTGGTACCGACTTAATCATCCATCAGATTCTCCTAAGAATGAATTCACTCACGCCCCTCACGGGTACACTATAACTCATCGGATTCTCCTAGGGATCACATCGTTCATCAGATTCTCCAAGGAATCACATCGCTCATCAGATTCTCCGAGGAATCACATCGTTCATCAGATTCTCCACGGAATCACATCGCTCATCAGATTCTCCAAGGAATCACATCACTCATCAGATTCTCCGCGGAATCACATCGTTCATAAGATTCTCCAAGGAATCACATCGCTCATCAGATTCTCCAAGGAATCACATCGCTCATCAGATTCTCCAAGGAATCACATCGCTCATCAGATTCTCCGAGGAATCACATCGTTCATCAGATTCTCCAAGGAATCACATTGCTCATTAGATTCTCCAAGGAATCACATCGCTCATCAGATTCTCCAAGGAATCACATTGCTCATCAGATTCTCCGAGGAATCACATCGTTCATCAGATTCTCCGAGGAATCACATTGTTCATCAGATTCTCCAAGGAATCACATCACTCATCGGACTCTCCTAGGAATCCTATCACTCATCGGACTCTCCTAGGAATCAACAACACAAGAATGTACTTCATGATGCTTCACATGCAAAATGACTCCATACACTTCTTGAAATGCCATGTTTACAAACATACTCAGGTTTTCTTCACATTCATCGTATATATTTGTTATGCATTCACAATATATATACATATCACAATACATATATACATATTCATCATTCGATCTCAACATGCATTTCTATTCAATTCAAGTAAATGTACCAAATTGCCAAATGGCCACATTCCACACTTCACAATTCACAAACGAGGATTCACACCATACGGCTACCCACAACATAACGTACCACACAACACACAAAACTATTCAATTCGATAAGGATTAAACATAATCGAACAAAGAAATCCGCATGGAAAGGAAAAACAGAGAGAACAGGAAAATGTTGTCGCATTCACCAACCTTCGCCTGGCGAAGCCTCTGGAGAACCTTCACTACTTTGTTCGCCTGGAGAACTTGCCAGCGAAGAATACTGGGAGTTATTATGGAATTACTCGCTAGCACACTCTCCTGGAGAACCTTCGCCACACTCGTTTGCCTAGCGAACTTGCCAGCGACGACAGGGTGCTTGCTACTGACTTAGTTCGCTGCTGCTCGCTGGGCTTCGCCTGGCGAACCTGCGAACTCAGAACTCCCATGGCTGTCCAAAAGCCCAAACCTCACAAACCGACCGATTCAATCTAAATCAGTTCCAGTAGTACAACCCACTCATCACCCGACTATACTACACTGTCTATTCCAAATTCTAACCAATAAAACTCTGTTTCTACTGATTAAATCAACTTCTGACCTAGAAATGGAAACATAGAAAACAATACAATACATCCAAACTAGCACATACATGATTACATACATTATCAAGATGATAAAACTTCTCACCCTTACCTGATTAACCGCAAGCTACGGTTTGATCTTGATGTTTTCCAAAGTTTCCTCTTCTTTCTCTCCTCTTTCTCTTCTCCTTCTTTCTTTCTCTTTTCTTTCCTTCCTTTCTTACTATCTTTCTTTCTCTTCTATTTCCTCTTTAATATCTTCCTATTATTTTTCCCAAAACATCTACTAACTCAATATCTCTTAAAATATCCAACTTATCATTTAAATAGGAAATGTCCAAAATACCCTCCAACTATTTTCTCCGAAAACTCCCAAAATCGGGTAAAATAGAACAATATGTAAACATAACATATTTCCACAAAAACTCCACATCAAAATAATATTCGCCCAATTAAAATCAAAAAGGACTTAACGAAAAAGGGATAATCGAAATCGATGCGTTACATGAATCAACCTCTGTTTCGTTTTATCCCGAACTACGTTCGCTCTGATTTCTCTGATGAGAATACGTAGGCACAAGACGTGACGTCTTGGAGAGCAACCTTTCCCCATCACCCGTAGTTAGCCGAACTACGTCGACTCTGATTTCTCGTTCCAGACGGGAATACATAGGCACGAGCGTGATGCTTTGCCGAGTCCTTTTTCTTTTCTTTTGAGCCAGCCTTGATAGGTAGATAGATAAACAACCCGTCAGATAAACACACAAGCATGGATCCCATTGATTACAACGGACGTGAGGGGTGCTAATACCTTCCCCTTGCATAACTGACTCCCAAACCCAGGACTTGGTTGTGATGACCTCGTCTTTTCCTTTTCGCTAGGTTTGTTCCTGATTGTTTCCTTTCCCTTCTTTGGGATAAATAACGATAGGTGGTGACTCTTCTGTCTTTGCCGACACCTTTTTTGCAGTAGCGACAGCTGGGGACTCTGCTGGGGACTCTGGTTCCCTATGCAAGTCAATCCTAACGCTTGCTTGTTTATCTTTTGGGTTTGCAGTTATTCATCACACTTTACTTTCCTGCACTTTACTTTCAGTATAATATGATTATTTGCTGTGCTGTTGTGGGAGGCAGGTTCTGATGAGTGAGAAGCCAGACCCAGGCTTGAGAGAAAACATAGCATTAGAGTGGAGAGTAGTGTGGGCGTGCATGCTTTGCATGTACTAGTTTCCCATGAAATTCACGCTCAGACAAGATTCCCCTGGATGATTTCTTTTCCAGCCCATTGGGCTTGAGGGGATATTAGACTTGAGAGTTGTCGACTCTAGGGACCGATCATTTGTGACTCAGCTAAGTGAGGCCTCTTCAGGGAGTGATGATGCCAAACCAGAAATGGTGAACGTATCATCATTTCTTTAAAGTTTGTGACGCTGAGAAACGCATAGGATGCCATACCTGTGTCAGTAGATTAGGTCCATACCTGCGAGCAAGACTGAGGTTATGCAGGGAACCTTGACCTTCAAACAACCTGGTTTTTCTTGACAGTATGAATCAATATTATTGGTATCAGTTGGTTCTTATCAGAGCTGTGTTATATTCTCGCCGAAGCAGAATTCTGGTCCTTCAGCCAACATCACAACACTCTTGATCCCTTGTTGCATTTTGACATGCATGTTCTGGTATTTCCAAGGATCTTGACTTTGAAACTTGCTGCTGAACGTTAAATTATTTTCCTTGAGGTTTGTATGTGTAAAGCATGAATCGAAGCAGACAGGTCCCTTGGAAATACTCGAACATGACATTCGCATTTCATTTGCATAGCAGGTGTTCGAGGCTGGGATTTATTTTCCTGATCCGGGTTTTCTTCGGAATTTCAGACACCAACTTGTGGGGAAGGAAGAAGATTGGTTATGGAACAGGTTCAAGCAGAGCTGAGTGAGATTCGAGGCCAAATGGGGCAGTTCATGAGGGACATGCAGATGCTCAGAGAGGAGAACCAGCAGTTGAAGACTCAGGTGAGCTTGATCATGGAGGTAATAAGACGCGTGCTCCGCAAAGAAAGTGATCAAATGCCCGAAGCTGCGGCAAAGATGCTTGCTCCACTTGTGTCTGTGGAACCTATACCCAGGAATGATAGGCCTAAGAGATCCTCTGCGCAACTTAGAGCTCAAGAATTTTCCCATCAGCGGTCACGTCAGGTCTCTCAAGATAACCCTAGAAGACAAAAGACGAGACCATGCAACAAAACCTTCGATAAGATCCCTATGGGTTATCCTCAGTTGGTGCAACTCTTGCTCCAATTTCAGTTGGTTGAACCTCGAACTTTGGCTTCGTTAACTAGCATACCACCACCAGGATATAATGTAGGTGCCCGTTGTGACTTCCATGCTAGATCACCGGGGCACGACGTAGCAAACTGTAAAGCTTTTAAGCATAAGGTTCAAGACTTGATTAATTCGAAAGCAATTGAATTCGTGTCGAGCGGCATGAATGTATCAAGAAAATTTGTTCATATTCCCTCACCTGAACCTGAGAAAGATCAGGAGTATATCCTGCAATCTTTGGTGTCAGAATCACCTTGCCCGCAGCAAGTGCCTGTTCCTGGGCCAAATATGAGAATGACAGTGCCTGAGCCTAAAGATTGTCTTGATCAATACCAGCAGTTTCATGCTCCTCAACAGTAAGACTATCAGCGCCAGATTCAGCATAGGCCTTACAACAATTTAAAAAGGAGGAACGCTCCCCTGCATCCAGGGCCTATTGTCACTACCGCGAAAATAAGGTGCCGGAAAAACAAAAGAGTCGCCACCTTTCGTTATTTATCACTCAGAATGGGAAAGGAAACGATCGGAAAAACCTGACGAAAAGGTATAAGATAAGGTCATCGCAACCATGTCTGGGTTCGGGAGTCGGTTACGCAAGGGGAAGGTATTAGCACCCCTCACATCCATCATACTCGATGAGATCCACGCTTATTGTGTTTATCTGACGGGTTGGTTTTATCTATCTACGCTAAAAGTCCGGTTTGAAAAGAAAAGAAAATGACTCGGCAGAACACAGCAGTTTTATGCCTACGCATTCCCGTCTAGAACGAGACATCAGAGTCAACGTAGTTCGCCTAACTACGGGTTATGGAGGAAGGTTGCTCGCCGAGATATCGCATCTCGTGCCTACGTACTTTCACACAGTGCGAAAGATCAGAGCAAACATAGTTCGGGCTAACGAGACCACAGGTTTGGTTTTTTTATCCGAGTAGGGTTAACAGACGGTTCCAACAGTTGGTGTATACAGCTCGCTCGTCGGAGGCTTAGGCGTTTACCGTTTGCGATAGAACCGAGATTTAACAAAACTCTCCTTATGAAAATGGTTTCCAAGGATTACAGGTCCAAGAGGACAAAAAGAGTTTGATCTTTGTTTTGAAGTCTATTACGGAAGAAGTGTTTTTTATGGATGTTTGCAACTAATATCGCACTAGAGACTATGACCTGAGAGTGAATGTGTCGCATGTCACCCAAAGGGTACCATACTAAACATCCAAGCTGTTAAAAAGAAACTCTCCAACAACCCTTTCTCAAGTAGCTTAAGGCTCGTAGCGTACGACATCAATTAACCTTTATTACTGTAGTTTGATTTATTTTAAGATGAGAAGAGAAATGACGCCCTAAAGGGGAACGAATCCAATCCTAAAGTTGTCATGCAAAGTTGATCCTATAATTGAGGTTAGGAGGGAGCTACCTAATGTTATCATGCATGGTTAGAACCCTAATGTCTATCATAACTTCTCTTGAACAAGAGAAGTCAGAGTTCCTAGGGGAACATGGCAAAGGAAAGCAACAGCAAAAGAAATAAACTGGAGGAAATAATTGTAAGTAAAATGCATGCAATGCAACAATACAAGCAGAAGGAGCCAAACTCAACTTCTAGAGCAAGCAAACAAAAGCAACACAAAGCACAGGCAAGGGAGACTACACTCAACCTTAAGCCAGCAAGCAAAGCCAAACAGTAACAGACAAGCAGAGGGAGACATACTCAACCTCTAATGCAGACATGCAAAGGGAGCAAGCTCAACCTTTCAATGCACTTAGGCCTATAATCAACTATATGAAAGCCTAGTCTAATGCAACACACCAAACAGTCACACAAGTACAGTCAAACAACAAGCACAGCAAACAAGACAACAAGCCAACAGCTCAAAAGCAAAGCGGTTTAACAACAAAATAAACCAACAGTCTGTAGTTTGATCTCCATCAAATGATCCATCAAGAGAGATGATAATCAACATCAAGATGATTGTATCATGATGGGAAGCATGATGGAAACCAAGGTAATCCATCATGGCACTCAACCATACATCTAAGATAGGCATCCTCAAAGGTTCTACCATTTGTGGTATGCCACACATCCTTCCAAAGGAGGGATGAGGCTTCCACATAGGGACCTTGAATCATGGGATGAGAATGGAATGCACACAAAGCAAACCAGGTTTGGGAAAGAAGAAAACAACTTCTAAGGCTTGTTGCACCCGAAAATTTGACCAACTACTTATCGCAATTTGGCTCATGTTTCGACTCACTTCATTTTGCATTTGCATACCACGTACATTGCATTTTTTCCTGTCAGATTGGCTTTATCGGGATTACAGCCCGCTGATCACGCTTCAGGCATTTCAGGCCAATACGAGGACGTATTTTGAGAATCGGTGCTCGTTCCCTGTGTTTTCAGCTCTCGCTGTTGTTTTTTAGGACATCTCGGTGTCCGGTTTTTACCGTTTATTTCGCTGTATTCGCGTATCTTTTTTTCCAATCGATTTAATTGGCTGTACTGTATTTTTAGATTTTTTCCCTTATTTTCTAGAATTTTTTAATGGATTTAATAGTTTTTCTAGAATTTTAAATAGATATTTCTTTTTTAAATAGTTAAATAGATTTTTGCTTTTAGATATTAAATAGTAGATTTTAATTAGTTTGTTTAATAGGATAACTCTTTTTCTATTTTTTTAATAGGATAATTAGAGTTTATTTTCTTTGTAGAATTAATAGAGATTAATTGGATATTAGTCATTTCTTTTTAATTAGAGTTTAATCATTTTTGTTAATAGGGTTAATTAGAATTAATTAGCAGAGTTAATTGCTTTGGTTTCCATTATCTTGTTTTAATTTGAGTCAGCTTTTAATTAGAGTCTAAGTCTGAATTTAGTAGAGTTTAATTAGGGTTTAATCATTAATCATTAATTAGTCAGAGTCATTAATTCGTGGGCCAGGTGTCACTCTGGAGGCCCAGTCCGTTTTCTGCCACGTGTCTGCGTATAAAGGTTCCCACGAGTCCCTTCCTCCATCCACCACTTCATTTCCGCGTTTCAATCTCAGGGGAGGCCACTTAATCACTGTATTCACTCTCTCAGAGTGACACCTCACCCCACAGTTGGCACTCCCTCAGACTCCCCAATCCCCCACGCGTCCTCCCCACACACTACATGTGAGCCACGTGTTTCATCCTCCTCCTCCGTCTTCCCTTCACCGGCCGGCCATGCAGCCGCCGCTGGTCTCGCCGTAACTGCTCACCGGAAACCGTTTTTCGTCGGAAAACTGCCAATACGCTGGAAAATTCATCAGTTTCCTCAGATCTCTTCGTCCACCTTCATCTCTGTTCATGTTTTTGTCACCGGAAATTCATGACAGTTTTCCAGATCTCGTCTGAAACTCCACTGTTTTTCCAGATTTTCTTCAATGGTCACCAAGATCTCCCCGGAAGTTCCACAGAACTCATAATGTTCTTCATCAAAATCTGGATCAAAAGCTTTCGCAAACTTTCACCTTCATCAAGATCCACAGATCTTCATCACCGTTCATAATCGCTTTCCAGTTTTTTCCAGATTCGTCAAGATCGTCAACTCGTTTCTTCAAGAATCTGCAATCACATTTGTCATGTTCTTCGTGGTTCTCCAGGAAGTTCGTGCCCTGTTCATCATCATCTTCACTTTTTCCAGATCTGCCATGGATATCATGAACAACAACGTTGATTTCCAGAAAAAAAGCTTCAAGAACGTTCTTCATACATCCATACGAACTACATCCAAGCTCGTCAGCTCCATCGAGTTTCAAGATCCATAGGAGATTCGTTACATCTTCATCAATTTCATCATCGCTCATCCAAAATCTCCAGATCCTTCAAACGTTTCCAGAACGTTCAAGAACTCGTATGATGTTCATCATGTTTCGCCATCAATCTTCAAACCTCCACGTGCAAACAACAACCAACTCCGAGGTTTGCGTATAGCTTCGGATCCATCATCAGACTCAGGATCTATCAACCTTCATCAATGTATTGCCTTCAAGAATGTCAAGGATGAACCAGTTTTTCCAGAACTATAGTAGTTTTGTTGTTGTTTGTTGCTTCAGTTGTTTTGTAGGATTCGCAGCAAGGTCAATTTTGAGGAGGTATGATTGAAGTGTTGATCCGAGAGGAGGATGTAGGTAGATGACGGTGAGGTGGAGGTTGGTTTGAGACGGAAGTTTGAGAGAGAGAGTTGAACGAGAGAAGGAAGCGGCGGTGGAAGCATGAACAGTGAAGGAGGAGTTTGAGAGTTCTGGGGTTTCAGATGGTTTGGCATGAAAGAGAGAAAGGCCGCTGCATTCTGGGATGAATTGTTGGGCCCACATTTTTTTTTCGGATCCACACCCTGCGTTTTGGCTATTCACCCCCGTCCCTGGCTTCCTTTGGTGTTGGAATTGTTTGTTGGGCCAAGCCCAATGAAGTTCCACACACACCTCCGTTTTCGCCAGTGCACCCCCCGTCCCCCTCTTTTTATTTTTGTTGTTCTTTCTGGATGTGTTGTGGGCTGGGCCCAAAGGCTGTTTTTGCTGCAGCATCCCCTGTAATCTATGATGCACCCCCCTGCACATTTTTGTTAATATTCTTGTATGGTTTTAATTGTAATTTTTTAGAATAGTTATATAATTCTAGAATATAATTAGCATATCATTTAGCATGTTAGGATTATAATTAGGATTTAATTTCCTTTAGGGAATTGTTTTAGTTTAATATGCTTAGACTATAATTTTTAGTATATTCTCTTAATAGAATTTAGATAGAATAATTCTTAGAATAGGTTGTAATTAGCATATTATACTCTTTAGGGAGTTTTAGATAGTATTTCTCTTAGAGTTCTCTTTTATATTTTCTAGAATAGGAATTTAGCATTTATTCCTTTGTAAAGATTTAGGAATTAGATATTCTTAGGGGATTTATAGATTTAACTCTTAGAATATTTTCTAGTAGAATTTAGTTGTCGTATTTTTAGGAGTAGCATTTTATCTCCATTGGTTAGTGGATTTGTCTCATATTTTCTCTCCTATTTCATTTCTATCCGATTTTATCTTCGATTTTATTGTTGGCTGGCCGTGTGACACGATTCAATTGGAGAATGATTTTCGATATCATTTCTCCATCTTGTCTTTGACACGGATATCAGTACGCTACCTCTCAATGTTCGATTTCTCTTATAAGTCGAACCATGACGGTATAAGCGTTACATTGTTCTTGATTCGAGCGTCATCATCAAGGATCCAGAGAGGAGAAGATTGGAATGGAGCTTGCGCGCACGTCGGGAGCCCAGGAGCTGCTTTGTTCAACATCATCATCATCTTCTTCTAGTCTTCAGGCAACCGTCGAGTGTTGTGAGCTGTATTGTTAGATACGTAGGAAATGACAGTTGAGGAGTTCTTCTCAATCGTCTAGGATGTCTAGTATGGTACCCTTTGGGTGACATGCGATGCATTCACTCCTACGTCTTAGGTTCTTGCGTGTGTGTCCCGAGTTCCTTCCCGTTTAGGCGTAGGCCTGCTTCCTCTTTGTTCTCGCCCCCGTGCGATTGAAACCCTTTTTCTCTCGCGTTCAGGCGATCGAGACCCCTTCTCTTGCCCCGTGCAATCGAGATTCGTTTCCCGAACTACGTCGTGCTCTGATTTCTCTGACGAGAATACGTAGGCACAAGACGCGACGTCTTGGCGAGCAAATTTCCCTGTAGTAGGTCGAACTACAGCTGCTCTGATTTTATCTGATGAGAATATGTAGGCATAGGATGCGACATCCTAGCGAGCACACTAACAACTAACCTTTTTGTTCTCTCGCTGCCGTGCAATCGAGACTTCCCCGCTGACGACTGACGTTATCCCTTCCTCTTGCCCTTGTGCATTTGAGACCAGACCGTAGTTCTAGTTCCCGTAGGTTCCCGTACCTCTAGAACCAACTTAATCTCTCACCCCGTGTGATCGAGAACACCCTGTCTAGCCGTAGTTAGCCTGAACTACGTCATGCTCTGATTTCTTTGACGAGAATACGTAGGCACAATACTGATGTATTGGCGAGCAAACTTCACCCGTAGTTTCCCGAACTACGTTGACTCTAATTTCTCCTTCTCTGATGAGAATACGTAGGCATAGAGCGTGATGCTCTATCGAGTCAATTTCCTTCCGTTTAGATTTAGCAGCCGTAGATGGATTGTTTTTCACCCGTAGACAAACCAACAAGCGTGGATCCCGTCGAGTACGACGGACGTGAGGGGTGCTAATACCTTCCCCTTGCTCAACCGACTCCCGAACCCAGACAACGGTTACGACGACCTTCTCTTATACCTATTCGTCAGGTTTTTCCGATCGTTTCCTTTCCCGCTCCGAGGGATAAATAACGAAAGGTGGCGACTCTTCTGTTCTGCCGTCACCTTATTTTCGCGGGAGCGACAAGGCTCTACAAAACCCTAATTCTTACAAGCTTAAAGAAAGCTACCAAAAGGAAACCAAAACACCAAAACCAAATCTTACAATTAAGCACACATAAGCTATAACAAGTCTAAAGCACTATCCAAAAGGAATGGGAAACTTATTTCAATCTATGGGTCACCATTGAGGTCATTCTAAAGGAAAGGTCATGTTAGAAGCAACATAAAACTATTCTAATTGTTAATTCTAAGAAAAATATGAAATCAAGTCCTAAAATTCTAGGGAATTTTCTAAGAGATCCTAAGAGGGTTAAGGACTTATGCTATAAAATCAAGGGATTGAATCTAAAGGGAAAGTCACTTGAGAATTTCTAGACCTAAAGTTATCAAAGGGGAACCCTAAAATGGAGGGTCACGGAAACCTAATCCAAAACAGAACCTAAAGTCATCCAAAAATTATGAAATAAATCCTAAGGGATCATGCACATCTATACTAACAGCCAAACAAATCTCAAG
Source organism: Lathyrus sativus (assembly GCA_963859935.3). Taxonomy (NCBI): domain Eukaryota; kingdom Viridiplantae; phylum Streptophyta; class Magnoliopsida; order Fabales; family Fabaceae; genus Lathyrus; species Lathyrus sativus. The sequence goes on along the minus strand of OZ012735.1, from coordinate 458,540,332 downwards.
CCTAAATTTAAACCAAGCCTTAGAACAAAAATCAGCAAAAACATGAGGAATTATGCCAAAATTAAAGAAATAACAAAAATGGAAAAATACCAAATAAATGGAAAAATTGCACAAAAATAACATCCAAGCATACCAAAAAATCAGAAATAAAATGATGAGCATCCACATATTTTTATTATATTTTTCTGAACAATAATGAATTTATTATGAATTTAAAATGACAAAAGCAATTAAAATAAATGCAAAAATGAATAAAAGAAAAATAAATGTTGAGAAATGATCAGAGACGTTAGATCTATGGACTAAGTCTATGCATCTAATGGCTATCCACGCCCCAACGCATTAATGAAGCTGTGCGTTTTGAGGAGTCAAAGTCCAATTCTCAGATTAAAACACGTGCGTTGGATTGAAGTACTAAGTCAAGCGTTCAAACAGATCCAAGGGTTGATGGTCATCTTCTTCGTTTAAACCTCAGATGGAGGGAAATATCCAGGGCGGTGGTCCGGTGGCTGCGCCACCGTCTTCTCCGACGAGCTCAGAGTTGCAGGTCAGGGAAACAAGGCAAACCTTATATGGATCTTCTCCATTTTCCACGCTGAATCTAAATATTCCATTAGTTTCTCCTAATTCTCACTGGATTTTAAAACACGATCAAGATCCTAAAACACATCAAGTCATGGATCATCACCAAACTCACAATTAAGGCCACAGATCTCTTCCTCATCCATCATAGATCAACCTAAGCTATCTAAATCATGCTATCACTCCAAGATCAGGCAGTTACAAGTCTCAACAGAAATTGTGTCACACCTTGAATTGTCACGAAACTTCCAAATTTCTAGCCTAAAACGATCTAGTCATCTTCCTAAACCTTAACCACAGTCTAAATCATGCAAGATCATCATAAAACTAGAGTAATTGTGAGAGATAGAAACCTGGAATATAGCTTGAAATTGAGGCAGTTATGGTGTGATTCTTGCTCTAATCTTGTGCAGATTTCTTCAATGATCAATGATAAAGCTATTAGGAACCTCAATTTGCTCTGAAATGCTCTCAATCTGAAAACACGATTTGCACTTTTTCTCTTGAAACTCTCTCCGCAATCTCTGGTTCTAGCTCAAAATAACCACCAAACTTGATCTGAATTTCTTTCTGAACTTAAATAGAATGGATTTGAGTGATTTGGAGGCCCATTTGAGGCCCAATTCAGGATATCCAAGTTTTCAATTTTCTTCAAAAACTCAACAATGGAAAACACGGTTCTGGGGTGATTCCTTCTCCAAGAAGCTTCATTTGCCTTGCTTGTGGACTATGGAGAATGAATGGACAGGATTTCACCCTTGTTTGTATCCTATGGCCAAGATTTGAGGTGTAACTTCCTCATGAAGTAACAAAGTAAAACACAATGAAATAAATCTCAAATTGAAATTCCATTAATTCCAAAGTGTTCCAAATGATTTTTATAATCAAAATGAGTACTCATATGCCATTCCTTGATCACTCATGATTTAATTTGAATTTTTCATCTTTAATGCCCTTAAAAAGCCCTTTTGTCAAATTTCTTCAAACCAAGTCTTGCCCTAAGCCAAATCAAAGCCTCATGGATACATGATTGAAGTTAAAATCCCATTTTGAGAAAGTTTTGTGTTGGAAAAAACTTCATTTCAAGTGCGCAAGATAGTGAAAATGACCTATAATGCCAAATGACCTATAACCTCACTTTCCCAAAATGCCCCTAACTTGTAAACCTCATAACTTGAGTTCTACAAATCAGATGGAAGACTTATAGTATAATTTGGAAAGCTAAGACCAAGGCCTACAACTTTTATGTTAGCCAAAAGTTGAGGAGAAACATCCTTCTAGGTCAAAAGCGCGTTGGAAGTTGGTTGACTTTTGCAGGAAAATTTCACATTCATCTGATGACCTGTAACTTGTCTGGATCATAACTTGAGTTCTATAAATCCAATAAAGGACTTCTAGTACTAAAATTAAAGCTAAGAACGTGCTCTACAAGCTCCATGTTGGCCAAAAGTTGAGATGAGACTTGTATCTTGAGATAAGTGGTCTTGAAGTCAGGCACTAAATAGGGGATTTTACCCTAAGAACCCTAGTTTAGCAACTCCTCACACTCTGAACTTTTCTTGGATTGATCTTGGAATAACACCTCAAGTATCTCAACACAACTTTCTATGAAAAACAAGACTTAGAATTGAGTCTTAATCTCCTCCAATTGTACAGTTGACTCTAGGTTGACCAGATGAAAACCCTAATTGTAACACCTTCAACTGTGGCTCTTCACACTTAGCATAATGACTTGACTGAGCTCCACCATGACCCTCAAGGCACTCCATGAGCCCTATCCATATACCCTATCCATGAAAAAGGACTCACAACCCAATGATGGTCTTCAATGGGCCCCCAAGTTAGGAGATGAACCACATACAAGTAACCAAACTTCTCAAGAACACAACCCTCATCCTAATGACTTTGGTGACCTCTCAAGCTTGAATAAGACCTCTAGACAGGCTCCTCTTGATATAAACCACACTTGATCCCCTACTAAATGAATAATTCTATGCTATGCAAATGCTAGACCAATGCAATTCTAATGCAATGAAACATAAAGCCAAGTAAGAAAAAGGTTAGGCAAATTTTGGGGTGCAACAGCTGCCCCTATTCAAGCGGCTTGAACCTGACTGGATGAAAAGCGAACGGCTTTCAGGAAATCAAGGTAAAAGACGGTTGAATACCAAAGAACCCGGAAATTTGCCAACCAGATAAATAAGCTGCACAAACTGCTTGGGGAACAAAAATTCAGAGAATTGAATCCGGTTGTCACGGCAACAAACTGATCAATCATCTGATACAAAACGTGATTTCAATATCAACAACCTGTGTGACACCACAGACATTAAATTAAAACATCAATCTTCAAACACACGCTACAATAAGAGGCACTGAGCCATAGGACCATATCAAAATATCATCCTTGACCTTCCATTTCTGAAGAAACGAGCATCCACTACGTAAAGCGCGTCATCCATGTACTATCTTGGATATTCCATTTCCGAAGAAACGAGCATCGCACTAAATAAAAGCACGGTATGTGAATATACTATCCTTGACCTTCCATTTCCGAAGAAACGTGCATGCACTACGTAAAGCGCGTCATCTATGTACTATCCTGGATCTTCCATTTCCGAAGAAATGAGCATCGCACTAAATAAAAGTGCGGTATGTCAATATACTATCCTTGACCTTCCATTTCCGAAGAAACGAGCATGCACTATGTAAAGTGCGTCATCCATGTACTATCCTGGATCTTCCATTTCCGAAGAAACGAGCATCGCACTAAATAAAAGCATGGTATGTCAATATACTATCCTTGACCTTCCATTTCCGAAGAAACGAGCATGCACTACGTAAAGCGCGTCATCCATGTACTATCCTGGATCTTCCATTTCTGAAGAAACGAGCATCGCACTAAATAAAAGCGCGGTATCGGGCATCCGAAGACTTAAACAAACAACTCTGCGGGGAAATTCTAACGTCAGCTGCCAGACATGCATCTTGAACAAAAAGGGGTAACACTCCAAAGTCTAATCATGAAGTCTTCTCTTTTTAAAATGCTGACGTAACAGCAACCTGAGGAAAACTCTGCTGGGGAAGAAGAGAAACTTAACCAAGCAACTATGATGAGGGAACACATGATAGGCCGAATGTTATTATCACATATCTCATGCCAAAAGTTCGAATATTTGAAAACCATCCTGAACAAGAATTCCAATTACCTGCAGGGAAAAACACTTGAAAACAAAGAGGTAATCGACCTGGCTTATGTTTCAAAATGCATATGTTTGAAAAAAATGGCGTAATGCTCCATACGGAATGGAAATGATACGTGTTTAGGGTAGATGCTATGCGCGATGCAAATGCAAAGGGGAGTTCTGGCAAAATAAATGCCGGAGGAACGAAACCCAAACTTCCGTTGGGGGAAGAAACAATCATGCTGGGGGATAGCTCAAAATATCTGGAGTTACGAACTCTGCTGAGGATGATCAACCTGTTGGAGGCAAGACAACCTACTGGGGAACAGAAAGAACAATCCTGCGTGGGGATGAACCACTGACAACCTGGTTGCACCTTGTGAGGACCTCACTAGGGATTAAATGTACACACGACCAACTGTCGGGAATGCACATCGCTGCCTGACCGCTTGCCAGCTTGCATCCAACTCTTCTGGGGATAAAAATTATGACTTCCGTCTATTGGGGAGGAATAAGATCGCCTAGATCCTGCTCCTACATTAAGGGACTCCGACTGGGGAAACACGATCCCTTGGCTATTTTCTTCGAAGGTAACGACCCTGCAAAACACGAACAAAAACAAGACATCCTATACAAAAGGAAATATCCAGGTCAATATCCGTGACAATTGTTCAGTTAATTCAAAGTTTTAACAATTATTGGTTGAGGCCTGCAAGTTTATGCACGTGCAAGTTTATCAAAACATCGGCGTTTTCCACAAACAAAATAGTAAAAGTTAAAACAAACATCAAGTACTGAATAGTACGCGTTTATTGATAACGGGCCTGTAAAATAGGCAAAGTTTTTTACAGTGGATGCAACTCCTGAAAAGAGGAAGTTACAAAAATAAATACAAATATGTACAGCGGTGCAAAGAAATTTGTATACATGTCGGCAACATGGTACAGACAAACACCATGAGCTGATCCTTCTATGACTCGCCTGACTCCGACGCTTTCCCGATACTCCGTCCTCGGAAGAGATTGACTTGGATAATCGACCCTCAGGTACTCCCAAACCACTGAGCGATGCAGTATCAAACTCGGACCGTAGTCATTTGCTTTTTCAATCCGTAACTTTTGCCTGAATCGCCCTTTTGGGTTTTCAATTCACCGGGATACCCTTTTTTGCCGAAGTCGCCTTTTCAGGTTTTCGACTTCGCGGGTGTACATCTTTTCAATTTTATCCCTAATTTTTGCCCGAACCCTTTTCTATTTTTTCTGGTTCGCCGGGATGCCCCCTTTTTTCCTGGACTTTCTTTTTTCTGTCCAGTGGGTCTCTTTAGGCAAAGTATTTTTTTAACTGCGTCCGAGTTCACAGGGGATGTAAAATCCTCGCCATCCATGGTGGACAACAATAAGGCTCCTCCGGAGAAGACCCTTCGAACGATATATGGACCTTCATAGTTGGGATTCCATTTGCCCCTATGATCTGATTATGGTGGGAGAATCTTCTTTAGCACAAGATCGCCCGTCTGAAAGCTTCGAGGGCGCACCTTCTTGTCGTAAGCTTTCTTCATCCGGCTCTGGTATAACCGACCATATGTGATAGATGCAAGTCTCTTCTCATCCATCAAACTGGGATGATTCAGTCTATTCCTTTTCCACTCTGCCTCATCGAGTTAGACATCGAGCAAAACTCTCAAAGAGGGAATCTCAACTTCCAATGGTAGGACAGCTTCCATACCATACACCAGTGAGAAAGGTGTTGCCCCGGTTGATGTGCGTACTGTCGTATGATAACCGTGCAAAGCTAAGGGCAACATCTCGTGCCAGTCTTTGTAGGTTACAACCATCTTCTGAACTATCTTCTTGATGTTCTTATTGGTCGCTTCGACAGCGCCATTCATCTTGGGTCGATAGGGGGATGAGTTGTGATGCTCAATCTTGAAATTCTGGCACAATTTCTTCATCATCTTGTTATTCAACTTTAAACCATTGTCAATAATGATTCGTTCTGGGATTCTGTATCGGTAAATGATGTCCTTTTTGATATACCGGGCTACTACTTGCTTGGTAACATTGGCGTAAGACGCTGCTTCGACCCATTTGGTGAAGTAATCGATAGCTACCAAGATAAACCGGTGTCTGTTGGATGCAGTGGGCTCGATCTTTCCAATCATATCGATGCCCCACATGGAAAAAGGCCACGGGGACGCCATAACATTCAGAGGGCTCGGCAGCACATGAATCTTGTCTGCATAAATCTGGCATTTATGGCATTTCTTCACAAACTTGAAACATTCTTTTTCCATCGTCAGCCAATAATACCATGGTCGTAATAACTTTCGAGACATAGCGTGTCCGTCGGCATGCGTGCCAAAGGTTCCTTCATGGACCTCCTCCATAAGCAGATTAGCTTCTTTCTCATCCACACATCACAATAGCACCAAATCATGGTTTCTCCTATACAGAACACCATCTGGATTCAAGTAGAAATTGCCAGCTAATCTCCTAAGAGTCTTCTTATCGCGGCTAGATGCCCCAGTCGGATACTCTTGGTTCTTTAGGAAATTCTGGATATCAAAATACCATGGCTTGCCATTGGAAGCTTCCTCAATGGCGAATATGAAAGCAGGCCTATCAAGGCGAGAGATAACTATCCTGGGAGCCTCATTCCAGAAGTTAACTTTATACATTGAAGACAATGTCGCAAGAGCGTCTGCCATCTGATTTTCTGCCCGCGGCACATGGTGAAATTCTACTCTGTCAAAGAAAGGCAACAACCTTGCATAATTCATGTACGGTATCAGATTAGGCTGACGAGTCTCCCATTCCCCCTTGATCTGGTTCACGACTAACGCGGAGTCTCCATACACATCAAGATTTTTAATCCTCAAATTAATAGCCTCCTCGAGACCCATGATACACGCCTCATATTCAGCCTCATTGTTGGTAACTGGAAATGTCAATCTGGCAGTGAACGGGATGTGCGTCCCATGGGGAGTCGTAATGATTGCCCCAATTCCACTTCCATATGAATTAACAGCACCGTCGAATATTAACTGCCATTGGGAACCCCGCTCAGGACCTTCACCATGCAACGGCTCCTCGCAATCTTTCATCTTCAGGTACATGATATCCTCGTCAGGAAAATCAAACTTCATTGGCTGGTAATCATTGATTGGCTGCTCGGCAAGGTACTCTGACAGAACGCTACCTTTGATAGCCTTTTGCGAAGCATACTGTATATCGTACTCTGTCAGTACCATCTGCCATCGGGCAATCCTTCTTGAAAGCGCCTGCTTTTCGAAGACATATTTGATCGGATCCATCTTCGAAATCAGCATGGTTGTATGATTTAGCATGTATTGTCTCAGACGTTTGGCAGCCCAAGCAAGTGCACAACACGTCTTTTCGAGCATTGAGTAACGGGATTCACAATCTGTGAGCTTTTTACTCAGGTAATAGATCGCATGCTCTTTTCGTCCAGTCTCGTCATGTTGACCGAGAACATAGCCCATGCTGTTCTCAAGAACCGTCAGGTACATGATCAGTGGTCTACCGGCTACTGGGGGTATCAATATCGGAGGTTCCTACAAGTACTCTTTTATTTTCTCAAACGCCTTTTGACAATTTTCATCCCAGACAATCGCCTGATCTTTTTTTCAACAGTTTAAACATTGGTTCACACGTGGCTGTGAGATGAGATATGAACCGGGCAATGTAGTTCAACCTCCCCAAAAAGCCACGAACCTCTTTCTCTGTTTTTGGCGCTGGCATTTCTTGTATTGCTTTTATTTTTGCAGGATCAACCTCAATTCCTCTTTCACTAACAATAAACCCCAATAGCTTTCCAGATCTCACCCCGAAGGTGCACTTATTAGGATTCAACCTCAGCCTGAATTTCCTAAGCCTCTCAAATAATTTCAGAAGATTCACCAGATGCGCTTCCTCCGTTTGGGATTTGGCAATCATATCGTCAACATAGACCTCGATCTCTTTATGCATCATGTCATGAAAGAGCGTTGTCATAGCACGCTGATATGTTGCCCTAGCGTTCTTCAAACCAAAGGGCATCACTTTGTAGAAGAACGTTCCCCACGGGGTAATAAAAGTTGTTTTCTCCATATCCTCTGGCGCCATCTTAATTTGATTATAGCCCGAAAAGCCATCTATGAAGGAAAACACGGAGAACTGAGAAATATTGTCGACCAATACGTCAATATGAGGAAGCGGGAAGTCATCCTTAGGGCTCGCCTTGTTTAAATCCCGATAGTCAACACACATCCGTACCTTACCGTCTTTCTTCGGTACAGGTACTATATTGGCGACCCAAGGAGGGTAAGTTGTAACAGCTAGAAAACCAGCGTCCCACTGTTTCTATACTTCCTCTTTAATCTTTACGGCCATATCTGGTTTCGTTCTTATGAGCTTTTGCTTGACCGGCGGACATTCTTCACGCAATGGCAAGCGGTGGACCAAAATATCAGTGTCTAACCTAGGCATATCATCATAAGACCAAGCAAAGATGTCACTATACTCTCGAAGCATCTTGACAAGTCTCTGCTTGATATCGCTTTGCAGCATAGCCCCTATCCGGACATTCCTGACAACTTCCTCAGAACCCAAATTAACGACCTCAATTTCCTCTTGATGAGGCATAATGACTTTCTCTTCTTGTCTCAAAAGTCGAGTCAGCTCTTCTGGTAAGTCATCATCCTCAACAATCTCTTCCTTGGCTTGAAGTATCGGGCGCTCAAAGTCGAAGCGAGTCATAGGGAGTTCTTGATCGGTGTCATCTGAAATATGGATCCTGCAAGAGAAAGGGTTAAATGCTTCAAATGATATGCAAATAAAGCACAAAACCACGTTGCCATTTTGTTGAAAAACAATAAAAGTAGAAAAGCAAGGATCACAAAATTTGCACGAGGAAAACGCCTTTATTTGATGATTAAAGCAAAGCATACACATAAACAAGTAGGCCCTGAAATAAAATCACTATGCCCCGGGTAGGACATAGGATTGTACAATAATCGAAAAACAAGGCATTACTGTTTCGTCGTCACTTGAATAAAGTCCTGAATAGACCAGTTGCATAGGCTTTGTCCCGGCTCGCTGGGCTTGATCCATGAATCCATGTCACAGTCGCTATCTCCATCTTCACTGTCAGACACAGCATTAATCGTTTCAAAACTGACTCCTCCTGGAGTAAACACAATCGGCCCCTTGAACTTCAGTGCGCTCTGTGATAAAGATGACGACGATGGGCGATATCCCAAGTCGAACTTGTCCTGCTAAACAGGAATCTCCAGAACTTGACCCCAACCTTTAGTCTCTCCGACCTGAACCACCGCTTGGGCTTCTCTGTACAAAGACATAGCCACCTCTGGCCCATTGCTTATGACAGGAGACTTGTCTCTGATCTGCAATCCTTCAAAAGCTTGGCACAATGTCTCATGGATCTCTCCATCCACTTCGACATAGTTGAATGACGACAGGTTACTTACCATGATATCTTCTTCCCCACATACGGTGACGATGCTACCACCGACCATATACTTAAGCTTTTGGTGCAACGTAGACGTTACAGCCCCTGCAGAGTGAATCCAAGGTCGTCCAAGCAAACAGCTATAAGCTGGATGTATATCCATAATGTAAAACACAGTATCAAACACCTCTGGATCGACCTGGATGGGCAACGTCAATTCTCCAAACACGGACCTTCTAGTCCCATCAAAAGCTCTCACTACCAAGTCGCTTGGCATGCATACTATACCTCGGGTATCCAGCTTCAACAGTGCCTTCTTGGGCAACACATTCAAGGATGAACCAGTGTCAACAAGGACATGAGACATGACAGTGCCCCTACACTCAACTGAAATATGCAACGCAATGTTGTGGTTGCGGCCCCTGGGTGTCAAATCAAAATTTGTAAAGCCAAGGCCATGCCCTGCGTTCACGTGCGCAATCACTCCTTCGAGATGATTAACGGGTATTGTTGCACCCCAAAATTTGACCAACATTTATTTACCTAGATTGTATTCATCAAGAGGTATGAGTACCAATCAAGAGTTTGAAGCTAGCCAAGAAGGTTATTCAAGTGTTTAAGGGTTGATATCCTTGTCAGAGAAGTGAGAAGATCCTCAAAGAGATTGGTTGAAACCAAGGTTGTGTGTCTCCTAACTTGAGAGTTGTGGGAGCTCCTCAGATGATTCTGAAGCTATGAGGATGGACTTGAAGCTTTGAGAGAGCATATGAGATGTCTTGAAAGCCATCATGAAGCCTAGAGAGGCCATTGTACAAGAATAAGAAGACTCAGCCATGAGTGGGGCAGTTAGGGTTTGACTGGGTCAACCCTAGGTCAACTGATGATTTGGAGAGGGTTGAGACCTAATCCAAGAGCCATGTGATCATGGATTGATGCATTGAGATTCTATAAGGATGATCCCAAGGTCAACTCATCATGATTGAAGAGTTTGAGAAGTTTCAAGCTAGCGTTTCTAAGGCTTGACAGTGTAAAATCCCCTAGTTTGACCCCTATCTTCAAGGCAGTTTAGCTCAAGATGTGATTGTCATCTGATCTTACCCCCAACATGAATGTTGTAGAGCTTATTCTTAGCTTTAATTTGAGTACTAGAAGTCCTTGATAGGATTTGTAGAGCTCAAGTTATGACTTTGACAAGTTACAGGTCATTTGAGGTATGTGAATCTAGGGCCTTGAAAGTCACCCAACTTGCATCCAACGTTTGCCCAAGAAGGATGATTCCTGTGAACTTTTGGTAAACATGAATGTTGTTCCTCATATTCGTAGCTTTCTAGAGAGTACTAGAAGTCCTTGATAGGATTTGTAGAACTCAAGTTATGGCTTTGACAAGTCAAGGGCATTTTGGTCATTTGGAGATTATAGGTCATTTCAAGCATAAGGCCATAACTCCTATTTCCAAGCTTCAAATGGAAAAATCTTCAACATAAAACTTGCTTAAAATGATGTTTTAAGGCTAGTAGGGAGGTCATGAGATGTTGAAAAGGCTTGTAGCAAAAAGTGATAAAAATGACCTAAAATGGAGGCATAAGTTAAATAAGTCCAAGTTGGAAATTGAAATTTCCAAGCTACACATCCAAACCATGGCATATGATAGGTCATTTTAACTCCAAAGAACATTTTAGAAACAATGGTTCATCCACTTTTTTTATTTGAGGTTTAGATCATGGGGTTGCTTTGGAAAATGGTTGCTTGCATATTAAGGCACAAATGCAAAACACAAGGAAAGGCAATGTACAAGCTAGTAAAGTGTCTTAACACATCATATATCTCATTTAGGGAGATTTTCAGGTCAGGATAAGTTGCATCAAGGGGCATGGCATGAGATGATGCATGAGATGAGATGAAATCATAAACTCATGACATGAGAATCCCAAATTCTCATTGGATGATTCCAGAAGGTTCTAGAGAGGTCCAATGCATTCTATATAGTGTATAGAACTTGCTCAGATGCAAGGTTGGTGAGAGATTAGAGAGGAGAGTGAGATAGCCATTTCAATTGCTTCCATTGCAAGTTGAAATCAAATTCCACATTCTGATTCATTTCCATTTCTTCTTTCAATCCAAACACATTCCATTGATCACACTGAAGCTGTGCATACCAATTTGAGGGCAAGTTCTTGAAGAATTGAGGAGATAGCTCTTGGATTTTGAAGGTTGCAAGTCATAATCGGTTTTGGAGATTCAGGCTTTCTTGGTCCAATCTTTTGCAAACAGAAGCTTTGTCATCAATCAAGGAAGGATTCTGAAGAGTTTGAGAGGTTGAAGTGGAGGTTTACCCTATCTGTGAATCAAGATTTGATAGGTTAGTAACTTTTATTCTACACCATGATTTAAGCATAATTAGGTAGAATTGTTAGGTTAGAACGGTTAGAGACAATTAGGTGATGGATTCTGGGAAGTTTGAGATCAATTGGTGAAGGTTGAGTTGATGACACCATTTTTGTTTGGATCAAGAACACGAGTTATGGTGAGCTATAGCATGAGTTTGATATCAAGAATTAACCAGTGTGAGGTGGTGATCATTCTGAGGTAATTAATTTCAAGAATCGTTAGAACTGAAGTTTGAGCATATCTTTGATCTTGGATCAGGTTTGGAGATTTAGGGCATTTCAATTGATTTCAAGGCCATGGTTGTGATCAGCATGGAATTTAGAGTGGATTAGGGTTTGGAATGTTAGTTTTTCATGGATAATTGAGGTGATACGAGTTGGGAGAAGCTTGAGATTGAAGCTCTGTTTCCATGGCTTCCTCCTTTGAACCCTAGCTAGAGGAAGAAGATGATGAGGTGGCCGTTGGATGGGGCGAAGACTCATTGACTGAGTGGAGATCCCACGGCTGAGATTTAATTTCTCTTGGAGAGGGAATTCTGAAGATGACCAAAACGAAGCGTTTCATTTAAATGAGATATTGGGCTCAATTGATATTCACACCCCAAGTCATGGCCCATGGAGATTTTTAACTATATTTTGTTATTAACTGCACCGTTCATTTTTCTTTTTCTTTGTAATTTTTAATTGATTTTCTGATGAAAATTGGGCCCAGCACTTATGTTGTTTGGACCACCATTTAGAGCCCAACTATGATTTGAACTGTCTGGCATTGCTATTCACACCAACACATTCATATTTTAATTTCTTTTTCTCCATTTTATTTTAACCTTTGAAAAATCATAATAAATAGAAAAATGATGATCTTTGCATGGGGATTTTTTCTCCCATTTCATGTTAATGTCTAGAAAATTATAAAATCAAAATATTTGCATTTCAGGCATTTTTAATATTTTTTGTGTATTTTCTCTTTTAATAGCATTTTAATTCCTTTCATGTTGATGCATAGACTTGTAGAATTTTGTTTAGCTAGTTCCCTTTGAATTTTTAGGCCATTATTTTTAGGATAGTTAGATTAGGACTTTAGCTCCCCTCTGGATTTATTCCATAATTTTGTGATTAATATTTAATTAGTTTTGGTTAGATGACTTTAGGTTGTGTAGATTTAGGTCAAGCCTTAACATAGGTCCACAATAACACTAGAATTTTGGGTTTCTAAGTCAAGTTAGATATTGGGACATATAGGGCATAAAGGGTAGGTATATAGGATCCCCTAGAAATTATATTAGATTTTAATATGATAGTATACTATTTTTAATTGATTTTTGTAGTTGATTGTTGTTTGTGTTGCCCTTGTGGGCTTGTATTTTGTGTTGCCTTGCTTTGTGGGTTCTTGCTTGGCTTGGTGGGTGTTGCGGTGGAAATAGGATCACAAACTATTAATGAGTTTGAATCGCAATTCAATTCACAACCGCTCTTTGATTTATCCGAAGGAAAAGGTCAAAAGAGGGAAAACCTATTTTGCATCGTAAACACAATGCGGGGAAAGATCTAGGGTTCGGGGGTTGGTTAAATTTAGGGAAGGTATTAGCACCCTAAACTTCTGTAGTACTCTACAGGAACCTTTTATTCAAATGTTTACTATTTGCTTTATTTATTTGCTTAAGGTATATGTACAAAGGATTACAAGTGAGAAAAGAGACCTAAGGGGTTAATTCTAAGTTTACTCGGCAAGACATCGCATCTTGTGCCTACGTATCCTTACGGGAGTGGAATCAGAGTAATCGTAGTTCCCCTCAATAGGGAGGTTAGAAACTTCTTGACTGTGGTCAAGGTCTCAAGGGGAATAAACGCATCTTAAGGACACGCTTACGTGGAGTGTAGAAACTCCAAATCTCTACGTTGAATTGTTAAGTTGTAATTAGGGTTAAATTAGGTTAGGTTAGGGATTCCGCGGCGGGAAACCCTAAAATGAGCGCGGCGGCTCTTTGACCTAATGCTAGGGGTAAAATTGTAACTTTGTCTGCGGCGAGACATTTATGGAAAATTTAGGGTTGAAAAGGTGTAAGGGTTTGGAGTTGAGGACTACTGACACGGCGGTCAAACGGCTAGACCTAATTCCTTCGGAGGAGTGAAATTAATTATAAAGATGCGATGAAATTGAATATACATACAACGGCAGAAAATAAAGTGCGGAAAGATAAATGCGACAATTGTCTCGCACAATTACATCCCATAAGCAGTTACAATTATAATAGCTAAATATAAAACCGAAAATAAGTTTCAAATTGAACATAATAGCTGCAAGAAACAAAACAAACAAAAATGTCAGTATGTGGAGTTAGACGAAAACGAAATCAAAATTGAACGAGAAACAAACCGTATGAATTTTGGAGGACTTTTATGGTCTTTTTAACCAAGGATTTAAATTTGTGAAAAGAGAGATTAATTTTAATTAAAAGAGTTTTGAGTTTTAAAAAAAATTTATTAATAAAAAAGTGAAAGTTTGGTTAATTATTCTAAAAAAGGAGTTTTAGTGATGATATTTTGAAAAAAAGATTTAATCATTAAAAAAAAACAATTGGTTTAATTTAAAAAATCTTAATGTTAGTTAAAAACACGTTTTACTTTAAAGTTATAAAAAAGTTTTATTATTTGAAAAAACATTTGATTATTTTATTTAAAAAGAGTTTTAATTAATTTGAAAAAGGTTTTTGATTATAAAAAAAGAAAGGGCCTTCTTGATTTTTTTAAAAAAAGATAAACAAAATAAAATAACAAATGGAAAAACAATAAATAATAAAAAAGAGGGTTGGGCCGGTCATCACTCTTCTTCTCTCTGCTCTCTGAGTTTGCGTGTGTTCCTCTCCTTCTTGTTTGCCTCTCACGGATGTTATCTTCTTCTTCTTTTGCATGACCGCCGATTTGTCTTCTTCATCTCTTTTTCCTGAAAAACATGAAAAGCAACACAAAAATTGTAATTATATTTTTTGATCCTTACGGAATGATGATGGCCGATGATGCTTTGTCCTGAGGCTAGAGGATTTTTGACGGAGTTTGCTTGGATTTTACGAAAAAAGTTCTCCTTTTCTTGTTATGATTTCCGTCCCTTTTATACTTGATTTTTAAATCTTTTTCTTAATCTCAGATTTAATTTGAATATCTCAATCTTTTTCAATCTCTGGTTTGATTTGAATGAATTTTTATGATGATTTCAGATTTGATTCAATGATGGTGATGTTGATATTTAGATCTGATTTTCTTATGATGATGATTGATCTGATTGATTTGATTTAACTCTATCTGGAATTCATTAAGATTGGATTAGATTAAAAAAGTGTTGAGATTTAAATTTAAAAAGTTAGCAAAGAAGATTAGAGTTTCAAGTTAAATAAAAATTAGAGTTTTTAAAAAAATGAGTTAGAATAAAAAAAATATTTGAATGTTGGTTTTAAAAAATGTTAGAATTATTTTAAAAACTGTTAGAATTTAATTTTAAAAGGAATTTAGAATTTTAATTTGAAAAATAAAGGTGTCAAAAAAAGATTTAGATTTAATTTTAAAAAAAAGGATAGATTTAATTTATAAAAAAAAGGTTAGATTTAATTTTTAAAATAGTTAGAAAAAAAAAGATTTAATTTTAAAAAGAAATTAGAGAAAAAAAGATTTAATTTTATAAAAGTTAGAAAAAAGATTTAATTTTTTTAAAAAAGTTAGAAAAAAAGATTTAACTTTATAAAAGTTAGAAAAAAGATTTAATTTTAAAAAGAAGTTAGAAAAAAATATTTAACTTTAAAAAAGTTAGAAAAAAAAATTTAGTTTTAAAAAAAAGTTAGAAAAAAAATATTTAACTTTAAAAAAGTTAGAAAAAAGATTTAGTTTTAAAAAGAAGTTAGAAAAAAATATTTAACTTTAAAAAAGTTAGAAAAAAAAGATTTAGTTTTAAAAAAAAGTTAGAAAAAAATATTTAACTTTAAAAAAGTTAGAAAAAAAGATTAAAAAAAAAAAGTTAGAAAAAAGATTTAAAAAAAGTTAGAAAAAAGATTTTAAAAAAAGTTAGAAAAAAGATTTAAAAAAAGTTAGGAAAAAGATTTAATTTTTAAAAAGTTAGAAAAAAGATTTAATTTTAAAAAAAAGTTAGATTTTTATTTTTAAAAAAAATATTAGAATTTGATTAAAAAATGTGTTAGAAATTAATTTAAAAAAAGGTTATAAAAAATTTACTCTTGAAAGAAAAGAAAAGAAAAAGTTAAATTTTAATCTAAATCCTAAAAGTTAGTAAGAAGAGCTTAAAATGACTTAAATAAATAAACTAAATAGAAAGAAAAAAAAAAAGTTAATAAAAAACATTAGTAAAGTTATAAAAAAAATTTAATTAAATTATTATTAGTTAAAAAACAAGATTTTAAAAAAAAGGTTAATTTATTAAGTTAATCAGAATAAAAATAAAAAAGAAAGGGTAAAATTTGGGGTATTACAGTTGCCCCTATTTAAATAACTACACCGGATGATTTGAGTGGCGGAGACTCGAGGAATCATGGTGGAGGAATTTAAATATAGATAACCGAAAATTTTGCCCTTATATGTGGCGATATGCAATGTTATAGACAAAACAAGAACAGACTAATGCAGACAATGCCATGAATATGATATGATGCGTATGTTGAAATGATGAATGCGAAAATGCTGACGAATACGACGACACAGGGACAGACGCTACGAGAAGAACACACTGGGGAAAACGACGCGCTGGGACACAGTACAACACTGGGGAATTCTAAAAATGATGGTCAACTGGTGCGAACACGACCAATTGTTATTTTGGGAATGAGATTCTCAAATGGAGATGACACCTGTGAGACGGCCTCCACTGGGGAATCTAAAAATAAAACTGGATCATGTACGATTGCAAGATCGATCACAGAATGCATGGAGCATTGAGCAAAGAATAACATCCAAGCTTCTGTAACCTATCCCTCGTGACAGGATCAAACGGACTTTTCGGGAATCCGTAGCAAATATACAGGGTGAAAAGAACCGGTTGTATGCCAAAATAAATGGACTTTGAGTGGGAAATGCCCTGATAAGCTTCTCGAGGGAGAACTGTCACTTATCGTTGGAAGGGACTTATGTGCCAAAATGGATAAGCACTCAAATAAAGAGGCTGCTGCTTATCTGATAAATAAATCTTCTCGCATTTAAGGTCGGCGCCTGGAATACGATTCTGATTCTTCTCTTACTGAAGGATAAATAAACTTCTTCATGCTTCAAGATTATGTTCTCCTGAACATGAAAAGGGTAAACTGAACTTCCTCATACTTCAGGATCGTGCTCTCCTGAATATGAAACCGGGTGACTGAATATACTCATACTTCAGAATCGTGCTCTCCTGAATATGAAACTGGATGACTGAATATGCTCATACTTCAGAATCGTGCTCTCCTGAATATGAAACTGGATGACTGAATATGCTCATACTTCAGAATCGTGCTCTCCTGAATATGATTTGGTTGTAAATGAATTTTTCCATACTTCAGAATCGTGCTCTCCTGAATATGAAACTGGGTAATCGAACTTCCTCATAACTCAGAATCGTGCTCTCCTGAATATGATTCCGTTCAAACCTTCCCGTAACTCAAGATCGTGCTCTCCTGAATACGAATTGGTTCGTACCTCAAGACGGCAGATAAATGGAAGCCCAACTGCTCCATGGAGATGGCCATTTGCTGCGAGTCGTAACGAGGATATGATCGACTTCTTAGGTGAGAAATGTCGTATGCTGATGCTGTAAGATGTAAAGTGTAAAGGGTTGTAACATGTAGGATCGTAAAGTGTTATACTGATGGATTTTCCAGGCGCGAACTGGCGTGTATCTGTAAAGGATTGTAGTTGATTTTCTTGAAAGATAGTGCAAAATAAATGCACGTCCGGGTACGGTGATAAACTTCTCAAGCGAGATAGTCGCGTATCTGTCATGGTATGGTGAAAATCTTAGATGGTGCAAAATAAATGCACGTCCGGTTGGGATTGACGACCGACAAGACTGAGATTCAATCTAGAATCGAGCTAGAAAGAAGACTGGTAATCAAGACTCCATCGAGGGAATGATCTCGGAGGGTAAATATCTTATCCTGGTGAGGAAAGATAGCTGAAGTAACCGTCATCCACGAGGATCGAGCTCTGTGGGGAAACTGGAAACAAGTAAGTATTTTATGCTTATGGCTGACAATCTATTTGGAGAGAATGGGCAAACCCCAGTTACTTGGCGGTAACGACCAATGATGGAGACGCGATGAACCTGTGAATGCTAACGCATATGTTGATGCATATGTTAATGTGAATGTATGTTAATGTCTATGTATGTTAACGTCTATGTATGTTAATGTTTATGTATGCAAGATGTTATGAAATGAGTATGTAATGAGTATGTAATGAATATGTAATGAATATGTAATATGTAATGAATGTGTAATGAAATAGGCATGTGATGCTTATGCCCCTGTGTATGCTGACGAAACAGACTAGAGACAGGACGAGAGACGAAATAAACATCTCGACGGAGATACCCTGCGTTCTCTGCAACCAATACGTCAATCATGGGTAAGAAGGATCAATGGTGGAACCAACTCTGGTTTTAAAGTTCTGAATTCTCTGGGGGAGAAAGTAATCTGCTTGGGTGTACAGTATCACGTCTTCACATGGGGAGAAGAAAACCTGAGGGACACTTTTGAGTTACCCAAGAAAAGGTTGTCAGCTTATAGTCTCGCTGGGGACCGTGACAAGGCAATAGTTTAGGAGCCTGTTGCACGCTGAGATTTACTGGAGAATGAAGGCCGCCGTGAGTAAAATCCATCGGGTGCATGAAGAAAAGTTGTGAAACCACATAACTTTGATCTTGAAGGATCTTGTAGTAGTCGCCATTTGTTTCTTCAAAAAACACGGTGCCTCGGGATGCTTGTGTTGTGAGGTAGGGTCATCTCAAGAGGATTTTACAGAGAAACATGGAGTCCAGATGCCCCACTGTTTTCCAACTCTTGGAGAGATTTGTCAGGTCTCGACGTAACTGGCACAAATTAATCGTGTTACGACGAAATCTTTGGGAAATAGCTCTTAAGAATGTCAGACTCGCGTTGGTAAGCGAATTGGGAAACTGCCTGCCCCTGTTCAGCAGGATCTTCAAGTTCCACGGGTTATGTTCATATGTAAATCTCTAAGATATCAAGCAAAGTTGTCATGCCTGAAATGCCTATCCTGAGCTTGTCAATGTACACATATATTTGTCTTGAATTTTTGTTTTGAAAAAAAGATATCGCAACAACTTGTGACCGAAATCACTAGTCAGGATATAAGTTTTAATTATAATGCCATCATGAATTTTTTCTGAGCATAGCTCGTAGGAGTCAGGAAACGTGATCTTGTCAAGTATGCTTTCAACCGAAGTCCTACTTCAATTAGGTCTTTTAAAGGTTGTATCGTGGCTCAGTTCACGGTTTAAGAAACAAAAGGATAAAGGCTCAAAGTTATATTTGTACCCACCCATTCTTCGTGATGTTCTCCAATCCTAATTCAGTTAACCGGATACGAACGCTCATATCTCAAGCGGATTTGCTATGGTCGAGAACTTATCAAGGCTTTGGACATGGCAGTCGCTCACCTATTACACGATCTTGTTCTTTACTAGGGACTATTTATTGTACCCTCTTGTTTTGCTTTTATTCCCTAACTTTTGCCTGGACAACGTCTTTTGATCTGACTTTGGAGTCCAGCGGGATGCCCCAGTTTTGCCTAAGTCTCCTTCATAGGTTTTTGACTTAGCGGGCTCTTATTTTTTTGAATATTCCTTTATGCACAAGTTGTGTAAATCTTTTGAAAGGCTCGTGACTGCCCCACTCCTTAGTTAACCGAGGGATAGTCATTGTATTGGACTTCTTAAGATGCTAAGGATAAATTCTCGAAGGTTTGCTCTTCCTTTTTGAGGATCTAAGCGCTCGATCGGTTTAACTGAAACCTACCCTGCCCCAGGTTAGGATGAAGGTTCTTAAAAAGAAAGAAAAACTCCTACTTCAAGGTTCAAAGGGTTGACTAGGGATTAACATCCTTATATCTCCAGTGTTTGGGATTTGAAACAATGCCTTACATCATCAGCGGGTTTCAATCGAAAGCATACGACAAGAAATCTGACGTTTTAGGTTCATCATCCTCCTCCCAATTCTCCATCAGAACAAGAGATCGGGTAAAGTTGGCATTGTAATTTATGAAAAATGTTTTTTGAATGAGTGAAACGAATGGATTTATTCAAGACAAACATATGCGTTGCATTAATTAATCAAAGATAAACAAGTTCGTGCATGCTAAATATGATTAATCGAAGAGAAATACATATAAATAAACAAATGAACTGTCGGAAAAATCCTTCTAAATGTTTATGAAATCTTGCATTCAAGAGTAACAGTTTCCTTTGGCGGAGCCTCAATGGAAAGGACGTCTGGTTCATGATCACTGTGAGTCGTCATGGCTTACCCCAGTTATGCTGGTCACATCTTCAACAGTTTTCAGTCGTTGCTTCAAAATAAATTTCCCAGATCCTTTGTTGATCCCGGTCATATCACCTTGAGGGTTACTGAAATGAAGCGGGCTAGGCCTTTGAATAATGATTGGATTCGGCTGATAGGCGTAGCATGCTTTGCAGAATTTGCACTTGACGAGTGAGGAACCTCGAAAGGAGTCTCGATCTTCAGCTGAGCATCGCCAAAAGACAACTTCTTCGTTTCTAGCAAATTTCTGACAACTTTCTTAAGAGCATAGCAATTCTCTAGATCATGGCCGGGCGCACCCTCATGAAATAAACAATGAGCGGTAGCGTTGTAACTTGCAGGTAATGGATTAGACGGAGGACCCAAAGCACGGGTGATAATCAGACCTTGTTGTACCAAGTGGGGGTATAACTCAGTAAAAGTCATCGGGATCGGCGGACAAGGTTTATACGTTCTTCTGTTTGGCATATTCTGGCGAGGAGCCGGACTCTTTGGCTGTTGAGGAGCAGGAGTATTGGGTGCCTGTAGGTAGTTGACAGGAGGCGGATAAACAGGAGGTTGTTGCATAGGTTGATACATGGGAACCTGTTGATTGAAAGAAGGTGTAATAGCTGCCACATAGGGTTGTTGAGCATATTGGACTGGATACCCTTGAGGTTGAGCATAACCTTGCGGATGCCGATAAAAGCGTTCCCTTGGTCTACCAGAGGATATAGCATTAGTCTCACTCTCCTTCTTTTTCTGGGAGCTATACGGAGGTTTCTTCGGCTGATCCTTAGAAGCGCCATGATTATTTGTCATTTTACCACTCTTCATACCCAATTCAATCTTGACACCCACAGCAACGATGTCGGAGAAATTTGAAGTCACATTACCCACCATTCTCTCGTAAAATTCTGGACGGACTGTGTCGACAAACCAATCAGCTAACTCTTTCTCGGTCAAAGGAGGTTCTACCTGCGAAGCAGTCTCTCTCCACCTTTGAGCATACTCTTTGAATGACTCAGAATTCTTTTGTGACATACTCAGCAATTGTCTTCTGTCAGGAGCCAGATCCATATTGTACTTGTAGTGTTTGATGAAAGCGTCAGATAAATCTTGAAAGCTCTTAACGCGGGATTGGTCCAAAGTTAAATACCACTTGGAAGAAGCACCCTTCAAACTGTCTTGGAAGCAATGAATCATCAGTTTATCATTCTCAACATGGGCAGCCATTTTGCGATAATACATGATCAGATGACTCTTAGGACAGGTGGCACCTTCATAACGATCGAAGTTCGGAGTTTTGAACTTCGGGGGAATAACCAAACCCGAAACCAAACAAACATCCCTTGCAGCGGTCCCAAAAATTTGATCACCCTCTACCTTTTTCAATCTCTGGACGATAGTGTTTACTTCCTCACGAAGCTTATCATGTTTCTCATAACCCTCAACATTCTCATCAAGATTATCAAAAACTGTCTCATTGGAGTACGGTTGCGCACGAGTGTGTACAACAGGTGGTGCAAAGATAGGAGCCCCCCTAGAAACTTCAGAAAACAAAGGCACGGCTTGCTGAACAGGTTGATTAATCGGAACAGTGGCTTGAGGAGGCACAAAACCGGGAGCAAGACCATAAGGTGGGTCCCTTGCTACGGTCACACTTGGTGAAGGGTCCACAGTAACGCCGGTAATCTCAGAAACAACAGTGGGCTGGGTATCCATCTTAGCATTCATGACATGTAACAATTCCATCATTCGCCCCATACCCCCTCGAAGGTCTTCAAGTTCATTGCTAAGGCGATCAATCTCTTTTGCCTGATCCTCCATTCTTTTCCGAGTTTGAGCTCTGGTGTTGTATTGGTGCTGAGAACTCAGGGTGACGAAACTGGAAGGTGAGAGAACCGAGTGTGAGAAATCGGGAGACACATGCAATGCAAAAAAGTAAATGATGCTAAAATGTGGATGAAGATGAAGATTTCATGGAATTCAAAACATTTACTAATGTCGTGGGGTACCAAGGAAATCTTTTTTCTTGTTTTTTCATTTTTTTTTTTTATTTATGGTATCCCGCGATATCCATAAATGATGTTTGAACTCCATGAAATACAATGCGATGAGATGCTTTATGGATGCGATGCATGAAAACACACAAAGTCCTAGGTTAAAGGCTTGCATGAGGTTCAAAGGCAAGTACCCTCCCCTGAAGTTAGATGGTTCATCCTGTCCTACAAAAGTAACCAGGTTCTAAGGGATCTCAATATCATTGATCCTTCACAAGGGTGGTTGTTCAGAAGGCAACTTACTTGCCAACCAAAACCCTCCAAGTTTAAGATCTCAATGAGCGTAGTATCGAGTGTCAACCAACTTCAGTCTGCACCAAAGCCGGTTACCTCACTACTTTCTAAAGGCCAAGATGAGTTAACTAGGGTTCTAAAAGTCAGTTAGTGCATTGACAACATATGGCAGCCTCAATATTATCCTCAACTTGACTTAAGGAATATAAGCACCAACCAAGAAGTCGCACTAACTATGGCCACCAGATCAACCGTATCGATATACGTCGTACAGTTTCCTTGGTCTATTGCCATTTACCTAAGGTACACTAGATCCGGGTTAGGACCTATCTCACAGCACAAGGAACAGTCCCACAATCAAAGCACAAATATATACATGCAAATGAATAATAACACAGATAGTAATAAATATGAACAAGTTAGGGATAACCCTCAAAAGTTGGGATTCCCCAGTGAAGTCGCCATTTTCTGTTGCGGTGGAAATAGGATCACAAACTATTAATGAGTTTGAATCGCAATTCAATTCACAACCGCTCTTTGATTTATCCGAAGGAAAAGGTCAAAAGAGGGAAAACCTATTTTGCATCGTAAACACAATGCGGGGAAAGATCTAGGGTTCGGGGGTTGGTTAAATTTAGGGAAGGTATTAGCACCCTAAACTTCTGTAGTACTCTACAGGAACCTTTTATTCAAATGTTTACTATTTGCTTTATTTATTTGCTTAAGGTATATGTACAAAGGATTACAAGTGAGAAAAGAGACCTAAGGGGTTAATTCTAAGTTTACTCGGCAAGACATCGCATCTTGTGCCTACGTATCCTTACGGGAGTGGAATCAGAGTAATCGTAGTTCCCCTCAATAGGGAGGTTAGAAACTTCTTGACTGTGGTCAAGGTCTCAAGGGGAATAAACGCATCTTAAGGACACGCTTACGTGGAGTGTAGAAACTCCAAATCTCTACGTTGAATTGTTAAGTTGTAATTAGGGTTAAATTAGGTTAGGTTAGGGATTCTGCGGCGGGAAACCCTAAAATGAGCGCGGCGGCTCTTTGACCTAATGCTAGGGGTAAAATTGTAACTTTGTCTGCGGCGAGACATTTATGGAAAATTTAGGGTTGAAAAGGTGTAAGGGTTTGGAGTTGAGGACTACTGACACGGCGGTCAAACGGCTAGACCTAATTCCTTCGGAGGAGTGAAATTAATTATAAAGATGCGATGAAATTGAATATACATACAACGGCAGAAAATAAAGTGCGGAAAGATAAATGCGACAATTGTCTCGCACAATTACATCCCATAAGCAGTTACAATTATAATAGCTAAATATAAAACCGAAAATAAGTTTCAAATTGAACATAATAGCTGCAAGAAACAAAACAAACAAAAATGTCAGTATGTGGAGTTAGACGAAAACGAAATCAAAATTGAACGAGAAACAAACCGTATGAATTTTGGAGGACTTTTATGGTCTTTTTAACCAAGGATTTAAATTTGTGAAAAGAGAGATTAATTTTAATTAAAAGAGTTTTGAGTTTTAAAAAAAATTTATTAATAAAAAAGTGAAAGTTTGGTTAATTATTCTAAAAAAGGAGTTTTAGTGATGATATTTTGAAAAAAAGATTTAATCATTAAAAAAAAACAATTGGTTTAATTTAAAAAATCTTAATGTTAGTTAAAAACACGTTTTACTTTAAAGTTATAAAAAAGTTTTATTATTTGAAAAAACATTTGATTATTTTATTTAAAAAGAGTTTTAATTAATTTGAAAAAGGTTTTTGATTATAAAAAAAGAAAGGGCCTTCTTGATTTTTTTAAAAAAAGATAAACAAAATAAAATAACAAATGGAAAAACAATAAATAATAAAAAAGAGGGTTGGGCCGGTCATCACTCTTCTTCTCTCTGCTCTCTGAGTTTGCGTGTGTTCCTCTCCTTCTTGTTTGCCTCTCACGGATGTTATCTTCTTCTTCTTTTGCATGACCGCCGATTTGTCTTCTTCATCTCTTTTTCCTGAAAAACATGAAAAGCAACACAAAAATTGTAATTATATTTTTTGATCCTTACGGAATGATGATGGCCGATGATGCTTTGTCCTGAGGCTAGAGGATTTTTGACGGAGTTTGCTTGGATTTTACGAAAAAAGTTCTCCTTTTCTTGTTATGATTTCCGTCCCTTTTATACTTGATTTTTAAATCTTTTTCTTAATCTCAGATTTAATTTGAATATCTCAATCTTTTTCAATCTCTGGTTTGATTTGAATGAATTTTTATGATGATTTCAGATTTGATTCAATGATGGTGATGTTGATATTTAGATCTGATTTTCTTATGATGATGATTGATCTGATTGATTTGATTTAACTCTATCTGGAATTCATTAAGATTGGATTAGATTAAAAAAGTGTTGAGATTTAAATTTAAAAAGTTAGCAAAGAAGATTAGAGTTTCAAGTTAAATAAAAATTAGAGTTTTTAAAAAAATGAGTTAGAATAAAAAAAATATTTGAATGTTGGTTTTAAAAAATGTTAGAATTATTTTAAAAACTGTTAGAATTTAATTTTAAAAGGAATTTAGAATTTTAATTTGAAAAATAAAGGTGTCAAAAAAAGATTTAGATTTAATTTTAAAAAAAAGGATAGATTTAATTTATAAAAAAAAGGTTAGATTTAATTTTTAAAATAGTTAGAAAAAAAAAGATTTAATTTTAAAAAGAAATTAGAGAAAAAAAGATTTAATTTTATAAAAGTTAGAAAAAAGATTTAATTTTTTTAAAAAAGTTAGAAAAAAAGATTTAACTTTATAAAAGTTAGAAAAAAGATTTAATTTTAAAAAGAAGTTAGAAAAAAATATTTAACTTTAAAAAAGTTAGAAAAAAAAATTTAGTTTTAAAAAAAAGTTAGAAAAAAAATATTTAACTTTAAAAAAGTTAGAAAAAAGATTTAGTTTTAAAAAGAAGTTAGAAAAAAATATTTAACTTTAAAAAAGTTAGAAAAAAAAGATTTAGTTTTAAAAAAAAGTTAGAAAAAAATATTTAACTTTAAAAAAGTTAGAAAAAAAGATTAAAAAAAAAAAGTTAGAAAAAAGATTTAAAAAAAGTTAGAAAAAAGATTTTAAAAAAAGTTAGAAAAAAGATTTAAAAAAAGTTAGGAAAAAGATTTAATTTTTAAAAAGTTAGAAAAAAGATTTAATTTTAAAAAAAAGTTAGATTTTTATTTTTAAAAAAAATATTAGAATTTGATTAAAAAATGTGTTAGAAATTAATTTAAAAAAAGGTTATAAAAAATTTACTCTTGAAAGAAAAGAAAAGAAAAAGTTAAATTTTAATCTAAATCCTAAAAGTTAGTAAGAAGAGCTTAAAATGACTTAAATAAATAAACTAAATAGAAAAAAAAAAAAAGTTAATAAAAAACATTAGTAAAGTTATAAAAAAAATTTAATTAAATTATTATTAGTTAAAAAACAAGATTTTAAAAAAAAGGTTAATTTATTAAGTTAATCAGAATAAAAATAAAAAAGAAAGGGTAAAATTTGGGGTATTACAGTGGGCTTGGTCTTGCTTTGAGGAGCATGGAGGAGCATAGTAGAAGACTTGGAGATTGAAGAAGGGGCTTGAGAGCTTGAAGTCTTGTTTGTTTTGTTGTTGTTTTAGGGTTAGGGATTAGGAAGAGCTTAGACTTAGTTGATTCCTTTCTTAAACATGGATGGTATCTTTCACCTCCATTCTTCCCCATGATTCAAGGTCCTTCCATGGTATTCACCTCCCTCCTTTGGAGGGATAAGTGATGGTACCTAGGAAGTAGAACCTTTGAGGGAACCATTCCTTTGATGTTAAACCCTTATAGGTCACCTTTGGTGGTCAGTAAGCAATTTAACATCCTAGCTTATCCAGTTAAGTGATTTCTCCTGTTTTGAGTATCTTGAGAGATGTTGGGCTTGAGTGTGAAGATGAAGAGTTCATTGAAGCATGAGTTCATTGACTTGCTTGATGCATTAGAATAAGTCCATATCTAGAATAGCTTTAATCTAGGAGCATGATTGCACTATAGGTCGAGTTGCTCCCTCTTCTTGTATTGTTACTGTATGGCTTTGCTTGCGGGTATTCGGTAGAGCCCTGCTCCCTTGCCCATGTGGTTTGTTTTTCTAGATAGCATTCTATTTCTTCTGTATGATTGCAGTTTACTGTATTTTGCTTGACAACATGTTTTATTTCAGTATGATTAATGTTATTCATTCTGGCTTGAGGTTGAGATGAGCTTGTGGAGGCTGAGGCCCCACACACATTTCCTCCCTCACTTGCATTGCATGCATTTTACCGTATTGTTGTTTACCGTTTACGCTGATGCTTTATCTGTTTCTGTGTATCATTGACATGATCCCTTAGGACTCTCATTTCCTTTGATAAGGAAGTGATGATAGAACCTTAGGTTGAAACCTATGCATGATAACTTCTAGGAGTTCCCTGTTTCAAACCTCAACCATAGGATGAATCCTTGGCATGATAACAGTAGGACTTGATGGTCTCCCTCCTAGTTGAGCTTGTTCTCTTCTCATCTCAAAACAGCTTAAGATACAGTAATCATGAATGATTTCTTTCGCACGTTACGAGCCTTAAACTATCTGAGAAAGGATTGTGGGAGAGTTTCTTTTCCACAGTCTGGATGTTTAGTATGGTACCCTTTGGGTGACATGCGACGCATTCACTCTCAGGTCATAGTCTCTAGTGCGATTGAAATTGCAAACACGATAAAAAACACTTCTTCCGTAAAAGACAGAAAATAATCTGTAGTGTCCCGAACTACGTAAGCTCTGATCTCTCATGCCTGTTGAGAGTACGTAGGCACAATACTGATGTATTGGCGAGCCACCCTCCTCGTATCCCGTAGTTGGTCGAACTACATTGACTCTGATTTCTCATTCTCTGATGAGAATACGTAGGCATAAAGTGCGACGCTTTGCCGAGTCATTTTCTTTTCTGTTTAAGCCAGCCTTGATAGGTAGATAGATAAACCAACTCGTCCAGTAAACACAACAAGCATGGATCCCGTCGAGTACGACGGACGTGAGGGGTGCTAATACCTTCCCCTTGCGTAACCGACTCCCGAACCCAGACAATGGTTGCGATGGCCTTGTCTTATACCTTTTCGTCAGATTTTTCCGATCGTTTCCTTTCCCGCTCTGAGGGATAAATAACGAAAGGTGGCGACTCTTCTGTTATGCCGGCACCTTATTTTCGCGAAAGCGACAGCTGGCGACTCTGCTGGGGATCGAACCCAGAATCTCTGGTTCTCCGGTTCCCTATGAGAGTCAATCCTAGCGCTTGTATGATTACTTGTTGGGTTGTGTTTATTTATCGCATTTTATTTCCTGCACTTTATTTTCAGTATGATATGATTATCTGTGCTGTTGTGGGAATGGGCATTCTGATGAGTGAGAAGCCAGACCCAGGCTTGAGTGAACATAACATTAGTTGTGGAAATTAGTGGGCGCGTGCTTGCTTTGCAGGCACTAGTGTCTCATGAAATCCACGCTCAAACGAGGTTCTCCCGGTTGGCTTCTCTTTCAACCCTTTGGGTTGAGACGGTTGCTGGTTTGGTGGATTGTCGACTTTGGGGACCGATCATTTGTGATTCAGCCGAGTGAGGCCGCTTCATGAGATGGTGATGCCACACCTTCTGGGTATCGTATCACTCCTCTTGAATGTCTGTGACGCTGATGAACGCATAGGATGCCGAACTTGAGTCAGTTTAGGTCGATACCTGTGAGCAGGGTTGGGTTTATTGCAGGAAACTTTGACCTTCAGACTACCTGGTTTTCTTGACAGCGAATCAGTTTTGTTGGTACCGGAGATTTTCATCATCAGATGTGTATTTGTTCTTGATAATGCAGGTTTTGATCAGAGGATCTTATCAGCAGATGTGTGTTTGTTCTTGATAGAGCAGGTTTTGATCAGAGGATCCTGTCATCAGATGTGTATTTGTTCTTGATAGAGCAGGTTTTGATCAGAAGATCTTATCATCAGATGTCTATTTGTTCTTGATAGAGCAGGTTTTGATCAGAGGATCTTATTATCAGATGTGTATTTATTCTTGACAGAGCAGGTTTATGACTGGGGTATGAGGATCTCATTATCGGGTTTCTGTTCTTGATAGAACAGAGTTTTATTATCAGATGTTTGTTCTTGATAGAGCAGAGTTTTGGTCATCAGTTGTTTGTTCTTGACAGAGCAGATTTATGATTGGGGTCTGAAGACCTCATCAGCAGATGTATGTTTGTTCTTGATAGAGCAGTTTCTTGGTCCTGTATCAGAGGTCCTTATTATCAGACATTTGTTCTTGACAGAGCAGAATTATAGTCCTATGTATATGGCCCTATCAGATGGTTGTTCTTGACAGAGCAGATTTGTTGTCCTACACCAGGGTTTTCTTCTTATCAGTGGTTGTTCTTGATAGAGCAGCGTCATGGTTTTGTTGATACAGAATCTCCACAACACAGTTGCCTTGATCTCCTGTTGCATGATTGCATTTTGCATTAGTTCGCATACTCATTTTCATTTCATTAAAGTGTGTCTGTGTTGCAGGTACCGTTTTCCCCGATCCAGGATTTCTTGCCTCCTATTGTATTGTTATGGGCTCTCTGAGGAAGACCGTGGCTTACAAGTTCCCTGCCCCTGATGTGGTTAAGTTGACTGGTTTGATAGCTTTAGCAGATGATTCTGTGAGAGATGAGTTCAGAAACTCTTACGGAAAATTGCTCAGTTTGGTTCGTAAGCCTTCTGTGTTCGAGTTGAATGGATTGCATGCTCTGCTGCAGTTCTACGACCCTCCGTTGAGATGTTTCACTTTTCAGGATTTTGTTCTCGCACCTACGCTGGAGGAATATGCTGATTTGTTAGGTGTGCCTATCAAGAGGCAGATGCCTTTTGTTCATATGGATGCTGACCTTGATCTGGCCAGTCTAGCTCCTTCGCTTCATCTGGATGCCTCCGAGTTGGTATTGACTAGTTCGAACAAGGTTCCTGGGTTCTCCTTGCAGTTTTTAGTGGGAAAGGCTCAGCAGTGCGCCAAAGACGGATGTTGGGTCGCGTTCAATGCCATCCTCGCTTTGTGCATATATGGCATCATTCTGTTCCCCAACATGCCCGATTTTGTGGACTTTGACGCATTTCATATCTTTGCTTCAGGGAATCCAGTCCCTACCTTGATAGGAGATGTCTACCATTCTATCCACTACAAAAACGAGAATAGGAGGGGCAAGAATGTCTCATGATGTGTACCCTTGCTTTATAAATGGCTTGATAGCCATCTGCCCAAGAGGGGTCCTTTTGTCTCGTCTGCAGCCACAGCTGAGTGGTCCGAGCGTCTGATGAGTTTATCTGCAGAGGATATTGACTGGTTTGACAGAGATAGGTTGGGTACTGAGGTGATCTTCAGCTGCAGCGGGTTTCCAAACGTGCCTTTGATAGGCAAGAAGGGCGGTATAAACTACAATCCATTGTTGTTGGTCTGACAGTTCGCGTATGCTTTGAGAGCTCCGTCGAAGGATGAAGAGGTGCAGGAATCTCTGTACCTCACTGGTCTTCTAGAGGGGGATCTGTTATCCAAGCTTCAGCGCGCCTGGAATGGCATCAGTAAGCGAGGAAAACCATTGCTGGGGAGAAGCAACAATCAAGCCTACCCTCCGTATGTGACTTGGGTCAGAGCCAGAGCAGATGCTATAGGGATGCCGTTTCCTCATGCCAAGCCAGAAAGCCCTCCCATGATTGAAGAGCCTACTACTGTGCCCATTCAGCAGCATAATCAGGTGTTAGCTGAGCGAGATGAATTGAAGCGGGCGAATGAAGAACTGGAGAAAGAATTGGCTCAGCTCCGAAGCGAGAGGAACGAAGCCGTTCATTCTTTCAAAAGGCAAACAGAGCTGGTGAACCAGCTAGGTACAGACCTGACTAAGCAGATAGCCGAGCGTGAGCGCATGGGTCAAGACTTCAAAGTTGTCAATGACGTACTGGCTATGAAGAAGCAGCACTTGGACGAAGCATATTGGAGGATATCCAAGTTCAACCAGCACTGGAAGGCTTCCCTGGCCACCAGGAAAGAGCGGGAGGATAAGCTGATGCTACAGATCTCCAAGCTGGAAGCCCAGGTGAAGGACAGTGAGAAGAGGTTTGATGAAGAAACCGCTCGCAGATACGCCACCGAAGGCCAGCTCAACAAAGCCCTCGCTAACCTGAAGGAGCGCAAACTGACGTTTGAGTCCAAGAAGCGGAAGTTAGAAGATTTTTTCGGCGAAGGAGCATGGGAAGGTTCGGTCGAAGGACTTCAGTACACCATTGTGCAGAGGGAATTACTCGTCGAGGGGTTACTCACTCTGCCTGATCATCCAGAAACGAAGGAGTTGTTAGAAGAGTATCGCGCCCGTGGCCGTACTTGACTATTTGTATTCCTTTTGTTTTGATCATTGTTGTATGCTGACCATCACCAGGCTTGTTGGCTGAGGTCACGCTGTTGATTCATCTTGTACTCGCTGATGTTGTGTACTACCTTGATGGGCTTGCTTTATATATGAGATGTTATTTCCATGATTGGACTTGGACTTCTTATTATTATCAGCACTGGCACTCAGGCACTAGGATCGGTGGAAATCTCCCTAAAGCACAGACACACGTTTGCATTTGCATGAAGCATTTGCATAACAAGCATTTTGTTGTTTTTCCTAACCCTTCTGTGTTTGACAGGTTGTTGCAGGGTTATTTCAGGTTGTGACAGGTTGTTTCAGGTGGTTCCAGGATTGATCAGAGACCTATTCACCGCTATCCGACTAGAGCTAATCGAACCAGGATCATGGAGCAAGTGCAAACTGATGTTCAGGAACTCCACGAATGGATGGATCGCTTCATGGAGCTCATGCAAGCGGTCGCTAATGGCCAGGAGCAGCTCAGAACTTTGGTTCAGCCTTTGATTTCGAGGGTTGATAGCAACGGCGTACTCCACGGTGGGAGTGTTCCAACCCCTCCACCTGTTGAAACTCCTCAGAATGGTATCCCCGTGATCGGGGGAAACGGCAGTGCTAACGGCAATGTGATGATCAACATCAGACTCAATACGACGGGCGTCGGTAATGGGAGTCTGGGAGCTAATGTCAATATCGGGCCGGGCAACGGCAATGCAGGCGTCGGGAATCTGTTTGTGCCTTAGCCATGGCTAGAGGAACGTCAGGACGATGTGTTCTCTCAGAGAGGTGTTGAAGGGGAGCTGAATGCTAAAGCACGGCTTAGATTCAAGGCACTTGAAGACAAGATGAGAGATATCGAGAATCAGAATACTTTGGGCGTTGATATGTCCAAGTTGGGATTAATTGCTGATTTCAAGGTGCCTCCTAAGTTCAAGGTACCTGACTTTGAAAAGTATAAGGGCACCACTTTCCCTCGTGTCCACCTGAGATCGTATTACAGAAAAATGTCTGCTCATTCTGAGGACGAGAAGTTGCTGATGCACTTCTTTCAAGACAGTCTTTCCGGGCCGTCCCTTGAGTGGTACATGAGTCTGGAGCCCACTAGTGTGCGCACATGGAAGGATCTTGCTGAAGCATTTGTGCACCACTACCAATACAATAGCGACTTGGCCCCGAACCGAGTCCAGCTGCAGAATTTGTCGCAGAGGAATAATGAAGGGTTTAAGGAATACGCCCAGCGGTGGCAGCTAGGGTTCAGCCGCAGATGGTTGAACGCGAGCTCGTGCAGATGTTTGTTGCTACCTTCCCGGGGGTTTACTATGAGAAGTTAGTCAGCGGTATGTCTAGGACGTTCTCAGATCTCATTATCACGGGTGAGCACGTCGAAAATGGGATCAAGATCGGGAAAATTCAAGGTGAGTCATCCTCAACTGGGGGAGGCGGAAAGAAACCTTATGCTGGCAAAAGGCGAGAAGGAGAAGCGAGCGCTGTGACCAACACTCGAAGGAAGGGTAAAGGGCCTCACCAGCAGGTGGCCAGTATAAATATCCCGGCAGCTCCGCAGCAGCAGCAACCGAATCAACAGGGATACAGAAAGTACCAGAATCGGACACCTTTGGCGAACCGTCACTTCGAGACACCGCCCATGTCGTACGCGCAACTGTTACAGACTTTGCTTCAACTACAGTTGATCCAGAAGAGGACGCTGGCTCCCTTGACAGAGGCACCTCCGCCAGGGTATGACGCGAATGCCACTTGTGAGTTTCATTCAGGGGCACCAGGCCACACAATAGAGAACTGCAAAGCCTTCAAGCATAAGGTGCAGGACATGGTGGATGCCAAGATCATCAACTTCTCCGATAATGTGCCAAATGTCACGAAGAATCCTATGCCGAATCATAGGGGAGGCGGAGTGAACGCCATTATCGAAGAAGAGAATTTGGATTTGTTGACTGATGTCAAAGATATGAAGACGCCGCTTAGCTTCGTTAAAGCTAAGTTGCTGAAAAGAGGGTTCTTCCCAGGTTGCGGGGAGCTATGTATGGACTGTGCCACACGTTCTGATGGGTGTGAGCAGTTAGTAGAAGGAATTCAAAGTCTGATGACTGAAGGGATTTTACAGTTCAGCCGGAGGGCTGAAGGTGGGTCAGGAGAGGTAGTGCTGAAGCAAGCCGATGAGGTCGCCACCATCACCATCCCTCTCCAGACGATAACTATTTCTGCGCCCAGACTGCCCACAATTACTATCACCAAAGTTGGGCCAATACCGTTCGAAAGCACTAACGCCGTCTCGTGACATTATGGGGCTGAAGTCTACTGCAACGGACAGAGGTTGGAGCTAGAACCGTTTGGGACGACTGTGGAGAACCTTGTGGGGGTCAGTGGTATCACTCGCAGCGGGAGAGTGTTTGCACTACCGGAGGTCGTGGCGAATAAAGCGGTCAGAGCTGATGCGGCCGATAAGGGTAAAAGTAAAGTCGTTGAAGAGGCCCCATGTGGGGTAGAAAAAGACTTGCTTGTTAAAGATGCCGAGAAGTTTATGCGATTGATTAAAAAGAATGACTACAAGATTGTGGATCATCTCCATCAGACGCCCTCGAAGATTTCCATTCTGAACTTGTTGATGTGTTCTGAAGCACACCGCAATGCGCTGCTGAAGGTGTTGAACGCCGCCTATGTACCGCAAGAAATATCGATAAATCAGCTAGAAGAGGTTGTAGCCCACGTAAATGCTGGAAATGGGCTAGGTTTCACGGACCTGGAGCTGACGCCGAAGGGGAGGAATCACAACAGCGCTCTGCACATCTCGATAGAGTGTAGGGGCACAATTATGTCGCACGTGTTGGTGGACACGGGTTCGTCGCTTAATGTTCTTCCGAAGAAGGCATTGATGAAGTTGGATACTCGTGGAGTAATTTGCACACCCAGTGATCTGGTTGTGAAGGCGTTCGACGGAACTAAACGACATGTTTTCGGGGAGGTGACCCTGCCGATCCAAGTCGGGCCAGAAACGTTCGACGCGGTCTTTTATATTATGGACATCATGCCTGCCTACAGTTGTCTCTTGGGCTGGCCGTGGATCCATGCTGCTGGTGCCGTGACCTCCACGTTGCACCAGAAGCTCAAGTATGCTGTCGGGGGTAGCATCGTAACCGTGTGTGGCGAGGAAGACATAATGGTGAGCCATTTGTCGTCCTTCAAGTATGTGGAGATGGATGGCGAAATCCATGAGACTCTATGCCAAGCGTTCGAAGCCGTCAAGGTAAAAGAAGTAGCTCTTGTAGTCACCGAAAAGCCAGAGATGACTCTCTCCTCATTCAAGGAAGCTCGGGCCGTTGTCCAAGCCGGATCTACCCCAGGCTGGGGGAGAATTTTGGAGATACCTAACAAGCAAGATAAGTTTGGGTTGGGATATTCTCCTGGAGCTGAAGCTTCTTCTTCTTCTAGCAGTGCGTCTCGAGGTAAAGGGCCGATCCAGTTTACCAGTGGCAGAATGATTTTCGAAAGCATCAACGCGGTGTCTGAAGACAGCGGAGATAACGATTGTGACCTCGACTCTTGGATTTATCCAAGCAAGCCAGGCGAGGGCCTCAACAATTGGTCCGTCAAAGATATCATCCAGATGACAAGCGAAGAGTAATGATTTACTTTTTCCAATCATTGTACAACCCTATGTCCTACCCGGGGCATAGAGGTTTTATTGTCAGGGCCTTGTTGGATTATGTACATGCATTTTGTTAATAAATCAAAGGCGTTTTCTTCGTATTCAAATATTGTGATCTCTGTTATTCCTGTTTTCTATTTGTTTTGAAAAACAATAAAATGGCAATGGGGTTTGTGCTAACCTGCACATCCTTGTTTTAAACTTAACCCTTGTTATTGCAGGATCCTCATAACAGATGACATCGACTCTGGACCTTCTACGGCTCACTTCGACTTTGATTGCCCGATCTATCAAGCCGAAGAAGAGATTGATGAAGATGAAGACCTTCCTGAAGAGTTGGCCTGCTTGTTGAAACAAGAGGAGAAAGTTATTCTGCCTCATGAAGAGGAGATCGAGATCGTGAATCTGGGTTCTGAAGAGCTCGTCAGAAACGTCAGGATAGGGGCTGCATTGCAGAATGATGTCAAGCAGAGATTAGTCGAGATGCTAAGAGAGTATAGTGACGTCTTTGCTTGGTCATATGAAGATATGCCCGGACTTGACACGGACATCGTGGTCCACCACTTTCCGCTGCGAGAAGATTGTCCTCCCGTTAAGTAGAAGCTTAGGAGGACACGACCAGATATGGCCGTTAAGATCAAAGAAGAAGTGCAAAAGCAGCTTGATGCTGGCTTCTTAGCGGTCACCACTTACCCTCCGTGGGTCGCCAACATAGTGCCTGTACCGAAGAAGGACGGTAAGGTACGCATGTGCGTCGATTATCGGGATTTGAATAGGGCGAGCCCTAAAGATGATTTCTCGTTGCCTCATATCGATGTGTTGGTCGACAACACAGCCCAGTTCTCCGTGTTTTCATTCATGGATGGCTTCTCCGGTTACAACCAGATCAAGATGGCTCCAGAGGACATGGAGAAGACGACGTTTATCACTCCTTGGGGAACATTTTGCTACAAGGTAATGCCTTTCGGTCTGAAGAACGCAGGGGCCACTTACCAACGAGCTATGGTAACTTTGTTTCATGACATGATTCATCACGAGATTGAAGTCTATGTTGATGACATGATTGCGAAGTCCCAAACAGAGGAGGGACATCTGGTCAATTTGCAGAAGCTTTTTGAGAGGCTTAGGAAGTTCAGGTTGAGGCTGAATCCTAACAAGTGTACTTTCGGAGTACGGTCCGGAAAGTTACTGGGGTTTATCGTGAGCGAACGAGGCATCGAGGTTGATCCTCCGAAAATAAAAGCCATACAAGAAATGCCAGTGCCAAAAACAGAAAAAGAAGTTCGTGGTTTCTTGGGAAGAATAAACTATATTGCAAGGTTTATCTCTCAGCTCACGGCCACGTGTGAACCGATGTTCAAGCTTTTAAAGAAAGATCAGGCGATTACCTGGAATGAGGATTGCCAGAAGGCATTCGACAAGATAAAGCAGTATCTTCAGGAACCTCCAATCTTGATACCCCCAGTGGTTGGACGGCCCCTAATCATGTACTTGACAGTTCTTGAGAATAGTATGGGGTGTGTTCTCGGTCATCACGACGAGACGGGCAGAAAAGAGCATGCCATTTACTACTTGAGTAAGAAGTTCACAGACTGTGAATCTCGCTACTCGATGCTGGAGAAGACGTGTTGCGCACTAGCCTGGGCTGCCAAACGTTTACGACAGTACATGCTCAATCACACGACCATGCTAATTTCAAAGATGGATCCGATCAAGTACGTCTTCGAGAAGCAAGCGCTTTCGGGCAGGATTGCCAGATGGCAAATGGTGTTAACAGAATATGATATTCAGTACGTTTCCCAGAAAGCCATCAAGGGAAGCATATTGTCTGATTACCTTGCCGAACAGCCGATCGAGGATTACCAGCCGATGAAATTTGAATTCCCTGATGAGGATATCATGTTTCTCAAAGTGAAGGATTGCGATGAGCCGTTGCCCGACGAGGGGCCAGATAGGAAATCCCAGTGGAAATTGATATTTGACGGGGCGGTTAATTCCTACGGAAGTGGCATTGGGGCGATCATCACGACTCCCCACGGATCCCATACCCGTTCACAGCGAGACTGACGTTTCCAGTCACCAATAATGAAGCAGAGTACGAAGCATGCATTATGGGTCTAGAAGAGGCTATTGATTTGAGAATCAAGAACCTAGACGTATATGGTGACTCGGCGCTTGTGATCAACCAGATTAAAGGGGAGTGGGAGACTCGCCAATCGAATTTGGTGTCGTACATGAACTATGCCAGAAGGCTACTTCCGTTCTTTAATCGAGTGGAACTCCATCATGTGCCCAGGGCTGAAAATCAGATGGCTGATGCCTTAGCCACGTTGGCTTCAATGTATAAAGTCTATTTTTGGAATGAAGCTCCGAGAATTGTCCTTTCTCGTCTTGATAGACCTGCATTCGTCTTTGCGATCGAGGAAGCCGCCGACGGCAAGCCATGGTTCCATGATATCCAGAACTTCCTCATGACTAAGGAGTATCCTGAGGGGGCGTCGACACAGGATAAAAAGACTCTGAGGAGGGTATCTGTAAATTTTTATCTCAATCCTGATGGAGTTTTGTATAAAAGAAACCATGATCTCGTGCTACTCAGATGTGTAGATGAGAAAGAAGCGAGTATGCTCATGGAAGAAGTCCATGAGGGCACATTTGGTACGCACGCCGGCGGGCATGCTATGACGAGAAAGATCCTGAGAGCAGGATACTACTGGCTGACGATGGAGTCGGATTGCTTTAAATTCGCGAAAAGATGTCATAAATGCCAGATTTATGCTGATAAAGTTCATGTGCCGCCGTGCCCGTTAAATTTCATGTCCTCCCCGTGGCCGTTCTCCATGTGGGGCATCGACATGATAGGCAAGATCGAGCCCACTGCATCTAACGGTCATCGCTTCATTCTGGTAGCTATCGACTACTTCACCAAGTGGGTGGAGGCAGCCTCGTATGCTAACGTGACCAAGCAGGTGGTGGCTAAATTCATAAAGAGGGATATCATCTGTCGCTACGGAATTCCCGAGCGGATCATTACTCATAATGGTTCGAATCTAAATAACAAGATGATGAAGGAGTTGTGCCAGAGTTTCAAGATTGAACACCACAACTCCTCTCCTTATCGGCCGAAGATGAATGACTCTGTTGAAGCGGCCAATAAGAACATAAAGAAGATTGTTCAGAAGATGGTTGTGACCTACAAAGATTGGCACGAGATGCTGCCATTTGCACTGCACGGTTATCGTACGACGGTGCGTACATCAACCGGGGCAACTCCTTTCTCCTTGGTGTACGGTATGGAAGCAGTCCTACCGTTAGAAGTGGAGATCCCTTCTTTGCGAGTTTTGGCTGATGTGAAACTCGACGAGGCAGAATGGATTATGAACCGAATGAACCAACTCAGCCTGATGGACGAGAAGAGGTTAGCATCGATTGCGCATGGTCGTTTATACCAAAGCCGAATGAAGAAAGCGTATGATAAGAAGGTGCGTCCTAGAAGCTTTCAGACGGGTGATCTCGTCCTGAAGAAGATTCT
Organism: Lathyrus sativus; assembly: GCA_963859935.3. Lineage (NCBI taxonomy): Eukaryota > Viridiplantae > Streptophyta > Magnoliopsida > Fabales > Fabaceae > Lathyrus > Lathyrus sativus. The sequence continues at coordinate 458,502,263 of OZ012735.1, read as the reverse complement.
TCCTCCACACTCCGATCACCGGGGCAAGTGGACTCCCAATTACGAAGGTCCGTACGTCGTCAGCAAGGTCTTCTCGGGAGGAGCTTTGTTGTTATCCACGATGGATGGTGAAGATTTTGCATCCCCGGTGAACGCGGACGCAGTTAAAAAATACTTTGCTTGAAAGCGACCCGCTGGACAGTAAAAAGAGAGTCCAGGCAAAAATGGGGCATCCCGGCGAACCATAAAAAAGGAAAAAGGTTCGGGCAAAAATTAGGGATATAAATTGAAAAATGTACACCCGCAAAGTCGAAAACTCGGATGGGCGACTTTGGCAAAAAAGGGTATCTCGGTGAACTGAAAACCCGCAAAGGGCGGTTCACGCAAAAGTTAGGGATTTGAAAAAGCAAATGACTGCGTTCCGCGGGTAGACTTTCTTTGTTTAGCAGTTTGGAAGACCTGAGGGCCGTTTATCTGAATCAATCTCTTCGGAAGCTGAAGCGTCAGAGAAGTATCGAAGTCGAGTGGGTCATAGAGGGATCAACTCATGGTGTTCGTCTACGCCTCGTTGCCGACATTTGTATATACTGATGTATATTTATGTTTTATTTTTGCGCGGCTTCCTCATTCCAGGAGCTTGCATCTGTTGTAAAGCATTTTTACCCATTCAGGGGTTCGTTATCAATAAAATGTATACTATTCAGCAATTTTGTTTGCCTGTTTAACATTTATCTGTTTTGTTTGCGGAAAAGAACGCTGATGTTTTTGATAAAATGCGCATACATAAACTTACTGGCCTAGGCCACTGATTGTTGAAACAATGAATTGCTTAAACATTGCCACAAGATGATAACCTTGATAGGTCCCTTTGAGAAGGGTGTCTTGTCTGTTTGTTTGTGTTGTTACAGGTGTAGCATATTCCAGACAGTGCGTCGTGCGTATCCCCAAGTAGGATGATTCCTCCTCCTCCAGCAAAGTTCAGCAGCCTTTCCCCGCAGAGTCGGAACACGAGATCGTGAGCATTGACGTGTTTCCCCAGGCAGAGAAGATTCTCTCCCCAATCAGATGCATCCTGAAGGAATGTCATCTCCTCAGCTGAGTCATACTGAAGTGTACAGCAACTGATGGTACAAGACTAAAGTCTCCAGCGGAATGGAGATTCCCCACAGAGTCGTACTCTCCCCAGCAAGTAGAATGATTTCTTCTTCCTCAGTCGAGGTTTGCAGATCCCCCAAGAGAGCCGAATCCTTGGAAGCCGCTCGGGCCATGAATGGTTTTCCCCAGTGGAGTGTTGAATAGCTGATGCCACATTTCCCCACCGGAGTCGTTATTTCCAGGGAAGTAGCCGTGAAGGCCGTGCAGTTTATTCCCGCAATTGACATCGCTTTCCCTCAGCAGGCCCAGGTTCTCGTAGAGCTTCGTCCCCACAGCAGTCATCTGAAGTTTGTTTCCCCTGCGGAGTCCAATTGAGATTGGTGTGACCTTGTTCTCCTCGGCAGGATGATTCCTCCCCCTATCTGAGTGGTTCTTTCTCCTTGACAGGAGGATTCTCCCTTCAGCATTTATTTTGCTGACGGTATCGCATCATTGTGCATGACCGCATAGCATTTATCATAAACGCATAGCATTTCCACCGTGTGGAGCATTGTGCCATTGCCGAAGCATATGCATAATAAACATGATCTAGGTTGTTACCATTCTTGTTTTGCAGGTGTTCCGCCGCAGAATTGATTACTCAAGATGATTCCTGAAATTCTCCCCAACGAAGTCGCTTGCTCAAGATGATTCTTGAAGTCCCCAGCGAAGTCTTCGGCTCAAGATGATTCTTGAATTCCCCAGCGAGGTCGCTTGCTTAAGATGATTCTTAAAATCCCCAGTGCAGTCGCCAGAGTTGGTTGCTCAAGCTGATGCTTAGAGTCCCCGGCAGAGTGTTTGCTCAGGATGACTCCTGAAAGCTCCAGCATAGTTATCGGTTCAGGATGATTCTTGAAGTCCCCGGCGGAGTTATGTGTCCAAGATGATTCTTGAAGTCCTCAGCAGAGTTGATTCGTCCAGAATGATTTCTGGATCCCCGAAGCAGAGTTACTTGATAGTTCTTCAGAATCCCCAGCGGAGGTGCGTCATCCCCAGCAGGTTTCTGAACAGCGAAGTTGAAACTTCCCTTGAAGACTTCATGATTGAAGTCCGACCGTGTTACCGAAGCAGTTCTCTCAGCTGATGCTGAGTGCCTGATGGAAGAAGTTTGGGTATCCCCAACTGGTTCATGATTGACCGAGAATTCTATTCCCGACTTACTGATGAAGTTCGGCTGATGCCCGAAAGTTTTCCTGATGCCTGATGGCATGATCGACCATGTTGCCGGTTACCGTGTGACCATTTCTCCAGCTAGTTGCCATGCAGCTAATATTTCAGTTTTCGAGGATTTGTTCCCACCAGAGTACCGTGTACTTGCGCAGTTGGCAAATTTTTGGGTTTGTCGGTATTCAACCGTCTTTTACCTTGATTGGTTGAGAGTCGTTCGCTCCTCACCCAGTCAGGTTCAAGCCGTTTGAATAGGGGCAGCTGTTGCACCCTAGCTTGTGTTCATCAAGAGGTATGAGTACCAATCAAGAGTTTGAAGCTAGCCAAGAAGGTTATTCAAGTGTTTAAGGGTTGATATCCTTGTCAGAGAAGTGAGAAGATCCTCAGAGAGATTGGTTGAAACCAAGGTTGTGTGTCTCCTAACTTGAGAGTTGTGGGAGCTCCTCAGATGATTCTGAAGCTATGAGGATGGACTTGAAGCTTTGAGAGAGCCTATGAGATGTCTTGAAAGCCATCATGAAGCCTAGAGAGGCCATTGTACAAGAATAAGAAGACTCAGCCATGAGTGGGGCAGTTAGGGTTTGACTGGGTCAACCCTAGGTCAATTAATGATTTGGAGAGGGTTGAGACCTAATCCAAGAGCCATGTGATCATGGATTGATGCATTGAGATGCTATAAGGATGATATCAAGGTCAAATCATCATGATTGAAGAGTTTGAGAAGTTTCAAGCTAGGGTTTCTAAGGCTTGACAGTGTAAAATCCCCTAGTTTGACCCCTATCTTCAAGGCAGTTTAGATCAAGATGTGATTGTCATCTCATCTTACCCCCCACATGAATGTTGTAGAGCTTTTTCTTAGCTTTAATTTGAGTACTAGAAGTCCTTGATAGGATTTGTAGAGCTCAAGTTATGACTTTGACAAGTTACAGGTCATCTGAGGTATGTGAATCTAGGGCCTTGAAAGTCACCCAACTTGCATCCAACTTTTGTCCAAGAAGGATGATTCCTGTGAACTTTTGGTCAACATGAATTTTGTTCCTCATCTTCTTATCTTTCTAGAGAGTACTAGAAGTCCTTGATAGGATTTGTAGAACTCAAGTTATGGCTTTGACAAGTCAAGGGCATTTTGGTCATTTGGAGATTATAGGTCATTTCAAGCATAAGGCCATAACTCCTATTTCCAAGCTTCAAATGGAAAAATCTTCAACATCAAACTTGCTTAAAATGATGTTTTAAGGCTAGTAGGGAGGTCATGAGATGTTGAAAAGGCTTGTAGCAAAAAGTGATAAAAATGACCTAAAATGGAGGCATAAGTTAAATAAGTCCAAGTTGGAAATTGAAATTTCCAAGTTACACATCCAAACCATGGCACATAATAGGTCATTTTGACTCCAAAGAACATTTTAGAAACAATGGTTCAGCCACTTTTGTGATTTGAGGTTTAGATCATGGGGTTGCTTTGGAAAATGGTTGCTTGCATATTAAGGCACAAATGCAAAACACAAGGAAAGGCAATGTACAAGCTAGTAAAGTGTCTTAACACATCATATATCTCATCTAGGGAGATTTTCAGGTCAGGATAAGTTGCTGCAAGGGGCATGGCATGAGATGATGCATGAGATGAGATGAAATCATAAACTCATGACATGAGAATCCCAAATTCTCATTGGATGATTTCAGAAGGTTCTAGAGAAGTCCAATGCATTCTATATAGTGTATAGAACTTGCTCAGATGCAAGGTTGGTGAGAGATTAGAGAGGAGAGTGAGATAGCCATTTCAATTGCTTCCATTGCAAGTTGAAATCAAATTCCACATTCTGATTCATTTCCATTTCTTCTTTCAATCCAAACACATTCCATTGATCACACTGAAGCTGTGCATACCAATTTGAGGGCAAGTTCTTGAAGAATTGAGGAGATAGCTCTTGGATTTTGAAGGTTGCAAGTCATAATCGGTTTTGGAGATTCAGGCTTTCTTGGTCCAATCTTTTGCAAACAGAAGCTTTGTCATCAATCAAGGAAGGATTCTGAAGAGTTTGAGAGGTTGAAGTGGAGGTTTACCCTATCTGTGAATCAAGATTTGACAGGTTAGTAACTTTTCTTCTACACCATGATTTAAGCATAATTAGGTAGAATTGTTAGGTTAGAACGGTTAGAGACAATTAGGTGATGGATTCTGGGAAGTTTGAGATCAATTGGTGAAGGTTAAGTTGATGACACCATTTTTGTTTGGATCAAGAACACGAGTTATGGTGAGCTATAGCATGAGTTTGATATCAAGAATTAACCAGTGTGAGGTGGTGATCATTCTGAGGTAATTAATTTCAAGAATCGTTAGAACTGAAGTTTGAGCATATCTTTGATCTTGGATCGGGTTTGGAGATTTAGGGCATTTCAATTGATTTCAAGGCCATGGTTGTGATCAGCATGGAATTTAGAGTGGATTAGGGTTTGGAATGTTAGTTTTTCATGGAGAATTGAGGTGATACGAGTTGGGAGAAGCTTGAGATTGAAGCTCTATTTCCATGGCTTCCTCCTTTGAACCCTAGCTGGAGGAAGAAGATGATGAGGTGGCCGTTGGATGAGGCGAAGACTCATTGACTGAGTGGAGATCCCACGGCTGAGATTTAATTTCGCTTGGAGAGGGAATTCTGAAGATGACCAAAACGAAGCGTTTCATTTAAATGAGATATTGGGCTCAATTGATATTCACACCCCAAGTCATGGCCCATGGAGATTTTTAACTATATTTTGTTACTAACTGCACCGTCCATTTTTCTTTTTCTTTGTGACTTTTAATTGATTTTCTGATGAAAATTGGGCCCAGCGCTTATGTTGTTTGCACCCCCATTTAGAGCCCAACTATGATTTGAACTGTCTGGCATTGCTATTCACACCAACACATTCATATTTTAATTTCTTTTTCTCCATTTTATTTTAACCTTTGAAAAATCATAATAAATAGAAAAATGATGATCTTTGCATGGGGACTTTTTCTCCCATTTCATGTTAATGTCTAGAAAATTATAAAATCAAAATATTTGCATTTCATGCATTTTTAATATTTTTTGTGTATTTTCTCTCTTAATAGCATTTTAATTCCTTTCATGTTGATGCATAGACTTGTAGAATTTTGTTTAACTAGTTCCCTTTTGAATTTTTAGGCCATTCTTTTTAGGATAGTTAGATTAGGACTTTAGCTCCCCTCTGGATTTATTTCATAATTTTGTGATTAATTTTTGATTAGTTTTGGTTAGATAACTTTAGGTTGTGTAGATTTAGGTCAAGCCTTAACATAGGTCCACAATAACACTAGAATTTTGGGTTTCTAGGTCATGTTAGATATTGGGACATATAGGGCATAAAGGGTAGGTATATAGGATCCCCTAGAAATTATATTAGATTTTAAATGATAGTATACTATTTTTAATTGATTTTTGTAGTTGATTGTTGTTTGTGTTGCCCTTGTGGGCTTGTATTTTGTGTTGCCTTGCTTTGTGGGTTCTTGCTTGGCTTGGTGGGCTTGGTCTTGCTTTGAGGAGCATGGAGGAGCATAGTAGAAGACTTGGAGATTGAAGAAGGGGCTTGAGAGCTTGAAGTCTTGTTTGTTTTGTTGTTGTTTTAGGGTTAGGGATTAGGAAGAGCTTAGGCTTAGTTGATTCCTTTCTTAAACATGGATGGTATCTTTCACCTCCATTCTTCCCTATGATTCAAGGTCCTTCCATGGTATTCACCTCCCTCCTTTGGAGGGATAAGTGATGGTACCTAAGAAGTAGAACCTTTGAGGGAACCATTCCTTTGATGTTAAACCCTTATAGGTCACCTTTGGTGGTCAGTAAGCAATTTAACATCCTAGCTTATCCAGTTAAGTGATTTCTCCTGTTTTGAGTATCTTGAGAGATGTTGGACTTGAGTGTGAAGATGAAGAGTTCATTGAAGAGTATGGAAGAGGATGATTCCTTGAGCATTGCCTTTTCAACTGAAGCTTGAAGAGCCATAAGTTCAAGTTGATGCTTGAAGATCCAGTAAAGATTGAATGAAGAGCTGAGGCTTGGGAAAGATTGAAGGATGAAGTTGACACTTCTAAGCAATTGAGACTACCCTGAAGAGCTGAAGCTTGAAGATCAAAGATTAAGTTGATACTTACTTTGAAGCCTGAAGATCCTGAAGGAATCAAGTTGATACTTGTGGTTAAGAGTGAAGCCTGAAGGTGGAACTGATTAAGAAGCTGAAGCTTGAAGAAGAAGATAAGTTGAAACTTATGTGGAAGAGTTGAAACATGGAAAAGCAAATTGATATTTGTCAAGAGTGATGGAGGTCTGAAGACTGAGTTGCTGTTAGAAGAGCTGAAGCTTGGAGTTGAGAGAGGAGTTGATCTGCTTTCTTCTTTGTTTCTCTTCTGTATTGACGTGCCTTGTTTGACTTGCTTGATGCATTAGAATAAGTCCATATCTAGAATAGCTTTAATCTAGGAGCATGATTGCACTAGAGGTCAAGTTGCTCCCTCTGCTTGTATTGTTACTGTATGGCTTTGCTTGCGGGTATTCGGTAGAGCTCTGCTCCCTTGCCCATGTGGTTTGTTTTGCTTGATAGCATTCTATTTCTTCTGTATGATTGCAGTTTACTTTATTTTGCTTGACAACATATTTTATTTCAGTATGATTACTATTATTCATTCTGGCTTGAGGTTGAGATGAGCTTGTGGAGGCTGAGGCCCCACACACATTTCCTCCCTCACTTGCATTGCATGCATTTTACCGTATTGTTGTTTACCGTTTAAGCTGATGCTTTATCTGTTTCTGTGTATCATTGACATGATCCCTTAGGACTCTCATTTCCTTTGATAAGGAAGTGATGATAGAACCTTAGGTTGAAACCTATGCATGATAACTTCTAGGAGTTCCCTATTTCAAACCTCAACCATAGGATGAATCCTTGGCATGATAACAGTAGGACTTGATAGTCTCCCTCCTAGTTGAGCCTGTTCTCTTCTCATCTCAAAACAGCTTAAGATACAGTAATCATGAATGATTTCTTTCGCACGTTACGAGCCTTAAGCTATCTGAGAAAGGATTGTGGGAGAGTTTCTTTTCCACAGTCTGGATGTTTAGTATGGTACCCTTTGGGTGACATGCGACGCATTCACTCTCAGATCATAGTCTCTAGTGCGATTGAAATTGCAAACACGATAAAAAACACTTCTTCCGTAAAAGACAGAAAATAATCCGTAGTGTCCCGAACTACGTAAGCTCTAATATCTCATACCTGTTGAGAGTACGTAGGCACAATACTGATGTATTTGCGAGCCACCCTCCCCGTATCCCGTAGTTGGTCGAACTACGTTGACTCTGATTTCTCATTCTCTAATGAGAATACGTAGGCATAAAGTGCGACGCTTTGCCGAGTCATTTTCTTTTCTGTTTAAGCCAGCCTTGATAGTTAGATAGATAAACCAACTCGTCCAGTAAACACAACAAGCATGGATCCCGTCGAGTACGACGGACGTGAGGGGTGTTAATACCTTCCCCTTGCGTAACCGACTCCCGAACCCAGACAATGGTTGCGATGGCCTTGTCTTATACCTTTTCGTCAGGTTTTTCCGATCGTTTCCTTTCCCGCTCTGAGGGATAAATAACGAAAGGTGGCGACTCTTCTGTTATGCCGGCACCTTATTTTCACGAAAGCGACAGGTATCTCCTGGGGTACATAAGCAGTGTCAAGAGCTTTTAGCAAAGCATTCCGATGGGCCTCGGAACAAAGCAACAATGACAAAATTGAGATTTTGGAAGGCGTCTGCTGCAGATGATCGACAATTTTATAATCACTCTTCCGGATTAGTCTCATAAATTCTTCCACATCTTTAGTAAAAGACTTTTTTTCCTTCTCTTGAGAAGGTCCTTCTTCATTGACTTTGCCTTTCCCTTTGGCAATTCTCTCAGCTTCTACTTCTAGTGACGCAAAAATTCTACCGCTGCGGGTTATGCCTCCTGCCCCCATAAGGTTATCAACTGACCCTACCGGCGGGCTTTCCAGGTTAATCTTTTCTCCATTGCAGTAAACTTACGCCCCATAGTTCCAAGGGATGGCTTTGGTTCTTTCATATGGAATGGGTCCAACTTTGGTTATGGTGATGGTCGGCCTCTTGGAAGGCGTCGATATCATGACAGTCTTAAACGGGATTGTAACCGTTGCAACTTCGCCCTGCTTTTCAGCTATTGCCCCAACAGGCTTCTCTTCAGCATTACGGTTGAATTGCAACGTTCCTTCATCAATCAGACCTTGAATACCTCTTCTTAAACTATCACACCCCTCAGGCCGGGCTAAACGGTCAACACAATCTGCATCACAACCAGGGAAAATTCCCCCTTTCAGCAACCTGCTCTTTACACAACCCAGAGGCGTCTTCAATTCATCTACATTCATAACCAGATTCAGAATGGTATCTTCCAAGATTGCACCTACCTGTGCAGGTCCGTGAGACGGCATCAAATTTTTCTCAATATTGGGTGCCTCATTACCAAAGTTTATAGCCTTGCTATCTATCAAATCCTGCACCTTGTGCTTGAATGCATGATAATTCTCTATGCTGTGACCGGGTGCCTTGGAGTGGAATTCACAATGTGCATTAGCATCATAACCAAAAGGAGGCGTGCCCTTCAGCAGAGCTAACGTCCTTTTCTCAACAAGTTGCAATTGTAATAGAGTTTGAAGAAGCTGAGCATACAGTAGTGGAGGTACATCAAATACTCTTTTCACGGCCCTATCCCGGCCTTGGAACCTTTGCAGAGCCGAATTCTGTTGTCCCTGTTGCTGCTGTTGTTGTTGTTGTGGTACAAGAATTGTTACACTGGCAACCTGTTGCCTGCGACCAGCCTGACTTCTATCCCTCCTCCGGGTGCTATATACTGAATTAGTGTCTCCTTGATTTTTATTTCCGAATACCTTTTTACCACCTCCAGCTGAGGTTGATTCTCCTGCTTGAATCTTACCGATCTTGACGCCCTTCTCTATACGCTCTCCTAAGAGTATCATATCAGAAAAACTATTCGTCGTACAATTGAGAAGCCTGTCATAATATAAACCAGAGAAAGTGCCCACAAAAAGATCCACCAACTCACGCTCTACCATGGGTGGGTGCACCCAAGCTGTAAGCTCGCGCCACCTCTGGGCGTACTCTTTAAAACTCTCGCCATTCTTCTGAGAAAGATTTTGGAGTTGGACCCTGTTCGGCGCAAGGTCGCTGTTATATTGATAATGCTTTACAAAGGCTTCCGCCAACTCCTTCTAGCTACCGATCTGAGTGGGCTCCAACCTCATATACCATTTAAGTGACGGTCCAGACAAGCTATCTTGGAAAAAATACATCAACATCTTTTCGTCATCAGAATAGGCAGACATTCTCCGATAATAAGATAGTACATGAACTCTTGGGCAAGTATCCCCCTTATACTTGTTGAAAGTAGGCGCTTTGAACTTGAGTGGCACCCTTAAGCCAGGAACCAACCCCATATTGGCCATGTCCAACCCCATGGAATTCTGATTGGCAAGACCTCTCACTTGTTCCTCCAACATCTTGAACCTTCGGTCATTGTCTGTGGGCATCTCAAGATCCCTGCCTGGCAGAGGGAAAGCATCTTCTTGACGATCCTTGCCCCAATGAGAATCCCTATTATCATACCCAGCGTAAGCAGCATTAGGACCAAAGCCATTCTGATTGAACCTGGGACCATACCCCACATTACCAAAACCTTGATTGCCAGCACCTGGCCCGAAACCAACGTTGTAAGCGCCCATCCCAACACCGGTGTTGCTTGCGTTGCCAACACCTGCGTTACCAAAGCCCTGATTTCCATAACCCTGATTGCCATAGCCCTGATTGGCACCACCAAAACCAGCATTGCCAACACCAATACCTACAGCAGTGTTCCCAGCACCAACACCAAAACCAGCATTCCCAGTTCCAACATTAAAACCAGCATTTCCAGCTCCAACATTTCTGTTGGTTTCCACATGCCCGTTACCATTACCAGTCACATTCCCATTCCCAGCTCTATTATCGTTCTCAGTAGTATTGAAGACAACCACTGGTACAGCATCACCCGCTCGGGGAGTCTCACCATGAGGAGGATCAGTAGCAACCCCGCCATGTAGCACACTGTTACCATCGACTCGTGCAATCAGATGCTGCACCAGAGTCTGAAGCTGTTCTTGGCCCTTGGCCACCGTTTCCATCACTTGCATGAACTGCGCCATCCTGCCGCGCATCTCTTGCATCTCAGTTTGCATTTGATCCATAGCTTTCTTGCAGTTACTTCTTGTAGGGTAGCGATGAATTCGCTGATCGGCAATCCTGAAACCTGCATCGACAGAGGGTTAGAGAAACAACTCAAGGTACCTGCTACGCAAATGATTTATGCAAATGCAAACGTGTGTCTATGCTTTTAGGGAGATTTCTCCCCTGATTCTAGTGCCAGAGTGCCAGTGCTGATAATAAGAAGTTCGGATCCAATCATTGAAAAAACATCTCATATATATATATATATATATATATATATATATATATATATATATATATATATATATATATATATATATATATATATATATATATATATATATATATATATATATATATATATATATATATATATATATATATATATATATATATAAGGCCCAATAAGGCAGCATACAATGTCACTGAATACATGGAGAATCAACAGCATGACCTCGACCAACAAGCCTGGTGATGGTCATCCTACAGCAAAGATCAGAAAATACAAAAAGGTTACAAAGGTAGTCAAGTGCGACAACGGGCACGAAACTCTTCCAGCAACTCCTTCGTCTTGGGATGATCAGGCTGAGTGAGTAACCCTTCGACAAGTAACTCCCTCTGCATGATGGTGCATTGGAGACCTTCAACAGAGTCTTCCCACGCGCCTTGGCCAAAACAGTCTTCTAACATTCGCTTCTTAGATTCGAACATCTGCTTGCGATCTTTCAGGTTAGCGATAGCCTTGTTTAGCATGTCTTCAGTGGCATACCTACGAGCAGTTTCATCATCAAACTTCTTCTCGCTGGCCTTCAGTTGAGCCTTCAATTTGGAGATCTGCTATTTCAGTTTGTCCTCTCGATCTTTGTTGCTGGCTATAGTGGCATTCCACTGCTTGTTGAATTTGGAGATTCTCCGGTATGCCTCATCCAGGTTCTGCTTCTTTGTGGCAAGCACATCGTTGACAGATTTGAAGTCCAAACCCAAACGTTCACGGTCAGCTATCTGTTTGGTCAGGTCCGTGCCTAGCTAGTTCACCAACTCTGTCTGCTTTTTGAAGGAGTGGACGACTTCGTTTCTCTCGCTTTTGAGTTATACCAGTTCTTTCTCCAACTCCTCGTTGGCCTTTTTCAGCTCTTCCTTCTCAGCTAACACCTGATTATACTGCTGAATAGACACGGTAGTAGGCTCTTCAACCACGGGAGGGCACTCTTGCTTGGCAGGTGGAAAAGGCATCCCCATTGTCTCTGCCCTGGTTCGAATCCAAGTTACGTAAGAAGCATAAGCCTGGCTATTGCTCTTACCCAATAACGTTTTCCCTCGTCTACTGATATCATTCCATGCATGCTGGAGCTTGGCTAACATATCCCCCTCTAGGAGCCCTGTGAGGTACAGAGATTCCTGCACCTCTTCGTCTTTTGGCGGACCTCTCAAAGCATATGCAAACTGTCTGACAAGTAGAGAGGGGTTGTAGTTGATGCACCTTTTTCTTCCAATCAAAGGCACATTCAGAAAACCACTGCAACTGAATATGACTTTGGTTCCCAGCATATCCCGATCAAACCAAACAATGCTCTCTGCTGATAAACCCATCAAGCGCTCAAACCACTCAGCTGTGGCTGTAGATGAAGCAAAGAGACCCTTTTTGGGCATGTGACTATCAAACCATCTGTAGAGTAAGGGCACACAGCATGATACATTTTTACCCCTTTTATTTTCGTTCTTGTAATGGATGGAATGATATACATCTCCAATCAAGGTAGGAACTGAATTCCCTGATGCAAAGATATGGAAGGCATCCAAGTCTATAAAGTCCGGCATGTTGGGAAACAAGATGATGCCATAAATGAAGAGGGCGAGAATGGCGTTGAATGCGATCCAACAACCGTCTTTAGCACACTGTTGGGCTTTCCCCACCAGAAACTGCAGAGAAAATCCAGGAACCCCATTCCAACTGGTCAGAAGAAACTCAGAAGCATCCAGGTGAAGAGCAACAGCTAAATTAGCCAGATTATGCTTAGCATCCATGTGAACAAACGACATCTGATTCTTAAAAGGTACACCCAACAACTCAGCATACTCCTCTAATGTAGGTGCAAGAATGAAGTCCGGAAAAGTGAAGCACCTCAATGGAGGGTCATAGAACTGTAGCAAGGCATACAACCCATTCAACTCATATACCGAAGGTTTACGCACCAGACTGAGCAGCTTCCCATAAGATTTCCTGAACTCCCCTTTCACTGTATCATCTGCCAAGGCAATCAAACTAGACAGTAAAGCAACATCTGGGGTAGGGAGCTTGTAAGCCACATTCTTCTTCAGAGATCCCATGCTAGCACAACAGAAGGCAAGAATTACCGGAACCGGGGGATAATATATGCACCTGCAACACAGACACACGTTAATGATATGCAAATGAGTATGCAAAATGCAAAATGCAATCGTGCAACAGGGGATCAAAATTGTGCTGCTGAGGAAACCGAGGCTCTGTTTCAACACAATCACAACACTGCTCTGATAATACAACCCTGAAGAGGACCAGTAATTATGCACCGTCGAGAACAAACATATCTCCGATGATAAGAACCCTCTGAACCCAACAATACTGAATCACTGTCAAGAAAACCAGGTAGTCTGAAGGTTAAGGTTTCCTGCAATAACCCGACCCCGCTCACAGGTATGAACCTAGTCACTAAAAGGTATGGCATCCTATGCATTTCCCAGCGTCACAGAATTTCAAGAAACGATGATACGATACCCAAAAGGTGTGGCATCATCATCTCTTGAAGTGGCCTCACTCACCTGAGTCACAAATGATCGGTCCCCAGAGTCGACAATCCTCCAAACCAACAACCCCTCAAGCCCAAAGGGCCGGAAAAGAAGTCAACCGGGAGAATATCGTCTGAGCATGGATTTCGTGAGACACTAGTACATGCAAAGCATGCACGCGCCCACTACTTTCCACAACTAATGCTAGGTATACACTCAAGCCTGGGTCTGGCTTATCACTCATCAGAGCCTCTTCTCACAACAGCACAATAATGATATCATACTGAATATAAAATGCGGAAAGTAAAAAAGCGATAAATAAAACCCAATAGGTAAACACACAAGCGCTAGGATTGACTCGCACAGGGGATGGGAAACGGTCCCAGCATAGGGGATGGGAAAATTCCCCAGCAGCTATAATTTCCCCAACAGAGTCGCCAGTTGTCGCTACCGCGAAAATAAGGTGCCGGCAAAACAGAAGAGTCGCCACCTTTCGTTATTTATCCCTCAGAACGGGAAAGGAAACAATCAGAAAAACCTGACAAAAAGGTATAAGACAAGGTCATCGCAACCATGTCTGGGTTCGGGAGTCGGTTACGCAAGGGGAAGGTATTAGCACCCCTCACGTCCATCGTACTCGATGGGATCCATGCTTGTTGTGTTTATCCGACGGGTTGGTTTTATCTATCTACGCTAAAAGTCCGGTTTGAAAAGAAAAGAAAATGACTCGGCAGAACACAACAGTTCTATGCCTACGTATTCCTGTCTGGAACGAGAAATCAGAGTCAACGTAGTTCGCCTAACTACGGGTTACGGGGGAAGGTTGCTCGTCGAGATATCGCATCTCGTGCCTACGTACTTTCACACGGCACGAAAGATCAGAGCAAATGTAGTTCGGGCTAACGATACCACGAGTTTATTTTTTTTAATCCGAGTAGGGTTAACAGATGGTTCCAGCAGTTGATGTATGCAGCTCGCTCGTTGGAGGCTTAGGCGTTTACCGTTTGCGGTAGAACTGAGAGTTAAAAAAACTCTCCTTATGAAAATGGTTTCCAAGGATTACAGGTCCAAGAGGACAAAAAGAGTTTGATCTTTGTTTTGAAGTCTTTTACGGAAGAAGTGTTTTTTATGGAAGTTTGCAACTAATATCGCACTAGAGACTATGACTTGAGAGTGAATGCGTCGCATGTCACCCAAAGGGTACCATACTAAACATCCAAGCTGTTGAAAAGAAAATCTCCAACAACCCTTTCTCAAGTAGCTTAAGGCTCGTAGCGTACGACATCAATTAACCTTTATTACTGTAGTTTGATTTGTTTGAAGATGAGAAGAGAAATGACGCCCTAAAGGGGAACTAATCCAATCCTAAAGTTGTCATGCAAAGTTGATCCTATGATTAAGGTTAGGAGGGAGCTACCTAATGTTATCATGCATAGTTAGAACCCTAATGTCTATCATAACTTCTCTTGAACAAGAGAAGTCAGAGTTCCTAGGGGAACATGGCAAAGGAAAGCAACAGCAAAAGAAATAAACTGAAGGAAATAACTGTAAGTAAAATGCATGAAATGCAACAATACAAGCAGAAGGAGCCAAACTCAACTTCTAGATCAAGCAAACAAAAGCAACACAAAGCACAGGCAAGGGAGACTACACTCAACCTTAAGCCAGCAAGCAAAGCCAAACAGTAACAGACAAGCAGAGGGAGACAGACTCAACCTCTAATGCAAACAAGCAAAGGGAGCAAGCTCAGCCTTTCAATGCACTTAGGCCTATAATCAACTATATGAAAGCCTAGTCTAATGCAACACACCAAACAGTCACACAAGTACAGTCAAACAACAAGCACAGCAAACAAGACAACAAGCCAACAACTCAACAACAAAGCAGTCTAACAGCAAAACAAACTAACAGTCTGTAGTTTGATCTCCATGCCCAAGCTATCTTCAAGAGAAGACGTCATCTTCAAGATTCAAATGATCCATCAAGAGAGATGATAATCAACATCAAGATGATTGTATGATGATGGGAAGCATGATGCAAACCAAGGGAATCCATCACGACACTTAACCATACATCTAAGATAGGCATCCTCAAAGGTTCTACCATTTGTGGTATGCCACACATCCTTCCAAAGGAGGGATGAGGCTTCCACATAGGGACCTTGAATCATGGGATGAGAATGGAATGCACACAAAGCAAACCAGGTTTGGGAAAGAAGAAAACAACTTCTAAGGCTCTACAAAACCCTAATTCTTACAAGCTTAAAGAAAGCTACCAAAAGGAAACCAAAACACCAAAACCAAACCTTACAATTAAGCACACAGAAGCTCTAACAAGTCTAAAGCACTATCCACAAGGAACAGGAAACTTATTTCAAGCTATGGGTCACCATTGAGGTCATTCTAAAGGAAATGTCATGTTAGAAGCAACATAAAACTATTCTAATTGTTAATTCTAAGAAAAATATGAAATCAAGTCCTAAAATTCTAGGGGATTTTCTAACTAAAAGGTTTAAAGACTTATGGTATAAAATCCAGGGATTGAATCCAAAGGGAAAGTCACCTGAGAATTTCTAGACCTAAAGTTATCAAAGGGGAACCATAAAATGGAGTGTCACGGAAACCTAATCCAAAACAGAACCTAAATTCATCTAAAAATTATGAAATAAATCCTAGGAGATCATGCACATCTATACTAACAGCCAGCCAAATATCAAGCCAAAATTCTAAACCAAGCCTTAGAACAAAAATCAGAAAAAACTTGAGGAATTATGCCAAAATTAAAGAAATAACGAAAATAGAAAAATACCAAATAAATGGAAAAATTGCACAAAAATAACATCCAAGCATACCAAAAAATCAGAAATAAAATGATGAGCATCCACATATTTTTATTATATTTTTATGATCAATAATGAATTTATTATGAATTTAAAATGACAAAAGCAATTAAAATAAATGCAAAAATGAATAAAAGAAAAATAAATGCTGAGAAATGATCAGGGACGTTGGATCTATGGACTAAGTCTACGCATCTAATGGTTATCCACGTGCCAACGCATTAATGGAGCTGTGCATTTTGAGGAGTCAAAGTCCAATTCTCAGATTAAAACACGTGCGTTAGATTGAAGTACTAAGTCAAGCGTTCAAACAGATCCAAGGGCTGATGGTCATCTTCTTCGTTTAAACCTCAGATGGAGGGAAATATCCAGGGTGGTGGCCCGGTGGCTGCGCCACCATCTTCTCCGACGAGCATAGAGTTGCAGGTCAGGGAAATAAGGCAAACCTTATATGGATCTTCTCCATTTTCCACGCTGAATCCAAATATGCCATTAGTTTCTCCTAGTTCTCACTGGATTTTAAAACACGATCAAGATCCTAAAATACATCAAGTCATGGATCATCACCAAACTCACAATTAAGGCCACAAATCTCTTCCTCTTCCATCATAGATCAACCTAAGCTATCTAAATCATGCTATCACTCCAAGATCAGGCAGTTACAAGTCTCAACAGAAATTGTGTCACACCTTGAATTGTCACGAAAGTTCCAAATTTCTAGCCTAAAACGATCTAGTCATCTTCCTAAACATTAACCACAGTCTAAATCATGCAAGATCATCATAAAATTAGAGTAATTGTGAGAGATAGAAACCTGGAATATAGCTTGAAATTGAGGCAGTTATGGTGTGATTCTTGCTCCAATCTTGTGCAGATTTCTTCAATGATCAATGATAAAGCTATTAGGAACCTCAATTTGCTCTGAAATGCTCCCAACTTGAAAACACGATTTTCACTTTTTCTCTTGAAACTCTCTCTGCAATCTCTGGTTCTAGCTTAAAATAACCACCAAACTTGATCTGAATTTCTTTCTGAACTTAAATAGAATGGATTTGAGTGATTTGGAGGCCCATTTCAGGATATCCAAGTTTTCAATTTTATTCAAAAACTCAACAATGGAAAACACGGTTCTGGGGTGATTCCTTCTCCAAGAAGCTTCATTTTCCTTGCTTGTGGACTATGGAGAATGAATGGACAAGATTTCACCCTTGTTTGTATCCTATGGCCAAGATTTGAGGTGTAACTTCCTCATGAAGTAACAAAGTAAAACACTATGAAATAAACCTCAAATTGAAATTACATTAATTCCAAAGTGTTACAAATGATTTTTCTAATCAAAATGAGTACTCATATGTCATTCCGTGATCACTCATGATTTAATTTGAATTTTTCATCTTTAATGCCCTTAAAAAGCCCTTTTGTCAAATTTCTTCAAACCAAGTCTTTCCCTAAGCCAAATCAAAGCCTCATGGATACATGGTTGAAGTTAAAATCCAATTTTGAGTAAGTTTTGTGTTGGACAAAACTTCATTTGAAGTGTGCAAGATAGTGAAAATGACCTATAATGCCAAATGACCTATAATCTCACTTTCCCAAAATGCCCCTAACTTGTAAACCTCATAACTTGAGTTCTACAAATTAGATGGAAGACTTTTAGTACAATTTGGAGAGCTAATACCAAGGCCTACAACTTTCATGTTGTCTAATAGTTGAGGAGAAACATCCTTCTAGGTCAAAAGCTCCTTGGAAGTTGGTTGACTTTTGGAGGCAAATTTCACATTCATCTGATGACCTGTAACTTGTCTGGATCATAACTTGAGTTCTACAAATCCAACCAAGGACTTCTAGTACTCAAATTAAATCTAAGAACATGCTCCACAAGTTCCATGTTGGCCAAAAGTTGAGATGAAACTTGTATCTTGAGATAAGTGGTCTTGAAGTCAGGCACTAAATAGGGGATTTTACCCTAAGAACCCTAGTTTAGCAACTCCTCACACTCTGAACTTTTCTTGGATTGATCTTGGAATAACACCTCAAGTATCTCAACAAAACTTTCTATGAACACCAAGACTTAGAATTAAGTCTTAATCTCCTCCAATTGTACAGTTGACTCAAGGTTGACTAGATGAAAACCCTAATTGTAACACCTTCAACTGTGGCTCTTCACACTTAGCATAATGACTTGACTGAGCTCCACCATGACCCTCAAGGCACTCCATGAGCCCTATCCATATACCCTATCCATGAACAAGGCCTCACAACCCAATGATGGTCTTCAATGGGCCCCTGAGTTAGGAGATGAACCACATACAAGCAACCAAACTTCTCAAGAAAACAACCCTCTTCCTGATATCCTTGGTGACCTCTCAAGCTTGAATAAGACCTCTAGACAGGATCTTCTTGATATAAACCACACTTGATCCCCTGCTAAATGAATAATGCTATGCTATGCAAATGCTAGACCAATGCAATGAAACATAAAGCCAAGTAAGAAAAAGGTTAGGCAAATTTTGGGGTGCAACACCTATGACGTACAGTCAGTGTTGCCGCACCTAATTCAGGACTCTTTGGTAGAGCCGAAGAGTCTCAAGCCATTTTCTGAGACGTATCCTCCTGGGTATGATCCCAATGCTCGAAGTGGATATCATGGGGGATCCATGGGGCATTCGACTGAGGATTACGAGGCTTTTCAAGCCAGGGTACAACACTTGATGGACAGAAGGTGCATATCCTTTCTAGAGGGAAGGATGATCATACAAGTCAATTGATCATCTATTTGAGTCTGAAGACATCAAGGGTCGCTCCCCTCAGCAACAAATCAGTGTGAAAGCCCAGTTCCTGAAGGCTGGCAATTTTCGTTTTATTCCATTATTTATTTGCATTTGTAGTTTCTTTCCTGTCTATATGCAAATTTCGTTTGTAAAACTTGTTGTTTTTCAATATTCATATTTTTGAATAAATTCATTCGTGTTCACTCTATTGCTTTCATTTACTTTAAATGCTTGTGTAAGTGGAATCCAGGGAGGATGACGAAATTTCGAGAAGCGCAAGCTTCCGAATGTATGCTTTTGAATAAAAACCTGTTGATGATGTACATGCATTGTTTCAAATTCACAAACACCGGAGATATAAGGAAGATAATTCCTTCTCAACCCCTTTGAGCCTAGTAGTAGGATTTTCTTTCTGAAGATGGAAAACCCTCAATCTTAACCTGGGGCAGGGTAGGTGTCAGTTAATTTGACCAAGCGTTCAAATTGCAAAAGGAGTGTCTGTTCGAGGATCAATCACACCAATATAGGTCGTACCTAAAAAAAAGCCATGATGGTTGAACCTGGTCGATCAGGAGTGAAACAGTCACAATCTCTTTTCAAACAAGTCACGCAAGCCGGTGTCATGCAATTTGTTAAAAAAAAAAGAAAAAAAAAGAATCAAAGGAAAATCCCGCTAAGTCGAATCTTGCGAACAAGCGACTTAGGCAAAAATTAGGGTACCCCGCTGGACTTTAAAATTGAAGAAACTCTGAAGAGTTAGTCTAGACAAAAGATAGGGGAAAACGAAAAAACGAAAAGCGAAAAGGATTACAAAAGAAAAGTTCTCAAGAGAACGAAATCGTGTGACTCCAGGCGCCAAAAGACGAAAAGCGAGTGACTGTCACTCCGAAAATGTGTGGTTTCCTGAACCGTCACTCCTGTCATTCAACCTTTGAAAGGTAAACGCTAAGGTCGAATTAGATGAACGTAGGATTGGAGAACATCAAGGAGAATAGGTGGGTTAAAATGAATTTTGAGCCTTATATCTTTCCTTGTTAACCGTGAACCTGACCAAGTTACAACCTTTAAAAGTCCTAACAGAAATAGGTTTGTTTCAAAAGCATACTTCGGTCAAGATCGCATTGAAACTGACTCCTATAAAGGATTCCTCTTACAGCGTTGTATTAATGTGACATGTGGATGAATGACTCATACACTTTAGGTCACAAATTTTTTTCCAGTGAACAGATTAGATTTTCAAAACTGTCATATGCATTGCATTTAATATATCTTTTATGCAGAACAACTTGTTGTTCTAGCGAGTAAGCGCTTGACAGCGGGAAAGTTTCCATGATGGGAAGATTTGATCAGGACAAAAAGCAGAATGCCTGAGTTCCGGTGAACCGGGGCAAGCTATGTCAAATGATCACAGCATGGGAGTCAGCCATCCAAAAGTCAATTAATCCGGGGCAATCAGGTCGAGATTTGATGAATCTCTCACAGCCAAGGGTACTGCTCCATAAATCTGCCAATGAGGGACAAAGTCATGACAAAGTTAGGGCAGGCCACCCCGAGAGCGCCAAAGCTATCCTTATCCTGAAGGCGATTAACTCGAAGCACCTCTGTGAGGTTCAAAGTGCTAAGGTCGTGCATATCAAACCGCTAGAGCACAGAGATCTCAGGTTTCCTTTCGAGAGGATGTTACGAAGATCCCACAGGCTGGGGCAAAAGTTGAAAGCGGAGGAATTGTTCCTCTCCATATCGGCAGAGTTTGTCAGAAGTTGTTAAAATTCTAGGGCAAGCCATCTTGAGTTCGTTTCATGGTAAGCTTTCTTTGTTCAAGATAAAAGTCCCAGAGGTCTTTGTTGCTGGGCCATTATCCGCCAGGCAGTATGCCAAGATGCATCCTAGGTAGGATCATCATATCCCCAGCTGAGTCATGCGCAGAGGTGTACTCGTTCCCAGCAGTGGGTCAACATGCAGTTTCTCGTAGACGACTATCCGTAAGTGTTCAGCTCCCGATAGTTCAGACTAAAGTCTCCAGCAGAGTTGAATTCCCCACAGAGTTGTGTTCTCCCTGGCAGGTAGGATTTATTCCAGCGTCTGGTTGTCTATCCTCGGCCGAGTTTGCAGTTCCCCAAGAGAGCCGAATCCTGGAAGGTCGTTCAGGTCATTACTTGTATTCTCCAGCAGGAGAGAGTGCTGAATAGCTGACGCTATGCTACCCCATCGGAGTCTGTACCTCCAAGAAGATTCTATCTGCGAAGGCCGTGCAGTTTATTTCTGCGGTTGATATCTTTTCCTCAGCAGTTTGTGCTCAGTTGAGCAAGTACAGGTTCTCGTAGAACTTTGTTTCCCAGCGGAAAATCATCTGAGATTGAAATTGGTGATCCTTCTCCTCAGCAGGATGAGTCCTTCTTCCCATCAGGATGGTTCCTTCTCCTTGACAGGAGGGTTTTTCCTTTAGCATTTATTTTGCTGATTTGGTTTCGTAGCATTTTGCATGATTGCATAGCATTTACCCTAAACGCATAACATTTCCATCGTATGGAGCATTACGCCATTGTCAAACATATGCATGTGAAACATGAGCTAGGTGGGTATCGTTCTTGTGTGCAGATGTTTCTCCGGTAGAGTTATTCAGTTAAGCCCTTCTAGAGTTCCCAGAGCAAGGTGTGCGGTTCGCTTTTATTTAGCGAGGGTTTGACAGTGAAGTTAGACGCATGTATCTCTGGGTTGGTCTGGCGGTGAGGTCAGATGGGGTGTTCGTTGCTCATTATATCCAATAGTTGTCTGGTTGTGATGTTAGACGTTTATCAATTTTCTGACGACAAGGTTAGAGTATTATCAGTTGTCTGGCGGTGATGTTAGACGTTTCTCAATTTTATGACGACGAGGTTAGAGTGTTATCAGTTCCTGACGGTGATGTCAATTGTTTATCAAAAGGTATGTTTGATTGACGATGAGGTAAATTTTTCCCTTTCGACTTGAGGTTGATACTTGACGGTGATGTCAGATTTTCCCTTTCGACTTGAGGTCGATGCTTGGCGGTGATGTCAGATGGGTCCTTTCGACGTGAGGTCGATAATTGATGGAGTTTCCTAAGGAGGTTCTCCAGAATCCCCAGCGGAGATGTGTCATCCCCAGCAGGTTTCAAACAGAGAAGTTGAAACTTCCCTTGAAGACTTGATGATAAAGTCCGACAGCAGTGCAAAACTCTCTCTGACTTACTGATGAAGTCCGACTGTGATGTCGAGGAGTTTCTCTAGCTGATGCAGAGTGCCTGAAGGAAAAATTAGATATCCTTATTGGTTCATGATTGACTAAGGATTCTATTTCCTGACTTACTGATGAAGTCCGACTGTGATGTCGAGGAGTTTCTCTAGCTGAGGCAGAGTGCCTGAAGGAAAAATTAGATATCCTTATTGGTTCATGATTGACTAAGAATTCTATTTTCTGACTTACTGATGAAGTCCGACTGTGATGTTGAGGAGTTTCTTTAGCTAATGCGGAGTGCCTGACGGTAAAAGATTAGATATCCTTATTGGTTCATGATTGACTAAGGATTCTATTTCCTGACTTACTGATGAAGTCCGACTGTGATGTCGAGGAGTTTCTCTAGCTGATGCAGAGTGCCTGAAGGCAAAATTAGATATCCTTATTGGTTCATGATTGACTAAGGATTCTATTTCCTGACTTACTGATGAAGTCCGACTGTGATGTCGAGGAGTTTCTCTAGCTGATGTAGAGTGCCTGAAGGCAAAATTAGATATCCTTATTGGTTCATGATTGACTAAGGATTCTATCCCTTGACTTACTGATGAAGTTCGACTGTGATGTCGAGAAGTTCTCCTAGCTGATGCGGAGTGCCCGACGGAAAAAGTCTATATATCCTGATACATACCGAGGGGTCTATTTCCAGACTTGATGATGAAGTCCGACCACGAGGTCAGGAAATTTCCCTTTCCGACTTAATGACGAAGTCCGACAGAGATTGCCAAACGTTCCTAATGACCTGATGAGTCCAGAGGTGATTCTTCTGTTGTGACGCAGAATGCTTGACGGCAAAATCAACTATGTGTTACCAAGTTACCGAGTAACCGGTGATCCCTTGATGACTTGATAACAAAGTCCTGTAGCGAAATCAGATGATCTTCCTGACGAAGGTTTGAGATTAATCGTTCACCGGCAAGTTGTCATGCAACTGTCATTTCAGTCTCCGAGGATTTTTCTACTAGCCAGAGTACCGTTTGCTTATGCAGTTGGCAAATTTCCGTGTTCTTTGATATTCAACCGTCTTTTACCTTGATTGTCTGAGAGCCGTTCGCTTCTCACCCAGTCAGGTCCAAGCTGTTTGGATAGGGGCAGCTGTTGCACTCCAAAATTTGCCTAACCTTTTTCTTTACCTAGCTTGTGTTTCATTGCATTCATTTTAGAATTATCATCTGCATTGCATTGACATGTGTGTAGGAGATCAAGAGGTATGACTACCAACAAAAGGCTACCAAGGTTATGAATCTATCTTATAGTGTTTATTCAAGTATCCAAGGGTGATACCATCATCAAAGAAGTCAGAGATCATCAGAGAATTAGTTGAAGCCAAATGTGCACATTTCCTAACTTGAAGGTTATGGGAAGTCATTTGATGATGTTAAATCCATAGATATGGACCTAGAGAATTGAGAGAGTCCATATGGTGTCTTGATAGTCATCATGGAGCTTGGACAAGTCATTATGTAAGGTATAAGAAGTTACAACCAAGATGGGTGCAATTAGGGTTTTCACATGATCAACCCTAAGTCAACAGGTGAATTAAAAGGGGTTGAGACCTAATTTCAAGGCCATGTGATCATGTAATGATGTTTTGAGACACCTAAGGTATGATTCCAAGACTAACTCATCAAGGATCAAGAGTGTGAGAAGTTCCTAGGCTAGGGTTTCTAAGCTTGACAGTGTAAAATCCCCTAGTTTAGTGCCTAACATCAAGACCACATAACTCAAGATGAAATCTCACCTCATCTTTGTTGCACCCCAAAATTTGACCAACTGGTTCCCATATCTGGTTTATGTTTCGACGCATTTTGCATTCGCATTCGCATGCTGCATGCATTACATTTTTCTCAGTCAGATGGATTTTATCGGGATTATAGCCCCTGGCGTTTCAGGCAGTGCAGGCCGGTTGGAATAAGAGTCTTTTGAGAATTGGTGCTCGTCTCCTGTGTTTTCAGGCCATCTCGGTGCCCGGGTTTCGATATAGTTGCGCAATTGTTCTCCAATCGATTTAATCGGCTTCTTGGCATTTTTAGGATTTTTCTTTTATTTTTCTAGATTTTTAATGCACTTAATGGTTTTTTTATAGATTTATTCGTTTTTAGATATTAAATAGGTTAGTTTTTTTTTTAGGGTTTAATAGATTTTTATATATAGATTTGTATAGAAGTAAATAGATTTTTAGAATTTAATAGATATTTTCTTAATACGTTTTTAGATTGTTAAATAGATATTCCTTTTTTTTTAAAATAGACTTTAATATGATTTTTAGAATATTAATAGATAATAGTTTTTTTATATAATATAGTTTCATTAATTTTAGTATTGATTTCACAGAGTTTATATAGGATTTAATAGGTTTATTAGTTTTTCTAGATTTTAATAGGTTTTTAATTGATTTTATAGATTTAAGTGGAATTTTAGATAGATTTTTAGATATTAAATATCTTTTTCCGTTTTAAATAGGATAATTAGGGTTAATTTCATTTTTAGGAGTTAATTAGGGTTTGTTGTTATTAATTTCGTTTTATTTTTAGAGTTTAATTAGGTCTTTGGGTTAATTCATGTAATCCTCAATTAGTCAGGTTAATTAGCATCAGAGTTCATCCATATTGGGCCATTTATCCACGAGCTGCAGAAAAGCCCAAGTCGAAAGTCCAGAATTTTGCGCCAGGTGTCATATATAAGCAGCCCCACGTGTATGCTTCAAAGGCTGGACACCTCACCTCATTCCACACTCACTCAAAATTCACCACGTCACCAATTCCACTCACTCTCTCCCTCCACGCGTAGCTCCCTCTCTGATCTCCACATGCCACGCGTTCCACATGCAATGCCTTTCTCTGCATGCCTTTGACACTTGTCACCAAGTGGCCCTCGCCGGGAAACTCCACCGGCCGGCATGCAATTCCGGTGACCACCCTAACCGTCACCGCCGGCCGCCGTAACAGTCTTCCGACCACCGTTAGAACCGCCGGAAACACATTTTTCCAGAAATCTTAGCCTCTCAACCTTCTTCATCCTTCCTCCATCCTCTCGCCGGAGAACTCATAGATCCACCGGAATCTGCATCTTCATCAACAATCTACCCAGAACACCTCCACCCTCGTTCATCCATCATCTCGTTTGTCTGAGTTTTTTTCCAGAAAATCTCCATCCACGTTCATCCTTCGCTCATCATCGATCCCAGGATAATCTTCATCGTCCGCCTCCGTTCATCATTCAAAGAACGTCTAGATCCTTCATAATTTTCCAGAACGTCAAGAATCTTCAAAGAACTCTTCACGTGTTCATCAACATTTTCCAGAAGCGAGTCATATCAACACCACGATCCTTCTTCAACCTTCATCGTCCTTGAACTCGTTTTCTAGAAAGATCCATAGAAAGTTTATCGTTCTTCATCAACCTCCGATCAAGATCTTCAACGACGCTCGTCAACCGTTCACCACCGTTCATCATCAGATTTTCCCAGAACTCCATAGGATCTCTGTCCAACAACTTTGTGTTCATCATTAAACGGCCTCATAATCTTCAAGCAGCTCCAGATCGTCACATGCATGCTCGTGTTCATCGCAAGAACTCCATCGCCGCCGTGAACCTTCAAGCATCAAACAAGATTCGCAAGAAGTGGATCCGTTGAACCCTTTGTAGACTTCACCAAGCTTCAAAACCTCCAGAGTGATCTTCATTACCAATCTTCGTCATATTTCCAGGTTTGATTCACCTTCTCCTTCTGACGATGGCAGTTGTTGTTTTAGTTAGATAGCTAGGTTAGTTTTGGTAGAATGTGGAGGGATTAGTCTGTGAGTTTTTTATAAGTAAACGTTTGAGAAATTGAGAGAGTTTCAGAGAGTGAGTTTGGAAAGGTTTGAAGCGCCGCTAGGGCTTACGGAGGAGGGAGATGAACAGTGAGGGGGGGAATGGTGGCCTTAGGTTTTTTTGTGCTGCTAGGTTTGAAATGGGATTCGGGCTTAGGCCCATTTGTGTTATTTTGCTGATCATACCCCTGCTTTCCCATTGGCACCCCCTCCCCTGGTGTGAAATTCCGCTGGGCCTAGCCCAGACTTGTTATTCGCACCCCCCAGTCTGGGGCCCAACCAGGAATGCAAGGCGAATATTTGCTATTCGCCACCCCCCTGTTTGTATTTTTCCTAATTTTTTTTAGTTGTTTTCTTGGATTTGTAATGGGCCCAGCGCGCTAGCTATTGGCACCCCCCTCCTGGGCCCAATGTACTTATGCAGTGTAAATAATTACTTTTTGCCACACCTGTTTTTTAATTTTGTTTGAATTTTCATATTGTTTTATGTTTGCATATAGTTTACTCAAAAAATCATAATAAATTCAAAAATAGTCATTTTTACATGGGATTATTTTCTCATTCTCATTAATGTCTCAAGAAAATTATCAAAAAATAAAATTAGTATTTTAATCATTTTTCTATTTTTGGTGAATTTCTACATTTAGTTGCTTTTATTGCATTTTAGTTTGTATATCCATTTTGTTGAATTTTTTTTAGCCATTTCCTTTCATATTTTGATGTGATTCTTTTTCCTATGGTTAGATTAGAGTATTAGGTTCCCTTAGAGATTTATCTCACATTTTTGTGATTTAATCTTGTTTAGTTTTGAATCATCAACATTAGGGTGACTAGAATTAGGGTTAAACTTGACATAGGTGCATCATAACACTTAGATTTTGGGTTTTTAGCTTGAATTAGGAGCTGCGAAATATAGGGTATGTAGGGTAGATATATAAATCCCCTTAGAATTAATTTTAGGATTTTTAATAATATACTACTATTTTACTTGATTTTTATAAATAGTGTGATTGTTTGGTGTGGCCATTATGGGCTTTTGTGTTGTTTGCTTGGGAGTTGGGCTTTGCTATGGGGTATGGGGTTTGGATTGGGCTTGTGGAGCATGAAGGAGCATAGGAGAAGATTGAAGATGGGGATCAAAGTTGGATGCATGAAGATTCTTGTGCTTGAAGATGTTTTTGAAGACATAGGAAATAGGAATAAGTAGAGCCTTAGAATAGACTAAATTCTTTGTACAAGCATGGATAGCTTCTTGGGCTTCCATTCCTCTCCATGACATAAAGTCCCTCTAGGGTATTCACCTCCCTCCTTTGGAGGAATAAGTGGCTTATCTTAGAAGTAGAACTTTGAGGGAACCAGTCTTTCATGATGATAAACACTTATAGGCTTCCTTTGGTTGTCAATAAGCTGTTTTATCATTCCAACTTATTCTGTTAAGTGATTCTCTTCTAGAGTGCTTGCCTTGAAGATAGAGCTCACCTAAGGCTTGGAGGCCATTGAAGTTTGATCTTGGAGTTCAATTGAAGATGTTACTGTTTTGCTGTTTATCAACTGTCAGAGTTTGATGTTTGTTCAGAGCTGCTGCTGTAGGAGTTGGTGTGCTGTCAAAGCTGATTTTGGGGTTTATTTTCTTTGCTGTATTGTTTGTTAATTTTCCCCTTAGGTTTGAAGTGAAGCTGTTTCACTTTGCCTATTGTTTTTCAGGTTCGAGGTTGAGTGGGACTCCCTTGCCTTGCTTGTATTGCTGCATCTCATGCATTTTACTGCTTTACTGTATATATGTTGCTTCTTTTCCGTCTATCCCCTAGGATCTCTGTTTCTCTCTGCGCAAGAGAGAAATATGACAGACATTAGGTGTTAATCCATGCATGATAACATTAGGATAGTTTTGATTCCCATTTTAACCCTAGGATTTAGAGTTCTTTCTCTTCTATCTCAAAACAATCAATAAGAGACAGTTCTTGCGTAAAAGACTGAAAACCAATCAAAGTGTCATTTTTGTCCGCTTGGACCCGTAATTAGAAGAAAACCTTTTTCAGAAGGATAAAAGATAAACAGACAAATTTGTGTCTTCCGTAGCCCGAACTACATTTGCTCTGATCTTTCATGCTGTATGAAAGTACGTAGGCATAGGATGCGATATACTAGCGAGCAACCTTCCTTCCTTTCCCGTAGGTAGGCGAACTACGTTGACTCTGATTTCTCGTTCCAGACGGGAATACGTAGGCATAAAGTGCGATACTTTACCGAGTCATTTTATTTTCTTTTAACCCCAGACTTGTAGAGTAGATAGAATAACAATCCTTACCAGAAAATAAGCGTGGATCCCGTCGAGTACGACGGACGTGAGGGGTGCTAATACCTTCCCCTTGCGTAATCGACTCCCGAATCCAGGATTTGGTTGCGATGACCATTCCTTTCCCGTCTTTGTGGTAGGTTTACTTCGAGCGTTTCCTTTCCCTCCGTTGGGATAAATAACGCACGGTGGCTACTCTTCTGTCATAGCCGGCGCCGATTTTCGCAGTAGCGACAGCTGGCGACTCTGCTGGGGAATATTAACCAACGGTTCCCTACGCGAGTCAATCCTAGCGCTTGTTTTCCCGTCGTGGGTTTTGTATGGATTTACGTTTCTGTATTTACTTCCAGCATTATATTATTGTGATTATCGCTGTGGGTATGAGGGGGTTCTATGACTGAGAGATAAGCCGGATCTGGGCTTGAGTGCACCTAGAATTAGAGTGGAAATTAGTGGGCGCGTGCTTGCTTTGCAGGCACTAGTGTCTCATGAAATCCACGCTCAGACGAGGTTCTTCTGGTTGGCTTCTTTTTCAACCCTTTGGGTTGAGGGGGTTGCTGGTTAGTTGGATTGTTGACTCTGGGGACCGATCATTTGGAAGTTGCTAAGTGAGGCCTCTTCAGGATTTGATGATGCCACACCTACTGGGCATCGTATCATCAGTCTTGAAAGTATGTGACGCCAACGACCGCATAGGATGCCATACCTTGTGTCAGTTGATAGGACACCTACCTGTGAGAGGGGTTGGGGCATGCAGGTAACTTGACCTCCAGATTACCGGTTTCTTGATTGAGATTCTGTGGTGTTGATATTTGGGGACAGCGTTATGGGGTCTGTTGGAGACCAGGTTGGAGTATTGTTTTAGTTTGTTGAGACCAGGCTTGAGCAGTGTTATGGGTCTGATTAAGACCAGTATGGTGGATTGGGCTTCTCAACAGCACACTTGGTCCCTTGTGTGTGCATTTGGCATTTTGCATGACTGTTTGCATTTGCATTTCATTTTGCATATTCATCCTCAGCCGGAACAGGGAGCTTACCCGTTTTTTGTCCGCTTCGTCAGTTGAGTTCCCGACATTCGCATTAGACTTGAGTTAGCATCTGGAAAGATCATGGCTTCAGGAGAGCAGAACTTGGTTGTTACTCGGGCGGAGTTTGAATTGTTGAAGCACCAGGTGAGTCAGGTCATGGAAGCCATAACAGCTATAAATGGAGGAGGAAACAATGGTCAAAGAGCTCAGATGAACAATGTTGCTCAGCCCGTGCAAACCCTGGTCATAGGTCCATATTCCTTCAATGACGCAGAGTGTCACAATTCCACTTTCTCTACGCCAGATTCTCCAAGGATTGTTCCATCTCCAAGAGTTCTTCCGCAGGTTATTGATCATGGCCCAAGGACTGTCGAGTATATGAGAAGACTTCAGACGTTGGAAGATCAGATTGCTGCCCTAATGAATAAGAATACTCTTGATCTGAATGCTGCGAGCATGTGTTTGGTGCCAGGTCTTGTGTTGCCTCCGAAGTTCAAAATGCCCAATTTTGAGAAGTACAAAGGGGATAGCTTTCCGAAGCTACATTTGGTTATGTTCTGCAAAAGAATGACTTCACATATCACCAATGACAAGCTCATGATTCATTGTTTCCAAGATAGTTTGATCGGAATATCTTTGGACTGGTACCTGCACTTGAAGGATGATAGTATTAAATCATGGTCGGACTTAGCCAATGTCTTCGTGAAGCAGTACGACTACAACCTGGAAATGGCTCCTTTTCGCGTGCATTTGCAAGAATTATCTCGTGCGGAGAATGAATCCTTCAGGGAGTATGTGCAAAGATGGAGAGAATTGGCTGCTCGTGTTCAACCACCGATTCAGGAGAGAGAAATGGTTAGCCTCTTTTTGGGTACTATGAAGGGCCGTTATTATGATATGATGTTCAGTTGTACAAACTTTGAGGGCTTGATGTGAATGGGGGAGCTTGTGGAGAGAGGACTCAAGAATGGAAAGATTCGAGAGGCTCCTTATATCCCAGTTGATAAGAATGAATCAGTTCTCAATTCTTAAGAGGAGTGGGAAGAAGGAAGCGATGTTGTCTCAGAATCTCTAGCGTCTCAGGCTCAGTTGTCAGACACTTCAAACCAGCAGTCATATTATCGTCAGCCGCGTCATCACGCCCGACAAAGACCAAGGAAGCCTGAAAGGCAGTTTACTCAGCTACTGGTGTCGTACAGTCAGTTGTTGCCAGATTTGGTCGAAAATGGATTAATAGTTCCGAAAGAGACTAATCCCATGATCCCGCCTTATCCTCCAGGTTCTGATGCCAGCGCCCGCTGTGAGTACCATGTTGGGGTACAGGGGCATTCGACAAATGATTGTAAAGTGCTTAGAAGCCAAGTTCAGAATCTGCTAGACTCTAACAAGATCTTCATCACACCTCAGGGTTTTGTTCAGATTATTGATTCTCCTTCATCTAGTTGTATGGGTTCGTCAGTCAATGTCATGGAATACTCCACCGAAAGTGTATGTTCGGAAGAATTTCCAACTGAGAGCTCAGTTGAATATGGAGGAAGTTGCTAGAGGTTTCTGCACCGGGCGTCGCATCTGTTTAGCTTTCGTGCATTGTTGTTTGCTGACCACCACCAGGCTTGTTGGCTGGGGTCATTGTATTTTGTACTTGGGTGTGCTTGTTTGCTGCTCTTGTTGGCTTTACATAGTGGTGTGAGGTGTTTATCTCCGTGCTTATAGCTTGGGGTTTCTTTGTCTTGTCTTGAATATGTGTTTGACTTCCGCATTGCATTCTCACATAACAGGTACATCAGAACCGTGGGTCTTATTTCCTATTTCCAGTTTGTTGCAGGAATTCCCCCAGAGATATGGAACAGAATCAGGCTGAACTGATTGAAGTCCGAAGCCAGTTAGGGCAGATGATGAAAGACATGCAAGAGTTGCGTCTGGATCAGAAGATACTCAAAGAGGAAAATAATAAGCTGAAGACCCAAATGAGCTTGATCATGGAAGTAGTTTAGAATGTGCTTAGGAAAGAGGATGATCAGCTATCTGAAGCCGCAGTGAAGGAGCTTGTTCCACCTGTGCCTGTGGAACTCGTGCCTGTGGATCCTGAGCTTAAAAGACATGTTGATCGACACCAACAACAACAATAAAGGATACATCCGGTTCAGCGAAGGTCAAGGAGGGTATTTGAGGCGCCGCCTTCAACGTATTCTAAGCTCTTTCAGACTTTATTGAGTTTGAAGCTAGTTGAAAAAAGAACATTGGAACCGCCCAAGGGAACGATACTTCCTTATGGGTATGATACGAGTAAGCACTGTGAATTTCATTCCGGGGCACCCGGCATGATATCGAGAGTTGTCATGCTTTTAAGCACAATGTTCAAGACCTAGTTGACGCAAAAGATATTGAATTCACACCGAGCGGCGTAACTGTACCTAATAGGCCTATCCCAGTTGATGCTAATATGATGGACGTTCCCGAAGCTGCCATAGATCAGAAGTATATTCTGCAATCATTGGTGTCAGAATCCCCCTATCCTCAGTTGATGCCTAGACCAAGCCTGAGGATGAAAGCGCTTGAACAAAAGGAGTCCCTGATAATTCAGACTCGACCTCCAAGTGGTTCGACTGTTCAAAGTCAACAATCTGTCCAGTCTTCGCAACAGACGTCAACTCCTTTCCAGAGTCAGCAGCCTTATCGTTATCGGTCAAACCTGCGTGCTAGACAAAGCCCAATGAAGTCAGAAAGGCAATTCACCCGGCATCCGTTTTAAGCAATATGGTTTCAATAGGCAACTTTGAAGATGGCTGGTTCAGTAGCAAGTCAGATGTGAAAGCCCGGTTCTCGGAAGCTGACGTTTTCCTGTGTTTCATCTTGTCATTTCTTTATGTTTGTAGTTTCTTTCTTGTTAAATTGCAATCTTGTTTGTAAAACTTGTTGTTTTCATTCAATTGATGATAATGAAATGAGTATGCCTGTTTTGATTAAATCCATTCGTGTTCACTAATTGATTTTTACAGATATCCAACGCTTAGTTAAGCGGAATCCGGGGAGGATGACGAAAATGAACGACATGCAAGCTTCCGATATTGTATGCCTTTGAAATAAAACCTGCTGATGATGTACATACATTGTTTCAAATTCCTAAACACCGGAGACATAAGGAAGATAATCCTTTGACAACCCCTTTGAGCCTAGTAGTAGGAGTTCTTTCTGAAAACGAAAAGCCCTCAATCTCAATCTGGGGCAGGGTAGGTGTTAGCTAATTTGACCGAGCGTCCAAATTGCAAAAGGAGTGTTTGTTCGAGGATCAATCACACCTCTATAGGTCGTGCCTAAAAAGCCACAGTGGTTAAGCGTCAGGAGTGACACAGTCACATTATTCCCCAAAGAGTCAGACAACCAGTGCCACACGACTTGTTCGGAAAAAAAACGGAAAGCAAAAAGAATCAAAAGCCCGCTAAGTCAAAACTTGAAAACAAACGACTTAGGCAAAAATAAGGGCATCCCGCTGGACTGGAAAATCAAAAGAAACTCAAAAGAGTCAATCTAGGCAAAAGATAGGGAAAGAAAAGGAAAAATGAAAAGGATTACAAAAGAAAAGTCCTCAAATGAAATACGAGTCGTGTGGCCCCAAGTGTCAAAGACGAAGATTGAGTGGTTGTCACTCCAAAAACTCATAGTTTCGCGAACTATCACTCCTAGATTTCAACCTTTAAGAGGTGAGCGCTAAGGTCGAATTAGCTGAACGAAGGATCGAAGAACATCAAGGAGAATGGGTGGGTTAAAATTAAAATTTGAGCCTTTATCCTTTCTTTCAAAACCGTGAACCTAACCACGTTACAACCTTCAAAAGTCCTAATTGAAGCAGGGTTGTTTCCAAGGCATACATCGGTAAGGATCGCGTCGAAGCTGACTCCTAAAAGGGTTCTTCTTACCATGTTGGTACTGATGTTGATATTTTGATAGATGATTTGTGCATTATATGCCATAAACTGGTTTTCATTTTCCAGTGAACAGCTTGGATGTTAAAACTGTCATATGCATTGCATTAATATATCTTTTATGCAGAACAACTTGTTTTACTTACGAGTAAGCGCTTGACAGCAAGAAAGTTTCCTACAGTGGAAAGTCTGATCAGGATAGAATGCAGGATGCCCGAATGTTCCGAGAGCCGGGGCAAGCTATTATCAAGTGATCCCCAGTGAGGTCAGCCATCCAAAGTCGTTATTCCGGGGCAATCAGGTCGAGATTCGGTAAATCTCTCGTAGCTAGAGTCACTATACCGAATCAGCCAATCAGGGGAAAAGTCATTGCAGATAGGGGCAGACCATCCTAAGAGCGCAGAAGTTGTTCTTTCGAGAGGCATTTGATTTGAAGTTTATCCCCACAGAGGTCCCACAAGCTGGGGCATATCAGAAGTGAAGGAATTGTTTTTCTCCGGGTCATCAGAGTTACTTAGAGCTATTCAAGCAGATTCAGCTAATCTCCAAGTGTGAGTCGAATATCGGGAAGTCGTGTTACCATCTATTGACCCTTCAATCAGAAACTGTGGATTCAGACAAGACGTTTTCCAGAGTCAGTCGTACATGACCCATCACGGATAGCCTAAAGCCCAATCCTTATTGGCAATTTTCAGGAAGTCCAATCCCTATTGGCAATCACTGTGCGGCCGAATCCGTGTTGGCGCATCAGTTTCCGAATCCGATCTTCATTGGTACGTAGGAAGACTCCGTTTGTGTTCCCCGGCAAAGTCCAATTTTCATTGGCACGGGTAAGTTATCCCCGGAGAAGTCCAATCATACTTGACCCATGTTGTCATTCCCCAGCGGAGTTGGTTTCACCCTTCCAGCATTTATTTTGCTGGAATAATTCTGTGATATCTGGTTATCCCCAGCGGAGTTGGTTTTGTCTTCAGCATTTATTTTGCTGAAGCGGTTTTCTGTATCCAACTTCTCCAGCGACCCGAGCCTGCATTTGCATCTTGCATATATCATCGTATTTGCATCATATCTACATTTCATCCTCAAATGCGTAGCATTTCCATCCTATATTGAGCATTACGCCATGGAAAATTCAAACATACGCATAGGCATACGAAGCATAAGCCAGTTTTTCTGTCAGCCTTCCGCGGCAACATGAAGTGCTCTGTAATCAGTTCTGGGGCATTTATCCAGCAGCTTTATTCAGACAGCTCTTTGATATTTGATTCTCAGATCATACAACGGTTATGCTTTACTCATCAGTCATCTGATATCGACAGACTTCTCTTCCCGTCAGTTCACATTGACGATGTGTTTCCCCCAGCGAGCCTTCTCCGTCTATCATTAGACGTCGTGAGTTTGCATATGGTTTTCTCCGTCTATCTTTAGACGTTGAGAGGTTTCAAGGCGACCTTTCAGATATCGGCGTTCTTTCTGTTTATTGGACGAGATGACATTTCAAGAAGGTTTTTCTGACCGTCGATCCTTATTGACGTCGAGGCTCTTTGAAGAATGTTTGGTTTTCCTAGTTGTTGATCCTTATCAACGGCATGGCTCTTTGGAGGTGGTTTTTCTTCTTGTCAATCCTTATTGATGAGGTGGCCCCTTTGAAGATATTGTTCTTTCCATCAATTCCTGTAGACGAAAGGATTCTGAAATTTGATGGGTGGTGATGAATATGGTTCTCTTTCCGCTAACGGTTTTCCTTCGGGATGGTGTCTTTCCGTCTACCTTTAGACGATGTGAGTATGGATATTGTTTTCCTTCGGGATGGTGTCTTTCCGTCTATCTTTAGACGATGTGAGTATGGATATTGTTTTCCTTCGGGATGGTGTCTTTCTGTCTATCTTTAGACAATGTGAACATGGATGTTATTTTCCTTCGGGATGGTGTCTTTCCGTCTATCATTAGACGATGTGAATATGGGTTATTGTTTTCCTTCGGCATGGTGTCTTTCTGTCTATCATTAGACGATGTGGGTATGGATATTATTTTCCTTCGGGATGGTGTCTTTCCGTCTATCATTAGACGATGTGAGTATAGGTTATTGTTTTCATTCGGCATGGTGTCTTTCCGTCTACCTTTAGACGATGTGGGTATGGATATTGTTTTCCTTCGGGATGGTGTCTTTCCGTCTATCATTAGACGATGTGGGTATAGGTTATTGTTTTCCTTCGGCATGGTGTCTTTCCGTCTACCTTTAGATGATGTGAGTATGGATATTGTTTTCCTTCGGGATGGTGTCTTTCCGTCTATCTTTAGACGATGTGAGTATGGATATTGTTTTCCTTCGGGATGGTGTCTTTCTGTCTATCTTTAGACAATGTGAACATGGATGTTATTTTCCTTTGGGATGGAGTCTTTCCGTCTATCATTAGACGATGTGAATATGGGTTATTGTTTTCCTTCGGCATGGTGTCTTTCCGTCTATCATTAGACGATGTGGGTATGGATATTATTTTCCTTCGGGATGGTGTCTTTCCGTCTATCATTAGACGATGTGAGTATAGGTTTTTTGTTTTCCTTCGGTATGGTGTCTTTCCGTCTACCTTTAGACGATGTGGGTATGGATATTGTTTTCCTTCGGGATGGTGTCTTTCCGTCTATCATTAGACGATGTGAGTATGGGTTATTGTTTTCCTTCGGGATGGTGTCTTTCCGTCTACCTTTAGACGATGTGGGTATGGATATTGTTTCCCTTTGGGATGGTGCCTTTCCGTCTATCTTTAGACGATGTGAGTATGGATATTGTTTTCCTTCGGGATGGTGTCTTTCTGTCTATCTTTAGACAATGTGAACATGGATGTTATTTTCCTTCGGGATGGTGTCTTTCCGTCTATCATTAGACGATGTGAGTATGGGTTATTGTTTTCCTTCGGCATGGTGTCTTTCCGTCTATCATTAGACGATGTGGGTATTGATATTGTTTTCCTTCGGGATGGTGTCTTGCTGTCTATCTCTAGACGATGTGATTATATTTCTTCCTGTCTATCATTAGACGATGGGAGGTGATCAAGTGCATGTTGATCCAACCTTCGGGTTTGGTATCTGTGGTGTCACACAAGTAACTGGGGGCTAAAGTAAAATCTCTTTATCAGGTGATCGATCAGTTTGTTGCCATAATAATTGGATTCAGTTCTCTGGATGGTGTTCCCCAAGCAAGTGCGCAGTTTATTTCTGCGGTTGGCAAATTTTTGGGTTTATTTTGTATTCAACCGTCTTTCACCTTTGAATGTTTGAAGGTTGTTCGCTCTTCAACCCTTCAGGTCCAAGCCGTTTGAATAGGGGCAGCTGTTGCACCCCAAAATTTGACCAACCGGTTCCCATATCTGGTTTATGTTTCGACGCATTTTGCATTCGCACTCGCATGCTGCATGCATTTCATTTTTCTCAGTTAGATGGATTTTATCGGGATTATAGCCCCTGGCGTTTCAGGCAGTGCAGGCCGGTTGGAATAAGAGTCTTTTGAGAATTGGTGCTCGTCTCCTGTGTTTTCAGGCCATCTCGGTGCCCGGGTTTCGCTATAGTTGCGCAATTGTTCTCCAATCGATTTAATCGGCTTCCTGGCATTTTTAGGATTTTTCTTTTATTTTTCTAGATTTTTAATGCACTTAATGGGTTTTTTTTATAGATTTATTCGTTTTTAGATATTAAAGAGGTTAGTTTTTTTTTTTTAGGGTTTAATAGATTTTTATATATAGATTTGTATAGAAGTAAATAGATTTTTAGAATTTAATAGATATTTTCTTAACAGGTTTTTAGATTGTTAAATAGATATTCCTTTTTTTTTAAAAAAAATAGACTTTAATAGGATTTTTAGAATATTAATAGATAATAGTTTTTTTTATATAATATAGTTTCATTAATTTTAGTATTGATTTCACAGAGTTTATATAGGATTTAATAGGTTTATTAGTTTTTCTAGATTTTAATAGGTTTTTAATTGATTTTATAGATTTAAGTGGAATTTTAGATAGATTTTTAGATATTAAATATCTTTTTCCGTTTTAAATAGGATAATTAGGGTTAATTTCATTTTTAGGAGTTAATTAGGGTTTGTTGTTATTAATTTCGTTTTATTTTTAGAGTTTAATTAGGTCTTTGGGTTAATTCATGTAATCCTCAATTAGTCAGGTTAATTAGCATCAGAGTTCATCCATATTGGGCCGTTTATCCACGAGCTGCAGAAAAGCCCAAGTCGAAGGTCCAGAATTTTGAGTCATTTTATTTTCTTTTAACCCCAGACCTGTAGAGTAGATAGAATAACAATCCGTACCAGAAAACAAGCATGGATCCCGTCAAGTACGACGGACGTGAGGGGTGCTAATACCTTCCCCTTGCGTAATCGACTCCCGAATCCAGGATTTGGTTGCGATGACCATTCCTTTCCCGTCTTTGTGGTAGGTTTACTTCGAGCGTTTCCTTTCCCTCCGTTGGGATAAATAACGCACGGTGGCTACTCTTCTGTCATAGCCGGCGCCGATTTTCGCAGTAGCGACAGCTGGCGACTCTGCTGGGGAATATTAACCAACGGTTCCCTACGCGAGTCAATCCTAGCGCTTGTTTTCCCGTCGTGGGTTTTGTATGGATTTACGTTTCTGTATTTACTTCCAGCATTATATTATTGTCATTATCGCTGTGGGTATGAAGGGGGTTCTATGACTGAGAGATAAGCCGGACCTGGGCTTGAGTGCACCTAGAATTAGAGTGGAAATTAGTGGGCGCGTGCTTGCTTTGCAGGCACTAGTGTCTCATGAAATCCACGCTCAGACGAGGTTCTTCTGGTTGGCTTCTTTTTCAACCCTTTGGGTTGAGGGGGTTGCTGGTTAGTTGGATTGTTGACTCTGGGGACCGATCATTTGGAAGTTGGCTAAGTGAGGCCTCTTCAGGATTTGATGATGCCACACCTACTGGGCATCGTATCATCAGTCTTGAAAGTATGAGACGCCAACGACCGCATAGGATGCCATACCTTGTGTCAGTTGATAGGACACCTACCTGTGAGAGGGATTGGGGCATGCAGGTAACTTGACCTCCAGATTACCGGTTTCTTGATTGAGATTCTGTGGTGTTGATATTTGGGGACATCGTTATGGGGTCTGTTGGAGACCATGTTGGAGTATTGTTTTGGTTTGTTGAGACCAGGCTTGAGCAGTGTTATGGGTCTGATTAAGACCCGTATGGTGGATTGGGCTTCTCAACAGCACACTTGGTCCCTTGTGTGTGCATTTGGCATTTTGCATGACTGTTTGCATTTGCATTTCATTTTGCATATTCATCCTCAGCCGAAACAGGGAGCTTACCCGTTTTTTGTCCGCTTCGTCAGTTGAGTTCTCGACATTCGCATTAGACTTGAGTTAGCATCTGGAAAGATCATGGCTTCAGGAGAGCAGAACTTGGTTGTTACTCGGGCGGAGTTTGAATTGTTGAAGCACCAGGTGAGTCAGGTCATGGAAGCCATAACAGCTATAAATGGAGGAGGAAACAATGGTCAAAGAGCTCAGATGAACAATGTTGCTCATCCCGTGCAAACCCCGGTCAGAGGTCCATATTCCTTCAATGACGCAGAGTGTCACAATTCCACTTTCTCTACGCCAGATTCTCCAAGGATTGTTCCATCTCCAAGAGTTCTTCCGCAGGTTAATGATCATGGCCCAAGGACTGTCGAGTATATGAGAAGACTTTAGACGTTGGAAGATCAGATTGCTGCCCTAATGAATAAGAATACTCTTGATCTGAATGCTGCGAGCATGTGTTTAGTGCCAGGTCTTGTGTTGCCTCCGAAGTTCAAAATACCCAATTTTGAGAAGTACAAAGGAGATAGCTTTCCGAAGCTACATTTGGTTATGTTCTGCAAAAGAATGACTTCACATATCACCAATGACAAGCTCATGATTCATTGTTTCCAAGATAGTTTGATCGGAATATCTTTGGACTGGTACCTGCACTTGAAGGATGATAGTATTAAATCATGGTCGGACTTAGCCAATGCCTTCGTGAAGCAGTACGACTACAACCTGGAAATGGCTCCTTTTCGCGTGCATTTGCAAGAATTATCTCGTGCGGAGAATGAATCCTTCAGGGAGTATGTGCAAAGATGGAGAGAATTGGCTGCTCGTGTTCAACCACCGATTCAGGAGAGAGAAATGGTTAGCCTCTTTTTGGGTACTCTGAAGGGTCGTTATTATGACATGATGTTCAGTTGTACAAACTTTGAGGGCTTGATGAGAATGGGGGAGCTTGTGGAGAGAGGACTCAAGAATGGAAATATTCGAGAGGCTCCTTATATCCCAGTTGATAAGAATGAATCAGTTCTCAATTCTTAAGAGGAGTGGGAAGAAGGAAGCGATGTTGTCTCAGAATCTCTAGCGTCTCAGGCTCAGTTGTCAGACACTTCAAACCAGCAGTCATATTATCGTCAGCCGCGTCATCACGCCCGACAAAGACCAAGGAAGCCTGAAAGGCAGTTTACTCAGCTACTGGTGTCGTACAGTCAGTTGTTGCTAGATTTGGTCGAAAATGGATTAATAGTTCCGAAAGAGACTAATCCCATGATCCCGCCTTATCCTCCAGGTTCTGATGCCAGCGCCTGCTGTGAGTACCATGTTGGGGTACAGGGGCATTCGACAGATGATTGTAAAGTGCTTAGAAGCCAAATTCAGAATCTGCTAGACTCTAACAAGATCTTCATCACACCTCAGGGTTTTGTTCAGATTATTGATTCTCCTTCATCCAGTTGTTTGGGTTCGTCAGTCAATGTCATGGAATACTCCACCGAAAGTGTATGTTCGGAAGAATGTCCAACTGAGAGCTCAGTTGAATATGGAGGAAGTTGCTAGAGGTTTCTGCGCCGGGCGTCGCATCTGTTTAGCTTTCGTGCATTGTTGTTTGCTGACCACCACCAGGCTTGTTGGCTGGGGTCATTGTATTTTGTACTTGGGTGTGCTTGTTTGCTGCTCTTGTTGGCTTTACATAGTGGTGTGAGGTGTTTATCTCCGTGCTTATAGATTGGGGTTTCTTTGTCTTGTCTTGAATATGTGTTTGATTTCCGCATTGCATTCTCACATAACAGGTACATCAGAACCGTGGGTCTTATTTCCTATTTCCAGTTTGTTGCAGGAATTCCCCCAGAGATATGGAACAGAATCAGGCTGAACTGATTGAAGTCCGAAGCCAGTTAGGGCAGATGATGAAAGACATGCAAGAGTTGCGTCTGGATCAGAAGATACTCAAAGAGGAAAATAATCAGCTGAAGACCCAAATGAGCTTGATCATGGAAGTAGTCAAGAATGTGCTTAGGAAAGAGGATGATCAGCTATCTGAAGCCGCAGTGAAGGAGCTTGTTCCACCTGTGCCTGTGGAACTCGTGCCTGTGGATCCTGAGCTTAAAAGACATGTTGATCGACACCAACACCAACAACAAAGGATACATCCGGTTCAGCGAAGGTCAAGGAGGGTATTTGAGGCGCCGCCTTCAACGTATGCTAAGCTCTTTCAGACTTTATTGAGTTTGAAGCTGGTTGAAAAAAGAACATTGGAACCGCCCAAGGGAACGATACTTCCTTATGGGTATGATACGAGTAAGCACTGTGAATTTCATTCCGGGGCACCCGGCATGATATCGAGAGTTGTCATGCTTTTAAGCACAATGTTCAAGACCTAGTTGACGCAAAAGATATTGAATTCACACCGAGCGGCGTAACTGTACCTAATGGGCCTATCCCAGTTGATGCTAATATGATGGACGTTCCCGAAGCTGCCGTAGATCAGAAGTATATTCTGCAATCATTGGTGTCAGAATCCCCCTATCCTCAGTTGATGCCTAGACCAAGCCTGAGGATGAAAGCGCTTAAACAAAAGGAGTCCCTGATAATTCAGACTCGACCTCCAAGTGGTTCGACTGTTCAAAGTCAAAAATCTGTCCAGTCTTCGCAACAGACGTCAACTCCTTTCCAGAGTCAGCAGCCTTATCGTTATCGGTCAAACCTGCGTGCTAGACAAAGCCCAATGAAGTCAGAAAGGCAATTCACCCGGCATCCGTTTTAAGCAATAATTTCAAAAGGCAACTTTGAAGATGGTTGGTTCAGTAGCAAGTCAGATGTGAAAGCCCGGTTCTCAGAAGCTGACGTTTTCCTGTGTTTCATCTTGTCATTTCTTTATGTTTGTAGTTTCTTTCTTGTTAAATTGCAATCTTGTTTGTAAAACTTGTTGTTTTCATTCAATTGATGATAATGAAATGAGTATGCCTGTTTTGATTAAATCCGTTCGTGTTCACTAATTGATTTTTACAGATATCCAACGCTTGGTTAAGCGGAATTCGGGGAGGATGACGAAAATGAACGACATGCAAGCTTCTGATATTGTATGCCTTTGAAATAAAACCTGCTGATGATGTACAGACATTGTTTCAAATTCCTAAACACCAGAGACATAAGGAAGATAATCCTTTGACAACCCCTTTGAGCCTAGTAGTAGGAGTTCTTTCTGAAAACGAAAAGCCCTCAATCTCAATCTGGGGCAGGGTAGGTGTTAGCTAATTTGACCGAGCGTCCAAATTGCAAAAGGAGTGTCTGTTCGAGGATCAATCACACCTCTATAGGTCGTGCCTAAAAAGCCACAGTGGTTAAGCGTCAGGAGTGACACAGTCACATTATTCCCCAAAGAGTCAGACAACCAGTGCCACACGACTTGTTCGAAAAAAAACGGAAAGCAAAAAGAATCAAAAGCCCGCTAAGTCAAAACTTGAAAACAAACGACTTAGGCAAAAATAAGGGCATCCCGCTGGACTGGAAAATCAAAAGAAACTCAAAAGAGTCAGTCCAGGCAAAAGATAGGGAAAGAAAAGGAAAAATGAAAAGGATTACAAAAGAAAAGTCCTCAAATGAAATCCGAGTCGTGTGACCCCAAGTGTCAAAGACGAAGAGTGAGTGGCTGTCACTCCAAAAGCTCATAGTTTCGCAAACTATCACTCCTATATTTCAACCTCTAAGAGGTGAGCGCTAAGGTCGAATTAGCTGAACGAAGGATCGAAGAACATCAAGGAGAATGGGTGGGTTAAAATTAAAATTTGAGCCTTTATCCTTTCTTTCAAAACCGTGAACCTAACCACGTTACAACCTTCAAAAGTCCTAATTGAAGCAGGGTTGTTTCGAAGGCATACATCGGTAAGGATCGCGTCGAAGCTGACTCCTAAAAGGGTTCTTCTTACCATGTTGGTACTGATGTTGATATTCTGATAGATGATTTGTGCATTATATGCCATAAACTGGTTTTCATTTTCCAGTGAACAGCTTGGATGTTAAAACTGTCATATGCATTGCATTAATATATCTTTTCTGCAGAACAACTTGTTTTACTTACGAGTAAGCGCTTGACAGCAGGAAAGTTTCCTACAGTGGAAAGTCTGATCAGGATAGAATGCAGGATGCCCGAATGTTCCGAGAGCCGGGGCAAGCTATTATCAAGTGATCCCCAGTGAGGTCAGCCATCCAAAGTCGTTATTCCGGGGCAATCAGGTCGAGATTCGGTAAATCTCTCGTAGCTAGAGTCACTATACCGAATCAGCCAATCAGGGGCAAAGTCATTGCAGACAGGGGCAAACCATCCTAAGAGCGCAGAAGTTGTTCTTTCGAGAGGCATTTGATTTGAAGTTTATCCCCACAGAG
Organism: Lathyrus sativus; assembly: GCA_963859935.3. NCBI lineage: Eukaryota > Viridiplantae > Streptophyta > Magnoliopsida > Fabales > Fabaceae > Lathyrus > Lathyrus sativus. The sequence continues at coordinate 458,459,314 of OZ012735.1, read as the reverse complement.
GTCCCACAAGCTGGGGCATATCAGAAGCGAAGGAATTGTTTTTCTCCGTGTCATCAGAGTTACTTAGAGCTATTCGAGCAGATTCAGCTAATCTCCAAGTGTGAGTCGAATATCGGGAAGTCCTGTTACCATCTATTGACCCTTCAATCAGAAACTGTGGATTTAGACAAGACGTTTTCCAGAGTCAGTCGTACATGACCCATCACGGATAGCCTAAAGCCCAATCCTTATTGGCAATTTTCAGGAAGTCCAATCCCTATTGGCAATCACTGTGCGGCCGAATCCGTGTTGGCGCATCAGTTTCCGAATCCAATCTTCATTGGTACGCAGGAAGACTCCGTCTGTGTTCCCCGGCAAAGTCCAATTTTCATTGGCACGGGTAAGTTATCCCCGGAGAAGTCCAATCATACTTGACCCATGCTGTCATTCCCCAGCGGAGTTGGTTTCACCCTTCCAGCATTTATTTTGCTGGAATAATTCTGTGATATCTGGTTATCCCCAGCGGAGTTGGTTTTGTCTTCAACATTTATTTTGCTGAAGCGGTTTTCTGTATCCAACTTCTCCAGCGACCCGAGCCTGCATTTGCATCTTGCATATATCATCGTATTTGCATCATATCTACATTTCATCCTCAAATGCGTAGCATTTCCATCCTATATGGAGCATTACGCCATGGAAAATTCAAACATACGCATAGGCATACGAAGCATAAGCCAGTTTTTCTGTCAGCCTTCCGTGGCAACATGAAGTGCTCTGTAATCAGTTCTGGGGCATTTATCCAGCAGCTTTATTCAGACAGCTCTTTGATATTTGATTCTCAGATCATACAACGGTTATGCTTTACTCATCAGTCATCTGATATCGACTGACTTCTCTTCCCGTCAGTTCACATTGACGATGTGTTTCCCCCAGCGAGCCTTCTCCGTCTATCATTAGACGTCGTGAGTTTGCATATGGTTTTCTCCGTCTATCTTTAGACGTTGAGAGGTTTCAAGGCGACCTTTCAGATATCGGCGTTCTTTCTGTTTATTGGACGAGATGACATTTCAAGAAGGTTTTTCTGACCGTCGATCCTTATTGACGTCGAGGCTCTTTGAAGAATGTTTGGTTTTCCTAGTTGTTGATCCTTATCAACGGCATGGCTCTTTGGAGGTGGTTTTTCTTCTTGTCAATCCTTATTGATGAGGTGGCCCCTTTGAAGATATTGTTCTTTCCATCAATTCCTGTAGACGAAAGGATTCTGAAATTTGATGGGTGGTGATGAATATGGTTCTCTTTCCGCTAACGGTTTTCCTTCGGGATGGTGTCTTTCCGTCTATCTTTAGACGATGTGAGTATGGATATTGTTTTCCTTCGGGATGGTGTCTTTCCGTCTATCTTTAGACGATGTGAGTATGGATATTGTTTTCCTTCGGGATGGTGTCTTTCTGTCTATCTTTAGACAATGTGAACATGGATGTTATTTTCCTTCGGGATGGTGTCTTTCCGTCTATCATTAGACGATGTGAATATGGGTTATTGTTTTCCTTCGGCATGGTGTCTTTCCGTCTATCATTAGACGATGTGGGTATGGATATTATTTTCCTTCGGGATGGTGTCTTTCCGTTTATCATTAGACGATGTGAGTATAGGTTATTGTTTTCCTTCGGCATGGTGTCTTTCCGTCTACCTTTAGATGATGTGGGTATGGATATTGTTTTCCTTCGGGATGGTGTCTTTCCGTCTATCATTAGACGATGTGGGTATAGGTTATTGTTTTCCTTCGGCATGGTGTCTTTCCGTCTACCTTTAGACGATGTGAGTATGGATATTGTTTTCCTTCAGGATGGTGTCTTTCCGTCTATCTTTAGACGATGTGAGTATGGATATTGTTTTCCTTCGGGATGGTGTCTTTCTGTCTATCTTTAGACAATGTGAACATGGATGTTATTTTCCTTTGGGATGGTGTCTTTCTGTCTATCATTAGACGATGTGAATATGGGTTATTGTTTTCCTTCGGCATGGTGTTTTTCCGTCTATCATTAGACGATGTGGGTATGGATATTATTTTCCTTCGGGATGGTGTCTTTCCGTCTATCATTAGACGATGTGAGTATAGGTTATTGTTTTCCTTCGGCATGGTGTCTTTCCGTCTACCTTTAGACGATGTGGGTATGGATATTGTTTTCCTTCGGGATGGTGTCTTTCCGTCTATCATTAGACGATGTGAGTATGGGTTATTGTTTTCCTTCGGGATGGTGTCTTTCCGTCTACCTTTAGACGATGTGGGTATGGATATTGTTTCCCTTCGGGATGGTGTCTTTCCGTCTATCTTTAGACGATCTGAGTATGGATATTGTTTTCCTTCGGGATGGTGTCTTTCTGTCTATCTTTAGACAATGTGAACATGGATGTTATTTTCCTTTGGGATGGTGTCTTTCCGTCTATCATTAGACGATGTGAATATGGGTTATTGTTTTCCTTCGGCATGGTGTTTTTCCGTCTATCATTAGACGATGTGGGTATGGATATTATTTTCCTTCGGGATGGTGTCTTTCCGTCTATCATTAGACGATGTGAGTATAGGTTATTGTTTTCCTTCGGCATGGTGTCTTTCTGTCTACCTTTAGACGATGTGGGTATGGATATTGTTTTCCTTCGGGATGGTGTCTTTCCGTCTATCATTAGACGATGTGAGTATGGGTTATTGTTTTCCTTCGGGATGGTGTCTTTCCGTCTACCTTTAGACGATGTGGGTATGGATATTGTTTCCCTTTGGGATGGTGTCTTTCCGTCTATCTTTAGACGATGTGAGTATGGATATTGTTTTCCTTCGGGATGGTGTCTTTCTGTCTATCTTTAGACAATGTGAACATGGATGTTATTTTCCTTCAGGATGGTGTCTTTCCGTCTATCATTAGACGATGTGAGTATGGGTTATTGTTTTCCTTCGGCATGGTGTCTTTCCGTCTATCATTAGACGTTGTGGGTATGGATATTGTTTTCCTTCGGGATGGTGTCTTGCTGTCTATCTCTGGACGATGTGATTATATTTCTTCCTGTCTATCATTAGACGATGGGAGGTGATCAAGTGCATGTTGATCCAACCTTCGGGTTTGGTATCTGTGGTGTCACACAAGTAACTGGGGGCTAAAGTCAAATCTCTTTATCAGGTGATCGATCAGTTTGTTGCCATAATAATTGGATTCAGTTCTCTGGATGGTGTTCCCCAAGCAAGTGCGCAGTTTATTTCTGCGGTTGGCAAATTTTTGGGTTTATTTTGTATTCAACCGTCTTCCACCTTTGAATGTTTGAAGGTTGTTCGCTCTTCAACCCTTCAGGTCCAAGCCGTTTGAATAGGGGCAGCTGTTGCACCCCAAAATTTGACCAACCGGTTCCCATATCTGGTTTATGTTTCGACGCATTTTGCATTCGCACTCGCATGCTGCATGCATTTCATTTTTCTCAGTTAGATGGATTTTATCGGGATTATAACCCCTGGCGTTTCAGGCAGTGCAGGCCGGTTGGAATAAGAGTCTTTTGAGAATTGGTGCTCGTCTCCTGTGTTTTCAGGCCATCTCGGTGCCCGGGTTTCGCTATAGTTGCACAATTGTTCTCCAATCGATTTAATCGGCTTCCTGGCATTTTTAGGATTTTTCTTTTATTTTTCTAGATTTTTAATGCACTTAATGGGTTTTTTTTTTTATAGATTTATTCGTTTTTAGATATTAAAGAGGTTAGTTTTTTTTTTTAGGGTTTAATAGATTTTTATATATAGATTTGTATAGAAGTAAATAGATTTTTAGAATTTAATAGATATTTTCTTAACAGGTTTTTAGATTGTTAAATAGATATTCCTTTTTTTTTTAAAAAAATAGACTTTAATAGGATTTTTAGAATATTAATAGATAATAGTTTTTTTTTTATATAATATAGTTTCATTAATTTTAGTATTGATTTCACAGAGTTTATATAGGATTTAATAGGTTTATTAGTTTTTCTAGATTTTAATAGGTTTTTAATTGATTTTATAGATTTAAGTGGAATTTTAGATAGATTTTTAGATATTAAATATCTTTTTCCGTTTTAAATAGGATAATTAGGGTTAATTTCATTTTTAGGAGTTAATTAGGGTTTGTTGTTATTAATTTCGTTTTATTTTTAGGGTTTAATTAGGTCTTTGGGTTAATTCATGTAATCCTCAATTAGTCAGGTTAATTAGCATCAGAGTTCATCCATATTGGGCCGTTTATCCACGAGCTGCAGAAAAGCCCAAGTCGAAGGTCCAGAATTTTGCGCCAGGTGTCATATATAAGCAGCCCCACGTGTATGCTTCAAAGGTTGGACACCTCACCTCATTCCACACTCACTCAGAATTCACCACGTCACCAACTCCACTCACTCTCTCCCTCCACGCGTAGCTCCCTCTCTGATCTCCACATGCCACGCGTTCCACATGCAATGCCTTTCTCTGCATGCCTTTGACACTTGTCACCAAGTGGCCCTCGCCGGGAAACTCCACCGGCCGGCATGCAATTCCGGTGACCACCCTAACCGTCACCGCTGGCCGCCGTAACAGTCTTCCGACCACCGTAACAACCGCCAGAAACACATTTTTCCAGAAATCTTCACCTCTCAACCTTCTTCATCCTTCCTCCATCCTCTCGCCAGAGAACTCATAGATCCACCGGAATCTGCATCTTCATCAACAATCTACCCAGAACACGTCCACCCTCGTTCATCCATCATCTCGTTTGTCTGAGTTTTTTCCAGAAAATCTCCATCCACGTTCATCCTTCGCTCATCATCGATCCTAGGATAATCTTCATCGTCCGCATCCCTTCATCATTCAAAGAACGTCTAGATCCTTCATAATTTTCCAGAACGTCAAGAATATTCAAAGAACTTTTCACGTGTTCATCAACATTTTCCAGAAGCGAGTCATATCAACACCACGATCCTTCTTCAACCTTCATCGTCCTTGAACTCGTTTTCCAGAAAGATCCATAGAAAGTTTTTTGTTCTTCATCAACCTTCGATCAAGATCTTCAACGACGCTCGTCAACCGTTCACCACCGTTCATCATCAAATTTGCCCAGAACTCCATAGGATCTCTGTCCAACAACTTTGTGTTCATCATTAAACGGCCTCGGAATCTTCAAGCAGCTCCAGATTGTCACATGCATGCTCGTGTTCATCGCAAGAACTCCATCGCCGCCGTGAACCTTCAAGCATCAAACAAGATTCGCCAGAAGTGGATCCGTTGAACCCTTTGTAGACTTCGCCAAGCTTCAAAACCTCCAGAGTGATCTTCATCACCAATCTTCGTCATATTTCCAGGTTTGATTCACCTTCTCCTTCTGACGATGGCAGTTGTTGTTTTAGTTAGATAGCTAGGTTAGTTTTGGTAGAATGTGGAGGGATTAGTCTATGAGTTTTTTTTGAGAAAAGGTTTGAGAAATTGAGAGAGTTTCAGAGAGTGAGTTTGGAAAGGTTTGAAGCGCCGCTAGGGCTTACTGAGGAGGGAGATGAACAGTGAGAAGGGGAATGGTGGCCTTAGGTTTTTTTGTGCTGCTAGGTTTGAAATGGGATTCAGGCTTAGGCCTATTTGTGTTATTTTGCTGATCATACCCCTGCTTTCCCATTGGCACCCCTCCCCTGGTGTGAAATTTCGCTGGGCCTAGCCCAGACTTGTTATTCGCACCCCCCAGTCTGGGGCCCAACCAGGAATGCAAGGCGAATATTTGCTATTCGCCACCCCCCCTGTTTGTATTTTTCCTTAGTTTTTTTAGTTGTTTTTCTGGATTGGTAATGGGCCCAGCGCACTAGCTATTGGCACCCCCCCCCCCCTCCTGGGACCAATGTACTTATGCAGTGTAAATAATTACTTTTTGCCACACCTGTTTTTTAATTTTGTTTGAATTTTCATATTGTTTTATGTTTGCATATAGTTTACTCAAAAAATCATAATAAATTCAAAATTTGTCATTTTTACATGGGATTTTTTTCTCATTCTCATTAATGTCTCAAGAAAATTATCAAAAAATAAAATTAGTCTTTTAATCATTTTTCTATTTTTGGTGAATTTCTACATTTAGTTTCTTTTATTGCATTTTAGTTTGTATATCCATTTTATTGAATTTTGTTTAGCCATTTCCTTTCATATTTTGATGTGATTCTTTTTCCTATGGTTAGATTAGAGTATTAGGTTCCCTTAGAGATTTATCTCACATTTTTGTGATTTAATCTAGTTTAGTTTTGAACCATCAACATTAAGGTGACTAGAATTAGGGTTAAACTTGACATAGGTGCATCATAACACTTAGATTTTGGGTTTTTAGCTTGAATTAGGAGCTGGGAAATATAGGGTATGTAGGGTAGATATATAAATCCCCTTAGAATTAATTTTAGGATTTTTAATAATATACTACTATTTTACTTGATTTTTATAAATAGTGTCATTGTTTGGTGTGGCCATTATGGGCTTTTGTGTTGTTTGCTTGGGAGTTGGGCTTTGCTATGGGGTATGGGGTTTGGATTGGGCTTGTGGAGCATGAAGGAGCATAGGAGAAGATTGAAGATGGGGATCAAAGTTGGATGCATGAAGATTCTTGTGCTTGAAGATGTTTTTGAAGACATAGGAAATAGGAATAAGTAGAGCCTTAGAATAGACTCAATTCTTTGTACAAGCATGGATAGCTTCTTGGGCTTCCATTCCTCTCCATGACATAAAGTCCCTTTAGGGTATTCACCTCCCTCCTTTGGAGGGATAAGTGGCTTATCTTAGAGGTAGAACTTTGAGGGAACCAGTCTTTCATGATGATAAACACTTATAGGCTTCCTTTGGTTGTCAATAAGCTGTTTTATCATTCCAACTTATTCTGTTAAGTGATTCTCTTCTGGAGTGCTTGCCTTGAAGATAGAGCTCACCTAAGGCTTGGAGGCCATTGAAGTTTGATCTTGGAGTTCAATTGAAGATGTTACTGTTTTGCTGTTTATCAACTGTCAGAGTTTGATGTTTGTTCAGAGTTGCTGCTGTAGGAGCTGGTGTGCTGTCAGAGCTGATTTTGGGGTTTATTTTCTTTGCTGTATTGTTTCTTAATTTTCCCCTTAGGTTTGAAGTGAAGCTGTTTCACTTTGCCTATTGTTTTTCAGGTTCGAGGTTGAGTGGGACTCCCTTGCCTCGCTTGTATTGCTGCATCTCATGCATTTTACTGCTTTACTGTATATATGTTGCTTCTTTTTCGTCTATCCCCTAGGATCTCTGTTTCTCTCTGCGCAAGAGAGAAACATGACAGACATTAGATGTTAATCCATGCATGACAACATTAGGATAGTTTTGATTCCCATTTTAACCCTAGGATTTAGAGTTCTTTCTCTTCTATCTCAAAACAATCAAAAAATACAATAAGAGGTTAAACATCAATAAAAGACAGTTCTTGCATAAAAGACTGAAAACCATTCAAAGTGTCATTTTTGTCCGCTTGGACCCGTAATCAGGAGAAAACCTTTTTCAGAAGGATAAAAGATAAACAGACAAATCTGTGTCTTCCGTAGCCCGAACTACGTTTGCTTTGATCTTTCATGCTGTATGAAAGTACGTAGGCATAGGATGCGATATCCTAGCGAGCAACCTTCCCTCCTTTCCCGTAGGTAGGCGAACTACGTTGCCTCTGATTTCTCGTTCCAGACGGGAATACGTAGGCATAAAGTGCGATACTTTACTGAGTCATTTTATTTTCTTTTAACCCCAGACCTGTAGAGTAGATAGAATAACAATCCGTACCAGAAAACAAGCGTGGATCTCGTCGAGTACGACGGACGTGAGGGGTGCTAATACCTTCCCCTTGCGTAATCGAATCCTGAATCCAGGATTTGGTTGCGATGACCATTCATTTCCCGTCTTTGCGGTAGGTTTACTTCGAGTGTTTCCTTTCCCTCTGTTGGGATAAATAACGCACGGTGGCGACTCTTCTGTCACAGCCGGCGCCGATTTTCGTAGTAGAGACAATCTTGACATCCACATGGAACTTGTAGAGCATGTTCATAGCTTTAATTTGAGTACTGGAAGTCCTTGATAGGGTTTATAGAACTCAAGTTATGAGGCAGACAAGTTACAGGTCATCAGATGAATGTGATTTTGGTACTTGAAAGTCAACCAACTTCCATGCCACTTTTGACCTAGAAGGAAGCTTCTCCTCAACTTCAGGTGAACATGAATGTTCTTCCTTATCTTCTTAGATTTCCAAAGAGTACTATAAGTCCTTGATTGCATTTGTATTACTCAAGATATGGAGCTTGCAAGGCAAGGGTATTTTGGGAAAGTAAGATTATAAGTCACTTTTGGTTATAGGTCCATTTCACCATCTTACATGCCTCAAATGGAAATTTGTCCAACTTGAGAGTTGCTCAAAATGGGATTATTTAGTCAATCAAACACCAAGAACTCATTGATATGGATTGTAGTGAATATTGGTTGAGAAATTTTCACAAAAAGAGGCTTTAAAGGCATTAGGGTGAGAGTCAACTGAAGCACACCCTATCCCCAGTGAAACGATGCGTTTCACTTAAAACCCCTCAGCGCCTGCGTGGCACACCCTAGATCCTTAGATCTATTGACCGGTCTCCTGATCCATTGGCTGTGGCTTTTTCCCATTTCTTTTATTTCTTTAATTCATTTCTTTTATTTCTTTTATTCTTCGATTGTTTTTAATTCATAAAAAATAGCAAATATTGCCAACTAATTTTGAAAAAATCAATGATGTTCATAAACATTTTCTTTAATTTTGTGAACCATTTAATTTCATTTTTGATGTATTTTCCATTTAATAGAATTTTTTCCATTTAATTAGTTCATTAATAAATGTAAAAAATATATGCTTGCTTACTGATTTTAGTACTTGGTCATGGTTATGATTTAAGGTCTAATTTTTTGCATGATAGTTCTAGACTCATTTAGTGACTTGTATGATTTTTCCCCTGATTTTTATATGCCTTTAGATATAGGTTTGAACTAGTTCTTTAGGACCATTCCCAATTGAACTTCCCCTAGCACACCTTTAGGTATAACATCTGGTTAGTGCCCTTAAACTTAGAGTTTGGTTCTGAAATTTTTACCATGACTTCATAACATCCTTAGGGACCCCTGGATTTTTTACTAGAAATTTTAGGATAGATTTCCTATTTTTACCCTATTTTACATTCTGACTAGCATTAATGTAGCCTTATGGAATCCTTCCACCTAGTTTTCCCACTTAGTGAACTTTGTTACAACTCTAGGTACCTAACTCCACTTTATACCTTAGTTCATAAGTTGATACTTCTTTAAGGTGATTCTCAAACACTTAAAGTGCCTTTAAGCTCCCTTAGGGTGGATTTCCTTAGAGCTAAACATTGAAGGTTTTCTTTAGAAATCTTAGGTGAATGATTTCTCCTCTTTAGGTGTTTTGCTTTTCTTTGCTTGCAATCATCCCTCCACTTCTTATCCTATGATTCAAGGTTCCTTGTGGGAGCCTAGTCCTTCCTTTGGAAGGACTAAAGGCATACCATGAAGGTAAAACCTTTGAGGATACAATCAAGATGATTGGTTGAGTGCCATGAAGGATACCTTTGGTATACTTCATGCTTCCCATCATCATTCCAAGAATCCTTGATTTTGGTTGAGTGCCATGAAGGATACCTTTGGTATACTTCATGCTTCCCATCATCATTCCAATAATCCTTGATTTTGGTTGAGTGCCATGGAGGATACCTTTGGTATACTTCATGATTCCCATCATCATTCCAATAATCCTTGATTTTGGTTGAGTGCCATGGAGGATACCTTTGGTATACTTCATGCTTCCGATCATCCTTTCAAATCATCTATGTCCATTGATCTGAGGATCTCTCTTGTGAGAGCCTGGACTTCCCTTTGGGAAGTCTAATGTGCATTCCACAAAGGGATTGAGCCTCAGAGGACTCTTGTGTTGATACATAATGACCCAGATACCTTAGATTGACATCTAGGTCCTACCATTCTCATCTCAACCTGATGTAGCCTTAGGATGATTTCCTTGCTGCTCTTCATGGTTGCCTCTCTCCTGATGGAGTGTTTTCTTCTTGTTTGCCTAATGGACTGCTTGATTAATTGCCTGATTGTTGTGATGCGTTAGGATAGAGTTGCATGAGTAGAGACTTTTTTTTAGGTGCATGATTGCATTAAAGGTCGAGCTAGTCTCCCTTTGCTTGTTTGCATTAAAGGTTAAGGAGATCATCCCTTTGCTTGTTTGTTTATTTGCTTTCATACTTGCCCCTGCTTGTTTGCATTGAAGGTTGAGGTGATCCTCCCTTGCTTGTGTGTTCTTTTTCTTTTATGTTTTCATTAGAAGTTGAGGTTCCTCCTTCTGCTTGTGCTGATGCATTGCATATCCATACATGTTCTTATTTCAGTAGCTTGATAGCTGTATTCATCTGCTTAGTGATTTTTTCTTTGTTTCGGTTTCCCCTTTAACATGTTCCCTTAGGATCTCTAACCTCTCTTCTTCAAGAGAGGTTATGATAGACTTTAGGATGAATCCATGCATGATAACATTAGGGTAGATTCCCTTTCAACTCAACCTTAGGGCCATATTGTATGCCAACAGTAGGATGCTTGATAGTTTCCCCTGTAGATTCCTCTTGTCTCTTCTCATCTCCAAACAACATTAAACACATAATAAAGGCAAGTTGGTACAGTACGTTACGAGCCTTAAGCCACTTAGGAAATGGTTATTGGAGGGTTTCCTTTCAGTAATCAGGATGTCTAGTATGGTACCCTTTGGGTGACATGCGACGCATTCACTCCTAAGTCATAGTCTCTAGTGCAGTACGAATTACAAACATTCATAAAAAACACTTCTTCTCGTAAAAGACTCAAAAACCAACATTCAAACCTATTTTTGCCCCGTGGGCTCTTAATTCAAGGAAAACCTTTTCTGATGAAGAGAGTGCTGTTAAGCTTCAGTTCTACCGCAAACAGGCATTGTTCTTAATTGCTGGAACTGTTGTTTAACTTTACTCGGGTAAAAACAGATGAATCAACCTGTGTTTCATTTTATCCCGAACTACGTTTGCTCTGATTTCTCTGATGAGAATACGTAGGCACAGACGCGACGTCTTGGAGAGCAACCTTCCCCCATTACCCATAGTTAGCCGAACTACGTTGACTCTGATTTCTCATTCCAGACGGGAATATGTAGGCACGGAGCGTGATGCTTTGCCGAGTTCTTTTTCTTTTCTTTTGATCCAGCCTTGATAGGTAGATAGATAAACAACCCGTCAGATAAACACACAAGTGTGGATCCCGTTGAGTATAACGGATGTGAGGGATGCTAATACCTTTCCCTTGTGTAACCGACTCCCGAACCCAGGACTTGGTTGCGATGACCTCGTCTTTTCCTGTTCACTAGGTTTGTTCCTGATCATTTCCTTTCCCTTCTTTGGGATAAATAACGATAGGTGGCGACTATTCTGTCTTTGCCGACACCTTTTTTCGCAGTAGCGACATAAGGGAACATGGCAAATGGACTGGAAAGCAACAACAAAAACAGATGAATACATCTATCAAGCAGATAAAATGAGAACAAATGGGATGCAATGCAATAATACTAGCAGAGGGAAGAAGCCTCAACCTCTAATGCAAACAAGCAAACACAGAGGATAAAAGAAACAACCAAGCAAAGGGAGGAACACCTCAACCTTTAATGCAAACATGACAGGTATGAAAGGAAGATAAACATCCAAGCAAAGGGAGGAACACCTCAACCTTTAATTCAATCATGCACCTAAGCCTAAGGGTATCTACACATGCAAGTCTATCTTAATGCAACACAGTAAACACTCAATCATTCATGTAGGAGAGAGGTAAACAACATGAGGAGCAAGGAAATCATCCCAGGAATTCATCAAGTTTAGATGTGTATCAACACAATAGTCCATCCAAGGTTCAACCTCTTTATGGAATGCACTTTAATTCTTCCAAAGGAAGAACCAGGCTCTCACAAGAGGGATCCTAAGATTGTAGGACAGATGAGTGAGGGGGAACCTAGTAGAGATCTAAGGTATTATTAATGTGTATCAACACAAGAGTCCTCAAAGGCTCAACCTCTTTATGGAATGCACTTTAATTCTTCCAAAGGAAGAACCAGGCTTTCACAAGAGGGATCCTAAGAATAATGGACAAAGAAGTGGGAATGATGATGGGAAGCATGATGTAGACCAAGGGAATCCATCATGACACTCAACCAAAATCTTCAAGATATATCCTCAAGAGTTCTACCATTCATGGAATGCACTTTAATTCTTCCAAAGGAAGAATCAGGCTCTCATAAATGGGAACCCTAAATCATAGGATAGAGGAAAGTGGAAGGAACCAAGCAAAGAAAAGTAATCACATAAGGAAGAGCAACCAATCACTTAAAAGCTTCTAAGGAACCCCAAAAGTTAAGCTCTAAAGGAAGTATATCCTAATCAAGCTATGGACACTATTAGGACATGAAAATTAACCTACAGAGGCTTCAACCTATTCACTATGGGATCATGCAAGGATTGAGTGCCTAAGGATTGCAAAAGGATCAACTAAAATGTAAAACTAGGTGAAGGTTCAAAGGGAAACATACTAACAACAGCCAGAATGCAAAATCTATTAAAAATAGGAAAATAATCCTAAAAATTCTAATAAAAAACCTAGAAGGTCCTTAGGATGTTAGGAACCTATGGTTAAAATATGGGAGCTAAACTCTAAGCCTAAGGGTGCTAACAGAATGCAAAACCTTAAAGTGTCCAATGAAGTAGGAAAAGATGGAGGGTGCTAAAGATCTACTCAAAACCCTAACTAAATGCTATCCAAAAATCAGAACAAAAATACCTACAAATCATCTAAGGTGTCTAGAATCATCACACCAAAAATCATAAGCTTATTTGGATTATTAAGCAAGAAAGAAAATCAAGAAGATGAACATGTCAATTTCCACATTATTAAAAGCACATAACATGAAAAATATGCAATTAAATGGAAAAAGAATAAAAATGCAATTAAAAAATATGACAAATTCAATTACATGTTAAACTACCTAAAAAATATTTTTTCATGATTTTAGGAATTATCTAAGTATTTTATTTGAATTAAAATGAAACAACATTAAAATGGAAATAAAAGAAAAAGAAAATAAAATGGAAAAGCTGTTGTGGTGTGTTTAGTAACTCAATCACGTGTGATTGTTTGGGCTGACTGAAGGGGAGGTGGTAATAGCAGGCGAGGCCCAGCCCACCCAGAGTTTCATCAAATGAAACTCTGCGTTTCATTTAAAGTCACCCAGCTTAAATCAGGGTCGTATGATGGAGTTGGGGTCAATTAATCTCATGGATGGTAAGATGCCACGCGTGCATTTGGGAAATTCAACATAAACTAGAAATGATTTGTGGCCGTCAGATGGATGTAAGTCAAACATTTTAACCAAGATCCTAGGGCTATGGTTCAAACTGGGATTTAAAAAAAAGAAAGGGTGGGAAAACGCAGACGGTGGCCGGAGAGACCTCTGGTCGTCTTCTCCGGCCGCGTGCTACAGTGGTCATCTCAAGAACTCATCAAAACCTATAATTTCTTACATCAATCGAATCGCCTCATCATGCAGGTTAACATTCTATGGTTCTTTTTTATTTTCCTTTCCTAAATCATCCAAAACGAATCCAAACCAAATTAAGGCCACTTCAAAGATTGTTATGAACACTCACCAATCTTATCCTAAATCTATCTACGCACCCTAAGGAACACGAATCTACAATAATGGCGCATAAATACATCAAGAACAGAGAGTATGGATGAAAAGTAATTTACCTAATGGAACACCTCCATTGGGCCTTCAAACAATGTAGAAGCTTGATGAAAAGTGCCTAGAGTCCATCAGTGATTTCCAATAAAGCTTCTACAACTCTTGATTTTTGCTAAAACTTGATGATTCTCCAGAAATGATTTTCAACTTTCAACCACTTTTTCTAACCGTTTTTTTGTTATTCTTCCCCCAAATTCTATTATTCTGCATTGTGAATGATGATATCAATATATGGAATGGACTTGGAGTGATATAAAGCCCAATTGAAGCCCATGGAGGTCCAATTCAAAAATCCAACTTTTTCATTTTGAAGATTTGTGGTTTTGATGAAAACAGAGCTATCATGCTTGTAGCTTTGATCATTCTAGTTGCTTATGGTGTAAGGATCATGAATGGTTGAGATTGAAGCCTTGAAAGTAAACCAATGGTTGATTTTGCTTTTGTTACTTCAAGATGAAGTAACCTTGAATTTGACCATGTAAATGATCTCAAAATTGTTTTATAATGTTGGCATTGTTCTTATAACATTTAAGGCACTCAAAATATGCACACCTATGGCATGAATTGGTTTAATTTGAATTGGATCCAAACTAGCCCTTTTCAAATGTTCCTTCATGGAAATTTCTTCAAGCATTCTCATTTCCAAGCCAATTCAATGGTACCTTGATGTTTGGTTGAGAAAATGACCCTATTTTGAGCAACTTTCAAGTTGGAAAGATTTCCATTTGAGATGTGCAAGGTGGTGAAATTGACCTATAATCCAAATGAGTACTTCTAGTACTCTTTGGAAATATAAGACCATAAGGAACAACTTTCATGTTTTGGTCAAGGATCGGAGAGACATCCTTCTAATTCAAAAATGTCTTGCTTCATAGCTTGAGTTCTAGAAATCAGATGAATGACTTCTAGTACTCAAACGAAAGCTAGAAACAAGCCATACAAGATTCATGTTGGTGTCAAGATGAGATGAAACTTGTATCTTGATTTATGTGGTCTTGAAGTTAGGCACTAAACTAGGGGATTTTACACTGCCAAGCTTAGAAACCCTAGCTTAGTAACTTCTCACACTCTTGAGTATTGATGAATTGATCTTGAAGTGATATATAACATGTCTCAACACAACATTACATGATCACAATTGCTTGGAATTGAGTCTTAATCTCCTCCAATTTCACAGTTGATCGAGGGTTGACCAAGTGAAAACCCTAATTGCACCACCTTTGGTTATGGCCTCTTGTACTTTGAATAAAGGCTTGCACAAGCTCCATAATGATCCTAAAGACATCCCATAAGCTTTATTAAGGCTTTACACCCACATCCATGGATTCAAAATCATCTGATGATCTCCTAGATAGGAGGTACACCAATCTTAACCATCCACCCCATCGGTGAGCTTTGACATCCTTTTGAGGATAATAAGCACTAGATAACTTGAATACAACCCCTTGATTAGGCTTAGACCTTGATATCCTTCTCCTGATAAGCATATCCCTCTCAATCCCCTGCAAATTGGCTATGATATGAAAATGCTAATGCTATGAATGCAATGAAACAAAAGCCAGTTAAAGAAAAAGGTTGGGCAAATTTTGGGGTGAAACAGAAGTCAATTAAATAAAAGAGTAGCTCGAAGATTTGCCCAACAGCCACAAAAGATGGTAAGGTGAAAGTGAAAAGATTTGTTCAAGAGAGAGGTTTGGCTGAAATCCGCTGGGGAGATAAGTCAGTCAAAGGGGAGTATGCTATGATGCATATGCTATGATGCTTGATCTTACATGATGCCTGATATCATTTTATGCAATGACATAGGTAGAGATATTGTGTTGCAGGTAGGCAGAGATTGTAGCAAAATGAACTCGACATCCTCAGCTGGGGAAAAGAAATCCACGGATGATGATGACGCTGCTAGGGAAAGCGCCTAAAAATCACCGACTTCCAGATTATTGCCAATACTGTTGTGGGAGATGAAGATACCTTCATGCCATAGCTAACTCTGGCTGGGAGAATGAAGGAACCACAACTAATCTTCAAATAACCGATTCTTCTAGTTAAGAGAAAATCGAAACACCACCTCTGTTAAGAAATGATAGCTTTGATCTGTTGAGGATGTTGTAAAGAACCCCGCTCTTTCTTGGGAGAAGAGCACACGTGTCTCTGCTTGGGGAAATAAAAGGTAAACAACCCTTCCAAAGAACCATAACGGTACCTGTTGGGGATCAAGCATGCAATGGAAACTACCGATCATCCCTTAAGGATTTCCGGTAAAGCATGTAATGCATAATGCTTTCCTGGTTGATTTAGCTTTTTATTATTATCAATGCTTTATAGCATTATGTGATCACCAATAATTGTTCATTTTGCAAACAAATTAAAGAGGAAAATGAGAAATCAAATGATGAATTTTATTGAATATGAAATTTTGTGTGTGTACATAAGGTGTGTACAAGGATGCAAAAATCCTTGATGAGGAAATTTACAATAAATTGAAAAACAAAGTAAATGGCAATGGGAAATTAGATTTTACACTGATTACAACATTGGCCACCATCCACTATAAGTCTTGGTTCTAACACTTTGTGTCCGTTGATGATGATTTGACTGATCATTTACCGTTTGAGGTCGAGCTATGATGAAGATAGGCTCAAATGTTCACAACCAAATGCCTTTATCCCTAATTTTTTCCTGGACATTATATATTTTTTCATCCATCGGGATACCCCTTTTTTCCTAAGTCGCCCTTTTGGATTCAACTTAGCAGGCTATTATTATTTTTTGTTTTGTTCCTAACTTTCACATGGACATTTCTTTTTGTGGTCCATCGGGATGCCCATTTTTTCCTATATTACCCTTGCGAATGTCAATCTAATGGGCTCTTTATTCATTCATCATTTTTTTCTAGGCATAATATTTTGTGACTACGTCGGAGTTCACGGGTAGTGGAAAGTCCTCCTCGTCCATGGTGGTGAGGATCAGAGTTCCGCTTGAGAATGCCTTCTTGACAATAAAGGGTCCTTTGTATTTGGGAGTCCACTTGCCGCATGGATTCGAGTGAACAGGAGAATATCTCTTGAGCACGAGTCCGCCTGCGTGGAACGCTCGAGGGAGAAATTTCTTGTCAAAAGCTCGCTTGAGATATCTATGATATAATTGACCCTGGAAAATGGTTGTTATGTGCTTTTCTTCGATAAGATTCAGCTGGTTGTATCTGGATTGGACCCATTCAGCTACATCGAGATCTACTCCCATGGTGACTCTGAGCGAAGGAATTTTGACTTCAATAGGTAGAACAACCTCCATACCATACACAAGCGAATATGGAGTTGCCCCAGTGGAAGTATGAACTGAAGTTCTGTAGCCATGTAATGTGAAGAGAAGCATTTTGTGCCAACCCTTGTATGTATTGACCATCTTCTGGATAATCCTCTTGATGTTTTTGTTTGCTGCTTCGACGACACCGTTCATATTTGGCCGGTATGGTGCAAAGTTGTAGTGCTCGATCTTAAATTCTTGACACAACTCCTTCATCATATTGTTGTTCAGGTTGCTTGCATGTCAGTGATAATGCTGCTAGGAATACCATAGCGACAAACTATCTATTTATAAATTTGGCAACCACTTATCGTGTAACATTTACGTAAGAAGCAGCTTCAACCTATTTGGTGAAATAGTCGATAGAAACTAGAATGAAGCGATGACCGTTGGAAGCCTTTGGCTCGATCATTCCAATCATGTCATTACCCCACATAAAGAAGGGCTAAGGAGAAGTAAGAACATTTAATGGAGTTGGTGGCACATGGATCTTGTCACCGTGGATCTGTCACTTGTGACATCTTTTGGCAAAGTTGTAATAATCTACCTCCATTGTTGTCCAATAATATCTAGCTCGAAGGATCTTCTTAGCCATAGTAGGCCCTTTAGCATGTACACCCTCACAACCTTCATGTATGGACCTTATGATTGTGTCTGCTTCGTGTCTATCCACGCATCTGAGCAACACAAAATCATAATTCCTCTTGTACAGTATACCACCACTCAAGAAAAACTTGGCATAGAGTCGTTTGAAAAGCTTTCTTATCAGTGATAATGATACCCTAGGGATATTCTTGTTTTTCCAGATATATTTTGATGCCGTAGAATTGAAGGTTTGTCATCAGACTCGCCCTCGAGTCTAAGTAGTATGCTGGTTTGTTCAAATGATCAATGCGGATAAAAGGAGCTTCGTTCTTCCACTTGACTTTGAACATGGATGCCAGGGTGGCAAGAGCACCAGCTAGTTGATTTACTTCCCTAGGAATATGATGCAAAGAGATTTCATCAAAGTAGGGCATCAATTTCGTGATGTGTTGTTGGTACGAAACCAGCTTGGAATCCCAAGTCACAAAGTTTCCTCTGACTTGTCCAATCACCAGAGTGGAATCTCCATAGACCTCAAGAATCTTGATTTTCATGTCTATTTCCGCTTCAATACCGTATATACATGCTTCATATTCAACCATATTATTGGTGCATTCAAAGCATAATATGGAGGTGAAGGGAAGATGAAAACACGACAGAGAGATGATGATAGCATCAATTCCATGACCTTTAGCATTGGCGGCACCGTCGAACACGAGCGTCCATCGTGCCCCTGGTTCGGGTCCTATATCAGGGTCTGGAGTCTCATAATCTCTGATGAACAAAACATCCTCATTAGGAAAGTTAAACTTCATTTGTTGATAACCCTCCACAGATTAATGAGCAAGGTAGTTAGACAAGTCGCTCCCTTTTATTGCTTTCTGGGTAACATGTTAGATGTCATACTCAGTTAATAGCATTTGCCACCGAGCAATTCATCTAGAGACATCAGGCTTTTCAAAAATTTACTTTATTGGATCCATTTTGGATATCAATAAAGTAGTATGGCAAATCATATATTGTCTCAGGCGTCGAGTAGCCCAAGTCAGAGCACAACAAGTTTTCTCCAATAGTAGTATCTGGTCTCACAATCATTGAACTTCTTGCTCAGATAGAAAATTGCATGTTCTTTTCTGCCAGTGTCATCATGCTAACCCAATACACATCCCACTGATTCATTGAGAACAGTGAGATACATGATTAAAGGCCAACCAAGAACTATAGGTACTAAGAACGGTGGTGTAGCACCCCAAAATTTGCCTTTTGTTTTAACTGTACCTGGCTTTTGTTTTGAATCCTCTCATTCTTGAACTTTTAATCCATTTGCTTGACTATATCATCTTCCTACAAGCACAAGGAAGCTCTTAGGATCGTTTATAGAGTCATTTCAACCACAGACCAAGCTTGTAAAGCATCACACTTGGTAAAACTTTCTTCAACCTTTTCTCCTTTTTTCCACGTGCAATCCTTTTGTTTCTTTTTGTATTTGAATGCATGATAAGATGTAAATCATTTTTGGGTTAAATTTGTGCTATTTTGTGCATGTTCAGTTTTGTAGACAAACTTTTGTGGCCTGATTTAAGGATGTTATAGGCCTTGTATGAGAGAAATAATATGATTTTTGGATTCTAGATGAAAAAACCTTGAAATTGGTATACGATTTGAGCATTTTTGGTGACGTTTGAACCTACAACTTCGGTGACTCGCCGGAGAAGACGATCGGACCTAGGGCTCCGACTTCTGCATGTCAACCCCGGTCTTCCCTTTGACCATCCACGTATCTCCCAGTCAGCGCTCGCATGGCATCCATGTGTGCCCTCTTTTGTGTTTTTCTGAGTTTGTGTTTTAATGGACTGGACTTGCCAAAAACTTGTTATTCGCACCCCCTGTTGAGCCCGATATACGCGTTGAACTTGTTTTCCCTTGTTTCTTTGTTTGATGGTTACACCCCCATTCAACCTTGTTTGTTTGTTTTTTATTTTTATTTTGTTATTTTAACTTTGTATTTTATTTTTAATATTTAAAACACTTTAAAAATCCATAAAAGTTATTTTTGAGGACCTTGCTGTCTTGAGCTATTTTTGGTATATTATTTATTTATTTTTAGAATCTATTTTACTATTTTACTTAAATTATTTTGTGTAGTGTGTTTACCAAAACACCCTTCAATTAGGGTTTTAAATTTGAATACCTTAGACATGCTTTCTTGAGCTGATTTTTTTTTCAACTTTCAATGTATAAATATGAGATATTTGAGTATTTTTGTTGGGCATTAATGATTTTGTTTGAATAGCTTTTGGTTTGATTTTGTTAAGCCTCGATTCTTTTGATATCTTGAGTTTCTTAGTTGATTTTGAATGAGTTTTGGTACCAATCTTTTGATGATCTTTTGCACACACATACTTGGGTACATGAACATGAGTTAAAGCCTTTTGTTTAATTTTTTTTTGGTAATTTTTCTATTTTTGTAGGATACATCAAAGTAGGGTTTGTTTTGAACATGTTTTGGTATTTATCTTGACCTAGTTTTTTAGGCATGTTCTTTGACTGAACTTTCTTGATGATTGTTGCTTGTATGTGGCTTGAAATACATGTTTTGACTTCTGGTTTCATGGTTTCAAATTTTGTTTGCTTGTCCATTTGATTTTCCTTCCATATCTTGAATGTTTGAGTCCTTTTATGTATGACTTGGCTTGATTCTTGCTTATTGCTTTTTCCATTCCTTGATGTGATTTTTGCTAGTGTTTTTCTTGACATCATGATGTTGTATATGAGTTGTATGTGATTGTATGCTACTGCCTACTGTCATACCCCAGATTTGTCCTACTTGTATATTTCCTTCACCAGTACATTCATCCACTTACCAATATTCAGAAAATTCAAAAAAAAAATACCGTTTTTGGTTGTTGCAGTGATTAAGGTTCAATGGTCAGACAAGTTTTGTTTCATGATCAAGGCTATGAGGTGCACAATTCAGGTGATTGGTGGTTGATGATTCAATTAGGGTTTATATCTATACAAGTTGTTTGTGTGTGAGTCAGGCTATCAGGTTATGATAAGTGTATATGTTTCATGGATGAGGATCGTTAGAGTTCAGTATATTTGCAGTCAAGGTCTTGAGCCGTCTAATTCATAATTCCAAGTCATGTTCTGCTGATTTCAAGGATTTATATGTAGTTCAAGGAAAATTGAAGATGGATTCACCGTGACATCAAGTTCTTACAAATTTTTTTCATTCAGGATTTGGGTTAAGGCGGAAGATTCATCATTCATAAGGCATGTTTTCAAGGCTTCGAGATCCATTCTTTCCTATTCACTTTTATTCATCATTCATTTTCCTTATCCAATTATCCAAAATATCATATTCTTTTTCAAATCCCTTTTTTCTAAAACACATCCATATCACAAACCACATTATCATTTTTCAATTACTCTTCAATTCCAAAATCCATAAGTCCAAGATTAATTATCCATTACATAAAACCTTATTTTTCATGACCAAAAGTTGCAAGAGAATTTCAAAAAAAAAATCATTTTTCAAATCCCATTCAATAAAAAGAAGCCCTTTGTTCTATATCCAAACTCACGCAAAGTTCTTACAAGAAATTTGAGCCCATATCACAATTTTACAACAAAAGCCCATCACCACTTAAACAAAAAAAAAATCATCACAAAAAATAAATAAATAGATAAATTGTTTTAACAAAGTCCATTACAGTATATTATAAGTTGAGGGCCCACATTAAATCGATGATTCAATTGGAATAGAAAAGTGGGAGTTTTTTAGCCATGCCATAACATTAAATCGATGATTCTGCCTTTCCTAAATAATGAATAAGCCAGTAGTGCCACAACCAAGTTTCGGCAGAAAATGTCGTACACCAGCTGCAAATGAAGGAAACGTAAAAACAAGTTACAAAATGGATTGCGATAAACATAATTCAGACGATATACGATGACAAAGCCACTCACACCATACAAACTATTACACAAGCAACCCCATACTAAACCATGTCACGCCCTGAATATGGCACGAGTTACAGCACCAAAACTACCTACATACTGCTGGGAACGTCACAAAATGGCCACAAATTTCTTTCGTAAAACCTCAAACCCAATCCTATAAATTACACATTTTTCTCCCTGTCGCTACTGCGAAAAAAGGTGCCGGCAAAGACAGAAGAGTCGCCACCCATCGTTATTTATCCCAAAGGAGGGAAAGGAAACAATCAGGAAAAACCTTGCGAAAAGGATAAGATTGGTCATCGCAACCAAATCTCTGGGTTCGGGAGTCGGTTACGCAAGGGGAAGGTATTAGCACCCCTCACGTCCGTTGTAGTCAACGAGATCCACGCTTGTTGTGTTTATCTGACACGTTGTTTAACTATCTACCTATCAAGGTCTGGTTTAAAAGAAAATAAAAATGACTCGACAAAGCCTCACAGCTTCGTGCCTACGTATTCCCTCGTGCAATGGGAAAGTCAGAAAATAAAAATTTTGGGTGAGAAGCGAACGACTCTCAAACAATCAAGGTAAAAGACGGTTGAATACCAACAAACCCGGAAATTTACCAACCGCAAAAGCAAATTGTACTCTAATGAAAAAACTCTAGAACTCCAGTTATAGTCGCACGGCAACTCGCTGGTGAATGATTAATCTCAAATCTCCGTCAGGATGATCATCTGATTTCACTGTAAAACTTTGCTATCAAGCCAACGAGGGATCACTGGTTACTCGGTAACTGTTGAAGGATAGCTGATTTTGCCGTCAGGCATTCTGCATCACAGCAGAAGAATTCCTTAACGTCACCTCTGGATTCATCAGGTCACTGGATGTTTGACAATCTCTGTCGGACTTCGTCATCAATTCGAAACGGAAAATTCCCTGACCTCGTGGTCGGACTTCATCTGTAAGTCAGGAAACAAAATCCTTAGTCAATCATGAACCAATAAGGATATCTAATCTTTTGCCATCAGGCACTCCGCGTCAGCTAGTGGAACTCTTTGACATCACAGTCGGACTTCATCAATAAGTTAGGAAATAGAATCCTTAGTCAATCATGAACCAATAAGGATATCTAATCTTTTGCCATCAGGCACTCCGCGTCAGCTAGAGGAACTCTTCGACATCACAATCGAACTTCATCAGTAACTCAGGGGGAGTTTAGCACTGCTGCCAGATCTTCATCATCAAGTCTGCAAGGGAAGTTTCAACCTCTCTGTTTGAAACCTGCTGGGGATAACACATCTCCGCTGGGGATTCTGGAAAACTATCAAGTAATTCTGCTTTGGGGATTCGCGAATCATTCTGAATGAATAGACTCTGCTGAGGAACACCTGCACACAAGAACGGTACCCACCTAGCTCATGTTTCACGTGCATATGCTTGGCAATGGCGTAATGCTCCATACGATGGAAATGCTACGCGTTTAGGGTAGATGCTATGCAATCATGCAAAAATGCTACGGAGCCGAATCAGCAAAATAAATGTTGAAGCAAAAACATCCCATCAGGGAAAGAGAACCATTATGTCGACGAGGCATAAGGCATTCCAATTTCATTTGGACTTAAACTAGGAAAACGAGCCTCGGTCGGCTTTTCCGTTGTGGAAGTTCTTCGAGAACCTGCATCTGCTCAACTGGGTACACGAACCACACACTGCTGAGGAAAGGTGCCACGACTGGCCTTTACAGATATACTTTTCTATAGATACGAACTTCACTGGGGAAATACAGCATCAGCTACACAACCACCCTTACCTGTAGGAGCACCAACAACTTTGTGT
Source organism: Lathyrus sativus (assembly GCA_963859935.3). Classification (NCBI taxonomy): domain Eukaryota; kingdom Viridiplantae; phylum Streptophyta; class Magnoliopsida; order Fabales; family Fabaceae; genus Lathyrus; species Lathyrus sativus. Next base: position 458,435,810 of record OZ012735.1, on the reverse strand, counting down.
GGAACTCGGTATCAACCACTGAAATCCACTACTCTGACGAAGAGATTAGCCCTGACCGACCCTCTAGAATATCAAACCTTCAGGCGACCACTTCACTTGGGTTTTCTCCACGGGGAGAACGCTGCTTACTCTCAAGAAACAACCTGGTGGTACAATCATGTGCTCTGATCATAACCTGCATGCTGGGAGGAGCTTCAAGCCTTCCTAGCTCTACTTGACTCGCTGGAGAGACGGTCTCATACATGTGCCCTGAGGAGATAAAGTGTTCACCAACCGGCTGCTGGAGGCTTATACCCATGTTTCAGCCGGGGAAATGATGATCTTGTCAAGGATACGTCTCTAGCAACTCGAGGGTTACGACCATGCAAAAATGAACAAAGAGACAAAATACCCTTCTTAAAGGAACCTATCAAGGTTATCATTCGTGACTTTGTTCTTATGGTGACCTACCCCAGCTTTGTAATGGCTTTTCCCCTGATTGGCAGATTTGTGGAGCAGTACCTTTGGCTATGAGAGATTTATCGAATCTCGACCTGATTGCCCCAGATTAAACTGACTTTCGGATGGCCAATTCCCATGTTGTGATCGTATGACATAGGTTGCCCCGGTTCACCGGAATATTCAGGCATTCTGCATTCTATTCTGGTCAGACTTTCCATTATGGAAACTTTCCTGCTGTCAAGCACTTACTCGTAAGTTAAATAAGTTGTCCTGCATAAAAGATATATTAAATGCAATGCATATGTCAGTTTTGAAAATCCAATTCGGTTCACTGGAAAAATTTGTGACATAAAGTGTATGAATCATTCATCAACATGTCAATACAACTCTGTAAGAGGAATCCTTTCAGGAGTCAGTTTCGATGCGATCTTTACCGAAGTATGCTTTCGAAACAAACCTATTTCAATTAGGACTTTTAAAGGTTGTAACGTGGTCAGGTTCACGGTTAACAAGGAAGGATATAAGGCTCAAAATTCATTTTAACCCACCCATTCTCCTTGATGTTCTCCAATCCTACGTTCAGCTAATTCGACCTTAGCATTCTCCTTTCAAAGGTAGAAGTAATAGTTCAGGAAATCACACTTTCTTCAAAGTGACAGTCACTCACTTTTCTTCTTTGGCTTCCGAAGCCACACGACTTGCTTTGTTCGAGGATTTTTCTTTTGTAATCCTTTTCGCTTTTCGCTTTTCATTCCCTAACTTTTTCCTGGACTAACTCTTTTGAGTTTCTTCGATTTTGAAGTCCAGCGGGATACCCTAGTTTTTGCCTAAGTCGCTTGTTCGTAAGATTCGACTTAGCGGGCTTTTCCTGTTGATTCTTTTCTCTCTCTTTTTTTTGAACAAATCGTGTGACATCGGCTCGTATGACTTGTTTGAAAAGAGATTGTGACTGTTTCACTCTTGATCGACCAGGTTCAACCATCATGGTTTTTTAGGTACGACCTATATCGGTGTGATTTACCCTCGGACGGTAACACTCCTTTCACCATTTGAACGCCTTGTCAAAATAACTGACACCTACCCTGCCCCAGGTTAAGATTGAAGGTTTTCCATCTTCAGAAAGAGACTCATACTACTAGGCTCGAAGGGGTTGACAAGGGATTATCTTCCTTATATCTCCGGTGTTTAGGAATTTGAAACAATGCATGTACATCATCAACAAGTTATTTGTTCAAAAGCATACAATCGGAAGCTCACTTCTTTCGATTTTTCGTCATCCTCCCCGGACTCCTACTTAAGCAAGCGTTTGAAAGAAATAAAAACATTAGAGTGAACACGAATGGATTAGTTCAAAATGTTGCACCCTAAAATTTGCCCAACATTATTCACTTGGTTTATGTTTCAATATCATTAGCATTTGCATATAGAGTCATGTACATAGGTTATTCATCTGCATAGCATAAGCATAGCAAGTCATTCAACAGGGGACCAAGCATTATTCTCATCTCTAGAGGCCTATCAAGAGATTATTATCTTGATGCAATCTCATTCAAGTCATCAGAAAAGAATTTGAAAGCCATCAAGTCAATGGATCAAGCAAGTGCATCCATCTCCTATCTGAGGATCCCTGAGGATCAACAAAGAAATTGTGAGTTGTGGGCTTAGTATGGGGAATATCTAGACATCATGGGAGACTTATAAAGTCATTTGTAGAAAGAGACAAGTCATTGGTGTAGTCACAAGAGTTGGGGATGAAGATAGTCAACTAGGGTTTCATCTGGGTTAACCCTAGGTCAACTCTAGGTCAATTGACTGATTGAAAGGCATTAAAGGCTATTGGAGAGATGTGGGGTTCATCATTTGACATGAAGAATAAGGATATGATGATATTCTAAGAAGAAATCAAGGAGAAATCAAGGAGAAGAGGAGTTTCTAAATTAGGGTTTCTATGTAAAATCCCCTAGTTTAGGTCAAATTTCCAAGCAAGATAAGTCAAAATGAAAGCTTCAAATGGATCCTTGGCCAACATGAAACTTGTAGAGGATCTCAATACCTTTAATTTGAGTGGTGGAAGACACTAAGGAGATTTATAGAACTCAAGTTATGGTCCTTGCAAGTTACAGGTCATCTGAGGTATCTGAAATTCTGTCTGTGAAAGTGACTTGACTTCCAAGCAATGTTAACCCCTCAAGGAGATTTCAAATGAATTCCTGGTCAACATAAGATTTTTTACTAATTGTCTTAGCTTTCTAGAATGGTATAGTATGCCTTCATATGATTTGTGGAACTCTACTTATGGTCTTGGCAAGAAAAGGGTATTTTGGTCATCTGATGATTACAGGTCATCCTTAGCCTATGCCTAAAACTCCTACAAGGGAGCTTCAAATGAAAAACTTCCCAACATCAAAGTTGCTCAAAATGCCATTTTAAGTCTAGAAAAGAAGTCATGAAAGTTGGGAAATGCATAGAATGAGACTTGACCAAAGTTGGTGAAAAATGACCTAAAAAAGGCATATAAGTTGAAAAAGTTGAAATAAAAAATTGGTTTGAGAGATCTACAAATCCAATATGGGCCATCCAATATACCAAATTGATTCCCAACATCATTTTAAAGACATTGGTTCAGCCACATTTTTGAGTTTAGGCTTAAAAATTGGACTTCCTTTGTAAATTTGTTTCTTGAATCATAAGGCAACATGGCAAAACTTAACACAAGGCAAGGAAAAGCTTGGTTTTTCATACATACACTCCTAATATCTCATGAAAGGAGATTTTAACACAAGTTTACCCAAGGTGCAAGCATGATAGGAGATGATTCAAAATACCATCAAATGATAAGTTCATGAAATTTCCACAAGTCTCTAGATCCCTCTAGGACCAATCTAGAAGCTTCTCATTCTGTTAATCCTCACCTATATAAGGAAATGAAGCCATTTGTGCATTGGTTGGTGATTCTTTGAGCTTGCAAACACTACTTTGATTCCTTCACTCCCATTTGCATTTTCTCTTCAAACTCCATTGAAACTTCATCAAACACATTATTTTCTGTTATCATCATCATCCACCATTATCATAGAGTAATTGGCAAAGAGAATTGAGAGAAACTCGTGGCTGGTTTGTGTGATCCAAGTTTTCACTCCAACTTGCATGAAGAAGGGGATAAGGTGATTCAAGAAGATTGAGCCACAACCATTGCAAACAGAAGAATCAGCATCCATTGGAGATCAATATTGGAGGTTAGCAAGTCTTGAATTGCAGCACAACTACACCTGCCATCATCAATTTGCAGGTATGCAAAACCCTTCGAATCTCCTTATTTATCCAGTCGTAGATCATATGGTTAGGATTAGCATGCTTAGAGACCATAGGGGATTGAATTCTGAGAATTAGAGAGACTTCTATGAAGTTTCATGGCAGGTCACCATTTCTTTAATTTCCAAGAACTAGCTGTGCATTAGGTTTTAATTGATGTGGGATAGCATAGAATGATGAGGGTAGCATGTAGAGCAATTTTAGATCATTAGGATTGAGTTCTAGCAAGGTTGATGTCAGAAGAGCATGGTGAAACCCTAGCTTTCGTGCCCTCTGTTTGGGATCTACAAGGAGTGTTAGCCAAAACTAAGACCAAGCATGGATTCCTTGTGATTAGTAGATCATTTTAGGGTTTTGAATTTTTCATTTTCATCAAGTGATCATGGAGAACGATCTGGTTGAATTTTCGCGCATGAATTATGGTCTGATGAAACCCTAATGGCATTTGGAGAAGACAACGCGAGCACCGTTGGATCATTCTGGGAAATTGACTTAATCCTCTCATCGTGCGGCCACGATTTAATTCTGAGAGTGGAGGGAAAGACTTGGAGCTAAACGCAGCGTTTTAATTATTGATGAACCCTGGGCTCAGAAAAACTTCGCTACCCACACCCCCTCGCTTGGCCCAATTCAAATTTAAACATAAAACCCTTACTTTCTGCACCGCTTGCATTTTATTTTTTATTTTATTTTTTCATCTCATTTTCTGACGCGCTGGGCCTAGTGAATTTGATATTCACACCCCTGATTTCATGGCCCACCTGGAATTTGAACTGGGCGAAGATGCTATTCTCACCCCTCCCATTTAATTTCCATTTTTTTTGTGTTTTAATTTCCTTTAATATTTTTGCATCTTTAAAAAATCATATAAAAATGAAAAATTAATATTTTCTGATTCTTGTTTTTTCTATAGGTCAATAATTCTGTCTAGAAAAATATGGAAAAATAAAAATGGCATTTTATTTTTGTTTAATATTTTTCATGCATTTTTCTTGTAAATAGCATTTTGTTAATACTTTGTTTAGTACATGATTTTGTTAATTTTGGTTCTAATAGTTGCTATAATATTTTTTGTCCATTCTTTTTAGGTTGTTTAGTGTAGACATTCAACTTGTGCACACAATTTAGTTCTCATTTTTAGGACTTAATTTTAGGTGTTTAGTTTAGGTGTGAATAACATGAATAAAATTAGGGTTTTAAATCAACTTAGGTGAGATAGTTTAATTCTTTTAGGAAATTTTCATTTGATTTTTGGGGTATGGACTATAGGGGTTATGGGTATAGGATAGATCCCCTTAGAAATCACCAGGATTCCCCTACTGCTATTAGTACATTACTGTCTGTATTTGATTGACTGGTGTGGTGTGCCCTCTGGGATTATTGTTTGTCTGTGTGGGTATTGGGACTGTCTGGGGATTGGGAGAGCTGAAGACTTGTGATGATGAAGCCATTGGAGATCCAGAGCTTGAAGACCAGCTTCCAGAGTTGAAGAGGAGATCCTGCTAGAAGCTGTTGAGGAGACTAAGGTTTAGGAGCTAGGCAGAGCTCTAGATTAGAAAGCTTGTTTCTCAAACATGGAATGCTTTGTCTGCATCCATCCTTTCCTTATGATTCAAAGTCTCTATCAAATACCCACCTCCTTCCTTTGGAAGGATCAGTGAATGTATTTGAAAGATAGAACTTTTGAGGGAAAATTATCTGTATAATGTTAACAGTTAATGAACCACCCTTGGTAGGTAATTGACTGTCTAACATTCCTTCACTTCATCTGGTTGACTAATATTCCTCTTGGAGTTTGGGACTTGAAGAAAAGCCACTGTAGACTGAAGACTGATGATCAAAGACCTTGCTTGAAAGCTGTGGAGATGGAGATTGATGCTTGCTGAAGCTTGAAGTCAGATGTTGTTTCAGAGCTGCTGATGCTGTTTATTTTTCTGCTGTATTTCATTCTTGATGTATTGATTGGTTTTCTGGACTGTATTGTTTGCTGTTTACCCTGTTGGGTTGAAAGTGAATCCTGTTCACTTTTGCCTATTGTTTTCTAGGTTCGAGGTTGAGTGGGACTCCCTTGCCTCGCTTGTATTGTTGCATCCATGCATTTTACTGTTTTAATGTATATATCTAATATTGTTTCTGTTTTCGTCTATTCCCTTAGGATCTCTGTTTCTCTCTGTGCAAGAGAGGAGCTTGATAGACACTAGGTCTTAACCCATGTATGATAACCTTAGGTTAGTTTGATTCCCTTCGAAACCGTAGGTTAGAGTTCTGTCTCTTCTTCCTCAAAACAAACAGAAAAAACACAATAAAGATTTCAAACACCATAAAAGACACTTCTTCCGTAAAAGAACGTGAACTCATCAAGACGTCATTTTTGTCCGCTTGGACTACTAATCAGGAAAACCTTTTTCAGAAGGAATAAAATCAATCAAGACAGACTTGTGTCGTACGTGGCCCGAACTACGTTTGCTCTGATCTTTCATGCAGTATGAAAGTACGTAGGCATAGGATGCGATATCCTAGCGAGCAACCTTCCCCTCCTTTCCCGTAGGTAGGCGAACTACGTTGACTCTGATTTCTCGTTCCAGACGGGAATACGTAGGCATAAAGTGCGATACTTTGCCGAGTCATTTTATTTTCATTTTATTTTCCTTTAACCCTTAACCCTTAGTTTAGATAGAATAACAATCCATACCCGAAAGCAAGCGTGGATCCCGTCGAGTACGACGGACGTGAGGGGTGCTAATACCTTCCCCTCGCGTAACCGACTCCCGAATCCAGGTTTTGGTTGCGACGACCATACCTTTCCCGTGTTGTGTGAGGTTTACTCTGAGCGTTTCCTTTCCCTCCCGTGGGATAAATAATGCACGGTGGCGACTCTTCTGTTCAGCCGACGCCGATTTTCGCAGTAGCGACAGATGGCAACTCTGCTGGGGATCCAACGTCCCCTGGCTGCTAAGGACTGCGATAGTTCTTATGCATTTGGGATCCAACGTCCCTTAAGAGAGTCAATCCTAACGCTTGTTTTCCCGTCGAGGATTTTGTATGGATTTATATATTTCTGACCTTTATTTTCAGCACTATATATTGATTATTATTGTTGTATTGGGGAGTGACGGGTGTTTCTATGATTGAGAGATAAGCCGGACCTGGGCTTGAGTGCACCTAGAATTAGAGTAGAAAGTAGTGGGCGCGTGCCGGCTTTGCTTGCATTAGTGTCTCATGAAATCTACACTCGGACGAGGTTCTTCTGGTTGGCTTCTTTTTCTACCCTTTGGGTCGAAGGGGTTGTTGGTCAGCTGAATTGTCGACTCCGGGAACCGATCATTCGGAAGTTGGCTAAGTGAGGCCTCTTCAGGATTTGATGATGCCACTCCTTCTGGGAATCGTATCATCAATCCTGAAAGTCTGTGACGCCGACGACCGCATAGGATGCCATACCTTTGTCAGTTACTAGGACATCCACCTGTGAGAGGGTTTGGGGTTATGCAGGTAACTAGACCTTCAGATACCAGTTATTTCTTGATCAGAGATCCTGGGTATTTATGGAGATGTGTTATGAGGTCTGTCAGAGGCCATATGGAGATGTGTTATGGGGTCTGTCAGAGACCAGTTGGATAGTTCAGGGGTCTGTCAGAGACCAGTTGGAGATGTGATTTGAGGTCTACCAGAGACCAGTTGGAGTTATAGTTTGAGGTCTGTCAGAGACCATTGTTGGAGCTTTGTTTTAGGTCTATCTGAGACCAGGGTTTGAGGACTTCTAGAGAGTCTATCTGAGACTTCTTGATACGGTTCAAGCTATTCAGCTACGGCAGTTGGTCCCTGTTGCATGTTATTTGCATTGCATTGTTTGCATACTCATTATCATTGCATCCCATTAACGTGTGTCTGTGCTGCAGGTGCATTTGCATATCCTCCGATTCTAGTGCCCAGATTTCTGAGTATTGATTATGGCTGGTTTGAGGAAAACAGTTGCGTATAAGCTTCCTTCACCTGATATTACTTCTTTGCTTGGCCTGATGTCTCTTGCTGATGAGAAGGTTAGGAGAAGCTTCAGAATGAGTCATGGGAGATTACTGAGATTAGTCTGCAAGCCCACCGCTGATGAGATGAACGGGCTGTACACCTTGATGCAGTTCTATGACCCTGCATTGAGACGCTTTACGTTTGCTGACTTCATTCTAGGGCCTACCATTGAGGAGTATGTGGAGTTTACTGAGCTACCGGTAGAGAACAAGGTCCCCTTTATTCACTCTGCTGCTGAGCCCAAGTTGGAGGACTTAGCCAAAGCTTTGCATATGGACGCTGCAGAACTGTTAGTGACTTCTTGGCTTGGGGTTTCAGGTTTCTCTCTGGATTTCTTGGTTGGCAAGGCTCAAGAGTATGCTAAGAGCGGATGTTGGGTGGTTTTCAATGCTATTTTGGCTCTATGCATTTATGGGGTTGTGCTATTCCCTAACTTGCCCAATTTCGTAGACCTGGACGCTTTCCATCTATTCGCTGCCGGCAATCCAGTGCCAACGTTGATCGGAGACTTCTACCACTCCTTGCACTACAAGAACGAAAACAGAAGGGGGAAGGTTGTTTACTGCTGTGCTCCTCTATTGAATATGTGGTTCAAAAGTCATCTTCCCATGAAGGGGTCTTTTGTGGAGAGTGCAACCACCGCTAGCTGGTCAGAGCGCCTGATGAGGCTATCTTCCGAAGATGTTGAGTGGTTTGATCGAGACCTGCTAGGGTCTGAGCTTATATTCAGTTGTTCTGGATACCCTAATGTCCCGCTGATAGGAAGAAAAGGGTGTATCAACTACAACCCATCTCTGTTGGTCCATCAGTTCGGATATGCGCTGAAGAACCCACCGAAGGAGGAAGAAGTACAGGAATCTCTGTACTTCACCGGAGATTTGAAGGGGGAGTTGTTAGCCAAGCTGCAGCATGCCTGGACGCGTATTAACCGAAGAGGGAAGCCGCTGTTAGGGAAGAACGACTGTCAGGCTTATGCACCTTACAGAGTTTGGATCCAGGATAGAGCAAGTCAGTTGCTGATGCCATTTCCAGCAGCACCAATCCCTGTTCCCGTTCCGGTAGCAGAGCCAACTACTGTTTCTAGGGAGGCCTACGAGCAAGTTGTGAAAGAAAAAGAAGCCTTGATGAAGATCAACGAAGGGTTAGAGCAGGAGCTAGCCCAGATACGTACTGAGAAAAACAAGGCCGTATATGCTTTCCAACAGCAGATGAGCTAATGAACAGGTTAGGGGCTGAGTTGGCTGAGGAGAGGAAGAAGCACGAACGTCTGGGGCAAGAGTTCAGAAGCTCCCACGACATGCTCGAATCCAAAAAGAAGGCGCTCGACGCAGCACACCGAGAGATCTCTTCCTGCAATAAGACCTGGAATGCCACGCTCACCAACAATAAGAAGAGGGAAGATAAGTTGAAGCAGCAAATCTCCGACCTCGAAGAACAGTTGAAGTCCAGCATCAAGAAGTGTGAAGAAGAAGTGATGACCCGGTATGGTCTCCAGAATGCACTAAACAAGGCCATCAAAGGCAGAGATGAAGCTGTGTCTCAGAAGCGTAAACTAGAGGATCGCTTCGGAGAGGGGGCATGGGAAGAAACTGCTGAAGACATGTGGCGTGTTCTTAAGAAAAGAAACCAACTTGTTGAAGGGCTGCTTGATCGACCAAGTCATCCGGAGACCAAGAAGCTGCTAGAAGAGTATCAGACTTATGGGAGGGTTTGATCATTTCATGTAGTAACTTGTATGCTTTATTTGCACAAGGCTGACCATCACCAGGATTGTTGGTTGAGGTCATGCCTTCTTGTTGTACTCTCAGTGACATTGTATTCTTGGCTTATTGGTTTCTCTGCAATATATGAGGCTTTCTGTGATTCAACTCCGATCTCTGTATTTCTAGCACTGTCATTGCACCGGCACCTTCACACTAGAATCGGGGGATGAATTTCCCTAATGCACAGACACACACATTGCATTGCATTCATATTCATATTGCATTACAGGTAATCTTTGGATGGTGTCTTATTTCCTGCTCTGTACCAGGTATTTTCAGGATTGCAGATCAGCACCCACACCGCTATTCCACTCGCACCAACTGTCGAAGAATCATGGATCAAATCCAGAACGAGATGCAAGATGTGCGCGAGAAGCTAGCCCTCTTTATGCAGACCATGGAAGCTATTGCAAAAGGGCAGGAGAATTTGCAAGCCATGGTGCAGCCTCTGCTGGTCAGAAACGCCGGTCACGGTAATGAGGACGATCAGTCTGTACGAGTCGATACTGTTCATGGGGATGGCACTCCCACGCCAGTGGCTCCACCTGTAGTCAACATACCTGCCACTAATGTCAACAACGCTACCGCTGCTGGGAATGGTAACGTCGGAGTTGGGAACGAGACTGCTGTCCATAACGTTGGGCTTGGTGATGTCAACTTGGGTGATAATATGGGAGGCAACGGCTTTGGCAATACTGGATTCGGGTTCAATGATCAGGGATTCGATAACGCTGGGAAATATGGTTTCAATGCTCAAGGCTTTGGGCAAGATGGTTATGGTGTGGCCAATCAGGGTTACGGAGGTTTCGGAAATGGAAACGGCGCTGGGCTAATGGCTTTTGGGCCTGCTGGAGGTGTTCAAGGGTACGGCAACAGAGGCCGAGGCCCAGTGATGAATCAGATTAGGGCTGGCCGCAATAATGGATATGATGGGTATGGAGCTGGGGATGGTATGTGGCAAGAAGATCAGCAGGAGGACGCTTTCTCCGGCGGAGGTTTCGAAGGGCCGATGGATAACTCCCAGAAGATCAGAATGCTAGAAGAGCAGATGAGGGGAGTCCTGAACCAAAGTGCTGTGGGCTTGGACATGGCAACAATGGGCCTGGTACCTGGCTTGAGGGTGCCAATCAAATTCAAAGCTCCTACGTTTGATAAGTATAAAGGGGACACATGTCCGAAAGTGCACGTGCGGGCTTATTACAGAAAGATGTATGCGTACTCCACTGATGAGAGAATGCTAATGCATTTCTTTCAAGATAGTCTGTCGGGTCCTTCCTTAGACTGGTACATGGGGTTGGAGCCAACTAATATCAAGACATGGAAGCAATTGGCAAAGGCATTTGTAGCTCACTACAAGTATAACAGCGACTTGGCACCCAACCGGGTCCAATTGGCAGGGCTGTCTCAGAAAAAGGATGAGAGCTTTAAAGAGTACGCGCAAAGATGGCGCGACCTGGCTGCTAGGGTCCGTCCTCCTCTAGAAGACAAAGAAATGAATGACATGTTCGTCGGCACATTCACAGGCATGTTCCATGACAAGCTGTTTCATACATCTCTGGCCAGTTTCTCAGACTTAATTCTGATGGGAGAAAAGATTGAACGTAACATTAAGCAGGGAAAGTTCCAAATCGAGGAATCAACTGCATCTGGCAGTAATAGGAAGGCTTTTGGTGGGCGCCGTCAGGGCGAGGCAAGCGCAGTGTTTGGAGGCCGAGGCCGAGGCAGAGGTCGGAACCAATATCATCAGCCGCAGCAGGTGGCGAGTGTTACTATTCCATATCAGCAACAACCACTTCAACAACAGCAACCGTTCCAGCAGCAGCCAATGCAACAGCAACAGCAGCAGCAGCAGCCACAGCAGGGGGCCCAGCAGGCTCAGCGGAGATTCCAGGGTGGTAAACCAAGAAGAGTGTTTGAGAAGCCTCCCTCAACCTATGCAGATTTGTTGCAGACACTGTTGGGTTTGAACCTGGTAGAGAAGAGAACTCTGGCACCGATAATGGGAACTCCTCCGTATGGTTATGATGCAAGCAGGCACTGTGAGTTTCATTCTGGGGCTCCGGGCCACGATATAGAGGGTTGCCATGCTTTTAAGCACGTTGTGCAGGATCTTTTGGACAATAAGACTATCAATTTCGGAACGGCAGGTCCGAATATAGTGCAGAAACCCATGCCTAATCATGGGGCGAACGCCATTCTGACTGAGGAAGGGTTGAATCTGATTATGAATGTCGACGATTTAAAGACGCCGCTGAGCGAGATAAAAAGCAGATTGTTGCAAGGGGGTGTTTATCCAGGATGTGACGAGTATTGCTTAGAATGCTGGACCCTAGCTGGGGGGTGTGATGATTTGAAGAAAGGCATTCAGGCTTTAATTGATGAAGGCACATTGCAGTTTGACCGAGCAGCAACTGAAGAGCCTGCAGGGGCAGTAGCAGATGATCAGAGTGATGTGGCCACTGTGACGATTCCTCGAAAGACAATCACTATTGCAGCACCGGTCCAGCGACCACCGATCACCATAACTAAGGCCGGACCGATCCCGTACGAGAACACAAAAGCAGTTCCATGGTCATATGGGTTGGAGGCGTATTGTGACGGGATAAAGATTGATGTTAATAACCAGCCAGCCGAGACTGTGGATAACGTTGTTGGTTCAGGAGGTATGACAAGGAGTGGTAGGATCTTTATATCACCTGAAGTGGAGGCCGAAAGACTAGCGAAAGGAAAGGGGAAAATGGTTGAGAATGTCCCAGTGCAAGCAAGCGATAAAGCATCAGCATCGAAAGATGTAGAAGAGTTCATGCGCTTGATTCGAAAAAGTGATTATAAGATTGTGGAGCATCTGCAACAGACGCCGTCCAAAATATCCATCTTGTCATTACTGTTGTGTTCTGAAGCTCACAGAAATGCTTTGTTGAAAGTCCTGGATACTTCTTTTGTACCCCAAGACGTCTCCGTGAATCAACTGGAAGGAGTGCTGGCACATGTGAATGCAGGCCACAGCTTGTGCTTTACTGACTTTGATTTGACCCCTAAAGGGAGAGATCATAATATGGCGCTGCACATATCTGTCGAGTGTAGAGGATCAGTAATGTCGCATGTATTGGTCGACACCGGATCGTCTTTGAATGTGCTACCCAAGAAGGCGATGATGAAGCTAGATGTCAGAGGAATCCTGTGCACGCCCAGTGACTTGGTAGTCAGAGTGTTCGATGGCACGCGAAGAACAGTCTTTGGATCGATAACGTTGCCTCTCCAGGTGGGGCCGGAGGTGTTTGCCACTGAATTCTATATCATGGACATCCAGCCTGCGTATAGCTGCCTGCTCGGAAGACCCTGGATTCATGGGGCTGGGGCAGTCACGTCTACCCTGCATCAGAAGTTGAAATATATGGTGGGAGACTGCGTAGTCACCGTATGCGGAGAAGAGGACATCCTAGTCAGCCATCTGTCGTCATTTAAATATGTGGAGGTCGGCGGAGAGATCCACGAAACACCCTGCCAGGCATTTGAAGGGTTGCGTATCAAGGACAAAGGTCCCGGGCCGAGCAAATTGTCGGAGATAGCTGTCTCGTCGTATAAAGAAGCTCAAGCTCTAGTGGAGGCAGGAGAAGCAAAGGGCTGGGGCAAAGTGCTGGATATTCCTGTAAAGATGGACCGGTTCGGGCTGGGATACCAACCGTCGTCGCCAGCACCTGCTGTGGGGGCACCCCGTTTCAGAGGGCCAATAACCATCTCTGCCAGTGGAGTATGTCATGAAACCATCAATGCTGCTTCGGAGTCTGACGAAGGAGACAGCGACTGTGATATGGATGCCTGGATTCAGCCAAGCACGCCAGGACAAGGACTGTGCAACTGGTCTATTTAGGAGCTTGTTCCTGTGACTCTTAAACAGTAATGCTTTGCTTTATTAATTGTTGAATAATCTGATGTCTTGCCCGGGGCGTCAGGATTTGCTTAGGGCTGTGTTGTTATGAACATTGCGTGTTAATCATTAAATAAATGGCGTTTTTTCATGTGCAAATATTGTAATCTCTGTCTTTCTTGTTTTATATTTTTCAATAAAATGGCAACGTGGCTATTCACTTTATACGCATTTTGAAGCACTTAACCATTCCTTTTGCAGGATAACATTTTTAGATGACATCCTTGAACCACCTATGACTCGTCCTGACTTTGAGCATCCAGTATTTCAGGCCGAAGAAGAGGTTGTCGAAGATAGTGACGTTCCTGAAGAACTGTCTTGGTTGGTGAAGCAAGAGGAAAGAGCCATTCTGCCTCACAACGAGGTCATCGAAATTATCAACTTAGGGTCGGAAGGGGTTGAGAAGAATATTTGTATCGGAGCCGCGCTGCAGAGCGATATCAAGCGAAGACTGATTGAAATGCTCCGAGAGTATAGCGATGTATTCGCTTGGTCGTATGAAGATATGCCAGGGCTCGATACAGATATGGTTGTGCACCGTCTGCCATTGAAAGGAGAATGCCCGCCGGTCAAACAAAAACTCCGCAGAACTCGACCAGATATGGCAGTGAAGATCAAAGAGGAAGTTCAAAAACAATGGGACGCTGGTTTCCTGGCTGTGACAAAATATCCCTCATGGGTTGCTAACATCGTACCAGTGCCAAAGAAAGATGGCAAGGTTCGAATGTGCGTGGATTACAGAGATTTGAATAAAGCAAGCCCAAAAGACGATTTTCCACTTCCTCATATTGACGTGCTAGTCGATAATACTGCTCAATACTCTGTATTCTCCTTCATGGATGGCTTCTCAGGCTATAATCAGATTAAAATGGCGCCAGAGGATATGGAGAAGACTACTTTCATAACGCCTTGGGGAACATTTTGCTACAAAGTGATGCCCTTTGGCTTGAAAAATGTTGGGGCAACATATCAGCGGGCTATGACGACTCTTTTCCATGATATGATGCATAAAGAGATCGAAGTTTATGTGGACGATATGATTGCCAAATCCCAGACGGAGGAGGAGCATCTGGTGAATCTGCTGAAGTTATTTAAAAGGCTTAGGAAGTTCAGGCTGAGACTGAACCCTAACAAATGCACCTTCGGGGTGAGATCGGGTAAACTGTTGGGGTTTATCGTAAGCGAAAGAGGAATAGAGGTCGATCCTGCCAAAATAAAAGCGATCCAAGAAATGCCGACGCCTAAAACAGAGAAAGAGGTGCGCGGGTTTTTAGGGAGATTGAACTACATCGCTCGGTTCATATCTCACCTAACTGCTACGTGTGAACCATTATTCAAGTTATTGAAGAAAGATCAAGCTGTAACATGGAACGAAAATTGTCAAAAGGCGTTCGATAAAATAAAGCAGTATTTGCAGGAGCCTCCTATTTTGATACCCCCAGTGGCAGGGAGACCCTTGATCATGTATTTGACGGTTCTTGAGGGAAGCATGGGTTGTGTTCTCGGTCAGCACGACGAGACAGGAAGAAAAGAGCATGCGATCTACTATTTGAGTAAGAAATTTACAGATTGTGAATCCCGATACTCAATGCTTGAAAAAACTTGTTGCGCGCTAGCCTGGGCCGCCAAGAGTTTGAGGCAATACATGCTGAATCATACAACCATGCTCATCTCGAAGATGGATCCCATCAAATATGTATTCGAAAAGCAGGCGTTATCAGGGAGAATTGCCCGTTGGCAGATGGTCTTGACTGAATATGACATCCAATACGTCTCGCAAAAGGCTATAAAGGGGAGTGTGCTGTCTGAGTATCTGGCAGAGCAGCCTATTGAAGATTACCAATCGATGAGGTTTGATTTTCCTGACGAGGATATCATGTACCTAAAGATGAAAGATTGTGAAGAGTCGTTGCCCGACGAAGGACCAGAATTGGGTTCCAAATGGAAGATGATATTTGACGGAGCTGTGAATGCTTACGGTAGCGGAATAGGGGCGGTCATCACTACGCCACACGGGTCGCACATCCCATTTACTGCCCGATTGACCTTTGCCGTTACCAACAATGAGGCCGAATACGAAGCTTGTATAATGGGGCTTGAAGAAGCCATTGATTTGCGAATCAAACATCTGGACGTATACGGAGACTCAGCTCTGGTAGTGATTCAAATCAAAGGGGAATGGGAGACACGTCAGCCCAATTTGATACATTACATGAATTATGCAAGGAGATTGTTGCCTTTCTTTGACAAGGTTGAATTGCATCATGTACTGCGGGCGGAGAATCAAATGGCTGACGCCCTTGCCACTTTGTCTTCCATGTACAAAGTCAACTTCTGGAACGAAGCCCCCAGAATCATTATCTCTCGACTTGACAGACCAGCCTTTGTGTTTGCTATTGATGAGGCCTCTGACGATAAACCATGGTATTTTGATATCCTTAATTTCCTGAAGAATAAAGAGTATCCGGTGGGGGCATCAAGTCAAGATCAGAAGACTCTCAGGAGATTAGCGGGTAATTTCTACTTGAATCCGGATGGTGTCTTGTACAGAAGAAACCACGATTTGGTGCTGCTGCGTTGTGTAGATGAAAAAGAGGCAAAGTTGCTCATGGAGGAAATACATGAAGGTACATTTGGTACGCATGCTGGGGGGCATGCTATGACAAGAAAGCTGCTGCGGGCAGGTTATTTTTGGCTGACTATGGAAACTGACTGTTTCAAGTTTGCGAGGAAGTGCCACAAGTGCCAAATCTATGTTGATAAGATCCATGTACCTCCGAGTCCTCTAAATGTGATGTCATCGCCTTGGCCATTCTCGATGTGGGGGATCGATATGATTGGAAAGATCGAGCCGACAGCTTCTAATGGGCATCGGTTCATTCTAGTAGCGATCGATTATTTCACCAAGTGGATGGAAGCGGCGTCTTACGCAAATGTAACGAAGCAAGTGGTGGCCAGATTCATCAAGAGAGATATCATTTGCAGATATGGGATTCCCGAGCGGATAATCACGGACAACGGTTCAAACCTGAATAACAAAATGATGAAGGAGCTCTGTCAGAATTTCAAGATCGAACATCACAACTCCTCCCCTTACCGACCCAAGATGAATGGCGCTGTCGAGGCGGCCAATAAGAATATCAAGAAGATCGTTCAGAAAATGGTGGTGACCTATAAAGATTGGCATGAGATGCTACCTTTCGCTTTGCACGGTTATCGTACGACGGTACGCACATCAACCGGGGCAACCCCGTTCTCGTTAGTATACGGAATGGAAGCGGTACTACCGTTGGAAGTGGAGATCCCTTCTCTGAGGGTATTGCGAGACGTTCAGCTGGACGAGGCAGAATGGGTGAAAGACAGGTTGAATCAACTGAGTTTGATGGATGAGAAGAGGCTAGCTTCTCTAGCATATGGCCCTTTGTATCAGAGCCGAATGAAGAAAGCATATGACAAGAAGATACATCCGCGAAGCTTTCAGACGGGCGACCTTGTGCTGAAAAGGATTCTCCCGCCACAAGCAGATCACAGGGGCAAGTGGACCCCCAACTACGAAGGGCCATACGTTGTCAGAAAAGCCTTTTCAGGAGGAGCTTTATTGTTGTCCACCATGGACGGTGAAGACTTTACGTCGCCTGTGAATTCGGACGCAGTTAAAAAATACTTTGCTTAAAATTGACCCGCTGGACAAAAAAAAGAGAGTCCAGGAAAAAATGGGGCATCCTGGCGAACCAAAAACAGAATGAAAGGTTCGGGCAAAAGTTAGGGATAAAATTGAAAAAATGTACACCCGCAAAGTTGAAAACCTACACTGGGCGGCTTCGGCAAAAAAGGGTATCCCGGTGAACTGAAAACCCGTAAAGGGCGGTTCACGCAAAAGTTAGGGATTTAAGAAGCAAATGACTGTGGTCCGAATTTGATATTGCAGGGAGCATCAATGCGGGAGAATACCTGAAGGGTCGATTATCAGATACAACCTCTTCGGAAGAGTGAATACTGGGAAAGCATTAGAGTCGGGCGAGTCATAGGAGGATCAGTTTGTGGTGTTCGTCTGCATCCCGTTGCCGACATGTGTACAAAATTTAATTTGTCAAAATATTTATGCTTCTTGTGCATACTTGTATATTTGCTTTGCGTAGCTTCCTCTTTTCAGGAGTTACATCCCGTGTACAAAACTCCGCCCATTCAGGGGCCCAATCAATAAAATATGCTATTCAGTACTTAATGCTGGTTCTTTACTGTTTTGTGCATGATAAAACGCCTAGGTTTATTGAAACTAGCATGTGTATAACATCACTGGCCCTTGCCAACAATTGCTAAAGCGTTGAATTAACTGAAAATAACGTCACTAACCTGAGTTGATTTGGCTGCATAGGCTTGTCTTGTCTTGTTTGTGTTGTTGCAGGTTTCATAGCCGTACGAGGAAGATGATCAACAGATTGCAATAGCGAGAGACTCGACCCCCACGCAGGTCGTGCATGTACCTCCTGAAGAAGGATCGAATTCCCTAGCTAGTCGTAGCATATCCAGAAGGCACGCTCCAGCAAAGTCGTTTATCCTCAACAGGGTTTGGCGATTCCAAGATTATAAGGTTGTATTCAGACAGTGTATCTCAAGCCGAGTTGGTTTAGTCGCAGAAGATCAATAGTTGTGAGATGTATTCAGGCAAGTTCACCTTTCCCCGCAGGGTCAGTTTACATCTCCCCCAGCGGAGTCAGTTGGTTTCCCCAAGAGAATCATCCCATCCCCAGCGGAATTCTCTTCTCAGCAAGTATTTTCATTCCTCCCAGTGGAACTCGAAGATTAAGGCTCTCCCCGGCAGAGTTGGTGTGGCGCATTGGCATTTATTTTGTCAGAATACCGTGTGATACCGGTTCACTCTCCAGCAGAAGTCCAATCATACCGGGCGCATTTTCTATTCTCCAGCAGAGTTATATTCCCCAGCAGGGTATTACTTCAACGAGGTGTTTGGTTTAAGTTCCTAATTTACCAGCTGAGTCGACTTCACTCTTCCAGCATTTATTTTGCTGGAATAATTCTGTAGCATCTGGCTATCCCCAGCAGAGTCGGTATTGTCTTCAGCATTTATTTTGCTGAAGCGGTTTCCTGTATCCCAGCAGTTCGGGTCTGCATTGGCATCGGCATATAGTATTATACTTGCATTCACCAAATAAAAGCGTAGCATTTCCATGTCGAATGGAGCATTGCATCATTGTCAAACGCATGCATTTTGAAACATAAACCAGGTTGGCTAACTGTTTGTTTCAAGTATTGTTTCTCTTGCAGGTAGAAAGAGCCCTTGCTCAAGTGAATCAATAAACGTTCAAAGTCTCGACAGGAGACATTCAACGAAGTGTCAGCTTTGGCACTACTCCCCACAGAGTTATCAGGATAAGTTTCTCTTTGTCCCCAAGCAGAGTTACTTATTTCCCCGCCAGGGTTTCTTGTTGGAGTTTCTCTAGTCCGATCAGCGGATTATTTCCTTCAAAGTTGTTGTTACGTCAGCATTAAAAGGTTTCATGAACCAGAATTTCAGAGGCTACCGCCGGTTATCGGAACAGGCGTCCGGAAGTTTGGTTTCCAAATATCCCCAGTAGAGTCAGCCTCAAAGCTGTTGTAATGTCAGTGATAAGAAGTTTGCGGACCAATGGAAGGATGAGTCCTGACGAGGACAGTTTTCTTGACAGGTTTTCTTTGTGCTAGAGGAGTGGGGTCCTAACGTGGACAGTTTTATTTCCTGGGCTGATAGGAGGTGCTAGTCCTAACGTGGACGGGTTCGATTTCTCAGAATTGATGGAACGTGGAGTCCTGACGTGGACATTTCCTCAAGTTGACGATATGTGTTAGTCCTAACGTGGACAGGTTCGATTTTTCAGAATTGTTGGAATATGGAGTCCTAACGTGGACATTTCTTCCAGTTTGACGGTATGTGTTAATCCTAACGTGGACAGATTCGAGTTCTCGGTATTGATTGAGTGCGGAGTCCTGACGTGGACAAAAGTTGGTTACTCTTCATGCTGGTGTCCTGACGTGGACAATTTATTCCCAGCAGATAGCTTTATTCGTAATGGTGAAATGTGCGTCCTGACGTGGACAAGTTTGTAGTTCTTTGTGACGACAAAACGCGAGAGTCCTGACGTGGACAAATTTATCCTTCTTCGTGTTGTTGGAAGAATGTGTGTCCTGACGTGGACGAGTTTTATTTCCCCAGCAAGTCAAAGACGCGCAAGTCCTGACGTGGACAGGTCCTATTACTTCAGCAGGTTGAGATGTGAGTCCTGACGTGGACAAAGTCTCACTTCCCCAGTGGGTCAAAGGTGCATGAGTCCTGACGTGGACAAGTTTTTATCCTCAGCGAGTCAAGTGGTGGGTCCTAACGTGGACAAATCAAGACGAAAAGCGTTTCCTTACGTGGAAAGGTTGGAGTCCTTACGTGGACAGATTAAGGAGTGTTCCTTACGTGGAGCGATGGAGTCCTTACGTGGACAAATCAAGAAGATTATTATTCCTAACGTGGAAAAGTGGGTCCTAACGTGGATGATGTAGTCCTTACGTGGACATATCAAATTGTTTTCCTTATGGGGAAAGTTTGTATTCCTTACATGGAAGAAGAGATGGTGATTCCTTACGTGGAAGAAAAATGATTCGTTACATGGAAAAGAGGTGTTCCTTACGTGGAAAGATGACATTCCTAACGTGGAAAGAAAGATTGATGTAGTATTCCTCACGTGGAAATATTAGAGTCCTTACGTGGACATATCAAGAGCATTCCTTACGTGGAAGAAAAACGGTTTCCTTACGTGGAAAGACGAGTTCATTCCTTACGTGGAAAGATTGAGTCCTTACGCGGACATATCAAGATTGACTCCTGACATGGGAAGATAGAGGTATTCCTAACGTGGAAAAGGTTTGATTCCTTACGTGGAATAGAAGAGTTGATTCCTAACGTGGAAAGAAGGTGTATTCCCAACGCGGAAAGTGTAGTCCTGACGCGGACAGATCCAGACGAAGTCTTAGTCCTAACGTGGACGGTGTTATTCCTAACGTGGAACGGTTATTCCCTACGTGGAAGGACAAATAATCCCCAGCACGGTCGCTACGAGATCAGTGGGTTGTCGTAACAGTCAGATTCAGCTGATGAACGTCGTTCCTCAAGCAGTGGCGCAGTTTATTTCTGCGGTTGGCAAATTTCTGGGTTCTTAGTATTCAACCGCCTCGTACCGCGAATGTCTGAAGGCTCCGGGCTCTTCACCCAATCGGGTCCAAGTCGCTTGAATAGGGGCAGCTGTTGCACCCTAAAATTTTCCCAACATTATTCACTTGGTTTATGTTTCAATATCATTAGCATTTGCATATAGAGTCATGTACATAGGTTATTCATCTGCATAGCATAAGCATAGCAAGTCATTCAACAGGGGACCAAGCATTATTCTCATCTCTAGAGGCCTATCAAGAGATTATTATCTTGATGCAATCTCATTCAAGTCATCAGAAAAGAATTTGAAAGCCATCAAGTCAATGGATCAAGCAAGTGCATCCATCTCCTATCTGAGGATCCCTGAGGATCAACAAAGAAATTGTGAGTTGTGGGCTGAGTATGGGAAATATCTAGACATCATGGGAGACTTAGAAAGTCATTTGGAGAAAGAGACAAGTCATTGGTGTAGTCACAAGAGTTGGGGATGAAGACAGTCAACTAGGGTTTCATCTGGGTTAACCCTAGGTCAACTCTAGGTCAATTGACTGATTGAAAGGCATTAAAGGCTATTGGAGAGATGTGGGGTTCATCATTTGACATGAAGAATAAGGATATGATGATATGCTAAGAAGAAATCAGGAGAAATCAAGGAGAAGAGGAGTTTCTAAATTAGGGTTTCTATGTAAAATCCCCTAGTTTAGGTCAAATTTCCAAGCAAGATAAGTCAAAATGCAAGCTTCAAATGGATCCTTGGCCAACATGAAACTTGTATAGGATCTCAATACCTTTAATTTGAGTGGTGGAAGACACTAAGGAGATTTATAGAACTCAAGTTATGGTCCTTGCAAGTTACAGGTCATCTGAGGTATCTGAAATTCTATCTGTGAAAGTGACTTGACTTCCAAGCAATATTTACCCCTCAAGGAGATTTCAAATGAATTCCTGGTCAACATAAGATTTGTTCCTCATTGTCTTATATTTCTATAATGGTATAGTATGCCTTCATATGATTTGTGGAACTCTACTTATGGTCTTGGCAAGCAAAGGGTATTTTGGTCATCTGATGATTACAGGTCATCCTTAGCCTATGCCTAAAACTCCTACAAGGGAGCTTCAAAAGAAAAACTTCCCAACATCAAAGTTGCTCAAAATGCCATTTTAAGTCTATAAAAGAAGTCATGAAAGCTGGGAAATGCATAGAATGAGACTTGACCAAAGTTGGTGAAAAATGACCTAAAAAAGGCATATAAGTTGAAAAAGTTGAAATAAAAAATTGGTTTGAGAGATCTACAAATCCAATATGGGTCATCCAATATACCAAATTGATTCCCAACATCATTTTAAAGACATTTGTTCAGCCACATTTTTGAGTTTAGGCTTAAAAATTGGACTTCCTTTGTAAATTTGTTTCTTGCATCATAAGGCAACATGGCAAAACTTAACACAAGGCAAGGAAAAGCTTGGTTTTTCATACATACACTCCTAATATCTCATGAAAGGAGATTTTAACACAAGTTTACCCAAGGTGCAAGCATGATAGGTGATGATTCAAAATACCATCAAATGATAAGTTCATGAAATTTCCACAAGTTTCTAGATCCCTCTAGGACCAATCTAGAAGCTTCTCATTCTGTTAATCCTCACCTATATAAGGAAATGAAGCCATTTGTGCATTGGTTGGTGATTCTTTGAGCTTGCAAACACTACTTTGATTCCTTCACTCCCATTTGCATTTTCTCTTCAAACTCCATTGAAACTTCATCAAACACATTATTTTCTGTTATCATCATCATCCACCATTATCATAGAGTAATTGGCAAAGAGAATTGAGAGAAACTCGTGGCTGGTTTGTGTGATCCAAGTTTTCACTCCAACTTGCATGGAGAAGGGGATAAGGTGATTCAAGAAGATTGAGCCACAACCATTGCAAACAGAAGAATCAACATCCATTGGAGATCAATATTGGAGGTTAGCAAGTCTTGAATTGCAGCACAACTACACCTGCCATCATCAATTTGCAGGTATGCAAAACCCTTCGAATCTCCTTATTTATCCAGTCGTAGATCATATGGTTAGGATTAGCATGCTTAGAGACCATAGGGGATTGAATTCTGAGAATTAGAGAGACTTCTATGAAGTTTCATGGCAGGTCACCATTTCTTTAATTTCCAAGAACTAGCTGTGCATTAGGTTTTAATTGATGTGGGATAGCATAGAATGATGAGGGTAGCATGTAGAGCAATTTTAGATCATTAGGATTGAGTTCTAGCAAGGTTGATGTCAGAAGAGCATGGTGAAACCCTAGCTTTCGTGCCCTCTGTTTGGGATCTACAAGGAGTGTTAGCCAAAACTAAGACCAAGCATGGATTCCTTGTGATTAGTAGATCATTTTAGGGTTTTGAATTTTTCATTTTCATCAAGTGATCATGGAGAACGATCTGGTTGAATTTTCGCGCATGAATTATGGTCTGATGAAACCCTAATGGCATTTGGAGAAGACAACGCGAGCACCGTTGGATCATTCTGGGAAATTGACTTAATCCTCTCATCGTGCGGCCACGATTTAATTCTGAGAGTGGAGGGAAAGACTTGGAGCTAAACGCAGTGTTTTAATTATTGATGAACCCTGGGCTCAGAAAAACTTCGCTACCCACACCCCCTCGCTTGGCCCAATTCAAATTTAAACATAAAACCCTTACTTTCTGCACCGCTTGCATTTTATTTTTTCTTTTATTTTTTCATCTCATTTTCTGACGCGCTGGGCCTAGTGAATTTGATATTCACACCCCTGATTTCATGGCCCACCTGGAATTTGAACTGGGCGAAGATGCTATTCTCACCCCTCCCATTTAATTTCCATTTTTTTTGTGTTTTAATTTCCTTTAATATTTTTGCATCTTTAAAAAATCATATAAAAATGAAAAATTAATATTTTCTGATTCTTGTTTTTTCTATAGGTCAATAATTCTGTCTAGAAAAATATGGAAAAATAAAAATGGCATTTTATTTTTGTTTAATATTTTTCATGCATTTTTCTTGTAAATAGCATTTTGTTAATACTTTGTTTAGTACATGATTTTGTTAATTTTGGTTCTAATAGTTGCTATAATATTTTTTGTCCATTCTTTTTAGGTTGTTTAGTGTAGACATTCAACTTGTGCACACAATTTAGTTCTCATTTTTAGGACTTAATTTTAGGTGTTTAGTTTAGGTGTGAATAACATGAATAAAATTAGGGTTTTAAATCAACTTAGGTGAGATAGTTTAATTCTTTTAGGAAATTTTCATTTGATTTTTGGGGTATGGACTATAGGGGTTATGGGTATAGGATAGATCCCCTTAGAAATCACCAGGATTCCCCTACTGCTATTAGTACATTACTGTCTGTATTTGATTGACTGGTGTGGTGTGCCCTCTGGGATTATTGTTTGTCTGTGTGGGTATTGGGACTGTCTGGGGATTGGGAGAGCTGAAGACTTGTGATGATGAAGCCATTGGAGATCCAGAGCTTGAAGACCAGCTTCCAGAGTTGAAGAGGAGATCCTGCTAGCAGCTGTTGAGGAGACTAAGGTTTAGGAGCTAGGCAGAGCTCTAGATTAGAAAGCTTGTTTCTCAAACATGGAATGCTTTGTCTGCATCCATCCTTTCCTTATGATTCAAAGTCTCTATCAAATACCCACCTCCTTCCTTTGGAAGGATCAGTGAATGTATTTGAAAGATAGAACTTTTGAGGGAAAATTATATGTATAATGTTAACAGTTAATGAACCACCCTTGGTAGGTAATTGACTGTCTAACATTCCTTCACTTCATCTGGTTGACTAATATTCCTCTTGGAGTTTGGGACTTGAAGAAAAGCCACTGTAGACTGAAGACTGATGATCAAAGACCTTGCTTGAAAGCTGTGGAGATGGAGATTGATGCTTGCTGAAGCTTGAAGTCAGATGTTGTTTCAGAGCTGCTGATGCTGTTTATTTTTCTGCTGTATTTCATTCTTGATGTATTGATTGGTTTTCTGGACTGTATTGTTTGCTGTTTACCCTGTTGGGTTGAAAGTGAATCCTGTTCACTTTTGCCTATTGTTTTCTAGGTTCGAGGTTGAGTGGGACTCCCTTGCCTCGCTTGTATTGTTGCATCCATGCATTTTACTGTTTTAATGTATATATCTGATATTGTTTCTGTTTTCGTCTATTCCCTTAGGATCTCTGTTTCTCTCTGTGCAAGAGAGGAGCTTGATAGACACTAGGTCTTAACCCATGTATGATAACCTTAGGTTAGTTTGATTCCCTTCGAAACCGTAGGTTAGAGTTCTGTCTCTTCTTCCTCAAAACAAACAGAAAAAACACAATAAAGATTTCAAACACCATAAAAGACACTTCTTCCGTAAAAGAACGTGAACTCATCAAGACGTCATTTTTGTCCGCTTGGACTACTAATCAGGAAAACCTTTTTCAGAAGGAATAAAATCAATCAAGACAGACTTGTGTCGTACGTGGCCCGAACTACGTTTGCTCTGATCTTTCATGCTGTATGAAAGTACGTAGGCATAGGATGCGATATCCTAGCGAGCAACCTTCCCCTCCTTTCCCGTAGGTAGGCGAACTACGTTGACTCTGATTTCTCGTTCCAGACGGGAATACGTAGGCATAAAGTGCGATACTTTGCCGAGTCATTTTATTTTCATTTTATTTTCCTTTAACCCTTAACCCTTAGTTTAGATAGAATAACAATCCATACCCGAAAGCAAGCGTGGATCCCGTCGAGTACGACGGACGTGAGGGGTGCTAATACCTTCCCCTCGCGTAACCGACTCCCGAATCCAGGTTTTGGTTGCGACGACCATACCTTTCCCGTGTTGTGCGAGGTTTACTCTGAGCGTTTCCTTTCCCTCCCGTGGGATAAATAACGCACGGTGGCGACTCTTCTGTTCAGCCGGCGCCGATTTTCGCAGTAGCGACACAAAACATGCATATTTATTTCATTATCAATATCAATTGAGAAATAACATGCTTTATAAACGAAATTTGCAATTAAACAGGAAAGAAATTACAAATGTAAAGAAATGTCATGATAAAATGCAGATTTCCAGCTTCTGGGAACTGGACTTTCACACTGATTTGCTGCTGAGGGGAGCGACCCTTTGAAGTCTTCAGACTCAGACGGATGAGAGGTCGACGTGCACAACCAAATTTCCTTCAAGGAAGGAAATGCACTCTTTGTCTATCAATTGTTGAACCTTCGCTTGAAAGGCTTTGCAGTCATCAGTTGCGTGCCCAATCATGGAAAGAAAACCTCGTATATATATCTGAAAAGCCCTCGCAGGCAGAGTACAACTGTAATCGAATACAACTAAAGCAACAAGTGTGACCTCGACCAACAAGCCTGGCGGTGGTCAGCATATCAAAGCATAAAAGATACAAAGAAATACAAAGAAATCAAGTGCGGCTACGGGCACAGAAATCTTCTAATAACTTCTTCGTGGTGGAATGGTCAGGCTTGGTGAGCAGACCCCGGATCAACAGATCCCTCTGCCTGATGGTATCCCGAAGATCCTTGGCAAAGTCCCCACAAGCACCTTCTCCGGAGCAGTCTTCCACTTTGCACCTCTTAGCATCAGCTCTGAGTTGGCAATCCTTCAGGTTTGCCGTAGTTTCAACTAACCGATATTGAGCGTCGCGTCGAAGCGATGCCTCAACCTCAATCTTCTTATCCTTGATCTCAATCTGGACCTCTAGCTTGGCTATTTGTTGCTTCAGCTTCTCCTCTCGTTCCTTATGATTAGTCACGGTGGTACTCCAATGGACATTGAATTTGGAGATCTTCAGATACGCCTTATCCAATTCTTGCTTTTTAGTGGTCAACACACTGTGCACATCCTTCAGGTCTAATCTAAGACGTTCTTTGGCATCATTCAACTTGGTTAGACTTGCGCCCAAGTGGTTTATCAACTCGGTCTGACGTTTGGAGGAGTACCTTGTCTCAACCTTCTCATGCCGGAGCTGAGCAATTTCATTCTCCAATGCTTCATTGGCCTTTACCAACTCTTATTTCTCGGCTAAAAGCTGGTTATACTTCTTGATATCCATTGTAGTAGGCTCTTCAGCTACAAGAGGATATAATGGCTTAATTGCAGGATAGGGCATCCGCACTTTTGCAGCCCTTTCACGAATCCAAACCAAGTATGTGTCAAAGGCTTTGTTGTTACTCTTCCCCAACAATGCCTTCCCTCTCCTGTGAAGACTCTTACATGCTTGTCCAAGTCTAGCCAATGTATCAACATCTAATAGTCCGGTGAGATACAGAGATTCCTGTATCTCATCCTTCTTGGGTGACTCCTTCAGGGCATACCTAAATTGTCTGATCAACAGTGTCGGGTTGTAATTGATACACCCCTTTCTTCCGATCAAAGGAATGTTTGGAAAACCGCTACAGTTGTAGATGATTTCAGTACCCAACATGTCCTTGTCGAACCAGGTAATGTTCTTTGCAGTTAAACCCATCAGGCGTTCTGACCATTCCATTGTACCTGCAGAAGAGACGAAGGGGGCCGCCTGGGGCATATGGCTGGCAAACCATCTATACAGTAACGGAACACAGCATGACACCATCTTTCCTCTCCTGTTTTCATTCTTATAATGGACAGAGTGGAAAACATCTCCAAGAAGAGTGGGTACTGGATTCCTTGAGGCGAGAATGTAGAAAGAGTCTACATCCACATAGTCTAGCAAATTAGGAAACATTATGGTACCATATATGCAAAGGGCTAAAATGGCGTTGAACATGGTCCAACAACCCTTCTTGGTGAACTTCTGAGCTTTCTCCACTAGAAAAGATAGGGGAAAACCATACATCTTGTTCCTCTAGGTGAACTCCCTCCTTAATTCAGACTCATCCAAATGTAAGATAGCGGCAAGATCAGACAGCTTAGGCACAATATCAACATGATGGTAAGGCATTTGATCCTTGACGAGAATGCCTAACAGCTCTGAGTATTCTTCTAGAGTAGGGTCTAGAACATAGTACGAAAACACAAAGCATCTCAGTTGAGCATCATAAAACTGTAGCAGCGTGTATAGACCACTGATCTCGTGGGCAGAAGGATTGCAAACGAATTTTAACAACCTTCTGTAAGCTTGCATGAAGTCTTCTAATACCGTACCATCATCTAGGGCAATCAACTTCAGTAAAGGGCCAATATCTAGGGTGGGAAACCTGTAGGCTATCGTTTTCTTCAGATCCTCCATATCAGCAATAAGGGACCAGATCACTAGAAACAGGGGAAAATATGCACATGCAACACAGACACACGTTAATGAAATGCAAATGAAAATGCAATCATGCAAATGCTAGATGATGCAAGCAGGGATCAAGGCTGTTGTGATGTTGACTGGAGATGAAAATAGTTCTGCTCTGACAAGAACATAACATATCTCTAATGATAGGAACCCTCTGGTACCAATGGTGCTGATTCACACTATCAAGAAAAACCAGGTTGTCTGAAGGTAACGGTTTCCTGCATAACCCCAGTCCCACTCACAGGTATGGACCTATCGACTGGTACGATTTGGCATCCTATGCGTTCCTCAGTGTCACAGACTTTCAGGAAATGAAGATACATTCACCATTTCTAGTTTGGCATCATCACTCCCTGAAGAGGCCTCACTTAGCTGAGTCATAAATGATCGGTCCCCAGAGTCGACAATCTTCAGATCCGAAATCAATTTCAATCCTAAGGACCAGAAAAAAGATCATCAAAGAGAATCTCGTCTGAGTGTGAATTTCATGGGAACTAGTGTTTGCTACGCAAACAGGTCCACCACTAATCTCCACTCTAATGCTATGTTTTCTCTCAAGCCTGGGTCTGGCTTTTCACTCATCAGAATCAATCCCTTCCCACAACAGCACAACAAGTAATCATATTATACTGAAAGTAAAGTGCAGGAAAGTAAAGTGCGATAAATAAATGCAAACCCAACAGATAAACACGCAAGCGCTAGGATTGACTCGCAAAGGGAACCAGGGTCCCCAGCAGAGTCGCCAGCTGTCGCTACTGTGAAAAAAGGTGCCGGTAAAGACAGAAGAGTCGCCACCCATCGTTATTTATCCCAAAAGAGGGAAAGGAAACGATCAGGAAAAACCTAGCGAAAAGGATAAGATCGGCCATCGCAACCAAATCTCTGGGTTCGGGAGTCGGTTACGCAAGGGGAAGGTATTAGCACCCCTCACGTCCGTTGTACTCAACGAGATCCACGCTTGTTGTGTTTATCTGACGGGTTGTTTAACTATCTACCTATCAAGGTCTGGTTTAAAAGAAAAGAAAAATGACTCGGCAAAGCTCACAGCTTCGTGCATACGTATTCCCTCGTGCAATGGGAAAGTCAGAGTCAACGTAGTTCGGCTAACTACGGGTGATGGGGGAATGTTGCTCGCCAAGACGTCGCATCTTGTGCCTACGTATTCTCATCATAGAAATCAGAGCAAACGTAGTTCGGGATAAAACGGAACACAGGTTGATTCACGCGTCTTTTACCCGAGTAAAGTTAAACAACAGTTCCAGCAGTTAGAGACAATGCCTGTTTGCGGTAGGACTGAAGCTTAACAGCACTCTTTTCATCAGAAAAGGTTTTCCTTGAATTAAGATCCCACAGGGCAAAAAGAGGTTTGAATTTGTTTTTTTGTCTTTTACGAAAGAAGTGTTTTTTATGAATGTTTGTAATTCATACTGCACTAGAGACTATGACTTAGGAACGAATGCGTCGCACATCGCCCTAAGGGCGTGTACTAAACACTCTAGGTAATTGAGGAGAGGCCCCCCAATCGCCATTTCCCAAATGGCTTAAGGCTCGTAAAGTGCGGTATAAATTTGCCTTTATTATGTGTTTTAATGTTGTTTGAAGATGAGAAGAGACAAGAGGAATCTACAGGGGAAACTATCAAGCATCCTCCTGTTGTCATACAATATGGACCTAGTGTTGAGTTTGAGGGGAATCTACCCTACTGTTATCATACATGGCTTCATCCTAAAGTTCTATCATCACTATCCTTATCAAAGGAAGTGAGAGCCCTACGGGAACATGTCAAAGGTAAACACCAGCAAAAATCATTAAGTAGATGAATACGACTATCAAGGTACTGAAATAAGAACATGTATGGATATGCAATGCATCAGCACAAGCAGAAGGAGGATACCTCAACTTCTAATGCAAACATAAAAGAAAAAGAAACACACAAGCAAGGGAGGATCACCTCAAACTTCAATGCAATCAAGCAAAGGCAAGTATGAAAGCAGACAAGCAATCAAGCAAAGGGTGGAAATAGTGTGGGGCATCGGCCGCCACAAGCGCGTCTCGACCTTTAATGCAATCATGCACCTAAATAAGAGTATCTATTCATGAAGCTCTATCTTAAATGCATCATAGCAATCAGATAGCAATCAATCAATGCAGTCATGCACCTAACACAAGAGTATCTACTCATGCAAACCTATCCTAATGCATCACAGCAAACAGATAGTCAATCAATCAATACAGCAATCATGCAAGAAATCCATCAGGAGAGAGGAAAACAAGAAGAGCAACAAGGAAATCATCTCAAGGCTACATCAAGTTGGATGTGTATCAACACAAGAGTCCATCATGGGCTCAACCTCTTCATGGAATGCACAGAGTACTTCCTAAGGAAGACCAGGCTCTCATGAGAGGGATCCTATGTCAATAGGACAGAGAAACTGAGAGCGGGTCCTAGATGTCAATCTAAGGTTTTGGGTTAAAGTGCATCAGCACAAGGAGTCCATCATGGGCTCAACCTCTTTATGGAATGCACTGAGTACTTCCTGAGGAAGACCAGGCTCTCACAAGAGGGATCTTATGTCAATAGGACAGATATTGTTGAGGAAGAACCTAGATATCAATCTAAAGTTTTGATTTGAAGTGCATCAGCACAGGAGTCCATCATGGGCTCAACCTCTTTGTGGAATGCACAGAGTACTTCCTAAGGAAGACCAGGCTCTCACAAGAGGGATCCTATGTCAATAGGACAAGGAGTGGGTGATTAAGAACCTAGAAATTGTCTAAAGGATTAGGTCAATGTGTTTCAACACAAGGAGTCCATTCATGGCTCAACCTCTCCATGGAATGCACAGAGTACTTCCTAAGGAAGACCAGGCTCTCATGAGAGGTATCCTATGTCAATAGGACAAAGAGAATGATTTAAGATGATGGGAAGCATGGTGACAACCTAAGGAAATCACCATTGCACTCAACCAAGTTCATCTTGATTAGGAGTAGTCCTTAATGGCTCACCTTTTCATGGAATGCACAGAGTACTTCCTAAGGAAGAGAAGGATCTCACAAGAGGGATCTCATAATAAGGACTAGGAGAAATTGTAATGACTTGAATTGATCAAGGCAAAGGAAAGCACAAAGAGGAGAGGAATCATCCACAAAAGCCTCTAAGAAACCCTAATATCTAAGCACTAAAGGATATCTATCCTAAGGGATCTATGAACACTATCAAGCATTGGAAATTATTCTACAAAGGTGTCAACCTATACTCTATGCTATCGAGAAGGAGTGAGGAATCTAAAGTTTGCTAAAGATCACCTTTAAAGCTAAACTAGGTGGTATGCTAAGTTAGGGACATCCTAAAAACCAGCCATCATGTAAAATCTAAGAAATATAGGAAATCATCCCTAAAAAATCTCATAAAAATCCTAGGGGACCTTAAGGATGTCATAAACCTAAGGTAAAAATTTCAGAGACAAACTCTAAGTTTAAGGGCACTATCTAAAGGCTAAACCTAAAGGTGTGTTATGGGAAGTTCACATGGTGTTGCACCCCAAAATTTGACCAACATTTATCTATCCATCAAGTGTTTGAAGGTTGATACCTTCATCAGAAAGTTCAATAGCTCCTCAGAGGAATTGGTTGAAACCAAGGTTGTGTGTCTCCTAGCTTGAGAATTGTGGGTGCTCCTCAGATGATTCTGAGACTTTGAAGAATGGACTGGAAGCTTTGAGAAAGTTTATGAGATGCCTTGAAAGCCATCATGAAGCCCAGAGAGGTCATTATGCAAGAATTCAGAAGATTCAACCATGAATGGTAGAATTAGGGTTTTGACTGGGTCAACCCTAGGTCAACTAAGGATTTGGAGAAGGTTGAGACCTAATCCAAGGGCCATGAGATCATGGAATGATGTATGGAGATGTCATAAAGATGATTCCTAGACCAACTCATCATGATTGAGGAGTTTGAGAAGTTTTAAGCCAGGGTTTCCAAGGATGGACAGTGTAAAAACCCTAATTTGATCCCTATCTTCCAGGCAGTTTTAGCTCAGGATATGATTGTTATCTCACCTTCCTCACAACATGAATGTTGTAGAGCTTGTTCTTAGCTTTAATTTGAGTGGTGGAAGTCCTTGATAGGATGTGCATAGCTCAAGTTATGGTTTTGACAAATTACAGGTCATCTGAGGTATGTGAATCTGGATCCTTGAAAGTCACCCAACTTGCAGACAACTTTTTCCCTAGTAGGATGATTCCTATGATCTCTTGGTAAACATGAATGTTGAAGATCATCTTATTAGCTTTCTAGATAGTACTAGAAGTCCTTGATAGGATTTGTAGAACTCAACTTATGGTTTGAACAAGACAGGGGTATTTTGGTCATTTGGTGATTATAGGTCATTTTAAGCAAAGGTCATATCTCCTATTTCCAAGCCTCAAATGAAAATACTCAAAACATCAAAGTTGTTCAAAATGGCATTTTAAGCCTAGAAAAGTGGTCATGAGTTGTTGGAAAAGCTTGTAGCAAGGATTGACAAGAATGGGTGAAAATGACCTAAAAATGGCTTATAACTTAAATGGATCCAAGTTGGAAATTGGTTTGGGAGATCTATGAATCCAAAATAGGTCATACAATATGTCATTTTGAATCCAAACATCATTTTAAAAACAATGGTTTAAATACATTTTTGATTTGAGGTCTAAAAATGGGGGTTACTTTATAATGTTGTTACTTGCTTAATAAGGAATCTTTGGAAAACTTCACATAAGGCAAGGTTGAGCTGGTTTTTTTGCACATTCCATTTCAATATCTCACAAGGGGATATTTTGGCACAAAATTAAGGTCTTAACACATGAGATGAGATATTTCAAAGTGTCACCACATGAGAATTTCCACACTTTTCTAGTTAATTCCAGAAGGATCTAGATCTTTCTAATTGATTCTATATAAAGAGTAGATCAAGTTGTGATCAAAGGTTGGTGAATTCATTGGTGAAGAGTGAGGGAGAAAGGGGTACTCAAAGTTTTCTTCAAACACAAGCCAGACTCGAGTTGCTCATCACAGGCTTCAATCATCCAAGATAGTGCAAACAGAAGACTACACACCATTAGAGGATCATCTTGAAGCAAGATCAAGCTCTGAAACCATCCCTAACTGCACCTGCCATAACCACTTGACAGGTTTGAATCTTTTACCATAGCTCCTTATTTATGTGCATTCTGCCAGATTCTTGGGTATAGAGTTGTTGAGATATGGTAGATGATCAATTTCTGAAGATTAGAGGAGTTTTCATGAGGTTCCATGGCAGGTCATGGATTCTTTAATTTTCAAGAACAAGCTGTTTAGTAGGTTGTAGTTAGCATGTTATGGTTTAGAATGGTTAGGGCAATGCCATGAACAAGATTACACCCTTAGACTTGAGTTCCATTGAGGTTGATCTCAGAGAAATATGTTGAAACCCTATCCTTCATGTGTTCTGTTTGGAAGATACACGAGTTTTTAGTGGGAACTATTGATACCATCGTGTTCAGGGAAGGAAATGGAGCAGCTTTGGTTTTGGAAGTGCTTGCATTTGTTGAGAGACGAGAGAGCACGATGGTGAAGAAGGATCGTGCATGGATTCTGCAAAACTGAAACCCTAGGTGGTGTGTTAGAGAAGATGATCTCCTCACCGTTAGATCATCTCAGATTTTTTACCTTTTAATCTCATCCAACGGCCCCGATTTGAAAATGAAAACGGAGGGAAAGACCCAAGCTAAACACAGCGTTTTAATTAAAATCTGACTCTGGGCCTCAGCAAATCAATGATATTCCCACCCCCTCGCACGGCCCAAACCAATTTTGAACTAAAATTTGTTGCTATTCATACCGCTCTCTTATCTTTTTTTCTTTTAATTTTTCAGTTGATTTTCTGAAGTCTGGTGGGCTTAGCGCCTTCGCTATCTGCACCCCCACGTCCTGGCCCATCATATTAAATGAACTAGGCGCCTATTCTTTTGACACCCCCCTCCCATTTATTTTTGTATTCTTGAATTTTATTTCTTTAATGTTTTCAGCATTTTAATAAAATCGTAAAAAATTGAAAAATCATTGTTTTTTAATTCTTGTTTTTTCTATAGGTTTATATTCCTGTCTAGAAAATTAATAAAAATAAAAATTCCATTTTATTTTTAGTTTAGTATTTTTAGAATATTATTCTTTTAAATAGCTTTTTATAAGGTTTAGTTTGATACTCAATTTTGTAGAATTTAGTTTAGGATCTTCCCTTAATCTTTTTGATTCATTATTTTTAGTGTGATTAGATATTGAGCCTTAGTTCCCATAGGATTTAATTCAAGATTTTTAGATTAAAATTTGATTAGTTTAATTAGGTTAGCATTAGTGATCAAAATTAGGGTTTAAGAATGCATAGGTGAAATGATTCATTTTCTTTTGAGAGTTTTGACTTGATTTTTGGGTATGGGCATATTGGGCTAGTATGGGTAAGTGTTATGGACCCTTGTAAGTGATTGTTAGAATTTTCCCCTTGGTCTTTATATTTTTAGATATTTTCTGAAGTTGACTGATTGTATTGACTGTCTGTGTGTTATTTGTCTATCTCTGGGGTTTATCTTTGGGGAATTGTTGTGGGGCTTGGTTTGTTTTGAGGATATTGTTGAAGGAGCATGATGAAGGATAAGATTTAAGATCAAGACCCAGAGGTTGAGAGGTTGGAGCTTGTTCTCTGTTTGTGAGGTTTGAGATCCTGGAGGTTGAGGGAAGTTCATGGTACTTTCCTGAGGAAGGCACTATGGATGTCTTTCAGTCTCTCTTCTCACCTCTTTATTAAGTATCCAATGATGTTGGAGCCTTCATGTGAGTTTAGTTTCTCCTGAGGAGGAATGTAAACTGATCACAGTTATTGAGCCACATGGGATACGATTCCTAAGTGGAAGCCTCCTAGTACTTTCCTGAGGAAGGCACTATGGGTCTGTTCACTTAGTTCCCTTAGTTCATCTAGGCTTTCTTAAGTATCCAATGATGTTGGAGCCTTCATGTGAGTTTAGTTCCTCCTGAGGAGGAACGTAAACTGATCACAGTTGTTGAGCCACATGGGATATGATTCCTGAGTATAAGCCTCCTAGTGCTTTCCTGAGGAAGGCACTATGAGTCTGCCTACTTAGCTCCCTTTCTTTGGTAAGCTTGTTTTGAAGCTTGAAGACTGGGATTGATTTCTCTTGTGTAGGGTTTTGCTTTAGGGCTTTGCTTAGATTTGATTAGGGTTCTGTTTTAGGGTTAGGATTAGAGCTTAGATGTAGATAATTTCTTTCTCAAGCATGTGGTTTGTTTGCCTGATGGCCCTTCCTTTCTTTTATCTGTTTATTGCTTGATAGCGTGTTGTTTATTTTTCAGTATGATTACTGTTATTTCATGACTGGCTTGAGGTCGAGACGAGCTTGTGGAGGCTGAATCCCCACACACATTTCCTCCCTCACTTGCATTGCATGCATTTTACTGTTAAGCTGATGCTTTGTCTGTTTTGGTGTATCATTGACATGATCCCTTAGGACTCTCATTTCCTTTGATAAGGATTTGATGATAGACTTTTAGGTTGAAACCTATGCATGACAACTTCTAGGAGTTCCCTGTTCAAACCTCAACCATAGGATGAATTCATGGCATGATAACAGTAGGACTTGATAGTCTCCCTCCTTGTTGGGCCTGTTCTCTTCTCATCTCAAAGCAGTTTAAGATACAGTAATCATGAATGATTTCTTTCGTATGTTACGAGCCTTAAGCTATCTGAGAAAGGATTGTGGGAGAGTTCCTTTTCCACAGTCTGGATGTTTAGTATGGTACCCTTTGGGTGACATGCGACACATTCACTCTCAGGTCATAGTCTCTAGTGCGGTTGAAATCGCAAACACAATAAAAAACACTTCTTTCAAAACAGGAAATAAACCGTAGTTTCCCGAACTACGTGAGCTCTGATCTCTCATACCTGTTGAGAGTACGTAGGCACAAGATGGCGAAGTCTTGGCGAGCTACCTTCCCCCGTAATCCTTCGTAGGTCGAACTACGTTGACTCTGATTTCTCATTCTCTGATGAGAATACGTAGGCATAAAGTGCGACGCTTTGCCGAGTCATTTTTCTTTTCTTTTTCAGCCAGCCTTGATAGGTAGATAGAATAAAACCAACCCGTCCAAGTAAACAAACAAGCGTGGATCCCGTCGAGAACGACGGACGTGAGGGGTGCTAACACCTTCCCCTTGCGTAACCGACTCCCGAACCCAGACAATGGTTGCGATGACCTTGTCTTACCCTTTTTCGTCAGGTTTTTCCGATCGTTTCCTTTCCCGCTCTGAGGGATTAATAACGAAAGGTGGCGACTCTTCTGTCATGCCGGCACCTTATTTTCGCGCAAGCGACAGCTGGCGACTCTGCTGGGGACCGAACCCAGAATCTCTGGTTCTCCGGTTCCCTATGAGAGTCAATCCTAGCGCTTGTATGTTTGCTTGTTGGGTTGCATTTATTTATCGCATTTTTACTTCTCGCACTTTATTTCCCGCATTTTATTTTCCAGTTTGATATGATTATTTGTGCTGCTGTGGGAGAGGGATGTTACTATGAGTGAGAAGCCGGACCTGGGCTTGAGTATACACCTAGACATAGTTGCGGAGAGTAGTAGACGGACCTGTCTGCTGAGCAGGCACAGTTCCCTACGAAATCTGCGCTCAGACGAGGTTCTCGCAGAGATGCTCCTTTCCGGTCCTAAGGATC
This sequence comes from Lathyrus sativus, assembly GCA_963859935.3. Taxonomy (NCBI): domain Eukaryota; kingdom Viridiplantae; phylum Streptophyta; class Magnoliopsida; order Fabales; family Fabaceae; genus Lathyrus; species Lathyrus sativus. The sequence goes on along the minus strand of OZ012735.1, from coordinate 458,399,102 downwards.
TGAGGGGAGTCCAGACGTGAGGATTGTCGACTCTGGGGACCGATCATTTGGAAGTCAGCTAAGTGAGGCCTCTTCATGACTTGATGATGCCACTCCTTCTGGGAATCGTATTGTCACTCATGAAAGTCTGTGACGCTGATGACCGCATAGGATGCTGTACCTTTGTCCGTGGATTAGGTCCATACCTGTGAGTGGGATTGGGTTTATTGCAGGAAACTTTGACCTCCAGACCACCTGGTTTTCTTGACAGTGGATCAGTTATGTTGGTACTAGGTTTCTCAGTCGCAGATTTATCTATTCTTGATAGAGCAGGTTTTGATCAGAGGATTTTGTCATCAGGTGTATGTCTGTTCTTGATAGAGCAGGTTTTGATCAGAGTATTGTCATCAGTGGTTTGTTCTTGATAGAGCAGATTTTGAGTGGGGTCTCAAGATCTCATAAGCAGATGTTGTTTGTTCTTGATAGAGCAGATTTTGAGTGGGGTCTGAAGATCTCATCAGCAGATGTTGTTTGTTCTTGATAGAGCAGATTTTGAGGGGGGTCTGAAGATCTCATCAGCAGATGTTGTTTGTTCTTGATAGGGCAGATTTTGAGTGGGGTCTGAAGATCTCATCAGCAGCTGCATGTTTGTTCTTGATAGGGCAGATTTTGGATTTGGGGTCTGAAGACTTCATCAGCAGATATTTCTTAATCGTGCACCCGAGGTCCTTATTATCAGACATTTGTTCTCGACAGAGCAGAATTTTGATCTTATGTATATGGTCCTATCAGAAGGTCGTTCTTAGCAGACCAAATCTGTGGTCCTCCACCGGGGTTTTCTTCTCATCAGTGATTATGGATACCGAATCTCCACAGCAGTTACCCGGATATATTATTGCATGACTGCATTTTGCATTAGTTCGCATATTCATTTTTGCATTCCATTAGCATGTGTCTGTGCTGCAGCGCATTTCGTACCCTGATTCTGGTGTCCCGAGCAATATGAGATATTTTCATCCATGAATGGATCTAGTCTTATCACTGCATTGACACTATGTTGGCACGTTGACACCAGAATTAGGGGTGATCTCCTGAACGTACAGACACCCATGGCATTAGCATAATTCATCTTGCATGACAGAAGTCGGGACTTGTCTTCTAAACCTTGTGTTTGCAGGTTTGACTCAGAATCGAGCAACTCAGACTAATGGAGCAGGTACAAGCTGAACTGGGGAAAATCCAAAGCCAGTTGGGGCAGGTCATGAATGACATATAGGCAGTGCGCCTGGACCAGCAAGTACTCAGAGAAGAGAATCAGCAACTGCAGAATCAGTTGAGCTTTCTCATGGGAGTGGTGAGAAGTATGCTAAAAAAGGAGAGTGGTCAAGCACCCAAGGTGGAGCCCAAAGTGCTTCCTCCGTTACCGTCAGTGCCACCTGTGCTGAAGCCAAATGGACCTCATGGATCCTCTACACAGCATGAAGCTCAAGACCTGTCTCGCCAGCAGCCGCGTCGGGCATCTCAGAATAACCCTGAAGGTTATAATCAAAAGAAGAAGTTACTCGATAGAGCTGTAGACCCCATACCTGTGAGTTATGCCCAGTTGTTGCCACTGTTGGTTCAGAACCGTGTTCTCAAGCTTCGGACCTCGGATCCACCCGATGACGTGTCACCAGACGTTGATCGCAACACGCATTGTGATTTCCACTCAGGAGCACCGGGGCACCATGTTGAAACATGCAAGGCTCTCAAAAATAAGATTCAAGACCTTATTGACTCAAGGACAATTAGGCTTGTGCCGGGAGGCATGAGAGCATCGGGAAAGTTCATCCCGTACCCTGCAGAAGAGGTGAATGATTCCACTCCTTTGCCTGAAGCTGAGAAAGATCTTGAATATGTCCCATGACCTTTGGTGACTGCATCGCCTCGCTCGCAGTTTCTACCTGGATCAAGTTCAAGGACGCAAGCGCCTAAACAAGGGACCATTGCCACTCAGAAACGACGACCTCTTGCTCCTGGGCGGAAAGAATACTAGCACCAGGATCAAAAGAGGCCTCGCAACCACTTAGAACGAAGGAATGCTTCTTTCCATCCAGTGCCTGTGCCATATAGCCAGATTCTTCCACAGTTGATTCAGAATTCTTTGGTGGAACCGAAAGCTCTCAAGCCCGTGCCAGAGCCTTACCCTCCAGGGTACAATCCTCATGCTCAGTGTGGTTACCATGGTGGATCTCTGGGGCATTCAACTGAAGATTGCAAGGCTTTCCAGGCGAAAGTGCGACAATTGATCGACCAAGGGTGTATTTCCTTTCCAGACGGAGTTTTGGTTGTACGTGACAACATCTCAGCTGTTTGAGCTCGCAGATTCAGAGGGTTATTTCCAGAAGCCAGTGATCCAGACAGGCAGACGTCCTCAGCATTGGCAGTCCTCGGACTTTTTATCATTTGCATTTGTAGTTTCTTTTCTGTTAGTTACTACTTACCGTTAAACATTGTATGTTTTGAATGGTAATATTAATAAAGTGACTATGCATTTTTCTGAATTAATTATGTCGTTGTCACTCATTTACTGCATTGCACTGACACTTGCATGTTATTCACTCCACTTTATTACTATGATTAGCAATGAGTGGAGGGAGGATGACGAAACTGAATACTCATAGCCGATGATCGTATTGCTTTTAGATAAAACCTTGCCGATGACGTATAAGGCATTATTTCAAATCCCCTAAACACCGGAGAGATAAGGAAGAGAATCCCTTGTTAACCACTTCGAGCCGAGAAGTAGGAGTTTCTTTCAGACTTTTTAAACCCTCACATCTTAACCCGGGCCAGGGTAGTTGTCAGTTAGCTTGATCGAGCGTTCAAGTCTTATAGAGGAGTGTTGTCCTTCGAGGACCAATCACAACATATTCCTCTCCAGAGGTCGTACCTCGTCAACCACAATGGTTAAACCTCACCAACCAGGAGTGAAACAGTTATAATCCTTTTGGAGCAATCAAGACAACCAGTGTCGCACGACTCGTTCCAAAAGAAGAAAAAAAGGAATAAGAAAGCCCACTAAGTAAAAAAGAAAAGCTAGAAAGCAAATACTTAGGCAAAAATCAGGGCATCCCGCTGGACTTCAAAAGAAAAATCGAAAAGAACTCTGAAGAGTCAGTCCAGGCAAAAATCAGGGAATCAAAAGAATGAAAAAGAAAGGATATAAAGAAGAAAAATCCTCGAACAAGGACGAAGTCGCGTAGATACAGACACCGATAACGAAAAAGGAGTAACTGTCACTCCGAAACACCTTGTGAATTCTTTAACCAGTTTTTCCCAATGTTCAACATACCTCTCGAAGAGGCGAGCGCTCGAGCTAAGTTAACTGGACTTTAGGATCGGAGGTCATCACGTAGAAGGGGTGGGTACAAATGTAATTTGAGCCAAATGTCCTTTGTTTCACGAACCGTGAACCCGACCACGATACAACCCTTAAAAGACCTAATTGAGGCAGGGTTTATTCTGAAAGCGCATTACGATAAGGTGGAGTAACCTGACTCCTGCATGATTTGCTAATCATATCCTTATTGTATTTTTCACTAATTACATCAGCACTACGTTTGAACTCTTTGGTTCATTCGTCACTCACTAGCATGACACGTAAATGAGTGACAGTACAAAATTTTTTCGAAATTTGCATGAACACTGCATTAAAATTACCATTCGTGAGTAAACAATTTTAATTGCAGGTTAGTAGCTGATACGAAGGAACTTCAACAAGGAATAGTCAATCAGGACTGAATCGTCAGAGGTCTGGATCAGAATGGTGTGCTGTGAAACCCTGTGAATCTGGGGCATTGACTTCTAGTGAGTTTGGAATCAGTTTGTCTGAGGACAAGTTCCGGAGCATCAGTTGATTATGGGGCAGTTTATGCAAGAAGCGGTTGGTCGGAAGTGAATCTTCTCGAGACCCAATCAGGGGCAGTTATCCAGAATTCTTGCGATTTGAGGGCAGATCCCTCCAGTGTTCAATCAGAGCATGTTGAGTCGCTCATCGCTCGTTCAGCGGCAAACTACTTCAGAGATATTAAAGCCGACCATGCTGAGAGTTGATTAGTGGAGGATGAATCCTTCCGTTGTGCAGGTATTGGGACAAGCCATCCGAAGATTGTCTGGTGGCCAGTTGTTTTCGGTTCAGAATGAATTATCCCCAAAGGTCGGATTGGGGCAAGTTGAATTGTACTGGGGTAAGTTGTTCAAATGAGCTTACTCGCCCTAGCAAGAATTGAGTGTCGGGGAATCGCGCCATTACCCTTCCAAAACCTGAGTCTTCTGAAGAAGCCTTGTTGTCATTGGATTGTTATCCTACGGCCTAACCTGTTACTCGGTTCCATGATTGGTAGTCTGTATTCCCTGTGTTGACGTTGTGGAATCAGGATTGTTTCTCAGCAGAGATGTACGGTTTGAGGTTGTTCCCCCTGTACAGTTTGAGACTGCAGCAGATTGAGATGGCGTTTATCCCTTATCAGATTAGGGTCAAGATTACCCTCAGCAGACCAGGATTGATGTTCCCGAAGCAGGGCGAGTCCTCCTTCTCCAGCAGAGTTCAGTAGTCTCTCCTCCGCAGAGTCTGAACGCAAGATAGTGAGCATTGATATGTCTCCCCAGGCAGAGATGATTCTCTTCCCCAAGCAGACGCATCCTGAAGGAATGTCACCTCATCAGCTGAGTCAAGGGCCGAAGCTCATGTCCCCCAGCACCGGGTCACAAGTGCAGATTTCATAGAAATGTCCGGGTGCCGAAGCTCGTGTTTTCCCCAGTAAAATCGCCGAAGCAGGTGTCTCCCCCAACACCGGGTCACAAGTGCAGGTTTCGTGGGAGATTGTTCGTACACCGAAGTATGCCGCGACTGATGGTGCCAGACTAAAGTCTCCAGCGGGATTGAGATTCCCCACCAGAGTCATGCTCTCTCCTGAAGCCGGATGATTCCCTCTTCCCCAGTAGAGTGTTGGAACAGCTGAGGCTGTATTCCTCTTCAGAGTTGTACTCTCCCCCGAAGTCAGATGATTCTTTCTTCCCTAGAGAAATTGAAATTCCTCATCAGAGTCGTACTCTCCAGTGAAGTAGAATGATTTCTCTCTCCCCGGCTGAGTCCGCAAACCCCCAAGAGAGCCGAATCCTTGGAAGCAGTTGGGACCATGAGTGGATTTCCTCTAGCAGAGCATTGAACAGCCGATGCCGTATCTTCCCCGGAGTCGCACTCTCTCCAGCGAAGCAGAATGACTTCTCCTTCCTCAGCCGAGTTCGCAGATGTCCAAGAGAGCTGAATCCTTAGAGGTTGATCAGACCATGTTTAGTTGTTTCCCCAGTGGAGTGTTGAGCAGCTGAAGTTATTTCCCCACAGAGTTGTTATCCCCAGAAAAGTAGCCATGGCGGCCACGCAGTTCACTCCCGCGATTGATATCGCTTTCCTTCAGCAGGTCCAGGTTCTCGTAAAGCTTCGTTCCTCTGTAGTAATCAACTGAAGTTGTTTCCCCTGCAGCAGTCAACCGAAGATCAATTCCCCAGACAGAGTCCGATTGATATTGGCATGTCCACATTCTCCTCAGCAGGATGATTCCTCTATCGGAGTAGTTCTTCCCCCTTTGACAGGAGGGTTTGCCCCTCGGCATTTATTTTGCTGACGGGATCGCATCATTGTGCATGATTGCATAGCATTTAGCATAAACGCATAGCATTTCCACCGTGTGGGGCATGGCGTCGAAGCATATGCATCATAAACATGATCTAGGTTATTATCATTCTTGTTTTACAGGTGTTTCGCCGAAGGATCAGTTGCTCAGGATGATTCCTGACATTCTCCCCAACGAAGTCGTTAGTTCAAGATGATTTGTGAAATCCCCAGCGCAATCTCTAGAGTTGGTTGCCTAAGTTGATACCTAGAGTCCCCGGCGAAGATCGCCCAGGACAATGCCTGAAACTCCAAGAGAGCCGAGCCCTTGGAAGCTGCTCAAGCCGTGATTGGTTTGTACCCGGCAAGAGTTGTCCAGGAAGATTCCTGGAATCCCCAGCAGAATAAAAGTCTCCAGAATGGTTATCGGTTCAGGATGATTCTTGAAGGTGCCCGACGGAGTTGTTTGTTCAAGATGATTCTTGAAGTCTTTAGCAACGTGATATGTTTGCTCCAACAGTGATGTCTAATCTGAAGATTGACTTCGTAAACGCCTGAAGGCGATATCAGAAGGTTCTCGTGGATTCAGAGTTCCGTATTGATGAATCAACGTTTGTCTGAAGACAAGGTTCAAAAGTTTGTAGAAACAACTTTTGTATGCAAGGTGATCCGTGTTGGCCTGAAGACCAAGTCAGTTGTCCTGAGGGGATGATTGATTGCGATCAAGTGAATAGTGTTTCTTCTGACTGAAGTCGAAGATGTTTCTCCAGCTGAAGTGGAGTTTGCCTGAAGGCAAAGTGTTTGAATCCCCGTAGAGTCATGAGTGGCTCAGGATACCACTTCTCTGACTGAAGCCACAGATTTCCCAAGCTGAAGCGAAGGTGCCTGAAGGCAAGGTTATCCCCCAAAGTCATGAATGACTTAGGATTCATTTTTCGGACTGAAGGCCGAAGTATATCCCTGACTGAAGTCACTGATACTCTATAGCAGAGGCGGAGTTGCCTGAAGGCAGATCCATGTATCCTTGAAGGCCAAGGATCATTTTCTTCAGACTGAAGTCGAAGATACCTCCTGCAGAGTTGCCGACGGGCAAAGTTTACATCCTTGAAATCCAAGGATGCTTATCTTCAGAAGTACTTGAAGATCTTTTCTAGCTGAAGCTGGAATTGCCGACGGGCAAGGTTTATATCCTTGGAGGCCAAGGATACCATCTTCAGGAGTACTTGAAGATCTTTTCTAACTGAAGCTGGAAGTGATCAGGGGCCAGGGTTTCATATAGCTTTGATGTTGAAGTTCTACGATGGGCTCAGTATGCAGTAGTATTTGGATATTCGTTATGGTTCTGAGGGAGAACCCCAAATCAGAGTGTGCTTGGTTAAGTCTCTCATTCCCAGCGGAGTAGTTTCAAATACGCAAGTGTACATTTTGTTCCATTTACCAGGGGTGAGCCCCAGGTCAGAGTTGTTCAGTGTTGTATTTTCTCCAGCGGCGATGCGGGGTATTTTGATTATCCGACGGCGATGTCAGATTTAGCTCTCCAGCAGTGATGCGGGGTATTTTAATTGTCCGACGACGATGTCAGATTCAGTTCTCCAGCGGCGATGCGGGGTATTTTGATGGTCCGACGGCGATGTCAGGTGGTATAGTCTTCCAGCGGTGATGTTGGGTGTTTTGGTTGCCGGAAGACAATGTCAGAAGAATTTAATGTGGATGAATGACGGCGATGTCAGATCAGTATTCCTCCATCTAGTTGTCGTGCAGCTAGTGTTGCATTATTCGAAGATTTGTTCCCCGCAGAGTATCGTGTGCTCGTGCAGTTGGCAAATTTTCGGGTTTACCGGTATTCAACCGTCTCGCACCTTGATTGGATGAGAGCCGTTCGCTTCTCACCCAGTCAGGTTCAAGCCGTTTGAATAGGGGCAGCTGTTGCACCCCAAAATTTGACCAACATTTATCTATCCATCAAGTGTTTGAAGGTTGATACCTTCATCAGAAAGTTCAAGAGCTCCTCAGAGGAATTGGTTGAAAACAAGGTTGTGTGTCTCCTAGCTTGAGAATTGTGGGTGCTCCTCAGATGATTCTGAGACTTTGAAGAATGGACTGGAAGCTTTGAGAAAGTTTATGAGATGTCTTGAAAGCCATCATGAAGCCCAGAGAGGTCATTATGCAAGAATTCAGAAGATTCAACCATGAATGGTAGAATTAGGGTTTTGACTGGGTCAACCCTAGGTCAACTAAGGATTTGGAGAAGGTTGAGACCTAATCCAAGGGCCATGAGATCATGGAATGATGTATGGAGATGTTATAAAGATGATTCCTAGACCAACTCATCATGATTGAGGAGTTTGAGAAGTTTTAAGCCAGGGTTTCCAAGGATGGACAGTGTAAAAACCCTAATTTGATCCCTATCTTCCAGGCAGTTTTAGCTCAGGATATGATTGTTATCTCAGCTTCCTCACAACATGAATGTTGTAGAGCTTGTTCTTAGCTTTAATTTTAGTGGTGGAAGTCCTTGATAGGATGTGCAGAGCTCAAGTTATGGTTTTGACAAATTACAGGTCATCTGAGGTATGTGAATCTGGGTCCTTGAAAGTCACCCAACTTGCAGACAACTTTTGCCCTAGTAGGATGATTCCTATGATCTCTTGGTCAACATGAATGTTGAATAGCATCTTCTTAGCTTTCTATAGAGTACTAGAAGTCCTTGATAGGATTTGTAGAACTCAACTTATGGTTTGAACAAGACAGGGGTATTTTGGTCATTTGGTGATTATAGGTCATTTTAAGCAAAGGCCATATCTCCTATTTCCAAGCCTCAAATGAAAATACTCAAAACATAAAAGTTGTTCATAATGGAATTTTAAGCCTAGAAAAGTGGTCATGAGTTGTTGGAAAAGCTTGTAGCAAGGATTGACAAGAATGGGTGAAAATGACCTAAAAATGGCTTATAACTTAAATGGATCCAAGTTGGAAATTGGTTTGGGAGATCTATGAATCCAAAATAGGTCATCCAATATGTCATTTTGAATCCAAACATCATTTTAAAAACAATGGTTTAAATACATTTTTGATTTGAGGTCTAAAAATGGGGGTTACTTTGTAATGTTGTTACTTGCTTAATAAGGAACCTTTGGAAAACTTCACATAAGGCAAGGTTGAGCTGGTTTTTTTGCACATTCCATTTCAATATCTCACAAGGGGAGATTTTGGCACAAAATTAAGGTCTTAACACATGAGATGAGATATTTCAAAGTGTCACCACATGAGAATTTCCACACTTTTCTAGTTAATTCCAGAAGGATCTAGATCTTTCTAATTGATTCTATATAAAGAGTAGATCAAGCTGTGATCAAAGGTTGGTGAATTCATTGGTGAAGAGTGAGGGAGAAAGGGGTACTCAAAGTTTTCTTCAAACACAAGCAAGACTCGAGTTGCTCATCACAGGCTTCAATCATCCAAGATAGTGCAAACAGAAGACTACACACCATTAGAGGATCATCTTGAAGCAAGATCAAGCTTTGAAACCATCCCTAACTGCACCTGCCATAACCACTTGACAGGTTTGAATATTTTACCATAGCTCCTTATTTATGTGCATTCTGCCAGATTCTTGGGTATAGAGTTGTTGAGATATGGTAGATGATCAATTTCTGAAGATTAGAGGAGTTTTCATGAGGTTCCATGGCAGGTCATGGATTCTTTAATTTTCAAGAACAAGCTGTTTAGTAGGTTGTAGTTAGCATGTTATGGTTTATAATGGTTAGGGCAATGCCATGAACAAGATTACACCCTTAGACTTGAGTTCCATTGAGGTCGATCTCAGAGAAATATGTTGAAACCCTATCCTTCACGTGTTCTGTTTGGAAGATACACGAGTTTTTAGTGGGAACTATTGATACCATCGTGTTCAGGGAAGGAAATGGAGAAGCTTTGGTTTTGGAAGTGCTTGCATTCGTTGAGAGACGAGAGAGCACGATGGTGAAGAAGGATCGTGCATGGATTCTGCAAAACTGAAACCCTAGGTGGTGTGTTGGAGAAGATGATCTCCTCACCGTTAGATCATCTCAGATTTTTGACCTTTTAATCTCATCCAACGACCCCAATTTGAAAATGAAAACGGAGGGAAAGACCCAAGCTAAACGCAGCGTTTTAATTAAAATCTGACTCTGGGCCTCAGCAAATCAATGATATTCCCACCCCCTCGCACGGCCCAAACCAATTTTGAACTAAAATTTGTTGCTATTCATACCGCTCTCTTATCTTTTTTTCTTTTAATTTTTCAGTTGATTTTCTGAAGTCTGGTGGGCTTAGCGCCTTCGCTATCTGCACCCCCACGTCCTGGCCCATCATATTAAATGAACTAGGCGCCTATTCTTTTGACACCCCCCTCCCATTTATTTTTGTATTCTTGAATTTTATTTCTTTAATGTTTTCAGCATTTTAATAAAATCATAAAAAATTGAAAAATCATTGTTTTTTAATTCTTGTTTTTTCTATAGGTTTATATTCCTGTCTAGAAAATTAATAAAAATAAAACTTCCATTTTATTTTTAGTTTAGTATTTTTAGAATATTATTCTTTTAAATAGCTTTTTATAAGGTTTAGTTTGATACTCAATTTTGTAGAATTTAGTTTAGGATCTTCCCTTAATCTTTTTGATTCATTATTTTTAGTGTGATTAGATATTGAGCCTTAGTTCCCATAGGATTTAATTCAAGATTTTTAGATTAAAATTTGATTAGTTTAATTAGGTTAGCATTAGTGATCAAAATTAGGGTTTAAGAATGCATAGGTGAAATGATTCATTTTCTTTTGAGAGTTTTGACTTGATTTTTGGGTATGGGCATATTGGGCTAGTATGGGTAAGTGTTGTGGACCCTTGTAAATGATTGTTAGAATTTTCCCCTTGGTCTTTATATTTTTAGATATTTTCTGAAGTTGACTGATTGTATTGACTGTCTGTGTGTTATTTGTCTATCTCTGGGGTTTATCTTTGGGGAATTGTTGTGGGGCTTGGTTTGTTTTGAGGATCTTGTTGAAGGAGCATGATGAAGGAGAAGATTAAAGATCAAGACCCAGAGGTTGAGAGGTTGGAGCTTGTTCTCTGTTTGTGAGGTTTGAGACCCTGGAGGCTAAGGGAAGTTCATGGTACTTTCCTGAGGAAGGCACTATGGATGTCTTTCAGTCTCTCTTCTCACCTCTTTCTTAAGTATCCAATGATGTTGGAGCCTTCATGTGAGTTTAGTTTCTCCTGAGGAGGAATGTAAACTGATCACAGTTGTTGAGCCACATGGGATACGATTCCTAAGTGGAAGCCTCCTAGTACTTTCCTGAGGAAGGCACTATGGGTCTGTTCACTTAGTTCCCTTAGTTCATCTAGGCTTTCTTAAGTATCCAATGATGTTGGAGCCTTCATGTGAGTTTAGTTCCTCCTGAGGAGGAACGTAAACTGATCACAGTTGTTGAGCCACATGGGATATGATTCCTGAGTATAAGCCTCCTAGTGCTTTCTTGAGGAAGGCACTATGAGTCTGCCTACTTAGCTCCCTTTCTTTGGTAAGCTTGTTTTGAAGCTTGAAGACTGGGATTGATTTCTCTTGTGTAGGGTTTTGCTTTAGGGCTTTGCTTAGATTTGATTAGGGTTCTGTTTTAGGGTTAGGATTAGAGCTTAGATGTAGATAATTTCTTTCTCAAGCATGTGGTTTGTTTGCCTGATGGCCCTTCCTTTCTTTTATCTGTTTATTGCTTGATAGCGTGTTGTTTATTTTTCAGTATGATTACTGTTATTTCATGACTGGCTTGAGGTCGAGACGAGCTTGTGGAGGCTGAAGCCCCACACACATTTCCTCCCTCACTTGCATTGCATGCATTTTACTGTTAAGCTGATGCTTTGTCTGTTTTGGTGTATCATTGACATGATCCCTTAGGACTCTCATTTCCTTTGATAAGGATTTGATGATAGACTTTTAGGTTGAAACCTATGCATGACAACTTCTAGGAGTTCCCTTTTCAAACCTCAACCATAGGATGAATCCATGGCATGATAACAGTAGGACTTGATAGTCTCCCTCCTAGTTGGGCCTGTTCTCTTCTCATCTCAAAGCAGTTTAAGATACAGTAATCATGAATGATTTCTTTCGTATGTTACGAGCCTTAAGCTATCTGAGAAAGGATTGTGGGAGAGTTCCTTTTCCACAGTCTGGATGTTTAGTATGGTACCCTTTGGGTGACATGCGACGCATTCACTCTCAGGTCATAGTCTCTAGTGCGGTTGAAATCGCAAACACAATAAAAAACACTTCTTTCAAAACAGGAAATAAATCGTAGTTTCCCGAACTACGTGAGCTCTGATCTCTCATACCTGTTGAGAGTACGTAGGCACAAGATGGCGAAGTCTTAGCGAGCTACCTTCCTCCGTAATCCTTCGTAGGCCGAACTACGTTGACTCTGATTTCTCATTCTCTGATGAGAATACGTAGGCATAAAGTGCGACGCTTTGCCGAGTTATTTTTCTTTTCTTTTTCAGCCAGCCTTGATAGGTAGATAGAATAAAACCAACCCGTCCAAGTAAACAAACAAGCGTGGATCCCGTCGAGTACGACGGACGTGAGGGGTGCTAACACCTTCCCCTTGCGTAACCGACTCCCGAACCCAGACAATGGTTGTGATGACCTTGTCTTACCCTTTTTCGTCAGGTTTTTCCGATCGTTTCCTTTCCCGCTCTGAGGGATTAATAACGAAAGGTGGCGACTCTTCTCTCATGCCGGCACCTTATTTTCGCGCAAGCGACACATGGGAATGGTTCTAAAGAACTAGTTCAAACCTATGTCTAAAGGCCTCTAAAAATCAAGGGAAAAATCACACAATTCCATCAAGGAGTCTAGAGCTATCAAGCAAAAAATTAGACCTTAAATCAAAACCATGATCAAGTAATAAAATCAGAAAGCCAACATGTATTTTTTACATTTATTAATGAACTAATTAAGTGGGAAAAATGCAATTAAATGGAAAATACATCCAAAATCAAATTTAAAAAATGCAAAAACTTAAAGAAAATTTTTATGAATATCCATGATTTTTTTCAGAATTATTTGGCAATATTTTCTATTTTTTATGAATTAAAAACAAACAAACAATAAAATAAATTAAAGAAATGAATAAAAGAATATAAAAGAAATGGGAAAAAGCCACAACCACGAGATCAGGGGACTGGTCAACAGATCCAAGGCTCTAGAGCATGCCACGCAAGCGCTAGGGAAGTTTAAGTGAAACTCATCATTTCACTGATGCTAGGGTGTGGTTCAGTTGACTCACGCCCACGATGAGTCTTAATCTTGGTCATCCATTCCAAAAGTATTCCAATCCAACACTTCATAACACGCCACGTGAGCAAAACCCTAGTCAACCTAATTGGAATTAAATCTCACACGTTGGATCGACATACTAAGTCCACACAGTCAGCCAGATCTAACGGTTGGAAGATCATCTTCCTCAATTCAAACCTGAGATGGAGGGAAGCTCGCAGTGGTGGCTAGAAAAGACTCTGGTCGTCTTCTCCGGCGAGGGGAACAGGGCTCTGTCACAAAACTTGACCAAACTCAACAAAAATGGTACCAATCTCTTCCTCTCTCCACGCACAACAATCTGTCGTACTTAATTTCCACTTTCTCTCAAGATTCAAGCCTACTCGAAGCTAAACATAAATGGTGCATATCCAAAAATTCTCTCAAACAACCACGCGTCTTAACCTAAATTCATCTAGGGGTTTCAATGATCCTAAACTTATGCATAATCTACTCTAATTTAGCATAAATTAGGAGAATTTCGGAAAGAAAGAAAACCTGTAAAAGCTTTAAACAGAGGCACGAATTGGTGATGAAGCTTGCTTGAATCAATCCAGAATCACTCGATGATTGATGATAAAGCTTTGTTGATGCCTGATTCTGCTTGAAAGTGCTTGAATTTCAAAAAACGATTTTCAACTCCAACTAACTTTTTCTCCAACTGTTCTAACTGTTTCTTCCACCAAAAATCACCAACCTTCATCTGAAATCCATCTAGGAGTTATATAGAAACTGTCTGGATCCATTTCAAGGCCAATGGAGGCCCATAAAGTCCAATTCAATTTCTCACTTTTTATCACTTTGAAGCTTTACCATATGCACGAAAGTGGCTTTAATATCCTTCCAAATTTGCTCAAATTCAATGCTGGTAATGTGGTGTGAATGAAGGGATGAGATTCAGCCCTTGATTTCAATCAATGGTTGATTTATGTTTTGTTTCTTCAAGCTTAAGAAACTTGAAAATGCCCATGGAGATGACCTCAATTCCCAAATCTATTAAGGCCAATGTTTTTGAAATACATTTTCCAATAAAAATATGCACAAACTTTCTTTAATCATCCATTTTGAATTAATTTGAACTTTTGCCATTTCAATGCCTTTGAAGTTCTTTCTTTTCAATTTTCCTTCAACCAATTCTCATTCCAATCCATATCAATGAACCCTTGATGCTTGGTTGAGTAAATAACCCCATTTTGAGCAACTTTCAAGTTGGACAAATTTGCATTTGAGGTAGGTATGATGGTGAAATGGACCTATACTCCAAAATGACCTATAATCTTACTTTCCCAAAATACCCTTGACTTGCGAGCTTCATATCTTGAGTTCTACAAATCCAATCACGGACTTCTACTACTCTTTGGAAATCTAAGAAGATAAGGAAGAACATTCATGTTCACTTGAAGTTGAGGATAAGCTTCCTTCTAGGTCAAAAGTGGTAGGGAAGTTTGTTGACTTTCAAGTACCAAAATCACATTCATCTGATGATCTGTAACTTGTCTGCCTCATAACTTGCGTTCTATAAACCTTATCAAGGACTTCTAGTACTCAAATTAAAGCTATGATCATGCTCTACAACAATCATGTTGGGGTCAAGGTGAGATGAAAATCACATCTTGAGTTATGTGGTCTTGAAGTTAGGCACTAAACCAGGGGATTTTACACTGTCAAGCTTAGAAACCCTAGCCTAGGAACTTCTCACACTCTTGATTCATGATGAGTTGACCTTGAAATCATCGCTTGGGCATCTCAATACATCAATCCATGATCACATGTCCTTGAAATTAGGTCTCAACCTTCTTCAAATCAACTGTTGACCTAGGGTTGACCAGATGAAAACCCTAGTTGCACCAATCTTGGTTGTAGCTTCTTATACCTTGCAAAATGACTTATCCAAGCTCCATGATGACTATCAAGACACCATATGGACCCTCTCAATTCTCTAGGTCCATATCTATGGATTCAGAATCAACTGATGCTCTCCTAGAACCTTCATGTTAGGAAATATGCACATTTGGCTTCAGCGACTCCTCTGAGGATCTTTGACTTCTTTGCTGAGGATAATAACCCTTGAATACTTGAATGAGGACTCTTGAATAGCCTTATAATCTGTGATAGCTCTTTCTTGATAAGTACACCTCTTGATCCCTGCCCACATGTCAATGCAATGCAGATGATAATGCTAAAATGAATGCAATGAAAAAAAAGTTATGTAAAGAAAAAGGTTAGGCAAATTTTGGGGTGCAACAGCTGCCCCTATTTAAACGGCTTGGACCTGACTGGGTGAGAAGCGAACGACTCTCAAACAATCAAGGTAAAAGACGGTTGAATTCCAACAAACCCGGAAATTTGCCAACCGCAAAAGTAAACTGTACTCTAATGAAAAAACTCTGGAACTCCAGTTATAGTCGCACGGCAACTCGCTGGTGAATGATTAATCTCAAATCTCCGTTAGGATGATCATCTGATTTCACTGTAGAACTTCGCTATCAAGCCAACGAGGGATCACTGGTTACTCGGTAACTGTTGAAGGATAGTTGATTTTGCCGTCAGGCATTCTGCGTCACAGCAGAAGAATTCCTTAACGTCACCTCTGGATTCATCAGGTCACTGGACGTTTGACAATCTCTGTCGGACTTCGTCATCAAGTCGAAAAGGAAAATTCCCTTACCTCGTGGTCGGACTTCATTTGTAAGTCAAGAAACAGAATCCTTAGTCAATCATGAACCAATGAGGATATCTAATCTTTTGCCATCAGGCACTCCGCGTCAGCTAGAGGAACTCTTCGACATCACAGTCGGACTTCATCAGTAAGTCAGGAAATAGAATCCTTAGTCAATCATGAATCAATAAGGATATCTAATCTTTTACCATTAGGAACTCCGCGTCAGCTAGAGGAACTCTTCGACATCACAGTCAAACTTCATCAGTAACTCATGGGGAGTTTAACACTGCTGCCGGACTTCATCATCAAGTCTGCAAGGGAAGTTTCAACCTCTCTGTTTGAAACCTGCTGGGGATGACACATCTCCACTGGGGATTCTGGAAAACTATCAAGTAACTCTGCTTTGGGGATTCAGGAATCATTCTGAACGAATAGACTCTGCTGAGGAACACCTGCACACAAGAACGGTACCCACCTAGCTCATGTTTCACGTGCATATGCTTGGCAATGGCGTAATGCTCCATACGATGGAAATGCTATGCATTTAGGTTAGATGCTATGCAATCATGCAAAAATGCTACAGAGCCGAATCAGCAAAATAAATGTTGAAGCAAAAACATCCCATCAGGGAATGAGAACCATTATACCGACGAGGCATAAGGCATGCCAATTTCAATTGGACTTAAACTGGGAAAACGAGCCTCAGTCGGCTTTTCCATTGGGGAAGTTCTTCGAGAACCTGCATCTGCTCAACTGGGTACACGAACCACACACTGCTGAGGAAAGGCGCACGACTGGCCTTTACAGATATACTTTTCTGTAGATACGGACTTCGCTGGGGAAATACATCATCAGCTACACAACCACCCTTACCTGTAGGAGCACCAACAACTCTGTGGGGAACTCGGTATCAACCACTGAAATCCACTACTCTGACATAGAGATTAGCCCTGACCGACCCTCTAGAACATCGAACCTTCAGGCGACCACTTCACTGGGGTTTTCTCCACGGGGAGAACGCTGCTTACTCTCAAGAAACAACCTTGTGGCACAATCATGTGCTCTGATCATAACCTGCATGCTGGGAGGAGCTTCAAGCCTTCCTAGCTCCACTTGACTCGCTGGAGAGACGGTCTCATACCTGTGCCCTGAAGAGATAAAGTATTCACCAACCGGCTGCTGGAGGCTTATACCCATGCTTCAGCCGGGGAAATGATGATCCTGTCAAGGATACGTCTCTAGCAACTCGAGGGTTACGACCCTGCAAAAATGAACAAATAGACAAAATACCCTTCTCAAAGGGACCTATCAAGGTTATCATTCGTGACTTTGTTCTTATGGTGACCTACCCCAGCTTTGTAATGGCTTTGCCCCTGATTGGCAGATTTGTGGAGCAGTACCTTTGGCTATGAGAGATTTATCGAATCTCGACCTGATTGCCCCAAATTAAACTGACTTTCGGATGGCCGATTCCCATGCTGTGATCATATGACATAGGTTGCCCCGGTTCACCGGAATATTCAAGCATTCTGCATTCTATTCTGGTCAGACTTTCTATTGTGGAAACTTTCCTGCTGTCAAGCACTTGCTCGTAAGTTAAACAAGTTGTCCTGCATAAAAGATATATTAAATGCAATGCATATGTTAGTTTTGAAAATCCAATTCGGTTCACTGGAAAAATTTGTGACATAAAGTGTATGAATCATTCATCAACATGTCAATACAACTCTGTAAGAGGAATCCTTTCAGGAGTCAGTTTCGATGCGATCTTTACCGAAGTATGCTTTCGAAACAAACCTATTTCAATTAGGACTTTTAAAGGTTGTAACATGGTCAGGTTCACGGTTAACAAGGAAGGATATAAGGCTCAAAATTCATTTTAACCCACCCATTCTCCTTGATGTTCTCCAATCCTACGTTCAGCTAATTCGACCTTAGCATTCTCCTTTCAAAGGTAGAAGTAATAGTTCAGGAAATCACACTTTTTTCGAAGTGACAGTCACTCGCTTTTCGTCTTTGGCGTACGGAGCCACACGACTTGCTTTGTTCGAGGATTTTTCTTTTGTAATCCTTTTCGCTTTTCGCTTTTCGTTCCCTAACTTTTTCCTAGACTAACTCTTTTGAATTTCTTCGATTTTGAAGTCCAGCGGGATACCCTAATTTTTTCCTAAGTCGCTTGTTTGCAAGATTCGACTTAGCAGGCTTTTCCTGTTGATTCTTTTCTCTCTCTCTTTTTTTTGAACAAATCGTGTGACACCGGCTCGTATGACTTATTTGAAAAGTCATTGTGACTGTTTCACACCTGATCGACCAACTCTCATTCCAATCCATATCAATGAACCCTTGATGCTTGGTTGAGTAAATAACCCCATTTTGAGAAACTTTCAAGTTGGACAAATTTGCATTTGAGGTAGGTATGATGGTGAAATGGACCTATACTCCAAAATGACCTATAATCTTACTTTCCCAAAATACCCTTGACTTGCAAGCTTCATATCTTGAGTTCTACAAATCCAATCATGGACTTCTAGTACTCTTTGGAAATATAAGAAGATAAGGAAGAACATTCATGTTCACTTGAAGTTGAGGAGAAGCTTCCTTCTAGGTCAAATGTGGCATGGAAGTTGTTTGACTTTCAAGTACCAAAATCACATTCATCTGATGACCTGTAACTTGTCTGCCTCATAACTTGAGTTCTATAAACCCTATTAAGGACTTCTAGTACTCCAACTAAAGCTATGATCATTCTCTATAACAATCATTTTAGGGTCAAGGTGAGATGAAAATCACATCTTGAGTTATGTGTTCTTGAAGTTAGGCCTTAAACTAGGGGATTTTACACTGTCAATCTTAGAAACCCTAGCCTAGGAACTTCTCACACTCTTGATTCATGATGAGTTGACCTTGAAATCATCCCTTGGGAATCTCAATACATCAATCCATGATCACATGGCCTTGAAATTAGGTCTCAACCTTCTTCAAATCAACTATTGACCTAGGGTTGACCAGATGAAAACCCTAGTTGCACCAATCTTGGTTGTAGCTTCTTATACCTTGCAAAATGACTTATCCAAGCTCCATGATGACTATCAAGACACCATATGGACCCTCTCAATGCTCTAGGTCCATATCTATGGATTCAGAATCAACTGATGCTCTCCCAGAACCTTCAAGTTAGGAAATATGCACATTTGGCTTCAGCCACTCCTCTGAGGATCTTTGACTTCTTTGCTGAGGATAATAACCCTTGAATACTTGAATGAGGACTCTTAAATAGCCTTATAATCTGTGATATCTCTTTCTTGATGAGTACACCACTTGATCCCTGCCCACATGTCAATGCAATGCAGATGATAATGATAAAATGAATGCAATGAAACACAAGCTATGTAAAGAAAAAGGTTGGGGTGCAACACTCCCTCAAAAGGAAAGAGAAAAAGGCTTCAATAGAGCCAAAATTACTCTGCTTCAATCACTCCCCATTTCCTTCATAAATCTCCCCAAATCCTTCCTTCAATCCACCGACCCAACCTTCTTCTTCTTCAACATAATCAATCGCACTCCCAAACCTGATACAGAGCCCACAACCTCTAACCCCAAATCCTCAATTTTCCTCTTCACACCTTCAACAACACAACAACATAAACCTTCCACACAGAAACCAGAATAACACAGAGAGATTGAGTAGGAGAGAGAAGCTAAGAAAAATGAAACTCAAATCAGAAACAAACCTAAAGAAGAGAGATTTTGAGCGAGATGAAATTCAAATCGAGAACGAACCTGATTGAAAGCTATGATTGAATCGATTGAAGGCAGAAGTGAATTGAACCTGAGAAGGAATGATTTTTGTGACAAAATTTGGACCGTATTGTTGTTGTTCTGCTAGTTCTTGAAGCGCAATTCTGAGCGTTCTTGGATGTTAATTGTCGCTGCTTTGTTGTTGTTTTGGCGGTGCGATAATGACGTTTGAATCTGAGCGTTTTTTCTTCCGCTTCTTTGTTTGCAAGAGCTATTTCGTATAGGGGTGCGTTAGCTCGTTCGATTTCAAACGGGTATGGACCTGAGATCTATTGTTAATCTAATTTTGTTTTGGACCGTAACATTTTATTTATGATGATCTTTTTGTTCTAATTTTGTTTGGACTTCAATTTTATTGTAAATTTTATTATTTGGTCGATGAGTATCCAAAAATCATGGATTGTCGATTTATCGAGTAAATTCCATGATTAGGATGAGATCGTGTTTTTTTCTTACTTATATCATTTCATTAACCTCTTTCGTTTTCGATTTTTGTTCAAATCTTGGTTAATGAAAGTTTAATATCATAGATTATCAATTAATCTTGATTAAGATGAGACCAGTTTCATTTCCATTTCCATTCTCATTCAATTTTAGATTTTCTTCTATTTTTATTTCATTTTCGATCGATGAAAGTCTTTTTATTCATAAACGTTGATTTATTAAGGGTTTTAACCTTCATTATTTCAAATCTATAATGAATGATCATCGAGATCATTTTATATACTTTGGGATCGTGATAGGTTACCCTCGATTAATCAACGCAGGTTTGTGATTTAGACGAGACCATCACCTTTTCTATTCGTGTGGCACGATTACTTTTGAAAATGATCCTCAATATCATTTCTCCATCGTGTTTTTAGCACAAATATCAACTTGCGCGACCTCCTATTGTTTGATTTTCGTCATAGATCGAGCTACGACGGTTTAGTGCTACATTTCGACCCGATTCATTCAATATCGACTAACAACTAACTTTAATTTCCATCAATATATTCTTGTTTTGTTTTCAGTCAATATATCTTGATTATATTATCCTTGTTCATATACTTGTTAATATTATCTTGATTATACTATTGTGGATATTATCTTGATTATATTGTTATATATCTTGTCATATTATTCACATTGTTCATATCATATTCATATTATTCATATCTTATTCACATTATTTGAAAACACAATAATAACGATCAAAACCTAAAAGCCTAAATTGGTGGATTGTGGTTACTTTTCCGAGCAACAGATTATTGGATTTTATACAAAACCCTAACTTGGAGCTTTTGTCTGATTCTCGCTCAAGGCTTAGTTTAGGACACTTCGGACACACACGGCTTCCTCTTGGGATACCTTACAATGAGTCCATTTATTTCAAGCAAACCCGTGTAACTTACATGTACCCCGCCCCCATTTTGATGTACGCTTTCGTATTTTCTTTGATTGTGGTTTGTCTTCTAGGAGCACCCCTAGGGACTAGTGTAGACTAAACCGTTTTCAAACTAATTCTCGATTCGTCATCAAGCCATTTTCAAACACCCCTTGTAATTCGATTGCTTGTAAGTACTCGCCATCAACCTACCGCATACACTCATACATTTCATTGTGGTTTTGATATTAAGGAGCACCCCTAGGGACTAGTATCGTTTCTCAAAAGCAAACCCTCGATTCGTCGTCGAGTTGTTTCCATTTTCATCAACCTCTTTTCCAACGCGTCTTTGTTGTAAGAGCAAGATTTGTCTCTACAGGATAATCTCTATGTTTTGATGATAACAATTGAGTATTTGTGAAAGAACCATTTTATGGTTTAATGTTTGTTATGTGCAGGTCATATTAAAATTAAATATATTAGACCAAAAAAACAGAAGCAACGTGTGCAGCTAGTAACTTATAGAATTACTTAGTGGGACGTCATGAAGCGTTTGTGAGAAGCTAGTTTGCTTATGTATCTGATCACCATCAGTAAAGAACCAAGGGTGCTGGATATTGCAGTTGCAATGCTCCTGTGGTTTCTGTTCTGAAGAAGTGCATCTTATCTGAAACCAAATGAAGCTCAGTGTAGAAGCAAGTTTGTTTCTACATCTGATCATGTTCAGTAAAGAATCAAGGATGTTGGATATTGCAGTTGCAATGCATCTAAAGATTCTGCTCTGAGTTATACATCTGATCTGGAAGCTAACGAGCGTCTCTGAAGAGTGAGTCCTCTGAAGAACAAAGTGCTAAATACTCTGAAGACTCTGATGACTTTAAGTTCTGAAGGTTGAAGACTCTAAAGACTCTGAAGATGGGTTCTGAGGTCAAGACTCTGAAGACAGGTTCTGAAGGTCAAGACTCTGAAGAAGTTTTCTGAAAGTCAAGACTCTGAAGAAGTATTCTGGAGGTCAAGGCTCTGAAGATTCTAAAGACATGGGTTCTGAAGAATTAGTCATGAAGATTCTCAAGATTGTTTCAGAGGAAACTTAGTTCTTGGAATGCCGAAGACTGGATTTTGAAGTGGAAGATTGTTTCAGAAGAAGATTCATCCAGATGCAAGACATGTTACATCAGATAAGTTGTTGTTGTTCAAATCTGATAAATCATGTGCTTGAGTTAACAAATCTGATGCTGAAGCTTTCATACCAAAGTAGTTCTGAACTACTCATCAGACAAATCATCAGAAGAATCAAGAAGATTGAAGTACAACATATGCAATTATTCAAATGTGGTAAAGACGTTGTACTGTTCAAGCGTAGTTTCCAAGGATTAAATATATTGAAGCTACAAGCTAAGGTCATTGTTCCAACACATGAGCTTATTCTATCCGTTGGGATATGACCGTTGGAATGAGAAAGGACAACTATATCCTCACAACAACTCTATTGGCTGCAGTATAAAAAGAAGAATCATTTGATCAAAGGTGTGGTTGGATGGCTGAGTCAAGCAACGCTGTTGCTGTTAAGCTGCACTATAAGAAATAACATTTGTTTCATTCAAATGTTACCATGCTAGTAAGAAGAAAGTGAAGAAAGAAAGAAAGAAGAAAATCTTAAATGAAAAGAAGCCTTAGTGCTCACACACAGAAAAGCTTTTAAGCAATATGGAAACTTTGTTCTTATAATCTCTTAGAGAGTTATTATTAGAATTAGTTTTTGTATTAGGAAGCAAGGAGTTGTTGCTCATTACTTGCTATGTGCTAAACTTGGAGTTATTAGCTTGCTAGGAAGCACCATTGTAATCTCCGGCAACACAACATTCTATTTTAGAATTAGTGGTTCCTCAAGTGATCTTGTGAAGATCAGTATACTTGAGATGACAAGTGACAATAGTCATTTGTGGTTTTCTAATAGGAGATCTTTAGTGATCGGATTCTATTAGATGTTAATGAACGTTATATCCTCGGGGATCCCTAAACGTTTCATTGATCTGTTGTTAGTCACTTGCAGTTAGCTTGTGCATCTGTAATTAGTTCGGTTATAGAGGATTAAGTCCTTAATTGATTAAGGCGAAATCACCTTGGAAGGGTGGACTGGATTAGCTTGAGAGTTGCTCAAGTGAACCAGGATATATGTTGGGTTCTTTACTTATAGTATGCTTTATTATTATGCTTCCGCAATGTATTTTACACAAGCGCATAAAAATATCAAGTGAAGAAGAAGACAAGAAAAAGAAAAAGTTTTATTAAGGCGTAAACCCAATTCAATCCCCCCCCCTTTCTTGTGTTTATTTCTCACCTTCAATTGGTATCAGAGCTCCGGTTCTGTTATTGATGTATATCAAACACCTAACAGTGTCAGAAAAAGATCCATAGGTTGTGTGAAGAAATACTTTTGGGGATTTTTCACCGTTCTTACAATTTCAGTCTCACATCAGTTTTTGAGGATGATGAGTTCTAAAATTGTAATTTATTTGGTTACTTGAGCAAGTCACTAATTCTGTGAAGTTTGAAGTTTGAAGTGTTGAAGCCTTCAACAACAAATCTCCTCAAGTAGATTATGAAAGAAGAATGAAGAATCAGCTGACAAGATAGATTCATCAGATAAGTAGATATATTTGTTGAATACTGATCTTCAAATATGTTTGGATTTTCAACGTAGTTGCTCAAAGTTCAAATCTTCAGCAAGCAAGAAATCAAGCTTTCTAAATATTAATTCTATGTGAGTATGAGATGTTTTCAAGAAATGGATTAGTCCACACTTGACTTTCTCATGAAAACTCATTGGAATTTATCTTAAGTAAGAAAAGATATATTGCTGACTGGTGAAGTTTAGTCATCAGAAGGCCAGAATGTAGTTTGCAGAAAAGGGCAAGTTCAGAAGAATGTTCAAATCTAGAAGAAATGATTCTTCAGATTCAAAGCATTTGAAAGTTTCTATTCTTGAAGAATTTTCAAAGAATTCTGCAGAGGTTTCAAGATAAGCAGTGTTTATCAACTCATCTGGATATGATGAAATTCAGAAGATCTGATTTGAAGAAGCATGAACAATTAAGTTCTGTTAACTTGAGATGTCATCTCAGTTGAACCAACTGTAATTGATCAGATGTTTTCAGGCATTATTTTTTTCAGAAATTCATGATGAATGTTTTGAGAAATAAAGTTGTGTGGAAAGATACAAGGACATTAGTCATTTTGTCTAAGGTAAAAAGGATTTAAGTCTCTGGTGTTATTCAATCTGAATAAGTCGGTAGATATTCTTTTTCAAGAACAGATGTTTCTGTTAAACTCTGTTGATCTAACTCTTTACAAGTTAGCTCAGCATTGTAAGAGCATATTGTCAGTCAGACTGTGTCTTTTGATAATCTGAGTTTGATGATTAGTGTATCTAGTTTGGATCTATATTTGTTTCAAGTAGACTAATTCAAAAGATGAAGCCTGATGGAAGCTAGATGCTCTCTACTCATGAAGATCAGTATATCTGTGCCCTGAGGATGTCTCTCAGAAATTAGATAGATGTTGTTGTGTTGATGAAGATGCTACAGAACGCAACCAAAGGAATTGAGATCAGTTCAAGAAGAGTTATTCTGGAGATTCTACTTTAGATGTTGTTACTGGTTTGTCTCACAAGATGTTGAAGAATCAGAAGCTTCCCCAGATGCTATTCAATTAGCTGCTTCTGAAGAATCAACTTTGAAAAGTTTCGCCCAGAATCAAATCTTCTCTTCCAAAAGAGACGTTCACTTGAAAGAAGGATGATTCCAGAAGAACAAGATTCTTTCTTCTCAAAGCTTGTCAGCAAGAAGCTTTTGGCTATACAAAAGATAGGTGCTTCTGTGACAAGGTTAGAATTCATATTCTTGTCAATCTCCTTTGTTTATCAGTATAACATCATACAAATCAGATGAATATTGAAAATACTTTTTAAATGTTTTTTTAAGAAGTAGTATGTGTTCATCAACTTCCCAGTTTTTGAAAATTATTTTTGACTAAAGAAAAGTTTATACTACTCTTCTTCTTAAAGACTATTAAGAAAGATATTTTAAATCTATCAGATTTATTTATGTTGATAATAGTTTTCTTTGGAACCAAAAACTTCACTTGGAAAGAGTTTGCTGAGTGTATGCAGGCAGTAGCTGAAACTAGCACTCTGGGAAAAGAAGAGGCTAGTGAAGTCAGATCAGAAGCTGTACATAAAAGTTTTGTAACACTGATTTTGTAGAGGCTCTGTCTATCAAGACATCTCTCTTTCAAGTGTTGGTGATTCTGAAGCAAAGCTACAGAAGCAAGGCTACTGAAG
This sequence comes from Lathyrus sativus, assembly GCA_963859935.3. Taxonomy (NCBI): domain Eukaryota; kingdom Viridiplantae; phylum Streptophyta; class Magnoliopsida; order Fabales; family Fabaceae; genus Lathyrus; species Lathyrus sativus. Next base: position 458,373,959 of record OZ012735.1, on the reverse strand, counting down.
TAAAGCATCAGAAGCAAAGCAACCGAGGCAGTAGACACTTTCATTTGGTATCAGTATAGATTTAGAAGAAAGGCTACAGAGGCAAGGTACACAAGCTACAGAGGCAAATGGCAGAAGAATTTGAGAAGCAACTCTACAGAAAACTCTGAACAGTTGGTTGATATGTCAGCAACATAGCTCACTTCTGGATAACAAGGAACCCTGAAGATTGAAGATTTAGTTTGATCTAAAGCATACCTCTGGATGAACTGTTTACTGAAACATTCACTAGAGCTAAGTTGCATAGATCTGAAGCAAAGGATCTAATGCAAGGAATCATTTCTACAGTTGTTCACTCAATAGATGCTGATCAAGATAAGTTGGGTTGCAACTTCACTGTCAGAAGAAACTATCTTAGATATCATAAAGTTGGTATCAGACTCTTATCAGTCTCCAACCTTCTGAAGAAACACTTCTGGATCTGATGTTTTTTTATTTGAGCTAACATCTGTTAGAAAGATGTTTCTAACGCTCTAGTTCTTCACTTTCAAGTTCAGACTTTGAAGGTAGAACAATCTTTAAGAAGAAATGTTGGTAATCATGTTTGATGAAAGTTTTCAATACTGTAGTCAGAATGATTGATCAGTACCAGATGCAATTCGCATCTCTCATGATGCATATTGTTTCTGAAAGTCTCAATTGGTATCAAGTATTCTTTAATGAAGGACTGTTGCTTAGATTCATGTTTTGATAACAAGCTTAGATTCAGAAACCTAAGGTGATTTAGCAGAAGATCCTACTCTCTCTGTTGGTACTCAGAAGTTCTCACACCTTCAGTTGGTACGAGAATTCTAGAAGAAGAAGCCACCCTCAGATACTGATTGATAAGAACAAGATTGTCACTCAAATCATTTCAAGAAATCCATCTTAGTTTGATGACAGTTTATGATGATATATTGTTTCTACTCTTGGTGCAAGAAGATACAGCTTTCATTTGGAAACAAGTCATCTTGAAGATAAAGAGGCGTGTTCATTGGTATCAAATTGGATGATCAGAAGATGAAGACCAAAGGAAGAATCTAATGAAGAATGTGGCAGACAGAAGAATAATCTGTCAGAGAGTAGCCAACTAAGACTCTCACGCATTCAACGTACACTCTGTGAAAGAAAGAGGTTAGTAAAATGATAGATCAGAAGCTCTACAAAGAAAACCAGATAACTATTTTTTTGTAGGTTTCTGTTATGTTGATGTTACTGAAGACAGAGCTAGTTGCAAAAGTACCTCTGAATAGCACTCTCCCCTACAAAAGCAAAATATTGCTGATGCTGATTGAAGTATCAGATGCTCTGGATGAAGTATCAAATGAAGGACATTCATTTCCATAAGATTGAAGGATCAGAATGCACATTGTTGACACATCACCTTCAATTGATATCAGATGCTATTTAAAGATCTGAGCAAATCTGAAGTCGTAGACTATCAGAAGTTTTGGATCATTTGGAAATCTGGATAAAAGATTCAATTAGAAGATGGCTTGTCAAATCAAATGTTGATACTTCTGAAATATAGTGTTTTGATGTTGAAGAAACAAGCTGAAATAGTTCCATTATTTCACACCTTCAATTGGTATCTTACATCTTGAATTGGTATCATGTCTCTGACATCCAACCAGAAGCAAAGCGTCAGATGACTCTGAGCGAAACTTCAGAAGATGTTTGAATGAAGACACAGAAGGTTCTGGGCGCAGAACTTTGAAGCAAAAATTCAGATTAAACCACTAGCACAAACCTCTGAATTTCACACCTTCAATTGGGTATCAAACCTTTCAAAAGAAAGAATCAAAGCAAGGCCAGAACAAGCACTTCAACTCTGGAACTTGAGACTTCTTGAGATATTTCTTCAATTGGTATTAGACTCTGATATTGGATGTATTTCAAACTGTTCTAAGTACTGGAATAATTGGTATCTAGATCAAGCCAGAAGGAAGAATGAATTTCAACTTTCTTGTCTAAATCTAGCAGAAGAAGATTCCTGAAAAGAAACTTCCAGATTGGTACAAGAAGCTGAAGATGCTAAGAAGACTAAGCAAATTGTTATATTTGGTTCTTCTTCTGAAATTACTCTTGTACGTTGAGAACGTGACATTAGTAAGTATAGAGGAGATCAACAAGCTATGAAGGATGTACAAGTTGTCAGAGAAAGATCTGTTGATCAGAAACTTGTCAACAATCCTTGTCAGAGCATGCTTCTACAAACTCTGAAGAGTTGTCACTCTCCAAGAAGCATGGGGAGATATAGAAGATGAAATCTGGAAAAAATATCAACCTACCATATTGGTATCAACCTGTAAGAAGTAAGTTCTCAGGGGGAGAAATGAAAGATGATTAAGTTCTCAGGTGCTATCTCTCAACTCCTATCTTTTTAAATTTCTGACATTAAAAAGAGAGAAATATTTTTTCTTAAAATCTATTTTTTTCAATGAAAAACTCTAACTTTTTGATGATGTCAAAAAGGGGGAGAAATGAAGATGATTTTGATATAATCTGGAATAATAGTATATAACAGGGAAAATGAAATGGGGAGAAATGAAAGATGTTTTTAATATAACTTGGGGAGAAATGGAAAATGTTTTTGAGAAATAGAATATAGCTTTGATATATTCTATAACCTGAAAGAGAATGCAAAACATATAAACTGCGTTTATTACTAAATGTGTGTTTGATGTTTTTCCGAGGAACTCTGAACAAGTTCACTAGGCATTCTAAATAGGATAATTGAAAGAAATCTGAGCTCAAATGAACTGGTGTTCATATAATAGAAGTTATACACTTCGTGAACATAGGTTCAGAATCAGATGGACCCAATACTGTTCAGAGATCTGAAAGTTAAAGTCATCTGTAATCAGAATGTTCAGAAGATGTAAATTGTCTGTGAATATGATAATCAGCGCATAAGAATCAGAAATCTTCATAGAAGCAAGATTTGGATTCAGAATCAGAATCACTGCTTTAAGAGATTAAAAATCTGAGAAGAAAGCAAGTCTGAGAAAGCAAGAATCAAGACTGTATCAAGACCAGAAGATCCAAATATCTGACATACTGTAATCAGGGGGAGTTCTCCCAGGAAGGTTCACAAGTCAGGATATTTGATTTTCACCTAGTCTGAAACTCAGGGGGAGTTTCTCATCTGTAGATAAACAGATGTGTTGAAGATCAAGAGAAAATGCTTTAGAAGATTCTGAAGTTATATGACTCTGATACGATGCTTAGAGAAGACAAGTTCTAAAGATCTAAAGAAGGATGTTTTGTTGAACTAGTCTAGATGTTGAAGACTTATGCTATCTTATATCGTAGGGAAGTATTCCTTCTAGTCTACTCTATTTGATTATGTTTTATCAAATTTATTTTTTTGTAAGTCTTGGGATCAGAGTATGTCTCTGAACAAGCATAAAAATGTTTTAAAGGTTAACACATTTAGGGGGAGCAGTTGCTTAGAGCTTTGAATAGGTTAATGCTTGGTGATTACCCTATATAAAATGTTCTATCAAAATACATGTTTTTGTCATCATCAAAAAGGGGGAGATTGTAAGAGCAAGATTTGTCTTTACAAGATAATCTCTATGTTTTGATGATAACAATTGAGTATTTGTGAAAGAACCATTTTATGGTTTAATGTTTGTTATGTGCAGGTCATATTAAAATTAAATATATTAGACCAAACAAACAGAAGCAACGTGTGCAGCTAGTAACTTATGGAATTACTTAGTGGGACGTCATGAAGCGTTTGTGAGAAGCTAGTTTGCTTATGTATCTGATCACCATCAGTAAAGAACCAAGGGTGCTGGATATTGCAGTTGCAATGCTCCTGTGGTTTCTGTTCTGAAGAAGTGCATCTGATCTGAAACCAAATGAAGCTCAGTGTAGAAGCAAGTTTGTTTCTACATCTGATCATGTTCAGTAAAGAATCAAGGATGCTGGATATTGCAGTTGCAATGCATCTATAGATTCTGCTCTGAGTTATGCATTTGATCTGGAAGCTAACGAGCGTCTCTGAAGAGTGAGTCCTCTGAAGAACAAAGTGCTAAATACTCTGAAGACTCTGATGACTTTAAGTTCTGAAGGCTGAAGACTCTGAAGACTCTGAAGACTCTAAAGATGGGTTCTGAGGTCAAGACTCTGAAGACAGGTTCTGAAGGTCAAGACTCTGAAGAAGTTTTCTGAAAGTCAAGACTCTGAAGAAGTGTTCTGAATGTCAAGGCTCTGAAGATTCTAAAGACATGGGTTCTGAAGAATTAGTCATGAAGATTCTCAAGATTGTTTCAGAGGAAACTTAGTTGTTGGAATGCTGAAGACTCGATTCTGAAGTGGAAGATTGTGTCAGAAGAAGATTCATCCAGATGCAAGACATGTTACATCAGATAAGTTGTTGCTGTTCAAATCTGATAAATCATGTGCTTGAGTTAACAACTCTGATGCTGAAGCTTTCATACCAAAGTATTTCTGAACTACTCATCAGACAAATCATCAGAAGAATCAAGAAGATTGAAGTACAACGTATGCAATTATTTAAATGTGGTAAAGACGTTGTATTGTTCAAGCGTAGTTTCCAAGGATTAAATATATTGAAGCTATAAGCTAAGGTCACTGTTCCAAAACATGAGCTTATTCTATCCGTTGGGATATGACCGTTGGAATGAGAAAGGACAACTATATCCTCACAACAACTCTATTGGCTGCAATATAAAAAGAAGAATCATTTGATCAAAGTTGTGGTTGGATGGATGAATCAAGCAACGTTGTTGCTGTTAAGCTGCACTATAAGAAATAACATTTGTTTCATTCAAATGTTACCATGCTAGTAAGAAGAAAGTGAAGAAATAAAGAAAGAAGAAAAGCTTAAATGAAAAGAAGCCTTAGTGCTCACACACAGAAAAGCTTTTAAGCAATATGGAAACTATGTTCTTATAATCTCTTAGAGAGTTATCATTAGAATTAGTTTTTGTATTAGGAAGCAAGGAGTTGTTGCTCATTACTTGCTATGTGCTAAACTTGGAGTTATTAGCTTGCTAGGAAGCACTATTGTAATCTCCGGCAACACAACATTCTATTTTAGAATTAGTGGTTCCTCAAGTGATCTTGTGAAGATCAGTATACTTGAGATGACAAGTGACAGTAGTCATTTGTGGTTTTCTAATAGGAGATCTTTAGTGATCGAATTCTATTAGATGTTAATGAACGTTATATCCTCGAGGATCCCTGAACGTTTCATTGATCTGTTGTTAGTCATTTGCAGTTAGCTTGTGCATCTGTAATCAGTTCGGTTATAGTGGATTAAGTCCTTAATTGATTAAGGCGAAATCACCTTGGAAGGGTGGACTGGATTAGCTTGAGAGTTGCTCAACTGAACCGGGATATATGTTGTGTTCTTTACTTATAGTATGCTTTATTATTATGCTTCCGCAATGTATTTTATACAAGCGCATAAAAGTATCAAGTGAAGAAGAAGACAAGAAAAAGAAAAAGTTTTATTAAGGCGTAAACCCAATTCAATCCCCCCCTTTCATGTGTTTATTTCTCACCTTCATTTGAATGCAAATACAATCAAACCCTTGATCCAACGTCAAGTGGTATTTTATTCAAATTCGTAAGTCGAGTGCCTTTTGCCTTGCAATCCACCTCTTTTCGCAACTTACTCGATTATATCTTTTTCAAACGTTTTCTTAATCAAATAATGAAAGAAGAAGATTCTTGGAGTCTTGCATTCCTTGGATCTTCGAATGAATGGCTCTTGAGGTGCACGCTTTGAGTTGTCATTCATTCACCCTTTCATCTTAAAACACCTAATATTTATCTAAACATTTTGGTAATCAAACTTACAAAAGAAGGAGATTCTTGGAATCTAGCATTTCTTGGATCTTCGAGTGGATGGTTCTCAAGTCATGCCTCTTGTGTTGTTATTTACTCAATCTTTAGAATTCAAAATGTTCAACCCTTTCTCTAAACCTTTTCAATCAACTCCCGAAAGAACTGAGCTCTTGGAATCCCGCATTTCTTGGATTCTTGAGTGGCAGCTCTCAAGGCATGCCCCTTGGGTTGTTTGTCATTCAATCTTTTGTTTCCAAATCAAACTTTAAACAATTCACCCTCTCTCTTTTCGTGGTTGTCTCCACGAACTAAAGACGCTTTGATTCTTCATTCTCATCTGAATGTAAGATTCGTAGGCCCAAGATTGTGATGATCTTGGCGAGCTACCTTCTATCCATCTTCTGCTTCCCCTCAACCTTTCCCATTACGAAAACTCTTATTTCTCATACTCGTCCAAATGAGCATTGTAGCGGGGAAATTTGTGAGTGTAATCAATTGATTAGCTTAACTCAAAAATTCAAGAGTCGACACCACACTTTTATTTTATCCAAAAAAAGGAAAGGAAAAAGAGCGAACAAAACCAAAGAGTTCTAATACAAGAACAAAAATAGAGATCTGGGTAAGGGGGTTGGTTACGCAATGGGAAGGTGTTAGCACCCAAAAGGTCTATAGTACTCTATAGGAGCCCTTTGAAATATTTATGCTTTTTGGTTTGAAAAAAGGTTTGTTTGAAAAGAGATTGGGGAGATGAGAAGAGAATTATTTTTTTAGATTTTTGTGTTTTGAGAGACTTATCGCCTCATGCCTACGTCAAAAAGTGAAATATAGGATCAAAACCTCGTAGTTCATGGTACAAATAACAAAAATTGGTTGGTTTTGATTGATTTTTAAATATAAAGAAAAGTCGTCATTTTAAGGAGAAAACTACGACTAGTCACCCACAAGTATAAGACAACATTTGCATCACCTAAAGATGGAGGATTTTTCTTGGATTATCAACAAGTTTATCACTCAACATCTAAGTGGAAAATATCAACATCTTAATACTATGGAGAATAGGAGAATTATATCCCAATTATGGAAATGACTCATGTCTAAACCTTATGAAAAGTTTTAAAATGAAAAATGCACAAAGGCACAAAAAGTTTGAATGAAGTTGATCCTTTTTTTAAAGTCTTTTTGAAATTTGTCAAAATACGATTAACATTAATTGCCATTTATTAAAGAAAACAAATTTTGAAAATCACTTGACAAAAGTCAAGGTTTTATTGTGAAAGCGGTTTTAAGTTTGAAAACAAGAAGGTTTTTAAAAAAGGGAGGAGATTTTGAAAATTTAAGAAGGGGAGAATATGAAGTGACTACCCTAAAAAGAAAAATAAAAACTAGAGATAAGAAGGATCTAACCAACTTGTAGCATACTCCATATCAAGCCAAATAAGAATTCCATCTGTCTTGAAGCATAGCAAATAAGCAAGCCAAATAAAGGCAAAGATCCATAATACTCCAAGCATAGGGAAAAAGTCCTAATTCTAAGTCCAAGGGTCCAAGAATAGTCCAAGGTATAAGAATAGTCCAAGAGCATAGCCACAAAGTTAAGAGCACCAAGTTTTTTAGAGGTTTAATCCTTTATTAGTGTTTTGAACAAAGTGTGGTCCAAATGGACAAAAGAAAAATGGCGGAAACATAAACATGTGTCCAACGGACAAAGGAAACATAAATAAAATTAGCATAATGATATCATTAGTGAGTTAGTAATTAGTCGTTATAGCAAATGATCAACGATGGTTAACTCATGCACTTAAGCCAAAGTTGATGAAAACTTATTAGAGGATTGATAAGACCAAAGCCTCCTAACAACAAGCTTCATAGGTGATGGACTTAAGACAAATAATCAACCATACTTGGACTTTCAAACATAAGTTTGAGCCACGAATGATCACTTTCTGATTACTGGACAATTTAACGCTATGTTAAGAAATTTTAATCGGGTTTATGTAGAAACCATGACTATCTAAGGCCGATCAATAACAATGTTAGTGCTAATGCATGCTAGAGAAGTGATATGTAGATCACTCTCCGAAAGCAATACCGCACAAAAAGAAAATAGGTAATGATCTCATCTTCATCAAGAACTTGAAATAAGTTCAAACGATATCGAAGATTTTCATCGATCAAAAGACAAAAAGAAGAGGAGAGGGAATGCCAAATTGAATTACAAGTTCAAGATCATTCCATCTTTAAGTTCGTCCACTCATCTTGGTGGATTAAAGTACTAAACATATCATTAACTCAAAGCACATAAAATGAATTAAATAATTCACTTTAAAGATAGATTTGAATTAATGAATGTTTATCCAACTTCATCTACACCCTAAGTCCAATGAATTTAAAGAGGAAAAGGACCTTTAAAAATGCATTCCAAGGCAAAAATCAAAAGGAAATGGAAGAAGAAGAAGAAGAAGAAGAAGAAGAAAGAATCAAAACAGTCCCAAAACAGAGCCAAAAACTCAAAATCAACACTGGGTAACCGATTACCCAATATACGGTAACCGATTACCATTGTTTAAACAACAGCAAAACAACAAAATAACATTGGGTAACCGGTTACCCAAATTAGGTAACTCGCTACCCTGAAAAAACAGCAGCATAAATGCTTAAAAAAAGTGCAGAAACTTGATCAATCATTTCTTCAAACACCTCATGATCAAGGATGAAATTGAGCACGAAAGTTCAAGTAAAATAATAGCAACCAACACCAATAGAACATAATTTGCAAGATCTAAAGATCAAGCAACAAGAATCAACAATGGATCACATTGTGGAAGATGTATCAAGAACAACAATGGTGGATCAAGAAATTACCACTCCAAATCTGAAAGTTCTTCAAATCAACTCCACAAACCACACTTCAAAGCCTTGATCTACTAGAATTGATGATGAAAAAGTGAATGGATGAAGGTTTAGCTCAAAATTAGTAAGTTCTAATGATGAACATGCTAACTTTCAAAGGAAGAAAGAGCTTTGGTGAATTTGGTAACTGGAGAAAATTAAGAGTCAAGAAGGAATTTCACAAGGTGATTTTGGATATCAAAAGCTTGTGAAATGAGAGAAATGAGGCCTCTATTTATAGCTTTAGGCTTCGAAAATTTGGTGGATTGGAATTTGGTTTGGAATCAAAATTAGGCTTGGAATTTTAATTTGGAGGAAAATTAATGATCAAGTGGTGATTAGTGAAGGTATATGGTGGGAATTAATTATGATGAGGTAGGGGAATTAAAATGAAGTGATCTAGAATATTCTCATGTTGCAATATTTGAGTTTGGTGCCAAAAATGCTGCAGAATTTGAATTTGCCTAATTTTCACAAAATTTGTATAGGGTAACCGATTACCCAATATTGGTAACCGGTTATCACAGGCAAAAATGGTGAAATTTTGCCTTTTTGATGTGTTGTCTTGGCTCTGGCTCGATTATTTTGCTTGTCAAAGAAGGCATGGAAATAAACATATGAACCTTAGAGTCTCTTGAATATAAGTCAATCAAATCTTGTGAAACTCTTGATCAGATGATTTTGAATTGTTTGCGGATCAACTTTGACTTTTTTCAAATAAAATTCATTCGAGCTGAGGGACTGATATTTGATATCTTTGTTCTAAATTCTTCCTAAAAAAGTTAGTAAAGGAAAAACAAACATTTTTTTTGGATTTTAATAAATGGTTAATAAACATAAACATAAACAAATATCAAACAAACAAGAAAACAAAGGTGCCCGGTGATCTCTCAAGAACAAACCTGCAGAGGAAGGCAAGAGAACCAAAGCTTGCAATCTTGTTTGTGTGATGAGATGAAAATGACATGTGGGATCTTAGGGGTAAAAATTAGGGTATTACAGTTGCCCCTATTTAAGTTTCTTCTATCCGAAGATATGAAGATTGACATCTTTGTCTCGACCAGATAGAAGAGACTTAAATATAACAAATAAACCTAATTTTTGGCCCTAAGAGGCCACAAAGTGATATGATTATGCTAATGATATGCAGATACAAGACCTCCGTGGGGAGAAAATGTCACAGGAGACAAACAAACATTGGGGAGCAAAAGAAGAAAAGAGACTCCACAAGGGAAAACAAAAGAGCAAGATCTTATTCCGATAAAGGAAAGGAAACGACTCAACGGGGGCAGAGATACCAACTGTCGGTTACTGGGCGAAGATACTCGGACCAAAGAGAATAGGTAAAATACTTTCTAATTGTTACTGAGTAGAAAGTAAGTGCAATAAACACAAGAGAATTGTTATCTACCGGTTACTGGGTAGAAAACAAAGAGATGTGTTACTTATTACCAGTTACTGGGTAAAAAGTAATCCACTCGTTGAGAGATAATCAACTACCTGCTACTGGGTAGAAAAAGAAACAATGCTAGCTACTAGTTACTGAGTAGTTTAGTGAGGGTAATAAACCTGAAGCAAAAGGTTACCAACTATCGATTACTGGATAGAGAAAACAAAATATCAACTAACTGCTACTGGGTAGGAAAAGGAATACCACCACAAGGAAAGATTACCGACTACCGGTTACTGGGTAGAAAAATATGACGGTAACTGACCAAAAGAGAGACAAATGTTACTTGCTACCTATTATTGGGTAGAAAAATAAAGGCAACAAAGCTCTGGAGGAAGGATTACCTTTTACCGATCATTGGGTAAAAACAAAGATAACCAACCAAAGGGTGTGAGAAATAATACCTATTACTCGTCACTAGGTAAAACAAAGGCAATATACTCAAAAGGTGAAGAAACATTATCAGCTACCCATCACTAGGTAGAAAAATAAAGGTAATGAACTCACAAGGAATACCTGCTACCAGTCAATGGGTAGGGTATTACAAATGTCAACTACTTGCCACTGGGTAGGACAAACTAGACTACCTGTCACTAGGTAGGACAAAGAAATAAGGGTCAACTACCTGTCACTGGGTAGGAGAAGGAAATAAAGGTCGACTACCTGTCACTAGGTAGGACAAACACACTCGACTACCTATCATTGAGTAGGAGAAAGAGGTACATTATCAGCTACCTGTCACTGGTCAGCTCAAATCACACAACAAACTTCTCAAATAAAGAAACAACCATTTGTTGGGGATGAAATATCAATAACTCTGTCAGAGATCTTCAAAACAGATACGGGCAGGTTAAAGCATACAACAGACTTCTCAAATAAAGAGACAACCATCTGTTGGAGATTTCACAAAAAATTTCTCATCGAGACCTCTTCCACAGAGATGCCGATTGATGGAACAGCTGGTCGGACAAGGATCCATCATTTCATAATAAACTTCTCTGCTAAGGATGAACTAGAGAATGTCATTTATTGTGAAGGTACAAATAAATTTTTGGAGATTACACAAGTTGCTTAAATAAAGAGGCTTCCATTTGTTACCAGGTGAGGTTTATCTTGCTAGGGACATACAAATCGCTCAAATAAAGAGGCTACCACATGAAGTCACACAAGCAATTACCAAGAGAGTGTTATCAAAACACCGCTGGGCAAAATCAAATCTTCATCTTCTGATGGGCTTAATAAACAGATTCTTGTCGGGGAAAATAAATCCTCAAAAAGAGAGAAATAAATACCTTCTCATCATCCAGGTTTCATAGCCCAGGGGGAAATCCAAAATAACTATCGCAAGAGACCAACGTTCAATCCAGGAATAAACTGGAGAGAAATGGCCAAACAAGACTCGTCCCCATGAGGGAATAACTCAACCAAGGAATAATTTCATCCAGATAAAAGCTGGGGAGGAAAGCAAAAACAAACATCTTCCACGAGGCATAAACTCAGTGGGGAATTAGAAAGGATGGGCATTTTCTGCTTAAGGGTCAAAACTCTAATGGAGAGAGGACACACGCACTTCACGGGGGGAACAACACCAAAGAGCAAGGAAACACCAACAAAAAAAATGCACAATGCATAATGTAACAAAAACATGCTATGCTCAACAAAAATGAATGTGCATGCAATGCATATGGGTATGAATATACTGACAAAAAAACAAAAGGATAAACAAAGGGTGAATAAAACATCACAACACCACTTGAAATACTCGGCTAATCTCTACAAACTGGAGACATCACTAAAGATCGTGTTGGGAATTTAACAAAAGAAATCCTGTAAGAGATAAACAAAAGCCATCAAAGGATAATAAATCCTACTACAAGGCTCAAATCTCGCTGAGGAGATGGAGATACTACTTGGGGAGAAAACCCAAAGATCAATCTTCAAACATTGATAATCCAACAAGAGGGAACAACAATATGAACTCCGTTTTGAGGGAAAGATCTGTTGGAGAAAACATAGCAACAGAAATCTTCCAACTCTACCCGGCGTCACTTTCATATTCAACATCATCATATTCATCAAGGAACATCAAAGGCCACAACATTATAATTTTAACATAATTAAACCATCTAATCATCGTTTTAAGATTTTGCTTAAAACCTTTAAAATTAAGGGATATAGTTTCAATCCCGTATCATATTTACGCCTATAATTCCCATAATTTCTTACAAATATCCCACAGTCATTAGAGTTATCACAAATCACTTATCCTACAGGGTTAAACAATCTCAACAACAGATTTTGGCCACGAAGGCCTAATTTCCTTTACTCTCAAATCAACCTCAAACCTATCAGATCATTAGTTCAAATACCTATACGGTTAAAACCTCAATAATAGATTTTGACCATGAAGGCCAACTTTCCCTCAAACCCAAATCGACCTCAAACCTATCAGACCATCAGTTCAAACCACTATACAGTTAAAACCTCAATAATATATTTTGGCCATGAAGGCCTAATTTCCTTTATCTCAAATCAGCCTCAAACCCTTTAAACCCTTAAATCAACTTTAAATAATTGAATCACATATTGAAAACAATGAAGGCAATACTCCTCATACCTTAATTGTCGACTCTAAGTCTTTCTCCTTGATTCTTGGAAACCTCGAGATGCTTTTGCCTCAATCCTCTTCCTCAGAGCTCTGACCTCAATTCTTTTCACGATTTAACAAAATGAATCCTAATCCCATCACAATTCCCTTTTTGTTAAAACTAACCTTGGGCCTTAAAATTGGACTTTCCAATATTACCCTTGTAACAGCCCAAATTTCATTAATTAATTAATTATATTAATTAATTGATTTATTGGAATTAATCTTAATGATTTGGATTAACTGGATTTATTTGGTAGATAATTGAAGAGAGAAATGGGAAGGAAAGAAATAATAGAAGTATATAAGGGATAAGTGGAAAGAATTGGATAGAAATAAATTAGAAGAGAAAGAATAGAGAAAGAGGAGAAAAGAGAAGAGAAGAGGGAAACTTGGAGAAATCATCAAAGAATCAACTTCAAGCTTCAATCCAATCAAGGTAATGGTGAGAAACATTATTATCTAGTCAATGTATGTGGTTATGTATGTATGGGTTGGGTTTCATTGTGAGTTTCCACCATTTTTCAAGCTAGGGCAAAATGGATTTAATCGGTAGAACCGTAGTTTAATCGGTTAGAAACTGGAAATAATGTCGTAGAATAGTCAGATGATGTGGGGTCAAGATTACTGGAACTGGTTTGGTGAGAATCAGTCGATATTTGGAGGGTAGAAGTTTTGGGACAGAATGAGGGTTCTGATATCGCAGGTTCGCTGGCTCTCGCCAGGCGAGTGAAGGCGAAGCTGCCGGGTGAAGCCCAGCGAATAGCTGGCGAATAATTCAAGAAAACTTCCAGTGGTCTTTGCTGGCAAGTTCGCCAGGCGAAGGTGAGTGATGAAGGTTCACCAAGCGACTACATCAGCGAAGGGTAGCGAAACAAGTCAGTAGCTACTGACTTTGTTCGCTGGCGAGTTCGCCAGGCGAAGGTCCCAGCGAGCATTCGCCAATGGCTTCGCCAGGCGAAGGGTGGCGAGCAGGACAGCATTTTCTTTTTCTGTTTTATCCATCCAATGATTAATTGCTTGGTTCAAGTATGTTAATCCTATGTGATATGAATAGTTCGTGTGCTATCGTGATGAGTTGTGGGTAGCCTTTGGGCGTGAATCCTAGATTGTGATATGTGTATTATTTGAATTGATTAGGGATACATGAGAACATATTAGTGAATATGTGTGTATTGTCTAATAAGTATGTGAATGCATATTGTTGTATGCTAATGTATGTAATGCATGGGAACATATCGTGGATATGTGTGCATTGTTTTGATGAATGGGATGATGGTATTGAATGTGAATGCCTTGAGTTGTTATAAATATGTTGTGTGTGCAATCATGTTGTAATTCTTGAAGGGATGGATTATTTGAATGCATGAGATTATGACGCGGGATCGGTCTTAAGTGCATTTTGTTGGTTGATTGCATATGCATCATTTAGTCAAGAGGCAATGTTGCTAGTTTCGTGGAGACTAGTGGCTTGTCCCAAACCTAGAAAGGTGAGTTTGAAGCCTAGGGGACGGGCTTTGTTGTTATCGGTCTAGAAGGGTGGACCCGGTTTTAGTGTAAAAACCGAAAAATGATAACAAGTGTTGGTACCACATAGCATTGAGTTGCATTGAGCCGTGAATGAGTCACATAACATGGATGTCCTAGTTATATGCATATGCTTGATTGTGAATTATGGAGTTGAGGATATGGATGTATGTAGGGTGAAATATACTTGTTGAATATCCATGAATGGTTTGTGTATATGTATGATGATGCATATGATAATGAAAATGAATTGTGGTGAGTGTCATACCCCAAATTTGTCCTACCTTTTTCAAAATTCTCATTTGCCCGACTTTGTTTTTAATTTACCTCGCTTATACAGCGTAGCGTATTTTTCAGCAAAAACGAGCATTTTTACTTTTTTTAGCCCAATAAGGGTATGGCACATGGCATTTGTTTTTTGTATATATTTATCATTATTTTTGTTTCATAATTTCATTTTTTTTATGATAGGTTAATATAATATTTTTTTTATATTAATTTTAATTAGTTTTGAATTAGAAATTAGGATTTAAATTAAAAATTTTAATTAGATAGATTTAATTTAGAACTTAATTATAACTTAGAAATTTTAATTTTAAAAAAAATAGATTTAAAAAAATAGAGTTAGAATTTAATTAGGATTTATTTTAAAAATTAGATTAGAATTTAAGTTAGTAATAGTTAATATAATAATTAGAAAACATAATAAAAAGAATTATTAATTAATTAAAAGAAAAACAAAAATTGATTGGAAGAAGAGAATGAAAACACGGTTGATGTGAACATTTAGGATGGGAAGTTTGGTATAAAAGGTCAGCTACAGTTCACAAAAACCCTAGAGAATTAGGGATGTTACTGTTTACCGAACCCTAAATTGGGCCGCCCCCTTTCTAACCCAAATTTTATCATTGTTCATCTCCTTCCTCTCACAAATCAGCGCCGCGACCCCTCTCGAAAACAGCCACCCCCAATACTGAAAACCCTAGTCTCCTATTCATCTCCCTCTTCCACCTTTCTCTGGTTCAAAATGGCCGCCATCCACCTCTTACCCTCTCCTCTCCGTTTCCGTCATAACACAATCACCAAACCCTCTTCCTTCTCATACTTTCTCTTCACTCCAAATCCGCCGTTCAAAACCAAACCCTAAAACGGCGCCGTCAAGAAACCCCAAAACCTTATTCATTCTCTCCTTTCATCAAAGCCAAATCGATTACCGCCTTCGTCGCCCCACTAAAATCACAACCACCTCACATTAGAGTTAGATTCGTTCTTACTTCAGTTTAGATTTGCTTTAGTTTTCAACTACACGTGGCGATCTAGGTCATCTTCAACACCAATGAGGTATGGAAATGAGGTTATGTATGATATTGGAAACGATGTTGGGCTGTTTGTAGATTACTTTTTTAGTTCAGATGTGAAGTGATTTAGTTTCGAGATGGAAGAAAATAAAGAGGAAGCGCTTAAGGTGATAGAGATTGCTAAGAAGAGATTTTCTCATATAGACTTTGAAGATGAAGCGGCTGTCAAAAGAAAGTTCACAGAAAGTTTTTTTTCCAGTTCACCGCACATTGAGGTTCAAACGATTTGCAATTTGCTTCATTCAGAGGTTCAACTCACAGCATTTTGGAGCAACTCAGTTCAATAATAACAATCCCAGGCAGTTGATGACATCACATCACAAGCTTTATTCAGCAGCAATCCAAATCTGTGGTTTTTTTTCTGTCAAGAGTGAAAGCAGGTTGTAGATGCAGTTAATATCGGTCGATTTCTGGCTAGGAGGGTTATTTTTATTAACCATTTGCAAGCACTTTCTGTTCATACTACCAGCCTTCACCGGAGATGAATACTCTTTCAAGAACAAACTCACGATGGCTCTCCGTAACTCAAAAATCACAACTTAATCTTCCATATGTTTCAGAAAGTCAGTGATTGCAAAGACGTGTTCGCAAGCTGTTTCAACAGGCAACGGGTTCAGTTATGTCGTTGATTTCATTGTTTCTTCAACTGGTGTGGTTTACGTGTTGATGAGCAAGTGGCAGCAGCAAGATGGTTTGAGTTTGAATCTGAGGTTCAGACTCAAGTTTGGTGATTGTTGCGGTTTCGTATCGGAGAGGTTGCGATTTCAAATTTCGACAGCAGAAACATGGACTCAAAGTGTACAACAGTAGTTCATCAACAACAATATCGGCCATGTTCTTCTCATGCTTACGATGACAATGGCATACCGCGAGTTCTCTGCAATGCAACAACGCGAAACAGGGAGGACTTGGCTCTGTCTCAATTCCTCGCTACAATTACGAGATTCAAGTTCAACTGCACCAACATCGTACACTCTCGTATCTGCTCTTAGCTAGGATGCGACATCCTCAGCTCGCGCGACTTCTGTTAGTGGCATAACAACAGCTTTCATAAGTAGCAGCAATAACACCTAAGGACGCAACAAATAATTCATGAACTGATGCGCAACTGCTACCTTGCTGTCTATATTTGATTTCACATGCAGTTTTTCAAGTAAATAGCATGAAGTCCAAAGCGTTGTCAAACCTTAGATGGCGGAGAGTTGCTCTAAAATTAGTGGATCAGCACTTACCGGTTCCGATACCTGCAATATTGATCCTAAGGTGGCCATGTTAGTTTCAAGTGAAGTTGTAATTGCTTCCCGCCTTGGTGTCGAGATAGCAATTGTTGTCGGAGGTTGAAATTTCTTCTGTTGGAGATGTCCAGGCTAGGGATTATGTTGCTGCAAATGAGGTCAAAGAAAATGGTGTAGCTGACAGTTATGGATTTTCAGAGCAACAAACGCAGCGGGGCCCTGATTCTGAACAAATTAGGGAGGATAATGCCGGTGAAGAGTCAAATGGGTCACTTCATTCTTCAGGGAATGCTGTGCAAGATCACCTACCTGCTTCTCCTGAAGAACCTGCCCGGGAGCCACAAAAGCATACTCATGCCTCCATTTTATGGGTTGCTAAAGAATGATCTAGTCCATCTGCTACTTCTCAACCCTCTCATAAAAATGCTTCCCCTTCAACAGAATCGCACGAATACAACGAGTTTGCGGTGCCGTCGGATTTTGATTGCAGAGTGAAAGTATTTCACCATTGAACTTCCACGGAGGCAATAGTGATTTTACACATCAATAACCTCAGCTGGTATTCGTAGTGGCTTTAGGAATTTCGAGTCGTGCACGAGTTTCATTTCAGAAGCAACAATGACACGGTTTCGACTTCAACACAACAACACTGCTTTGATAGACTCTCTCCCCCTTTCATCATCATCATCATCGGCAACCTTTCACCATCATCATCTTCACCTATTCTAACCACCATCCGTGAACCACAAGCTCTCTTGCGAATACTTTCCACCCTCAATAAACCGCATATTTCTCAATTGCATTCACAACATCACACTTGCGAGATATGTAACCTGTTGCAGCTCATTGTGGTTCAGTTACCAGTTAACGATACTGTTCGAACAACATTGTTCTTGATGCTTCCGTAAAGCTGAAAGAAAGAACCTGTTACGCGACTTTGTTTTGTGTAGGTCGTGATTGTTGCATAGTTGGATTGGCGGTTGTGAAAACAGACATGACATTTGCTGCATACATGTTGCTTGATGACTTGATTTGAATATACAATGGTTGCAACTCAACAAAAACCGTCACGCAACAGCTTTCACACACTACCGGTTTCCATTTTCAGCGACACGAACCAACAACAAGCTCAGCTCGCTTACACCTTTGATCCAAATAACAGCCTGCACTTGCATTGTCGGTGTAAATTTGTTCTTGTCATGTTTCATTATGTCTGAGTTGTTGTTTGTTGCTGATCTTTATGCAGGTTGTGTCCCGACTCAAGACCCGGGTTCAATATGTTATTATCGCGACATCTCTGAGTTCCGTTTCTGTTTACGCAACTATGCCATGGTTTCAAAGCAGCACTGACGATGATACCGACAATATCGCGGATTCAAGTCAGCAGCTCAGACTTGTAGGAGAACTTGGCATTTCAAGTGGCTAGATTCCTGGTGAAATTTGAAGCAATCTAGGGTTTTTAATTGTTGCATTTGGTGAGGTATTAATAGAATCCGAGTTGAGGAAGATGAGTGTTTGAAGCTTTGTTCCATGGATGTTTCCCTCCAATTCATGGTTGGAGGAAGAAGATGAGTTCCATACCCTTAGATCAAGCAAGACTGGTTGACTAGAGTTAAATCCAACGGACACGATTTAATTTCAACTTGAAGAGGGAAATTCTGAGAAGCATGAAACGTAGGCGTTTCATTTAAGTGAAGTCTTGGGCCTAAGTGAATAATTGATGTCCACACCCCCTTTACGAGGCCCACTCAATTTTGAACTGAATCCCCTTACTATTCCCACCACGTTTTTCTCAATTTCTTTCCCTTTTTCCTTTCTGATTTTCTGATTAAGGAATGGGCCTAGCGCGTTTACTTTCTGAACCCCCATTCTGGGCCCATGCGCGTATTGAACTGCATCTGGTTACTATCTGCACCCCAGTTTCATATTTTCATTTTATTTTCTCCATTTTCTTTCAAACTTTGAAAATTCATATCAATTTGAAAATTAAAGATTTTTTAATGGAAATTTTTGCTACCATTTCATAATAATGTCTAGAAAATTTTCAAATAAAAATATTTTCATTTCATGCATTTTTTATATTTTTTGTGTATTTTCTACTTTTATTGCATTTTATTTCTTTTATGTTGATACACGAATTTGTAGAATTTTGTTTAGGTAGTTCCCTTAACATTTTTAGGCCATTCTTTTTAGGATAGTTAGATATAAGCTTTAGCTTCCCCCTGGATTTATTCCATAATTTTGTGATAAATTTTAGGTTAGTTTTGATTAGATGACATTAGGTTGTGTAGAATTAGGTCAATCCTTAACATGGGTCCACAATAACACTAGAATTTTGGGTTTCTAGGTCAAGTTAGACATTGGGACATATAAGGGTATTAAGGGTAGGTATGTAGGATTCCCTAGAAATTATATTAGGTTTTAATATAGTAGTATACTATTTTTAGATGATTTTTGTAGTTGGTGATTGTTTGTGTTGCCCTTGTGGGCTTGTATCTTTGTTTGCTTTGCTTTGTGGGCTTGGAAAGCTTGGTATTGCTTGGTTTTGTTCTGAGGAGCATTGAGGAGCTTGAGAGCTTGATCTTATTTGTTTTGTTAATTGTTTTAGGGTTAGGGATTAGGAAGAGTTTAGACTTAGATAACTTCTTTCTTAAACATGGATGGTATCTTTCACCTCCATTCCTCCCTATGATTCAAAGTCCTTCCATGGTATACACCTCTCTCCTTTGGAGGGATAAGTGATTGTACC
The DNA here is from genome assembly GCA_963859935.3 of Lathyrus sativus. NCBI lineage: Eukaryota > Viridiplantae > Streptophyta > Magnoliopsida > Fabales > Fabaceae > Lathyrus > Lathyrus sativus. The sequence goes on along the minus strand of OZ012735.1, from coordinate 458,354,260 downwards.
TAGGAAGTAGAAATTTTGAGGGAACCATTCCTTTGATGTTGAACCCTTATAGGTCACCTTTGGTGGTCAGTAAGCAGTTCAATATCCCCAGCTTATCCAGTAAGTGATTTCCTCTGGTTTGATTATCTTGAGAGATGTTGAGCTTGAGTCTGAAGATGAAGACTCCATTGAAGAGTATGGAAGAGGATGAATCCTTGAGTATTGCCATTCTAGCTGAAGCTTGAAGAGCAACAGGAGCCAAGTTGATACTTATGATTGATAGTGAAGCTTGAAGGTGGAGCTGATCAAGGAGCTGAAGCTCAGAGAAGACAAGTTGGAACTTATGTTGAAGGGTTGAAACCTGGAAAAGCAATTGATATTTGTCAAGAGTGATGGAAGTCTAAAGACTGAGTTGCTGTTGGAAGAGCTGAAGCTTGAAGTTGAGAGAGAAGTTGCTTTCTTTTCTTTTTCTTTGTTGTATTGATGTGTTTTGTTTGATTTGCTTGATGCATTAGAATAAGTCCATATCTAGAATAGGTAGAATCTAGGAGCATGATTGCACTAGAGGTTGAGTTGCTCCCTCTGCTTGTATTGTTACTGTGTGGCTTTGCTTGCGGGTATTCGGTAGAGCCCAGCTCCCTTGCCCATGTGGTTTGTTTGTCTGATGGCATTTTCTTTTCTTTTTTATCTGTATGATTGCAGTTTATGGTATATTGCTTGATAGCATGTTTTATCTTTCAGTATGATTACTGTTATCCATTCTGGCTTGAGGTTGAGATGAGCTTGTGGAGGCTGAAGCCCCACACACATTTCCTCCCTCACTTGCATTGCATGCATTTTACTGTTAAGCTGATGCTTTGTCTGTTTTGGTGTATCATTGACATGATCCCTTAGGACTCTCATTTCCTTTGATAAGGAATTGATGATAGAACTTTAGGTTGAAACCTATTCATGACAACTTTTAAGAGTTCCCTGTTCAAACCTCAACCATAGGATGAATCCATGGCATGACAACAGTAGGACTTGATAGTCTCCCTCCTAGTTGGGCCTGTTCTCTTCTCATCTCAAAACAGTTTAAGATACAGTAATCATGAATGATTTCTTTCGTACGTTACGAGTCTTAAGCTATCTGAGAAAGGATTGTGGGAGAGTTTCTTTTCCACAGTCTGAATGTTTAGTATAGTACCCTTTGGATGACATGCGACGCATTCACTCTCAGGTCATAGTCTCTAGTGCGATTGAAATTGCAAACACAATAAAAAACACTTCTTTCGTAAAAAACAGGAAATAAACCGTAGTGTCCCGAACTACGTAAGCTCTGATCTCTCATACCTGTTGAGAGTACGTAGGCACAATACTGATGTATTGGCGAGCTACCTTCCCCCATAACCCGTCGTAGGTCGAACTACGTGGACTCTGATTTCTCATTCTCTAATGAGAATACGTAGGCATAAAGTGCGACGCTTTGCCGAGTCATCTTTCTTTTCTTTTTAAGCCAACCTTGATAGGTAGATAGATAAAACCAACCCGTCCAAGTAAATACAACAAGTGTGGATCCCGTCGAGTACGACGGACGTGAGGGGTGCTAATACCTTCCCCTTGCGTAACCGACTCCCGAACCCAGACAATGGTTGCGATGACCTTGTCTTACCCTTTTCCATCAGGTTTTTTCGATCGTTTCCTTTCCCGCTCTGAGGGATAAATAAAGAAAGGTGGCGACTCTTCTGTTGTGTCGGTACCTTATTTTCGCGCAAGCGACAGCTGGCGACTCTGCTGGGGACTCCAACGGTTCCCTGCGAGAGTCAATCCTAACGCTTGTATGTTTACTTGTCGTGTTGCGTTTATTTATCGCATTTTACTTCTCGCACTTTATTTCCTGCATTTTATATTCAGTATAATATGATTATCTATGCTGTTGTGGGATGGGAGTTCTGATGAGTGAGAAGCCAGACCCAGGCTTGAGTGCACCATAGACTTAGAGTGGAAATTAGTGGGCGCGTGCTTGCTTTGCAGGCACTAGTGTCTCATGAAATCCACGCTCAGACGAGGTTCATCCGGTTGGCTTCTCTTTCAACCCTTTGGGTTGAGACGGTTGTTGGTTTGGTGGATTGTCGACTCTGGGAACCGATCATTTGTGATTCAGCCGAGTGAGGCCGCTTCATGAGCTGGTGATGCCACACCTTCTGGGTATCGTATCACCCCTCTTGAATGTCTGTGACGCTGATGAATGCATAGGATGCCGAACTTGAGTCAGTTTAGGTCCATACCTGTGAACAGGGTTGGGTTTATTGCAGGAAACCTTGACCTTCAGACTACCTGGTTTTCTTGACAGTGAATCAGTTTTGTTGGTACCGGGGTTTCTCAGTGGCAGATTTGTCTATTCTCGATAGAGCAGGTTTTGATCAGAGGATCTTATCATCAGGTGTATGTCTGTTCTTGATAGAGCAGAGTTTTTGTCATCAGTTGTTTGTTCTTGATAGAGCAGATTTTTGAGTGGGGTCTGAAGATCTCATCAGCAGCTGTATGTTTGTTCTTGATAGGGCAGAGTTTTGATTGGGGTCTGAAGATCTCATCAGCAGATGTTGTTTGTTCTTGATAGAGCAGATTTTTGAGTGGGGTCTGAAGATCTCATCAGCAGCTATATGTTTATTCTCGATAGAGCAGATTTTTGATCAGGGTCTGAAGACCTCATCAGCAGATATTTCTTGATTCTACATCCGAGGTCCTTATTATCAGACATTTGTTCTTGACAGAGCAGAATTATGATCCTATTTATATGGCCCTATCAGATGGGGGTTCTTGGCAGATCAGATTTGTGGTCCTACGCCAGGGTTTTCTTCTTATCAGTGGTTGTTCTTGATAGAGCAGCGTCATGGCTTTGTTGATACAGAATCTCCACAGCACCAGCTGCCTTGGCCTCCTATTGCATGATTTCATTTTGCATTAGTTTGCATGTTCATTTGCATTTCATTAACGTGTGTCTGTGTTGCAGGTGCCGTTTTCCCCGATCCAGGATTTCTTGCCTCTTATTGTATTGTTATGGGTTCTCTGAGGAAGACCGTGGCTTACAAGAGGCAGATGCCTTTTGTTCACATGGATGCTGAGCCTGATCTGGCTGGTTTAGCTCCTTCACTTCATCTGGACGCCTCCGAGTTAGTATTGACTAGTTGGAACAAGGTTCCTGGGTTCTCCTTGCAGTTTCTGGTGGGTAAGGCTCAGCAGTTTGCCAAGGACGGATGTTGGGGTGCGTTCAATGCCATCCTCGCTCTATGCATATATGGCATCATCCTGTTCCCTAATATGCCCGATTTTGTAGACTTTGATGCGTTTCACATCTTTGCTTCAGGGAATCCAGTCCCTACCTTGATGGGAGATGTCTATCACTCAGTCCACTACAAAAACGAGAACAAGAGGGGGAAGAATGTCTCGTGCTGCGTACCCTTGCTGTACAAATGGCTTGATAGTCATCTGCCCAAAAGGGGTCCTTTTGTCTTGTCTGCAGCCACAGCTGAGTGGCCTGAGCGTCTGATGAGTTTATCTGCAGAGGATATTGACTGGTTCGACAGAGATAGGTTGGGTACTGAGGTGATCTTCAGTTGCAGCGGGTTTCCTAATGTACCTTTGATAGGTAGGAAGGGCTGTATAAACTACAATCCATCGTTGCTGGTTCGACAGTTCGCATATGCTTTGAGAACGCCGTCGAAGGCTGAAGAGGTACAGGAATCTTTGTACCTCACTGGTCTTCTAGAGGGGGATCTGTTGTCCAAGCTTCAGCGCGCGTGGAACGGTATCAGTAAGCGAGGAAAGCCGTTGCTGGGAAAAAGCAACAGTCAAGCCTACCCTCCGTATTTGACTTGGATCAGAGCCAGGGCCGATGCTATAGGGATGCCGTTTCCTCATGCCAAGCCAGAAAGCCCTCCAACAATCGAAGAGCCTACTACTGTGCCCATTCAGCAGCATAATCAGGTGTTAGCCGAGCGGGATGAATTAAAACGGGCAAACAAAGAACTGGAGAAGGAATTGGCTCAGCTTTGAAGTGAGAGGAACGAAGCCGTTCATTCTTTCAAAAGGCAGACAGAGTTGGTGAACCAACTGGGTACAGACCTGACTAAGCAGATAGCCGAGCGTGAACGCATGGGTCGAGACTTCAAAGCTGTCAACAACGTACTAGCTACGAAGAAGCAGCACTTGGACGAGGCATATTGGAGGATATCCAAGTTCAACCAGCACTGGAAGGCTTCCCTGGCCACCAGAAAAGAGCGAGAGGAAAAGCTGATGCTGCAGATCTCCAAGCTGGAAGCCCAGGTGAAGGACAGTGAAAAGAGGTTTGATGAAGAAACCGCCCGCAGATACGCCGCCGAAGGCCAGCTCAACAAAGCTCTCGCTAACCTGAAGGAGCGCAAGCTGACGTTTGAGTCCAAGAAGCGGAAGTTAGAAGATTGCTTCGGCGAAGGAGCATGGGAAGGTTCGATCGAAGGAATTCAGTATACCATTGTGCTGAGGGAATTACTCGTCGAGGGGTTGCTCACTCTGCCAGATCATCCAGAGATGAAGGAGTTGTTAGAAGAGTATCGCGCCCGTGGCCGTACTTGACTATTTGTATTCCTTTTGTTTTGATCATTGTTGTATGCTGACCATCACCAGGCCTGTTGGCTGAGGTCACGCTGTTGATTCGTCTTGTACTCGCTGATGCTATGTACTGCCTTGATAGGCCTTCTTTATATATGAGATTGTTGTTTCCATGATTGGACCCGGACTTCTTCTTATTATTATTATCAGCACTGGCACTCAGGCACTAGGATCGGGGGAAATCTCCCTAACACACAGACACACGCATGCATTTGCATGAAACATTTGCATGACGAACATTTTGTTGTTTTTCCTAACCCTTCTGTGTTTAACAGGTTTTTCAGGTTTGCAGGTTGTCCCAGGCTGTTTCCGGTGGTTCCAGGATTGATCAGAGACTAATTCACCGTTATCCGACTAGAGCTAATCAGACCAGGATCATGGATCAAGTGCAAACTGATGTTCAGGAGCTCCGCGAAAGGATGGATCGCTTCATGGAGCTCATGCAAGTGGTCGCCAACGGTCAAGATCAGCTCAGAACTTTGGTTCATCCTTTGATCTCCAGGGTTGATAGCAACGGCATGTTCCACGGTGGGACTGTGCCTACTCCTCCACCAGTTGAAACTCCGCAGAATGGTGTCCCCGTGGCCGGGGGCAACGGCAGTGCTAATGGCAACATGATGGCCAACATCGGACTCAATACGACGGGCGTCGGTAATGGGAGTCTGGGAGCTAATGTCAATATCGGGCCGGGCAACGTCAATGCAGGCGTCGGGAATCTGTTGGTGCCTCATCCATGGCTTGAGGATCATCAGGATGATGTGTTCTCTCAAAGAGGTGCTGAGGGGGAGCTGAACGCTGAAGCGCGGCTCATATTCAAAGCACTTGAAGATAAAATGAGAGATATCGAGAATCAGAATACTTTGGGCGTTGATATGTCCATGCTGGGATTAATTGCTGATTTCAAGGTACCTCCTAAGTTCAGGGTACTTGAATTTGAAAAATATAAGGGCACCACTTGCCCTCGTGTCCACCTGAGATCGTACTACAGGAAGATGTCTTCTTATTCCGAAGACGAGAAGTTGCTGATGCACTTCTTCCAAGACAGTCTTTTTGGGCCGTCCCTCGAGTGGTACATGGGTCTGGAGCCCACTAGTGTGCGCACATGGAAGGATCTCGCTGAAGCGTTTGTGCACCATTACCAGTACAACAGCGACTTGGCCCCGAACCGAGTCCAGCTCCAGAACCTGTCGCAGAGGAATAATGAAGGATTTAAGGAGTACGCCTAGCGATGGCGTGAGTTGGCCGCTCGAGTTCAGCCGCCGATGGTTGAACGCGAGCTCGTGCAGATGTTTGTAGCTACCCCCCAGGGGTTTACTATGAAAAGTTAGTCAGCGATATGTCTGGGACGTTCTCAGCTCTTATTATCATGGGCGAGCACGTCGAGAATGGAATCAAGATCGGGAAAATTCAAGGTGAGTCATCCTCAGCTGGAGGAGGTGGAAAGAAACCTTATTGTGGCAAACAACGAGAAGGAGAAGCGAGCGCTGTGACCAACGCTCGAAGAAAGGGCAAGGGCCCTCAGCAGCAGGTAGCCAGTATAAATATCCCAGCGGCTCCGCAGCAGCAGCAACAACCGAATCAACAGGGATATAGAAAGTACCAGAATCGGGCATCTTTGGCAAACCGTCACTTCGAGGCACCGCCCATGTCGTACGCGCAACTCTTGCAGACTTTGCTTCAAATTCAGTTGGTCCAGAAGAGGACGATGGCTCCCTTGACAGGGGCACCTCCGCCCGGGTACGACGCCAATGCCACTTGCGATTTCCACTCAGGGGCACCGGGCCACACAATCGAGAACTGCAAAGCCTTCAAGCACAAGGCGCAGGACTTGGTGGATGCCAAAATCATCAACTTCTTCGATAATGTGCCCAATGTCACGAAGAATCCTATGCCAAATCATAGGGGAGGCGGAGTAAACGCCATTATCGAAGAAGAGAGTGCAGATCTATTGACTGACGTCAAAGAGCTGAAGACGCCGCTTAGCTTCGTTAAAGCTAAGTTGCTGAAAAGAGAGTTCTTTCCAGGGTGCGGAGAGTTATGTATGGACTGTGCCACGCATTCTGATGGATGTGAGCAGTTGGTAGAAGGAATTCAAAGTCTGATGACTGAGGGGATTCTGCAGTTTAGCCGGAAGGCTGAAAGTGCATCAGGAGAGGTAGTGTTGAAGCAGGCCGATGAAGTCACCACCATCACCATCCCTCTCCGGCCAATAACCATTTCTGCGCCCAGACCGCCCACCATCACTATTACTAAAGCTGGGCCGATACCATTCGAGAGCACTAACGTTGTTCCGTGGCATTATGGGGCTGAAGTCTATTGCAACGGACAGAGGTTAGAGCTAGAGTTGTACGGGTCGACTGTGGAGAATCTTGCAGGAATCAGTGGTATTACTCGCAGCGGCCGAGTATTTGCACCGCCAGAGGCCGTAGCGGATAAAGCGGTCAGAGCTGAGGCGGCCGATAAAGGTAAAAGCAAAGTCGTCGAAGAAGTCCCGGGTGGGGTAGAAAAAGATTTGCTTGTCAAAGATGCCGAGGAGTTTATGCGGTTGATCAAAAAGAGTGACTACAAGATTGTAGATCATCTCCATCAGACGCCTTCGAAGATTTCCATTCTAAACTTGTTGCTGTGTTCTGAAGCACACCGCAACACGCTGCTAAAGGTGTTGAACGCCGCCTACGTACCGCAAGAAATATCGGTGAATTAGCTAGAAGAGGTTGTAGCCCACGTAAATGTTGGGAATGGGCTAGGTTTCACAGACTTGGAGCTGACACCAAAAGGGAGGAATCACAATAGCGCCCTGCACATCTCAATAGAGTGTAGGGGCACAATCATGTCGCACGTGCTGGTGGACACGGGTTCGTCGCTTAATGTTCTTCCGAAGAAGGCGTAAATGAAGTTGGACACTCGTGGAGTGCTCTGCACACCCAGTGATCTGGTTGTGAAGGCGTTCGACGGAACTAAACGCCACGTTTTCGGGGAGGTGACCTTGCCGATCCAAGTCGGTCCGGAAACGTTCGACGCGGTCTTTTATATCATGGACATCATGCCTGCCTACAGTTGTCTCTTGGGCCGGCCGTGGATCCATGCTGCTGGTGCCGTGACCTCCATGTTGCACCAAAAGCTCAAGTATGCTGTCGGGGGAAGCATAGTAACCGTGTGCGGCGAGGAGGACATAATGGTGAGCCATTTGTCATCTTTTAAGTATGTTGAAATGGATGGCGAAATCCATGAGACTCTTTGCCAAGCGTTCGAAGCTGTCAAGGTGAAAGACGTAGCTCCTGTAGTCACAGAAAATCCAGAGATGAATCTCTCCTCGTTCAAAGAAGCTCGGGCCGTTGTCCAAGCTGGATCTACCCCAGGCTGGGGGCGGATTTTGGAGATACCCAACAAGCAGGATAAGTTTGGGTTGGGATATTCTCCTGGAGCTGAAGCTTCTTCTTCTTCGTCAAGCAGTGCGTCTCGAGGTAAAGGGCCGATCCAATTTACCAGTGGCGGAGTGATCTTCGAAAGCATCAACGCGACGTCTGAAGACAGCGGGGATAACGATTGTGACCTCGACTCTTGGATTCATCCAAGCAAGTCGGGCCAGGGCCTCAACAATTGGACCATCAAGGATATCATCCAGATGACAAGTGAAGAGTAATGATTTACTTTTTCCAATCATTATACAACCCTATGTCCTACCCGGGGCATAGCGATTTTATTGTCAGGGCCTTGTTGGATTATGTACATGCATTTTGTTAATAAATCAAAGGCGTTTTCTTCGTATTCAAATTTTGTGATCTCTGTTATTCCTGTTTTATATTTGTTTTGAAAAACAGTAAAATGGCAATGGGGTTTGTGCTAACCTGCACATCTTTGTTTTAAACTTAACCCTTGTTATTGCAGGATCCACATAATATATGACATCGACTCTGGACCTTCTACGGCTCACTTCGACTTTGATTGCCCGATCTATCAAGCCGAAGAAGAGATTGATGAAGACGAAGACCTTCCTGAAGAGTTGGCCCGCTTGTTGAAACAAGAGGAAAAAGTTATTCTGCCTCATGAAGAGGAGATTGAGATCGTGAATTTGGGTTCTGAAGAGCTCGTCAGAAACGTCAGGATAGGGGCTGCATTGCAGAGTGATGTCAAGCAGAGACTGGTCGAGATGCTTCGAGAGTATAGTGACGTCTTTGCTTGGTCATATGAAGATATGCCCGGGCTTGACACGGACATCGTGGTCCACCACTTGCCGCTGCGAGAAGATTGCCCTCCCGTTAAGCAGAAGCTTAGGAGGACGAGACCAGATATGGCCGTTAAGATCAAAGAAGAAGTGCAGAAGCAGCTTGATGCTGGCTTCTTAGCGGTCACCACTTACCCTCCGTGGGTCACCAACATAGTGCCTGTACCGAAGAAGGACGGTAAGGTACGCATGTGCGTCAATTATCGGGATTTGAATAGGGCGAGCCCTAAAGATGATTTCCCGTTGCCTCATATCGATGTGTTGGTTGACAACACAGCCCAGTTCTCCGTGTTTTCGTTCATGGATGGCTTCTCCGGTTACAATCAGATCAAGATGGCGCCGGAGGACATGGAGAAAACGACGTTTATCACCCCTTGGGGAACATTTTGCTACAAGGTAATGCCTTTCGGTCTGAAGAACGCAGGGGCCACTTACCCACGAACAATGGTAACTTTGTTTCATGACATGATTCATCATGAGATTGAGGTCTATGTTGATGACATGATTGCGAAGTCCCAAACGGAGGAAGAGCATCTGGTCAATTTGCTGAAGCGTTTTGTGAGGCTTAGGAAGTTCAGGTTGAGGCTGAATCCTAACAAATGTACTTTCGGAGTACGGTCCGGAAAGTTACTGGGGTTTATCGTGAGTGAACGAGGCATCGAGGTTGATCCTGCGAAAATAAAAGCCATTCAAGAAATGCCAGCGCCGAAAACAGAAAAAGAAGTTTGTGGTTTCTTGGGCCGAATAAACTACATTGCTAGGTTTATCTCTCAGCTCACGGCCACGTGTGAACCAATGTTCAAGATTTTAAAGAAAGATCAGGCAATTATCTAGAATGAAGATTGCCAGAAGGCATTTGACAAGATAAAGCAGTATCTTCAAGAACCTCAAATCTTGATACCCCTAGTGACTGGACGGCCTTTAATCATGTACTTGACAGTTCTTGAGAATAGTATGGGTTGTGTTCTCGGTCAGCACGACAGACGGGCAGAAAGGAGCATGCCATTTACTACTTGAGTAAGAAGTTCACAGACTATGAATCTCACTACTCGGTGCTGGAGAAGATGTGTTGTGCACTAGCCTGGGCTGCCAAACGTTTACGACAGTACATGCTCAATCACACCACCATGCTAATTTCGAAGATGGATCCGATCAAGTACGTCTTCGAGAAGCAGGCTCTTTCGGGCAGGATTGCCAGATGGAAAATGGTGTTAACAGAATATGATATTCAGTACGTATCCCAGAAGGCCATCAAGGGAAGCATATTGTCTGAATACCTGGCCGAACAGCCGATCGAGGATTACCAGCCGATGAAATTTGAATTCCCTGACGAGGATATTATGTTTCTCAAAGCGAAGGATTGCGATGAGCTGTTGCCCGACGAGGGGCCAGATAGGAAATCCCAGTGGAAATTGATATTCGACGGGGCGGTTAATTCCTATGGAAGTGGCATCGGGGCGATCATCACGACTCCCCACGGATCCCACATCCCGTTCACTGCGAGACTGACGTTTCCAATCACCAACAATGAGGCGAAGTACGAAGCATGCATCATGGGTCTAGAAGAGGCAATTGATTTGAGAATCAAGAACCTAGACGTATATGGTGATTCGGCGCTTGTGATCAACCAAATTAAAGGGGAGTGGGAGACTCGTCAATCGAATTTGGTGTCGTACATGAATTATGCCAGAAGACTACTTCCGTTCTTTGATCGAGTGGAACTCCATCATGTGCCCAGGGCTGAAAATCAGATGGCTGATGCCTTAGCCACGTTGGCTTCAATGTATAAAGTCAATTTTTGGAATGAGGCTCCAAGAATTGTCCTTTCGCGTCTTGATAGACCTGCATTTGTCTTTGCAATCGAGGAAGCCGCCGACGGCAAGCCATGGTTCCATGACATCCAGACTTTCCTTATGACTAAGGAATATCCTGCGGGTACGTCAACCCAGGATAAGAAGACTCTGAGGAGGCTGTCTGGAAACTTTTATCTCAATCCTGATGGAGTGTTGTATAAAAGAAACCACGATCTCGTGCTACTCAGATGCGTAGATGAGAAAGAGGCGAGTATGCTCATGGAAGAAGTCCATGAAGGCACATTTGGTACGCACGCCGGCGGGCACGCTATGACGAGAAAGATCCTGAGAGCAGGATACTACTGGCTGACGATGGAGTCTGATTGCTTCAAATTCGCGAAGAGATGTCATAAATGCCAAATTTATGCTGATAAAGTTCATGTGCCGCCGTGCCCGTTAAATGTCATGTCCTCCCCGTGGCCGTTCTCCATGTGGGGCATCGACATGATAGGCAAGATCGAGCCCACTCCATCTAACGGTCATCGCTTCATTCTAGTAGCTATCGACTACTTCACCAAGTGGGTGGAGGCAGCCTCATATGCTAATGTGACCAAGCAGGTAGTGGCTAAATTCATAAAGAGGGACATCATCTGTCGTTACGGAATTCCCGAGCGGATCATTACTGATAATGGTTCGAACCTGAATAACAAGATGATGAAGGAGTTGTGCCAGAGCTTCAAGATTGAACACCACAACTCATCTCCTTACCAACCGAAGATGAATGGCGCCGTTGAAGAAGCCAACAAGAACATAAAGAAGATTGTTCAGAAGATGGTTGTGACCTACAAAGATTGGCACGAGATGCTGCCATTTGCATTGCATGGTTATCGTACGACGGTACGTACGTCAACCGGGGCAACTCCTTTCTCCTTGGTGTACGGTATGGAAGTTGCCCTACCGTTAGAAGTGGAGATCCCTTCCTTGCGAGTTTTGGTTGATGTGAAACTCGACGAGGCAGAATGGATTACGAACCGACTGAACCAACTCAGCCTGATGAACGAGAAGAGGTTAGCATCGATTGCATTTGGTCGTCTGTACCAAAGCCGAATGAAGAAAGCTTATGATAAGAAGGTGCGTCCTAGAAGCTTTCAGACGAGTGATCTCGTCCTGAAGAAAATTCTTCCTCCACACTCCGATCACCGGGGCAAGTGGACTCCGAATTACGAAGGTCCGTACGTCGTCAGCAAGGTCTTCTCGGGAGGAGCTTTGTTGTTATCCACGATGGATGGTGAAGACTTTGCATCCCCGGTGAACGCGGACGCAGTTAAAAAATACTTTGCTTGAAAGCGACCCGCTGGACAAAAAAAAAAGAGAGTCCTGGCAAAAAAGGGGCATCCCGGCGAACCAAAAACAGAATAAAAAGGTTCGGGCAAAAATTAGGGATATAAATTGAAAAAAGGTACACCCGCGAAGTCGAAAACCTACACTGGGCGGCTTCGGCAAAAAAGGGTATCCCGGTGAACTGAAAACCCACAAAGGGCGGTTCACGCAAAAGTTAGGGATTTGAAAAAGCAAATGACTGCGTTCCGCGTGTGGAATTTCTTTGTTTAGTGGTTTGGAGGACCTGAGGGCCGTTCATCTGAATCAATCTCTTCCGAAGCTGAAGCGTCGGAGAAGTATCGAAGTCGAGTGGGTCGTAGAGGGATCAACTCATGGTGTTCGTCTACGCCTCGTTGCCGACATTTGTATATACTGATGTATATTTATGTTTTATTTTGCGCGGCTTCCTCATTCCAGGAGCTTGCATCTGTTGTAAAACATTTTTTTACCCATTCAGGGGTTCGTTATCAATAAAATGCATACTATTCAGCAATTCTGTTTGTCTGTTTAGCATTTATCTGTTTTGTTTGCGAAAAAAGAACGCCGATGTTTTGATAAAATGCGCATACATAAACTTACTGGCCTAGGCCACTGATTGTTGAAACAATGAATTGTTTGTCACGAGATAATAACCTTGATAGGTCCCTTTGAGAAGGGTATCGTGTCTGTTTGTTTATGTTGTTACAGGTGTAGCATATTCCAGACAGTGCGCCGTGCGCATCCCAAAGAAGGATGATTCCTCTTTCTCCAGCAGAGTTCAGTAGCCTCTCCCTGCAGAGTCTGAACGCGAGATCGTGAGCATTGATATGTCTCCCCAGGCAGAGATGATTCTCTCCCCAATCAGATGTATCCTGAAGGAACGTCATCTCCTCAGCTGAGTCAGGCGCCGAAGCGCATGTTCATCCCCCAGCACCGGGTCACAAGTGCAGGTTTCGTAGGAAACTATTCGCTCACTGAAGTGTACAGCAACTGATGGTCCAGACTGAAGTCTCCAGCGGAATTGAAATTCCCCACCAGAGTCGTACTCTCCCCCGAAGTCGGATGATTCCTTCTTCTCCAGCGGAATTGAGATTCCCCCGCAGAGTCGTACTCTCCCCAGCGAAGCAGAATGATTTCTCCTTCCTCAGCCGAGTTTGCAGACACCCCAAGAGAGCCGAATCCTTGGAAGCTTCTCAAGCCATGATTGGCTCTCCCTAGTGGAAGGTTGAACAGCCGAAGTTGTTTCCCCACAGAGTCGTCATCTCCAGAGAAGTAGCCGAGACGGCCACGCAGTTTATTCCCGCGATTGACATCGCTTTCCCTCAGCAGGTCCAAGTTCTCGTAGAGCTTCATTCCCCCACAGCAGTCAACTGAAGTTGTGTCCCCTGCAGAGTCCAATTGATATTGGCGTGACCAGGTTCTCCTCAGTAGGATGATTCCTCTATTTGAGTAGTTCTTTCTCCTTGATAGGAGGATTCTCCCTTCGGCATTTATTTTGCTGACGGGATCGCATCATTTTGCATGATTGCAAAGCATTTATCATAAACGCATAGCATTTCCACCGTGTGGAGCATTGCGCCATTGCCGAAGCATATGCATAATAAACATGATCTAGGTTGCTACCGTTCTTGTTTTGCAGATGTTCCACCGTAGAATTGATTGCTCAGGATGATTCCTGACATTCTCCCCAGCAAAGTCGCCGATTCAAGATGATTCTTGGAGTCCCCAGCGAAGTCTTCGGTTCAAGATGATTCTTGAATTCCCCAGCAGGGCCGTTTGCTTAAGATGATTCTTAAGTACCCAGTGCAGTCTCCAGAGTTGGTTGCTCAAGCTGATGCTGAGAGTCCCCAGTAAAGGTTGCCCAGGATGATTCCTGAAATCCCCGACAGAGTGCTCGCTCAGGATGATTCCTGAAAGCTCCAGCATGGTTACCGGTGCAAGATGATTCTTGAAGGTCCCCGGCGGAGTTATTTGTCCAAGATGATTCTTGAAGTCCTCAGCAGAGTTGATTCATCCAGAATGATTTCTGGACCCCCGGAGCGGAGTTATTTGATAGTTCTCCAAAATCCCCAGCGGCGAAGCGTCATCCCTAGCAGGTTTCTAACGGTGAAGTTGAAACCTCCCTTGAAGACTCCATGATTGAAGTCCGACCGTGTTAATGAAGCAGTTCTCTCAGCTGATGCGGAGTGCTTGATGGCAGAGGTTTAGATGTTCCCAGTTGGCTCATGATTGACCAAGAATTCTATTCCCGACTTGCTGATGAAGTTCGGCTGATGCCCGACAGTAATGCGGAATGCCTGATGGCATGATCAACCTGATGGTTGAAGTCCGGCTGATGCCCGACAGATGTCTTTGAATGCCTGATGGCATGATCAACCTGATGGTTGAAGTCCGGCTGATGCCCGACAGATGTCTTTGAATGCCTGATGGTTGAAGTCCGGCTGATGCCCGACAGATGTCTTTGAATGCCTGATGGCATGATCAACCTGATGGTTGAAGTCCGGCTGATGCCCGACAGTTTCTTTGAATGCCTGATGGCATGATCAACCTGATGGTTGAAGTCCGGCTGATGCCCGACAGTTTCTTTGAATGCCTGATGGCATGATCAACCTGATGGTTGAAGTCCGGCTGATGCCCGACAAGCTCTTTAGATGCCTGATGGCATGATCGACTATGTATTACCAGTTACCGTATGACCTATTCTCCAGCTAGTTGCCGTGCAGCTATTATTTCAATGTTCGAAGATCTGTTCCCACCAGAGTACCGTGTACTTGTGCAGTTGGCAAATTTCCGGGTTTATCGGTATTCAACCGTCTCGCACCTTGATTGGATGAGAGCCGTTCTCTCCTCACCCAATCAGGTTCAAGCCGTTTGAATAGGGGCAGTTGTTGCACCCCTAAATTTGACCAACATTTATTTACCAAGCTTGTGTTCATTTTATTCATCATCTGCATCTCATTGATATGTGGGCAGTAGATCAAGAGGTATGATCACCCAGCAAGAGTTATATGAGACTTTGAAGCTAGTTAAGAAGGTTATTCAAGTGGTCAAAGGTTGATACCTTTGTCAGAGAACTCAAGAGATCCTCAGAAAGATTGGTTGAAACCAAGGTTGTGTGTCTCATAACTTGAGAGTTGTGGGAGCTCCTCATATGATTCTGAGACTATGAGGATGGACTTGAAGCTTTGAGAAAGCTTATGAGATGTCTTGAAAGCCATCATGAAACCTAGAGAGGTCATTGTATAAGAACTCAGAAGATTCAACCATGAGTGGTGGAATTAGGGTTTGACTGGGTCAACCCTAGGTCAACTAAGGATTTGGAGAAGGTTGAGACCTAATCCAAGAGCCATGTGATCATGGAATGATGCATTGAGATGCTATAAGGATGATTCCTAGACCAACTCATCATGATTGAGGAGTTTGAGAAGTTTTAAGCTAGGGTTTCTAAGGCTTGACAGTGTAAAATCCCCTAGTTTGATCCCTATCTTCAAAGCAGTTTAGCTCAAGATGTGATTGTCATATCATCTTCCCCATAACATGAATGTTGTAGATCTTGTTCTTAGCTTTATAGAGAGTACTAGAAGTCCTTGATAGGATTTGTAGAACTCAACTTATGGCTTTGGCAAGTCAAGGGCATTTTGGTCATTTGGAGGTTACAAGTCATTTCAAGCATAAGGCCATATCTCCTATTTCCAAGCTTCAAATGGAAAAATCTTCAACATCAAACTTTCTTAGAATGATGTTTTAAGGCTAGTAGGGAGGTCATGAGATGTTGAAAAGGCTTGTATCAAAAAGTGATAAAAATGGCCTAAAATGGAGGCATAAGTTAAATAAGTTGAAATTGAAAATTGGAAATCACAAGTTACACATCCAAACCATGTCATATAATAGGTCATTTTGACTCTAAAAGACATTCTAAGAACAATGGTTCAGCCACAATATTTATTTGAGGCCAAGATCATAGGGCTGCTTTGGAAATGGCTTACTTGCATCTTAAGACACCAAAGCAAAACTCAAAGAAACTCAATAAACAAGTTAGTTATGCATTTCAACACACCATACATCTCATGTGGGGAGAATTTCAAGTCAGAATTGGTGGTTACAAGAGGCTTGGCATGAGATAGCATATGGTGAGAAGTGAATTCATAATGTCATGACATGAGATTTCCAATTTCTCATTGGAAGGTCCTAGATGGTTCTAGATGATTCTAAACCACTCTATATAACATGTATAACTTGCTCAGATGCAAGGTTGGTGTAAGATTTGAGAGAAGAGAGAGTTGGTTGTTTCAATTGCTTCCATTGCAAGTTGAAAGTGAATTCCTTATTCTGAACCATTTCCATTCATTCTTTCCATTCATACACATTCCATAGATCATAGTGAAGCTGTGCACATTGATTTGAGAGCAAATCCATGGTGAATTGAAGAGTTGGTGATTGAACTTTCAAGGTAGCAAGTCAGAATCGAATTCTGAGATTGAAGCTTCCTCCATCAAATTTGTTGCAAACAGTAGCAAGATTAGCATCCAAGGAAACTTTCTGAAGAGTTTCAAGGCTTGAAGTGGAGGATTTCACCATCTGTTGATCAAGAATAACCAGGTTTTCAAATTCTTCACTACACCATGCTTTATGCATAATTAGGTTAGTTTGTTAGTGTAGAAAGGTTAGAGACACATAGGTGATGGATTTTAGAGAGTTAGAGAGCAATTGGTGAAGGTTGAATATTGGACACCATTTCTTTGATGATCAAGAACATGCTGGATATCGAGATATAATCTGAGTTCTATAGTGGAAATTAATCAGGGCAAGAGGGCGATCATTCTGAGCCAAGAAATTTCAAGAACCATGATAGTTGAGGTTTGAGCTTCTTTTTTATTCACGATCGGGTTTTAGGTTTGAGAGAGTTTCAATGAGTTCTGATGTCATGGCTAGATTCCTGGTGAAATTTGGAGCAATCTAGGGTTTTTAATTGTTGCATTTGGTGAGGTATTAATAGAATCCGAGTTGAGGAAGATGAGTGTTTGAAGCTCTGTTCCATGGATGTTTCCCTCCAATTCATGGCTGGAGGAAGAAGATGAGTTCCATGCCCTTAGATCAAGCAAGACTGGTTGACTAGAGTTAAATCCAACGGACACGATTTAATTTCAACTTGAAGAGGGAAATTCTAAGAAGCATGAAACGCAGGCGTTTCATTTAAGTGAGGTCTTGGGCTTAAGTGAATAATTGATGTCCACACCCCCTTTACGAGGCCCACTCAATTTTGAATTGAATCCCCTTACTATTCCCACCACGTTTTTCTCAATTTCTTTCCCTTTTTTCTTTCTGATTTTCTGATTAAGGAATGGGCCTAGCGCGTTTACTTTCTGAACCCCCATTCTGGGCCCATGCGCGTATTGAACTGCATCTGGTTACTATCTGCACCCCAGTTTCATATTTTCATTTTATTTTCTCCATTTTCTGTCAAACTTTGAAAATTCATATCAATTTGAAAATTAAAGATTTTTTAATGGGAATTTTTGCTCCCATTTCATAATAATGTCTAGAAAATTGTCAAATAAAAATATTTTCATTTCATGCATTTTTGATAGTTTTTGTGTATTTTCTACTTTTATTGCATTTTATTTCTTTTATGTTGATACATGAATTTGTAGAATTTTGTTTAGGTAGTTTCCTTAACATTTTTAGGCTATTCTTTTTCGTATAGTTAGATATAAGCTTTAGCTTCCCCCTGGATTTATTCCATAATTTTGTGATGAATTTTAGGTTAGTTTTGATTAGATGACATTAGGTTGTATAGAATTAGGTCAATCCTTAAGATGGGTCCACAATAACACTAGAATTTTGGGTTTCTAGGTCAAGTTAGACATTGGGACATATAAGGGTATTAAGGGTAGGTATGTAGGATCCCCAAGAAATTATATTAGGTTTTAATAAAGTAGTATACTATTTTTAGATGATTTTTGTAGTTGGTGATTGTTTGTGTTGCCCTTGTGGGCTTGTATCTTTGTTTGCTTTGCTTTGTGGGCTTGGAAAGCTTGGTATTGCTTGGTTTTGTTCTGAGGAGCATTGAAGAGCATTGAGGAGCTTGAGAGCTTGATCTTATTTGTTTTGTTGATTATTTTAGGGTTAGGGATTAGGAAGAGTTTAGACTTAGATAACTTCTTTCTTAAACATGGATGGTATCTTTCACCTCCATTCCTCCCTATGATTCAAAGTCCTTCCATGGTATACACCTCTCTCCTTTGGAGGGATAAGTGATTGTACCTAGGAAGTAGAACTTTTGAGGGAACCATTCCTTTGATGTTGAACCCTTATAGGTCACCTTTGGTGGTCAGTAAGCAGTTCAATATCCCTAGCTTATCCAGTAAGTGATTTCCTCTGGTTTGATTATCTTGAGAGATGTTGAGCTTGAGTCTGAAGATGAAGACTCCATTGAAGAGTATGGAAGAGGATGAATCCTTGAGTATTGCCATTCCAACTGAAGCTTGAAGAGCAACAGGAGCCAAGTTGATACTTATGATTGATAGTGAAGCCTGAAGGTGGAGCTGATCAAGGAGCTGAAGCTCAGAGAAGACAAGTTGGAACTTATGTTGAAGGGTTGAAACCTGGAAAAGCAATTGATATTTGTCAAGAGTGATGGAAGTCTGAAGACTGAGTTGCTGTTGGAAGAGCTGAAGCTTGAAGTTGAGAGAGGAGTTGCTTTCTTTTCTTTTTCTTTGTTGTATTGATGTGTTTTGTTTGATTTGCTTGATGCATTAGAATAAGTCCATATCTAGAATAGGTAGAATCTAGGAGCATGATTGCACTAGAGGTTGAGTTGCTCCCTCTGCTTGTATTGTTACTGTGTGGCTTTGCTTGCGGGTATTCGGTAGAGCCCAGCTCCCTTGCCCATGTGGTTTGTTTGTCTGATGGCATTTTATTTTCTTTTTTATCTGTATGATTGCAGTTTACGGTATATTGCTTGATAGCATGTTTTATCTTTCAGTATGATTACTGTTATCCATTCTGGCTTGAGGTTGAGATGAGCTTGTGGAGGTTGAAGCCCCACACACATTTCCTCCCTCACTTGCATTGCATGCATTTTACTGTTAAGTTGATGCTTTGTCTGTTTTGGTGTATCATTGACATGATCCCTTAGGACTCTCATTTCCTTTGATAAGGAATTGATGATAGAACTTTAGGTTGAAACCTATGCATGACAACTTCTAGGAGTTCCCTGTTCAAACCTCAACCATAGGATGAATCCATGTCATGACAACAGTAGGACTTGATAGTCTCCCTCCTAGTTGGGCTTGTTCTCTTCTCATATCAAAACAGTTTAAGATACAGTAATCATGAATGATTTCTTTCGTATGTTACGAGCCTTAAGCTATCTGAGAAAGGATTGTGGGAGAGTTTCTTTTCCACAGTCTGGATGTTTAGTATGGTACCCTTTGGATGACATGCGACGTATTCACTCTCAGGTCATAGTCTCTAGTGCGATTGAAATTGCAAACACAATAAAAAACACTTCTTTCGTAAAAAACAGGAAATAAATCGTAGTGTCCCGAACTACGTAAGCTCTTATCTCTCATACCTGTTGAGAGTATGTAGGCACAATATTGATGTATTGGCGAGCTACCTTCCCCCATAACCCGTCGTAGGTCGAACTACGTGGACTCTGATTTCTCATTCTCTGATGAGAATAAGTAGGCATAAAGTGCGACGCTTTGCCGAGTCATCTTTCTTTTCTTTTTAAGCCAGCCTTGATAGGTAGATAGATAAAACCAACCCGTCCAAGTAAACACAACAAGCGTGGATCCCGTCGAGTACGACAGACGTGAGGGATGCTAATACCTTCCCCTTGTGTAACCGACTCCCAAACCCAGACAATGGTTGCGATGACCTTGTCTTACCCTTTTCCGTCAGGTTTTTCCGATCGTTTCCTTTCCCGCTCTGAGGGATAAATAACGAAAGGTGGCGACTCTTCTGTTGTGCCGGCACCTTATTTTCGCGCAAGCGACACTGTGTTGAACTTGTTAGCTTGAGAAATAGTAAGTTGCTACATCAAGATCTTCCATTTGTATTGATGTAGCTTATACTTTGCTTAATTTCATTGTGGGTTCCCAAGCAGTGGGCATATTAAGTTGCTTTATTTTAACAGTGTATGGATTATTACTTCAAAACTCATCTTTAATGTTCAAAATCTTTATGATATTATTGGTTGTTAATTATTGTCTTGCTGTTGCCGCAAATTTCGCGTTTGAGCCGGTAAACACTGGAAACTCAAGGAAATGAATTTCAAGTTTTTTCAGCACACTTGCACTTTCTTTTTATCATATTTGACTTTGTTGAGATATTATAGTAAATTAATCCTTATGGTGGGCTTTTGCTTCATTTGAATAAGAGTATCTTACTATTAATAATAATACTGTTAGTTTTTTCTATCCCATGGATATCTTCTTGTATTCACCTTTTTTATTTCTCATACACAATCTTGTTTAGTTTTACTATTATTATTTATTTTTTTTAACTAAATCTTAATTAATCTTTTTCTTAATTTAGGATAAATTTTTATTTTCTTAATTAATTACGAAAGTAGTGAACTCTTGGGGTCTAGCATCCCTTGAGTCCTTGGACAACCGCTCTTGAGGTGCACGCCCTTGAGTTGTGGTTGTTCCGTCTTACGGTTTCAAAATGGTTTTTTTACTCAAATTAATTGAAATTTCTAAAAGATATTTTTATCTACTCTTAGATATTTTTATAAGAAAATTCAAATTTTTTTTAAAAAAAAATATATTTCAAAGTTATTATTAAATAATATTTTAAATATTAGAAAATATACTTTATTAATTAAAATCTTTTTTTAAGATATTAAATTTTTTTCAAAATAATTAATTATGATTAGTTTTTCTCAAAACTTTTTACAATTGATTAATTTATTTTATATATGAAAATTAAAACTATTTTTTTTTAATTAAATTAAACTATCTTCCTATTTTTTTTTAAACATTTGAATTCTTGGATCTCACCTTCCTTGAATTTTCGAGGTACTTCTCTCGAGGCGTACGCTTTGAGTTGCGGTCGTTTCATCGTTCATTTTTAAAATGCTCCATTCTTTTCAAAACTTTTAAACCCTTTTCAAAAATAAGTTTCTTGATTTAGTCAAGCCATTAACCTTTGATCACCATACATAATATTTTAAAGTTTAATCCTGGGATTTCTTATAGTGACACCTATTTGATCAATTATTTCTAGTTGGTCACTTAGAAGACTAGCCCACTTTGCTAGTACACACGTTTAAAACTCGAATTCAAACCTCAATTTCTCTCGAGCCATATTTCAAAACATCAAAGAGGAGGAGCTTGGAACTAAAGCTTGCACGCAATTTCAAGGGTCAACGGAACCACTCCGTTCGGTAACTTTTCTTACTTTCAATCTTATATTTCTAGAATACCTAGCGCGTCTAATCCGAACAAGCACACCTATTCAAATCATTTTCCTAGTTAAATCACGAAAGAATCGAGTTCTTGGAGTCACACATTCCTTGAATTCGAGAATGATCACTATTGAGGCGTACGCCATGTATGGTGTGTTATTCAAACTTTCGTTCTTAAAATACCTCATCTAATTATTTGGATAAGTATTCACTGCCCAACACATATATTTCATAATTAATGGAATGAAAAAGGTATCATTGGGATCTAGCATTCCAGCGATATCCCGACTAGTTGATTACGAGGTCGACGTCTCGCTTATCGAATAGTCGTCATTCCTCCTAATTTTTTTAACCCGTCTAACCTCGTTCGTCATCCTCGTGCGATCGAGTCTAAACCTTTGTACATTTATCAACCATACGTTAAATTCAATTTATTTTCTTACTTAAATTACGAAAGAACTGAGTTCTTGGAGTCTCGCACTCCTTGGATTCTTAAGTAACTACTCTTGAGGCGTACGCTTTAGGTTGTGATTACTCGACCTTTCGTCTATAAAATATGTGCCCTAACTACTTTGACAAATACCACCATTGTCCATTCAAATACACTTTCATAATAAATTAAATGAAAAAGGTATCATTGGGATCTAGCATTCCAATGATATCCCGATTAATCGATTGCGAGACTGACGTCTCGTTTATCGAGTAGTCGTCATTCTCCCTTAAAATATTCAATCCAACTCTCTTCTCTCGCCCCCGTGCGATCGAAACCTTAAACCTATTCAAATATATCCTCTAACCAAAACATCCAACACGATAAACACAAATTCCTCGCCCTCGTGCGATCTCCAACCTAAATACGTTCTCAAAGAACATTGTTTAGCCCATTCTTCCGCGCATAACAAACTAGTGCTTCAGCCTCCCCTAGCGAGCAGACAAGCCAATGTTTAGCAGTTAGAATGCGACCTAAACACTCGTTCGTTTACCAACCTTTTACCGTAGTTAGCCGAACTACGGCTGCTCTGATTTCTCACATCTGTTGAGAATACGTAGGCATAGGATTGCGATGATCCTAGCGAGCACTTTTCCACTTTTCTTTCTTTCCCATACCTTTTACCAAAGAACATTGTTTATTCCTTTCTTCCGCGCATAACAAACTAGAGCTTCAGCCTCCCCTAGCGAGCAGACAAGCCAACGTTTAGCAGTTAGAATGCAACTTAAACTCTCGTTCATTCCAAACACAAACCTTTTACCGTAGTTAGTCGAACTACGGCTGCTCTGATTCTTCATTCCCTCTTGAATGTAAGATACGTAGGAACAAGATTGCGATGATCTTGGCGAGCACAATCCCCTCTTTTTCCCGTAGTCCCACGAACTACGAATGCTCTGATTTTCCACTTCTTACAAGTGAAGATACGTAGGCACAAGGGCCCCAATCCTTGGCGAGCACCCTATCTATAAAACCACCCATTCCCCCCATAGGAGAAACCTTAAAAGAAAACAAATAAGCGTAGTTAACCTTACTCTCGAATCGAATCAAGAGGTTCCCGTTGAGTACAACGGACGTAGAGGGTGCTAATACCTTCCCTCTATGTAATCGACTCCCGAACCTAGAATATTGGTTGCGATGACCATGTTCTTATCTCCTTAAAGGTTTTATCGATATTTTCCTATTCCTTCCTTGGAATGAATAAAGTTCGGTGGTGACTCTGTTCGAACGTATTTTCCGCGTTCGTCGCGAGGATCGTATTTTTCGAGGTACGACAGTGAGAAATGTGGATTTTATGTAATTGTTACTTGTATATATATAATCATATGCATTGATTATTATGGTAATATTTCTCACCCTTCTGCTATTTTATAATGCTCTATGAGGCATTGCAAATTAGGTTGCGGGAGGTTTCTTTTGTGAAGTATAGCTTCATTCTTTTGAGTCGGACTGCTCTGATTATGTAACACCGGGTAGTTAGGCTTGTATAGCATTCTTTTGTGATACATTTGTGATGTATCAGTTAATGATGTTTTGTAACATGAATGATTGATGAACAATTGGATAACATGTATTTATGTGATCAAATGTTTTGAGGTAATTCAAATGTTTTATTCTTCCGCTTTAATTTTAAATATTGAGGTGTGGGTTAAGGACTAAGTCCCTCTATTTTGAAAACTATCTCACTGTTGCATATTTATTTTTTATATATATAAGAGCGGGTGTTGAGTGTTTTAATTGGTGATGATGTGGCATACTTCTTTTATACCATATATTAAATCATACTCTGATGAATTTTGAAATGTGCATAAATGTTTATTTGTTTTATTTGGGGGTATAGAAGGGGGTGTTACAACCCTCACTAACTCCTCCTCAATTGTCCAATTTGCCCTTAGTTAACTTATATTTATTTAAATTAATAATAATACTAATATATTTATATTATATACTATTATTTAAATAAATAACCCAAATTCCATAATTCTCAATATTCCATAACAACCACCGAAAATTACCGAAATGCGAATATTCTTATTTAAATAAATTAAATAAATATTCCAATAAATTTGGGGTGTTACAAGCATCATGGACTTGCCGGGAAATAAGAAGTTAACATCATAGCAAAAGTCAAACTATGGGGAATTTTAAATCAATATTCAACACAAGGTGAGGGTAAACCTGACAGGTGACTACTATATCAACACTTCTTAGAAGAAAGCAACATTGTTCTTTAATTGGGAAACATCCAAAGTAAATATGCATAACCTCTATTGGGAACCAACAATGATAAATCTCTACATGGGTATCATCATCAAGGATAGATGGCCTTCAAACTGTTCAACTTCCTGACCATATCCTGACTGGATGAAGGAAACATACTCAGCTGGAGAAAATTTGAATCAAGACTTAGCTGGGAAAATTGAATAATACACATCTGGTTATCCTTAGGAACAAAACTCTGCTAAGGGAGTATCAGCAAACTCTATTGCAGAAACCTCAACACAACTCTACTGGGGAGCTGTCAATAAATTCCACCAGAAGAGCAAGAAAGAAACCTGATGAGGAGAACATCAACAAACTCTACTGAGGAGAAAATCAACAAGAACAAACTCCGCTGAGGAAAACACTAATCTTTGCGCTTCGAGATTTTACCATTCTTGGGATTACTACTGACATTCCTCTTTATATTCATAAATCAAAGAAAAATGTTTTTTAATTTTCAAAATTTTAAATCAATTATTCACATTTGTTTCAAAAATCATCATCAAAAATAAAATGAAATTCTATAAACAGAAACAAAATAAGAATTGCAAACAAAGGGACAAAGGCCCGAATTTTATTAATAGAATGGTAGTCCGCAAAAAGGCGTAACTCCATGGATCATTACAAAGTTTGAAAAATGGTAAGTACAATGGAAAGGGTTACATTAAAATACAATGACCACTATTCTCCCTAACAACTTTGAATTCCAATTGTGTTTGAGACTTTATTGAGGATAATTGAAGTAAAATCCTTGATAGGAAATGTTGCTTCAAGCGATCAAGATTGGTCAGGTACAGTTACTTGCCATAATCCTTAACTTTTTCCTAGATTTCCCTCTCAGGTTTTCTATCTACCAGGATGATTATTTCTATTTTTGTCTCTAATTTTTTCCTGGACCGCCCTTTCAGGTTTTCAATCCATCGAGACGCTCATTTTTGCATAAGCTGCCCTTTCGGGTTTTCAACTTAGCGAGCTATTTTTTATTTTTTAGGCGAAGTATTTCTTGACTGCATCGGCATTCATAGAACGACTGAACTCTTCACCATCCATAGTTGTAAGAATTAATGCACCGCCAGAGAAGGCTCTCTTAACAACATATGGGCCTTCATAATTAGGAGTCCACTTGCCCCTAGAATCGTTGGTAAAAGTCGAGATCTTTTTGAGCACGAGGTCGGACGTTCTTATCAAATGCTTTCTTCATTCTCTATTGATATAATTGGCCATGATACAAAGCCGTCATTCTTTTCTCTGCAATCAAATTCAATTGGTCGTATCTACTCTGACACCATTCAGCCTCAGACAATTCATCTTCCATCAAAACTCTCATAGAAGGGATTTCAACCTCTATTGAGAGCACTGTTTCCATACCATAAACAAGAGAAAGGGGTTGTCCTTGTTGAAGTGTGAACGGATGTACAATACCCATGCAGAGCAAAAGGGAGCATATCATACCAATCCTTATATGTAACAACCATCTTCTGAATGATCTTCTTAATATTCTTATTAGCAGCTTCAACAACCCCATTCATCTTAGGTCTATAAGGAGAAGAATTATGATGCTCAATCTTAAACTCATCACATAATTACTTCATCATCTTGTTATTCAAATTCAATCCATTATCAGTGATAATCTTGCTTGGAACACCATACCGACATATAATTTGGTTCTTGATAAACTGGACCACTATTTGCTTGGTCACATTGGCATATGATGTTGCTTCAACCCATTTGGTAAAACAATCAATAACCACCAATATGAAGTGGTGTTCGTTCGAAGCTTTAGGCTTAATCATTCCAATCATATCAATGCCCCACATGGAGAAAGGCCATGGAGAAGAGATAACATTGAGAGGAATTGGAGGCACATGAATCTTGTCAGCATAAATCTGACATGTATGACATTTTTTCACATATTTACAACAGTCAGATTCCATTGTTAGCCAATAGTAACCTGCCCTTAACATCTTCTTAGCCATTTCATATCCATTGGCATGGGTACCAAAGGATCCTTCATGAATTTCTTTCATCAACATGTCTGCTTCGTGTCTATCCACGCATCTGAGCAAGAACATGTCATAATTTCTCTTATACATCACACCATTATCCAGGAAGAAACTACCAGCCAATATTCTCAAAGTTTTCTTATCCTTCTTAGATGCCCCAAGTGGGTACTCTTAATTCTGAAGAAAACATTTAATATCATGATACCAAGGTTTATCATTAACAACATCTTCAACTGCAAACACATGAGCTGGTCTATCAAGACGTATCACATCAACCTTTGGCACATCATTCCAATGATTTACCACAATCATGGAGGATAAAGTCGCTAAAGCATCTGTCATTCGATTCTCTGCTCTTCGTATATGGTGAAGCTCAACCTTATTAAAGAAATTTAACAACCTTCTTGCATAATCATAATAAGGAATCAGATCAGGTTGATGTGTCTCCCACTCCCCTTTAATTTGATTAATCACCAGAGCTGAATCTCCATATACATCAAGGATCTTAATTCTTGAATCAATAGCTTCTTCCAAGCCCATAATACACGCTTCATATTCAGCCACATTATTTGTGCAAGTGAAAACCAACCTTGCAGTGAAAGGAATATGAGAACCATGAGGGGTAACAATAATTTCTCCAATACCTTTGCCATATTCATTAATAGCTCCATCAAAAATCAAACCCCATCGGGATCCAAGCTCAGGTCCTTCTTCAGGTAATGGTTCCTCAAAATATTTAACCTTTAGATACATCACATCCTCATCAGGAAAATCAACCAGATAGGTTGATAATCATCAATTGGCTGGTGTGCAAATGATCAGCCAAAACACTCTCTTTTATCGCTTTTTAAGTTCGGTACTCAATATCATATTCTGACAACAACATTTGCCAACGAGCAATCCTCCTAGTTAAAGTAGGCTTTTCAAAGATATACTTGATTGAATCCATTTTAGATATCAACCAAGTTGTATAATTCAACATATACTGGCGGAGGCGCTTGGCAGCCCAAGCTAAAGCACAACATGTCTTTTCAAGCATTGAGTACCGAGACTCACAATCGGTGAACTTCTTACTCAAATAACAAATGGCAAATTCTTTTCTTCCAGATTCATCTTGTTGACCTAGAACACAGCCCATAGACTCTTCTAGCACGGTCAAATACATGATTAAAGGTCTTCCTTCCACGAGAGGAGACAAAACAGGAGGTTCAAGCAGATACTCGATAATTCTTTCAAAAGCTTTCTGACAATCTTCTGTCCATACACAACCCTGATCCTTGCAAAGAAGCTTGAATATCGGCGCACATGTGGCAGTCATATTGGATATAAATTGGGAGATATAGTTCAAACGTCCCAAGAATTCTCTTACTTATTTTTTCTGTTTTGGGTGCAGGCATTTCCCGAATAGCTTTAACTTTACCAGGATCAACTTCAATGCCTTTCTGACTGATAATAAAGCCTAACCACTTTCCAGAACAGACACCAAAAGTGCATTTATTAGGATTCAGATGGAGCTTAAACTTTCTCAAATGTTGAAACAGCTTCAATAAGTATTCAATATGATCTTCTTTAGTCTTTGACTTACAAATCATATCATCCACATAGACCTTAATTTCTTTATGCATCATATCATGGAACAGAGTGGTCATAGCTCTCTGGTACATTGCACCAATATTTTTCAAACCGAAGGGCATCACTCTATAATAGAATGTTCCCCAGGGTGTAACGAATGTTGTTTTTTCCATATCCTCAGACGCCATCTTTATTAAATTATAACCAGAAAATCCATCTATAAATGAAAAGATATTGAACTTAGCAGTATTATCTACTAGCAAATCAATGTGTGGCAGTGGAAAATCATCTTTCGGACTTGCTTTATTCAAATCTCTATAGTCAATGCACTTTCGGACTTTTCCGTCTTTCTTTGGAACAGGCACAATATTGGCCACCCATTGAGGATACTCAGTAGTCATAAGAAAACCAGCATCAATTTGCTTCTGAACCTCCTCCTTAATCTTCACAGCCATGTCAGGATGAGTTCTTCTCAATTTCTGCTTCACAGGTGAACATTCAGCCTTCAACGACAAACGGTGCTCCATAATATCAGTATCAAGACTAGGCATGTCTTGATAGGACCAATCAAATACGTTAACATATTCTCAAAGAAGCTCTACCATTCTCTTTTTAACATCTGACTGAAGCAGTGCCCTAATCTTGACTTCTTTCTTATCATCTTCAGATCTCAAATTAACCAATTCGACCGGCTCTTCATGAGGCTGAATGGTATTTTCCTCGTGCTCAAGCAATCGAGAAATTTCACCAGGAATGTCTTCAACATTCTCCTTTCCGCTTTAAACACAGGGAACTCAAAGTTGGGAGAGGGCATAGGGTCATTATTTTCAATGGGTTTAATAATCAATTTGCACAATGATTTGTGTTTGATTTTATAATATGAATAAGAAGTGCAAGTATCATGCAGATAAAAGTGATCATCACATTATTATTTTTTGGTTCTTTATGTTACCATTTTTCAGAAATAAAGCAAAAGTAAAAAAAAACAAAATATGGATAAATAGAAAAACATTTTATTGATGATGATAAAAGTTAAAACAAATCCCTCACAAATTCACTTTCACATTGGGCAGAGTGAAAGGATTTTTGAAAGAAACAAAAACAAATTACTTTGAAACATGAACAACAGTAGGAATGTCAACAACGATCCAATTCTGGCATATCAACCCATGTGTCACAAAGTTGGGTGTTTCTTCCTCTTGATCATCCTCAATGATAGCATTGACTTCATACTCAGGTTTCTTAAGTCTCGGTCGAGGAGAGTAGAAGGGTACATATGCATCTTCTATCTCAGAATCATATCCCGGATCTTCCAAATAAGGCTCCCAATCTTCAGCGGGAATGGAATCATTTTCAGAACCATATAAGATGTAACCTTCAGAGTCATCTTCAACAATTGCAGTTGTAGAATGATCTTTGGTATGGATGAACCCAGCATTTCAAAAAACATCATGAATATTCGTCAGCTCTTTGCGGGTTGAACCAAATGTAAAACCCAAACTATCTCTATCTCTTTCTCAGCAACTTCAATAACTCGGCCCCATTTATCAGCTTGGCCACTCTCTAACACATGTTGTGCATCTTTTAGAGAAGACATAGACACCCTATTCTTCTTAAAAGCATTATCAACCACAGAAAGAGCCTGGAATGGAGTTCCAATATCTTCGCCAACATCAATATAAGAAAAAGATGACAAACTGCTTACCAACATAGCTTGTTCTCCACCAACAACAACAAATTTTCCATTCTAGACAAATTTCAACTTTTGGTGGAGTGTCAAAGTGACAGCTCCGGCTTCATGAATCCACGGGCGTCCTAGAAGACAATTGTAAGTAAGATGAATATCCATGACTTGAAAAGTAATCTGGAATAAACACGGACCTATCTTGATAGGGATATCAACCTCTCCAATCACAGTTTTCCATGAGCCATCAAATTCATAGAAGTACCCTAATAAGACAATCTGGATAAAGTAGATTTTGGCATCAAATTCAATGATGACCCGGTATCAACCAGAACATTGGATAGAGCGTCTTCCTGGAAATTCATGGAAATATGGATAGCCAAATTATGATTTCTTCCATGCTCGGTCAACTCTTCATCATAGAAACTCAAATTATTACATACAGTGATATTAGTAACAATGTTGTCAACCTGGTTAACAGTCACATCATGATCTACATAAGCTTGTTCCAATACACTCTGCAACGATTCACGATGAGCCTTAGAGCTTATTAACAGAGATAAAACAGATATTTTTGATGGTGTATGCAACAGTTGATCTACCATATTATGTTCACTCTTCTTGATTAACTCCAATACCTCATCATTATTTGTTTTTGGTTCACGTCATTTGATTGACTGGATTTAACAGAAGTCCTCAACTGAGTTTACTTACCCATAACATCTTCACTTGTCTTTGAGGGTAAATTAGTAAATACTCGACCACTTCTGGTCACGCGTTCTACATCAGCAATAGTCACAACTGAGGGAAGAGAAGGAATGGGAACCTCTTTCCCATCCTCTAACATAGTAGCATTGTATTTGTAGAGAACATCCTTATCTGATTCATATGGTACGGGGCCAGGAAAACAGATAACCAAAGATGTCATAGTAGACTCCTAACTATTGTAAGGAATTATAACTCGTTCTGGGATATTGAAACGTGGAACTATGACATTCACCTCATTCTCAACTTCATTTCTGTTTGCAGTAACTTGAAATAAATTCTGATTAATCATCTTTTGTAAGTCCCTCTTTACAATCACACACCCGCGAGGGTTTACTGAATAAATACAACAAGCATCATAATCATGCATAATATCATGGAATTCACTCAAATTAGCATGCATCTCAACAAGCGACCTCCAAATCCAGCGAATATCAAAAATGCGGTATGTACCAGGACACCCATATACCATATTGACAGTCGCATTACCATGATTAGGAAACAGATTTTATTGCACATTAGGGTTGGTATCTTCAAAAGACAGAATACCACTTTTTACGAGCTTTGAACTTCATACTTCAGAGGATAGAAATTTTCAATATCATGCCCAGGGGCACCCTGATGAAATGCACAATGGGCATTTGGTTTATACCACCATGGAATATTAGTAGGAACATCCGGAGGATCACGAGTCTGAACCAAATTCTTCTTTATCAAAGTCGAAAATAATTTAGTATACGACATTGGAATGGGATCAAATTGCGTTTTCCTCTGCACACAACCTTGTTGAGTTGTTTTCTGTTGGAAACATGGTTAATAACTTGAAGTAGCGGAGCAACAGGAGCGACATTGATGACTGGCGTAACAGACGCTACATGTTGCTGACAACGACTACCATTGTTATTCACAACCCTGCGTCTTCTAGACCTGTCTTGAGATATGGCATTAGTTTCTCCATATTTTTTCTTAGAAAAACCAGCGCCAAACTTCTTCGTATTTCCAAAACTACCTTCTTTAGTCGGGCGTCCCTCTCGGACAGCTTCCTCTAATCTCATTCCCATATTAACCATTTTTGTGAAATCACTAGGAGCACTCACAACCATCCTTTCATAGTAAAATGAACCCAAAGTCTTCAGGAAGATCTTGGTCATCTCTTTCTCTTCAAGCGGAGGACTTATCTGAGCTGCAATCTCACACCACTTTGTGCGTACTCTTTAAAAGTTTCTTTCTCTTTTTGAGACATCGCACGGAGTTGATCACGGTCCATCCCATATCTAGATTGTATTTATACTTACGGAAAAAAGCTTCACATAGATCATTGAATGTCTTGATTTGGGAACTATCAAGTCCCATATACCACTTCAGTGCAGCACCGATAAGACTATCTTGAAAATAGTGAATCAGCAACTGATGGTTGTCAGTATAGGTACACATATTTCTGGCATACATGACCAAATGGCTTTGTGGACAAGTGTTCCCTTTGTATTTCTCAAAATCCGGAACTTTGAACTTGGCATGAATCTTCACATTTGGAATAAGACAAAGCTCATGAGCATTCTTTCCAAATAACTCTTTTCCTTTTAAAGTCCTGATTTCTTTCTGCATCTCAGAAAATTGATCTTGAAAATCATCCATACGATCAATAACATCCAAACTCTCGCTCGGAGCAGTGTGAAAAATTTTCTCTTCAGCATAAGGCGTAGTGTAAGCTATAGGTGGTGGCACAGGTACAACAGTAGGAACCATTGGAATCTCAGCATTAACCACTGGAGGTGGTACAGTCATAACATCAAGAATTCTTGGACCTTCAGAAGCAGGAGGTTGATATCCCTCTGGCACATGATTGAAAGGCATGTGTTGCGGTTAGAATAAGATATCAAATTATTAATTAATTTGAATCACACCTTTAGCTCACAACCGGTCTTTGGTTTATCCGAAGGAAAGGTCAAAGAAAGGAAAAACCTACTTTTTGCATTGTAAACAATGCGGGGAGAGATCTAGGTAAGGGGTTGGTTAAGCCTAGGGAAGGTATTAGCCCTTGTCGAACCAGGTAAGGATATATTTTTGTGTAAGTCATGGGAATAGGATCAAATTGATTCCTATTTCGATACTGGTCTTGTCTAACAACGGGATGTTGAGGAGTCCGAGCTGGTTGTGGAGTAGCAACAACATGATGATCAATAGATTGAGGTCCATGGCGAGGCCTTCTTGATTCAGTCATGACAACATTGGTCTGATCCTCTTTCCTCTTCTTGAAATTCCCATAGGATTTCTTTGCACCATTAGAAGATTCGGCAACTTTGGATACCTTACCATCTTTCAAACTCTCTTCTAACCTTTGGCCAATAGTCACCAAATCTGTAAATCTTGAAGAGACACTCCTAATCATCTTTTCCCAATAGAAAGGAGACAAAGTATCCATGAAAATTCCTGTTAGTTCCTTCTCTGCTATAAGGGGTTCAACTTGGGAAGCTAACTCTCTCCAGCGCTGAGCGTATTCCTTGAACGACTCTTTTTCCTTCTGAGACATACTTTGAAGTTGACGACAATCGGGAGCCATATCCAAATTGTATTTGTATTGCTTCATAAAAGCGTTGGTGAGATCCTGAAAGCAGTGGACGCTGCTATGCTCTAAATTCATATACCACTTGAGAGAAGCACCACTTAAACTGTCCTGAAAGCAGTGGATGAGCAGCTTCTGATTGTTAGTGTAAGTTGCCATATTTCGGAAGTACATGACTAGATGGGCCCTTGGACATGAGTGACCTTTATACTTCACAAACTCATGAGTCTTGAATTTGGCAGGCAAAACAAGACCAGAAACTAGACACATATTGTCTGCATCTATGTTAAAGAAATCAGTACCCTCGACAGCTTGGAGTCTCTTATTTATGATCTGAAACTGTTCACGGGTAATCTCAGGCTCAACAAAATCTTCATGGTCTTCCCCTTGAACACCGAAAGCATTGTACTCATAGGGAGGGTTCTCAAAGGGAGCTTGGACAACCTGGTTAACAGTGTGGACCACAGGCCTGGGCTCGGCAAGGATGGGAGCTTGAAATTTTGGTCTGACAGTCTGACCAATCGTGGCAGTAGATGCAAAAGGCAGAGAGTAGTTAGGAGGTAAACCAAACTCTGGCCAAGTAGATGGTGGCAATTGAATAGGAGGTGGATCAGCACTTGAAACTTCCTGAATGACGGTCCTCTAAGGTGGCTCTCCTATGGAAATCAGTACTTGAAGCATCTCGGTGAGCTTGGTCATGCCTGATTTTAACTCATCGATCTCCGTTAAAATTTCCG
This sequence comes from Lathyrus sativus, assembly GCA_963859935.3. NCBI lineage: Eukaryota > Viridiplantae > Streptophyta > Magnoliopsida > Fabales > Fabaceae > Lathyrus > Lathyrus sativus. Next base: position 458,320,784 of record OZ012735.1, on the reverse strand, counting down.
CATTATATGTCTCTTGTTCTAACATCTGGAGTCTATAGTTAGCTTTAGTCCGATATCTGTGTCGAGGAATCAACTTGATGACTCAAAAGTACACTAGAAGGCAAGAGAACCAAGAATGAGAAACCGGGGGGAAATGCCATGCAAGACATGATGCTAATGCAATGCAATAGTTTCAAGAACTTCAATGATCGATTGCAAATGTTTTCTAAGAAAAGCTGGAAAATGTTTTAGACTTTAAAATGTAAGACTTTTTGAATTTGCAAAGGACAGTTGAATTCCTTGAAACTAGGAATGATATGATGCTTTATGAATGCAATGCACAAACACACACAAGCACACAAGGGTCCTAGGTTAGAGGAATATAAATGGAGTCAAGGTATACCCATCCCAAAAAGGTATGTACTATGGTTAGTTGTACCTGCAGAACAAGGGTTCTAAAGAAGTTCCCAAAGTCATCAGTCCATCTTTCGGATATTATCAATTTTCTGACTGACTCGGTGGTTAATAATATTCTCAAGAGAACCTCTTTTGAGTGTAGTATCGTGTAGCAACTATTTTGGGAATACTCCCTCATAGTCATCGCACTACGTCCTAAATAAGGCCAAAGTGGTGTTAAGGTACTACAGTCCCCAGTATCACGGACTCCTAGCCGAAAATAGTAAGGGTTTTCACGACTATACTCATTCAACCGAACTAAATTTCAGAAGAGTCTCAACTGAGCGGTGATTCTCAAGTCAGCTTGGTCGGGACTCACTCCCTATAAGCCTCGTTGAATATATCACCTTCCTATAATAATGTCACTCAAGTCTGGGTGTAGGACTTATCTCACAACAAGGATACCCCAAGCAAGGTACAAGATATATATACAAGCAAGCAAATAATGAAGCAAATAGTAAAAATAATAAAGAAGGTAGGGGTAACCCTTAGAAGTTAGGACTATCCCCAGTGAAGTCGCCATTTTCTGTTGTGGTGAGAATAGGATATCAAATTATTAATTAATTTGAATCACAAATCTTTGATTCACAACCGGTCTTTGATTTATCCGAAGGAAAGGTTAAAGAAAGGAAAAACCTATTTTTGCATCGTAAACACAATGCGGGGAGAGATCTAGGTAAGGGGTTGGTTAAGCTTAGGGAAGGTATTAACACCCTAAACTTTTGTAGTACTCTACAGGAACCTCTTGCTTAAAGTTTACTATTTTGCTTGATTATCTGCTTTAGGGTATATGTTAAGGGTTAAAGGTGAAAGAGAGACCTAAGGGTTAGTTCTAAGTTTACTCGCTAAGACTCGCATCTTGTGCCTACGTATCTGAGGTAGGGGATGGAATCAGAGTAATCGTAGTTCCCCTCGAAAGGGAGGAAGAGAAACTTCTTGACTGTGGTCAAGGTTTCAATGGGGAATAAGCGTTCATATGGAAGCGCTTACGTGGAGTGCAGCGACTCCTATTTCTACGTTGAAATTGAATTGAAATTAAGAAGAGTAAAATATGTATTCCATGGCGGGAAACCTAATACGGAGTACGGCGACTCCTTATCCTAATGCTAGGGTAAAGGGTAATTCGGTCCACGGCGGGACGCCTAAAAATATGAGTACGGCGACTCGGAGTTTCTAGGTTTGAAAGGTGAAAGAGACAAAGGTAAGGACTTGACGCGGCGGTCAAACGACTAGACCTATTCCTTCGGAAGGGGAATTAACAGTGAATGATGCAAAATAATTAAACGGCAGTATGAAAATACGGGAAAGTGCAAAAACAGTAAAGAGCATGCACAGCGACGATATACTCGAATAAATTACAACCATGAGAAAATAAAATGCGAAAAGTAAAGGAATTGCAAAACGACGATATACTCACATAAATTACAACCAGCCAAAAATGAAAATGTGAAAAGTACAGGGGATTTAGTAATTATACAACCGAGAAACAGTAGGAAAACGACATAAGCGTTATACAAATTTAACGGGCAAATCTGCAATTAGGCAACATTTAATTCGAAACAACAAGCGAAATACTAATTAGGTTAGACATATTTTTAAGAAAAGAGTTTGAAAATAATTTTAAGTTTTATGTTTTAAAAATGTTAGTATTAATTTATTTATAAAAAAAATAGATTTTACTTTTTGTTTTGTGAAAGAAAAAATTAAAAATTAGGAAGTTAATCTTAATTAAAGTATATTGAAAAGAACTACTAAAAAAAGTTAGCAATTTCTAAAAAAGTTTTAGTTTTAAAAAATTATTTTTAATTATTTAATTTATTTTTAGAGTTTAGAATTTAATCTTACAAAATTTATAATTTTAGTTAAAAAAGAAGAAAAGTTGTATCAATGAACTAATAATTAAATTAAAAGTATTGGATTTATTTTCAAATTAACGTTTTAACTCAATAGAATCTCATTTTCCTAAAAAAAATTAACAGTAGGACTAATATTTATATAGTATTTTTTTTAACGTTTTAATTAGAAAAATTAACATAATTTGTGTTATTAGATAAAAATTGTTTTTTATATTAATAGTTAATACTAAAAATTAAACAACATAATAATAATAAGCCAAAACAAAAAAATATAGGAAAAAGTCATATAACAGGATTGGCTGAGAGTTGGATTTAGGGTTTGGCATCCATCTTCTCCTTCCTACGGCGGTGGCAGATCCATTTCTATCTCCCTTCTGAAATTTTTTCTTCTCCTCCTCCTTTGGCTCTCGTCTCCTTTCTCCTCTCATTCTGCAAAACACGAAACAACATATAATAAAATGTTAACACCGGAAAATACTCACGGCTTCGTAAGATGCTTCGCCACGGGTTTGTGGTTGTTCTTCGTTTGCGGTCCGGCTTTTCACGATTCTCAGCCGTGGGTTACAAATGGTGATGTTGGTGATGCTTGTTCATCCCGGGTTGAGTTTGCGCCGTTTCGATTCTTGGTGTTCTTCTCCCCTTTTTCGTCCCCTTTTGATGTTATATTATATTATTGTGGTTTTGCTGGGCCTGGATATGCTTCACGCTTTTTATGATTTTCTGTTTGATATTGTGCATGATTTTTTGATGGTTTTTTTGGAGATTTTTCAGGAATCTTTGTTGCTGGGTTGTTGCGTTATTGCGGATTTGATGATTCTGTTAAAAAAATTGTTACTGCGAATTTGGGATGGTTGTTGGAGGCGTTTTGTTGTTGGCTGCATTTTGTTGTTGCGAAATTCATGGTTTTTGTGGGTTGATCCGTTGTGTTCAGAACGTTTTGGAAAATGTTGTTAGTAACTTGTTTGGCGAAAATCATTTTTCTGGAAATAAGTGCTTTTTCCAAAAGCACTTTTTTCAGAATAACTTTTTTCAAAAATTACTTTTACTTTCTCTTGGACCATAATAAACATAAGCTGTCGGGTCTTATGCCGAGACCGGAAAAATAAGTCGGGAGTTGGCGACGACTTCGTCGTTGCCCTCCCGACATACCCGATGATGAAATCGAACTGAGGGTATCGGAGCCGAAAAAACACCAAATTTCCTAACCATTTAAAACTGCCTGCTCTGTTGTTGATTTGTTTTGCAGGTTCGGCAAAGACGAAATCGAATAATCGGTCTCGAAGGACAATTTAGGAACTTTAGATTTTAGGCATTTATGAATTTATTTTGTAATTGAGATTATTCTTGTAATAATAAAAAATAGAATTTAAACGAACAAATTCAATTCTTTATTTTTCGATCAAATTCCTCCAATTAAACTTATCTGACTAATTCAATCGATTAAACTTAAACGAATAAATTATGTTAATTAAATTTATCCAACTAAATTTATTAAATTAAATTCACCAGATAATCCATCTGATTAAGCTCAACCAAATAAATCCATTTAATTGAATTTATCTGATTAAATTCCTCCAGATAAATTCATACAAATAAATTCATCCAACTCAGTTCATCTGCTTAAATCCACACAAATAAATTCATCTGATTCAATCTACCCGACTACATCTGTCTGATTAAATTTCTCCGACTAAGCTCACCCAATATTAACAGTGAATGTGGCCTTGAACGGACAAGCAGAGAAATTCGATTAAACGGCAACAAACTGTCCTCCGCATTAAAAAATTCAAATTGTATCTCGGACGATTTACCTCGGTAACCTGAACTAGCTCGGCTAACAAACATTATCAAACTCACAGATGTTCATTATAAATTACACACGAACCGAAACTCCACTATTTTCTTCAAAATCGACTGGTAGGTAGCGGGGAGCAGGAAAACGTGCGTCTGTTAAAATAAATTCTGCAAAGCAAATTATCGCACCGATTTAACCTGAATCCAGTTATATTGCAACGCAGTCAGCTCCATATGGTTTATGATAATGACCCTTCTGCCCTTCATAGATTAAAGCGCACCCAGCGTTATTTTCCTACAACAGCAACAGACTGAACAAACCGGTTAGCAGTTAGTTAAAATGCAATGCAGAATGAAATGAAATGCGAAATGACCCTACTAATCTAAGGTTAAATTTTGGGGTATGACAGCATGTCCCAAGGGAAACCAGTAGGCATCTGATATTGAGAAGCATTCATCGGGGCCACAGAAATGGGCATTGATCTAATCTCAGAAATCATAGTTCTCTGCACAGGAGAAGGAAGAGGTGGTGGTGGATGATTGTGAGTAGCCACCAGAGCTTCTATCACAGCAGCGAGTCTTTCAATACTATCCTTCAGAGTTGATACCTCTTCACGAAGCTTGCGGTTCTCTTGTTGCAACCGATCCATCTTTTTCTTAAGATTAGCTCGAGTGTTGTAGTGATGCGACAACTTAGCTGAACGAAGGCCAAAAGAAACAAATAAGACACCTGGAAAAGGCAAAACACAATTCACAATGATGCGAATGCAAATGCAAAATGCAAATGTTTCAATCAATTTTCAAGGATCTTTAAGATATAAAGCAATTACAAACATCGTAAAGAAATAACACTTTTTGAAATTCTGATAAACATCTCATTTCATTGAATATTGGATAAAGTTACACTTGGAAGTACAAGTTACATAATATCAAAATTCAATAAGAAAAATCTAGGTCCTAAAGAGCATCTGATGACGATCCGAGCTGATACTTCCTTTGGAGTCTCTTAATCTCTCTCTCATAGTTGTCCTTCATGGTGGTCTTCTATAACACAAGCTGATCCACAATACCCTTACAAGCACCAGAAGTAGGAGGAGGAGCAGATGAAGTAGTAGAGCAAAATAAATCCTCTACATGTCTCTTCATAGTGCGTCACTCAAGCAACTCAATCAAGTTATCTTTCTTCTTCATCTGCTTTTGCAATTCTGTATTCTCCTTGTCAGAAGCTTGAAACTTACCTTCCCACATCACTTTATCTTGCTTCATCTTGGCCAAAGCATCTTGAAGAGTCTTCACATCATCAGAAGAAACAAGGAATAGCGTAGAGACCGCTGTAGTCATGGGTTTCTCAAAAGGATAAGGCATTTTGAGCTTTATAGCTCTTTTCTTCACCCAAAGCGTATAAGGTTCCAAGGCAACGCAAACTTGTCTTCCAAGCTCTTATTTACCCACCCTATGAATCTCAGTCCAAGCATGAGCCATTCTTCTCCTCAAACCAAGAGAGTCATTCCCTCCTTGAAAAAATAAACCCTCTAATAGAATATTGTTAGGCTTATCCTTCAACAAGCTGGCGGTGAGCTAAACTCGGATTGTAGTTAATTCTACCTTGTGTTCCAAGAAGAGGAACATTGGAGAACTCTCCACAACTATCAATAATCCAGACATTCTCATAAACATAAGAAGACCAAGTAATGTCAGCATGAGTAAGGGACATGATCCTCTGAGACCACCTTAAACAATTCTTGTTCTCCCTAAAAACAGATGATTGTGGAAAATGCAAAATGAACCAATTGTACAACAAAGGTGTATAGCAAACGATGGTACCGTTCCCTTTAAAAGTACTACTATGGATGGAGAAATAGGTGTCACCAAGCAAAGTTGGAATAGGGTTCCCAATCAAGAAAATCCTAATAGCGTTAACATCCACAAAGTTGTCAACGTTAGGGAACAAGACTAGTCCATAGATAAGCAAAGCAAAGATAGCCTCAAACGCCAATGTGCGGCCAGCGTTGGCAAATAAAGTGGCTTTCCCAAACAAGAAATTAGAAGTCAAACCCTTGATGCCTCCCTTAAACATCAAGTTAGCATCAATATCAGATTTTGTCAAATGGGTAGCTGCAGCAATATATTGAGGCTTAAGAACTTCCTCCAAACCAGTATAAAGAACCTTATTAGAAACTGGTATACCCAACAAATAATCATACTCTTCCAAGGTTGGCATGAGCTGATAATCGGGAAAAGTAAAACATCGGTAGACAGGATCATGGAATTGCACAAGGGTGTTCAGAATTCCATCTTCAATTTTGGTAGAAAGAACAAATAGAAGCCTCCCATAACGAGATCTGAAGCATGAACGATCAACTACCAAGGACACTAGCTTTCTCAATTCTATAAGATCGGGAGTTTGGAAACCGTACTTTTGAGTGTTTCTCCTTCCAATATCCATAATCACAATATCTGCGATGTTTGCAAAGGAAAATCTCTGAGATCCTTAAAAACTGACTGAAACAAAATGCCCATGAATTCATTAGTGCAAGATGCAACACCCACAAACAAGACACACAAAGCACATTGGTTCAAAGGTTTGGCACGAGCATGGAGCCAAAGGTAAGAACCAACCCACAATGGTATGTACTAAGGTTATATCATCATTTGTAGAACAAGGTTCTAAAAGGTTCTGCACCCTTAGGGACAAACATCTGCACCCTAAGGGACAAACTTCTGCACCCTTACTTCCTCCCTTTGCTAGCTTGAGTGGCCCTCAGGTGATAAAAAATCAACAATTCATCCGGGAGCCCCTGACGGAGGAAAAATGACACATCTACGAATCTCAGGTAATCATCCCTGTTAATGTTGCTGGGAGGCCTTTAGCCATGTCTGGGCCTTTACCCCCTCCCGGTCTCGATTATTCTGCCATCAAAAATTTCTTCCCTTCTTACAGAACTACTAAACCCCTAAGGCAAAGAAACTTCAACAAAGCTCCCATTGATTGTCCTGACAACCTGAGCCTCTTCGACATGGACTTTAAGTATCTTCAGGACGGGGCCAGATTGTTTAGGGCCACCCCCTATTTCAAAGATTCTTAACTCTATCTTAACTGGCTGACGAAAATAGAGAAGGTAAAAGCTCAGGAATGGAAGGAAACATGGATTTATGATCTGATTATGATGTCGAAGGTAGGCCCTTCGTACTGCCCTCTCATGTTGGCTTCCTCCTTGTTCTTCTGGAATAGGACACACAACACTTTTCACCTTCCTTGTGGGATGATGATACCCACTTTGCTCGACATAGCTGCCATTGTAGGCCTAAAACCCTATGGCCTCGTTTATGATCCCGAGATCGATATTCATGACAGTATTGGTTTTGCCAATACTAAACACACCTATACAGCTTTTGTCCAACACTACCATAACAAAACTAGTGCCTATGTTGAGGATGAAGAGCACATAGCCTTCTTGGCCATATGGTTATCCCGCTGTGTATTTTGTACCAAATCTTTGCAGGTGGCGAGAAAGTATCTGGTCCTGGCCAACCAACTGCACCTGAAGAGAGGCATTTGTCTGAGTGAAATGATCCTGGCTAGTCTCTACGAAGCTTTAAGCGAAGGTGTAGGTAAACTGAAAGATCCTGACAGTCATGGCAACTTGCTGTTGTCGGGCCCCTTCTGGATTCTTCAGTTGTGGCTTAATGCCTCGTTCGAGCACAGTCTCCCCAACAAAGGTGAAGTTGATGAACATTCACCTGCAGTTGCTGAGAGGGAAGTCGAATGGCCTCGCCTGGCCCAACTTACTCCTAGTGAGGAAGGTCATTCCCTTTGATCCAACTGCTGGTTTTGGCATGGCTCTTGCCCCTCCATTTCCAGATTGGTTCATCTATGGGGATGCTATAAAAATTCTTCGACAGTAGTCTAAGCCCAAGGCACAGCGGGTGGTTCCGACTAAACATACACTCGATACGTTTAAAGGGCACCTTCATGTCAGTATCGAAGATGTTCGCATCGAATCAGACATTCTTGAAGGTTCATCCCCCTTTGATTTGGACCTCCTTCTCTAAGCTTTATTGTTGCTAACTGTTTTAAGTATCGTCTATTTTCAGCTGCCTCAAAACGTGTTGCCCCAACGACCAGGACTGAAGTCAAGGACGAAGGTCCAAAGGTAACCTTCCGCAGCTTTTACTATCTCGATCTCCTTACTCGATCTCACCATTTCATGTTGTTTTTCAGGCTAGTTGAAAACCACCTACTCCTCAAAGGAGATTGAAAAGGGCTTCTCCCCAAATTATTCTTGATTCTGATGACGAAGACGAGTCTCCTCGTGAGAGTCTTCAGGTGAAACGAAAAAGAAAGCTTATTCATGATGTAGATACTCCAGATGCTCCACCTGCTTCTACTGCTCCTGTTGTGACCAACACACCTCAACCTACCAATCCTCCTCCAGAACCTACTCCTGCTCCTGTAAGGGATGCTTCACTTCAAGCGGCTATCCCTATGGAAAGTGACAATTTGAGCCCTGCTGACGAAACTGTCAAGGTATGTTACTCATCCACCGTTCCTTAGGTCTTTGCGTTGAATCTTTGTCTAATGTCTACTTTTTCTAGGATGATGCTGGCACTTCAAGATCTAATCCCACCGCGATTCCTCTGTCGCTATACTCCTTGAATAGCCAAGGTGAGCCTACCTATCATCCCACTTCTGATTTGGGTTCTGGTGTGAGTTCACTTGGCGAGATTAATAAACCTGATTCTCTCACAGCCCCTCTATCTCCTGCAAAGACTACTACCCAACAGTCTTAGACTGACGGGTCTGATCATGAAGATGACCATCCTCAGGCTGATCCTATCATAGTGGACGATGAGGTCGATGCTTCAGAGGAGAAAACAACTCCGGCTGATACGACCAACTCCCCTTTGGGTGAGACAGTTGCTATGGATGAAACAGTTGTCGAAGGTAGCCAAGCCATTGAGGATTAGGCTAAGCCCCAACCTGAATTGCATGAATCTAATGATAAAGGCAGCGGGGATGCCATGGAGGAAGATGTTGATGAGATCAAAGACAGCAAAAATAAAGAATCTCTAATTGTGGATACTTCTGTTAAAGAACCTGCAACTGTTGAAGCAGCAAGGACTCCCGTTCCTCCTATCCCAAAAGAAATCCCAACCATCTCTTTCTCAGACGAAACTCAACTGACTCCCGCTGAACTAGATGCGTTGAAGGTTTCTAACCCTCGACAATACATCAGGCTCTTGTTGAGTAGGAGAAGCCGTTCTTCCAGCCGTACGCTCAGCACTTCGACTTCTGAAGGGCAAACCTCGAAGCCCCCAACTGAGAGTGCCCTCGACAAGGTCAAACAAAAAATCTTCAAAGGGGATCTCTTTACCCTCCTGAGATGGGCCCTGCCATCCATCTTCCCCTTAAAGCTCTCCTTCAGAAAGTGGACATCAAATCCCTTACTCTTGAGGCTGCAAGCGTTATTCGAGAGGTTGATATCCTGATCGACCAAGTTTACAAAGACTATCGACTGCTGCCCCAAATTGAGGATGAGATTGAAACGAAGGCTGGCAGCGAAGCTGCCGCTTGGAGCACCGTTGTAGATTCTGAGGAGAAAATTGCTGAGTTGGAAGAAACCAAGGAAAAGAATAAACAGGAGGTTCTGACTAACGAGGCGAACATCGCCAGTTGGGAACGGAAAATTAAAAAGCTCTGTAGTAAGATAGCGAAGGCTATGAAAAGGAATACTGAGTTATTTCTTTCAACGATGCCTCCTTAACAGCTGAGCTTGAACACGCCGTCACCTATGCTGAGGAAGCCCGTCGTTTAGAATCTGAAGTTGCCCAGCTAAGGGCAGATAAAGCTCAATGCCACAACCACCTCGAACTTCAAAAGTCGACTTACCCTAAGATGAAGGCGAATCTTCCTTTTTGATTTGTTGGGCTTTTGTAATAGAGTAGATTATACTAGCCTTTACGAGCCATTTTTCCTGTTTGTAAGACATTGGGCCATTTTGGCATGTTTAAATTACCATTTATGGCTTCGTTTTATCTTTTATAATTACTCTGTTGATATTTTCACCTCTCGAAGTGCAGGCTTATAATTCTTTAGATATTTGCCATTCACTTTTAATAATCTCTCATCCTTGCTCAGCTCTGTCACTTCATATGCCCCGTTGAAGAATACCTTCGATACTTGGAATGGTCCTTCCCACTTTGGGGACCATTTACCTAGGGATTTCGCCTTTCGATCCATAGGCAGGATTACCCTCCATACCAAATCTCCAACCAGGAAAGTCTTCGCTTTGACCTTCTTGTTATATGATTTTTCCACTCTCCTCTTTTGTCTTCTCAAGAGTTCTAGAGCTTTTATTCTCTCTTCGTCTAAGTCAACTAACTCATCAAGCATCATGTCCCAGTAAACCTCTCGAGGGATTTCATGATGTCTTTGAATTCTTACTGACTGTATGTGTATCTCGACTGGCAACATTGCGTCGTGTCCGAAAGTAAGTCGATAGGGGAAGTGTTGGTTGCTTCCTTCGGGGATGTTCGACATGCCCATAAGACTTGATCCAATGTCTTATGCCAATTCCTAGGCTTGCTTCCAATCTGTTTCTTTATCATGCCAATTATTACTTTGTTTGCCGCTTCGACCTGGCCATTGGCCTGGGCATAGTAAGGTGATGAGGTAAGGAGTTTAAATCCCATTTCTTTAGTAAACTCCTACATCTTCCTACCCATAAATATTGACCCTTGATCTGTCGTTATTGTCTCTGGTAGGCCAAACCTGTAGATGATATACTTCTGGATGAATTCGATAACATCTTCTTCGTCTACCTTTGGCAGAGGTATAGCCTCGATCCACTTGGTAAAGTAGTCTATCCCTACCAGAATGTATTTATGATTTTTGGAAGATGTTGGTCGAATCTCTCCTATAAGGTCTAAAGCCCAACCTCTAAATGGCCATGGCTTGACTATGGAATGCAACTCGCTTGCTGGGACATGCTGTATGCCAGCATGAATTTGGCATTCCTGACAACCTTTGGCGAACTCAATGCAATCTTTCAGCATCGTAGGCCAGTACATCCCCTGGCGAAACATCAACCATTTCATCTTATGGCCCACTTGGTGCGCTCCGCATGTCCCACCATGGACTGAGGACAATGCTAAGTATGCTTCCGATTCACTGAGGCATTTGAGTAAAACTCCCTCAGAAGTTTTCTTAAACAACTCGTTCCCCAACAGGACGTAGCTTAATGCTTGGTATCTTAACTTTCGCTCTGTAGTCGATGAAGGGTTCTGAAGGTATTCGACCAGAGGTCTCCTCCAGTCTTTGTCTGATAGACCTTCGACTGTAAAAGTCTCAAAGGTTTCCTCGTCGGCGTAGCCAAATTTCGTGATCTCTAGGTCTGATGGTCTTAAGCCCATGGACACCACCTTGCCTCTAGCCTCAATTGCCTTCTGTAAGTTCTCCTTCGAGACCCTGTATCCTGAGGCAACTTGCGTCAAGTCGTTGGCTATCTGATTGTGTATTCGTGGTATGTGTTGAATGGTATAGAATTCAAATTTTTTGAGCAGTCTGTTCGCTATTACGAAGTACATGATGAGATTTTCTTTGACGCATTTATATTCCTTTGTTAGTTGTTTTATAACTAACTCTGAATCTCCCATTATTTCGACTCGGGTTGCCCCTAATTCTAACAAAATTTCAAGTCCGACGATCAAAGCTTCGTATTCAGCCTCATTATTAGAACATAAGCCCTCGACCCTATACTTGAATTTTGTTGGAATTTTGTCAGGCGAAATGATCAATAGACCTATGCCTGTCCCATTCTTGTGACTAGACCCATCAAAATATAGTTTCCAAGGCTCTAGTTCAACAAACTTCAGGGTATTTTCGTTTATAGAATGGTCGACAATAAAGTCTGCCACTATTTGTCCTTTGACCGCTTTCAACAGTCTATAAGTCAATGAATACTCAGTTAATGCTAGTGCCCATTTACCAATTCGACTATGCAAAATAGGTTTGGACAACACGTGCTTAATAACATCAAAATGTGAAGACACATAAACATCAACTAGTTTTATATACTGCTTCAGCTTCATACATGAGAAATACAAACATAAACATAATTTCTCTATTTCGCTATACCTAATTTCTGCATCATTTAGAACTCTACTAAGGTAGTAAATGGCCCTTTCGACGCCACTCTCATCCTCTTGAGCAAGCATGCTCCCTAGAGTTTTGTCTGATGCTGATATGTACAATCTCATGTTTTTGGTTCGACACGGAGGTGTAAGGACTGAAGGATGAGTCAGGTATTCTTTGATCTTGTCGAAGGCCTCTTGCTGATCTTTCGTCCATTCGAACTTCTCCTTGGTAGCTCGAAGTAATGGCGAAAAAGCTTGTGTTTTTCCACTGAGATTCGATATGAACCTTCTTAGGAAATTTATTTTGCCCAGCAAGGACCGGAGTTCCTTCTTGTTGGATGATGCTTTCGCTTCCATGATGGCCTTCGCTTTGTTTTGGTTGATCTCGATCCCCTTCTTGTGGACTACGAAACCCAAAAAATCTCCTGCTTGCACACATAATGCGCACTCGAGGGGATTCATCTTGAGTCCAAATTTCCTCATTCTCATGAAGGATTTGCGCAGGTGTTCCACATGAGCCTTTCCTGGCACAGATTTTATCACAATGTCATCAATGTAAATTTGCATAAAGGACTCAATGTAGTCGTGAAAAATCGAATTCATTGCCCGCTGGTATGTTGCCCCGACATTCTTTAGGCCAAAAGGCATCACTACCCATTCGTAAGTGCCTAAGGCCTCTGGGCAACGAAATGTTGTTTTAGGAACATCATCCTCAGCTATGAAAATCTGGTTGTAACTAGAATATCCATCCAGCATGCTAAGGTATTCGTGGCCAGCAGCTGAATCGACTAGCATTTCTGCCACCGACATCGAATACTCATCTTTAGGGGTTGCTGAATTCAGATCCCTAAAGTCTATACAGACCCTTAATGATCCGTTTTTCTTTATGACTGGCACAATATTTGCTAGCCATTCGACATACCTGGTTGTACGGATGAATTTGCATCGGAGGAGTCTTTCGATTTCCTCCTTTATTTTTGAGAGGATCTCAGGGGCGAAGCGTCTTGGATTCTGCTTGACTGGTTTTTTTCCAGGCTTGATTGGTAGCCTATGCTCGACTAGATCTCTTTTTAGACCTGGCATTTTGTCGTAGTCCCAAGCAAAGCAATCCCTGTACTCTCGCAGTAACTGAATGATTTCGACCCTAAGTTGGGGGTCGAGGCTAGCGCTAATATAAGTTGGCCTTGTGATTGCTCCATCTCCCAAGTCAACTTCCTCCAGTGGATCTTGCGCCAACATTTTGACATCGCTGGGCAGGGGGTCCTTTTCAAAACCCAAAGGCTCATTGTCGTATATGGCGTCGAGTCTTTGCCCCTCGTATTGAATCTTAGGGTCAAAATACCCAACTGGCCCTGCTTGGTTGGATTTTTCATTGGCTTCTTTAGCCATTTTACTATTAGCGACCTCCAAGGCCGTTTGTAGTTTAGTCTCGACCACGTAGGCCGAAATCTTTTGAAGCGTTGCGGCTTCAGTCATCATCATCGAACTCACTTCCCCAACCGGTGGGGTCTACGGGAAGTTCGCCAAGGTATGGTAACCTTTCGCCTGGAACCTCCTTGTCCCATCGGAATCCTTCAACGAGATGCAGATACAATGAACAATACACTTCGTCATTAGGTGTAAAGTCGAAGTCTGCAGGTTCGCATGGCCCTATACTGGCCAAATGTTTGTCAAACTGTCCTCTATTGATTTGGTTTACAGGTGCTTTAAAGTATCCCTGATCCACTTCGATGTTTTAGACAATACCATCTGGTCACCAGATAGCAATCCTCTGATGCATGGACGATGGCACTGCCCCCACTCCGTGGATCCATTCTCTTCCAAGTAATAGATTATAATTGGCGGTGGTTTCTACCACCATGAAACAATCGGACGGGTGATGGTTCCGACCGTGACATTTACCTGAATGACCCCCATAGTCGAACCTATCTTCCCTTCATAATTTGATAACACCATGTTGTGTGGCTTGGTGTCTGTCTCACTTTTCCCAATTTTATTCAGCAAGAAATGCGGCATTAAGTTCACTGTAGCGTCGCAATCCACCAATATTTTGTTGACTGGGACCTTCTCTATTTGTGTTGTGATATAAAGAGGCTTCAGATGGTTTTTCATCGCCTCCGTTGGCCGTTCAAAGAAATCATTTTGCTCCTCGACGCAACCATTGTTCATTACATAATAGCACACCGGCTTATGAGCTGTTATTTCCCAGTCCGTATAGGCGTCTGAGTTCTCGACTACTGAAACCCTGTCGAACTCTTTGGGCATCACTAATACTATGTTGACTAGAATATCCAACATATCATCAGAATCTTCATCAAAGTTATCGGTCATTTCATCGTCTACCGACTTTATTTGTTCTTCCATCCGTGTTGGAAACAACTTTCTTCCCGCAGGTGTCTTCTCAAGAGCTTCCGTTCGACCTTCCTGCTTTGTAGGATTATTGGTGTTGGACTGTGGTTGGTCTTTGTGTGTACCTTCTCTATATGCCTTCCTTCTTCTCTGCTCACGTCTCCATTGGGATCGAGACATGGGGTTTTTCCCTTTGTAATTTTCTGATATATGAGCAGCCTTCGAATACTGAAATTCTTTTTGATAGCTTAACGAGGATCCCCTTTGTACTTCGAAATTCTTCCATCTCTTCTGTCCATGCTGCTTGTTCTCATTAGGCTTCGTTCACTTTCCATCAGTGGCCTCAGCATTGGGTTTGAAGCTAGTGGACTTGTTCATCGGAGGCCTTATGCGAGGGTTAGATCTCTGCTGGAGGCCTCTTCGAGGGTCGAATCTTGACCTTTCACTTTCTTGCTTCAACCTTCGTGTCCCCTCCAATTTTTGTACAGCCTTCTTGTCAAATATGGCGCTGCATCGGGGACAGAGCATTACACTAGAACCCTTTTGCTGGCAGCGGTGAAGGAAAGAAACGATGGATTCCTCTTGTTTTGGGTAGGCTTCCCTTGTGTGTGTTTCCTGGTAGTTTGACTCACTATCCGCTACCTCCTCATGCTGAGTGATTTGAACCATGTTAATCTCAATTTCTTTGGCCAAGTTAAGCTTTTTCAGACTTAACTCCACGCCTTTAGTAGCTTCATCGATCTTAACGAAGTCATTAGCTGTTTCCTTGGTCACTATCTCCCAACCCAGATTGTTCCTGTCGCTTGGGCCCTTGGTTTCACCCCTCTGGTCACAGCTATCAACTTCCATTTCGACACAGTTCTCTTGTCCGAAATTGATGGTAACCTTCGCCATCACGACTTCGTCTATGGGATTGCCAGCAGCCTCTGTTACTTCGATTGAGAAGTCGTAACCGCTGACAACTTCGATCATATTAGCCTCGACTGGCTCCGTGTAGTTTGCGTCTGCCGGTCTGTAGAGGATCTGATTCGACCCTCATTTGGTCACCAGCTTTCTCCTCGAACTTTAGACGTCCCTCTTGGATCGCATTTTGAACGAGGTCCCTGAAAAGAAAACATTGAGATGTTTTATGACCCAAGAAATTATGATATTTACAAAACCCTCTTTTCTTCCTTTGCTCTATGGATGGCATTTTGGCGCCAGGAGGCACTATCATTTGTCCATCCTTAACTAACAAGTCGAAGATTTCATCACATTTTGTGATGTCAAAGGTATATGTTTTCTTTGGGAACCTATCATTCTTTTCAGATTCGACATAACTCTTCCCTTGTGGAGGAGCTAATACTTTGCATAAGTAAGGTGGCCCTTGCTTGAGTTCAGCAAGATCCACTTTGCCATCGTCGAAACTCATGGGCTCGTCACCCAAACCTTCAATGTTATCATTGAATTCGACAAAAGCTATCTTTTTATTTTTATTGAATTTAGCCTTTTCGTCTTTGAGTCTTTCGAGTTGCCGAACCCGATCGGCTAATTGGGCCATGTCCCTTAGGTACTGGGTGTCCAATTTTTTCCTAATAGAGTAGTCGAGGCCGCCAGCGGCCATTTCGACCAACTCATGTTCAGGGACCTGCGTGAAGCATCTGGCCTTAAGCAAGCGGAACCTATTAAGGTACTCCTCTATTGGTTCAGAAAATTTTCGCTTCACGCTAGCTAGCTCCTTCAAACTAATTTTAGTCTGACCCATATAGAACTGTTCATGAAACAAACGCTCTAAATGGGTCCAGTTACATATCGTGTTAGGGGGAATCGTCGTGAACCAGGTGAAGGCTTTCTTAGTAAGAGAACTTGGGAAGTATTTTATCCTAAGGCTTTCGTCGTTCGCTATCTCTCCAGCCTCAATTAAGTAACGAGCCACATGTTCGACGGTGGATTCCATCGTATCTCCTGAGAACTTGGTGAACTTAGGTACTTTCGTCCTAGGAGGTAACTCTGCCTGAAGGATATAGTCTACTATAGGTGAAGTGTAATTTGGCCTAGTAAAATCGGTGTTTAACCCATTTCTGGCCATAATTCTCTCGACCATGGCCGCTAGATTATTGTCTACGGCTATGTTGTTTCGACGAACATGCTGAACTACATTGTCTGCGTCTTGGTTTCGATTCACAACCACCACCCATGGATTTCTTTCTCCCAAGCCACGGGGTTGGTTCTGCAACGGCTCTTCCCTAAGCTCTTCGACTACCGGAGGGACTACCCTTCCTTGGTTTCCTACGTCGACTTTTATCACATTCTCCAGGTTATCTCGTGGGGTGTTCGCTATTGCGGCTTGATTTCTGGCTAAGGGAGGCACCCCCATGAATTCAGCCAATCATGTTAATTGTACCGCCAATTGTTGGTTGGTCTGGGTTGTATTTTGGATTAATGGCTGAAATATTTCACCCATGGTTTGTGACAAAGTCTGAACCATCTGTAGGTTACTTTTATCCATCTGCTGTCTCAAACACGCAACTGATGTGTTGGTCAAATTGGGGCCTTGTGTCGAATACCCTAAACTCTGGGGGTTTCGACTCATGTTCACACCTGACCCCGACCCTTGCAGTGGCGAAGCCATCGCCTGATCTGAAAATATAGGGGGTGCACTTTGGAGCCCTTGCATCATAGCAGTGGGCATCCCATATGAAGGGTTTCTAGGTGACTGTGAAAAGCCAGGAGGCACAAACTGCCTGGCCGTCAAACTCCCTCCTAACACAATCTGTGGATTCGACGTCTGGTGACCAATGTATTCCAACACTGGTTGAGTATAAGGCCTTATCACTGTCGATCCCACTCCAAGCGCTGAAAGCGTCGGCACTGGCCTCACAAGAAGCACCGTTTATTCTCTGGTTGACGGTATCAGAGGGGGAACTCCCTCGTCTCTTATTCCTTCGGTGGAACCGTCTCCTTGTTGGTTGGAGTTATCTGGATGGTTTGTATATGTAGCCATGTTCTTACTGCTTCATCTTTATCGCATCTCTTCGTTTACAGCGGTAATTTTACCACTTCTCAGTAACATAAAAGTGTACCCTCTTACGGAAAAAAAAAACTAGTAAGACTGCAGAATCTTTTATAAGTTTAGTTTTATAAAATAGATTTCCTAGCACTGTCCCACTGGGCGTGCCATTTTGTTCCCCTTGAAAATCGAAAAACAACCGCTGATCTTCCAAATCTAACTTTGGTGACTCACAGGATCGATCAGATTGATCCTAGGACATGTGCTAAAAGATTTATTTTTTGGTTTTAAGGTTTTTATCCAAGTTCCACACTCGAATAAGGTTGGGATAAACAGAATTCTAAAAGAACATCTATTCGACTACGGATTAATTTGCAGGTAAAATAAGGCTTCTAATAAAAAAGAAGAAAGTTTATTGGTAAAGGTGAATTTAGTTTGAGGGCGAAGGGAAAAGAATTGCGTAAGGGGAAAAGAAGTAAGGTAAAGAGTAAAAAAGGGTAAGGACAATAAAGGCAGTAAAAGACTTTGTAAAACTTAAAGTAAAAACAAATAAATTGCATTAAGTTTAAAAGATGGTGTGTTTACATCACATACATTCTCCTTGATACTCTTTTCTCTACACTCGGATACTTTGAGTAAATTTAGGAGTGACTTGCACAAATAGTAAATTACAACACAATTTGGATGTGTCTAAGACACTCTATTTATAGTAACAAAAAATAACCTCTAATAACTTCCAACATAATCTCCTTCCGCCACTTGTCTTAAATGCATGGATCCATCATTCATAAGGTGACACGTGTTTCCCTCCATTTTCCACAAGCAAAACCGTTCCCTCCAACATTCAAATTTCAAATACTTCGACGCACCATTCGTTATTAGTAGGCGGTTGAACCCTTGGCCTCGGGGTGGGTCTTTCGACTTAGCTTCTTCCTCCTTTCGACCATTTTGTTGTATTCAAGGTATTCTCCACCTTTTTCTTTGGAAACTTTCTTTCTAGCTGAGGCGTCGAATTTAAGAGCTAACACTACCACTACCTTATGACCTTGTTAGAGTCATTCCCTTGGCCTTGTTAGAGTCATCCTCATTCTCTTAACATAGCCTTAGGTTAGGGTTTATTAACCCTTTGTGAGTACTGTTGTTATAAGTACTTACCTCCCCTTTTTGGCTTTGTTAGAGCCAATTGACTTTGCAACTTAGAATTAGGTATAGAGTTTGTAAACTCTATGTGAGTATCATTGTTATGAGTACTCACTTTCCCCTTTGACTTTGTTAGAGTCAACCTTAGTTAGTTTTTCAACTTAGAATTAGCGAGTTCGTTAACTCTATGTAAGTGTCATGATCATGAATACTTAATCCCATTGGAACCTTGACCATAGTTAAGAGTTCCTCAACCCTAGTTAGGTGAACTATGAATGCTCTGATTCCATCCTAGTCAGGATACGTAGGCACGAGATGCGATGTCTTGGCGAGCATACTTTGTATATACCTTAGGTCTTTACCTTATCACCTTTTCCTTAGCAAGCAAACTTTAACATAACACAAATATAAATAAGAGGTTCTCGTAGAGTACTATAGATACTTAGGATGTTAACACTTTCCCTAGGTATAACCAACCCTCGAACCTTATATTCTCTTAGTTTTGTTGTTACATAGTGCACTTAGGGTTTTCTTCGATCATTACCCTCTCCTTTGGATAAATCAAAGCTCGGTGGTGGATTTAGTAGATTTGTGATTCAAGTTAATTAATAGCTTGATATCCAATTCTCACTATAATAGAAATGGAGGCTTCGCTGGGGACACCTCCCATAAGAGGGTTAAGCCCACCTTGTTTGCATTTGTGTTATTTTATATGTTTGATTGACTGTATACTTGTATATTTGTAAATTTCTGTATGCAGGGTTATTACTTTGAGTGGTGAGACAAGTCCTAACCCGGACTTAAGTGTACACTTATGATAGGATTGTGGTATAATCAATAATTAACTGTTGGGAGTAGTCCTAACATGATTAACATATGATATAACCATGCTTAGTGGAGGCCTCTTTGGGATTACTGATGTTGTACGAGTAGTCGTATTGGCATCACTTTTTTCAACCTGGGAGTCCATGAAGTTGAGGACCTTAGTATCCCTTCACCCCTCTAAGCCTTTTAGGACGTAGTGCAATGATTATCCAGGTGTAGACTTGTGATGGTTGTCATGTGATACTACACTTAGATGAATTTATCTTGAGAATATATGAATATGTGAATATGTGCATACATGTGTTTGTGCATTGCATTCATCCATACATTCACGCAGTCACTATCATTTATTGGTTTCAAGGAACTCAATTGTCTTTTTCTCTGCAAAATCAATAGGTATCATAGATCTTGAGAAGAGAAACGCCAAGAAGTACAATTTTAAGAAACTTGATTTAGTAGAGTTGAGAAAGCTAGGAGCTTTGGTGTCATGTCCTGAGGATTTCAGAAAGCGTCATGGAGGACTGTTGAGTATTATCAAGACCAAGATGGAAAAGGGAGTTCTCGACGCGCTTGTGTAATTTTATGACCCTCTCTATCACTGCTTTAGATTTCTCGATTATCAACTCATCCCAACCTTGGAGGAGTATTTGTATTGGGTTGATCTGCCAGTATTGGATAAGAAACCCTTCAATGGTTTGGAGAAGATTTTGTCACCTAAGGACATTCCAGATGTTATTCACTTGGAAACATCCGAAGTCAAAGCCAACCTTACTACTAAAGGGGGAATCAAGGGTTTGCCTTCCAAGTTCTTGATAGAGAAAGCTTTCTTCTTAGCCAAGATGAATAACATAGACGCCTTCAAAGCTATCCTCGCACTACTCATCTATGGGTTGGGTTTATTCTCTAACGTTGAGGAGTTTGTTGATATTAATTCTATTCGGATCTTTCTGAATGGAAACCCTATGCCTACGTTTCTTGGTGATACCTACCATTCCATCCATCACAAAACTCCCAAGGGAGGTGGGACTATCCTGTGTTGCGTGCATCTACTTTACAATTGGTTTATTTCACACTTGCCTCGAACCGAGCTCTTCAAGGAAAATCCAAACAAGCTTCGATGGTCTCAAAGGATCGTGTCTCTTACTCACACTGATGTGCATTGGTATGACCCAGCCTACAACAAGGGAGTCATTATTGATAGTTGTGGCCCATTTCCCAACGTGCCTCTTCTTGGTATCCGAGGGGGAATTAGCTACAATCATATTCTTATGAGGTGTCAATTTGGGTTCCCTATGAAGGAAAAAACCTAGCAATATTCTGTTGACATGTTTCTTTTATCTTAATGAAGAAGCTAGTGCAAAATCTAAGGACAAGGTTGTACACACTTGGGGAACAATTCATAGGAGGACTAAGAATGACTTAGGAAAAAGGAACTGCGTGGCTTTTGAGCCTTTCATTCATTGGGTCCGATCTCGAGCTCGTGACCTCAAGATGTCATATCTACTTGAAAAACCTTCACAACCAGTCGTGGTATCATCATTTACTATCCCCATCGAGCGTATGAAGGAGTGTCAAGAAGTGTTAGCAAGGATGAAGTTGAAGCGAGATACTTGGGAAGGAAAGTACCATGTCATCTATGTCGAGTAGATAGAGATGAAGAAGCAGCTAAAGGAGAATGACGACTTGATCGAGCTACTCGAGAGGTGCATTGTGGAGAGATATGTGGCACAAGAGAATTTATTTTTCTCTAGTGTGTAGCCAGTTCCCAGTACTCATGAGTATTCTGACATTCCTTGAACGTCAGGTACTTGGAAAGGGATCGTTGATAAGCTTGTCTTAGAAAACACTTAATTGAAGAGGCAGAAAAGGATGCATGGAGTAGGACCTTCTTAGATGGGATTCCTTAAGACCCTTTAGGCCTAGCTTTTTCCTCTTATATTCTGGGTTTCTTTATTCATCCTTCAAAGTTATAACTCTTATTATTATTAATTAATTGAGGTTTTTTCAGAAATGTTTCTTCTTTGCAATTTACTCCTTGAGTTCCTTAAAACCAACTGCATTTGTAATACCCCAAATTTTGCCCTAAGATTTGTCGTCGCATTTCATTGCATTTTTATTGCATTTAATCAATTACTAACAAATTTGTGTAGTCGTTTGACTTTTTGCAGGTAAATATCATATGGCATGCATTTTTTTTCTAAAAAGTAAAAATGGCACAATTGGCAGGAGGACATGTGTAAGGAGTTATGAGTGTGAGAGGTTGAGAGTTCGAATCTCACCTTTGTCACTTTTTTTTGTTTTTTATTATTTTTACTCTAAATTTTTCTATCTTTCATTAAAAAAATAACAAAAATAGTTTTTTATTATTATTTAATTATTATTTTCGTATTTTAATTAAATCATTTTTTAAAAAATTATTTTTTTCACTTTTTTCTAAATTATTCATAAAAATATCCAAAAAATCATAAAATAAAAAATATTGGAAAAAATTTTGTTCTTTTTATAATATTATTTTTTTTAGGAATCAATAGGATTATTAGTTTTTATTTTTTTTTATTTAAATTTTATTTTTTCTTAACTAATTATTTAGTTTGGGCTTTAAAATGGGCTTTAGGGACATTATTGACAATTTGGTGTTAACCCTAATTTGTTCCCTATATATACATGTGTTGCCTTGTTGAAAAGGGGGAGAATGAAAAAAACCTAAGAGGAGTGAGTGTCGTTTGCCGTTATTTAGTTTTCTTCTTCATCCATTACTATTGTTTCTTTTTCTTCATCGTTTACCGTTATTTCTTTTCCTTCATCTATTACTGTTGTTTCTTTTTCTTCATCTTTTACCGTTATTTCTTTTTCTTCATCTTTTACCGTTATTTCTTTTTCTTCATCTATTACCGTTATTTCTTTTTCTTTATCTATTACTGTTACGTTTATATATATATAATTTTTAAATTGTTAGAGTTTATATATATAAGATTAATTTTTGATCGAATTATGTCGATACGATGTTTGCACATTTGTGTGCATGACGCGTGACATTTGTGTTAGTTCGATCTGGTTGCGATGATCGCATTTTTGTGTGAGCAATAATACTATTTTTTGCTTAATTTCTTTTTCTTTGCGATAAATTTTGTTTCGTCCGATTTAGATCTGGTTGCGATGAGCGCATTTCTGCGTTAGCAACATTGTTGGTTATTTGGCACATTTAAAATTCATTATTGCTTTATTATTATTATTATTATTATTATTATTATTAGTATTAGTATTATTATTAGTATTATTATTATCATTATTTATTATTATTATTATCATTATTATCATTATTATTACCATTATTATTATTATTATTGTTATCATTAATTTATTAAAACTTGTTATAATATAAAAATCTGTTTTTTAAAATAAATAACATTAACATCTTTTCCAAATTAATATGAAAACCTATTATTTTTAAGAAAAACTTTTTTTTAGATAAATTTAAAATAATAACTAAAATCTTTTTTTTAAAAATAATAACTAGAACCGTTATTTATTTTATTTTATTATTGTTCAATTCAAATTTCATTATCATATTGTATCTGCTCCTCTCATGTAACCTCGCGAACTTAACAATCACTCTTTAAATTCTGCCTTTAAATTTCTGCTTGCATGGTTTAAATTATGACATTATCTCTCTGTTTGCATGATTCAATTATCTCACGCGTTTACCATTATTTCTGTCACATTGCACACATCCGAAGGTTAGGTCTAACTGTTTGGCCGCCGCGCCAATAGTCCGTAAAACTTCACACATTCAATTTCAAATCCTCAAAACTACAAACTACAAACCCTAATTTTCACAAATGCCTCGCCGCAGGCAAAATTACAATTTTACCCTTAGCATTAGGTCAAAGAGCCGCCGCGCTCATTTTAGGGTTTCTCGCCGTGGAATCCCTAATTTAACCCTAATTACAACTTAACAATTCAACGTAGAGATTCGGAGTTTCTACACTCCACGTAAGCGTGTCCTTAAGATGCGTTTATTCCCCTTGAGACCTTGACCACAGTCAAGAAGTCTCTAACCTCCCTTTTGAGGGGAACTACGATTACTCTGATTCCACTCCCGTAAGGATACGTAGGCACAAGATGCGACGTCTTGCCGAGTAAACTTAGAATTAACCCCTTAGGTCTCTTTTCTCACTTTTAATCCTTTGTACATATACCTTAAGCAAATAAATAAAGCAAATAGTAAACATTTGAACAAAAGGTTCCTGTAGAGTACTACAGAAGTTTAGGGTGCTAATACCTTCCCTAAATTTAACCAACCCCCGAACCCTAGATCTTTCCCCGCATTGTGTTTACGATGCAAAAATAGGTTTTCCCTCTTTTGACCTTTTCCTTCGGATAAATCAAAGAGCGGTTGTGAACTGAATTGTGATTCAAATTAATTAATATTTGATATCCTATTTCCACCGCAACAGAAAATGGCGACTTCACTGGGGAGACTTTAAACTTTTGAGGGTTATCCCTAATTCGTTCATATTTATTACTACTTGTTTTACTATTCATTTGCATGTATATATTGTACTTTGACTGGGGGACTGTTCCTTGTGTTGTGAGATAAGTCCTACGCCCGGACTAGTGACATTATTATAGGATGGAGATATATTCGATGAGGCTTATAAGGAGTTGAATCCCGACCAAGCTGATTCGAGAATCACCGCTCAGTTGAGACCTTTTCGAAAATGGTTCGGTTGAACGAGTAATCGTGAAAACTTTTTCCATGGTCGATTGGAGTCTGTGATATTGAGGACCGTAGTACCTTAACACCACCTCGGCCTTACTTAGGACGTAGTGCGGGAACCATGTGGGAGTAGTCCTACACTGGTTGCTACGCGATACTACACTCAAAAGAGGTTCTCTAGAGAATATTATTAACCCCTGAGTCAATCGGAAGGTCGATAATATCCGAAAGATGGGCTGATGACTTTGGGCACTTTTTTAGAACCTTGTTCGGCAGGTACAACTAACCCATAGTACGCTCCTTTTGGGGATGGGTAGACCTTAACTCCGCTCACATACTCTTAACCTAGGACTTTGTGTGTTTTCATGCATTGCATTCATAAAACATCATATCGCATTAAGATTTCATGGAATTCAAACTCTATTTATGAACATTGTAGGATACCATGGATCACTCTAGAAGGCATACTTTGAAATTTACTTTTAAGGGTTTTAATTTGGAAGTCCTAGAGAAGCTAAGAGATTTGGTTCAAGATCAAGAAAAGTTCCAAAACAGATATGGAAGGCTATTGTCTTTGTTGAAGATTCAAGTAAACGAAGGACTTCTTGCGACTTTGCTACAGTTTTATGATCCAGATTATCACTGCTTCACCTTTCCAGATTATCAGCTTTTACCTACCTTAGAAGAGTACTCTCAGTTGGTGGGATTACCTATCTTGGATAAGTCTCCATTCCCTTTCTTGGAGGAAGACCCTAAAGAACGAGATATTGCTAAAGCCATTTGTCTAAGGATATCCGATGTCAAAAACAATATGATCACCAAAGGGGGGACCTCCGGTTTTCTCAGGGACTTCCTAATTAAGAAGGCCCAATTTTATGCCGATCATAAAGACATGTTTGCCTTTGAAACAATATTTGCTTTGCTTATTTATGGGTTGCTGCTTTTTCCTAGTTTTGAGGGGTTTGTGGACCTTAATGCAATTAAGACCTTCATGAGGAGAAATCCAGTCCCAACGCTATTGGGTAATACTTATCATTCAGTACATCTTCGAAACTTTCATGGTGGGGGAATGATTACATGTTGTGTGCCATTACTATACAAGTGGTTTATTTCTCACTTACCCAAGTCTGGTCTGTTCTGGAGACCTAATCAAGAACGTTGGTCGCAAAAAGTTATGGCTTTAACTCACTTTGATATTGATTGGTATAATCGCGTGTACGATGGGATGTCGATCATTGATAGTTGTGGGAACTTCAACAATGCGCCTTTGCTCAGTTTCAATGGAGGAATCAGCTACAATCCAGTCCTAGCTCGCCGACAGTTGGGATACCCATTGAAGGAACCGCCTAAAGGTATTCATATGGAGAAAATCTTTTTCGAAGACGACAAAAAGCTTCAAGATCAGATTCTATCTTCTTGGAATCATCTGCATAGGAAAGGCAAAGAAAGTTTGGGAAGGCCTAATTGTGTATCCATGGAACCATACCTTCAATGGGTCCGAGGAAGAGCTATTGAGTTGAAGATGCCCTACTCTCGCCAAGATCCTTTACCTCAAAGAGAAGAGCCTGTCCAGTATTTCATGACTGAAGCTGAGACTTTGAAGATCACTTTGAAGAAATCACAATGCGAAGCAGAATCATGGAAGAACAAATACCATGTGATGGTCAGCAAGTACGAAGAACTTCAAAAGCAGATTCAGTCGAAGAATGATGAGATACAATCCTACAAGAAGAGGAGGCTCTACGAATATTTATTTTCCTCCGAATCTCCGTCTGCTCACTGAAGTTGTGGAAGATGCTTCTCTAGGACTTTCTAGGCTTTTATTTAGCTGTTTTGGTTGCAAGAATATTATTTGTAATTTGTCTTCAATGAATTAAAAGTTTCCTTGGTATTCCGCAATATTCGTAAATATTTGAATTCCATGAAATCTTCATTTGCATTCGCATTCTAGCATCTTACTTTTGCATTGCATGTGTCTCCCGGTTTCTCATACGCGGTTCTTTCACCTTCCAGTTTTGTCACCTTAAGTTCTCTGCATCGATACGACCCTTCAAAAGGATGGAAAATCAAAACCAAGAGATCAACCGTGTCAGCCATGAACTCGAAGATCTTCGAGGAAGTGTAGGGCAGATTTTGGAGATGCTACGAGCTCTTAGTGTGAAGGTGGATGCTCAGTCTACTGTTGTTTTTGAGACTACTAATACCGTTATGGAACCTCAACCAGCTGTTACTGTCAAGAATGTACCTCCTCACGGTCTTCAATCTGGTTTGGTGCCTTCTAGTGCTCAACCAGTTCGACGAGCTACCCCTCAACCTTGGCAACATCAGCAGAATTATGTTCAAGGTTATCCATATGTCCAACAACCCTATGTAGCTGCTGTTGCACCTCCTTTCAATCAGCAGTTTCCTACATACCAGCCTGTGCAGTCAGCTCTGGTATATCAAGCACCGATCCGTCAACAACCTTCCGGTTATCCGCCCATGTGAGTTCTTGTCAACGGTCAACGAGTGCCCGACGCTCCTGTTCATCAACAATCACAGGATCAGGTTCCTTATCTCCGCAAGAGTCAGTATAAGCCTTGTCCCCCAATTCCGATGGCCTTCACTGAATTATACTCCTATTTGGTACAACAAGGTCTGATTACCACCCGTGCTTTGGGTCCTCCACCTAATCCGTTACTTGCAGGTTACAACGCTGCCGCTCATTGTTTATTTCATGAGGGTGCGCCCGGCCATGATCTAGAGAATTGCTATGCTCTTAAGAAAGTTGTCAGAAATTTTCTAGAAACGAAGAATTTGTCTTTTAGCAATGCTCAGCTGAAGATCGAGACTCCTCTCGGGGTCCCTCACTTGTCGAGTTCGAATTCTGCAAAGCATGCTACTCCTGTGGCAAATCAGTCGAATCCAGTAATTATTCAAAGGCCTAGCTCGCTTCATTTCAGTAACCCTCAAGATGATATGACCGGGATCAATAAAGAATCTGGGAAAGTTATTTTGAAGCAACGACTGAAAACTGTTGAAGATGTGACCAGCATAACTGGGGCAAGCCATGACGACTCACAGTGATCATAAACCAGACGTCCTTTCCATTGAGGCTCCGCCAAAGGAAACTCTTACTCTTGAATGCAAGATTTCATAAACATTTAGAAGGATTTTCCCGACAGTTCATTTGTTTATTTATATGCATTTCTCTTTGATTAAGCATATTTAGCATGTACGAACTTGTTTATCTTTGATTAATTAATGCAACGCATATGTTTGTCTTGAATAAATCCATTCGCTTCACTCATTCAAAAAACGTTTTCCTAAATCATAATGCCAACTTTACCCGATCTCTTGTTCTGATGGAGAATTGGGGGGAGGATGACGAACCTAAAACGTCAGATTTCTTGTCGTATGCTTTCAATTAAAACCTGCTGATGATGTAAGGCATTGTTTCAAATCCCAAACACTGGAGATATAAGGATGTTAATCCCTCGTTAACCTCTTTGAGCTTTGAAGTAGGAGTTTTTTTTTTAAGAACCTTCATCCTAACCTGGGGCGGGGTAGGTTTCAGTTAAACCGATCGAGCACTTAGACTCTCAAAGGAAGAGCAAGCCTTCGAGAATTTATCCTTAGCATCTTAAGAAGTCCAATACAATGACTATCCCTCGGTTACCTAAGGAGTGGGGCAGTCACGAGCCTTTCAAAAGATTTACACGACTTGTGCATAAAAGAATATTCAAAAATAAGAGCCCGCTAAGTCAAAACCTATGAAGGAGACTTAGGCAAAACTGGGGCATCCCGCTGGACTCCAAAGTCAGATCAAAAGACGTTGTCCAGGCAAAAGTTAGGGAATAAGAACAACAAACCAGTAGTAAAGAACAAGGTCGTGTGACCAATTGCCATTAGAAATAGGTAAGTGACTGCCATGTCCAAAGCCTTGATAAGTTCTCGATCATAGCAAATCTGCTTGAGATATGAGCGTTCGTATCCGATTAACTGAATTAGGATTGGAGAACATCACGAAGAATGGGTGGGTACAAATATAACTTTGAGCCTTTATCCTTTGTTTCTTAAACCGTGAACCGAGCCACGATACAACCTTTAAAAGACCTAATTGAAGTAGGACTTCGGTTGAAAGCATACTTGACAAGATCACGTTGCCTGACTCCTACGAGCTATGCTCAAATAAAATTCATGTTGGCATTATAATTAAAACTTATATCCTGACTAGTGATTTCGGTCACAAGTTATCGCGATATCTTTTTTCAAAACAAAAATTCAGGACAAATATATGTGTACATTGACAAGCTCAGGATAGGCATTTCAGGCATGACAACTTTGCTTGATATCTTAGAGATTTACATATGAACATAACCCGTGGAACTTGAAGATCCTGCTAAACAGGGGCAGGCAGTTTCTCAGTTCGCTTACCAACACGAGTCTGACATTCTTGAAGAGCTATTTCCCAAAAATTTCGTCGTAACACGATTAATTTGTGCCAGTTACGTCGAGACCTGACAAATCTCTCCAAGAGTTTGAGAACAATGGGGCATCTGGACTCCGTGTTCTCTATAAAATCCTCTTGAGATGACCCTACCTCGCAACGCAAGTATCCTGGGGCACCGTGTTTTTTAAAGAAACAAATGGCGACTACTATAAGGTCCTTCAAGATCAAAACCATGTGGTTTCACAACTTTTCCTCATACACCCAATGGATTTTACTCACAGCGGCCTTCATTCCCCAATGAATCTCAGTGTTGCAACAGGCTCCTAAACTATTGCCTCTTCATAGTCCCCAGAGAGACTATAAGCTGACAACTTTTTCTTGGGTAACTCAAAAGTGTCCCTCAGGTTTTCTTCTCCCCATGTGAAGACGTGATACTGTACACCCAAGCAGATTACCTTCTCCCCAGAGAATTCAGAACTTTAAAACCAGATTTGGTTCTACCATTGATCTTTCTTACCCATGATTGACGTATTGGTTGCAAAGAACGCAGGGTATTTCCGTCGAGATGTTTATTTCATCTCTCGTCCCGTCTCTAGTCTGTTTCGTCAGCATACGCAAGGGCATAAGCATCACATGCCTATTTCATTACATATTCATTACATATTCATTACATATTCATTACATACTCATTACATACTTATTTCATAACATCTTGCATACATAAACATTAACATACATAGACATTAACATACATTCATATTAACATATTCATTAACATACGCGTTAACATGCACAGGTTCATTGTGTCTCCATCATTGGTCGTTACCGCCGAGTAACTGGGTTCGTCCATTCTCTTCAAATAGATTGTCAGCCCTAAGCATAAAATACATATGTGTTTCCAGTTCCCCCACAGAGCTCGATCCTCATGGATGACGGTTACTTCAGCTATCTTTCCTCACCAGGATAAGATATTTACCCTTCGAGATCATTCCCTCGATGGAGTCTCGATTATCAGTCTTCTTTCTAGCTCGATCCTAGATTAAATCTCAGTCTTGTCGGTCGCTGAGCCCAACCGGACGTGCATTTATTTTGCACCATCTAAAGATTTTCACCATACCATGACAGATGCGCGACTGTTCTAGCCCGAGAAGTTTATCACTGTACCCGGATGTGCATTTATTTTGCACTATCTTTCGAGAAGATCAACCACAATCCTTACAGATACACGCCAGTTCACGCCTGGAAAATCTATCAGTACAACACTTTACAATCCTACATGTTACAACATCGGTATGCGACATTTTTCGCCTGAGAAGCCTATCGATATAACAACCTTACACAACACGATACGCGCCTGTTCTCACCAGAGAAGCTTATCATCATCTGTTATCACCTCTACAAGCAGTTCTTACATGAGAGGCTTATTATTGCTACTCTTGCAAAATAAGCGACATCTCTCGCCTAAGAAGCCGATCCTATCTTCGTTATGACTCGCAGCAAATGGCCATCTCCATTGAGAAGTTGGGCTTCCATTTTCCTTGTCGTCTTGAGGTATAGGGAGGTTTTGAACCAAATCGTATTCAGGAGAGCACGATCTTGAAGTACGGGGAGGTTTGAGCGGAATCATATTCAGGAGAGCACGATCTTGAAGTATGAAGAAGTTCATTTACCCTTTAGTAAAAGAAGGAGCGGAATCATATTCAGGAGAGCACGATCTTGAAGTATGAGGAAGTTCATTTACCCTTTAGTAAAGGAAGGAGCGGAATCATATTCAGGAGAGCACGATCTTGAAGTATGAAGAAGTTCATTTACCCTTTAGTAAAAGAAGGAGCGGAATCATATTCAGGAGAGCACGATCTTGAAGTATGAGGAAGTTCATTTACCCTTTAGTAAAAGAAGGAGCGGAATCATATTCAGGAGAGCACGATCTTGAAGTATGAAGAAGTTCATTTACCCTTTAGTAAAAGAAGGAGCGGAATCATATTCAGGAGAGCACGATCTTGAAGTATGAAGAAGTTCATTTACCCTTTAGTAAAAGAAGGAGCGGAATCATATTCAGGAGAGCACGATCTTGAAGTATGAGGAAGTTCATTTACCCTTTAGTAAAAGAAGGAGCGGAATCATATTCAGGAGAGCACGATCTTGAAGTATGAAGAAGTTCATTTACCCTTAAGTAAAAGAAGGAGCGGAATCATATTCAGGAGAGCACGATCTTGAATTATGAAGAAGTTCATTTACCCTTTAGTAAAAGAAGGAGCATAATCATATTCAGGAGAGCACGATCTTGAAGTATGAGGAAGTTCAGTTTACCCTTTAAGAAAAATCAGAATCGTATTCCAGGCACCGACCTTAAATATGAGAAGATTTATATATCAGATAAGCAGCAGCCTCTTTATTTGAGTGCTTATCCGTTTTGGCATGTAAGTCCCTTCCAACGATAAGTGACAGTTCTCCCTCGAGAAGCTTATCGGGGCATTTCCCATTAAAGTCCATTTACTTTGGCATACAGCCGGTCTTTACCCTGTATATTTGATACGGATTCCCGAAAATCCATTCGATCCCACCACGAGGGATAGGTTATAGAAGCTTGGATGTTATTCTTTGCTCAATGCTCCAGCATTCTGTGATCGATCTTGCAATCGTGTAGGTCCAATTATTATTAGACATTCCCAAGTGGAGGTCATCTCATAGGTGCCATCTCCATTTAAGGATCTTATTCTAAAAGTCCATTTATTTTGGCATACAGCCGGTTCTTTTTTACCCTGTATATTTGCTACGGATTCCCGAAAAGTCCGTTTGATCCTGTCACGAGAGATAGTTTACAGAAGCTTGGATGTTATTCTTTGCTCAATGCTCCAGCATTCTGTAATCGATCTTGCAGTCGTACATGATCCAGTTTTACTTTTAGATTCCCCAGCGGAGGCCGTCTCATAGGTACCATCTCCATTTGAGAATCTCGTCCCTTTTCTAAAATGACAATTGGTCGTGTTCGCACCAGTTGACCATCATTTTAGAATTCCCCAGGGTTGTACTGTGTCCCAGCGCGTCATTCTCCCCAGTGTGTTTCTTCTCGTAGCGTCCGTCCCTGTGTCGTCGCATTCGTCAGCATTTTCACAATTCATCATTCCAGCATACGCATCATATCATCTGCATTAACCTGTTCTCGCTTTGTCCATATCATTGCATAGCACTGCGTCTAAAGGCAAAATTTTCGGTTATCTGTATTTAAATCCCTCCACCAGGATTTCTCGAGTCTCCGTTGCTCGAATCACCCGGTGAAGTTATTTAAATAGGGGCAACTGTAATACCCCAAATTTTGCCCTAAGATTTGTCGTCGCATTTCATTGCATTTTTATTGCATTTAATCAATTACTAACAAATTTGTGTAGTCGTTTGACTTTTTGCAGGTAAATATCATATGGCATGCATTTTTTTTCTAAAAAGTAAAAATGGCACAATTGGCAGGAGGACATGTGTAAGGAGTTATGAGTGTGAGAGGTTGAGAGTTCGAATCTCACCTTTGTCACTTTTTTTTGTTTTTTATTATTTTTACTCTAAATTTTTCTACCTTTCATTAAAAAAATAACAAAAATAGTTTTTTATTATTATTTAATTGTTATTTTCGTATTTTAATTAAATCATTTTTTAAAAAATTATTTTTTTCACTTTTTTCTAAATTATTCATAAAAATATCCAAAAAATCATAAAATAAAAAATATTGGAAAAAATTTTGTTCTTTTTATAATATTATTTTTTTTAGGAATCAATAGGATTATTAGTTTTTATTTTTTTTTATTTAAATTTTATTTTTTCTTAACTAATTATTTAGTTTGGGCTTTAAAATGGGCTTTAGGGACATTATTGACAATTTGGTGTTAACCCTAATTTGTTCCCTATATATACATGTGTTGCCTTGTTGAAAAGGGGGAGAATGAAAAAAACCTAAGAGGAGTGAGTGTCGTTTACCGTTATTTAGTTTTCTTCTTCATCCATTACTATTGTTTCTTTTTCTTCATCGTTTACCGTTTTTTCTTTTCCTTCATCTATTACTGTTGTTTCTTTTTCTTCATCTTTTACCGTTATTTCTTTTTCTTCATCTTTTACCGTTATTTCTTTTTCTTCATCTATTACCGTTATTTCTTTTTCTTTATCTATTACTGTTACGTTTATATATATATAATTTTTAAATTGTTAGAGTTTATATATATAAGATTAATTTTTGATCGAATTATGTCGATACGATGTTTGCACATTTGTGTGCATGACGCGTGACATTTGTGTTAGTTCGATCTGGTTGCGATGATCGCATTTTTGTGTGAGCAATAATACTATTTTTTGCTTAATTTCTTTTTCTTTGCGATAAATTTTGTTTCGTCCGATTTAGATCTGGTTGCGATGAGCGCATTTCTGCGTTAGCAACATTGTTGGGTTATTTGGCACATTTAAAATTCATTATTGCTTTATTATTATTATTATTATTATTATTAGTATTATTATTATCATTATTTATTATTATTATTATCATTATTATCATTATTATTACCATTATTATTATTATTGTTATCATTAATTTATTAAAACTTGTTATAATATAAAAATCTGTTTTTTAAAATAAATAACATTAACATCTTTTCCAAATTAATATGAAAACCTATTATTTTTAAGAAAAACTTTTTTTTAGATAAATTTAAAATAATAACTAAAATCTTTTTTTTTAAAATAATAACTAGAACCGTTATTTATTTTATTTTATTATTGTTCAATTCAAATTTCATTATCATATTGTATCTGCTCCTCTCATGTAACCTCGCGAACTTAACAATCGCTCTTTAAATTCTGCCTTTAAATTTCTGCTTGCATGGTTTAAATTATGACATTATCTCTCTGTTTGCATGATTCAATTATCTCACGCGTTTACCATTATTTCTGTCACATTGCACACATCCGAAGGTTAGGTCTAACTGTTTGGCCGCCGCGCCAATAGTCCGTAAAACTTCACACATTCAATTTCAAATCCTCAAAACTACAAACTACAAACCCTAATTTTCACAAATGCCTCGCCGCAGGCAAAATTACAATTTTACCCTTAGCATTAGGTCAAAGAGCCGCCGCGCTCATTTTAGGGTTTCCCGCTGTGGAATCCCTAATTTAACCCTAATTACAACTTAACAATTCAACGTAGAGATTCGGAGTTTCTACACTCCACGTAAGCGTGTCCTTAAGATGCGTTTATTCCCCTTGAGACCTTGACCACAGTCAAGAAGTCTCTAACCTCCCTTTTGAGGGGAACTACGATTACTCTGATTCCACTCCCGTAAGGATACGTAGGCACAAGATGCGACGTCTTGCCGAGTAAACTTAGAATTAACCCCTTAGGTCTCTTTTCTCACTTTTAATCCTTTGTACATATACCTTAAGCAAATAAATAAAGCAAATAGTAAACATTTGAACAAAAGGTTCCTGTAGAGTACTACAGAAGTTTAGGGTGCTAATACCTTCCCTAAATTTAACCAACCCCCGAACCCTAGATCTTTCCCCGCATTGTGTTTACGATGCAAAAATAGGTTTTCCCTCTTTTGACCTTTTCCTTCGGATAAATCAAAGAGCGGTTGTGAACTGAATTGTGATTCAAATTAATTAATATTTGATATCTTATTTCCACCGCAACAACATTTATGCATTTTTTTCTGACCCTTCAAGGAATTGAAAATTGTTTTGCAGACATTGTAAAATGGATTTTGAAAGGAGAGGAGCCCAGAAGTATACCTTCAAGAGTCCAAAGCTAGAAATTTTAAGGAAACTAGGAGGTCTAATAGAAGATCCCCTAACATTCATGAACATGTATGAGAGAGTGTTGCCACTGTTGAGGCTCAGGATAACTTATGGACTGCTAGGTACGCTTGTCCAGTTCTACGACCCGCTATATCATTGCTTCACGTTCCCAGAGTACCAGTTGTTGCCTACTCTAGAGGAGTATTTTACCTTGATGGGACTTCGTGTCACTTCTCAACCTCCATTTTCTGGATTGGAAGATGCACCAAGTGGGAAGGAAATTGCTGCAGCCACATGTTTGAAGCTGCCTGATATTCAAGACCATATGACTACCAAGGGAGGGCTCCCTGGACTGCTGGCCAAGTTTTTGATAGAAAAGGCTCAATATCATGCTGATAAGAAGAATACATGAACTTTTGAAGCCACCTTCGCACTGTTGGTCTATGGACTTTTCCTTTTCCCAACTATTAACGACTTCGTCGATGTCAACCCCATCAAGATCTTCCTGCTCAAAAACCCAGTTCCTACTTTGCTGGCTAATGCATATCACTCAATTCACCTGAGGAGCTCTCATAAAGGTGGTTAGATAACCTACTGCACTTCTCTCCTCTACAAGTGGTTTATTTCACGCTTGCCGAGGTTAGCAACATTCTGGGATCTAGAGATTAGGCTTTCGTGGTCGAAGAAGATCATGTCACTCACGCATTCTGACATCGAGTGGTATGATCCTATGTATGGAGAGGTGGTTATGATTAATAGTTGTGAAGAGTTTCCTAACGTGCCTCTTCTTGGCACGAAATGATGCATAAGTTATAATCCAATCTTAGCTCGCCGATAGCTTGGGTATCTGATGAAGGATAAGCCTGATACAATCTTCTTGGAAGGAATTTTTCTCAAAGAGGGGGAGAATCTGAAACTTAAGGCTAAAATTGTGAACGCCTGGCGTCATGTACACAAAAAGGGAATGACCGCGTTGGGATATCCTGAATGCATTACGTTGGAACCCTACCTACAATAGGTACAAGAAAGGGCTCTTAAGCTAAAGATGCCCTATCCTCATCATGAACTCATGCCATTGGCTCCTAGGGACCCCATTCTGACCGTCCTGAGTGAAGATGAAAAGTTGAATATTGCATTAGCTAAGGCCAAGAGAGAGAGAGGAAATTCTGGAAAAACAACTACTTCATCATCATCCGCGAGAATGAAAAGCTACAGAAGCTCCATAAACAGAGAGAAGAGAAAGAATTTGCTAAGAAGAGGAAAGCGCAAGAGGATTTATTTTCCTCTCGCGTATCACCAATGCCAACTGCTAGCTCCATCATTCCTCCGACTTCTTTGGCATGGAAGTTATATGTGGATAAGCTTATCTTGGAGAAGTCAAAGATGCAGGAGCAGATTGACAAGCTCATGAAGGGATCTCATGAAGGGGAAATGATCTTCTCATCAGAAGGATTAGGCTCCTAGTTTCTCTTATTTTGTTGTTTTGTATTTGAATTATTCTGTATTTGGCTCTTGGAGGTGTATTAATGTTTGTAAAACTTCAGTTTAATTAATGAAATGAGCCTTTTGTTTTTCCCAAGGTTGTATTCTCCATTATTATAATTTTTGCGAATATGGTTTTTAGTTCCTTGAATTTTTGTTTGCATTAGCATTACATTTCATGTATTCATGTCATTGCATGTGCTTTCCTTTTGTCTTGTCTCATATCGTTGTCTCGTCTTCAGCTATTCACACTGAAACCTCACCTCCCTTACAACACTCGAGCCTAAGCTCGTAGAAGGATAGCATAGCAGAATCAAGAGATTGAATGAGTTAGTGATGAATTGGAAGACCTACGAGGGAGCGTAGGACAGCTTATGGAGATGTTGCAGGTTATACGTGCAAATATGGACAGCCAGACCACCGTGGTTTTTGAGATCATCAACACAACAGTAGAACCTACGCATATAACATGTGCTTCCAGTGTGCCTCCTTATGGTCCTTCTTTTGGTTTTGTACCAACATCATTTGTAATGCAAACTACTCAACAGTTGCCTCAATAGACTGTTCCTCTGACATCTGAAGTTCCTCAAGCAATCCCTACCTTTACGCTCATTGTCGTGCAAACACAAGTGCGTCCTTATTTCCATGATCCGCATTAAGTCTATGACATCCCTAACATGTCTGAAGAGGGGGATGAGCGCCATGAAAAGCTGAAAGAAAATGTTGAGACTATTGAGAGAAGAGTGTGAGACATAGAGGGCAATAATATATTTGAGGCTGATGCAAGAGAGATGTGTCTTGTATCGGGGTTGGTTATTCCACCGAAGTTCAAGACTCCGAGTTTCGACCAATATAAGGGTGCCACTTGCCCTAGAACTCATCTGATTATGTATTACAGAAAGATGGCTACCTATGTTAACAATGACAAGTTGATGATTCACTGCTTTCAGGATAGCTTGAAGGGTGCCTCTTCCAAATGGTACCTAAGTCTTGATCAATCCCATATCCATAGCTTTCAAGACTTGTCAGATGTCTTCATTAAGCACTATAAGTATAATATGGATCTTGCTCCTGACAGAAGACAACTTTTGAGTATGTCCCAGAAGAGCTCCGAGTCGTTTAAAGAATATGCTTAATGTTGGAGAGAAACGGCTTCGCAAGTAGAACCACCATTAACTGAAAAGGAACTGGCTGACTAGTTTGTTGATACTCTGAGACTAGAGTTCTATGAAAGGATGATCAATAGTGTAACTTCTAACTTCTATGATATTATGGCCGTGGACGTTAAAGTCGAGCTTGGTCTAAAAAATAGAAAGATGACTAGTGGAGCTGGTAGCTCAAGAAGAAGCAACAACAATGCCAAGAAACCCTCCACCAATTTTCATAAGAAGAAAGAGGGAGAAACCAATGTTGTAATGTCAAGCATAAAGAAGAACCAGCCTTGGAAGCATCACCAACAATTACAATAGAGCTATGTTCAACATCCTGTTTATCCAGCTCAATACAACCATCAACCCTCTGTGGCTGTCATCACTCCTACATTCAATAATCAAGCTCCTGGGTATCCACCTGTACCACAAGCACCTGTTTACCAGTCGGCTCAACAACAACCACCTTATCAACGAGCACCCAACGCTCTTGCATATCAGCAACAACAAAGGACCCAGGCTCCTCGTCAAAATGTTTCGTACAGAGGATAAGGTGGAAAACCTCTGATTCTTCCTATTCTAATGACCTATAAAGAGCTATATCCTTCATTAGTGCAACAAGGGTTGATAACTACAAGGCCTGTGGGTCCGACTCCAGATCCGCTTTCGCCTTATTACAACCCAACACTCACTGTCCGTTTCATGAAGGCGCGCAAAGCTATGATTTGGAAGGGTGCCTTGCCTTGAAACATATTGTAAGGGAATTGATGGAGAAGAAGATTATGTCTTTTAGTGACTCTCATCCTAATGTTAAGAACAATCTTTTGCCCACCTATGGAAAAGTTAATGCCGTTGAAGATGCATCCGATTAGACTTTGATTCTTGATGTTGCTGAGATTAGAACCCCGCTCGGAGCTTTTCATGAGAAGTTGGTAGATGCTGGTTTGGTTACGGATTGTCATTCAGAATGTGAAGATTGTGCTATCGACCCAAAGGAGTGTTTGTTGGTTTAAAGAGGCGTTCAAAATTTGATTGACAGTGGTTTCTTACAAGTGGATAGAAAAGTAAGAGAGATGATATGTCAGTGATTGAACCTATCTTTAATCTGACAAAGTCAAGTGATAAGGTACCGGTATTCAACCTGCTAGAGTCAAGTTCTGCAAAGCCTATTTTCAATGTGTCGAAGCCAATTTTCAACATTGCAAAGCCTATTGATCCATCGGTAAATCAACAAAAATTAGTGATTATTCAGAAACTCAATCCATTCCACTTTAAAGATACCAAAGATGTGCCATAGAAGTATGATATAACGGTAATTGATCAAAAATCTAGAAAAGTCATCCAGATGGAAACACTAGAAGAAAATTAGGGTCGACACAAAAATTGTGATAATTACTTGATAACCGTCGTAACATTCTTGTAGCGGCGGTTGTCACGACGGTTTGCACCTTTCACCCTTTTATTTTTAAAAAATTAAAAAAGTGGCGACGATTGTTTCATGGAACCGCCCTAAAAGCCAAGTCTCGGCGATTAAACAACTGTCCTCACCCAAATTTGGCCCAACACGCTGGTTTAACATTATGGTGCTCCAATTAGGGAGATCGAAAACGTGTTTTTCCTCCAATTATACGACCGTGTTTGCTCAACCGCCATCCCCAACACTGCTTCCCTAAATTGGAGAAAGAGGAAAAACGCAATTCATTTTTAGGGCCCTCTTACTTGTACTCTGCCTTTTCAAATTCACAGCAAAGAAGTGGTTAACAAGGTTGACAAAATGCCTTGGTATCTCTTTCTCAGTTCACGCTGCCGTCAAACCCACCAACACCAACAACCCCAAACCGTTTTTAATAGGTTAGTCTTCTCAAACCTTAAGTTTTTCTTTTTCTTCTCTATATTCATTTTTACATAAACCTTCCCTCTCCTCTAAACCCTAAATTGCGAAACAAAATTGTCTTGTTGTTAAGTTATTGTTATGTGTTTGTTAAGTAATTGTATTTTAGTTTAACTTGATGTGTTGGTTATGTTGTTAAGGTACTGTAAATTATAATTTTTTGTAATCGAATTCTAGTTTAACTTTGAATTTTGTTGACTAGTTGTTATTCCTTTAGAGAAGAGGTGTTGGTTGCTGTCAAAACAGAGATATGAATAGAAGTCAGTAATGAGATGGAACAGATTTACTTGCCAGCAAGTGTAAAATAGGAAATTGAGTAA
The DNA here is from genome assembly GCA_963859935.3 of Lathyrus sativus. Taxonomy (NCBI): domain Eukaryota; kingdom Viridiplantae; phylum Streptophyta; class Magnoliopsida; order Fabales; family Fabaceae; genus Lathyrus; species Lathyrus sativus. The sequence continues at coordinate 458,281,495 of OZ012735.1, read as the reverse complement.
GGTGAATTAGGTGATAAGTTTATTCTTTTATTGTTCATTATGTATATCCTTGTAATAGACCCTTATATTTTTTATATGGAATGTTAATGTTGAACACGAGATACAAGTTTATCTCTTGTTGATAACAAAGGGTCGTTTTTGCGGGTGTCCGATTATCAAACAGGACTGTATAATAGAACACACTTCAATTGGATTCAGATTGTAGGTTTAATTGTAATCGTGTCATTAGAACATGGGTAGGTTTCATTAATGTTACACTGAGCTAGTAAAAAGTGCTTGTACATGTTTCAGTAATTGGTTAACTCAATTATTGGATTGATTCTGATTTATGTTTTTCCAATGAGTTGTTTTTGATTAAGCTGATGTGATGTTATTTGATTTTTTAGTCTAATTGTTAGTCATAATTAGGCGTTGTCATGCTTTCAAGTACATTGATGACTGTTGAATTCATATCAGACACACTGATTAAGAAATCTATGTTTTTGTTTAAATCATGGGTTTTTATTACAACACACTTATATTATCATCTTCTGTTCTCTTTGAGAACACTGATCTTAATTATTTGTAAAGGATAAATTTATGTTTGTTTTGTTGGCTCACAAGCAGATCTAGGACTTCAATGATATAAATATCAATTTCAGAATCTTTTTTCTTTCAACTAGGACTGGTTGATTGGGAATAAACCTTACTGTAGCTAACACTTGCATTCTTTATGACAGTGACAGGGTACTTTTTGAATTTTTCATGTTTGGCATTTACCAAATTGCTTTAGAGTATTTGACTAGCAATCTACTTATGACTTTGTTGTACTGATTTTCTTAAGGGTCATGGCATACAAGCATCTTGTTCTAAACTTAACACAATAACCTCTATAGATTATCCTATTATAGAGTAGATATAGTGTTTAATATAATAACTAGACTTGGATTTTTTTCAATAACCATAGAACAGCCAGAGAAACATTTGTTGTTGTAGTATTACAGGGTTTTGTCTGGTATGGAATCTACAAGCTCTTTGGGGAATATACTGATAAACCTACAAGCTCTTTGGGGAATATACTGATAAACCTACAAGCTTTTTGGGGAATATACTGATAAACCTACAAGCTCTGGTATCTCTATGAAAAATTGTTTTCCCTTTAATCTAAATCTGGTTACTGTCCTTATTTGAACATCATTATAGATTTTAATATGTTGTACAAGTTTCAGAGGTGTACTCAAAGATATTTAAAGGAACTTTATCTTGTAAGTAAACTTGCACTAACTTTATCTTGTAAGTAAACTTGCACTAACTTTATCTTGTAAATGTTATTGCATGAGATATGTTGCATAAGAAGATGCAACACATAGGAGTTTTCTAACTTCATTTGGATATGTTGCATTACAAGATGCAACACATATGAGTCTTCTATCTTGTAAATTTAACTGCATGAGATATCTTGTAAATTTTACTAGAATTCTTTGTAAATTTGAAAGTCCTTGAATAACTTATCAATTTTGATATTTTCCTAACGTGTTTACTTCCTGATTGTCAATACGTTAAATCTATAACCTGATAGATTGCCCTTACCTCATGCATTTAACTATCTTGTATAAACTAAGTAGATTCTAATAAATTCAACAAAATACTTTATTTTGAGTATTATTTGTTTCTGTTTTTTTTCCTTTCTAAAATGCTTACGGAAATGCTTAACAAAAGCCATATTATGATCCTGATTTGAAAACAAAAACTTCATTGATGTTTAGTGAGACCCCAATTACAAAGATATGCATGAATCACAAAATTTTGGGTATGATCCAAAATACCTTGACTCAGTTTGGATTATTTTATTTTATAATATAGTTTCCATGTGCTTTTGGACTAGCCACTCCTACAGTTGTCATGGTTGGTACTGGAGTTGGTGCAATCAAGGTCTTTTGATCAAACATGGCCAAGTATTAGAAATTGCACACAAGGTGAGTGTGAATGTCATTAATTTTCATCTCAAATTACCATTTCCACAGAAATAAAACTCACTTGCTACTTACAATTTTGCAGGTGAGTTGCATTGTGTTTGATAAGACATGAACTCTCACTGTTGGGACGCCAATGTTTGTAACTACAGAACTCTTCAAAAACATATCAGTTAGAGATTTCTATAAATTTGTGGATGCAGCAGAGGCAAGACTTCTTCTATTAGTCATATTTATTTGAATATCTGAAGTAATATTATTATTCAACTATGAAGTATTGACAAACATGAACACAGGCACTGACACATAGATTGATAATAATTTAACAAAATGATATTATCTAATTTAACCACATATGTTGGACACTGGACACATCTTTAATGTGAAATGTTGAAGCTATATTATTCAATCATTGTTGTTATTTCTATATGACTAGGTGAATAGTGATCATCCAATAGCAAAGGCCATTGTTGATCATGTGAAAGATATCTTAGAAGATGAACATAATCAGTCATTCCCAGAAGCAAAAGACTTTGTATCTGCTTTAGGACATGGAGTGAAAGCAATTGTTCAAAATAAGGAATTAATGCTAGATCATAACATAGTTATTTCAATAGAAGCTGAAGAAGCACTAGCAAAAGGTGAAACTATGGCTCAAATTGGGATTTTAGTAATCATCGGATGGAGAAGTTGTTGGAGTTCTGGATGTGTTTGATGCATTGAAACCTAATGCAAAAGAAGTTGTTCCAATTCTAAAATCCATGAAAGTCAGAAGCATAATGTTGACAGGTGATAATTATGGAACTACAAATTCTATAGCTATACAAGTTGGTATTGAAACTGTCATGGTAGAAGCTCAACCTGAGACTAAAGCTACTAGAGTAAAAGAATTACAGGTACAAGCAATAATCTGAACTTTGTGCTGAATATATTCTCTGATCAAATGACCTGCACTAAAGTCTACCAAATATTGACAAGAAAATTTTAATTAACAAGTAATCAAAATCTAAAATCAATCTAAAACTATTTGAGGTCATTTTAATCAAAAATTTAAATCTAAATTTGAAATTAAAAGCAAAACTAAATCTAAAATAAAGTTAGTCAACTTAAAATTAAGGTATAAACTAAAATGAACTAACTACCTAAGGTGCAAGTAAGTATGGAATCATGCGGGCTTGATGGAGCCCATCATCCATCAACAAACCAACACGGCTGACAATAGAAAATGAAGGGTGTCAAAAGTGACACAGGCCACACAACCCACTCGAAAAGAAAAATGGTTCAAAACTAACACCACATTATCAGTATTATTTTTTTTAACAAGAATAAAAGAAAAGGAAAATTAACAAGGAAAAGTGGAAGACGATACGGCGACGACATCCTCCGCACAGCGACAACAACAACGGAGGCGATTTGCTTAGAAAAAGAAATCAACATCACAACAACAACAATGAAGGAGGAACTCTTCAATCGGTCAACTTTCTCTTCGCACAATCGATATTTTCCCCTGTTCTCTCAACTTCCCGCTTTGACTCGCATCAACTAATTCCGATCTATCTTCAAGGTTTCATTATCTATCTCATTTCTGTTTGCGCTTCACCCAATCTCTCTTCATCTCTTATTTCATTCTGTGGTTCTATGTTTCTATTTGGGTTTTTGAGTGACTTCATGGTTTGAAGATTTGAAAGAGGTTTGAGGGTGCGAAGATTCAAGAAGAAAAAGATTTATGGATTTATGGGAATTTGAAGCTTGAGTATTGTTGAGATTTGTGAGGTTGAGAGAAAAGTTGCAGAAAAAGTTCGGTGAAGGTTTGAAGAAGAGGAAAATCTTTTTTGTTGTGAAAATGTTGAGTGAAGAAATAAAATGAGATACTTGAGGGGAAATAGATGAGGTAACCTCTTCTGTTTTTTTTGTTCAAATCAATTCCCCTCAGGATTTTAAGGGTTTGCTATTGCTCTTTCGTTGTTGTGGCAGTGCTGCGAGATGCGGTTTTGGCGTAGCAATGTTGAATGTTTTTGTGTGTTTTGTGTGGATCGTACGTTCTGCAGGTTGTACCCTTGGTTTTGGTTGTCTACGCGTGGCTTTGATAGCAAGTTTGTGGTGATGTCGCACGAATTCGACTGCAGGTTATGTTGTATAGGTACTGCTGTGAGGTTTTGCGGGATTTGTCGGCTTTTTTAAATAGCCGTTGTTGTTGCGTTTTGGTTTAAGGCAAAGTTTGTGTGGGAATTTCTTCAGGGCAGTACGGTTTATCTTGGAGGGTAGAGGAAAGGAAGAGTTGGATATTTGTTTTTTCTACTGCATTAATGGCTGGGCGACAGCGTATTGCAGCTTTTCCTTTTGTGTCGTATTTAAACTTGCAAGGGTTGTGGTCCCTTTTGTTTTGTAATGTTGTGCAGGTGTAATAGCAGACAGTCAATTGGAAAAGTAGGTATATGTAGGTGGTAATTGGGGGTGTGCGATTTCGCAGCTTTAGGCGTAGTTTGTTGGTGCTGGTTTTGTCACGTTTTGGAGCAGCAGTTTTCAATCTAGCAGGGAAAATTGATGAACGGATGAAGGTGGGCCCATATTGTACGGTTGGGCAGGCGTTATACGAAGGTTATTAGGGGCAGGCCGTGTTGTCTGTGGGTAGCAGAAGTTTTGCAGGAGTGGGAAAAGCTCATATTACATTTTCTTTAGTTTGCTATTTTTTCTTCTATGTATTTGGACTAATGTTATTGGCCCTAGGAATTTTTGGCTTGGGGTTGAAAATTTATGGACACATTTTTTATTTGTAACTTTGGATTAATTTTTGTATCTTGGCCAGAAAAGAGGGAAACTTGATTATAAATTGAACTTTGGATTATACTTGCAAATTAATCATGAAATTAACATTTGGATGGAAACTGGAGTTTGGTATTTTGAGATAGAAACTTGGAATAAAACTTGAAAAGAGATTGATTTGAAAATTATAGCTTTAGTTTTTGAATTTGAAATGAAAAATAAAATTTGAAATGAAATTAGAATTGAATTTGAATGGAGGATTCAAACTTTGAATTTAAGACTTTTGTTTGGATTTGAACTCATGAATGAAACTTGCAAATGAAATTTGGAACGACTTGAAACTTAAAATGGAATAAATTTCAAATTGATCTTGAATGAATTTTGGAATGGAATTTGAAACAATTTGAAGGGAATTTACAACATGAAATTGAATCTTGGGTGTTATTTGTGAAGAGATATTTGGAAATAATTTGAAAGAAAGTTGGAAATTGAAAAAAATATCGATCTTGAATGAATTTGTATTTTAGAATGAACTTGAAACTTGTATGGGATAGAATTTGAAAATTGAAACAGAATTGAGTTGGATGAAGACGGAACTGAAACTTGAATTAGATTGAGATTGAATTTGGATCTAGAATTGGATAATGAAAAATTAATAAGAAAATGATTGGTTCTTCAAACATGGATTTTTTTGAAAAATGTGTTAATATTTATAAATATATATAGTGTTAAGAATATTTGTATATAGAATAGTCCCACATCGACTATATCATGTAATTAGTTGTAATCTATTTATATATAATAATGTCTCCGTAGTGCTTTTCAAAACATACGGTTTATTCATGTCTCTTAGTCTCTTGTATTTCAACATGGTATCAGAGCCTATCGATCGGACATTGGGCAACCCACCGTTTAAATCCATGCACCAAGCCCAAAAAGAGTGTTGGGCGTGAGGGGTGTATTAGGAAAATCCTAAAGTCCCACATTGGTTGGAGATAGAGCATTGAAATAGTTTATATAGAGTGACACCCCTCACCTTACCAACCGGTTTTGTAGGGTTGTGTTAAGCCAAACTCTAATATGGTATCAGAGCTTAACTCGTTCTCTTGATTGTAGTATCACCTTCACTAATAATAATGTTACCCTGCAGGATCGGAGTTCGGGAAAGACGATTGGCGTCGGATATGAGTCTCAAGGCCTTTACTACCTTTTATTGTCATCTCAGACATGCTCAACCAAAGATTCTCCACTCACTATCCATGCTCAGTTAGGTCATCCTAGTCTTTCCAAATTACATAAGTTGGTGCCAAATTTATCGAAGGTATCTAATTTACATTGTGAGTCGTGCCAGTTAGGGAAACACACTCGTAGTCAATTTCCCAGTCGAGTCAACAAACAAGCTTCGTCCCCTTTTGCTTTAGTTCACACCGATGTTTGGGGTCCCTCGCATACTGTCTCTACTCTTGAGTCTAGGTATTTTGTCACCTTTATTGATGATTTTTCACGTTGCACGTGGTTATTTTTAATGAAGAATAGATCTGAATTGTTTTCTATTTTTGAATAATTTTATCGGGAAATAAGAATCCAATTTGGTTTGTCCATTCGTACCTTAAGAAGTGACAATGCACGTGAATATTTATCTCAACAATTTCAAACATTTATGTCATCCAATGGTATTTTTTGTGAAGGCAAAGTATCTACCAACACAAGCGTGCCTCTGGTTTTTGATGATGACAACTTGCTAAGAGATATCCTTCTTTCGTTTAAATCATTCACGCTACTTATGATTCAATTTTTACAATGTCGTAATGCACAAAAAGCTGTAGAAATTTATGTTTTTGCAGATTTTTGAACCATGAGCCGACCATACCGTCAGCACACAGTTTCATTCAGTTCACACGGCTCAGCGCATGAAGGTCATGCGTCGACCGTTAACTTGGCGCATGCAGGTTTAAGAATCAGACGGCTCAGCGCATGAAGATCATGCGTCGACCGCTGACTCGGCGCATGACAGTTTGAGTGTCACACGGCTCAGCGCACGCCGACCCTATGGTCGACCGTTCGCGCGCAGAAACAGAAATTCTGCTATGTTTCATTGATCTGTCAACTGTCTGTTTTGTATATTACTATAAATAGCTGTCTTTTCAATTTTAACAACTAACATTTTTTTGAAAGCATTGTGAGAAAGTGTTCAGGTCAAGAAACGTGAAAGAGGTGCATCAGTGTTCTTCATCTTCATCGTTCAATCAACTCACAAATCCTCAAATTACAGATAATCAATTTCTTTGCTGCGGTTTGTGGTTTGCTCGACGGTGATAAGGTTCGAACGCGTGATTGAAGATCCGGTTCGAGTGGAAGCTGGTGCAGGTGTTTCTTGGGAGAAAACCTTTGAGGTTTTACCTATCAAGACTACAGGTTTTGAAGGCTTTTGTTACGGAATCGTCGGTTCAACAATCAAGCGAGTGCGAAGGTGATTGATTAGCGGAAGGTTGATCAATCTAGTAGCTAGGGCGTTGAAAGGTTGAAGACGTTCCGGGTTCAATTTGGGTGTGTCTAAGATCAGCCGTGCCGAAGGTTTGATCAACGGAAGAGTTGTCAATAAGGTGGCTGCAATCGGAGGTCATTCACATCAAATTGGAGGACTTGATTCATCTTGAATCAAGGGGCAAGAAGTGGTAGAAATTATCAGCAACATTAAGATTGTTTGTATCAATTGTCTATCGATTCTTGTGTATAACTGTTCTACCAAACAGGTGATATCTATTCAATACATATCTCAATTCTCATTGTAGAATTGAGGGCAGACGTACCCCAACGCGAGGACGACTGGGGGAACTGCCTCATCAAATCTTGTGTTCCTTTATTTTCTGCATTTTCAATTACAGCTTAAAAATTAAGTGATTCTAGAATAAGTGATTTTGTCAAATTGTAGTATTGATTGAGTGAGTTGGTGAAACACTGTTTTTTAACTACTAAGTACAATAGAAATACTGTACTAAGGCTTTTTCAATCACTCATTCAACACAAATATCATTTAAGGTATTTGTGCACACCAACTGTTCGACAAAAGTGCTGAACTAAAATTGCCTTAATTTTGCTGCTAGTTTTGGTGTAATTTTTGATCATTGGAATAAGGAAATAGTACGAGTGAATCACATCTGAGTTTTGCATAAAAGTGTGTAGTGATTTACTATCCGTTATCGTCTTAAATTCATCTGCTTGACGCATATCCGGCTCTCCAATAGTTGTTCGTTTTAGACTATATTTTCCAAGGCCGCTTCCGCATTTGAAAACAATTTTGAAAACCAATTTTATTGGTAGCGCCACTCAACTTTTTAAAAGGGATCTATTCAACCCCCCCTTCTAGATCCGTGCCTTAGTCTAACAAGTGGTATCACGAGCTCCGGTTCTCCGGTGCTTCAAATACAACATTGATAGAATAATGGCTAACGAACCAAAAGGGGCGTACAATAGAGCTCCCGTTTTTAACGGTGAAAATTATAGCTATTGGAAAGACTGTATGCGGGTGCACATTAATTCCATAGATAGAAAGATATGGAACGTTATTCTCAATGGTCCGATTGAAATAACCATGACAAATGAGAATAACGAAGTTGTGCCAAAGCCCGAAGCACAATGGACCGACGACGATGAGCGAAAGTATAATTACGATTGGAAAGCTAAGAACATTCTAATCTCCTCATTAGGTGTAGATGAATACTACCGTGTATCCCATTGCCCTACGGCTAAGACTATGTGGGATGCACTACAAATTGCCCATGAGGGGACAAACGATGTTAAGTTGGCTCGAATCAACACTCTTATACAAGAGTTTGATCTTTTTTTCATGGAGCAAGGGGAAACCATTGCTGACATGCAAAAGAGATTTACTCATCTCATAAACAGATTACATTCACTAGGAAGACCTATTTCCAATGATCTTGCTACTAATAAAGTTTTGAGATGTCTTAGCAGGGAATGGCAGCCGAAAGTGACCGCCATCAAAGAGGCAAATGATCTTACGGTATTAGACCTGACTACATTGTTTGGCAAACTACAAGAGCATGAACAGGTACTCTTGAGTCTTGACCAACATGAAAGGAAAGAAAAGAAGGACAAAGTAAAGATGAGTGAAAAGAAGTCCATAGCTCTTAAGGCTTCTTCCTCGAAGTCTAAAGCAAAAGAGCAAAGTGATTATTCTTCAAGCGACGACGAAGAAGAAGACATAAATGAGGACATGGGGCTGTTCGTTAAACGGTATAACCGGTACGTGAGAAAGAACGGCATCCAACATTCGGAGAAGAACCTGGTAAATTTCCGAAGGCAATCAAGGTTCTCCAAAGATGACAATCAAAAAGGCAAAAAGACTAGAGGAACGTGCTATAAATGTGGAAAGCCCGGTCACTACAAACCGGACTGTCCAATGAACAACAAGGGAAAAGAAAAGGAACAATCGAAGTCACATAAGAGAGCATCAAAGCCTAGGAGGGCGTACATCGCGTGGGAAAGCGACAGTGATTCTTCCTCCTCTAATGAAAGCTCTAGTGATGAAGAAGAGTCCGTGAATCTATGTCTCTCCGCAAATCAGAAAAAGAAAAAGAAACAGGTACGTCACTCTAGATATAATATGTCATCTAATATGTCTCATTCCGAATTACAAACCGCATTCGATGTTTTACACAAGGAAGCAACGGAAGCCTTTAAGAAACTTGCTTCTAATAGAAGAATTTTTACATATTTAGAGCACAAAGTCTTAGAGTCCGAAAAGAAATTAGAGGACCTTAAGGCTTCCATTGTGAAAGATAATGAATCGGATTGTAAGGACAATAATAATCCTTTCAACTTTGGTTGTGATACTTGTCATATTTGGCAAGGTGAGGTTAGAAACCTTAAGGCCAAATTAGACAAGGCACTTGAACCTAAAATTACATTTGCAATCGATAAAAAGGATTTTAGAAAAAGTATGATAAACCCATATCAAAAATATGCATATGTAATTAGGGATCAAGCAAGTGAAAGTGATTCTAATGTCGACTTTGTATGCTTTTACTGTTGCAAGAAAGGCCACTCCATTGGTAAATGTCGATTTAGGAGATTTCTTGTTCCTAAAGGCATCTACCAATGGTTGCCCAAACGCAACCGTCTTGTCGCTAACCTATTAGGACCCAATATGCCATTGGGTACCTCCCTTTTCTAAGTTATATTTTGACAGGTGAAATGTGTCGAGTCCACCGAGAGAAGATGGGTTCTTGATAGTGGGTGCTCAAGGCACATGTCTGGAGACATATCCTTATTCATAGACTTCATGGCTAAGAAGAAAGGGTATGTAACATACGGTGATAACAACCGCGGAGCGATACTAGGTAAAGGTAGTATAGGTAATCCCTCCTCTACTACAATTTCCGATGTGTTGCTTGTCGAAAACCTTAAACATAATCTCCTTAGCATTAGCCAATTATGCGACAAAGGTTACAATGTTTCCTTTTCAAAAGATTGCTGCAAAATTGTGCATGAAAGTGATAAGAAGAATGTGTTTATTGGTTTTAGAGTAAACAATGTGTATATGCTTGACTTGAATGTGGTATCCCCAACAAGCGATCAATGTCTCATATCTATGAGTGAAGACTCATGGCTATGGCATAGGCGCTTAGCGCATGTCAACTTTGACTTACTCAATAAGATTGTCTCAAAAGATCTAGTACTAGGACTTCCCAAAATTAAGTTCACCAAGGATCACCTTTGTGATGCTTGTCAAAAAGGAAAACAAACGAGGATCTCCTTTAAATCCAAAAAGATTATTTCAACAACGAGACCTCTTGAACTACTTCATATGGACTTGTTTGGGCCGTCTAGGATCAAAAGTCTAGGAGGAAACTATTACGGATTCGTAATAGTGGACGACTTTTCTAGGTTCTGTTGGACCATCTTCTTAGTGAGTAAAAGTGACACGTTTGCCGCTTTTGAGAGATTTGCCAAGCTCTCCCAAAATAAGTTAAATACAAACATTGTGTCAATAAGAAGTGACCACGGAGGTGAATTTGAAAATCATTTATTTGAAGAATATTGCGGTAACCATGGCATCGATCATAACTTCTCGGCTCCACGAACTCCTCAACAAAATGGGGTTGTGGAGCGTAAAAACAGAATTTTAGAAGAATTGGGAAGAACAATGATTAATGATAGTGGTTTACCAAAATACTTTTGGGCCGACGCCATTAGTACGGCATGTTATGTTTTGAATAGGGTACTCATCCGCCCCATTCTAAACAAAACTCCGTATGAACTTTTAAAAGGGCGAAAGCCTAATGTTTCTCACCTTCATGTTTTTGGATGCAAGTGCTTTGTATTAAACAATGGAAAGGAAAACTTGGGCAAGTTTGATTCAAAAGCCGATGAAGGCATTTTTCTAGGGTACTCGCAATCAAGTAAAGCATATAGGATTTATAATAAAAGATTACTAGCTGTTGAAGAGTCTGTGCACGTTACGTTTGATGAGTCCTATCCGAGAAATGTCGGAAAGGATAGTGTTGTTCATGGTGCAGGTACATCCACAGAAGACATACTCAAAGGTGGCGAAACGGGGATTGATCAACCCGATAGAGTCAAAATTGAGGAGGATAAGGATGCACACCATGAGGTAACTGAGGAAGCTCATCCGCCTACAAACGATGATCTCCCTCAAGCTTGGAAGTCGTGTAAAGATCATCCAATTGACAATATTCTCGGAGACATCACAAAGGGAGTCACCACTCGATCTAAGCTAAGTAACTTTTGTTATCACTTCGCTTTCGTTTCACAAATAGAGCCTAAAAACCCCAAAGAGGCCCTACTCGATGAGCACTGGTTTTTATCGATGCAAGAGGAACTAAATCAGTTTAAAAGAAACGAGGTATGGGACCTTGTCCCTCCTCCGCGAGGCCATCGAGTAATCGGCACCCGATGGGTGTTTAGGAACAAGTTGGACGAAAACGGGGTAATAACCCGTAATAAAGCGAGATTGGTCGCTCAAGGGTATAACCAAGAGGAAGGCATCGACTATGAGGAAACTTATGCGCCGGTTGCCCGACTCGAGGCTATACGCCTTTTACTCGCCTTTGCATGTGCAAAGGATTTTAAGTTATTTCAAATGGATGTTAAAAGTGCGTTCCTTAACGGTCACATAAATGAAGAAGTATATGTGTCTCAACCTCCCGGTTTTGAATCTCATGAATACCCTGAACATGTTTACAAGTTAAAAAGAGCTTTATATGGTCTCAAACAAGCTCCTAGAGCTTGGTATGAGCGACTAAGTAAGTTTTTACTTAATCAGGGGTACTCACGAGGAAAGGTTGACACTACACTCTTCATTAAACGTCAAGGAAAGCACTTGATTTTGGTGCAAATCTATGTTGACGATATTATATTTGGATCCACTAACATGAATCTCGTGAGAGAGTTTTCTGACCTCATGCAGGGCGAATTCGAGATGAGTATGATGGGGGAGCTCACATACTTCCTCGGCCTGCAAATTAAACAACTCCAAGAAGGGACATTCGTGAGCCAAACAAAATATTGTTTGGACTTGATCAAGAGATTTGACATGGCAAAATCCAAGGCCATAGACACCCCAATGCCTACATGCGTAAATTTGGATAAAGATGAAAATGGCAAGGACGTAGAGGTAAAACGATATAGAGGTATGATTGGTTCACTTCTCTATCTTACTGCGTCACGTCCTGATATTATGTTTAGTGTGTGCATGTGTGCACGATACCAATCATGTCCCAAAGAATCCCACCTAAAAGCTGTTAAACGAATTCTTCGATACCTGTCAGGTACCCCGAAGTATGGATTGTGGTATTCTAAGGGTAGTGATTGCTCGTTGGTAGGTTACTCCGATTCCGACTTTGCCGGGTGCAAATCGGATAGGAAAAGCACTAGTGGTACATGTCATTTGTTTTCAAACTCCTTGGTTAGTTGGCATAGCAAGAAACAAGTTTCAGTTGTTTTATCAACGGCCGAGGCGGAATACGTTGCCGCTGGTAGTTGTTGTGCTCAAATTCTGTGGATTAAGCAACAACTACTAGATTTCAATCTTAAACTTGAACGTATTCCTATCCTATGTGACAACACTAGCGCTATTAACCTTACCAAAAATCCCGTATTACACTCTCGCACTAAACATATAGAAATTCGACACCATTTTCTTAGGGACCATGTTGAGAAAGGTGATGTTGTATTTGAACACGTTGACACTAAAAACCAACTAGCGGACATTTTCACAAAGCCGCTAGCAACGGAACCTTTCTTTCATATCCGCCGAGAACTTGGCATCCTCGACATTTCGGAACGGGAATAATATTTGCTGATGTTATCTTATTTCATTCAAATAATCATGCTGTTGTACTTCTAACAATTTGATATTCGTGTAAGTATAAGTATGTTGTGTATCAAGCAAATCAGGCATCAAGGTGATATTGTTCTTTCTCTCTCTCTTTGTTTGATAATCCTGTTGATCTCAAATCATATCGCTTATACTACGCTAAATTTGTATGACATCTACTGCATATGTATATAGATATTTTTTTTCTTATATGTCATGACATCATTTTTGCATAGCATGTACCTCTGAATATGGTAAAATACAAAAATCTGCTGTTTGTTGCATATTGAGTCGACCATAACAGGGCAGCGGTCACATAACATGACATCAGTTCAAAGGTCTTTGCTATGATGGGATATGTGTGGGATCAGTCGCTCAAAAAGTACAGATTTTATCGGCGCTCAACCATGGCTGCAGCTGCCTCCTCGAGTGAAGAAAGTGCTGATGAGTCAGAGGGTGGAGAAGATGAAGAAGCAGAAGGAAGCTCAAGTGAAGATGAAGACAATCAAGGTGACAATGCAGGAGAGGCACAAGAAACCGCTGATGAGACTCAGCTGGACCACGATATTAATGAAGGTCATCAACCATACGTGCCTTCTGAAAACTATCAACAAACATATCAAGATGACAATCAACACAATAACTGGTCTGCCTACTCAAACCAACAGGAAAATGAGGATGAGGAGAATAACCAAGGCTGGGGTGAATGGCAATACACCGGGTGGACCACCCTTGACAAATTCTATCAGCCGTATCAACCAAGCACTGCAGACCCACCTTCTCCTCAACAACCGTCAAACAATTCGGAGATTTTAGAAATGATGCAGTCGATGCAGTTGGAACAGCGAAATTTTATGACCAATATGCAGGAACAACAGCAAAAATTCATGAGGGATCAAAATGAAAGAATGGCACAAATTCGTTCTGAACTGCATAACCAAAATGAACGGATCAGTGGAATGTCGACTCAGCTGGACGCTCGATTCGAGACTCTAACTCACTGTCATCAAGCTGAAGAGCGCGCCATTGTCGACAGTCTTGACTTTTTGAATAACATCACAGAAGAATTTACTGATCTCGCTCATCCCCAACGCCATCCTCATTACTATGACAGGCGTGGTCGTGGTCGCGGACGTGGACGGGGCTATTAGCATGCGCTCATATGTCATTTGTTGTTTCCTGTTTTGGCTTGCATTCATTTTGTTTGTTGTGTTTTGTTTTTCTGCCCAAACTCACTATGATTGTTGCTTACTTCTATGTTGCTATCATGACATTTTTGTGGTTCTGTAATCTATTAACTGTTATCTCCATCGTATGTATAACTGTTGTTTACTTCTCATCTGTTGGTATCTCATTTATGCATGATTCAATGTGTTGTTATTGTGTCACGAGTTTACCTCTTTTTGATGTTGTCAAAGGGGGAGAACCGAGCAGTAGATAGACGATGATTTCGACCGCTATAATTGTAAAAGAAAGGGGGAGCATACCTATACCTATCACGTGTTGCGTAACAGTAGGTTGCCATCATCAAAAAGGGGGAGAATGTGAAGGCAAAGTATCTACCAACACAAGCGTGCCTCTGGTTTTTGATGATGACAACTTGCTAAGAGATATCCTTCTTTCGTTTAAATCATTCACGCTACTTATGATTCAATTTTTACAATGTCGTAATGCACAAAAAGCTGTAGAAATTTATGTTTTTGCAGATTTTTGAACCATGAGCCGACCATACCGTCAGCACACAGTTTCATTCAGTTCACACGGCTCAGCGCATGAAGGTCATGCGTCGACCGTTAACTTGGCGCATGCAGGTTTAAGAATCAGACGGCTCAGCGCATGAAGATCATGCGTCGACCGCTGACTCGGCGCATGACAGTTTGAGTGTCACACGGCTCAGCGCACGCCGACCCTATGGTCGACCGTTCGCGCGCAGAAACAGAAATTCTGCTATGTTTCATTGATCTGTCAACTGTCTGTTTTGTATATTACTATAAATAGCTGTCTTTTCAATTTTAACAACTAACATTTTTTTGAAAGCATTGTGAGAAAGTGTTCAGGTCAAGAAACGTGAAAGAGGTGCATCAGTGTTCTTCATCTTCATCGTTCAATCAACTCACAAATCCTCAAATTACAGATAATCAATTTCTTTGCTGCGGTTTGTGGTTTGCTCGACGGTGATAAGGTTCGAACGCGTGATTGAAGATCCGGTTCGAGTGGAAGCTGGTGCAGGTGTTTCTTGGGAGAAAACCTTTGAGGTTTTACCTATCAAGACTACAGGTTTTGAAGGCTTTTGTTACGGAATCGTCGGTTCAACAATCAAGCGAGTGCGAAGGTGATTGATTAGCGGAAGGTTGATCAATCTAGTAGCTAGGGCGTTGAAAGGTTGAAGACGTTCCGGGTTCAATTTGGGTGTGTCTAAGATCAGCCGTGCCGAAGGTTTGATCAACGGAAGAGTTGTCAATAAGGTGGCTGCAATCGGAGGTCATTCACATCAAATTGGAGGACTTGATTCATCTTGAATCAAGGGGCAAGAAGTGGTAGAAATTATCAGCAACATTAAGATTGTTTGTATCAATTGTCTATCGATTCTTGTGTATAACTGTTCTACCAAACAGGTGATATCTATTCAATACATATCTCAATTCTCATTGTAGAATTGAGGGCAGACGTACCCCAACGCGAGGACGACTGGGGGAACTGCCTCATCAAATCTTGTGTTCCTTTATTTTCTGCATTTTCAATTACAGCTTAAAAATTAAGTGATTCTAGAATAAGTGATTTTGTCAAATTGTAGTATTGATTGAGTGAGTTGGTGAAACACTGTTTTTTAACTACTAAGTACAATAGAAATACTGTACTAAGGCTTTTTCAATCACTCATTCAACACAAATATCATTTAAGGTATTTGTGCACACCAACTGTTCGACAAAAGTGCTGAACTAAAATTGCCTTAATTTTGCTGCTAGTTTTGGTGTAATTTTTGATCATTGGAATAAGGAAATAGTACGAGTGAATCACATCTGAGTTTTGCATAAAAGTGTGTAGTGATTTACTATCCGTTATCGTCTTAAATTCATCTGCTTGACGCATATCCGGCTCTCCAATAGTTGTTCGTTTTAGACTATATTTTCCAAGGCCGCTTCCGCATTTGAAAACAATTTTGAAACCCAATTTTATTGGTAGCGCCACTCAACTTTTTAAAAGGGATCTATTCAACCCCCCCTTCTAGATCCGTGCCTTAGTCTAACATTTTTCACCAAACATATTGCCCTCATACACCCCCAACAAAACGGGGTAGCCGAACGCAAAAATCGACACCTCGTAGAAACCACTCGGACCCTACTTCTCCATGGTAATGTTCCTCTCCGGTTTTGGGGAGATGCAGTGCTCACAGCATGTTACCTCATAAATCGCATGCCCTCATCTGTCCTTAATAATAAAATCCCTCATTCAATCTTGTTTCCAAACTCTCCACTCCACCCAATTCCTCCTCGAGTCTTTGGGTCTACGTGTTTTGTACACAATCTCTCCCCTGGTCTCGATAAACTATCAGCTCGATCACTAAAGTGTGTCTTTCTTGGCTATCATCGATCTCAAAAGGGTTATCGTTGCTACTCACATACTCTACAATGATACCTCGTATCCGCCGATGTTACCTTCTTCGAGTCTATTCCATATTTCGAGTCCAGCCAAGTAACTACGAAACCTCTACAGGAAAGTATTCCCACACCTCTTTCGGAAGTCCCATCTGTCATTATCCCCCATCATTCTAGGGAACCTGACCCACTCGATACCCCTATGGTTGACCCCCCCACTCCTCGCCCACTTCAAACATATCAGCGTCGTCACCCAACGTCTGTCGTACCTGTCCCTGAAGTTGCACCTGTCCCTGAAGTCGCACCTGTCCCTGAAGTCGTATATGTCTCTGAGGTCACTACGGACTCTCCTTCGACGCTCTCGCCATCACCGGATCCGATCCTCCAACCTGAGTCTGATCTTCCGATTGCCCTTCGAAAAGGTATACGTCAAACAAGAAATCCTTCTCCACATTATATTGATTTATGTTATTATCGTCTTTCCTCTTTGCAGTATACTTGTTTGTCTTCTTTGTCTTCTGTTTCTATTCCTAAAATTCCAGGTGAAGCATTATCTCACCCTGAGTGGAGGCAAGCAATGATTGATGAAATGTGTGCTCTTCAAAGCAGTGGTACCTGGGAACTGGTTCCTCTACCCCATGGAAAATCTTTAGTAGGTTGTCGTTGGCTTTATACAGTGAAGGTTGGTCCAGATGGCAAGATTGATCGATTTAAAGCTCGCTTGGTAGCCAAAGGATACACTCAAATTTTTGGGTTGGATTATGGTGATACCTTTTCGCCTGTAGCCAAGATGACATCTGTTAGACTTCTTCTAGCCATTGCAACCATTCGGCATTGGTCTCTTCATCAACTTGACATCAAAAATGCATTCTTACATGGCGATCTTGAAGAGGAAGTATATATGGAGTAACCACCTGGGTTTGTTGCTCAGGGGGAGTCATCGAATATGGTTTGTAGGCTACATAGGTCTCTTTATGGTCTTAAGCAATCTCCGAGAGCTTGGTTTGGTAGATTCAGCACTGTAGTACAACAGTTTGGTATGATCCGTAGTGAAGCTGACCATTCTGTTTTTTATCGTCACTCACCCCAAGGGTGTATTTATCTTATTGTGTATGTAGATGACATTGTCATAACGGGTAGTGATCAGTAGGGAATACTCCAGTTGAAAGAACATCTCTCGAAACAATTTCATACAAAAGATCTTGGTAAACTCCGTTATTTCTTGGGTATTGAAGTAGCCCAATCTAAAGATGGTTTGGTGATTTCTCAGCGGAAATATGCTATGGATATTTTGGAAGAAACAGGTTTGTTAAATGCTAAATCAGCCGACACTCCTATGGATCCAAGTGTTAAACTACTACCCAATCAGGGGGAGCCTCTATCTGACTCAGGAAGGTATAGGAGATTTGTTGGAAAGTTGAATTATCTCACAATCACTCGTCCAAACATTTCTTTTGCAGTCAGTGTGGTAAGTCAGTTCTTAAATTCCCCTTGTTAGGAACACATGGATGCTGTTATCCGGATTTTGAGATACATCAAATGTGCTCCAGGAAAAGGTCTTGTGTATGAGGATAAAAGACATACCCAGATAATTGGATACTCTGATGCTGATTGGGCAGGGTCACCCATTGATAGACGATCCACCTCTGGGTATTGTGTACTTGTTGGAGGAAACCTTATATCCTGGAAAAGTAAGAAACAAAATGTAGTTGCAAGATCAAGCGCCGAGGCAGAGTATAGGGCCATGGCAATGGCAACATGTGAACTTATTTGGTTAAAACAGTTGCTCAAGGAACTTCAAATTGAAGAAGCAAGACCAATGACACTTATTTGTGATAATCAAGCTGCATTGCACATTGCTTCAAATCCAGTCTTCCATGAGAGGACAAAACATATTGAGATAGACTGTCACTTTGTCAGAGAGAAGATCGAGTCAGGCGACATCGTCACAAGCTTTGTCAACTCTAATGATCAATTGGCAGATGTGTTTACAAAATCTCTACGAAGCCCCAGAACTAATTATATATGTAACAAGCTTGGTGCATTTGACTTATATACTCAAGCTTGAGGGGGAGTGTTAATATTTATAAATATATATAGTGTTAAGAATATTTATATATAGAATAGTACCACATCGACTATATCATGTAATTAGTTGTAATCTATTTATATATAATAATGTCTCCGTAGTGCTTTTCAAAACACACAGTTTATTCATGTCTCTTAGTCTCTTGTATTTCAACAAAATGGATTTTTTAGAATGGATTTAGATTATAATTGTAATTTGGATAAACCATTATACTCCTGACTTGATCCAACAAAGCCTCCTTAAAGTTAAATTTCAACATTTTAAACTCACATCCTGATTCCATCTTGCAGTTGTTTTGGATTGGATAGAAAGCTTGATTCATCCATGACAGAAGCACGAACCACATAGTCCGGGCGTAAAGTACTGACTGAATGCCTTGAATTTTGAT
Organism: Lathyrus sativus; assembly: GCA_963859935.3. Lineage (NCBI taxonomy): Eukaryota > Viridiplantae > Streptophyta > Magnoliopsida > Fabales > Fabaceae > Lathyrus > Lathyrus sativus. Next base: position 458,262,345 of record OZ012735.1, on the reverse strand, counting down.
GGCTCTTACAACGTGACTTCATCAGATAAACCTGAGTTTTGCGCAAAACCCTGATCTGGATCCCCAAATACATGTACTTGAATTTAATCCACACTTGTCCTAGAAATAGCCAATGACAACAGATGACCTAAGATATGAACTCCGACGACTGCACCTAAACCCTAATTGAAACTCAACTGCCCTGATGATTATCCATCTCGAAACAAAATGCTTCTGCCACGACCCGATAACATGGTCATTGAACCTACTAGCCTCGAATGAAATTGAAACTGAACGACACTTGCTCATATTAAACACAAAGGCCGAGGGACCCTAATCTACGCCTTGAGAAAAAATGACTTGCTGAGAACCAAAACCCTGATTCAGGATCTTTGCCACAACCTGATAGCTTGAATTGATAACTTGATTTGATCCTTAATTCAATCCTGCGAAACTTGAGCTTAGGAAATAAGAAAAAGACACATATTTCAAAGGCATTATGGTTAGATGATCTGAATGATGGATATGAGGCACAAATGATGAAAATGCTGTGAAATGTATGGTTGGCGATTCAGGTTCGAAATTAGGGTGTAATAGTTTCCCCTATTTAAATATCTTCAACTGGAGAGTATGAAGAAGGTTATTCTTCATATGATCGTAGTGGGAGATAGTTAAATATCAAGAGAACCCGGATTTTGATCTAGAATGCATATGACATGTTATGCTATGAACAAAAGAGAAAACTATGCAATGCTTACATGCAATGAACTCTATCATGATGAAAGAAAGAAAACACACGAGGATAAAGTCAACACAATGAGTAGCAAACTCACTGGGGATGACCAAACATCAGAGCAAAGAAACAACAGGGAAATCTAAAGTGATTGGTCGACAAGTTCAGGCATGACTGATTCACATTCTAGGACAAAAGGTAAAACAGGATCCTTATACCACAAGGATCATGCAAGCAAAACAAACTTCTGGAAATTTTTTAAGCGAAGAGATCAAACGAGATCTTCAGGAAACATCAGGAAAGATACAAGGTAGTTAAACTCTTCTGTATACCAAAAATAAATGGACTTCACGGGGAAACACCTTCTAGATAAGCTTCTCGAAAGAGATAGCCACTTATCACTGTTAGAACACATATTGGTTCTTAATAATAACTCTTTGTTTTGATGATAACTGTTAGGAAATTTATATTTAAGAATTATATACTCTAAAATTTTTTTGAGAGTTTTACTGCAGATTGAAATAATATTAACTCTCTAGAAGCAAATCTGTTTTGAATACAAGAAGTTATTCTGACTCTGAAGCGCTAGATGCACCTTACAGAAGAATCTGTTTGCTCCTTACAGAAGATCCTGAGCGTAGTCTCCAGAAGGATCTGAAGCAAGAAGCTCCAAAACATTCTGAAGTCAGAAGCATCTGAAGATAATCAGAAGCATCTGAAGCTGAAGCATCTGAAGCATAGAAGAATATTGATTGAAGAGTTTCTCAAAGCATTAGTTTACAGAAGTTTCTGAAAGTACCTACGCTTCCAAGTACTGAAGCTCTATGTCAAATATGCTCTGATGATCAACACGCTGAAAGCACACATGCTGCAGAAGACTCTGATACAACATAGTTCTGAATTTCATTAGAAGACTCTGATCCATTCAGATTCTGAAGAACTTGCTGAAAACTGAAGAAGAAATATTCAAGAATATATCCGTTGGAGCTATTCAACGTCTCTTTCCTCATTTGTGCTAGACACACTTACATAGACAAAAAGGATTTTTCTGTGCCATCTACTTCTAGGAAAGGTCACTTGATGTGAAGACAAAAAGGCTCAGACCTTTTTGGGACTTTCTTCTCAACGCTCAGCTTGCATGGATCAGCTGCCTATAAAAGGAGAACTTCACTACATTCTTCAGTTACACACTTTGCTGAAAAGAAATCATTATATTCTAAAGCTCACATTCATTCCTATTCTTCTTAGAATTTATTATACTTAAACTTAAGAGAAAAATCACTGTTGTGATAAAAGCTTTATAGAAGCATTAATACTCTTGTTTTTAATTTACATTGATTGTAAAGGATATTCCTTAAGAGGATTCAGTTGGAATCAGTAGCTCTTGAGAAGACTAAGAACTGTTGTTCTTAGGTGATACTATTGTAATCAGTTTGATTTAATACTGGATTAAGTCCTTGTTGAGAAAGGTAAATCACTCTAGGAAGGGTGGACTGGAGTAGTTGTTAAACGAACCAGGATAAAAATAATTGTGTGATTATTTTTTAAGTCTTAATTTATCATACTTATTCAACCCCCCCTTCTAAGTATTATCTCACCTTCAGTTGGCATCAGAGCCTGGTTCTGAGTGTGCTACCACTTAACAGTGTCAGTAAAGATCCAGAGAGATATACTTTGATATATATATATATATATATATATATATATATATATATATATATATATATATATATATATATATATATATATATATATATATATATATATATATATATATATATATATATATATATATATATATATATATATATATATATATATATATATATATATATATATATATATATATATATATATATATATATATATATATATATATATATATATATATATATATATATATATATATATATATATATATATATATATTGTTATCATGGCTGATAATTCAATGTCAAATATTAACAATAAATATGAAGAGAGGGATAGGATCAGCACCAAACCCCCAATGTTTGATGGGGAGAAATTTGACTACTGGAAAGACAAAATTGAGAGTTTTTTCCTAGGATATGATGCTGATCTATGAGATCTTGTCATAGATGGATATGTACATCCCACAGATGGGGATGGCAAAAAGATTGACAGAAAATCTATGACAGATGCTCAGAAGAAAGACTTCAGAAATCACCACAAAGCCAGGACTATATTACTGAATGCTATTTCACATACAGAGTATGAGAAAATTGTTGGTGTAAGCCCTAGAGGCCAATACTTTTTGGTACTTGTATCAGATTATTCGTTTAATAATAAAAGGCATTTCTTTATTATGTTTGTCTTTCAGAATAATAAAGTCCCTAGAATAGTTAGTCTGTTTAATGAAATGTTAAGTGTGACTTAATCATGAGATCCCATTAAACATAAAGACATTATTCTTAAAATATCCGTAGTCAAGCTTTATTGCAAAGTGGGATAACATTAAAAGCATTGAGACTATTATGAAGATAGACTGATGATCACATCTCATGGATCATGGATAAAGAGTTATCAAGTCTGGACATAGGTATAAATATTAGGAGTAATATTTATACCGGATTGACCCGCTATGAGAATACTACATAGTATGTTATGCAAAGTGTCATAAGTTATTCTCATGGTGATAATGGTGTATTACCACCCTTCGACCTGAAACCACTATGGACCCTAGATGTAGAGTCGGGTGCTTTATTGCTGATCAAACATTATCCGTAACTGGATGATCATAAAGACAGTTGATGGGCACTCCACGAAGCATGCTGAGGGACATGAGTGTCCTAGATGGAATTTGCCAATCCTGCATAACAGGAGAAATGTCTAAGGGCCCAATATTGAACTGGACAAGGATGACACAGTGTATGCCTTGTGTTCAATATAGACATAGGGGCAAAAGGGTAATTGTACAAACATATATTATCACGAAAAAGGTTTTGTCAGATCACATGACATTTTCGTGACTTGGGTAGCAGTGATGTGTTGCTAGATACCGCTTACTGTTTATTATGTTAAATATATAATTTAATATAATTACCAACGTTACGAAATCCTACAGGGTCACACACATAAGGACAGTTTGATGAGAGATAGAGAAATCAAAGGAACACCGTAAGGTACGGTGCACTTAAGTGAAAAATAGAAATTCGAATAATATAATAATAATTATTGTTATTTTATAATGGTTATAAAATAATAATAAAATAAATATATTTATTATAATAATAGTTATTATAATAATATATAATATTATTATGGATCATGTGAATTGGGTTTTTAGCCCGCAGCCCACAAGAGAGTCTATAAAAGGAACCCTTGTGATGAAGCTTTCACTTGATGCAATTTCGTTTTTGATTCTCTTTTCTCACTCAAATAATTCCGTTCGTAAGCAGCTAGCACTGTGACCGGAAGCTGTTCGTGTGGACTGAGTAGAGGCGTTGCATTTCATCAACGCTTGTGATCGCTGCATCAAAGATCTGAATCGCCACAAAGAGGTAACGATTCTATCACTGACCATGCTCATTCGTAAGGATCACTAAAGGAAATTTTTGTTTTCCGCTGCGTTTAGATCGCAATTTTCCTTCAGTGGTATCAGAGCCACTTACGAAACCATGGATCTGATAGCTGTTAAATTTCCATCTTTTCTGTATTTGATTCGATTAAAACACAGAATGAATTTAACAATAAACGATTAATTAAATTTGGCATCTGTTGTGTACGATTTGGATGATTGATGTTGATTATGCTTCAGAAACCGACATTAGTATGGTGAAGTTGTGCGATACATTGATCATCCATAGGTTACACAATTAGATCGATCACTTTTATATAAGATATAAGAAATTCTGATGCAAAGATGGTATATGGGATATACTGTTTTGATTTCATCCATTCAATCACATAAGGATTGTAATTCTTTTTGAAAGATCATCATTTTCATTCGCTTCGGAATCCGACGTTAGTATGGTGAAGCAATGACATGTTGATCTATCATATTGAGTTATCAATCGAGTTGTGTTTGACGGCATGAAATTGTTGCATTAGGATTAATGGCAGTACAAGTGTTGTATTGCCGCAGACTTTTCCGGTTGGGGTTGTAAATGCACAAAAGTTGTGCAGGAAACGACGTGAAATACAATGAAGTGTTCATAAAATTTTTCGCTGGGGCGCTGCCCCTGACAACCCCGCAAGGAACCACCGTCCGCTGACCGGGCAGCGGAACCCCCGGCTAAGTCTGCAAAGTGTGATCAATCAGCCGAAATTTAATTTAGTTTATTTAATTATCGGAATTTTAAACTAATAATAAAAGTGTGTTTATTATTATTTATTTGTGGTGATCAGTTATGGCCTTAGTTTTTCCTTTATTATTGTTTTGGGATTTTTGAATACGGCCTGCGTGTCGTGCCTCTCTCTCAATCTCTTTATGTAACTTCTTTTCTCATCTCACTCCCTCGTATGTAAAACGAATTTTCCTATATGTAATGTAATATTATGTTATGAAAAAAAAAAGGAGGAAGTATTCAATATTAAAGGAGGATAACCTTGGAGATCATGCTTGGAGAAGCTTAGATCGTTATTAGGTTAGCTTAGGTTCTCTCATTGGCTTGAGAGAACAATTGCGTTAGGGGCCATAATTGTATCTTTTTTATATGTATGTTGATGCATGTAATTGTATGTTGATGCATGTGAGAGACGTTTTGCATGTTAAGCCGGTGAGATCAAACTAATAACAAATTCCCTCAAAATTAAATATTAAGTTTATGCTTTCCAATTTTTAGCACTCATCAAGACTAGTATCGAGCATTGTAGGTTTCGCCTACGCGAGGTGCATGTTCTATATTAGTAAGGTGTGATGGGATAATTGTAATATCCAATTGCTAAAACAATGGGTCAAACTTAACTAAACAAATTATAATAAGATTATATATGTTTAGAAGCAAGAATTGGGAATGATTCATGTGATGGATCAGAATAAGGAGTTATTCACCCAATTGAAAATATTCGAGAGTTGTATGAGATACAATTGGAAGGAGTTCCTACCTAAATAACTTAGTTTTGTGTAATCAGCCTAACGCTGACTTAAAACAAAGTGAAACATGGATCTCGACCCACTAGAAAGTCTTCCAACGGGATTTTCCGAATCAAATGATGAGGGTCATTTGTTTTGAATAAAATAGTGGGAGCATATTTGATTAAAGGCCTAATTAAATATGTTGTTTTAATGATACTTATATTTTCATATTTCTCTTGTAGATTACCATGACAACAAACACATCAAACAATATTTTGCGATCCATCCTAGATAAGGAAAAATTGTCTGGGACAAATTTCCTGGATTGGCACCGTAATCTGAGGATTGTCCTCAAGCACGATAAGAAGCTGTATGTCTTGGAGACACCAGTTCCTGAGGAGGAACCTCCTAGTTCTGCACCAAAGGCAGAAAGAGATGCTTATAAGAAGCATTTCGATGATGCCAATGAAACTGCTTGCCTCATGCTTGCTACCATGAACTCTGAGTTGCAAAAGCAACACGAGAACATGTCTGCGTTCGATATGATCGGACATCTGAAAACGCTTTATCAAGAGCAAGCAAGAAATGAGAGGTTTCAGGTTTCAAAGTCCCTTTTTAACAACAAGTTAGCTGAGGGAGCCCCTGTAAGTCCCCATGTACTCAAGATGATTGGGTATGTGGAGAACCTTGACAGATTAGGGTTTCCCCTTGGAAAAGAACTTGCGATTGATCTGATCTTGCAATCGTTGCCAGAGAGCTTCAGTCAGTTTGTCCTGAATTTCAATATGAATGACTTGGACAAAAGTCTTCCAGAACTGCTAGGCATGTTGAGAACTGCTGAGCAGAATATGAAGACAAAAGGGAAATCCATTCTGATGGTCAGTAATGGAAAGAAACAGAACAAGAGGCCCATCAAACAGGGTGGTAGAGGGAAAGGCAAGGAAGTTGCCAAACCCAAACCCACTCCTCCTGTTTTGAAGCCTAGTGGAGGAATAGCAAAGGAGGGCACTTGCTTCCATTGCGGTAAGACCGGACATTGGAAGAGAAATTGCCCAAAGTACCTGGAAGATAAGAATAATGGAGTAGAGACTTCAAATTCAGGTATTTTTGTTATTGAAATTAATTTATCTACTTCTGCATCATGGGTATTAGATACTGGATGCGGTTCTCACATTTGTACTAATGTGCAGGGGCTAAAAAGGAGTAGAGATTTGGCAAAAGGTGAAGTTGACCTACGAGTTGGCAATGGAGCAAAGGTTGCTGCTTTAGCTGTAGGAACTTATGTTTTAACTTTACCTAGTGGTTTAATAATTCAGTTAGAGAACTGTTATTATGTACCTGCAATTAGCAGGAATATTATTTCCGTTTCTTGTTTGGACAAGTTTGGTTTTTCATTCATAATAAGGAACAATTGTTGCTCCATTTATTTGAATGATATATTTTATGCTACTGCAAAAATGAATAATGGACTATATGTCCTTGATCTAGAAATGCCAATTTATAACATTAATACTAAAAGGTTGAAACCTAATGAGTTGAATCCAACTTACCTTTGGCACTGTCGATTAGGCCACATAAATGAGAAACGCATTTCCAAACTCCATAAAGATGGACTCTTGGACTCTTTTGATTATGAATCATATGAGACATGCAGATCTTGTTTAATTGGAAAGATGACAAAGTCCCCATTCACAGGAAAAGGTGAAAGGGCTAATGATCTTTTGGCACTCATACATACTGATGTATGTGGACCACTGAACATACCAGCCAGAGGAGGTTTTCAGTACTTCATCACTTTTACTGATGACTTCAGTAGATACGGATATGTGTATTTAATGAAACACAAATCTGAGTCCTTTGAAAAGTTCAAGGAATTCAAGAATGAAGTACAAAACCAACTAGGTAAGAATATTAAAGTTCTTCGATCAGATCGAGGCGGTGAATATTTAAGCCTAGAATTTGATGACCATCTAAAAGAGTATGGGATTCTATCCCAACTTACTCCTCCTGGAACACCACAATGGAATGGTGTATCTGAGAGAAGAAATCGAACCTTGTTAGACATGGTCCGATCCATGATGAGTCACGTCGATCTTCCAAACTCCTTTTGGGGACATGCATTATTAACAGCAGCTTACACACTTAACCGTGTTCCGTCCAAAAAGGTTGATAAGACACCATATGAGATATGGAGTGGTAAGAAACCACATATGTCTTACATGAAGATTTGGGGTTGCGAAGTTTACGTCAAACGACAAATTTCAACCAAGCTTGAGCCCAAATCTGACAAATGCTTATTTGTGGGGTATCCTAAAGAAACAAGAGGATATTACTTCTACAATCCTTCTGAGGGCAAAGTGTTTGTCGCTCGAACTGGAGTCTTTCTGGAAAGGGATTTTATTTCCAAAGGAAACAGTGGGAGGAAAATAGAGCTTGAAGAAATTCAAGAATCACAAAACATTGAAACACCTATGGAGGAACTAGAGCAGGAAACACAAGTAGTTGTGGAAGAGCAACCTGCTCAAGTAGAACAAGACCAGCGTAGGTCAAGCAGGATACGTCACCAACCTGAGAGATATGGATATCTCATAAGTGATCAGGGTGATGTATTACTCATGGATCAAGATGAGCCTGTGACCTACAAAGAGGCCATAACTGGTCCTGAGTCTGAGAAGTGGCTAGAAGCCATGAAATCTGAAATGGATTCCATGTACACAAACCAGGTTTGGACCTTGGTAGAACCTCCTATAGGAGTTAACCCTATAGGATGCAAGTGGGTCTTCAAGAAGAAGACTGACATGGATGGTAAGGTACATACCTATAAAGCAAGACTGGTTGCAAAAGGCTATAAACAAATTCATGGGGTTGACTATGATGAAACCTTTTCACCAGTTGCAATGCTTAAATCTGTTCGAATTTTACTTGCCATCGCTGCATATCATGATTATGAAATATGGCAGATGGATGTCAAAACTGCTTTCCTTAATGGGAATCTTCTTGAGGATGTGTACATGACACAACCTGAAGGATTTGACATACCACAAGATGCCCAAAAGATATGCAAGTTACAGCGATCAATCTATGGATTGAAGCAAGCTTCCAGAAGCTGGAATCTTCGTTTTGATGAAACCGTAAAACAATATGGATTCATCAAAAATGAAGATGAACCTTGTGTCTACAAGAAGGTTAGTGGGAGCATGATCGTGTTTCTGGTATTATATGTAGATGACATATTACTCATTGGAAACGATGTCCCTACCTTGCAACAAGTGAAGACTTGGTTAGGGAATTGTTTTTCTATGAAAGACCTAGGTGAAGCAGCCTATATATTAGGAATTAGGATCTATAGAGATAGATCACAAAAACTGCTTGGCCTAAGTCAGAGTACATACATAGATAAAGTGTTGAGACGCTTTAATATGCATGATTCCAAGAAAGGATTCATACCTATGCAACATGGTCTGTGTTTATCAAAAACACAATCCCCTTCAACTAAGGAAGAAAGGGATCGCATGAATAAGATTCCATATGCATCTGCAATAGGATCTATCATGTATGCCATGTTATGTACTCGACCAGATGTCTCGTATGCATTAAGTGCAACGAGTAGGTACCAATCTGATCCCGGTGATGCTCACTGGGTAGCTGTCAAGAATATCCTTAAGTACTTGAGAAGGACTAAGGATTCATTCTTGATATATGGAGGTCAGGAAGAGCTTGATGTAATTGGTTACACTGATGCTAGCTTCTAGACAGATAAGGATGATTTTAGATCACAATCTGGTTATGTGTTCTGTCTCAATGGTGGCGCTGTGAGCTGGAGAAGTTCAAAGCAAGAAACAGTTGCTGATTCTACAACTGAGGCCGAGTATATTGCTGCCTCAAATGCAGCAAAGGAAGCTGTTTGGATCAAGAAGTTCATTAGTGAACTTGGCATAGTCCCTAGCATTGTGGATCCCATTGGTTTATATTGTGATAACAATGGTGCTATCGCACAAGCTAAGGAGCCTAGATCTCACCAACGATCCAAACACATACTTAGGCGTTATCACCTCATTCGAGAGATAATCGATCGGGGAGATGTGAAGATATGCAGAGTACCTACACATGACAATATCGCTGACCCATTAACAAAGCCTCTTGCGCAACAGAAGCATGATGGTCATACTAGATCTATGGGTATTAAGGGTATGCCTAATTGGCTCTAGTGCTAGTGGGAGATTGTTGGTGTACGCCCTAGAGGCCAATACTTTTTGGTACTTGTATCAGATTATTCGTTTAATAATAAAAGGCATTTCTTTATTATGTTTGTCTTTCAGAATAATAAAGTCCCTAGAATAGTTAGTCTGTTTAATGAAATGTTAAGTGTGACTTAATCATGAGATCCCATTAAACATAAAGACATTATTCTTAAAATATCCGTAGTCAAGCTTTATTGCAAAGTGGGATAACATTAAAAGCATTGAGACTATTATGAAGATAGACTGATGATCACATCTCATGGATCATGGATAAAGAGTTATCAAGTCTGGACATAGGTATAAATATTAGGAGTAATATTTATACCGGATTGACCCGCTATGAGAATACTACATAGTATGTTATGCAAAGTGTCATAAGTTATTCTCATGGTGATAATGGTGTATTACCACCCTTCGACCTGAAACCACTATGGACCCTAGATGTAGAGTCGGGTGCTTTATTGCTGATCAAACATTATCCGTAACTGGATGATCATAAAGACAGTTGATGGGCACTCCACGAAGCATGCTGAGGGACATGAGTGTCCTAGATGGAATTTGCCAATCCTGCATAACAGGAGAAATGTCTAAGGGCCCAATATTGAACGGGACAAGGATGACACAGTGTATGCCTTGTGTTCAATATAGACATAGGGGCAAAAGGGTAATTGTACAAACATATATTATCACGAAAAAGGTTTTGTCAGATCACATGACATTTTCGTGACTTGGGTAGCAGTGATGTGTTGCTAGATACCGCTTACTGTTTATTATGTTAAATATATAATTTAATATAATTACCAACGTTACGAAATCCTACAGGGTCACACACATAAGGACAGTTTGATGAGAGATAGAGAAATCAAAGGAACACCGTAAGGTACGGTGCACTTAAGTGAAAAATAGAAATTCGGATAATATAATAATAATTATTGTTATTTTATAATGGTTATAAAATAATAATAAAATAAATATATTTATTATAATAATAGTTATTATAATAATATATAATATTATTATGGATCATGTGAATTGGGTTTTTAGCCCGCAGCCCACAAGAGAGTCTATAAAAGGAACCCTTGTGATGAAGCTTTCACTTGATGCAATTTCGTTTTTGATTCTCTTTTCTCACTCAAATAATTCCGTTCGTAAGCAGCTAGCACTGTGACCGGAAGCTGTTCGTGTGGACTGAGTAGAGGCGTTGCATTTCATCAACGCTTGTGATCGCTGCATCAAAGATCTGAATCGCCACAAAGAGGTAACGATTCTATCACTGACCATGCTCATTCGTAAGGATCACTAAAGGAAATTTTTGTTTTCCGCTGCGTTTAGATCGCAATTTTCCTTCAAAAATTACAAACAGGGAGACTGCTTTTGATATGTTTGAATCCCTTAAAATGACTCATGAGGGAAATTCTCAAGTTAAGGAGACAAAAGCTCTGGCTCTGATCCAGAAGTATGAGGCTTTCAAAATGGAAGACTCTGAATCTGTTGAAACCATGTTCTCCAGATTCCAGATACTCACTGCTGGGCTGAAAGTTCTGGACAAGGGATATTCTACGTCAGATCATGTAAAGAAAATCATCAGAAGTCTGCCCATCAGATGGAGACCAATGGTGTCTGCCCTGAAGATGGCCAAAGATCTGAACAAGATCTCTCTAGAAGAACTCATCAGCTCACTGAGGAGCCATGAGATTGAGCTTGAGGAAGATGAACCTCAGAAGAAAGATAAAGGTAAATCTGTAGCATTAAAATCTAACAAAACTGCTAAAGCTTTGCAGGTCATTCAAGAAAGCTCTGAAGAATCTTCTTCTGAAGAAGAAGATGAGTTATCCATGCTGTCCAGAAGGATTAACAAACTCTGGAAGCACAAGGGAAAGAAGTTCAACAACATCAGAAGATCTGACAACAGAAAGGAATCTTCTAGTCACAAAAGATCTGCCAAGAAAGAAGTTGTGTGCTATGAGTGCAAAGAACCTGGGCACTACAAGAATGACTGCCCTAAACTTCTGAAAGAAAAACCCAAGAAGAAGTTTAACAAAAAGAAGAAGGTTCTGATGGCAACATGGGATGACTCAGATGAATGTGAATCATCTTCTGAATCAGAAGAAGAATGTGCAAATGTTGCACTAATGGCCAGGACAGAGGATCAAGAGGAAGGTACCTCAGGATATGAATCAGAATCAGAATCTGATGATGATGCAGAAGAGGTAATGGCTAAACTTACCAAAGAAGAACTCATTAAAGTTTTAACAGAAGTTCTTAAAAGTTATAACAACATCAAACTCAAATACAAGAAGCTGAAAAGCAATCTTGAATCTGAAATTGATCTTCTGAAAGCTGAACTTGTTGAGCAAAAAGAAATAAATTTGAAAATAAAAAATGACTTTGAAAGAACTCAACAAGAATCTGAATCTGAGACTAAGTCATGTGAAAATATTTTAGAAAAATATGACTCTAGCTTTCAGAGATTTCTCACTAAGAGCATAGACAGAAGCAAGATGGCTTCCATGATCTATGGTGTTAGTGGAAACAACAGAAGAGGCATTGGATATGAGTCTTCATCTGGAAGCAATCCAAAACCTGTTGACAAACTTTTCATCAGGAAGACACCTCTGTATTCTCAATTCAAATTTGGTCACTTGAATGACATTAAACACACAAGCTCTGAGAAGAGTACTTATGTGTTTAAACCTAAGGCAAGTCAGAATAAACATTATGTTGTAAAACAAAAGTTTAGACAAACCTACAAACCAACTAACCCCAAAGGACCCAAGAAGATCTGGGTACCTAAAAACAAAATAATTCCTGTTGCAGATGTTCTTAGCAGCAAGGTCAGGACACCAATCATGGTACCTGGACTCTGGATGCTCACGACACATGACAGGAGAAAAGTCTATGTTCCAAAGCCTGGAACTTAGATCTGGAGGTGACGTGAAGTTTGGAGGGAACCAGAAGGGCAAGATCATTGGATCTAGCACCATTGGAAATGGTAAACTTCCCTCTATTACTAATGTTTTACTTGTTGAAGGGTTAAAGCATAACTTATTGTCCATAAGTCAATTAAGTGACAATGGTTATGATATAACTTTTAATCAAAAATGTTGTAAAGCTATTAGTCAGAAGGATGGCTCTATCCTATTTAGTGGTAAGAGGAAAAACAACATTTATAAAATAAATCTTTCAGAACTTAAAGTTCAAAATGTTAAATGCCTCTTGTCTGTTAATGAAGAGCAATGGGTCTGGCACAGAAGATTGGGCCATATTAATATGAGACGTATATCTCAGATTAATAAACTTAATCTTGTCAGAGGACTCCCTAATCTGAAGTTCTCTTCAGATGCTCTTTGTGAAGCATGCCAGAAAGGGAAGTTTTCAAAAACATCTTTCAAATCAAAAAATGTTGTTTCTACTTCTAAACCATTAGAACTACTTCATATTGATCTGTTTGGACCAGTGAAAACTGCATCCATCAGAGGCAAGAAGTATGGATTGGTCATTGTTGATGACTTTAGCAGATGGACATGGGTAAAGTTCTTAAAACACAAGGATGAGTCACATTATGTGTTCTTTGACTTCTGCAAGCAAGTCCAGAATGAAAAGAATTTCAAAATTATAAAAGTCAGAAGTGATCATGGTGGTGAATTTGAAAATAAATATTTTGAAAAATATTTTTCTGAAAATGGCATTGCTCATGATTTTTCCTGTCCTAGAACTCCACAACAGAATGGGGTTGTAGAGAGGAAAAACAGAACTTTGCAAGAAATGGCCAGAACCATGATCAATGAGACAAATCTGGCAAAACATTTTTGGGCAGAAGCAATCAATACAGCATGCTACATTCAGAACAGAGTGTCTGTTAGACCTCTTCTGAAAAAGACTCCTTATGAATTGTGGAAGAACAAAAAGCCCAACATTTCATTTTTTCATCCTTTTGGATGTATCTGTTATATGTTAAACACTAAGGAAAATCTGAGCAAGTTTGATTCCAAAGCACAAAAGTGTTTCATGCTTGGATATTCTGAACGCTCTAAAGGCTACAGAGTATACAACACTAAGACACAGATTGTGGAAGAATCCATTCATGTCAGATTTGATGATAAGCTTGGCTCTGAAAAGCCAAAGCAGGTTGATAACTCTGCAGATATGGAAGTAGTCTTTAGTGACTTTGAAGTACCAGAAGTAGACAAACTTCAAGTGAAGGAATCAGAAGCAATTCCAGATGCTACTCCCTTAACTTCTCAGATGAATAATCTAAAAATTTCTGAAGAGTCAACTATCAGAGGATCATCATCCAGAATTAAAGCTTCTCATCCAGAGGATGTCATTATTGGAAAGAAGGATGATCCCATCAGAACAAGATCATTTCTAAGATCATCTGAAGCATCACTTTTTGGACTAATGTCAGAAATTGAACCATCTTCTGTAGAAGAAGCTCTGCAAGACAATGATTGGATTATTTCCATGCAAGAAGAGCTAAACCAATTCAGCAGAAATGATGTATGGGATCTAGTTCAAAGACCTCAAGGATTCAATATTATTGGTACAAAATGGGTCTTCAGAAATAAGCTAAATGAGAAAGGAGAAGTTAAGAGGAATAAGGCAAGGCTGGTTGCTCAAGGATACAGTCATCAAGAAGGTATTGATTAACTGAGACATATGCTCCAATGGCAAGGTTAGAATCTATACGCCTTCTTATTTCTTTTGCTGCACAAAATAACATAACTCTGTATCAGATGGATGTTAAAAGTGCCTTTCTTAATGGTATTATAGAAGAAGAAGTTTATGTCCACCAACCTCCTGGTTTTGAAAATGAAAAATTTCCAGATCATGTTTTCAAATTAAAGAAATCTCTATATGGATTAAAACAAGCTCCCAGAGCTTGGTATGAGAGATTGAGTAATTTTCTTCTGGAGAAGAATTTCATCAGAGGCAAAGTGGATACAACTCTATTCTGTAAAACTATAAAGAAAGATCTTCTAATTTGCCAAATTTATGTAGATGATATTATTTTTGGATCAACAAATATTATGCTTGGAAAGGAGTTTGCTACATGTATGCAGGCAGAATTTGAAATGAGCATGATGGGAGAACTCAGATTCTTTTTAGGAATCCAAGTTAATCAAACTCCAGAGTGCACCTACATACATCAGACAAAGTATGTTAAAGAACTTCTGAAGAAATTCAACATGTCTGACAACAAGCTGGCAAAGACTCCAATGCATCCTACTAGCTCACTTGGCAAAGAAGAGGTAAGTAAGAAAGTAGACCAGAAGCTCTACAGAGGTATGATTGGTTCTCTTCTTTATCTTACTGCTTCTAGACCTGACATATTATTCAGTGTTTGTCTGTGTGCTAGATAACCAAATTAAACTCAAGTGCAAGAAGCTTAAATGCAATCTTGAATTTGAGAATAGTTTGTTAAAGTCAGAAGTTGCTGAGCTCAAAGAAAAAAATTTGAAAATGAAAAACAATTTTGAAAAAGCTCAACAAGGCTCTGAATCTGAAACTAAATCAAAATGTAAAAATATTTTATAAGAATATGACTATAGTTTTCAGAAGTTTCTGGATAAAAGCATAGATAAAAGCAAGATGGCTTCAATGATCTATGGAGTTAGTAGAAACAACAGGAAAGGAATTGGATATGAATCTTCCTCTGGAAAGGATTTAAATCCAATACCTGTTGATAAACTTATCATTAAGAAGACTCCCTTATATTCTCATTTTAAGTTTGGTCATCTGAATGATATTAAACACACACGTTCTGATCAGAATGTTCCTGTGTTTAAACCGAAAGTTAGTCAGAACAAACTTGTTGTAAAAAGACAGAAGTTCAGACAAACTTTTAAGGCAACTAACCGAAAAGGACCCAAAAAGATTTGGGTACCTAAGGATAAGATAATACCTGTTGCAGATGTATTTAGCAGCAAAGTCAAGACGCCAATCATGGTACATGGACTCTGGCTGCTCACGTCACATGATGAGAGAAAGGTTTATATTCGAAAGCCTGGAGCTTAAATCTGGAGGAGACGTCAAGTTTGGAGGGAATCAGAAGGGCAGGATAATTGGCTATGGTACTATTGGAAATGGTAACCTTTCCTCTATATCTAATGTTTTACTTGTAGAAGGATTAAAACATAATCTATTGTCCATAAGTCAATTAAGTGACAATGGTTATGACACACTCTTTAATCAAAAATGTTGCAAGGCTGTTAGTCAGAGGGATGACTCAATCCTATTTAATGGAAAGAGGAAGAACAACATTTATAAAATCAATCTTTCAGAACTTAAGGTTCAAAATGTAAAATACCTTATGTCTGTTAATGATGAGCAATGGGTCTGGCACAGAAGATTTGAGGCATATTAATATGAGACGTATATCTCAGATTAATAAACTCAATCTGGTCAGAGGACTTCCTAAGTTGAAGTTCAACTCAGATGCTTTTTGTGAAGCATGTCAAAAAGGAAAATTTTCAAAATCTTCTTTTAAAACTAAAAATGTTTTTTCAACCTCAAGACCATTAGAATTACTTCACATTGATCTGTTTGGACCAGTGAAAATTGCATCCATCAGAGGCAAGAAGTATGGATTAGTCATTGTTGATGACTACAGCAGATGGACATGGGTGAAATTCCTAAAACACAAGGATGAGTCACATTCTGTGTTCTTTGACTTCTGCAAACAAGTCCAGAATGAAAAAGATTTTAAAATTGTTAAAGTCAGAAGTGATCATGGTGGCGAATTTGAAAACAAATATTTTGAAAAATATTTTAATGAAAATGGCATTGCTCATGATTTCTCATGCCATAGAACTCCACAACAGAATGGAGTTGTAGAGAGGAAAAATAGAACATTGCAAGAAATGGCCAGAACCATGATCAACGAGACTAATCTGGCAAAGCATTTTTAGGCAGAAGAAATAAACACAGCTTGTTATATTCAGAATAAAGTGTCTGTAAGACCTCTTCTGGAGAAGACTCCCTATGAATTGTGGAGGAACAGAAAACCCAACATTGCTTATTTTCATCCTTTTGGATGTATATGTTATATGCTGAACACTAAAGTGAATCTGAACAAGTTTGATTCTAAAGCACAAAAGTGTTTCATGCTTGGCTATTCTGAACGCTCTAAAGGCTACAGAGTATACAATACTGAAACACAGATTGTGGAGGAATCTATACATGTTGGATTTGATGATAAGCTTGGCAATCAAAAGCCAATGCAGCTTGATATTTCTGCAGATAGAGAAGTAATTCTCACAGACTCTGAAGGCTCAGAGGCAGAAAAGGCTCAAGTGAAGGAATCAGAAGCAACGCCAGATGCAACTCCCTTAGCTACTCAAATGAACAATTAGAATATCTATGAAGAACCTAATGTTAAAGGATCATCTTCCAGAATCAAGGCCTCTCACCCAGAGGATGTGATCATTGGAAAGAAGGATGACCCTATAAGAACAAGATCCTACCTCAGATAATCTAAAGCGTCAATATTTGGGTTGGTGTCAGTTATTGAACCAACTTCTGTGGATGAAGCTCTGCAAGACAATGACTGGATAATTGCCATGCAAGAAGAGCTCAATCAATTCACAAGAAATGACGTTTGGGATTTGGTTCCAAGACCAAAAGGATTCAACATTATTGGAACCAAATGGGGCTTCAGAAACAAGTTGAATGAAAAAGGAGAAGTTGAAAGAAACAAAGCAAGGCTTGTTGCTCAAGGTTATAGCCAGAAAGAAGGAATTGATTACACAAAGACTTATGCTCATGTGGCCAAGTTAGAGTCTATTCGTTTACTCATTTCTTTTGCTGCAAAAAATAACATCACTCTATATCAGATGGATGTTAAGAGTGCCTTCTTCAATGGGATTATAGAAGAGGAAGTCTATGTTCATCAACCTCCTGGTTTTAAAAGTGATAAATTTCCAGAACATGTTTTTAAACTTAAGAAATCTCTTTATGGTTTAAAACAAGCTCCCAGAGCTTAGTATGAGAGATTAAGTAATTTTCTTCTGGAGAAAAATTTTATCAGAGGCAAAGTGGACACAACTCTCTTCTGTAAAACATTTAAGAAAGATCTATTAATTTGTCAAATATATGTAGATGATATTATATTTGGATCTACAAATATTACGCTTGGAAAAGAGTTTGCTCAATGTATGCAGGCTGAATTTGAGATGAGAATGATAGTAGAATTGAGATTCTTTCTGGGAATTCAAGTCAACCAAACCCCAGATTGCACTTACATTCATCAGACTAAATATGTAAAAGAGCTTTTGAAGAAGTTCAACATGACTGATAGTAAGTTAGCAAAGACTCCAATGCATCCAACAAGGGAGATTATTCTGGATTACATAACAGAGTGTCTGAATGAAGGAATTCCACTACCAGCAAATCTGGTTCAGAAGGCAGGTGAACCTGCTCCAGATCTTTATGAGGCCAGACACAAGAAGAAGAGAAAGGTTGCTATAGAAAAACCTTCTAAACCCAAGAGGAAGGCTACTGGTGAAGCTGCTGCTGTCAAGCCTAAAAGGGTCAAGAAGCAAAAGGTCAATCCTCCAGAGGCAAGTCTAGACGAGATTCTGGAAACTGTCAAAGAGGTATTAACATCTGATCAAACTCTTCATGAACCTATACCTTCACCTTCTCTTCCTCGTGTTTCTAAACCTAAGAAACCTTCTGTTACAACTTCTTCTGTACCCCAACCTCAAGTAACTCCATCTGAAAAGTATACATCTGAACCAACACATTCTAAACCATCTGATATTCCCCCATCTGAAAAACAAACACTTGCACCACAATCATCTGACATTCCCCCACCAGAAGCACCAACTTCAACACCAGCAGAACCAACACCACTAACTTCAGTACCTTCTCCACAACAACCTAAACCTCAACAAAATTCAGTACCTGAACCACTACCCTCTGAACCTATTGTATCTGAACCACCAAAATCTATCCCTTCTAATCCACAACCTAATCCTCAACAAGAGCAACCCAAACCTACTGAATCATACATATCTGATTCTGAGGTTCTGCATATCCAACCCCTCAATACTCTGTTTGACGTATCTTCCACATCTTGTCCTTCATCTACCTCATCTGATTCATCTGAATCTGATGTTCACCCAGAAGTAAACTCACCATGATCTCTTCGTGGCTATGAACCTAAACAACCAGATACATCTATTTTATCTGATCCTATCATTCCTAAACCCACTCCAAAACCTAAACCAAGAACATCTGAGTTTGTTTCATTTGCATCCTTGAAACATTTTCCATCTGATCCCCTTCCCTCTGGACTCAAACTCCAACACTTCTTTTTCAAACCAAAACAATCAGCTTTTGTTCCATACTTTGATGATCCAAGAGCTATTATTCCATCCATACGCAGAATAAAACCATTCTTTCGCCTCATGCCTGCTCAAAAGAAACCATCATATCCCAGTCCTCTGATCATTATTCCAACTTTTACTATACCATCCTCATCTGACCAACCTCAACCACCCACTCTGGAAACCTACCTTAAACCTAAATCCAGATTAGATGTTAATACTCTATTTGCTAGTTTCAAGAAGGAAATCAGAATAAGTCTATACTCTGTGGAGGAGAAATGTCTCTCAAGCATTAATCCAGAAGCTTCTGACGAATGCTGAAATAAGTTCATCTCCAAATTCAACACTGTTGCTTCAAATCTGAAGAGTGTCTGCTCTGATGATGCGAAGATCAGATTCGCTGAGATTACCAGAACAATGCTTTGGAATGTAACCAGATCTCCTACATTGCATCTTGAGGATGCACCTTCATCTTCTGGAGTGTCTGCTACTTCTGAGACTATTGAAGGATCTTCTTCTGAAGTCATTCTGGAAGAAAATCCTTTAGCTCTGATGATTGTGGACAAATCATCTGAATTTGTGGCTCCAGAATCTGCAACTCCAATGGATATTGACCCTGCTCCTCCTCCTGCTTCTGAATCTGTTCCCTCTACTTCGTCTGAAGTCAAGAAAGAGAATCTAGACTTAGAAGACAAGATTGTTGTGCTAGAAGCTGGTCAATTTGAGATAAAATCCTGGATGGCAAGGCAAGATCAGAAGACTGACAATATTGAGAAATGGATGTCCAAGCAAGAAGAATCCTCACCTGAGATAACACACGAAGCTGGTCAATTTGAGATAAAATCCTGGATGGCAAGGCAAGATCAGAAGACTGACAATATTGAGAAATGGATGTCCAAGCAAGAAGAATCCTCACCTGAGATAACACACCTTCTGAAGATGCTTCTCTCCAAACAATCTTAGCTTTATGTTGTTATCTGATGTTTGAGCACTTGTTTAAATTTCTCATATGATGTTTTGTCTATCTGAATATTTCTTAATGAATGAATCTGAATGTTTTCTCTATATGATTATATCTTTTCTCTCTGTTTCCTTTTATTTGTCTTTAAAAAGTTTCTTTTTGATTATGACAAAAAGGGGGAGAAAATGAAATTCTAACTGTTCAAATAAACTTTACCTGAATGGAATTCAGACATATCAAATCATAACTAACATGAATTTTTAGTCTTTCAGAACTATAATGATAAACATGACAAAATTCTTTAAAGTAACTCTGAGATCCCCAGATCAAGTTTTAACCAATCAGGCTCTGATTCTGAAACATTCATCCAAATCAAGCTCTGATTCTGAAAAGAATACTCATGCAAAAAGGGAAGTTTCTATTCTTTCTAAGTATTCAATTCAGGGGGAGATTCATAATATCAGGGGGAGTGATATTTATCTCTTTATTGAACAAAATTTCCTATGTTTTTGTCATCATCAAAAAGGGGGAGATTGTTAGAACACATATTGGTTCTTAGTTATATCTCTATGTTTTGATGATAACACTAATGAAATTTTGTATTAAAGAATTATATACTCTAAATTTGTTCAAGTATTTTTGCTGCAGATATTAAATCTAATATTCTTCTGAAAGCAAAAATGAATCTGAACGTTGAACTACGCAAGGCTCTGAGCGTCAGAAGCATCTAGTTAGAAGACTCTGAGCGCTGCCTACAGAAGACTCTGAGCGCTGCCTACAGAAGACTCTGAAGTAGAATCTACAGAAGCATCTAAAGCGTAAACTGAAGACTTTGTATGAAGAGTTTCAAGCACTGTTTTTCAGAAGACTCTAATAGTACTGTTCACTGCAAGTACTGAGGATCTGATCTCCAAACTCTGCTCTAATTGATTTCACGCTGAAGCACACTTGCTGCAACACTCTGATACAGCAAACTCTGATGACATCAAGACTCTGATCACTCAAGGCTCTGATGTTGATTGCTGTGAAATAGAAACTTGTTGAAGAAGATTATTCAAAGTCATATCCGTTGGTATCTTCCAAACGTCTCTTTCCTCTTCTATGCTAGACACAAGAACTCAGGCAAAAAGGATTTCTCTGAACGTTCTACTTCTAGGAAAGGTCAAGTCATGTGAAGACAAAAGGCTACAACTACTTTGTAGTACACGGTCTTCAAGCTTGCAACGTCTTGGATTTCTTTGTCTATAAAAGCAAGCCTTCAACAACTTTCTATACTTGACGAACATTGACGTATTTTGGCAAATTCATTGGAAACTCTCTCAAAGCTCTCATACAAATTATTATTCTTTGTTGAATAGTTTCATACGTTCTTAAACTTAAGTGTATAAATCACAGTTGTGATATAGCTTTCTTAGAAGCATTTTAAACACTTGTTTAGTTTACATTTGATTGTAAAAGTTCCTTAAGAAGACCAAGTTGTGGTCAGTAGTTCTTGAGAAGACTAAGACAGTTGTTCTTAGTGGTTGTTATTGTAATCAGTTTGATTATAGTGGATTAAGTCCTTGTGGAAAAAGGCAAATCACTCTTGATAGGGTGGACTGGATTAGTTGAGTTCAACAAACCAGGATAAAATTCATTGTGTTTTTATTGCCATAATATTTTGAAAACCCTTATTCAACCCCCCTTCTAAGTATTTTCTCACCTTTAGTTGGTATCAGAGCCTGGTTCTGTGTGTGCTATCACTTCACCGGGAACAGAAAAGATCCAGTTGAGAAAACTCTTGATATATTTTGGTTAATACATTATGGCTGAAGCTTCAACATCCAACAACAACAGATATGAAGAAAGGGATAGAATCAGCACAAAACCCCCTATGTTTGATGGGGAGAAGTTTGACTATTGGAAGGACAGAATAGAGAGTTTATTCCTTGGATATGATGCTGATCTTTGGGACTTAGTCATTGATGGTTATGTTCACCCCACTGATGGGGATGGCAAGAAAATTGATAGAAAATCTATGACTGAAGCTCAGAAGAAGGAGTTCAGAAATCATCACAAAGCAAGGACAATCTTATTAAATGCTATATCTCATACTCAGTATGAGAAGATTACCAACAGAGAAACAACATTTGATTTGTTTTGAGTCTTTGAAGATGACTCATGAAGGGAACTCACAAGTTAAAGAGACCAAGGCTCTGGCACTGATCCAGAAATATGAAGCCTTTAAAATGGACGAGTCTGAGTCTATAGAAGCTATGTTCTCTAGATTCCAGATCCTCACAGCTAGATTAAAAGTGCTGGACAAAGGCTACTCCACTACTGATCACGTTAAGAAGATCATCAGAAGTTTTCCCATCAGATGGAGACCAATGGTCACTGCTCTGAAGCTAGCTAAGGATCTGAACAAGATCACATTGGAGGAACTAATCAGCTCTCTGAGGAGCCATGAGATTGAACTTGAAGAAGACGAGCCTCAAAAGAAAGGTAAGTCAATTGCTTTAAAGTCTAACAAATATGTTAAAGCATTGCAGGTCTTAGAAGAAAGTTCTGAAGAGTCTTCTTCTAAAGAAAAAGATGATTTGTCCCTGCTATCCAGAAGGATCAACAAACTCTAGAAGCATAAACAGAGGAAGTTCAAGAACTTCAAGAAGCCAGATCAACGCAAAGAGTCTTCTGGACACAGAAGATCTGGAAAGATAGAGGTTGTTTTCTATGAATGCAAGGAACCTGGGCATTACAAGAATGAATCCCCAAAGCTTCAGAAGGAGAAGCCAAGAAGGAATTCTGAGCATAAAAAGAAAGTTCTGATGGCTACATGGGATGATTGAGATGCATCTGAATCTTCATCAGAGTCAGAAGAAGAATGCGCCAACATGGCACTAATGGCTGGTGTGGAAGATCAGGATGAAGGAACATTTGGATCTGAATCTGATTCTGAATCTGACTCAGAAGAGGTACTTTCTAATCTCTCTAGGGAAGAACTTATTGAGGTTTTATCAGAAGTTCTGAAAAACTATAACCAAATTAAACTCAAGTGCAAGAAGCTTAAATGCAATCTTGAATCTGAGAATAGTCTGTTAAAGTCAGAAGTTGCTGAGCTCAAAGAAAACAATTTGAAAATGAAAAACAATTTTGAAAAAGCTCAACAAGGCTCTGAATCTGAAACTAAATCAAAATGTAAAAATATTTTATAAGAATATGACTATAGTTTTCAGAAGTTTCTGGATAAAAGCATAGATAAAAGCAAGATGGCTTCAATGATCTATGGAGTTAGTAGAAACAACATGAAAGGAATTGGATATGAATCTTCCTCTGGAAAGGATTTAAATCCAATACCTGTTGATAAACTTATCATTAAGAAGACTCCCTTATATTCTCATTTTAAGTTTGGTCATCTGAATGATATTAAACACACACGTTCTGATCAGAATGTTCCTGTGTTTAAACCGAAAGTTAGTCAGAACAGACTTGTTGTAAAAAGACAGAAGTTCAGACAAACTTTTAAGGCAACTAACCCAAAAGGACCCAAAAAGATTTGGGTACCTAAGGATAAGATAATACCTGTTGCAGATGTATTTAACAGCAAAGTCAAGACGCCAATCATGGTACATGGAATCTGGCTGCTCACGTCACATGATGAGAGAAAGGTTTATATTCGAAAGCCTGGAGCTTAAATCTGGAGGAGACGTCAAGTTTGGAGGGAATCAGAAGGGCAGGATAATTGGCTATGGTACTATTGGAAATGGTAACCTTTCCTCTATATCTAATGTTTTACTTGTAGAAGGATTAAAACATAATCTATTGTCCATAAGTCAATTGAGTGACAATGGTTATGACATAATCTTTAATCAAAAGTGTTGCAAAGTTGTTAGTTAAAAGGATGGCTCAATCCTCTTTAATGGTAAAAGGAAAAACAACATTTATAAAATTAGTCTTTCAGAACTTAAGGTTAAGAATGTTAAATGCCTTATGTATGTTAATGAGGAGCAACGGGTCTGGCACAGAAGATTTGAGGCATATTAATATGAGACGTATATCTCAGATTAATAAACTCAATCTGGTCAGAGGACTTCCTAAGTTGAAGTTCAACTCAGATGCTTTTTGTGAAGCATGTCAAAAAGGAAAATTTTCAAAATCTTCTTTTAAAACTAAAAATGTTTTTTCAACCTCAAGACCATTAGAATTACTTCACATTGATCTGTTTGGACCAGTGAAAATTGCATCCATCAGAGGCAAGAAGTATGGATTAGTCATTGTTGATGACTACAGCAGATGGACATGGGTGAAATTCCTAAAACACAAGGATGAGTCACATTCTGTGTTCTTTGACTTCTGCAAACAAGTCCAGAATGAAAAAGATTTTAAAATTGTTAAAGTCAGAAGTGATCATGGTGGCGAATTTGAAAACAAATATTTTGAAAAATATTTTAATGAAAATGGCATTGCTCATGATTTCTCATGCCCTAGAACTCCACAACAGAATGGAGTTGTAGAGAGGAAAAATAGAACATTGCAAGAAATGGTCAGAACCATGATCAACGAGACTAATCTGGCAAAGCATTTTTAGGCAGAAGAAATAAACACAGCTTGTTATATTCAGAATAGAGTGTCTGTAAGACCTCTTCTGGAGAAGACTCCCTATGAATTGTGGAGGAACAGAAAACCCAACATTGCTTATTTTCATCCTTTTGGATGTATATGTTATATGCTGAACACTAAAGAGAATCTGAACAAGTTTGATTCTAAAGCACAGAAGTGTTTCATGCTTGGCTATTCTGAACGCTCTAAAGGCTACAGAGTATACAATACTGAAACACAGATTGTAGAGGAATCTATACATGTTGGATTTGATGATAAGCTTGGCAATCAAAAGCCAATGCAACTTGATATTTCTGCAGATAGAGAAGTAATTCTCACAGACTCTGAAGGCTCAGAGGCAGAAAAGGCTCAAGTGAAGGAATCAGAAGCAACGCCAGATGCAACTCCCTTAGTTACTCAAATGAACAATTAGAATATCTATGAAGAACCTAATGTTAAAGGATCATCTTCCAGAATCAAGGCCTCTCACCCAGAGGATGTGATCATTGGAAAGAAGGATTACCCTATAAGAACAAGATCCTACCTCAGATAATCTAAAGCGTCATTATTTGGGTTGGTGTCAGTTATTGAACCAACTTCTGTGGTTGAAGCTCTGCAAGACAGTGACTGGATAATTGCCATGCAAGAAGAGCTCAATCAATTCACAAGAAATGACGTTTGGGATTTGGTTCCAAGACCAAAAGGATTCAACATTATTGGAACCAAATGGGGCTTCAGAAACAAGTTGAATGAAAAAGGAGAAGTTGAAAGAAACAAAGCAAGGCTTGTTGCTCAAGGTTATAGCCAGAAAGAAGGAATTGATTACACAAAGACTTATGCTCATGTGGCCAAGTTAGAGTCTATTCGTTTACTCATTTCTTTTGCTGCAAAAAATAACATCACTCTATATCAGATGGATGTTAAGAGTGCCTTCTTCAATGGGATTATAGAAGAGGAAGTCTATGTTCATCAACCTCCTGGTTTTAAAAGTGATAAATTTCCAGAACATGTTTTTAAACTTAAGAAATCTCTTTATGGTTTAAAACAAGCTCCCAGAGCTTAGTATGAGAGATTAAGTAATTTTCTTCTGGAGAAAAATTTTATCAGAGGCAAAGTGGACACAACTCTCTTCTGTAAAACATTTAAGAAAGATCTATTAATTTGTCAAATATATGTAGATGATATTATATTTGGATCTACAAATATTACGCTTGGAAAGGAGTTTGCTCAATGTATGCAGGCTGATTATAATGGATTAAGTCCTTGTGGAGAAAGGAAAATCACTCTTGATAGGGTGGACTGGATTAGTTGAGTTCAACGAAACAAGATAAAAACCATTGTGTTTTTATTGCCATAATATTTTGAAAACCCTTATTCAACCCCCTCTTAAGTATTTTCTCACCTTCATCGACTACCTCTCTTTTTCAACCTCAATTGTGAAAGGATTGGATACGGTTCAAGTAAGCTAATCTGATGGCGATTACTCGAAGCTTAAGAAAGGCTCCTCGGGCCCAAGTAATCTAGAGAGCGAGTCAAAGGCTTGACTCGCTTTCTTTTCCATCTCAAAAAGAGGTTTTACATATAGAATAAACACTGTTGAGCGATAGAAGATGGTTGAAGTATTTTAATCGGATGAGGATTACTTGAGGCTTAAGAAAGACTCCTCGGGCCCAAGTAATCAAGAATGAGTCAAAGGCTCGACTCCCTCTATTTTCATCTCATGTTATGAAAGATCTTAGATATAATTAGAGTAAATTAGTTCGGATGAAAATTACTCGAGGCTTAAGAAAGGCTCCTCAGGACCAAGTAATCGGAAGAGCGAGTCAAAGACATGACTCTCTCTCAATTTCATCTAAGTGTTTAGGAAGATGGATTTAATTTCGTTTATCGAATTAGAATCTTTTTAAAGAAGACAATTGTTCGGACTTAAGAAAGGCTCCTCGGGCCCAAACAATTAAGAAGAGGAATCGAACTCGATTCCAACCTCCTTTTCATCTTTTGTTGAAATTGTATTTGAGTATGGTTAGGTACATTAAGTTTTCTTTAATAAAACGCTCGACGGGAATCGAGGTTTGAATTACGTACGAAAGAGTGTAAAGGTGGGAAAGAAAATAATTAGGGGAAACCAACTCCTAATATTTCCATGTAGAAGATTTGGAACCTGACGATTACCCTACCTTGAGCTTAAGAGTGAAGACTCCTCGATCAACAAAAAGAAAAAGAAGTAGCCATGACAGCACTTCAACACAACACCGTTGTAATCTCAAGCACACAACTCCCATCTTCAGAACAAAAGTGTATTCATCAACATCTCTGCTTATATTCAAGCTACTTATGCACGAGAGGAAATTAGTAAAAATCAACCAATAAGAATTTATATTCAACTCCAAAGATCAAACAACCACGAATATCTCGAGTATCAAACACAAATCTCATCAAGACAATAAAACAATCCACTGTTAATCACCAATATTTTAAAAGAACTTAACCAAATGTTCAATAATAAAAAAAACCAAAATTCAAATGAGAACCGAACCCAAGTTCAACCAATATTCAATTAGGAGCTCAATTAAAATCGACGAGGAAATCAATCCTGATAGAAATTTTAGCGCAAAAATTAACTAGGATCAAGGAGTTTAATCGAAGTTTTCTAAACAAAATGTCAACAAGAAAATCAAATTAAAAATGATTCTCAAACAATATCAAAATGGATCAAATTGTCTAAACCGAATATCCACAATGTAATTAATCAAAAATACAATAATACATGTGAAATCAACATTTAATGAAAATTTAAATAAAAGTCTACCAAAGATTAACAAGGAAATTTTAATTAACAAGTAATTAAAATCTAAAATTAATCTAAAACTATTTGAGGTCAATTTAATCAAAAATTTAAATCTAAATTTGAAATTAAAAGCAAAACTAAATCTAAAATAAAGTTAATCAAATTAAAATTAAGGTATAAACTAAAATGAACTAACTACCTAAGGTGCAAATAGTAAGTATGGAATAATGTGGGCTTGATGGAGCCTATCATCCATCAATAAACCAACACGGCTGGAAATAGAAAATGAAGGGCGTCAAAAGTGACACAGGCCACACAACCCACTCGAAAAGAAAAACGGTTCAAAACTAACACCATATTATCAGTATTATTTTTTTTAACAAGAATAAAAGAAAAGGAAAATTAACAAGGAAAAGTGGAAGACGATACGGCGACGACATCCTACGCACAGCGACAACGGAGGCGATTTGCTTAGAAAAAGAAATCAACATCGCAACAACAACAACTAATTCCAATCTATCTTCAAGGTTTCATTATCTGTCTCATTTCTGTTTGCGCTTCTCTCAATCTCTCTTCATCTCTTATTTCATTATGTGGTTCTATGTATCTATTTGGGTTTTTGAGTGACTTCACGGTTTGAAGATTTGAAAGAGTTTTGAGGGTGGGAATATTCAAGAAGAAAAAGATTTATGGATTTATGGGAATTTAAAGCTTGAGTATGGTTGAGATTTGCGAGGTTGAGAGAAAAGTTGTAGAAAAAGTTCGGTGAAGGTTTAAAGAAGAGGAAAATCTTTTTTGTTGTGAAAAATGTTGAGTGAAGAAATAAAATGAGAGACTTTAGGGGAAATAGGTGAGGTAACCTCTTCTGTGTTTTTTGTTCGAATCAATTCCCCCCAGGATTTTAAGGGTTTGCCATTGCTCTTTCGTTGTTGTGGCAGTGCTGCGAGATGCGGTTTTGGCGTAGCAATTTTGAATGTTTTTGTGTGTTTTGTGTGGATCATACGTTCTGCAGGTTGTACCCTTGGTTTTGGTTGTCTACGCGTGGCTTTGATAGCAAGTTTGTGGTGATGTCGCACGAATTTGACTGCAGGTTATGTTGTATAGGTACTGCTGTGAGGTTTTGCGGGATTTGTCGGCTTTTGCAAATAGCCGTTGTTGCTGCATTTTGGTTTAATGAAAAGTTTATGTGGGAATTTCTTCATGGAAGTATGGTTTGTCTTGGAGGGTAGAGGAAATGAAGAGTTGGATATTTGTTTTTTCAGCTGCATTAATGGTTGGGCGACAACGTATTGCAGCTTTTCCTTTTTTGTCGTATTCAAACTTGCAAGGGCTATGGTCCCTTTTGTTTTGTAACATTGTGCAGGTGTAATAGTAGACAGTCAATTGGAAAAGTAGGTATATTTTAGGTGGTAATTGGGGCTGTGCGATTTCGCAGCTTTAGCCGTGGTTTGTTGGTGCTGGTTTTTTCACGTTTTGGAGCAACATGTTTCAATGTAGCAGGGAAAATTGATGAAAGGCTGAAGGTGGGCCCATGTGGTACCGTTGGACAGGCGTGATACGAAGGTTATTAGGGGCAGGCCGTGTTGTCTGTGGGTAGCAGAAGTTTTGCAAGAGTAGGAAAAACTCATATTACATTTTCTTTAGTTTGCTATTTTTTCTTTTATGTATATGGACTAATGTTATTGGCCCTAGGAATTTTTGGCTTGGGGTTGCAAATTTGTGGACACATTTTTATTTGTAACTTTGGATTAATTTTTGAATCTTGGCAAGAAAAGAGGGAAACTTGATTATAAATTGAACTTTGGATTATACTTGGAAATTAATCATGAAATTAACATTTGGATGGAAATCTAGAGTTTGGTATTTTGAGATAGAAACTTGGAATAGAACTTGAAAAGAGATTGAGTTTGAAAATTATAGCTTTAGTTTTTGAATTTGAAATGAAAAATGAAATTCGAAATGAAATTAGAATTGAATTTGAATGGGGGATTCAAACTTTGAATTTAAGACTTTTGTTTGGATTTGAACTCATGAATGACACTTGCAAATGAAATTTGGAAAGACTTGAAACTTAAAATGGAATAAATTTCAAATTGATCTTGAATGAATTTTGGAATGGAATTTGAAACAATTTGATGGGAATTTACAACATGAAATTGAATCTTGGGTGTTATTTGTGAAGAGATATTTGGAAAGAATTTGAAAGGAAGTTGGAAATTGAAAAAAACATCGATCTTGAATGAATTTGAATTTTAGAATAAACTCGAAACTTGTATGGGATAGAATATGAAAATTGAAACGGAATTGATTTGGACGAAACTGGAATTGAAAATTTAATTAGATTGAGATTAAATTTGGATCTAGAATTGGATAATGAAAAATTAATAAGAAAATGAATGGTTCTTCAAACATGGATTTTTTTGAAAAATGGATTTTAGAGAATATATTTTAATTATAATTGTAATTTGGATAACCATTATACTCCTGACTTGATCCAACAAAGCCTTCTCAAAGTTAAATTTCAACATTTTAAACTCACATCCTGATTAAATCTTGCAGTTGTTTCGGATTTGATAGAAAGCTTGAAGTCATCCATGATAGAAGCACGAACCACATAGTCCAGGCATAAAGTACTGACTGAATTCCTTGAACTTTGATGGCTCTTACAACGTAACTTCATTAGATAAACCTGAGTTTTGCATAAAACCCTGATCTGGATCCCCAAATACAAGCACTTGAATTCAATCCCCACATGTCCTCAAAATAGCCAATAACAACAGATGACCTAAGATATGAACTCTGACGATTGCACCTAAACCCTAATTGAAACTCAACTGCCCTGATGATTATCCATCTTGAAACAAAATGCTTCTGCCACGGCCCGGTAACATGGTCATTGAACCTACTAGCCTCGAATGAAATTGAAACTGAACGACACTTGCTCATATTAAACACAAAGGCCGAGGGACCCTAATCTACGCCTTGAGAAAAAATGACTTGCTGAGAACCAAAACCCTGATTCAGGATATTTGCCACAACTTGATAGCTTGAATTGATAACTTGATTTGATCCTTGATTCAATCCTGCGAAACTTGAGCTTAGGAAATAACCAAAAGACGCATATTTCAAAGGCATTATGGTTAGATGATCTGAATGATGGATATGATGCATAAATGATGAAAATGTTGTGAAATGTATGGTTGGCGATTCAGGGTCAAAGTTAGGGTGTAACAATTTCCCCTATTTAAATATCTTCAACTAGAGAGCATGAAGAAGGTTATTCTTCATATGATCGTAGTGGGAGATAGTTAAATATCAAGAAGACCCGAATTTTGATCCTGAATGCATATGACATGTTATGCTATGAACAAAAGAGAAAACTATGCAATGCTTACATGCAATGAACTCTATCATGATGATAATGATGGGATGATAAATGAAAAATGCAGACAAAGAAAGAAAACACACGAGGATAAAGTTGACACAATGAGTAGCAAACTCACTGGGGATGACCAAACATCAGGGCAAAGAAACAACAGGGAAATCTAAAGTGATTGGTTGACAAGTTCAGGCATGACCGGTTGACATTCTAGGACAAAAGGTAAAACATGATCCTTATACCATAAGGATTATGCAAGCAAAACAAACTTCTGGAAATTCCTTAAGCGAAGAGATCAAACGGGATCTTCAGGAAACATCAGGAAAGATACAAGGTAATTAAACTCTTCTGTATACCAAAAATAAATGGACTTCACTGGGAAACACCTTCTAGATAAGCTTCTCGAAAGAGATAGCCACTTATCACTATAAAAGGATTTATGTACCACCAATAATGGATAAGCTTCTCGAAAGAGACTGCCACTTATCGTTGAGGAATAAAAGGAAACAAGCTTCTAACGGGAGATGGCCACTTGTTGGGAAAAGGGATAAGCTTCTCGAAAGAGATTGCCACTTATCACAATAAAGGATAAGCTTCTCGAAAGAGACCGCCACTTATCATTCAAAGAGGATAAGCTTCTCATTAGAGACTGCCACTTATTGTTGAGGAATAAAAGGAAACAAGCTTCTTGAAGGAGACTGTCACTTGTTCGAAAATGGATAAGCTTCTCAAAAGAGACTGCCACTTATCCGCAATAACGAAACGGGAAACAAGCTTCTCAAAGGAGATGGCCACTTGATGACAATGGATAAGCTTCTTGGACGAGACTGCCACTTATCATGCAATGGTGATTTTTAAACGATTCTTACTGCAAGATACAATGCAAAAATATACACGTCCAAATTAGATTCAGTGACCTAATCGATGCAACACTTGCCAGGGGCCAAAGTTCAATCTAGGAACAAGCTAGAAGGAAACGGTAAAAAAGAATCCAACCATCGAGGAATAAACTCGAATGGGGTTTACCTTATCCAAACACGAAGAAGATAACAGAAGCAACCATCATCCACGAGGATCAAACTCAGTGGGGAATTTAGAAATGATATGCACTTTATGCCTAAAACTGACGACTCTACCTGGAAAGAGACGACAAACCCGACCATCTAGGGAATAAACACCAAGGTGAAAAAAACAAGTAAATATCAGAAAGGTAGAAAAACGCTCGGATGCCACGCGTACGTATGAATACATATATGGGAGATTCTATGTTAATGGTTGAAATGTGAGACATACTATGTGAGGATTACTGAGAAGACTACCAATGAAGTTTGTTGGGGATTGATAGAGGTAAGGTAGACTGACTCATTGGTGATACTAGAGGAAAAAATGGTGAGTTCTGGTTTCTCACGGAACAAACCAAAGATTGTTGATAACTTGTAATGAAAAGTATGCACTGGATTCGCACGGAGCAAAAAGATGATTGACTGTAATAAATGGCATGATTCTGGATTCGCACAGAGTATAAAAGAAAGACTCCAAATTCGCACAGACTAAGAAATGCAAAGACTTCAAATTCGCACAGAGTGATGCAAAATTAAAATGGGGTAAAGTTCTACTTATAACAACGCAGATGATAAGTGTGGTTTCTCTCATAACGAAGAAGAGAGTTTCAGATTCACACTGAACAAACAAAGGACTCCGGATTCGCACAGAGTACAAAAGAGAGATGAGTTAAAACTTCTTGCATAACCAAAAAATGAAGTTCCGGATTCGCACAAAACAACAATAGACTCTGGATTCGCATAGAGTTAAAGAAAAGTTTTGGATTCGCACATAACAAAAAAAGACTCCGGATTCGCACAGAGTTTTAAAAGAAAGGGTTCCAGATTCGTACAGAACCAAACTTGACAGTAAAATTTAACAACCCAACATGAAGAAGGAAATCTCGAAATTCTGTCTGACAAGAAAGTAATAGAAGAAATGACTTATCTGGTATATGATCTGGAACAACCTCAAATCAACAAAAGAGATAAATTTGACAAGTATCTGTATGAGTGAGTGCCAACAAAGTTGGACTTTGAATATGTCTGTAATCATTAGATTATGATTTAAGGATACACAAGACAAGACTGGATGAATAGGCCTTGGATGATAGGCTACCAGGATATAATCGACGTTAAAGCTCACGGGATCTCAAAAGGTTTATCTGACGACAAGTAGTTTTGAAGTTGGTTTCTCATGATGCAGGCACACACTCAATGAAATGATATGCATGGCTCAGCGCTAGAGCAAAGCGAAATAATTAACACATGAGAATGATTCATGCAGATATTTCAGGTTTCCAAAGATGTCCCAGACATGGGTAATGGATTGAAAGGTCTTTGGTAGAGAAACTTCTGGTCTGTTAGAAAGCGAAAGGTCATTTGATGGGGTGACAACATGATTCCCCGACACTTGTCTCGAACTCAAGAGTTATTAACGTATGGCTTGCTCGCTTGAGAGACTTGAAAGTATGAACATGATTTGCTCCTTTGTAGCATACCTTGCCCTAGTCTGTGACTCATCCTGCCCCAGTCTATTGGGTATCTGAAAGTGTTCCCCTTGAAAGGATGTTGGAAGCAATTTGTCATGCCAATGGTCTTAGATGACTTGCCCCAATGTCTTGAACTTTGAATCAATCTACATCCGAATACCCAATTCTTGGGATGGTAGCCTTATGATTGACTGCCCTTTGGTTGGACTCTATCTGCCCCAGTCTGAGTCTTGAATCAATTCCTCTTGGTTACTCGACTTTTGGAGCTACTGGCTTCTGTGCACTCTTAGGGTAGCCTGCTCTAGAATGAGCGTCGAAGTGACTTAAATTATGCTGATTGAGTGCTGGAAGGATTTTCTCCAAACCAAAAGAGTCTCTGGGTGGCTTGCCCCTAGTTGGTAGAGTATCAAGACGACTTGTTCTGATCAAACTATGCTTGAATGATTTTACCCTTACTCTACTGACATTTGAGGACTTACTACAGATTGACTGATTCCATAGTCACTGGATGATAATGCCTCTGATCCATAGAGTTATGATGTGATCTTGATTCTGGTCAACTTTGCTGGTAGACCAAGTCCGCTTAGATTTCTCCTTGATAGAATTTACCTGATGTCAAGTACTGACTTGCAGCTACAATTGTTCATTCATAAATGGTAATTTTAAAGCGATGTTCATGCAAGTTTGAGAAAATCGATCATTATTGGAAGGATGTGATGGTGTATGATGAATGTACCATTAGTCCAAACACAATGCTGATTTAGCTGGTGTAAAAGATACAACAAGAGAAAGATTAGCGAATCTTGTAGGAGTCAATTTACGCAACCTTGCTGTAGTATGCTTTCAGAATAAACCCGGCCTAAATTAGATCTTTTAAAGGGTTTTAACGTGGTCTGGTTCACGGTTATAGAAACTAAGGATGTAAGGCTCAAAGCTTATTTTAACCCACCCCTTCTTAGGGATGATCTCCAGTTCTAAGTTCAGTTAAATCTATACACATCTATCTTCAAAGAGTGTTCAACAATGTGAGAGTGGAGAGGATAACCCAATACTCACTGGAGATGGCAGTCACCTTATTTTGTTTTTTGATGGATGGCAGTGACCCTTTAATTTTGACATAGTGGTCACTAAGTCTTATTTTGTTTTTGCTGAGGATTTGAGGACCTCTTTTCCATTTGATCCCTAACTTTTGCATGGATTGATTTTGCTTTTCAAGTCCATCGGGATAGCCTTGATTTTTGCCTAAGTCACCTCTTGAGGTGTTAGACTTAGCAGGCTTTTAATTTTTTTGATTTTTTTTTATTTCGTTGGAGGGTTATGACTGCCAACTCATTGGTCATTGAAGAACAGGCATCATAACTTTTGAATTTTGCATGATTCTTTCAACACGTCAGGACGTGTGCGAAGAATATCTTGTGGTTGATCCTCATATGGGAAGTTTCATCTTGATAATTCAAATTAACTGAACACTACCCATGCCCGAGGTTAAGTGTAAAGGTTTAGAAATCCGAAGGAAACTCTTTCTTCTAGGCTCGAAGTGGTTAACTAGGGACTAACTCCTTATCTCTCTAGTGTTTTGGGATTTGAAATAATACCTGTATATCATCAGCAGGATCCTATCTGAAAGCATTCCAATAACAGTTATGGGCATTTAGTTTTCATCATCCTCCCTCCAAGTCTTTGCTAAAACAATAGTTTGATAAAGAAAGTGGATGAGAGTTATATGGATTGATATATTTTTTGGCTATTTGTTATAAGTGAAAAAAAAGAGCGAATGTGACATGATTAATTCAAAAAAAGCATGATCACTTCATTAAAATTACCATTAAAAATAACAAAGTTTAAAGCAAGTAGCATTTAATAGGAAATAAGCTACAAATGGAAAGATAAAACTTGATCCACTGATCGCCAATGCTTGAGGATGTCTTCCTTTCTGATCCACTGGCTTGAGGAGATGCCTTTTGAAGTCTTCAAACTCATTTGGGCGGGAAATTGACGTGCACAACCAATCTAACTTCTAGAAAGGATATGTACTCTCTGTCAATCAACTGCTACACTTTGGCTTGGAAGGCTTTGCAATCTTCAGTTGAGTACCCCATTGGTCCAGCATGATATCCACATTGTGCATTGGGATCATACCCAGACGGGTTTGGCCTTGAAGCAAACTTTAGAGGCTTGGGGATCACCAATGAGTTTTGAATCAGAGGCTGCAGAAGTTGATTGTAGGACACGGGAATTGGATCGCAACGATCATTCCTTCGTTCCAGATTGTTGCAAGGCCTATGCCGGCTCTATCACTGATTTTGATATCCTCTACCATGGGCTTGATGATTTGCATGAGGAGCTATCCAAGGCTTCTAGTACGGTGCTTTAGACATTGTTGGCTGCTTGTAAGGATAGTGTGGCACTGAATATGGTGAGTGCTGAAGAAATGAGGGACCTAAAGATCTTGCAGGTGCACCATGAGAATGCTTGACATCTGTCATGACTGCATTCGTTTCATACTCTTCTTCTTTAGTTGTACTTGCATGGACTTTAGTATCGCAGCCTTGTGGCGCTATTTCAGTTCTCTTGCATGAAAATCGTGATATCTCACTAGCCACATCTTCAATCCCTTCTTTGTGATACAAGATCTTGAGAGGTTTCAGAGGTCTCTTAACTTTTTCACCATGTGGTTTAGGAATTAGGACGTTTGTATCAAGGACTACTTCCTTGTGGGTAGGTGATCATGCATGGATCAAATTTTGCACCTTGAGCTTAAAATCTTGCATTCCTCGACCGATTTTCCTTCTGCTCCAGTATAGTACTCACACGTTACCCCTGGATGGTCTTCTTCGAAGATTAATTTCATGTTATTGACTGACCGTATGACTCTAGACTGCAACGCAAGACAAGTATCCAAGTCATGTCCTATAGCCCCTTCGTGATATTCACATGTCAAATTTGGATCGTACTCTAGAGGATAAGGGGTTGGCATAGCCTCGACAGGCCAAGGAGTTAGCGACGAATTTTGAACCAACTGCGGGTAGATTTTACAGTATGATACAGGAATTGTGTTGAAGTGATTTTTGCTCCTTCTATTCTGAACCTGATCTTGCCCTTGATCTTGACTTTGACTCCCTTGGGGGAAGATAGTCATTGGAGGTTGATCTGCTGACTTGGCAGTCAAAAGTTAAAGATGATATCTTGAAAGAGGGCCATATGTTGGCAGGTGAGGAGATTCCCTACGGAATGGCTCTTGACTCGAAGTAATACCAGATGAATATGGGGAATTATCTCCCTTTACTGCATCAATGGGCATGGAATGACCTTCTTTTCTCAACAAATCTTGCAAAGTTTCCAAGACCCAATTCATTTGGCTCTTCAAAAGATTGATCTCCCCATTTAAAACTTCTTGTCCTCTCACTAGCTCATCCACCATTTCTTGAGACATGGTTCTTCGTTCTAAACGAGTGTCAGGAATCACCTTGCTGACCATGGACAAAGAACGAAATGAGTTTATGGTTCTTGGAGGGGATATGAAATGCATATGAGATGTAGATGCAATGCAAATGCAAATGCAAACAAAGCGAAACTCAGGATCATAGGTATCGTGTTCTCAGGTTAGGCAACGATAGTAGGCAAGTAACTGATATCTCTGATCAAAGGATCCCCACGGGTATGCTCTACGCAGGTAGGTGCCTAGAGTCATGTATCTTTTCAAAGATATTATTGCCATGACAAAGGCTCATCTGAAAATAATACGCTTGAAGGATCTCCTCTAGGTGAGGTTCTCGCGTCGTCCCACGAGAAAGACTTCTCGTGAGTCTCCACTACACAATCATTTAGTCCATGGTTTCTAAAGGGACCTCAGAGTCATAGATCGAGGTTGAAAATATCATTGTCAGAATAACGATACGTTTAAGGGATCTCATCTGATTGAGGCGTTTGTGTCAACCACACAAGGAGTGACCTTTATGAGTTAATACTACCAACCACCATAGAAAATGGGTTAAAAGGTCCTTAGAGTTATCAATTCAAGCTTGAAAACATTACTATCATGGCAAAGGCTCACCACGACAATAACATTCCCAAGGGAATCAAATCTAAGCGGGGTACTCATATCCTCCCAACGAGAAAGGCTCCTCGAGGGATTCCACTACACAACCACCATTCTAATCCTAAGTTTTTCTCGGACTCGGGTATAGAGCCATCTCACAGAGTGCCCATAATCAGAGAAACCCAATAATCACAAGAAATATAGATAGGATATATAATAAAGATAAACAAGCAAATAAATAATCAAGCAAGCGAAAAACAACAAGGAAGAACACAAACAAACGAGACTAACGCTTACGAATCGAGTCAAGTTAGGCTTGACTCTCTCTTTCATAGGGCAATGCATGTAAAAAGGTTTAGACTGCTAAGGAGAAATGGGTGGTTTTAGATTATGGTGCTCGCCAAGGATTGGGGCCCTTGTGCCTACGTATTTTCACTCGAAAGAAGTGAAGAATCAGAGCCTCCGTAGTTCGTGGGACTACGGGAGAAAAAGAGAGGAGGTTGAGGAATTATAGGGAAACGTGCTTTCTAAGATCATCGCAATCTTGTGCCTACATATCTTACATTCAGAAGAGAATGAAGAATCCGAGCGTCCGTAGTTCGAACTACGAATATTGGTTTGATTTTTATCGAAAGATACTTAGCCGTATTCGCTGAAAATATTGCTTTACCTAAAGAAGTTCCGGTCGCACGGGGGCGAGAAGAGATTTTGATGTTAAGTATTTAGGTTTGGAAAAGAGGAAGATTTGAATAGGTTTTAGGGTTTCGATCGCACAGGGGCGAGGAAACAAGGTTTTGTGTATCAGATTCTTAGCTAGAGGTGATGATAACTTGAAGCTTAAGAAAGGCTTCTCGGGCCTAAGTAATCGGGAAAGTGAGTCAAAGACCTCTTTTTCAACCTCAATTTTGAAAGGATTGGATACGGTTCGAGTAAGCTAATCGGATGGCGATTACTTGAAGCTTAAGAAAGGCTCCTCGTGTAACAGCCCAAATTTAATTAATTAATTAATTATGTTAATTAATTGATTTATTGGAATTAATCTTAATGATTTGGATTAATTGGATTTATTTGGTAGATAATTGAAGTGAGAAATGGGAAGGAAAGAAATAATAAAAGTATATAAGGGATAAGTGGAAGGAATTGGATAGAAAGAAATTAGAAGAGAAAGAATAGAGAAAGAGGAGAAAAGAGAAGAGAAGAGGGAAACTTGGAGAAATCATCAAAGAAGCAACTTCAAGCTTCAATCCAATCAAGTTAAGGGTGAGAAACATTATTATCTAGTCAATGTATGTGGTTATGTATGTGTGGGTTGGGTTTCATTGTGAGTTTCCACCATTTTTCAAGCAAGGGCAAAATGGATTTAATCGGTAGAAACGTAGTTTAATTGGTTAGAAACTGGAAATAATGCCGTAGAATAGTCGGGTGATGTGGGGTCAAGATTACAGGAACTGGTTTGGTGAGAATCGGTCGATTTTTGGAGGGTAGAAGTTTTGGGACTGAATGAGGTTTCTGATATCGCAGGTTCGATGGCTCTCGCCAGGCGAGTGAAGGCAAAGCTTCGCTGGCCGAAGCCCAGCGAATAGCTGGCGAATAATTCAAGAAAACTCCCAGTGGTCTTCGCTGGCAAGTTCTCCAGGCGAAGGTGAGTGACGAAGGTTCGCCAGGCGAGTACATCAGCGAAGGGTAGCGAAACAAGTCAGTAGCTACTGACTTTGTTCGCTGGCGAGTTCGCCAGGTGAAGGTCATAGCAAGCATTCGACAATGGCTTCGCCAGGCGAAGGGTGGCGAGCAGGACAACATTGTCTTTTTCTGTTTTATCCATCCAATGATTAATTGCTTGGTTCAATTATGTTCATCCTATATGATATGAATAGTTCGTGTACTATCGTGATGAGTTGTGGGTAACCTTTGGGCGTGAATCCTAGATTGTGATATGTGTATTATTTGAATTGATTAGGGATACACGAGAACATATTAGTGAATATGTGTGTATTGTCTAATAAGTATGTGAATGCATATTGTTGTATGCTAATGTATGTAATGCATGGGAACATATCATGGATATGTGTGCATTGTTTTGATGAATGGGATGATGGTATTGAATGTGAATGCCTTAAATTTTTATGAATATATTGTGTGTGCAATCATGTTGTAATTCTTGAAGGGATGAATTATTTGAATGCATGAGATTAAGACGCGGGATCGGTCTTAAGTGCATTTTGTTGGTTGATTGCATATGCATCATTTAGTCAAGAGGCAATGTTGCTAGTTTCGTGGAGACTAGTGGCTTGTCCCAAACCTAGAAGGGTGGGTTTGAAGCCTAGGGACGGGCTTTGTTGTTATCGGTCTAGAAGGGTGGACCCGGTTTAAGTGTAAAAATCGAAAAATGATAACAAGTGTCGGTACCACATAGCATTGAGTTGCATTGAGCCGTGAATGAGTCACATAACATGGATGTCCTGGTCATATGAATATACTTGATCGTGAATTATGGAGTTGAGGATATGGATGTATGTTGGGTGAAATATACTTGTTGAATATCCATGAATGGTTTGTGTATATGTATGATGATGCATATGATAATGAAAATGAATTGTGGTGAGAAATGTGGATTTTATGTAATTGTTACTTGTATATATATATAATCGTATGCATTAATTATTATGGTAATATTTCTCACCCTTCTGCTGTTTTATAATGCTCTATGAGGCATTGCAGATTAGGTTGTGGGAGGTTTCTTTTGTGAAGTATAGCTTCATTCTTTTGAGTCGGACTGCTCTGATTATGTAACACCGGGTAGTTAGGCTTGTATAACATTCTTTTGTGATACATTTGTGATGTATCAGTTGATGATGTTTTGTAACATGAATGATTGATGAGCAACTGGATAACATGTATTTATGTGATCAAATATTTTGAGGTAATTCAAATGTTTTATTCTTCCGCTTTAATTTTAAATATTGAGGTGTGGGTTAAGGACTAAGTCCCTCTATTTTGAAAACTATCTCACTGTTGCATATTTATTTTTTTATATATAAGAGCGGGTGTTGAGTGTTTTAATTGGTGATGATGTGACATACTTCTTTTATACCATATATTAAATCATGCTCTGATGAATTTTGAAATGTGCATAAATGTTTATTTGTTTTATTTGGGGGTATAGAAGGGGGTGTTACATTAAGTGGTATCAGAGCAGGTCGGTCCGTCCGACCAAGTTGTTAGTGTGTTGTTCTCTGTGTATATTGATATGTGTGTGTGTTACACTATCAATATTGGTGTTCTTACGTGGTTCTATTGTTGGAATCAAGTAGGATGGTTGCAGGTAGGAATGACGAAGCAATTGCGGAGGCTTTGACAAGATTGGTTGGGGCAATTGGACAGAATCCTCAGGCCAACGTGAATGGGGGGAATAATGCTGATGATGAATTCCGTGCTTTGGGAAGGTTCCAAAGGAATAATCCACCGATGTTCAAGGGAACCCATGAGCCTGACAAAGCACAAATTTGGTTGAAAGCTATTGAGAAGATTTTTCGGGTTATGAATTGTTCGGATGCACAGAAGGTGCAGTTCGGAACTCATATGCTCGAAGAGGAAGCCGAGGACTGGTGGGGTAATACTCGCCAAAGATTTGAAGAGGATGAGGTTGTGATTACTTGGAATCTTTTTAGAGAGACATTTCTGGAGAAGTATTTTCCAGAAGACGTGCGCGGAAAGAAAGAGATTGAATTCCTTGAGCTGAAGCAAAGTAATTCGACGGTAGCTGAGTATGCAGCAAGATTTGAGGAGTTGATCAATTTTTGTCCTCACTACAACACTGTTAATACTGAGAGATCTACTTGTCTCAAATTTGTGAATGGCTTGAGGCATGAGATCAAGCAAGCTATTGGTTATCAAGAAATTCGACGATTTTCTGAGTTGGTAAACAAGAGTAGGATTTATGACGAGGATAGTAGGGCTCGGTCTAGCCACTACAAGAGCCTAAGTGATAAGAAAGGAAAGAGCCAACTCAGAGGAAAACCTTACGTGACTCCTGCTAAAAAGGGGAAACAAAGGGTTGGTTTCGGTAAGAAACCAAGTGGGGGAGTTTCTACTTCGGTGAGATGTTATAGGTGCGGTGAAGAGGGACACCGTGCTCCGGAATGCAAAAGTGTTGAGAAGACGTGTTTCAAGTGTGGCAAGCCAGGCCACAAGGCTCTTGAGTGCAGAAGCGGTACGGGCGTGACTTGCTACAATTGCGGTGAGCAAGGGCACATTAGTACCAAATGTGATAAGCCGAAGAAGAATCAAGGGAGCGGAAAAGTGTTCACTCTATCTAGATCTGCGACTTCTAGCGATGATCGCTTGATCAGAGGTACGTGTTTTATTAATGGTATGCCTTTGATCGCTATAATTGATACTGGAGCTACACATTCTTTCATTTCTCTAGAGTGTGTTAGAAGGTTGAATCTTGAGATGTCTGTTATTGGTGGTGCCATGGTTATTGATACTCCTGCTATGGGTTCGGTAACTACACCGTATGTGTGTTTGAATTGCCCTTTGAGTATTTTCGGTAGAGACTTTGGGGTCGATTTAGTGTGCCTTCACTTAGATCAACTTGATGTCATTCTGGGAATGAATTGGTTAAAATTCAATTGTGTTTATATTAACTGTTTTGATAAAACAGTTATTTTTCCTGAACCGGGCGATGAAGGGAATTTGTTTATGACTGCTAAGCAAGTGAAAGAATCAGTGCGAGATGGTGAAAGGGTATTTATGTTGATGGCAACTTTGAGTATTGGTGAAAGTGAGGCAATTGATGCCTTACCAGTTGTCCGTGATTTTCCGGGAGTTTTTCCTGATGAGATAAGGGATTTACCGCCGGAACGAGAAGTGGAGTTTTCGATTGACCTGATTCCTGGAACCAGTCCGATATTGATGGCTCCATATCGTATGTCCGCATCGGAATTGAAAGAGTTGAAGAGTCAACTTGAAGGTTTTCTTGAGAAGAGGTTTATTCGTCCGAGTGTGTCGCCGTGGGGTGCACCGGTGTTGTTGGTTAAGAAGAAAGAAGGTTCTATGAGACTCTGTGTGGATTACAGACAGTTGAACAAGGTGACTATCAAGAACAAGTACCCACTTCCGAGGATTGATGATCTGATGGATCAGTTGGTTGGTGCAAGTGTGTTCAGTAAAATAGATTTGAGGTCTGGGTATCATCAGATTCGTGTGAAAGCTGAGAATATTCAGAAGACTGCTTTTAGAACGAGGTATGGACATTATGAGTATTCTGTAATGCCATTTGGTGTGACTAATGCACCGGGTGTATTTATGGAGTACATGAATAGGATTTTCCATCCTTATTTGGACAAGTTCGTTGTGGTGTTTATTGATGACATTTTGGTCTACTCGAAGAATGAAGAGGAGCATGCCGAACATTTGAAGACTGTGTTAGCTGTTTTGAAAGAGAAGCAGTTGTATGCGAAACTTTCTAAGTGTGAATTTTGGTTGAAAGAAGTGAGTTTCCTTGGTCATGTGATTTCAAGTGAAGGTATTGCGGTCGATCCATCGAAGTTTGAAGCGGTATCGCAATGGGAGACTCCGAAATCAGTTTTTGAGATTAGAAGTTTTCTTGGTTTAGCGGGTTATTATCGTAAGTTCATTGAAGGATTTTCTAAGTTATCGTTACCGTTGACGCAATTGACTAGGAAGGGTCAAGCTTTTGTTTGGGATGCCAAGTGTGAAGAGAGTTTTCAGGAACTTAAGAGAAGATTGACGACAACCCCTGTTCTGATTTTGCCAAATCCGGAAGAGCCGTTTGTTGTGTATTGTGATGCTTCTTTGATAGGCTTGGGAGGTGTGTTGATGCAGAATAATCAAGTTGTAGCCTATGCTTCGAGGCAACTCAAAGTGCATGAGAAGAATTATCCGACGCATGACTTAGAGTTGGCCGCCGTTGTGTTTGTGCTTAAACTTTGGAGGCATTATTTGTTTGATGCGAGATTTGAAGTGTTTAGTGATCACAAGAGTTTGAAGTATCTCTTTGATCAAAAGGAATTGAATTCTAGGCAAAGAAGGTGGTTAGAGCTTTTGAAGGATTATGATTTTGGGTTGAATTTCCATCTGGGTAAAGCGAATGTGGTAGCGGATGCGTTGAGTCAGAAATCGTTGCACATGTCGATGATGATGATGAAAGAGTTGGAATTGATTGAGCAATTTCATGATTTGAGTTTGGTGTGTGAGGAGACTTCTTATGGGGTTAATCTTGGAATGTTGAAGCTTACGAGTGGTATTCTGGACAAAATTAGAGAAGGACAAAAATCCGATTTTAGTTTAGTTGATCGGTTGACTTTGATCAACCAAGGCCAAGGTGGTGATTTTCGGATTGATGAGAATGGTATTATGAGGTGTCGGGATAGAGTTTGTATCCCGGATCTTGATGAACTGAAAAAGAGTATTCTTGAGGAAGGACATCGTAGCGGATTGAGTATTCATTCGGGTGCTACTAAGATGTATCAAGATTTGAGGAAAATATTTTGGTGGCCTTGTATGAAGAAGGATATTGCCGAATTTGTGTATTGTTGTTTGACTTGCCAGAAGTCGAAGATTGAGCATCAGAGACCGTCGGGTTTGATGCAACCGTTGTTTATTCCTGATTGGAAATGGGATAGCATTTCTATGGACTTTGTGTCTGGATTACCTAGGACGCCGGGTAATTTTGAAGCTATTTGGGTTATTGTGGATAGATTGACTAAATCTGCTCACTTTATTCCTATGCGAATGGATTATCCGTTTGAGAAATTGGCAAAGCTATACATCGAGAGGATTGTCAGTTTGCATGGTATTCCGTCTAGTATTGTGTCGGATAGGGATCCGAGGTTTACTTCGAGATTTTGGGAGAGCTTGCAAAG
This sequence comes from Lathyrus sativus, assembly GCA_963859935.3. NCBI lineage: Eukaryota > Viridiplantae > Streptophyta > Magnoliopsida > Fabales > Fabaceae > Lathyrus > Lathyrus sativus. Next base: position 458,217,857 of record OZ012735.1, on the reverse strand, counting down.
TGCTTTGGGTACGAAGTTGCGTTTGAGTTCAGCTTATCATCCTCAGACAGATGGTCAGACTGAGAGAACTATTCAATCACTTGAGGATCTTTTGAGAGCTTGTGTATTGGAGAAAGGAGGAGCTTGGGATAGCTACTTGCCTTTGATTAAATTTACTTACAACAACAATTTTCATTCGAGCATTGGTATGGCACCGTTCGAAGCATTGTATGGTAGGCAGTGTAGGACGCCACTGTGTTGGTATGAGTCCGGAGAGAGTTCTGTAGTTGGACCCGAGATAGTTCAGAAGACTACGGACAAGATTAAGATGATTCAAGAAAAGATGAGGATTTCTCAAAGTCGTCAGAAGAGTTATCATGACAAGAGGAGGAAGGCACTTGAATTTCAAGAGGGAGATCATGTGTTTCTTCGGGTTACTCCAATGACTGGTGTTGGTAAGGCATTGAAGTCGTGTAAGTTGACGCCGTGTTTCATTTGTCCTTATCAGACTTTGTAGAGGATAGGAGAAGTGGCCTATCGTGTGGCCTTACCGCCGTCGCTTGCTAATCTCCATGATGTGTTCCATGTATCTCAGTTGAGGAAATACATTGCGGATCCGTCTCATGTAGTCCAAGCAGATGATGTGCAGGTGAGAGATAACCTAACTGTGGAGGCATCACCTATGCGGATAGAGGATCGGAAGTTGAAGCAACTTCGAGGCAAAGATATTTCTTTGGTGAAGGTCGCTTGGGGAGGACCGGCCGGTGGAAATGTGACTTGGGAACTGGAGAGCCAAATGAGGGAGTCTTATCCAGAACTGTTTGAACCAGGTAACATTTTTGAGGACGAAAATTCCTAAAGTGGGGGAGGGTTGTAACAGCCCAAATTTCATTAATTAATTAATTATGTTAATTAATTGATTTATTGGAATTAATCTTAATGATTTAGATTAATTGGATTTATTTGGTAGATAATTGAAGAGAGAAATGGGAAGGAAAGAAATAATAGAAGTATATAAGGGATAAGTGGAAGGAATTGGATAGAAAGAAATTAGAAGAGAAAGAATAGAGAAAGAGGAGAAAAGAGAAGAGGGAAACTTGGAGAAATCATCAAAGAATCAACTTCAAGCTTCAATCCAATCAAGGTAAGGGTGAGAAACATTATTATCTAGTCAATGTATGTGGTTATGTATGTGTGGGTTGGGTTTCATTGTGAGTTTCCACCATTTTTCAAGCTAGGGAAAAATGGATTTAATCGGTAGAACCGTAGTTTAATCGGTTAGAAACTGGAAATAATGCCGTAGAATAGTCAGGTGATGTGGGGTCAAGATTACTGGAACTGGTTTGGTGAGAATCGGTCGATTTTTGGAGGGTAGAAGTTTTGGGACAGAATGAGGGTTCTGATATCGCAGGTTCGCTGGCTCTCGCCTGGCGAGTGATGGCGAAGCTTCGCCAAGTGAAGGCGAAGCTTCGCCAAGCGAAGCCCAGCGAATAGCTGGCGAATAATTCAAGAAAACTCCCAGTGGTCTTTGCTGGCAAGTTCTCCAGGCGAAGGTGAGTGACGAAGGTTCGCCAGGCGAGTACATCAGCGAAGGGTAGCGAAACAAGTCAGTAGCTACTGACTTTGTTCGCTGGCGAGTTCGCCAGGCAAAGGTCCCAGCGAGCATTCGCCAATGGCTTCGCCAGGCGAAGAGTGGAGAGAAGGACAGCATTGTCTTTTTCTGTTTTATCCATCCAATGATTAATTGCTTGGTTCAATTATGTTAATCCTATGTGATATGAATAGTTCGTGTACTATCGTGATGAGTTGTGGGTAGCCTTTGGGCGTGAATCCTAGATTGTGATATGTGTATTGTTTGAATTGATTAGGGATACATGAGAATATATTAGTAAATATGTGTATATTGTCTAATAAGTATGTGAATGCATATTGTTGTATGCTAATGTATGTAATGCATGGGAACATATCGTGGATATATGTGCATTGTTTTGATGAATGGGATGATGGTATTGAATGTGAATGCCTTGAATTGTTATGAATATGTTGTGTGTGCAATCATGTTGTAATTCTTGAAGGGATGAATTATTTGAATGCATGAGATTAAGACGCGGGATCAGTCTTAAGTGCATTTTGTTGGTTGATTGCATATGCATCATTTAGTCAAGAGGCAATGTTGCTAGTTTCGTGGAGACTAGTGGCTTGTACCAAACCTAGAAGGGTGGGTTTGAAGCCTAGGGGACGGGCTTTGGTGTTATCGGTCTAGAAGGGTGGACCCAGTTTAAGTGTAAAAATCGAAAAATGATAACAAGTGTTGGTACCACATAGCATTGAGTTGCATTGAGCCGTGAATGAGTCACATAACATGGATGTCCTGGTCATATGAATATGCTTGATTGTGAATTATGGAGTTGAGGATATGGATGTATGTAGGGTGAAATATACTTGTTGAATATCCATGAATGGTTTGTGTATATGTATGATGATGCATATGATAATGAAAATGAATTGTGGTGAGAAATGTGGATTTTATGTAATTGTTACTTGTATATATATAATCGTATGCATTGATTATTATGTTAATATTTCTCACCCTTCTGCTGTTTTATAATGCTCTATGAGGCATTGCAGATTAGGTTGCGGGAGGTTTCTTTTGTGAAGTATAGCTTCATTCTTTTGAGTCAGACTGCTCTGATTATGTAACATCGGGTAGTTAGGCTTGTATAGCATTCTTTTGTGATAGATTTGTGATGTATCAGTTGATGATGTTTTGTAACATGAATGATTGATGAACAACTAGATAACATGTATTTATGTGATCAAATATTTTATTCTTCCGCTTTAATTTTAAATATTGAGGTGTGGGTTAAGGACTAAGTCCCTCTATTTTGAAAACTATCCCACTGTTGCATATTTATTTTTTTATATATAAGAGCGGGTGTTGAGTGTTTTAATTGGTGATGATGTGACATACTTATTTTATACCATATATTAAATCATACTCTGATGAATTTTGAAATGTGCATAAATATTTATTTGTTTTATTTGGGGGTATAGAAGGGGGTGTTACACCTCGTGCCCAAGTAATCGAGAGAGAGAGTCAAAGGCTTGACTCACTTTCTTTTCCATCTCAAAAAGAGGTTTTACATACAGAATAAAAGCTGTTGAGCGATAGAAGATGGTTGAAGTATTTTAATCTGATGAGGATTACTTGAGGTTTAAGAAAGGCTCCTCGGGCCCAAGTAATCAAGAATGAGTCAAAGGTTCAACTCCCTCTCTTTTCATCTCATGTTACGAAAGATCTTAGATATAATTAGAGTAAATTAGTTCGGATGACGATTACTCGAGGCTTAAGAAAGGCTCCTCGGGCCCAAGTAATCAGGAGAGCGAGTCAAAGACTTGACTCTCTCTCAATTTCATCTAAGTGTTTAGGAAAATGGATTTAATTTCGTTTATCGAATTAGAATCTTTTTAAAGAAGACAATTGTTCGGAATTAAGAAAGGCTCCTCGGGCCCAAACAATTAAGAAGAGGAATCGAACTCGATTCCAACCTCCTTTTCATCTTTTGTTGAAATTGTATTTGAGTATGGTTAGGTACATTAAGTTTGCTTTAATAAAACGCTCGATGGGAATCGAGGTTTGAATTGCGTACAAAAGAGTGTAAAGGTGGGAAAGAAAATAATTAGGGGAAGCCAACTCCTAATATTTCCATGTAAAATATTTGGAACCTGACGATTACGCTACCTCGAGCTTAATCGTGAATTACATCAAGCTAATAATCGATTAAGAGTGAAGACTCCTCGATCAACAAAAAGCAAAAGCAGTAGCCATGACAACACTTCAACACAACACCGTTGTAATCTCAAGCACACAGCTCCCATCTTCAGAACGAAAGTGTATTCATCAACATCTCTGCCTATATTCAAGCTACTTATGCACGAGAGGAAATTAGTAAAAATTAAAAAATAAGAATTTATATTCAACTCCAAAGATCAAACAACCACGAATATCTCGAGTATCAAACACAAATCTAATCAAGACAATAAAACAACCCACTGTTAATCACAAAGATTTTAAAAGAACATAACCAAATATTCAATAATAAAAAAAAACCAAAATCCAAATGGGAACTGAACCCAAGTTCAACCAATATTCAATTAGGAGCTCAATTAAAATCGATAAAGAAATCAATCCTGATAGAAATTTTAGCACAAAAATTAACTTGGATCAATGAGTTTTATCGAAGTTTTCTAAACAAAATGTCATCAAGAAAATCAAATTAAAATTGATTCTCAAACAATATCAAAATGGATCAACTTGTCTAAACCGAATATCCATAATCTAATTAATCAAAAATACAATGATACATGTGAAATCAACATTTAATGAAAATTTAAATAAAAGTCTACCGAAGATTAACAAGTAATCAAAATCTAAAATCAATCTAAAACTATTTGAGGTCAATTTAATCAAAAATTTAAATTTAAATTTGAAATTAAATGCAAAACTAAATCTAAAATAAAGTTAATCAACTTAAAATAAAGTTATAAACTAAAATCTTTTTTTGTTGTGAAAACTGTTGAGTGAAGAAATAAAATGAGAGATTAGAGGGGAAATAGGTGAGGTAACCTCTTCTGTTTTTTTTGATCGAATCAATTCCCCCCAGGATTTTAAGGGTTTGTTATTGTTCTTTCGTTGTTGTGGCAGTGCTGCGAGATGCAGTTTTGGCGTAGCAATGTTGAATGTTTTTGTGTGGATTGTACATTCTACAGGTTGTACCCTTGGTTTTAGTTGTCTACGCGTGGCTTTGATAGTATGTTTGTGGTGATGTCGCACGAATTTGGCTGCAGGTTATGATGTATAGGTATTGCTGTGAGGTTTTGCGAGATTTGTCGGCTTTCGCAAATAGCCGTTGTTGCTGCGTTTTGGTTTAAGAAAATGTTTGTGTTGGAATTTCTTCAGGGCAGTACGGTTTATCATGGAGGGTAGAGGAAAGGAAGAGTTGGATATTTGTTTTTTCTGCTGCATTAATGGCTGTGCGACAGCGTATTGTAGCTTTTCCTTTTGTGTCGTATTCAAACTTGCAAGGGCAGTGGTCCCTTTTGTTTTGTAATGTTGTGCAGGTGTAATAGAAGACGGTGAATTGGAAAAGTAGGTATATGTAGGTGGTAATTGGGGTGTGTGATTTCGCAGCTTTAGACGTGGTTTGTTGGTGCTGGTTTTGTCACGTTTTGTAGCAGCAGGTTTCAATGTAGCAGGGAAAATTGATGAAAGGCTGAAGGTGGGCCCATGTGGTACGGTTGGGCAGGCGTGATACAAAGGTTATTAGGGGCAGGCCATGTTGTTTGTGGGTAGCAGAAGTTTTGAAGGAGTGGGAAAAGCTCATATTACATTTTCTTTAGTTTGCTATTTTTTCTTTTATGTATATGGACTAATGTTAATGGCCCTTGGAATTTTTGGCTTGGGGTTGCAAATTTGTGGACACATTTTTTATTTGTAACTTTGAATTAATTTTTGCATCTTGGCAAGAAAAGAGGGAAACTTGATTATAAATTGAACTTTGGATTATACTTGGAAATTAATCATGAAATTAACATTTGGATGGAAATCTAGAGTTTGGTATTTTGAGATAGAAACTTGGAATAGAACTTGAAAAGAGATTGAATTTGGAAATTATAGCTTTAGTTTTTGAATTTGAAATGAAAAATGAAATTCGAAATGAAATTAGAATTGAATTTGAATTGGGGATTCAAACTTTGAATTTAAGACTTTTGTTTGGATTTGAACTCATGAATGACACTTGCAAATGAAATTTGGAAAGACTTGAAACTTAAAATGGAATAAATTTCAAATTAATCTTGAATGAATTTTGGAATGGAATTTGAAACAATTTGAAGGGAATTTACAACATGAAATTGAATCTTGGGTGTTATTTGTGAAGAGATATTTGGAAAGAATTTGAAAGGAAGTTGGAAATTGAAAAAAACATCGATCTTGAATGAATTTGAATTTTAGAATAAACTCGAAACTTGTATGGGATAGAATTTGAAAATTGAAACGAAATTGAGTTGGATGAAAATGGAACTGAAACTTGAATTAGATCGAGATTGAATTTGGATCTAGAATTGGATAATGAAAACTTAATAAGAAAATGAATGGTTCTTCAAACATGGATATTTTTGAAAAATGGATTTTGGAGAATGGATTTTAATTATAATTGTAATTTAGATAAACCATGACACTCCTGACTTGATCCAACAAAGCCTCCTCAAAGTTAAATTTCAACATTTTAAACTCACATCCTTATTCCATCTTGCAATTGTTTCGGATTGGATAGAAAGCTTGAAGTCATCCATGATAGGAGCACAAACCACATAGTCCGGGTGTAAAGTACTGACTGAGTGCCTTGAATTTTGATGGCTCTTACAACGTGACTTCATCAAATAAACCTGAGTTTTGTACAAAACCCTAATCTGGATCCCCAAATACATGTACTTGAATTCAATCCACACTTGTCCTTAAAATAGCCAATTACAACAAATGACCTGAGATATGAACTGCGGCGACTGCATCAAAAACCTAATTGAAACTCAACTGCCCTGATGATTATCCATCTTGAAACAAAATGCTTCTGCCACGGCCCGATAACTTGGTCATTGAACCTACTAGCCTTGAATGAAATTGAAACTGAACGATGCTTGCTCATATTAAACACAAAGGCTGAGGGACCCTAATCTACGCCTTGAGAAAAAATGACTTGTTGAGAACCAAAACTCTGATTCAGGATCTTTGCCATAACCCGATAGCTTGAATTGATAACTTGATTTGATCCTTGATTCAATCCTGCGAAACTTGAGCTTAGGAAACAAGCAAAAGACACATATTTCAAAGGCATTATGGTTAGATGATCTGAATGATGGATATGATGCATAAATGATGCAAATGATGTATGGTTGGCGATTCAGGGTCGAAATTAGGGTGTAACAGTTTCCCCTATTTAAATATATTCAACTAGAGAGTATGAAGAAGGTTATTCTTCATATGATCGTAGTAGGAGATAGTTAAATATCAAGAAGACCCGAATTTTGATCCTGAATGCATATGACATGTTATGCTATGAACAAAAGAGAAAAATATGCAATGCTTACATGCAATGAACTCTATCATGATGATAATGATGAGATGATAAATGAAAAATGCAGACAAAGAAAGAAAACACACAAGGATAAAGTCAACATAATGAGTAGCAAACTCACTAGGGATGACCAAATATGAGGGCAAAGAAACAACAGGGAAATCTAAAGTGATTGGTCGACAAGTTCAGGCATGACCGGTTGACATTCTAGGACAAAAGGTAAAGCAGGATCCTTATACCACAAAGATCATGCAAGCAAAACAAACTTCTGGAAATTCCTTAAACGAAGAGATCAAATGGGATCTTCATGAAACATCAGGAAAGATACAAGGTAGTTATACTCTTCTGTATACAAAAAATAAATGGGCTTCACGGGGAAACACCTTCTAGATAAGCTTCTCGAAAGAGATAGCCCCTTATCACTATAAAAGGATTTATGTACCACCAATAATGGATAAGCTTCTCAAAAGAGACTGCCACTTATCATTGAGGAATAAAAGGAAACAAGCTTCTCATGGGAGATGGCCACTTGTTGGGAAAAAGGGATAAGCTTCTCGAAAGAGATTGCCACTTATCATAATAAAGGATAAGCTTCTTGAAAGAGACCGCCACTTATCGTTGAAAGAGGATAAGCTTCTTATTAGAGACTGCCACTTACCGTTGAGGAATAAAAGGAAACAAGCTCTTCAAAATAGCCAATGATAACAGATGACCTGAGATATGAACTGCGACGACTGCACCAAAACCCTAATTGAAACTCAACTGCCCTGATGATTATCCATCTTGAAACAAAATGCTTCTGCCATGGCTCGATAACTTGGTCATTGAACTTACTAGCCTCAAATGAAATTGAAAATGAACGAAACTTGCTCATATTAAACATAAAGGATGAGGGACCCTAATCTACGCCTTGAGTAAAAATGACTTGCTGAGAACCAAAACCCTGATTCAGGATCTTTGCCACAACCTGATAACTTGATTTGATCCTTGATTCAATCCTACGAAACTTGAGCTTAGGAAACAAGCAAAAGACACATATTTCAAAGGCATTATGGTTAGATGATCTGAATGATGGATATGATGCATAAATTATGAAAATGCTGTGAAATGTATGGTTGGCGATTCAGGGTCAAAATTAGGGTGTAACAAAGTAGAGCTGCCGATTTTAATTGGGCCACATGTCTTTGATATCATGTTCCAGGAGATGGATATTAACCCAACTTACAGGTATATTAAGGCTGACGAGGACGCGTTGGAAACTTCTTTCCAAGCGCTTGAGATAGCCAACACTGTTCTGTTGGAAATCGAAGAACCAGTGGTTAAAGGTGGTCCACCTTTTGAAGAAGGTCGACTATTGAAGAAGGAACTCCTGCAGGCTGGGAAGAGATCATTGAAGTGAAGACGAAGCTGGATCGCCATGGGTTGGGTTACAAACCAATTCATGATGGAGCATCAACCTCTGCTAAAGGACGCCTGAAGACTATTCGAGAGGTATTCATTAGTGGAGGCTTCCAAATCAATGCCATTGATGAAGACATTGAAGATGAAGATGTGAGCCATTTGGTGTTTTTAAATGATTTGTTTGTCTTTTGTTATTTATTTTCAAAAATTCCATAGCTATGCCCAAAGCTATTGGGTTATTTTGTAGGGCCCCCGTGGTTTCAAAGTTGTTATAATAAATGAAGACATTTTGTTAAATTCTCTTTGTTTCATTTACTCTTTTTTGCTTTTACTTTTAAAAGAAAATGACAATCTTTCAAAACTACAAAAAACCTTTTTCTTTTGCGTTTGTCTTTGTGCTTTTAAGAAATCAAATCATTTAAAAACATGCAGAACCATCCCAAACCCTGTTGAATCCAATGACCCTGCTTTTACTTCTGACTTTGATTCACCCATCTACCAAGCTGAATATGAGGATGATGAAGATTATGAGGTTCCTGATGAGCTGGCAAAAATGGTTGAGTGTGAGTACACAGACCTTCAACCACATAAGGAGCGGGTGGATGTCATTTATCTTGACACTGATGAAGAGAAGAAAGAGGTTAAGATTGGCACTACACTTGGGGCAGAAATCAGACAGAGATTGGTGAAGCTTCTAGAAGAATATGTTGATGTGTTTGCATGGTCGTATCAAGATATGCCTAGTTTAGACACTGATATTATTGTTCATAAGTTACCGCTAAAACCCTAATGCCCATCTGTAAAGCAAAAACTTCGAAGAAGTAGACCTGACATGGGTATGAAGATTAGAGATGAGGTTAAAAGATAACTTAATGCAGGTTTTCTGACAGTATCAAAGTATCTTGAGTGGGTGGCCAACATTGTGCCTGTGCCGAAGAAGGATGGTAAAGTCAGAATGTGTGTAGATTACAAGGATTTGAACAAGGCGAGTCTAAAATATGATTTCCCTCTACCACATATTGATACTCTTGTGGATAATACCGCTTGCTTCACAGTTTTCTCATCCATGGATGGTTTTTCCGATTATAACCATATCAAGATGGATCCTGATGATATGGAGAAGACCATATTCAATACTCCTAGGAGAACCTATTATTATAAGGTTATGCCTTTTGGTCTGAAGAACACATGAGCCACCTATCAAAGGGAAATGGTCATTCTTTTTCACGACATGATGCACAAGGAAATCAAGGTGTACGTCGATGATATGATTTCAAAGTATAAAAGCAAAGAGGATCATTTGGATCATCTCTTTAAACTATTTGAATGACTCAAGAAGTACCAGTTGAGGCTGAACCCTACGAAGTGTACCTTCGGTGTTAGATCTGGAAAATTACTTGGTTTTGTCATTAGTTAACGAGGAATCGAGGTGGACCTTGATAAAGCCCGAGCTATCCAAGAAATTCCAGCTCCATAAAATGAGAGTCAGAGTCTTTCATGGACGCCTGAATTACAGTTCCAAGTTTATTTTCAATATAGCTCCCACGTGTGAACATATCTTTAAGTTTCTTCGCAAGGATCAGACTATTGATTGGAATTCTGATTGCCAGCAAGCCTTCGACAAGATTAAGAGTTATCTATAAGAATCTCCTATCTTGATCCCAACTATCCCAAGAAGACCACTCTTCATGTATCTGACTGTACTGGAAATATCAATGGGTTGTGTGTTGGGCCAACACGATGAGACTGGATGTAAAGAGCACGCCATTTACTACTTAAGAAAGAAACTCACTGATTATGGAAGTCGATATTCACTTTTAGAGAAGACTTGTTGTGCTTTAGCATGGGTTGTTAAGCATTTGAGGCAATATTTGATCTGTCATACTACTTTGTTGATCTCGAAAATGGATCCACTAAAGTATATTTTTGAGAAGCCTGTTCAAACTGAGAGACTTGCCCGTTGGCATATGTTGTTATCCGAGTATGACATCGAATACATCAGCCAAAAATCTATCAAAGGGAGTATCTTGTTAGGTTACCTTGTTGATCAGTCGGTTGAAGATTATGAACCTCTCAAGTTTGGATTTTCGGGCGAAGACATTATGTTGGTGAAGAAAGATTGTGAAGAGCCAGGTCCTAATGAAGATCCCGAACCAGGCTCCCCTTGGAAGATGATGTTTAATGGTTCCTCCAATTACAATGGACATGGTCTAAGAGCTGTTCTGATGAATCCTAATGGTGGTTATACTCCATTTACAACAAGACTTTGTTTTGAATGCACGAACAACATCGTCGAGTATGAAGCATGCATCCTGGGTTTTGAAGCAGCCATTGATCTCTGGATCAAAATTCTTGAAGTCAATGGAGATTCATCTTTGGTGATTTATCAAGTCAAGGGTGAATGAGAGACCCATGATGAAAAGTTGATTCCTTACCGTGCTTACATAATGAAGTTGATCCAATACTTTAATGAGGTCACTTTCTATCATGTTCCAAGAACGGAATATCACATAGTTGATGCATTGGCTATGCTAGCCTCCATGTGGAAAGTTAGATTCATTAATGAAGTGTCACTTATCCAGATTGAGTGCAAGACTGAGCCTGCCTATTTCCAAGTGGTGGAAGAAGAAACTGATGGAAAGCCATGGTCCCATGATATTAGGAATTATCTGTAAAATCAGGAATATCCCGCTAATGCTACATCTCTTGATAAAAAGACTCTGAGGCGATTGGTGTCCGAATTCTTTCTTAGCAATGATGTGATTTACAAAAGAAATCACGACATGGTTTTGCTCAGATGTGTTGAAAGACGAGAAGCAGACCTGTTGATTCAGGATATTCATGAAGGATCGTTTGGCACGCATACCAATGGTCATGCTATGTCCAAGAAGATTCTGAGAGTTGGGTATTACTGGTTAACCATGGAATCTGATTACATCCAATATGCCAGAAAATGCCATAAGTGTGAAATTTATGCCAACATGGTGCATGTACCTCCAACATTGTTAAATATGTTGTCATCGCCTTGGCCTTTCTCTATGTAGGGCATTGACATGATTGGGGAAATCGAGACTAAAGCTTCCAACGGCCATCAATTCATCTTGGTGGCTATTTATTACTTTACCAAATGGGTTGAAGATGCGTCCTACACCAACGTAACCAAGCAAGTGGTTGCCCGTTTCATCAAGAAGGAGATTATCTATCATTATGGAATTTCGAGTAGAATCATAACAAATAATGGGACTAACCTGAACAACAAGACGATGAAAGAGTTGTGTGAAAGTTTCAAGATTGAGCACCACAACTCTTCTCCCTACCATCCGAAGATGAACGGAGCCGTTGAAGCTGCAAATAAAAACATCAAGAAGATTCTGCAGAAAATGGTGAAGACCTATAAGGAGTGGCATAAAATGCTGCCACTTGCCTTGCATGGATATATAACAACCGTTCCAACTTCGACAGGGGTAACTAACTTTTCTTTGGTATATGGGATGGATGCGGTTCTTCCCATTGAAGTTGAGATACCATCTTTGAGAGTCCTGATGGAGACCAAGCTTGATGAAGCATAGTGGGTTCGAGAAATATTTAATCAACTGAACCTTATTGATGAGAAGCGTATGAGTGGGATGTGTCACAGTCAGTTGTTCCAAAGGCGGATCAAGAGAGCATTCGACAAGAAGGTCTGTATCCGGGAATTCTGAGAAGGAGAACTTGTACTAAAGAAAATTTAGCCAATTCATAAGGATATGCGCGAAAAATGGGCAACCAGCTATGAAGACCCATTTGTTGTGAAAATAGTCTTCTTAGGAGGCTCACTAATTCTCGCAATGATGGATGGTGAACAACTTGCACACCCTGTGAACTCTGATGCAGTAAGAAAATATTATGCCTTAAAAACCTGCTAAGTCGATAACCTAGAAAGGCGACTTAGGCAAAAGTGGGTATCCAAGTGGATCATAACCTGTGAAGGAGATCCAGGAAAAAATTAGGGATGTAAATAAAAAATAAGAGCTCGCTAAGTTGAAAACCCGAAAGGGCAGCTTAGGCAAAAATGAGCGTCCCAATAGATTGAAAACCCGAAAGGGCGACCCAGGAAAAAGTTAGGAGCAAAAGGCATTTCACTACACAAGATTGGTTATCACCATTGCAGAAGAATCAAGAAGAAGTTCAAGCCAACCGCTCTCGTCAGAAGCAAGGTTTTGGGAATTATTAGTTATTAGGGCTAGTAGTTGTCATTGGATTCAATGTAACCTTTCCCTATTGCCTATTTCAGATTGTAATGTTCGACAGAGATTTGCCATTTGTGAGATGCCATTCTTGAATAAAATCATATTTTGGACCATTCAATTTTTGTCATTTACCATTTTCTCTACTTTTCCTTATCATGCAAAATGTCATTTATTTGTTAATAATGATTTTGAAAGTGAAAAGTTTTGAATTAAAAACAGTTTTTTTGAAAACATAATGAAAAACATAAAATTTATTTGGCTTGTGGAAGGATTTAGTAGAAATCACATGTTCCCTAAGAAGTCTTAAGGTGGCAGAAACACTGTAGACTATTGTTGCACCCCAAAATTTGACCAACAACTTCTTTACCTAACTTGTGTTTCATTTCATTCACATTAGCATTATCATTTGCATTTCATAGACATGTATGCAGGAGATCAAGAGGTATGAGTACCAATAAAGAACTTTGAAGCTAGCCAAGAAGGTTATTCAAGTGTTCAAGGGTTGATATCCTTGTCAGAGAAGTTAAAAGATCCTCAGAGAGATTGGTTGAAACCAAGGTTGTGTGCCTCCTAACTTGAGAGTTGTGGGGAGCTCCTCAGATGATTCTGAAGCCAAAAATGTGGACTTGAAGCCTTGAGAGAGCTTATGAGATGTCTTGAAAGCCATCATGAAGCCTAGACAGGTCATTGTGCAAGATTGAGAGGACCTAGCCATGAGTGGTGTAATTAGGGTTTGACTGGATCAACCCTAGGTCAACTGATGATTTGAACAAGGTTGAGACCTAATTCAAGAGCCAGGTGATCATGGATTAATGCATTGAGATGCTATAAGGATGATTCCAAGGTCAACTCATCATTATTGAAGAGTTTGAGAAGTTTCAAGCTAGGGTTTCTAAGGCTTGACAGTGTAAAATCCCCTAGTTTGACCCCTATCTTCAAGGCAGTTTAGCTCAAGATGTGATTGTCATATCATCTTGCCCCAAACATGAATGTTGTAGAGCTTGTTCTTAGCTTTAATTTGAGTATTAGAAGTCCTTTATAGGATTTATAGAACTCAAGTTATGACTTTGACAAGTTACAGGTCATCTGAGGTATGTGAATCTGGGGCCTTGAAAGTTACCCAACTTGCATCAAACGTTTGCCAAAGAAGGATGATTCCTATGAACTTTTGGTCAACATGAATGTTGTTTCTTATCCTCTTAGATTTCTAGAGAGTACTAGAAGTCCTTGATAGGATTTGTAGAACTCAAGTTATGGCTTTGACAAGTCAAGGGTATTTTGGTCTTTTGGAGATTACAGGTCATTTCAACCATAAGGCCATAACTCCTATTTCCAAGCTTCAAATGGAAAAATGTTCAACATCAAACTTGTTCAAAATGATGTTTTAAGGCTATTAAGGAGGTCATGAGATGATGGAAAGGCTTGTAGCTCAAATTTGCAAAAATGACCTAAAATAAGGGCATAAGTTAAATAAACCAAAGTTGGAAATTGAAATTTTCAACCTACACATCCAAACCATGGCATGTAATATATCATTTTGACTCTAGAAAACATTTTAAAGACAACGGTTTAGCCACATTTTTGATTTGAGATTCAATTCATGGACTTGCTTTGAAAAGCACTTGCTTGCATATTAAGTAACATGTGCATAACTTAAAATTGAGGCATGGGCAAGGAAATTAGCAAGCTAAACCCTTCCAAAATGTCACTAGGGGAGAAATTGAAGGAGATTGAGATGAATTTCAAGCTGCAAACAGAATTGAGCATGGAATGATAAGTGATTCAAAATCTCATGACATGAGAAGTGTAAAATCTCATTGGAAGGATCTAGAGGGTTCTAGATCATCCAAACTCCATCTATATATTGAATAGAATGAATCCATGGCAGAGGTTGGTGATCATTGAAGGATTGAGCTTAGTTTGAGATTGAGTTTTCATAGCTTGCAAGTGCAATCGGTTTCATCAAATTCCTCCATTTCCTTCCATTTTCTTGATTGGTTCTTCTTCCATGAGTATCAAGGATTGATTCCAGATCATTTCCATGAAGAATTAGTGGCTAGATCGTGTGGGAGCAAGTGATTTTCAGCACCTGCAAATCATCATCGGGTTTCAAGATTGAAGCACTTTCCATTGAATCTTTTGCATACAGAAGCAAGGAGGAGGTTCAGTGATCGTGTCCAGAAGATTTGAGGGCTTGAAGTGAAGATTTGGTGCATCTGTTATTCAAGAATTTCCAGGTTGGTAATCATCTTCCTATAGCATGATTTAGGTAGAATTAAGGTGCTAGATTAGTTGTAGAATGGCCTAGGATGGATTTCAGATGGTTAATTGAGGAATTAGTGACAAATTAAGTGAATCACCATTTTCGGTTGAGATTGGGAGATGATGATTCTTGAGGTTTCAGAAGAAACTAATGGTATGATTGAGTTCGTGGCAAGATTTGGAGTGTGTTTCATGTTTTGACCTCTTGGATTGGAGGCCTCTAGGAAGAACTAGGGTTGAAGGGGACGATCTGAGCTCCATCGGCGGTGGCCGGAGCTGGGCGCGAAGCTCAGAGCTTTGAAATGGAGAAGATGAAGTTCTCACCATTGGATGATGGATTGACCATTGACTGGGAGAAGATCCAAGGGCCACGTTTTAATTCTGAGTTGTGAAGGGTTTCTGAAGGAAACGCTGCGTTTCATTAATTCAGGCGTTTGGGCTTAGTGAAATTAGTGTTATCCACACCCCCCAGCAAGCCCAACCCATGTTTTTAACTGAAAATGTTTACTTCCTGCACCGTGTGTTTGGTTATTTTTATTTGATTTTCATTTAATTTCCATTTAATTCATGTTTTTTTGTAAAATTCATAATAAATTGAATATTAACCCAATTAAATCCATTCTTTTTGCATATTACTCATGATTGAGTCTATTATTTCTTAGAGAAAAAATATTTTCATTTCATATAATTTCTGATTTAATTGGAATTTTGTATTTTAATTGATATTAAAATGTTTATGTTTGATGCATATTTTTGTAGAATTTTGTTTGATCTCCTGGTGATGATTCTTGGCCTAATTTTGTGTGTGTGATTATGTTAGACATGTATGATCCCATAGTAATATTCTCACATTTTTGTGATGAAAATAGGTATGCCTTCTAGGTTGATATTTAGATGCTTCATTTTTAGGGTTTTAGGTTGATACCTTGTAATGTAGGGTTTAGTTCTAGGTCCAAATTGATAATTTGATCTTTGAAACTAATGTGATAGAGTCATGATTGACCTAGGTTCCCATAGTAATTTTTGTAGGATTTTACAATTGATTCTAGTATTTTAGTTAGGACTAACTTTAGTACTAGGTTTTAGGTGATCCTAATTCATTAATTCAACTAGTTTAACTCCTTTAATTCCCTTAGATTAGGATTTGTGCTTGGTTTGCCTTTGGTTGAGATTGAATACAAGTTGAAGACAAGGTGAGGATGCTTGAAGTTGCTTGAAGTTGCTTGGAGCTTTGGATTGTTTGTGCCTGAAGGTATCTGATGAATATTAGGAGATAGGACATAGGGAGAGCCTTGTAGTTAGAATGATTTCTTGCTCAAACATGGAAAGCATCTTGTGCTTCCATTCCTCCCAATGACTAAAAGTCCTTCTCAGATATTCACATCCCTCCTTTGGAAGGATGAGTGGCTTTATCTGGGAAGTAGAACTTTGAGGGAACCAGTCTTTCATAAATGATGGACCCTTGCAGGCTTCCTTTGGTTGTCAGTAAGCTGTTTATCATTTCCTCTCCCTCTGTTAAATCAATTATCTTCTGGTTTGAGTATCTTGAAGGATGTTAGACTTGAGTTTGAAGATGAGGACTTCATTGAAGAGTGTGGAAGAGGATGATTCCTTGAGCATTGCCATTGTAGCTGAAGCTTGAAGAGCAAGAAAAGCAAGTTGATACTTGAAGATTCAATGAAGATTGAATGAAGAGCTGAGGCTTAAAGGATTGAAGGATGAAGTTGACACTTCTAAATGATTAAAAATTACCCTGAGAAGCTGAGACTTGTAGATGAAGAAGACCAAGTTGACATTGGTAAAGCAAGGAGAGATGAAGCTTGAGGAATAAAGGATGAGTTGATACGCACATTGATGTTTGAAGAGCCTGAAGGAATCAAGTTGATACTTGTAGTTAAGAGTGAAGCCTGAGGGTGGGATTGACTGGAAAGCTGAAGCTTGAAGAAGAAGATTAAGTTGAAACTTATGTTGATGGGTTGAATCCTGGAGAAGCAAATTGATATTTGTCATGAAAGATGATAGCCTTGAAGGGTAATTGAAGTCTGAAGACTGGATTGCTGTTAAAAAAGCTGAAGCTTGGAAGGGGAGAGAGTTGTTGAACTGCTTTCTTGTCTGTTTTCTTTTCTGTGCTGATGTGCCCTGTTTGACTTGCTTGATGCATTAGAATAAGTTCATGATTAGACTGACTGTAATCTAGGAGCATGATTGCACTAGAGGTTGAGTTGCTCCCTCTGTTTGTATTGTTACTCTATGGCTTTGCTTGCGGGTATTCAGGAGAGCCCAGCTCCCTTGCCCATGTGGTTTATTCTGCTTTATAGCATGTTTACTTTTCTTCTGTATGATTGCAGTTTATTGTATCTTGCCTGATAGCATGTTATTTTCTCTGCATGATTACAATTATTCATATCTAGCTTGAGGTTGAGATGAGATTGTGGAGGCTGCTGCCCCACACAGATTTCCTCCCTTACTTGCATTGCATGCATTTTACAGTCGTTTATCTATTTACTGTGTAAGCTGATGCTTTATCTGTTTCTGTTTATCATTGATATGATCCCTTAGGACTCTCATCTCCTTTGATCAGGAATTGATGATAGAACTTTAGGTTGAAACCTATGCATGATAACTTCTAGGAGTTCCCCATTTCAAACTTCAACCATAGGATGAATCCTTGGCATGACAACAGTAGGACTTGATAGTCTCCCTTTAGTTGAGCCTGTTCTCTTCTCATCCCAAAAACAGCTTAAGATACAGTAATCATGAATGATTTCTTTCGTACGTTACGAGCCTTAAGCTATTTGAGAAAGGATTGTTGGAGAGTTCCTTTTCAACAGTCTGGATGTTTAGTATGGCACCCTTTGGGTGACATGCGACACATTCACTCTCAGGTCATAGTCTTTAGTACGATTGAAATTGCAAACAATAATAAAAAACAGTTCTTCCGTAAAAGACAGAAAACAAACTTCAAACCTTTTTGCCCCGTGGGCCCATTAATTCAAAGGAAGCTTTTCTGAAGAAAAGAGTGTCGTTAAACTCCAGCGCCAACGCAAACAGGCTTTGTCCCTAACTGCTGGAACTGCTGTTTAACCCTACTCGATAAAACAGATGAATCTGAATCCTCGTAATCCGTAGTCCCGAACTACGTAAGCTCTGATCTCTCATGCTTGTTGAGAGTACGTAGGTACAATACTGATGTATTGGCGAGCCACCTTCCCCGTAACCCGTAGTTAGTCGAACTACGTTGACTCTGATTTCTCATTCTCTAATGAGAATACGTAGGCATAAAGCGCGACGCTTTGCCGAGTCATTTTCTTTTCTGTTTAAGCCAACCTTGATAGGTAGATAGATAAACCAACTCGTCCAGTAAACACAACAAGCGTGGATCCCGTCGAGTACGACGGATGTGAGGGGTGCTAATACCTTCCCCTTGCGTAACCGACTCCCGAACCCAGACAATGGTTGCGATGACCTTGTCTTATACCTTTTCGTCAGGTTTTTCCGATCGTTTCCTTTCCTGTTCCGAGGGATAAATAACGAAAGGTGGCGACTCTTCTGTTTTTCCAGCACCTTATTTTCGCGGAAGCGACAACTATTTCAAAAAATTCCCCATTAAAGCATGAACTGACAATACCTCTTTGGATTGATTCTTTGGTCATGTGTGGCTACTTAGATTGAAGAAGATCTGCCCAGTATCCTCCATGTGATACATGTCTGAATGTTAAAGATTTTATCCTCAACAGAGTTCCCCTTTGTTCTTACTGAAGTTATATTATATCTCCCCAAGAAGCTATCATAGCTTCATACTTCCCCAAGTGAAGTGGGTATATTTCCCAGTGGATATCTAAGCACTTTTACTCCCTAGATTCAGTATGACTCTTTGTTTCCCCAGCGAAGTGGATATGCTTATCTATTTCCCCTTGAGTCTTCAAATTCTTTGTATCTCTTTAGAGTCGGATCTTGCATATAATTGAGCATATGCATCATGCCAAATCATGTGCATTTAGCATCCTTCTAGGTCTTTGTTGTTGGCTGTAGTATTTTGACCCCAAATCCAGTTGTAACTAACATCTTTGTTAAGATCCTTGGTCGTCACCAATTTCTTCCCCGAGCCCAGTTGTAATTGGCACTTTTTTTTGAGATCGTAGGTCGTTACCAATCTCTTGGATGGAAAGTGAGTGAAATGATGTAACCGAATTCAGTTGCAAGCAATGAAATCTCAATCTCAATCTCTGCTCTCTCATTCAATCATCACCAACCTTTCATTTGAACCTCTTCTACTCAATATATAGAACATGTGTGGATGATCTAGAACCCTCTAGATCCTTCCAATGAGAAATCCAATCTCTCATGACATGAGAAGCTCACTTATATGCCATGGTGTGCACAACTCTGCAAACAGCTTGAAATCAACCCCATTCCCTTCCAATTTCTCCCCTCATGACATTTTGTAAGTGTTTGGCTTGCAAGGGATCTTGATCATGCCTTGAATTTGAGTTTTGCAAATGTTACTTAAGATGTAAGTAACTACTTTTCAAAGCAAGTCCACAAATTATACCTCAATTCAGAAATGTGGCTAAACCAATGTTCTTAAAATGCTTTTTAGAGTCAAAATGACCTATTACATGCCTTGGTTTGGATGTGTAGATCAAAAGTATCAATTTCCAACTTTGGTTCATTTAACTTATACCCTCATTTTAGGTCATTTTTGCAACTTTGAGCTACAAGCATTTCCAACATCTCATGACCTCTTTACTAGCCTTAAAACATCATTTTTAACAAGTTTTATGTTGAACATTTTCCCATTTGAAGCTTGGAAATGGGAGTTATGGCCTTATGGTTGAAATGACCTGTAATCTCCAAATGCCCAAAATACCCTTGACTTGTCAAAGCCATAACTTGAGTTCTACAAATCCTATCAAGGACTTCTAGTACTCTATGGAAAGCTAAGAGAATAAGGAATAACATTCATGTTGACCAAAAGTTCATAGGAATCATCATCCTATGGAAAAGGTTTGATGCAAGTTGGGTAACTTTCAAGCCCCCAAATTCATATACCTCAGATGACCTGTAACTTGTCAAAGTCATAACTTGAGTTCTACAAATCCTATCAAGGACTTATAGTACTCAAATTAAAGCTAAGAGCATGCTCTACAACATTCATGTTGGGGGGAAATATGAGATAACAATCACATCTTGAGCTAAGATGCCTTGAAGATAGGGGATTTTACACTGTCAAGCCTTAGAAACCCTAGCTTGAAACTTCTCAAACTCTTCAATCATGATGAGTTGAACTTGGAATCATCCTTATAACATCTCAATGTATCAATCCATGATCACATGGCTCTTGAGTTAGGTCTCAACCTTGTCCAAATCATCAGTTGACTTAGGGTTGACCCAGTCAAACCCTAATTGCACCACTCATGGCTGAGTCTTCTTAATCTTGCACAATGACCTGTCTAGGCCTCAAAGTGATCTTCAACACTTCTCATGAGCTCTCTCAAGGCCTCAAGTCTAACTTCATGGCTTCAGAATCATCTGATGGCTTTCCACAACTTTCAAGTTAGGAGACTTACACACTTGGCTTCAATTACTCTCTCTGAGGATCTTTTAACTTCTCTGACAAGGATATCAACCCTTAAAGACTTGAATAACCTTCTTAGCTAGCTTCATAGTCTTGTATAGCTCTTGATTGGTAATCATACCTCTTGATCTCCTGCATACATGTCAATGAAATGCAAATGATAATGCTAATGTGAATGAAATGAAACACAAGCTAGGTAAAGAAATGTTGGGCAAATTTTGGGGTGCAACAATTTGTTTATAACTTGAGTTGATCATTTCTTTTAGAATTTTCCTTTATCAAAACGTCATTCCATCCTTGATTATAATCATTTGTGCTTAAGCTTTATCTTTTGGCTTTTTGTTGTTACAAGTAGCATGTCTTTAAGTCCAAAGGAAAGGATTTCACTGTTGACTGCCATGTCACATTTAGGATAGCTTAGTCTACTTCCTACCCTACCTTATGAGCTTGTTAGAGTCATTCCCATGGCCTTGTTAGAGCCATCCTCTTTCTCTTAACCTAGCTTTAGGTTAGGGTTTGTTAACTCTCTGTGAGTACTGTTGTTATAAGTACTTACCTCCCCTTTTTGGCCTTGTTAGAGCCAATTAACTTTGCAACTTAGAGTTAGGTATAAAGTCTGTAAACTCTATGTGAGTATCATTGTTATGAGTACTCAGTTTCCTCTTTGACTTTGTTAGAGTCAACCTTAATTAGTCTTTCAACTTAGACTTAGAGAGTTTGTTAACTCTATGTAAGTGACAAGGTTATGAATACTTACTCCCATTGGTTAGGTGAACTACGAATGCTCTGATTCCATCCTAGTCAGGATACGTAGGCACGAGATGTGATGTCTTAGCGAGCATACTTTGTATATACCTTAGGTCTTTACCTTAACACCTTTTCCTTAGCAAGCAAACTTTAACATAACACAAATATAAATAAGAGATTCCTATAGATTACTACAGGTACTTAGGATGTTAACACCTTCCCTAGGTATAACCAACCCCCGAACCTTAGATTCTCTTAGCTTTGTTGTTACATAGCGCACTTAGGGTTTTCGTCGATCTTTACCCTTTCCTTTGGATAAATCAAAGCTCGGTGGTGGATTTTATAGATTTTTTTATTCAAGTTAATAGCTTGATATCCGATTCTCACCGCAACAAGGTATATTTGGGGTGTTACATTAGAACTGCACCATCTGTTTGAACATATAGACCGCACATATATGAACCTGATACGAGAGTTTTTAAGTTCACTCATCTACACTGTAAGGCCAAAATCGGCAAGTACTGTAGGCACTATTAAGTTATGCATGTTCAATATGGAATATTAGTACACCACTGACCAACTTGCAGAGTTGTTGCATTTTCCTTACGGTGAAGGTATCACGTGTGAAGCACTAATAGTCACAAATTGGGCATTTGAGGCAGGTGCGTTTTGGAAAGAAATAATATGTTTTACCATTAATACCTTTGAAGGTAATTTGACTTCTGAAATTCACAACCCGACTATTTGAGTCTTCTGCCAAATATTGGAAGACACCATTTTGGCCGGGAAAACTCTAACAAATTGAACGCCAAAGAATTTCTTTACTTGCAGGCAACACTTAGACAAAAGTCGTTGAATTTGGCCCTATTCATGATAGCCCACATGTGCATAAATTTGAAAAATAAAGAGCTATCTCTTTTTGAGGGTTTATTACATCCCTTGCTCGTCCTATGGGGCTTGATACTGAGCTTGCCACATTGGAACCTTTACCACCCCACACCATTGACCTCAAATTCTTAAGAAATATGTGGTTATGTAGAGTTAGAAAAGAAAGAGGTTACCACCTCATGGTTAATAGTGTAGAAATTAAAAGTGTTGTTTTGCCATGTCCTGGCCGTACTGACGCACGACATAAGAGAAATTGGACCTATGATTTGAATGCTCCAACAATTATTGGCCAGGTACCACAAGACATCCATCAAAATTTTACAGCTGATGATGGTACCGTTGACGAGTATGATTGGAGAAACATGTCTCCCGTTCATAACTCCCTACCTCCATATTTTTCACCTGCACACACTGCACCCGGTATTTCTAACCCTTTTGCATGTACTTCCTCTGACTTCTATTATAATGAAGATATGTTGCGGGAACAGAGAGCTCGTGAGGAAAAGCGGGATGGTTTGTTATACGCTATGTATGAGCAACAATAAGATATAATAGAGTTCATTCGAGAATCGAGAGGCAAACAGACCGGTCCCTCCGAACAGTAATGGAAGCTCAATCCACCCTAGCAGCCCAACAACAGTGTCAATAAGCCTCACAGATGCGTGATTTTGCTCTTGTGCACACTAACCAAAGGGATATATTGGTGAACCTCACGAGACTACAGGCGTCCAAAGCCTCATTATTAGCATAGATTCAATAGCTCGAGATATCCCAGAGTTTCTGCCGTCAAAGCAGGACTCGTCATCTGTAACATCTAGACCAGGGAGGAGAGGGCAGTAGTGACCAACAGTAGCATTACCATCCAGGTTCTACCTATCCCTTCTCACCTTTTATCGAAACATTATGGGCAATGTTCGGTTTAAGTGTGGGAGCAAATCTTTATTGCTTTCTTGTTAGGAGTTTTAGTTTATTGCATTTAGGATTTTATTATTACTTGTGCCTGATGAGTCTTTATGTGTAGTTTTATGATGTTTATTAATTTCTACCATTTCTTGAGCCATACAAATTTTTTTGAAAAAGAAAACAATGTTTAGTTTTAAATCTTAGGCTTTTAGACAAGTTAAGGATATGTTGCAGAGACTTGAGAAAATTCTTAAAAGATCGGTATCGTCTTAACACTGCAAGTCTCCCAATTATAGAGATTGGCCTGGATACTTGTTATGCCATGGCCTTGAAATCTCACCCTTAAATGAGTCCTTAAGTAGTCTATCTTAGTAGTCAACACCATTTGAATACCGCTAAGTGAACATACTGATGCAAATAAGTGAATGATCTCGTGCTTAAAAGAAAAATTAATAAGAAGAATTTTTTTTTGAAATGGAATCCGCCTTCTAAGTTAGGTAACCCTCACCTGGTTACTTAGCCTAACGGTAGTGAAACCTCTGGATTATACAGATATGTGATTAGGAATCAAATTGCTAAATTTGACGCAATGTGGATCATGATCACTAACATGTTTGTTTACCTTGTGCGTACAAATAACAGACTTAATGTAATTGTGCCTGAACGAAAAAGGACAAAATAATGTGATGAGTAAATTATGCCAAGGTATAATGACATGATGCAAATTGGTTTGTATAGGAAGGGGATTTATGATCGCAACTGCGAAATGTGTTACTACGATATCCTTAGTTTGCGAGTTAGTACATATCAATGTGACCTTGATCAAATATGAGTCTTTAGCCTAGGATAATTACTTGAGTGTTTATATTTTTCTTCTTATGTTCATGAATGTTTGCTTGAAGACAAACAATGGTTTATGTGTGGGAGATTTTGATAACACCAAAACACATTGTGTATTTGGCTCGACTCGCATGTGTTTTATTATCGCTTTACTTTCATTTCTAGTATTTTTCTGGTATTTTTTCTCTATTAATTAAGGTACATAACCAAGTAAGAGCCGTTCATGAAGAACCAAAGCGAATCAGATGAAAAATAGAGAAAATGAGCAATTTGCACACACGACGTTCAGTATGGCGTTCGCCATGGAGGTAGTCATGAGGTGGATGACATCTCCCATGATCCAACGGTTACAAATACCAATTCTCTGCATTTTGTGAAGGTGGCATTTTCCGCAGGGGGACTGCAGCTGCCATCCCTTATAAAAATGTGACAGGTTAAAAATTAAAGAATAAACTCCCCGCTACTCCCTTTTTTCTCTCACACGAACCCAGTAATTGTGACTTGATTTCCAAGACTTTTTATCATTATAAATAGGGATTAAAATCATATTTTGAAGGCATCTAAGCTTAGTACAACTTAGGCCATATATTTACATTCTTAAAGCTCTAATTCTTCACATCAGAGAGTTATTACACTGTGTTGTTATTGATTTTGGAACACTTTATTTGAAGAAGTTAATCTTGCCAGCATTTTCAATTTCGATCCAGTTATTTTTGTCAAGTTACTTTGTACTAGATTCAAGTCTCCGTTCGAACTAGTTCTTATTATATTCAGTATTATTTACATTTCATTTGTCTTGTCTATTTACTTCGCCTTACTTTATTTCCTCGTTTTGCTTTATTTCCTTGCATTACTTTATTTATTTTCATTGCATGTTCTTTACTTTAATTGAATCACTTAATATATTAATTCCGTATTTCAAACAAAAGCTAAAATGTTCACCATGAACATGTCCAACTAATCCATTAGTGCTGGAATGTGAGGATCTTCGATTTAGTGATACTCTGTTTATTGTTTCTTTAGGATTACTATTGAGCCTGTTTTGATTTTAATTCAATTTTTTTCAAAATTAATTTGATCAGTTACTACAAAAGTAGAACCGTGACACGTCAGGTAAGATTGAAAGTTGCCCGACACCTAATATTAAAATTGGTTATTTTTTGGTTAATAAACACCGTGAAACACTTTATTAATTAATTAGGAAAGCTCAATACTTCTAGAAGGTGATTTTAAAACTATTTTTGGATGCGTTTATAAGTTTAGAATCCGGTTGCCCGAATGAAAGCTAACAACCCTTTTAAGTTAATTTTTTCAATCAAAACCACTTTTCAACTGAGTAAAAGCATCTCGTTACTTAAAAAAGATTTGCTACTTTAACGCAAATGCAACTAGGTACGTGAGAGCGGACGGTAAAGATTAGAGAGTAAAATTCAGTATCGAGTACGAGAAAGAGAAAATTCCTTTTTAATTAAATCTTTTTCAAGGAAGAAAATATTGCCCCTTAAGTAGTTCTATTTAGAAACAATAAGAGTACTATCGTTTGATGAGAGCCGCATTCCAATATTACATCTTTGGATTTTGTTAAAAGATTATTATTTTATTTCATTCATATTCCAAAACCTTTTTAAGATCGCCTTAGATAAACACCGCGGCAATAGAACACGATAGATTAACCATTAGGTCTCTGTGGGTTCGACAACCTTTTATATCACTCTGATACACTACGTATACTTACAGAAAGCACACATCAATCTTCTTGCTTCTAATTGTCATGAAGATCTTTTATTTATGAATATTAAAGATTGTTACTCTAAAATTTTTTAATGACAATTCTCTATGATGGTGAAAGGTACACAATTAATTCATAATTTATTTTAAAATTTATAAAATTTTAATTTATGATTTTTTGTGATTAATTTGTGGCTGCAATTTTTACGGAGAAATAAATATTCATGTTTTTTATTCAAATCATAATGAAAGATACATATTTAACATGTGATATTAGATTACTCTTCCATGCAAATAATTTTTGTTGGTTATTAGTTATTTTCTATATTGAGATGTTGTTAATATGTTTAATGCATTAACAAATGAATAAAGACAAGTGGATGATAAATAAAACAATTTGAATGTACCATTAAAATAAATTAATCATTTGAGTTTAATTGTTATTTTGACATTTGTTTGTGGGTTAAGTCTAGGGTGAGGGTTCAATTAAGTCCCTCACCAGTGAAACCCCAAACAATAACCAATAGATTAAATGGATGGTTTAGATTTAATATAATTAAAATGAGAACATATTAAATCAATTAAAGCTAATTCCTTTTACACAAATATTACAATATTCTTACTTTTCGTAAGAAGTTTTTTCCCGCAACAATTTGTTTACAACTTCATCATCTTCATTATTGCTTTTGTCCCAAAAGCTACAACCTACAACACAACAGAGAAACAAGCTTTTGGACTATCGACTTCACAAAATGGTTGGCCAACGAGGTCGTCGGAGGGGATTCTAAGGCTGAGATTCATTCGAATCAAAACCAAGAAAATTTTCCGATAAAGTTTCTAGTTCTATAATAGTTATTATTATTCTCTTTCAATTTTAACCATTGGCTCTCTTTTCAGTTCATATTCATAATTAAATTGTTCATTGTCCATCTGTGCTACTTCAACTTGAGTCATGTTTGATTTCAGTTTTTTAGTTGATTTTCACTAGCATCGTAACAATGACAATGTTCCTACGAAGCGCTCAATTAATTTGTTCATTGTCCATCTGTGCTATTTCAACTAGAGTCATGTTTGATTTCATTTTTTCAGTTGATTTTCTCTGGCATCTTAACAATGACAATGTTCCTATGAACCGAGATGCACAGGAATATGGAAACAGACAGCAGGATCTATATGGGTTCTCTATTCTTCATACTAATTGTAATTATGTTCAATGGATACTCGGAGTTATCGATGTTCATCATGAAACTCCCAGTTTTCAATAAGCAAAGGGACCTTCTTTTTTCCTTGCTTGGGCATACTCTTTACCTACATGGATCCTCAAGATTCCTATATTCAACTTCTTTTTACCTTTGGCCTTACATTATCTTGACTGTAAGTATCTTATTTATGTCTTTATGTGCTTTTCAGTTTGTAAAATTTATGTAGTGCACTTAGTAAAAAATGAAACATTTGACTGCATCATTTGATAAACCACGGGCTTTAATATCAGAAGAAGCCCTGGCTGAGAGAAATGCTGCCACTACTGGAGACAGACAGAATATTGGATTATCGCCTAAAAGCGAATGTTCTTCGAGTGAGTTACAAATTTTCTTACAAAAATTCTTCCTATTTTAATTCATATGATAATTCAGTTTAACATGATCGACATAATTTCGGTGCAGCCAAAGCAAATGCAAGTCGAAGAAGTTTTTCTTCTACGACATTGTCAGCAAGAGTAGGCAGCATTAGTGAAACTGATCACAGTAGGAAGCGGGGGATGGTTCTTCCTTTCACACCTCTTTCTATCACTTTTGATGAAATTGGATATTAGGTGGACATGCCACAGGTACAAGAGTTATTGTCAAACTTCGAAGGACTTTTTAAGTGGAGACTCCACTGTCTCTCAAGTCATCAACTTGAAATGTAGTGGTCATATATGCAATAGAGCATTAGAATGAGAGTTTGTTTGAATTTACTTATTTGAATTTATCTACTAGCATAAACACGTGTGTCGCTAATGCGAAAATCGGCACCGGCCATAACAGAAGAGTCGCCACGTGCATTATTTATCCCAAAAGAGGGAAAGGAAACGCTTAGAGAAAACCTAACGCAAAGAGGAAAGGAATGGTCATCGCAAGAAAATCCTGGATTCGGGAGTCGGTTACGCAAGGGGAAGGTATTAGCACCCCTCACGTCCATCGTACTCGACGGGATCCACGCTTGGTTTCTATCTAAGGGTGTGTTTATCTATCTACTCTAAAGTTCTGGTCTAAAAAGAAAAGAAAATGACTCGGTAAAGTATCGCACTTTATGCCTACGTATTCCCGTCTGGAACGAGAAATCAGAGTCAATGTAGTTCGCCTAACTACTGGAGAAGGGGGGAAGGTTGCTCGCCGAGATATCGCATCTCGTGCCTACGTACTTTCATACGGCATGAAAGATCAGAGCAAACGTAGTTCGGGCTACGGAAGACACAAGTTTGTCTGATAGTTTTTTATCTCCTTATGAAAGGGTTTTCCAGATTAAGGGTCCAAGAGGACAAAAACAGAGTTTGAATGTTTGTTTGAATCTTTTACGAAAGAACTATTTTTTAGGATGTTCGCAATCTCCGTCGCACTAGAGACTATGACCTAGGAGTGAATGCTTCGCATGTCACCCAAAGGGTACCACACTAAACATCTAGATTATTGGAGAGAGACCCTCCACCAACCTTTTCCCAGATAGCTTAAGGCTCGTAACGTACGACTTCAATTAACCTTATTACTGTATTTTTGAATTGTTTTGAGATGAGAAGAGAAAGACGCCCTAAAACTATGGTTGAAAGGGAATCTACCTACTGTTATCATGCATGGTTTAGAAACCTAATGTCTATCATAATTCCCTCTTGCACAGAGGAAATCAGAGATCCTAGGGGAAAACAGCCAAAGAAAACAAGTAGTAAACAATAAACATTAAAATGCATGCTATGCAACAGTACAAGCGAGGCAAGGGAGTCCTGCTCAACCTCAAACCTAAGAAAACAACAGGCAAGGGGAGACAAGCTCCACCTCAAACCTAAAGGTAAGCAACACAAGCAAACAGATAACACAACAAAAGAAAAACAGAGGAAGCAGCCCAAGCAGCAACAACAATCTCTTACAGACAACAACTTCAACCTTTAGCAGCATCTCTTGTCAGCATAGTTGAATTGACAACAAAGTTGACAGGAAAGAGTCTTCATCTTCAAGTTAGCTCCTATCTTCAAGCTTTTTCAATCTTCATCTTCAAACTCTAGCAAGCTCCACAAGAAGAGAAATCATCATTGAGATCAAGTTACAATGCTAGGAAACCTGATGAAGACCAAAGGAATTCATCAAGAACCAACATTGAAAAGAAAGTGCATCCTCAAAAGTTCTACTCATTAAGGCATGCCACTCATCCCTCCAAAGGAGAGATGGGGCTTCCTTAAGAGGACTTTGCATCATAGGATGAGGATAGAAGCAAATAATGCATTCTATTTTTGATGAAAGGAAAAGAACTAGTTCTAATGGTTCTTCCTAAAACCTTAATCCTATAAGCTTCTAAACAAAGCTCCTAAAAGAGAAATAAAGCTCCAAGCTAAGCTCCCCAAGCCAATCCACAACAGCTACAAGATGTCCAGCACCTCCTCCAAAAAGGAAACCAAGCTCTTCAAGCTCCAAAGCCACCAACAAGATCAAACAAGGCAAGGCACCAAAGAAGAAACACCAAAGGCAACACCTACTTGTGAATTATATCTAAAATAGAAAACTAAGTTGTAAAAATCTAAGAATTTTCCTAAGGGAACATGCATGTTTTAACATTCTAGGGTTCAAATACCAGAGCCTAAATCAACTTCTAGGTCCACTAAATAAATCCTAAGTTGAATTGTGTCAAGATAAACCATAAGTTGGGAAGGCTCTAAACATCTTACCTAAAACAGAACATACAATTATCTAAAACATCTAATAAAAATCCTAAGGGAGCATGCACATCTAACCTATAACATACTCAAAAATCAAATCCAGAATCCAAACCAAATGATCAAACCAAAATCAACAAAATAGATAGGCAATTATGCAAAATAAAAGAAATAACATAAAAAATGAAAATGCAAATTAAATTGAAAAATGCAAGAAAATGCAATTTATTGATTCCATAAAATCACAAATTGAAAGAGGAACATGGACATATTTTTAAAATATTTTTCTGA
The DNA here is from genome assembly GCA_963859935.3 of Lathyrus sativus. Lineage (NCBI taxonomy): Eukaryota > Viridiplantae > Streptophyta > Magnoliopsida > Fabales > Fabaceae > Lathyrus > Lathyrus sativus. Next base: position 458,187,977 of record OZ012735.1, on the reverse strand, counting down.
TCAAGGATGAATTTATTATGATTTTTGGAATCAATATGCATTTAAAATAAAACTAAAATGAATTAAAAAAAATAAAAACTGAAGATAAAACATGGAGCGTAGGATCAGGAGACTTAGTCAAGCAATCTAGTGAACCACAGCGCGCCAGCACATTAAAATGAAACGCTGCATTGTAAGGGGAGTCAAAGTCAGCCAAATAAGAATCAATCGTGGCCATCAGATGTGCGTACAAAGTCCATGCTTCAACTTAATCTAACGGCAATCCATCATCGTCCCAATTCAAATATTCTGATGGAGGGAGAGCCAGTGTGGTGGCCGGAGAAGACCACCGGTCGTCTTCTCCGGCGAGGTGGTGGTCTCAGGCAGCCAAACAACATCAAACCTTATATCAAATTGCTCAGAATTCCACGAGGATCTCCAAAATCACATCCAAATCATCTAACTCTCAACAGGTTTTAAAACACGATCCAAGGTTCAGAGATCACATCCAAATTCATCATCACCAAATTCAAATCTAAAACCATAGAAATGATCCTCACTTCTCCTACATCACTCTGATATATCCAAATCATGTTGAAACCTTAAGATCAGATCAAACCGTGTCCAAATAGAAATCTCAGGTCAACCTAGTTTGTCTCTAATTGCTCAAACTCTTAACCAGAAACGATCTACAACTCAACTAGATCCTAACAGCATGCTCACTATGATCTACATCTTGCTATGATCAGTGGAATTTGGAAGTTTACATACCTGGTGTAGATCTGTTAACAGAGGTGTCCAGAGCTTGATTCAGCCTTCAAAACTTTCCAGAAACACTCAAGGATGCAAGAGGAAGCTAAAGAAACCTTCAATTTGATCTGAATTTGCTTAGAAATGAAAACACGATTTTAGTTTGCTTGCTTGCAACTCCAACTGCTATCTTTACCTCCACCATGAAATGAGCTCCCAAAATGATCATGGAATCAATGAAAGACTTATATAGAGTGTGTTCATGGGCTTTAGGAGTCCAATTCAAGCCCAAACCAGTAGTTTCAATTTTCTGTTTTGCTTGCAAAAATTGCACATGACAGTCGTGATTTCCTCATTAAAGCTTACACTAGAAACTTCCAACTTGTTGCAAAATGCCTTGTGAACGAAATTGGACCAAAAGGACTGCTTGAAATGCCTTGGTAAGTGATTTGGTTATGTTACTTGCTTGTGAAGAAACAAAATGATAACTCATGAAAATATGCCTCAAATCAAAAATGTACCAATGCCAATGTGTTTGAAATACCATTTCCACTCAAAATGAGTATTTACTTGACATGTTTTGGTCACTTAACCATTAATTTGAATTTTTCAACTTTCATCCCTTTTAAAACCTTCTTTTTTAAGCCATTTCAAACCAAATCTTGCCTCAAGCCAATTCAATGCATCATGAATGCCTGGTTAACCTTAAAATCACATTTTGAGTAAGTTCCATGTTGAACAAATATTCATTTGAAGTGTGCAAGTTGGAGATTTTGACCTATGATTGAAAATGGCCTATAATCTCACTTTCCCAAAATACCCCTGACTTGTAAACGTCATAACTTGAGTTCTACAAATCAGATGGAAAACTTCTAATACAATTTGGAAAGATAAGATCATTAGGAACAACTTTCATGTTGGCCAAAAGTTTAGTAGAAACACCCTCCTAGGTCAAAAGTAGCTTGGAAGTTAGATGATTTTCACAGACAAATTTCAGAGGCATCTGAGGACCTGTAACTTGTCTGGACCATAACGTGAGTTATATAAATCCAATGGAGGACTTCTAGTACTCAAATTAAAGGTATTGAGATGCTATAAAAGTTCCATGTTGGCCAAAGATCCATTTGAAACTTTCATCTTGACTTATGTGGTCTTGAAGTTAGGCACTAAACAAAGGATTTTACGCTGAAACCCTAATTTAGCAACTTCCCACACTCTTGACTCTTCTTGACTTGATCTTGGCACAACACCACAAATGTCTCAGCATATCATTTCATGAACTCCATGACCTAAAAGTAGGATTTGATACTCTTCAATTGCACAGTTGACCTAGGATTGACCCAGATGAAACCCTAATTGCTTGCACTTCAGCTGTGGCTCTTGCATTTGACACAATGACTTGATTGAGCTCTCCCATGGCCCTCTAGGCATTCCATGAGCTCCATACACATCCTTTTCTCATATTCAACACTTCACATCCCTCTGGTGGTCTTCAATTGATCCTCAAGTTAGGAACAAATTCACATGCAAGAATCTAAACTCTTATTCACTCAAACCACCTCCTGATGACCTTGATAACTTCTCAAGCTTGAATAAGACCTCTAGCTAGGCTCCTCTTGATAAGAATCACACTTTATCCCCTTTCATATGAATGATATCATGATATGCAAATGATATAACTATGCAAATGTTAATGCAATGAAACATAAACCAAGTAAGAAAAGAGGTTGGGCAAATTTTAGGATGCAACAACGTGAAATATTGTTTAGAAGAACTTATGAAAACAACTTATGAGATATCTATAAGTTGTTTTTAGCTTATTTTCACAAGTTCTCCAAAATAGCTTGTGAAAACAACTTATAATTCATATGAAAACAATTTGACCTTACTTTATTTTTTATTACATAAATAGCATATACAAAAGAATTTATATGATAAGTGTTTATAATAAATAATAACTTAGTTGTTTATCCAAACAAGACCCGAGTCACCCGGCATGCACATAGCATAACATAGTGGTGACATGTGAAGCATACCTAAGTTACTCTCCGACGAAAACAATCATAAAAAAATGGCAATTTTACAGTCTTCCTCCTGATATATTTCTAATGCTCTCCCTTTATGCTTACTTGTAGGAAATAAAGGCCAAAGGAATTCTTGAAGATCGACTTGAACTTTTGAAGGGTGTTAATGGAGCTTTTAGACTAGGTGTTCTGACAGCTCTAATGGGTATAAGTGGAGATGGTAAAACAACTCTAATGGATGTGTTGTTCGGAAGGAAAACAACACGGCACATTCAAGGGCAAATCACTATATCAGGGTACCCTAAAAAGCAAGAAACGTTCGCTCGCATATCAGGATACTGTGAGCAAAATGATATTCACTCTCCCCATGTTACTGTCTATGAATCTCTTGTTTATTATGCATGGCTCCGGTTGCCACCTGGGGTTGATTCTGCCACAAGAAAGGTAAAGTTTGTCAATTTTTTGTTTTTTTACTCTGAATACAAAATCATTGTATATTAATAAGTCATGTGAACACACTGCTTATTGCAGATGTTCATTGAGGAAGTTATAGAGTTGATAGAGTTGACTTCAATAAGAGAAGTGCTCGTTGGATTGCCAAGTGTGAATGTTCTGTCCACGGAGCAACACAAAAGGTTAACAATTGCATTTGAACTTGTTGCCAATCCATCTATTATATTCATGGATGAACCTACCTCTGGCCTTGATGCTAGAGCTACTGCTATAGTAATGAGAACAATGCAGAATACAATTGATATAGGATAAACTGTTGTCTGCATAATTAACCAGCCTAGTATTGATATATTTGATGCTTTTGATGAGGTCAAATACCATTTTCCTTTTTTGCCAAGTCGGTGAATAAACTCTTAGTGTGACTTGGCTTAAATCTTTCTTGTAATTTACAGCTACTTCCCTTGAAGCGTGGAGGAGAGGAAATATATGTTGGGCCATTAGGTCGCCATTGTTCTCATCTAATTAATTACGTTGAGGTAACTATATCTTGTTTGTTACTAATACTAAATACTTGACATATTATCGGTTAATATTTTCATCAAAGCAAAAAACACCTCCTTGATATAGGGAGTTAATGGAGTGCCAAAAATCAAGAATGGTTATAACCCTGCCACTTGGATGAAGAAGCTCTCGGAGTTAACTTCACCGAGCTTTACAAGGATTCTGAATTATACAGGTAAGATAGTATCAACTTTAGGAATCCGTAATGATGTTTGGAAGTAAAAGCCGTTCTTTAAGCATATATATGATTCGTAAACCATGATGTACAATTAATTTCAGGAGAAACAAGGACTTGATCAGGGAACTCAGTACCCCTCCAGAGGGTTCTAAAGACTTGTACTTCACAACACATCACTCACAATCTTTCTTAACCGGCTTGCCTTTGGAAGCAACACCTATCGTATTGGCGAAATCCACCATACAGTGCAGTGAGACTTTTATTCACTATAGTCGTTGCCTCCTTATTCGGGATAATATTTTGGAATATTGCCTATTTTTCAAACTGGGTTATCTGAGCTATGATCATGCATATTGAATATTACATCTCCCAATTTTTGTAGTTCTACACGATATAGACCATGATTGTTGTACTAAGGATATGAGTGCCCTGATTTCCAACTCCAATATATCAAGGCATTCCTTTTGTAGAAAAAGTTTCAAAGATGTAATCGTTGCATGTTCTTTTTCTTTTAACTTAGTTTATAGAATATATATACTTTAGAGTTCCAAAGATGCGATGGTCTAAAAATTATGTATTTAATATTTGGTTAACTGAGTTCACACAAGAAGCAACAAAACCGAAGTGATCTCTTGTAAAATTGAGGCTTGATTGAGTTTCTTTCTTTATGCTTTTCGTCTTTTTGAGCACTTGTAGAACTCGTACAACACTTAAATATCTATCAGGATGTTTTGAACTTGTAAGGTTGAAGTTATGATTATGCGCAAACAGTGACTAAATGTTTATGATTTAGGATGTTTTGTTCATTCTGTTTTTTATTACTGTTGTATACATAGGAGATGATGGGGTAGCAGCACTCGCAACCTGATGCAACAAGTTGACCATGTACAATTATTACAATAGAATGACAAACACCAAATTGAATATTGATGCTAATGTATAGTTTCATGTCCTTAAAACTCTGCAAGGATATTGGAAGCAACTTTCTACTAGTTAAGGAAGAGTATTTGACAAACTCTGCATATTGGAAGCAACATCATGCACTAGTGGAGGAATCACATTTTACACAAGTTTGATAGCAATTGTAAAAATTCCAAGACAAGCAGAATTAGATGATTAGGATCATAGAATAATAGGAAATTTGTAAATTAGTTATAAGACATGATGAATCATACATCTACTGTACTATCATTTTTTATCAGTGTAACATTTTCTGCATTTCCATTTTGTTATCAATGTAACATTTCCTACACTGTTTGTTTGTAACTTTTTTTTAATATAATGAAATGAAGTCATTTATTTCATTACAAATTTCTTTACTGTCATATTTTTAATATTGTTGCCCAAGTTTTAATATTGTTGTTAGTTTATGGGAAGTTTCTCTGCAGTTTCCTCTTGTTGCAATAGCTTGGTAGCAATAAAATGCAAAAACATATGAAAGTTGACAACCACTGTTATATTTGAAAAAATCTAAAAGACATATTATCATGACAACTTTCATATGATGTTATAGTATTTACAAATGAAAATCTGTCAATATATCATTTCTAAAATGAGAATTTGTCAATATATTATTTCTAAAATTCTAACCGGAAGAATTTAACTACTACTGTTTGAAGAATTAAAAATAAAATTATAATAAACTATATAACTAAAATAATAACTATTGCTCTTACTTACAAGTAAGAAGTAGTAAAAGGTAAGAGAAGGTTGTCTCTTGATTCAATGAATTCAAGATATGAATAATTAAATGAGTGAGATGAGATTTATACGTATCTATTGAGAAGCAAATAATTGTGTTCATACTTTGTCTCAAATGGGAACATAACAAAATCATATAGTTGTTACATATGAAGTGTGTCCATCGGAGATTCGACTTGAATGGTAAGTCAGCAAAATCATATAGTTACTACATATTTGAAAGTTGACATGATCGAAGAAATTCAAATGCCGCGACTGGATCAGATGCAGAAAGAAAGAAATACTCTTGTGGATGCTCTGAAACCACCACTGCACGACACACTATGCAGAAACAAACAGAATGATAATAATTATTGAAATCGACTGTTCAAATACACATTGTATGCAACCACCTCTGCACGAAAAAATGACAGAATAGACAACACCTGAAATTAGCAATTGAGTAGACTGGTATGCTTCAGCCGAACCGATAACACTGCTACCCGAACCGACACACCGCTGCCTGAAACAGTTCAGCAACAAAAACTCACAGCACCTGAATCAAATTTTTTTTTCCAGAAAGTGCTATTTTTCATATTAAACTCAGTGCTTCCTTAATGAATATTCCTCCAAACATTTATTTTCAATTACAAACATTGGTTAACTTAAGCATCAACTTCATTGTGAGAATACATTGTTGCATTGAATTTCAATATGCTACTGATCAAACAAGTAAACTGTTGCATTGAATTTTAATATGCTACTTGTTAGATGCCCAATTTTGCTTATTTGAGCTATCAAATGTGGGTATCTTTCACTCCTTTTTGTCGAAAAAGTATTCAAAATCGCTCTTGCTTTGGTTGGTTTGCAACATTATGTGAAAGGATCTTGGTACCTTTAATTGGTGTGTTATTGTGCAGGAATTAGGCATGAAAGAGTAGAAAATTAAGACACAAGAAAGATGGCAAAGAAACCAAGAAAGCAAGCAAACAACAGCAAGTTTGCTAGGCGAACTTGCCAGCGAAGATCCCTCCAAAACTTCACAAAGTTCACTAGGAGAACTATGTAGTGAAGGCCAGGGACAAAGGCAAAAGGGGCATAAACTCACAAGGCAAGGGAAGCAGCAAAGTGTTCGCTAGGCGAAGCAGCAACGAGTAGTCAACGAACACTCCTAGACTTGGCACAGAGGTGAAAGGACCATAAACTCGCTAGGCGAAGTTCACAGCGAAGGCTTCGCCTAGCGAACTTTTGGAAACGTTTCTGGTGAGGATCCTCAGTGTAACATCCCAATTTTTAATAATTAATTATTTGTACTAATTAATTGAAATATGTGATTTATTTGATTTAAATGAATTACTTTATTTATTTAATTTATTTAAATGAGTTAATTAATTTAATTAATTTAATCTAAATGTGTGATTTATGGAATTAATTAAATTAATTGATTTATTCTATTTGGTAGAATAATGGGTAATTGCTAGATTATTTAGTTGGGCTTAATGGGAGTGTGAATAGTAAGTGGAAATGAGTTGAGTTAAGCCCAATTGTTTAAAGACAATTGTTAGGGTTTTAGAGATGTTGGTAAGAGAAGGAAAGGGAAAAATGAGAAAGAGGATAATATAAGAGAAGAAGAGAAGAAGAGAAAGAGTAAAGAGGAAAGAAGAGTGGAAGAGAGAAATCAGAACGCAAGCACCCATGGAATCAAAGATTCTTCTCCATAAGAAAACCTAAGGTAAGGGTGGGCATTCTCTCATTATTGGGATTTTGGGATAATGATTAATGGGTAGAAGTTATGTAGGGAAACCCTAGATTTAAAATTGTGGATTAATGGTGAATGAGTAGAAGTTTATGTAGGAAGAAAACCCATAGAATTCTCATGATTTAGTGGATTTTCGAGTTAGGTGAATACCCTAACATGTGGGGATTGATTGTGGTAGAAAAGAGGGAAGGGTTGGTGAAAAATACAATTTTCTGCATAATTGTTCAAAAACACACAGTGAGCAATCGATTGCACTAATACAACAATCGATTTCACATTTAACAAAACTGCTGGAAAACTGAATTTTTAGCTGAGCAATCGATTGCACTAATACAGAAATCGATTGCACAGCAAAACAGTGGCTAAAAATGTGAAAAATTGAGTCAAGCAATCAATTGCACTAATACTCCAATCGATTGCATGCTGTATATAAGCTGAAAATTGGAAATTTTTGTTCCGACGATTTTGGCCATAACTTTTAATCCGTAAGTCGGTTTTAGTCCCCGTTCGAGGCGTTGGAAAGCTAATGAATAAATCTATAACATAGTATAGCTAATATAATTAGTTTCCAAATATTTTTATATCCAATATGTTTGGGGATTCATTGTTTAATTAAATCTTAACTAAAACATGGTTTAATTGAGATGATTTATCGATTGATTGTAAACCTTCGGTTGGTTATTGAGATATCAATTGTTGTTTAAGAAGTTGATTGTGTATTGAATATTGAATTCAATTATTTGTGATGGATTGATTGTCCTATATGTGACCGTTGAGTTGTATTGTGAATTGTGATTGAATCTAATTGATTCATGTGCATTACTTGATAAATGTAATGATGATATGTGAAAGTATGAATACTTTGGTTAGTATGAAATATGTTGTGAATTGTGATTGAATCTAATTGATTCTTGTGCATTACTTGATAAATGTAATGATGATGTTGAAAGTATGAATACTTTGATGTTTATGAAATATGTTGTGTGTGCAATCATGATATAATTCTTGTGTGGTGAATTATTTGAGAATGCATGGGATTAAGATGCGAGAACAATCTTAAGTGCATTTGATTATTGATTGCATACGCATCATTTTTTGTCAAGAGGCAATGCTTGCTAGTTTCGTGGAGACTAGTGACTTGTCCCAAACCTAGAGCGGGGTTGGAAAGCTTAGGGAACGGGTTTTTGTTTGTTATTGGTCTAGGGAACGGACTCGGTTTAAATGTAAAAACCGAAAAATAATAACAAGTGTTGGTACCACATGGCATGAGTTGCATTGAGTTGCATTGAGTCACATGACATATATGATTGTTATATGAAAGTGTGCATATGTGTATGACTTGTTGAATTGGGAGTTGTGAATAATATGATTGTTATATGAAAGTATGCATATGTGTATGACTTATGGAATTGGGAGTTGTGAATATATGATTGTTATATGAAAGTACGTATGTGTGTATAACTTATTGAATTGAGATTTGTGAATATATGGTTGTTGAATGATATTGGCTGATGAAAATTGAAGTGTGAGAATATTGGTGTTTGTCCTGAAATGCTTTACATTATTCATTATCTTATGATTTCAATATTGATGTGAATTCTCACCCTTATGCTGGAAAGATGTCCTATCTGACATCGTGCAGGTATCAAGAGTAGAGTTGCTCGTAGTTGCATGGTCGTTGTTGGTGTAGTTATTTAATATTTTAGTTATGTTGGGTCGAGTCATGCTCTGGTCATGTAACACTGGGATCGCTTGGTTTATGTCTTAGAGATACAATATGTACTCTACGTTATGTTTTTATATTAATTGGAATATCATGATGTTGGCCTTAGTGCCTAAGTAATGTTGAATTATATGATGAACATGAATATTCTGTTAAGAGAATTATGATATAAAATGAATCCGCTGCTACATGCAGAGTGAAATCTTGAAAAGTATGATTATTTATTAAAGTGTTAATGAGCATGACCGATGTTTTTGATGTTTTTGGAAATTATGTGTGACACCCTTTTGTGGATGCATGATGATTTACTCTGATTATTTAAATATATTCTACGTGGTTTAGAAGGGTGTTACACTCAGGACACAAGCACTTCAGATGACACTTTTGGGGTTCGCTAGGCGAACCACTTTGTTCGCCTAGCGAACATGACAGCTCACCAGACCCTTATATAAGTAGCATGGGCTACTTTTTGGAAAATATCTAATTATTTTGTATTGGCATTGAGAGGATTTTTCTGACCTAGAAACCCATTCCTTCATTCCTCATCATCTTTTAGCAACATTTCACAAAAAGAAGGTGGATTCCCATCCATTCTCGATTATTTGACTCGGATGTTGATCAACCTTCTTCCGAAACTTTTTGCTCAAGTCGTCATGAAAATGAGTAGCTAAATCCCTCTCTTGTCAAGGTTAGGAGTAGTTGGTTCAGATTTTATGTATTCTTCTTAATCTCTTGTATGTGAACAAGTTCATAACCAATATAGATGAAGTTATTTGGCATTATTTGTACATTTATGGTTTGGTTGTATTAGAGATAAACTTTCCAAGTCTTTACTTAATATATTCATCTATCAACTATACAAATGCTAGAGATAGATTTGAAAGTTGATATCCGCTTTGTATCGTTCTTAATCCTTATTGTTTCGATCAGTTATTTAGAGAGATCATTTAATGATCGAAACAATAACATTCACAAAATCGATTTAGAGATGAACGTTTTTGCGAGGATACGCGGTTATGTTGGTTAGAACTTTGTTCACATATTTGTTTGGTAGAATACATTTAGGACGGACTAGCGAACCCTAATTTTGACATGCTTTTGTCAAACTTAAGACCGACTTTTATTCCGTTTTATTTATTGCAAACTTTTGTTACTAGATTGAAACCATTATAAAATCCCCTTTTCTTAAGTCATTGAACCGTTGAACAACTAGCATTTATATTCTCTTCAATCCCAGTGGAGACGATAAAACACTACCACATAATACTTTCTAACACTACTAAACAATGATGTTTAAAAGCAAATGAACAACTTCTAGTTTACAATCTAAAGAATAGACAACACCTTAGTAAGCTCATATGTACTGGATGATTCCTGTAAACAATTAACAAAGAATCATAAACCAATCATGTCATATTTTATCTACATGTCCACTCTTGCATAACTTCTCACAAATAGAAAATGATAATGTTGGTTATAACAAAAAAAACATTACACAAAACGCAAGTATAAAGGTTATTTTTAGATAATTACCTTTCTATCCTCACTAGTAACGGCGACACTGATTACGTCTAATTTATTCAATTTTTAAAGTTATTATCGGTGTCGTCGTGTCAGTGTCAGAGTCGTTTTTGGTGTGTTCGTGCTTCATAGCTCCAAACTCATTACTCCAAACATCAAGCAATCTATTAAAGAGGAAATATAATCACATTTTCACTCAAAACCTCAAAGTATTAACTATTAGAATCATTTCTTTGATGTGGTACTCATCAGTGACAGTCAACCACATGAAGCTATTATGAGATACAATTAAAAGAAGCAATTAAGCTTCAAAGTAACTCAAATGTTTTACCATTTTCTTCATTTGTTTGGATATATGCTAGTATACTATTTGAATCAAAACAAAATTTTTACCAAACTTATTTCCTGCTCAATCACCAAAATTACTAGGTATGTATATCTCAATCTCAACAACAAAAATACAAATCATCACTATAATATATATTTTCTTAGATATAATCACAACCACTATGAATACTGTGTATATTTCCATCTCAACATAAAAATTTCAAACAACAACAACAAACTGGTGTATAGTTCTATAGACTATAATCAAACCTTAAAAAAAACCTGAAATAGTGTTGCAAATATCATGATCTACACCCTTGGAAGAATCGATGATCAGTATTATCACCTGACAACTCTTTACCAGCAATCATATTCATAAAAAAATTCTTGTCTCCTTCAATTTCCCTTCCAACATTTTCTATGGGAAGGAGTCTTTCTTGCAGTAGCCATTATCTTAGGCAAAAGCCCGTAGGAAAACTTTCGCACTAAATATATAAGCTCAATAGAAAATCCTCTTTTTGAAGTCAATACTTGCAATGTGTTATGAACCTAATGACAAACAACTGCAGTACTTGAATCAAGTACTAAAAAATAATAGTTTTGAAAGTGATTTCATAGGTAGTGACTTGTATTCACTAATAAGTGGACATTCCCTGAAGCATAGCATATCATATAACAAGTGGATGACAGAAACTCCCTACAACCAGAACAGAACCACTGACAACAAAATTCCTCCACTGCAATAAAAAGTGCCATACAAAACCTGCTAAATATTACCTTTAAAATTAATCACTGCTCCAATCAAGTGTCCTCTCAGAATATACTGTTAAAATCTTGTCAATCACAACATTATCATAACAGATATCCTAAGGTGTTATTATTCAACAATGAATAGTATGTTTATGAATTTAATTGAATTATCAAAATTGTATAATAAGAAAAAAGAAGAAAAATCACCGCCTCGTTAAAAACCTTATCAGAAAAATCCCAAAGGGATTAAAGTACATTGAAGGAAAAAAGAGTGCAGTGATGCAACAAAAAAAATCTAACAAAAGTAATTAAAAAAGCATAGTAAAAAGGGAAATTCCCTACGGATTAACTTGATTCTAATGCAAGCGGCCATTGTAGACATGCCTAGAATGTTCTAAAGAAAAATAATTGAATTTTTTTTTGATGTCTAGTCATCATTCAGTGTGCCAAGCTTTTTCAGCCTTGTCCATCAAGATCTCTTTATATTCATTGTGGTCACCTAGCAGGAAATCAATCGCCACCTTCATTCTAACAACATCTTCATTCATCTGCCAAAATTAATTAATAATATTAGCACCAAGGAAAATATTTAATATTCAAAAATTAGTTGACCATGTTATCTCTTAAAGATACCCACCATGACATAAAGGTTCAGTGTAAACGACGAACCCATTGCTAGCCATTGTAAGACCCACACCGCAGAGTGTTGGATGCTTATTCAAAATGAACAATTATCATATATGATTGAAAGGTGTTTTATATATGGAAATGAATACACAATGGTTAAAATGAATTGAACATTGTAGTACCAAAATCCTTCTGAAACAAGTCCTACGGGCTCAGCCATATCCCAATTATCTAAGTGTTGTGCTTCAAATAGAAAGTTGGGAGGAAAATAGTTAGTTTGCACCATTTAAGTGATAACTTGCCACTGCAAAAATTTAATTGGTAAACATTATAAGATAATAGATTAGTGAAATATTCAAATATAAATCATCACAAGTACATTACCATTTCTTTAATGGTCTCTTGTCTAGGGATTATAGTTCTTTTTTCAAGGCCCGGAGCTAAATGATACAAAATTTGGTCTTGGGCAGAGGCAACCATCAGAAACCAATTGCCAACATAATCTCCAATTGGTAGATAAATCTAACAAAATTAAAGTACGGGTAAGAAAGTCAAATAGCTTTACAGTATATTTACAGTAAATTTAATACTTTATAATACCAAACTCATACATGCTTTAGATTCTCAAAATGGGGCATCCAGTTCTTTGCATACTCACTAACCCATGTCTTCAATTGTTGTACCACGATATACGTCTCTCTACCAAACATATGTATGAAAATAATTATTTTAAAAACTATTTTTCACACCATAAATAAGCATATATATGTTAATTTATTTTCATTAACGAATACATACCACGAACGATGGGGGAAGTGACCATATAGATGGGAATGCAACATTCCTCTCAATCCAAGTTGTCTTAAGAGACATAATGTGAATGATCTGCAATCAATTAACAAAATTATCTCATGAATGCAAATACTTATTTTAAAAGTTTGATAAGGCTGCAATCATTTAAAGTACCTCAGTGTCAATTATCCTTCCTGGGCACAGAGTTTGAAAATTATTCTTAAGCATGTTAGAGTTTCAATCTTGAACAATTCCTCACTGAATGCATAAGAAAATTATATATATATATATATATATATATATATATATATATATATATATATATATATATATATATATATATATATATATATATATATATATATATATATATATATATATATATATATATATATATATATATATATATATATATATATATATATATATATATATATATATATATATATATATATATATATATATATATATATATATATATATATATATATATATATATATATATATATATATATATATATATATATATATATATATATATATATATATATATATATATATATATATGTCGCTACTGCGAAAATCGGCGCCGGCTATGACAGAAGAGTCGCCACCGTGCGTTATTTATCCCAAGGGAGGGAAAGGAAATGCTCGAAGTAAACCTAACGCAAAGACGGGAAAGGAATGGTCATCGCAACCAAATCCTGGATTCGGGAGTCGGTTACGCAAGGGGAAGGTATTAGCACCCCTCACGTTCGTCGTACTCGACGGGATCCACGCTTGTTTTCTAGTACGGATTGTGATTCTATCTACTCTAAAGGTCAAGTGTTAAAAGAAAAGAAAATGACTCGACAAAGTATCGCACTTTATGCCTACGTATTCCCGTCTGGAACGAGAAATCAGAGTCAACGTAGTTCGCCTACCTACGGGATAGGAGGGGAAGGTTGCTCGCTAGGATATCGCATCCTATGCCTACGTACTTTCATACAGCATGAAAGATCAGAGCAAACGTAGTTCGGGCTACGGAAGACACAAGCTTGTCTGACTGTTTTTTATCTCCTTATGAAAGGGTTTTTCCTGATTAAGAGTCCAAGCGGACAAAAATGACACTTTGACGTTTGTTTTCAGTCTTTTACGCGGGAACTGTCTTTTATGATGTTTGCAATCTCTGACGCACTAGAGACTATGATTTGAGGGTGACTACGTCGTATGTCACCCTAAGGGTAACACACTAAGCAATCAGGTTACTGAAGAGTGACCCTCCAGCAACCTTTCTCAAATAGCTTAAGGCTTATAGCGTACGACATCGATTATCCTTATTACTGTGTTTTGAATTGTTCTGAGATAGAAGAGAAGTCTAAAAAAACTAGGGTTTGAAAATGGGAATCAAAACTACCCTAATGTTATCATGCATGGATTACAACCCAATGTCTGTCATAATTCACTCCTGCACAGAGGAAATCAGAGATCCTAGGGGATAAACGGCAACAGAAACAGCAGATATACAGTAAAATAGTCAAATGCATGAGATGCAGCAACAAACTATAGGCAAAGTGAAACAGCTTCACTTCAACCTGAAGGGGCAATCAACAGACAATATAGCAGAGAAAACTACACCTAACACCAGCTCAGACAGCCACACTAGCTCCTACAGCAAGCATCTCAGACAGCACCAGCTCTGACAGCTACAGTTGATAAACAGCAAAAGGTTGACAGTAACAACTTTAGGAAAGATCCTATCTTTACTTTCCAATGATATTCAAGCTTCAGATAAGTTCTTATCTCCCATAATCCTCAGCTCTAGCAAGTAATGAACCCCAAGCAGCAGACAACTTCAAGCAGCAGACATCTTCAAACAACAGTAAAACCCTAATTCAACAGTTGAGCAGCTCTGACAGGCACAAGCTTCCCTTTCACCAATCCTTAATGAACTTCATCTTCAAATAGGCTTCCAATCTTCAATGCAAACACTCACAGGAGAGAGTCAACTAATAAATGAAGTTGGAATGTTAAGAGGCTTAATGATAACCCAAGGAAATCACTAAGATCATAACACAGCAAGTGAATGCTATCCTCAAGGTCCTACCCAATCAAAGCATGCTCTACATCCCTCCTAAGGAGAGATGGAACTTCTTGAGGGGACCTTATGCCATAGGATGGAATAGAGGCACAAGAAGCTATCTATGTTTGACAGAAGAAATCAGTCTACTCTAGAGCTCTCCCTATATCTCCTATCTCCTAAGTCTTCATCAAGCAATCTTCAAGCACAAGCAACTTCAATCTCCAAGCATTATTATTTGTCTTCAATCATCCTCAAAGTCTTTATACAATCCTCAAGCCAAGCACAAGCCTTAACACCCAAAGAAAAGGCCCAAAACCCAACAAACAAAGCAACTTCCCAAGATGGAAACACACCAATCTCAATCAACTTGCAAAAATCAAATAAAATGGGAATATTCATCATAAAATCCTAGATTAATTTCTAAGGGACCCTAGCTATGTACCCTATACCCCACATAAACACCAAGGCCTAAACCAAACTAAAAACCCAAGAACTATGTGTTGAAATGCACCTATGTCAAGTTTAACCCTAATTCTAATCAACCTAATGTTCCTTATTCAAAACTAATTAAAATTAAATCACAAAAATGTGAAATAATTCCAAGGGGAACCTAATACTATACTCTAATCATAGCAAAAAGAATCACATCAATATGTAAAACAAAATGGCTAAACAAAATTCAGCAAAAAGGATATACAAAATAAAATGCAATAAAAGCAACCAAATGTAAAAAATCACCAAAAATAGAAAAATGACTAAAATACTAATTTTATTTTTCTATAATTTTCCTGAGACAATTATGAGAATGGAGAAAAAACTCCCATGCAAAAAGACCAAATTTTAGATTTATTATGAATTTTTAAAGAATTAAAAGAAATATGTGATAATAAAGAAAATATGAGAAAAATGGAAAAGCATGCGTGTCAAATAGCAATGCAGAGCAGTGTAAACAGACATCTGGGCCCAAAAGGGGGTGTGGCTAGTAAGCGCACTTAAGCCCAAATACTAATCAGAAATAAAATGAAAAAAACATTGAAAAATTGGAAAAAACTTGGTGTAGGAAGCAATGTAATTCAGTGTAATATCACATGGGCCTCTGACTAGGGGTGTGGATAACAATTATCACTTAAGCCCAATGCCACGTTTTAAATGAAACAGTGCGTTTGGTAACTCTGAATTCCTTCACAAATTGAAAACAAATCATGGCCATTGGATGTTGATTCTAGTCAAAGTCTTTGTCTAATCTAATGGTGGAGAGGTTATCTTCTTCATTTTGAATTGTGGAGGGAGAGCAGCCATGGATGTCTGAGCTTGCAGCTTCATCTTCCCCAAGTCGTACTCCCTCAAATCCTCATCAAATGCAAAAATTCAAAACCCTAACTCACTCCATTTTTCACAAGGAATCTAACCATGGTAATCACAAGCCTTGAAACACAACCTAACTCAAAACACGAATCGACCTTCAGAATTTGGTCCATGATCAAAACTCACCAATCTTGAAATTGAGTGGCTCAATCTCTTCCCCACTTTACACTGAACATTTCTATCTATCAAATCATGATTATAACACCAAGAACAACAAGATACACGCATGAACAGAAATTGCATCACTACACTAATTGTCTCTAAATCAACCCTAAAGCTACCAGAAAGATCCACATGATCATTTACAATGAATCTAACTAATCAAAACCAATTGAAACGACCTAAATCATGTTGTGGATTGAAAAGTACCTTTCTGCAAAATCTTGATGCACAGAGGTATGAAACCTTCAAATCAAGCTTTGAGAACTTCAATATACCTTCAATGAGTCACTATCTTGCTTCTGTATGCAAAAGAAATGGTTGAAATAGCTTGGATTATGGAAACCGATCTTGAGTTGCAGATGAGAATTTTTAATGGCAAGAACACGATTCCTCCACCAATTTGCTTGGAACTTGATCTGGAAACACTCACTAGCACAAAGGGAAGCAAATGGGATCAAGAAATTGGATGGAAAGGGATGAAATGCTTGTAACCGAATCTGAGTTGCAACAGAAAAATCTCAATCTCAATCTCTCTTCTCTCCTTCAATTCTCACCCAATCTTGCTTGGGATCACTTCATATGCATATATAGAGTGTGAATGAAGACTCTAGAAAGTTCTAGGTTGATCCAATGAGAAATTCACCATCTCATGTCATGAGATATCATGTCATGCTATGCACTCACACCAGCTCATGTTTTGGCTTGTAATTGCACTTGTTTTGAGTTGAGAATCTCTCCAAATGAGATATTGGAGGTGTATGGATGGAAAGAAGCCTTACATTTGCCTTGCCAAGTGGTTTTGCAATGGTGCCTTATGATTCAAGTAAGCCATTTACAAAGCAAGTCCTAAAAATGATCCTCAATTCAAAACCGTGGCAATGTCAATGTTCTTAAAATGCCTTTTACAATCAAATTGGTATGCCATATGCCTTGGTTTGGTTGTGTAGGTCAAAAACCCCAATTTCCAACTTTGGTTTATTTAAAATATACCTTTATTTTAGGCCATTTTTATGATTTTGTGAAGCAAGCCATTCCAAGTTCTCATGACCTCTTATATAGCCTAAAAACATCATTTTTAACACATCTCATGTTGAACATTTTTTCATTTGAAGAGTGGAAGATGGAGATTTGGACCTATGTTGAAAAATGACCTGTAATTCAACTTTCCCAAAATACCCCTGGGTTGCCAAGACCATAACTTGAGTTCTACAAATCCTCTTGAGGACTTCTAGTACTCAAATTAAAGATAAGATCAAGATATACAACTCTTATGTTGTCCAATAATCCATTTGAAAACTCCTTGATGGGAAAAAGTTGTTTGGAAGTCAAGTGACTTTCACAGATAAATTTCAGTGTCCTCTGATGACCCATAACTTGCAAGAACCATAACTTGAGTTCTACAAATCCCCTTGAAGACTTCTAGTACTCAAATTAAATCTATTGAGAATATCTAAAAGTTTCATGTTGACCAAGATTTCATTTGAAGCTTGAATTTTGACTTGTCTGGCTTGGAAGATAGGCCTAAATTAGGGTTTTTTCACTGAAACCCTAATTTAGTAACTCCTCTTCTTCTTGATTCCTTTTGATTTCTCCTTGGAACAACACCACACATGTATCCACAGATCAAATCATGAATTCCACATCCTCCAAGTAGGCCTTGATGCCCTCCAATCAACCATTTGACCTATGGTTGACCTAGGGTTGACCCAGATGAAACCCTAGTTGACTGTACTTCCACTATGGCTCTCGTACTTGAATCAATGACTTGTCTCATCTTCAAAATGACCCTCTAGGTCTTCCATGATCTTTGTACACCTTCCATGGCTCACACACTCATTGATGATCTTCCACACCCCCAGATTAGGAGAGAAATCCACTGGTTGACCTGCAAACTTTTCAAAGCTTCAACTCATTTCTTGATTACTTGGATGGTCTTAAGCTTGAATAAAACCCCTTGATGGGCCTATTTCTGATAATAATGGCACTTAATCCCCTGTTAGATAACAGATTATGCTATGCTATGCAAATGATTAGACTATGTACATGACTTATTATGCAAATGACAATGCAATTGAAACATAAACCAAGTGAAATAGGTTGAGCAAATTTTAGGGTGCAACAGCTGCCCCTATTCAAACGGCTTGGACCCGACTGGGTGAAGAGCGAACGACCTTCGAACATTCGAGGTACGAGACGGTTGAATACCAAGAACCCGGAAATTTGCCAACCGTAGAGATAAACTGCACCACTGCTTGGGGGAACAACATTCGTCGATTGGACTTGATTGTTACTGTAACAACCGATCAACCACACGATACAGATCTGATTAACTGCCTGTGCAGCACCAAACTTGTCGATATAGGAATAACCTGGATGACTTCACTGGGGAAGTACTGCTGTCACCAAAACAGGACTCTGCCAACGATATAGGGAAAAGAGCTCCGCCACCACTACGGCAAATACTCTGGGAAAATAACACCGTCATCCCTACGGGAAATAACACCGCCATCACTACGAGTAATACTTCGCCATCACTACGGGAAATAACACCGCCATCACTATGGGTAATAACACCGCCGTCGCTACGGGTAATACTCTGTCATCACTACAGGAAATAACACCGCCATCACTACGGGTAATAACCCCGCCATCTCTACGGGTAATACTTTGTCATCACTACAGGAAAATAACACTGCCATCGCTACGGGTAATAACACCGCCATTGCTACGGGTAATACTCTGCCATCGCTACAGGAAAATAACACCGCCATCACTACGGGTAATACTCTGCCATCGCTACAGGAAAATAACCTTGGGAAAATAACACCGCCATCGCTACGGGTAAGGCCTCTGGGAAAATAACACTGCCATCGCTACGGGTAACCAACACCGCCATCACTACGGGTAATACTCTGTCATCACTACAGGAAAATAACACCGCCATCGCTACGGGTAATAACTCTCTGTCACCACTACAGGAAAATAACACCGCCATCACTACGGGTAATAACTCTCTGTCACCACTATAGGAAAATAACACCGCCATCGCTACGGGTAATAACTCCGCCATTGCTACGGGTAATACTCTGCCATCACTATAGGAAAATAACACCGCCATCGCTACGGGTAATAACACCGCCATTGCTACGGGTAATGACTCCGCCATTGCTACGGGTACTACTCTGCCATCACTACAGGAAATAACACCGCCATCGCTACGGGTAACACTCCGCCATCACTACGGGAAAATAACACCGCCATCGCTACGGGTAATATTCTGATTACAGCTTCTCTGCCTATCTTTGCAGTAGCTAACTCCATCAATCAAATGGGTAACACATAATGGTCCAATCTTTCAATCTTTAATGCTGACACTGCAATAAATCTGAGAAGGACTCTACTGGGGATTTTCTGAACTCGAACTTCCAGACACTTATTGCGACATAGGCGGCAACTTTCAAAAATCGATTCACGAAATCTTTTGATACTGACATAGCAACAATTTTGAAGAAATACTCCACTGGAGGGGTAAGAGAAACTTAACCAAGCAACTCTGTGGGGAATAACGACAAGATGAATATTATCCTCACATGTCTCCTGCTCAGACCTTGAATACCTGGTAATTGACCTGAGCAAGAGCTCTTCTCCACCTGCAAGGGAAACAGCACCTGAAAACCAGAGGTTAACCAACCTGGCTTATTTTTTACAATGCACATGTTTGATAATGGCGTAATGCTCCATACAGCACGGATATGCTACGCGTTTTTGGGTAGATGCAAATATGACACTATATGCAAATGCGAATGCAAGCTCGAGCTGCTGGGGAAACTTTGACAAGCTTTCTTCGTCATGGCTGTTGAGAGCAAATACCACCCTGTCGGGGATGAACGAATATCATCAAGTCCTCCGGCAGCTGGGGAACGAGGAAATCCTTCTGGAGGGAACAATGTTGTCTGGGCACAGCTTTACAAACTCGGAGTTACCGCTCCGCTGGGGATAATCATCCTGACGAAGGCATGACGACCTACGGGAAGAAAACAATCTTCTGTGGGAATAATCCTTCTGAACCAATTATGACTTGGCTAAACTCTGCATGAATCCTCCAAGCTGGAGATTGATCGTTCACATACTCGACTCTCTGGGGAGTGCAACCTCTGCAAGGGATACTGATCTTGACTAGCTGGGGATAAGCTGCGATTAGCTGGGGAAATTGATCTCTTCAGTAAAGGACACAAATCATCTCAACTTCTGAAGATGAGGTGTGACCTGCACGGGGATCGGCTTCGCCAAATCAAGTCTTTCACCATGAACCTCCGGTCGGGGGCCATAACTTCTGATTGTCCGCTTTAAAGGCGAGAACCCTACAAAACACAAACGAGACAAGACAAATCTATACAATCAAATCTATTCGGGTTAGTGTCCGTGACATTACTCCAGTCAATTCGAAGTTTTAGCAATTATTGGCAAGGGCCAACAAAGTTATGCAAATGCAAGTTCATCGGAACATTGGCGTTTTCCACATACAAAACAGTAAAGAACAAGCATCAAATACTGAATAACATGTTTTATTAATAACAAGCCTCTGAATAGGCAAAGTTTTGTACATCGGATGCAACTCCTGAAAAGAGGAAGTTACGTACACACACATACATATATGCACAGGAAGCATAAAAATACAAATACAACTCGAATTTGTACACATGTCGGCAACATGGTGCAGACAAACATCGTGAGCTGATCCTCCTATGACTCGCCTGACTCTGGCGCTTTCCCGGTATTCAGTCTTCGGAAGAGATTGTATTAGATAAACGAACCCTCGGGTGCTCCCAAACCACTAAGCACTACAGGTATCTAATTCGGACCGCAGTCATTTGCTTTTTAAATCCCTAACTTTTGCGTGAATCGCCCTTTGCGGGTTTTCAATTCACCGGGATACCCTTTTTTGCCGAAGTCGCCCAATGCAGGTTTTCGACTTCGCGGGTGTACATCTTTTCAATTTTATCCCTAACTTTTGCCCGAACCTTTTATTCTGTTTTTGGTTCGCCAGGATTCCCCATTTTTGCCTGGACTCTCTTTTTCTGTCCAGCGGGTCTCTTTCAAGCAAAGTATTTTTTAACTGCGTCCGAATTCACAGGAGACGAAAAGTCTTCACCATCCATGGTAGATAGTAGCAAAGCTCCTCCTGAGAAGACTTTTCTGACAACGTATGGCCCTTCGTAATTAGGGGTCCACTTGCCCCTGTGATCTGTCTGTGGCGGGAGAATCCTTTTTAGCACAAGGTCACCCGTCTGAAAGCTTCGCAGACATATCTTCTTATCGTATGCTTTCTTCATTCGGCTCTGGTACAACCGACCGTATGCGAGAGAAGCTAGCCTCTTCTCATCCATTAAGCTGAGCTGATTTAACCTGTCTTTAACCCATTCTGCCTCGTCAAGTTGGACATCTCGTAATACCCTCAGGGAAGGAATCTCAACTTCCAACGGTAACACTGCCTCTATCCCGTATACCAACGAGAAAGGGGTTGCCCCGGTTGATGTGCGTACCGTCGTACGATAACCGTGCAAAGCGAAAGTTAGCATCTCGTGCCAGTCGTTATACGTCACAACCATCTTCTGAACAATCTTCTTTATGTTCTTATTGGCCGCTTCGACAGCGCCATTCATCTTGGGTCGGTAAGGAGAAGAATTGTAATGCTCAATCTTGAAATTCTGGCACAGCTCTTTCATCATTTTTTTATTCAAATTCGAACCGTTGTCGGTGATAATCCGCTCAGGGATTCCATATCTGCAGATAATATCTCGCTTGATAAATCTGGCTACCACCTGTTTGGTGACATTGGCATATGACGCTGCTTCGACCCATTTAGTGAAGTAATCAATTGCCACCAAGATGAATCGGTGTCTGTTTGATGCCGTAGGCTCGATCTTGCCAATCATATCAATTCCCCACATCGAGAACGGCCATGGTGAGGACATCACATTCAGAGGACTTGGGGGTACATGGACCTTGTCCGCATAAATCTGGCATTTATGCACCTCTTTGCAAACTTGAAACAGTTTGTTTCCATAGTTAGCCAGTAATATCCTGCCCGCAGCAGTTTTCTCGTCATAGCATGCCCACCAGCATGTGTACCAAATGTACCCTCATGTATCTCTTCCATGAGCAACTTCGCCTCTTTCTCGTCTACACAGCGTAGCAACACCAAGTCGTGGTTTCTCTTGTATAGGACACCGTCCGGGTTCAGATAGAAATTACCAGCCAATCTCCTGAGAGTCTTTTGATCTCGACTGGATGCCCCAGCCGAGTACTCCTTGCTCTTCAGGAAATTCTGGATGTCAAAGTACCAGGGTTTATCATCAGATGCTTCGTCAATAGCAAATATGAAGGCAGACCTATCAAGTCGAGAGATAACAATCCAGGGAGCCTCGTTCCAGAAGTTAACTTTATACATGGAAGACAATGTTGCCAGGGCGTCAGCCATTTGATTTTCTGCTCGCGGCACATGATACAATTCCACCTTGTCAAAGAAAGGCAACAATCTCCTTGCATAATTCATATATGGTATCAAATTGGGCTGACGTGTCTCCCATTCTCCTCTAATCTGATTCACCACTAGAGCCGAATCTCCGTACACATCCAGATGTTTGATTCGCAAATCAATAGCTTCTTCAAGACCCATAATGCAAGCCTCATATTCAGCTTCATTATTGGTAACCGGAAAGGTAAATCGAGCAGTAAATGGGATGTGCGACCCATGAGGAGTAGTAATAATTGCACCTATTCCGCTACCATAGGAATTCACAGCTCCATCAAACATTAACTGCCATTTGGAACCCAATTCTGGTCCTTCGTCCGACAACGGTTCTTCACAATCTTTCATCTTTAGGTACATGATATCCTCGTCAGGAAAATCAAACCTCATCGATTGGTAGTCCTCAACAGGCTGCTCCGCAAGGTACTCTGACAAGACGCTACCTTTAATAGCCTTTTGCGAGACATACTGAATATCATATTCGGTTAACACCATCTACCATCGGGCAATTCTTCCGGAGAGTGCTTGCTTCTCAAACACGTATTTGATTGAATCCATCTTTGAAATTAGCAGGGTTGTATGATTTAGCATGTATTGCCTCAAACGTTTGGCGGCCCAGGCTAGCGCACAACACGTTTTCTCGAGCATTGAGTATCTGGACTCACAGTCTGTGAACTTCTTACTCAAATAGTAGATCGCATGCTCTTTACGTCCTATCTCATCGTGTTGACCGAGAACACAACCCATACTTTCCTCAAGAACCGTCAAATACATAATCAACGGTCTCCCGGCCACTGGGGTTATCAAAACAGGAGGTTCCTGCAAGTATTCTTTTATCTTATTGAGTGCCTTTTGACAATTTTCATTCCAGGCCACGACCTGGTCCTTCTTTAACAGCTTGAATAATGGCTCACATGTTGCGGTTAAGTGAGATATGAACCGGGCGATATAGTTCAACCTCCCTAAAAACCCGCGTACTTCTTTTTCTGTTTTAGGCGTCGGCATTTCTTGTATTGCTTTTATTTTTGCAGGATCAACCTCTATTCCTTTTTCACTAATGATAAACCCCAGCAGTTTACCCGATCTCACCCCGAAGGTGCACTTGTTAGGGTTCAGTCTCACCCTGAACTTACTAAGCCTCTTGAAAAATTTCAGCAGATTAACCAAATGCTCCTCCTCCATCTGGGATTTGGCAATCATATCATCAACATAAACCTCGATCTCTTTATGCATCATATCATGAAAGAGAGTCATCATAGCACGTTGATATGTTGCCCCAGCATTCTTCAATCCGAAGGGCATCACTTTGTAACAAAATGTTCCCCAAGGAGTAATGAAGGTAGTCTTCTCCATGTCTTCTGGTGCCATTTTGATCTGATTATAGCCCGAGAAGCCATCCATGAAGGAGAATACGGAGAATTGAGCAGTGCTATCAACCAGCACATCGATGTGAGGAAGTGGAAAGTCATCTTTCGGGCTCGCTTTGTTCAAGTCACAATAGTCTACGCACATTCTCACTTTACCGTCTTTCTTTGGCACTGGCACAATATTAGTGACCCATGAGGGATATTTTGTAACAGCTAGGAAACCAGCATCCCACTGTTTTTGAACTTCCTCCTTAATCTTCACAGCCATGTCCGGTCTCGTTCTTCGGAGCTTCTGCTTAACCGGCGGGCATTCTTCTTTTAATGGCAGACGGTGCACAACCATATCCGTATCCAACCCTGGCATGTCCTCGTACGACCAGGCAAAAATATCACTGTACTCTTTGAGCATCTCAACCAACCTCTGCTTAACGTCGCTTTGCAGTGAGGCCCCTATACGGATGCTCCTTTCAACCCCTTCCGACCCCAAATCGATAATCTCAATGACTTCCTCATGAGGCAGAATGATTCTTTCTTCTTGTTTCAATAACCAGGTAAGCTCTTCTGGTACGTCGCCATCTTCCACAATCTCTTCCTCGGCCTGAAATACCGGGTGCTCGAAGTCGAAATGAGTCATAGGCGGTTCATAGATGCCATCTGAAATAGTAATCCTGCAAAGGAAATGGTTAAATGCTTCAAAACGCAGACAAAGCAAATAACCACGTTGCCATTTTATTGTAAAAATAAAAATAGGAAAAACAAGGATCACGATATTTGTATATGAAAAACGCCTTTATTCATGATTAAACGATGTACTGTACATAACAAAAATGGCCCTAAGCAAGATCATTGTGCCCCAAGTAGGACACAGGATTATTCAACAATTAAAACAACAAATCATTACTGTTTAGTTGTCACAGGAACAGTCTCCTGAATAGACCAATTGCAAAGCCCTTGTCCTGGCACGCCTGTCTTGATCCATGCGTCCTTATCACAGTCGATATCTCCTTCCTCAGAATCGGAAACAACATTGATGGTCTCGAAGCTCACCCCGCTTGGTGTGATGGTTATCGGCCCTCTAAATCTGGATGCTCCTGAAGAGGATGCTGATGACGAAGGATGATATCCAAGCCCGAACCTGTCATTCTTCACGGGAATCTCCAACACCTGACCCCAGCCTTTGGTTTCGCCTGCCTGCACTAGAGCCCGAGCCTCTTTATAAGATGACACTGCCACATCTGATATCTTGGGTATTGGAGCTTTGTCTTTAATCTTTAGCCCTTCAAATGCCTGACAGGGCGTTTCATGAATTTCGCCGTCGACTTCCACATACCTGAATGAAGCCAGATGGCTAACCAGAATATCCTCTTCTCCACAAACAGTGACGACACTATCCCCCACCATATACTTCAACTTTTGGTGCAACGTGGATGTGATTGCCCCAGCAGCATGAATCCATGGTCGTCCGAGCAAACAACTATACGCTGGCTGGATATCCATTATATAGAATTCAGTCTCAAATACTTCCGGCCCTACTTGCAACGGCAACGTTATGGATCCGAAAACTGACCTTCGCGTACCATCAAATGCCCTGACCACCAAGTCACTGGGCGTGCAGAGAATCCCCCTGATATCCAACCTCATCATGCCCTTCTTCGGAAGCATATTCAAGGAAGACCCTGTATCCACCAACACACGGGACATGACCGTGCCTCTGCATTCAACTGAGGCATGCAATGCCATATTGTGTTCTCTCCCCTTCGGGGTCAAATCAAAATCCGTAAAGCCCAAACTATGACCTGCATTAACATGCGCCATCACCCCTTCTAATTGATTAACCGAAACGTCTTGGGGAATGAATAACGTGTCTAGGATCTTCAGCAAGGTGTTCTGATGGGCCTCGGAACATAATAGCAGTGACAAAATCGAGATCTTTGATGGCGTTTGTTGGAGATGCTCCACAATTTTGTAATCACTTTTACGGATGAGCCTCATAAACTCTTCCACATCCTTAAGTGATGTTTCCTTTTCCTTTATCTGCGAGGGGCCACTCTCGTCTACCTTGGCTTTCCCTTTTGCCAGTCTTTTCGCCTCTACCTCAGGCGATGTGAAGATTCTCCCACTTCTGGTCATACCTCCTGTTCCGACCACATTATCTACAACCCCAGCTGGTTGTTTATTTACTTCAATTTTCTCACCATCGCAATAAACCTCCAACCCGTAAGTCCATGGCACTGCTTTGGTACTTTCAAAAGGGATCGGTCCTGCTTTAGTAATAGTGATTGTCGGCCGCCTGGCGGGCGCCGTTATGGTTATTGTTTTCCTTGGAATTGTTACTGTCGCAACATTGTTCCGCTCCTCACACAATGCCTCTACAGGCTCTTCAACTGCGGTTCTATCAAATTGCAATGTTCCTTCGTTCATTAACGCCTAAATACCCTGTTTCAACTCATTACAACCCTCTGGCTGTAACCAACAATCCAAGCAAAATTCGTCACACCCCGGGAATACACCCCCTTTTAACAACCTGCTTTTGATCTCACCCAACGGTGTCTTCAGCTCATTGACATCCGTCACTAGATTCAAACTCTCCTCGGTCAGGATGGTGTTTGCCCCATGATTGGGCATAGGCTGTTGTACTATATTTGGACCCGCCTGTCCAAAGTTAAAAGCTTTGCTGTCCAACAAATCTTGGACTTTATGTTTAAACGCATGACAGCCTTCAATATCATGTCCGGGCGCCCCAGAGTGGAAATCACAGTGTTTACCAGCATCATAGCCAAACGGAGGATTGCCCGTTAACGGTGCCATGGTCCTCTTCTCAACCAACTTCAATCCTAGCAATGTTTGGAGCAGTTCAGCGTATGTTGAAGGAGGCGTTTCAAATACTCGCCTGGGCTTGCCCTCTAGGATTCTGCGTTGGGCGGGGTGTTGCCTTTGTTGTTGCTGCTGCTGCGGCTGCTGTTGCTGCTGTTGTTGTTGTGGAAAAGGGATAGTAACACTAGCGACCTGTTGATGCTGAGCATTCTGACTTCGTCCTCGGCCCCTGCCACCAAACACGACACTAGAATCACCTTGCCGTCTACCACCGAATGCCTTTCTGGTACCTCCTGCGGGGGTAGACTCACCTGCGTGGAATCTTCCAACCTTAATACTGTCTTCGACCATCTCACCCATAAGAATCAAATCTGAAAAACTACTCAACGAAACATTAAACAATTTTTCGTAATATATCCCTGTAAAGGTCCCAATGAACATACTATTCATTTCTCTCTCAGCCAACGGAGGATGTACTCTTGCTGCCATATCGCGCCATCTCTGCACATACTCCTTAAAGCTTTCCTCTTTCTTCTGCGACAAACCTTGCAATTGAACTCGGTTCGGTGCCAGATCACTATTTTATTTATAATGCAGGACGAAAGCATCCGCCAATTGCTTCCAGGTTTTGATTTGAGCGGGCTCCAACCCCATGTACCACTCGAGTGACGGTCCTGATAGGCTGTCTTGAAAGAAGTGCATAAGCATCCTTTCGTCATCCGAATACACGGACATCTTTCTGTAATAAGAGCGGACATGCACCTTAGGGCAAGTGTCCCCCTTATATTTGTCAAAAGTAGGGGCTTTGAATTTCAGCGGTACCTTCAGCCCGGGCACCAAGCCCATAGTAGTCATGTCTAGTCCGGTAGAATTCTGATTAGCCATACCCTTCACCTGTTCTTCAAGCATTTTAATCCTCTGAGTATTGTCACCAGGTCCTTCAAATCCCATGCCTCTTCCAGAGAAGGCGTCCTCTTGACAGTCTTCGCCCCAGTTCATATTTTCATTTCCGTACCCATTATAACCAGTGTTGCGACCAAACCCTTGCTGATTAGTCATGGGACCTCGTCCCCCATTACCATAACCTAGATTG
This sequence comes from Lathyrus sativus, assembly GCA_963859935.3. NCBI lineage: Eukaryota > Viridiplantae > Streptophyta > Magnoliopsida > Fabales > Fabaceae > Lathyrus > Lathyrus sativus. The sequence continues at coordinate 458,159,458 of OZ012735.1, read as the reverse complement.
ACCCCAGCATGCCCGAAACCAGTGTTGACAGGAATCAATCCAGCACCATTTCCACCGTAACCCTGATTAGCGTTACCGAAACCGTCACAGCCGAAGCCCTGAGTGTTGAAGCCGAACTTTCCGCCCTGATTTCCGTACACAAACCCCTGGTCGTTATAGCCAAATCCATTGTTACCAAAACCGTTACCGCCATTGAAGTTACCACCGCCCAGATTGGTATCTCCAAATCCAACATTGTTAACAACAGTCTCATTTCCATTCCCTGCGTTACCATTGCCAGCGCCAGTTTCATTGTTTACAACCACAACAGGTGGGGTCACCACAGGAGGAACCACAGGCGTAGGGGGACCATCCTCATGAAGAGTTTCGACATGCACAGAGTTGTGGTCATTGTTGCCGTTCCCATTAGCCCGCGTCAGCAGCGGCTGCACCAATGTTTGGAGATTCTCCTGGCCTTTAGCAATACTCTCCATGGCCTGCATGAACAGGTTCAACTTCTCGCGAATCTCTTGCATCTCCACCTGGACTTGATCCATGATTCTCTTGCAGTTGTTTCGGGTTGAGTATCGGTGAACTCTTTGTTCGTCAATCCTGGAAACCTGCAGACGAAGGAAATAAGATACCGATTCACGAATACCGGTTATGCAATACGAATACGGATGCAAATGTGTAAATATGCTACAGGTTACATTCCCCCCGATTCTAGTTTCAGAGAGAATGTCATCATGACAATGGAGTCCCTATCTAACAAGCACGGAATCAGAAAACCCTCATATATAACAAATGCCAAGAGGCTGAGTACAAGAGTACAACTGAATACAACTGGAGAGACCTCGACCAACAAGCCTAGCGATGGTCCAAATACAAGTACAAATAACAAAGGCAAGGCAAAGATAAATCAGGCCAAATGGCGTGCTCTGACGTCCTCCAATATCCTCATCGTCTCCGAGTGCCCTAGTCGGGAGATTAGCTCCTGTATCAGTAAAGCATGCCGCTCGGTAGTGGATCTCAGCTTTTTGGCATCATCCTGGTAGGCTCCTTTGCTAGAGTTCTCGTAAAGTCTGTACCTCTTGGAACCGGCCTTCTCTTCATAAACTCTCGGCTTCTCATCAATGTCACTTACTATGAGCTCAACAACGCTCCTAAGTGATGTCGCTTCAGCAATCTTTGCGTCTTGGGCTCTAATTTGTGTCTCTAGCGTGGCAATCTGCAGCTTCAGTTCGTCTTCCCGCTCCTTCCGCTTGGTAAGCGTGGCATTCCACAAAGCTTCCCACTTGCTGAGACGGGCATAAGCTTTGCTTAGAAGTTCCTTCTTGGAAGGAAGCACCTTGCTAACACCGTTCAGGGCTATCCCTACTTTTTCTTTCTTGTTGGTTGCTTCCGTTAGCTCCGATCCCAACCTGTTAATCAATTCAGTCTGTTCCTTCACAGTCAAGGTGGCTTCCTTCTTCTCACGACGTAATTGGAAGATTTCCTTCTCTAACTCCTCATTGGCTTTCTTCAATTCCTCGTTTTCGGCCAACAATTTGTTATACTTCTCACTCTCTTCCGACGGAGGTACCTCAATCAATGGAAGATACAGGGGTTCCATAGCAGGATAAGGCGTCAAAGAAGTACCAACTCTCTCGCGGACCCAAGCCAAATAAGGATCATAAGCTCTGTTATTGCTCTTACCGAGCAAAGCTTTCCCCCTCCTATGGATGTTGGCCCATGCGTGTCTCAATCTGATCAAAACAGCTGTGTCCGATAAGCCCATGAGATACAACGATTCCTGTATCTCCTTCTCAATAGGAGCGTCCCTCAAAGCATAACTGAACTGTCGTACCAGCAATGAAGGATTATGGTTGATACAGCCTTTTCGTCCAATCAGGGGGACATTCGGAAAGCCACTGCAACTATATATAACATCAGTACCAAGCATACTCCGATCAAACCAAATGATGTTTTCGGCAGACAGCCCCATCAACCGGGAAGACCAATCCAAAGTATCAACGGTATCCACAAAAGGTCCTGTCTTCGGAAGGTGCCCCTGGAACCACCTATACAAGAGAGGAAGACAGCAGGAAACATTCTTGCCACGACGTTTCTCATTCTTGTAATGAATGGAATGATAAACATCGCCCAAGAGAGTAGGAACTGGATTCTTCGAGGCAAGAATCAGGAAGACGTCTGAGTCAACAAAATCTGGCACATTAGGAAACAGGACAATCCCATAGATGCAGGCAGCTAGAATAGCACTGAAAGCAACCCAACATCCACTCTTCGCGCATTGCGTAGCCTTCTCAACTAGGACAGATAGGTGAAAACCATAAGCTCCATTCAGCTTAACCAAGCCTCCCGGAAACTCAGAAGCGTCCAAACTGACGATCTCAGCAAGTACAGATAACTCAGGCTCAACATCAACATGTACAAAGGGCATTTGGTCCAACACAGGAACTCCCAACATCGCAGAATACTCCTCCAAAGTGGGTGCCAGAATATAGTCTGGAAATAAGAAACATCTCAGCTGCGGCTCATAAAACTGCAACAAAGTATATACCCCAGTCGTCTCGAATGCTGAAGGTCTGTATAACAAGCTAAGCAATCTCCCATAAGATACTCTGAACTCAGCCCTCACACTCTCATCTGCCAGAGCAACTAAACCCAACAATGAACTGATGTCTGGTGAATGCAACCGGTAAGAAACTGTCTTCTTCAGGGACTCCATGTCTGGCTAGAAGATATACTAGAATCAGAGGGAAATGATCACCTGCAACATAAATACATGTTAATAAAATGCAATTATGAAAATGCACATGCATATGCAAACAAGGGACCAAGTGCAATGCTGATAGACTGGGCTGCTCTATACTGAAGCCTGAGAACCATCCAATCTTTATCTCAAACCAAACCAACCACTCAAATGAACCTTGTAACCACATCTCATTGACAGAGATAAATCGGGTGTTCTGAGGTCAAAAGTTTTCCTGCAAACAGACCCCTTACCCCTCACAGGTATGTACTTAACTCGCATACGAGGTACGGTATCCTATGCGGGTTCCACGTCACAGACTTTCAAGAGTGATGATACGATACCCAGAAGGTGTGGCATCATCATCCCTTGAAGCGGCCTCACTTAGTTGAATCCCAATTGATAGGTTCCCAGAGTCGACAATCCTCGGGTCAGACAACTTGTCGAGCCCTAAGGGCTAGGCAAGAAGCATCAAAGAGAATCTCGTCCGAGCGTAAATTTCGTGGCTAGCTGGTGCGAGCTAAGCAAGAAGGCTAACCACTACTCTCTACTTCTAAGTCTATGTGTAACCTCAAGCCCAGGTCCGACTTATCTCTCAACAAATCTTCCCTTCCCACAACAACAATAATAATATAAGGCTGATAATAAAAATGCAGAAAGTAAAGACAAAAAAGTAAATCTATACACACCCATGACGGGAAAACAAGCGCTATGATTGACTCGCATAGGGGATATTCCTTTCCCCAGCAGAGTCGCCAGCTGTCGCTACTGCGAAAATCGGCGCCGGCTATGACAGAAGAGTCGCCACCGTGCGTTATTTATCCCAAGGGAGGGAAAGGAAACGCTCGAAGTAAACCTAATGCAAAGACGGGAAAGGAATGGTCATCGCAACCAAATCCTGGATTCGGGAGTCAGTTACGCAAGGGGAAGGTATTAGCACCCCTCACGTTCGTCGTACTCGACGGGATCCACGCTTGTTTTCTAGTACGGATTGTGATTCTATCTACTCTAAAGGTCAAGGGTTAAAAGAAAATAAAATGACTCGGCAAAGTATCGCACTTTATGCCTACGTATTCCCGTCTGGAACGAGAAATCAGAGTCAACGTAGTTCGCCTACCTACGGGAAAGGAGGGGAAGGTTGCTCCCTAGTATATCGCATCCTATGCCTACGTACTTTCATACAGCATGAAAGATCAGGGCAAACGTAGTTCGGGCTACGGAAGACACAAGCTGGTCTGACTGTTTTTTATCTCCTTATGAAAGGGTTTTTCCTGATTAAGAGTCCAAGCGGACAAAAATGACACTTTGACGTTTGTTTTCAGTCTTTTACGCAGGAACTGTCTTTTATGATGTTTGCAATCTCTGACGCACTAGAGACTATGATTTGAGGGTGACTACGTCGTATGTCACCCTAAGGGTAACACACTAAGCAATAAGGTTACTGAAGAGTGACCCTCCAGCAACCTTTCTCAAATAGCTTAAGGCTCGTAGCGTACGACATCGATTATCCTTATTACTGTGTTTTGAATTGTTCTGAGATAGAAGAGAAGTCTAAAAAACCTAGGGTTTGAAAATGGGAATCAAAACTACCCTAATGTTATCATGCATAGATTACAACCTAATGTCTGTCATAATTCCCTCCTGCACAGAGGAAATCAGAGATCCTAGGGGATAAACGGCAACAGAAACAGCAGATATACAGTAAAATAGTAAAATGCATGAGATGCAGCAATAGACAATAGGCAAAGTGAAACAGCTTCACTTCAACCTGAAGGGGCAATCAACAGACAATACAGCAGAGAAAACTACACCTAACACCAGCTCAGACAGCCACACTAGCTCCTACAGCAAGCATCTTAGACAGCACCAGCTCTGACAGCTACAGTTGATAAACAGCAAAAGGTTGACAGTAACAACTTTAGGCAAGATCCTATCTTTACTTTCCAATGATATTCAAGCTTCAGATAAGCTCTTATCTCCCATAATCCTCAGCTCTAGCAAGTAATGGACCCCAAGCAGCAGACAACTTCAAGCAGCAGACAGCTTCAAACAACAGTAAAACCCTAATTCAACAGTTGAGCAACTCTGACAGGCACAAGCTTCCCTTTCACCAATCCTTAATGAACTTCATCTTCAAATAGGCTTCCAATCTTCAATGCAAACACTCACAGGAGAGAGTCAACTAATAGATGAAGTTGGAATGTTAAGAGGCTTAATGATAACCCAAGGAAATCACTAAGATCTTAACACAGCAAGTGAATGTTATCCTCAAGGTCCTACCCAATCAAAGTATGCTCTACATCCCTCCTAAGGAGAGATGGAACTTCTTGAGGGGACCTTGTGTCATAGGATGGAATAGAGGCACAAGAAGCTCTCTATGTTTGACAGAACAAATCAGTCTACTCTAGAGCTCTCCCTATATCTCCTATCTCCTAAGTCTTCATCAAGCAATCTTCAAGCACAAGCAACTTCAAGCTCCAAGCATTATTATTTGTCTTCAATCATCCTCAAAGTCTTTATACAATCCTCAAGCCAAGCACAAGCCTTAACACTCAAATAAAAGGCCCAAAACCCAACAAACAAAGCAACTTCCCAAGATGGAAACACACCAATCTCAATCAACTTGCAAAAATCAAATAAAATGGGAATATTCATCATAAAATCCTAGATTAATTTCTAAGGGACCCTAGCTATGTATCCTATACCCCACATAAACCCCAAGGCCTAAACCAAACTAAAAACCCAAGAACTATGTGTTGAAATGCACCTATGTCAAGTTTAACCCTAATTCTAATCAACCTAATCTTCCTTATTCAAAACTAATTAAAATTAAATCACAAAAATGTGAAATAATTCCAAGGGGAACCTAATACTATACTCTATCATATCAAAAAGAACCACATCAATATGTAAAATAAAATGGCTAAACAAAATTCAGCAAAAAGGATATACAAAATAAAATGCAATAAAAGCAACCAAATGTAAAAAATCACCAAAAATAGAAAAATGACTAAAATACTAATTTTACTTTTATATAATTTTCTTGAGGCAATTATGAGAATAGAAAAAACTCCCATGCAAAAAGACCTAATTTTAGATTTATTATGAATTTTTAAAGAATTAAAAGAAATATGTGATAATAAAGAAAATATGAGAAAAATGGAAAAGCATGCGTGTCAAATAGCAATGCAGAGCAGTGTAAACAGACATCTGGGACCAAAAGGGGGTGTGGCTAGTAAGCGCGCTTAAGCCCAAATACTAATCAGAAATAAAATAAAAAAACATTGAAAAATTGGAAAAAAACTTGGTGTAGGAAGCAATGTAATTCAGTGTAATATCAAATGGGCCTCTGACTAGGGGTGTGGATAACAATTATCACTTAAGCCCAATGCCACGTTTTAAATGAAATGGTGCGTTTTGTAACTCTGAATTCCTTCACAAATTGAAAACAAATCATGGCCATTGGATATTGATTCTAGTCAAAGTCTTTGTCTAATCTAATGGTGGAGAGGTTATCTTCTTCATTTTGAATTGTGGAGGGAGAGCAGCCATGGATGTCTGAGCTTGCAGCTTCATCTTCCCCAAGTCGTACTCCCTCAAATCCTCATCAAATGCAAAAATTAAAAACCCTAACTCACTCCATTTTTCACAAGAAATCTAACCATGGTAATTACAAGCCTTGAAACACAACCTAACTCAAAACACGAATCGACCTTCAGAATTTGGTCCATGATCAAAACTCACCAATCTTGAAATTGAGTGGCTCAATCTCTTCCCCACTTTACACTGAACATTTCTATCCATCAAATCATGATTATAACACCAAGAACAACAAGATACACGCATGAACAGAAATTGCATCACTACACTAATTGTCTCTAAATCAACCCTAAAGCTACCAGAAAGCTCCACATGATCATTTACAATGAATCTAACTAATCAAAACCAATTGAAACGACCTAAATCATGCTGTGGATTGAAAAGTACCTTTCTACAAAATCTTGATGCACAGAGGTATGAAAACCTCAAATTAAGCTTTGAGAACTTCAATATACCTTCAATGAGTCACTATCTTGCTTCTGTATGCAAAAGAAATGGTTGAAATAGCTTGGATTATGGAAACCGATCTTAAGTTGCAGATGAGATTTTTTAATGGCAAGAACACGATTCCTCCACCAATTTTCTTGGAACTTGATCTGGAAACACTCACTAGCACAAATGGAAGCAAATGGGATCAAGAAATTGGATGGAAAGGGATGAAATGCTTGTAACCGAATCTGAGTTGCAACAGAAAAATCTCAATCTCAATCTCTCTTCTCTCCTTCAATTCTCACCCAATCTGGCTTGGGATCACTTCATATGCATATATAGAGTGTGAATGAAGACTCTAGAAAGTTCTAGGTTGATCCAATGAGAAATTCACCATCTCATGTCATGAGATATCATGTCATGCTATGCACTCACACCAGCTCATGTTTTGGCTTGTAATTGCATTTGTTTTGAGTTGAGAATCTCTCCAAATGAGATATTGGAGGTGTATGGATGGAAAGAAGCCTTACATTTGCCTTGCCAAGTGGTTTTGCAATGGTGCCTTATGATTCAAGTAAGCCATTTACAAAGCAAGTCCTAAAAATGATCCTCAATTCAAAACTGTGGCAATGTCAATGTTCTTAAAATGCCTTTTACAATCAAATTGGTATGCCATATGCCTTGGTTTGGTTGTGTAGGTCAAAAACCCCAATTTCCAACTTTGGTTTATTTAAAATATACCTTCATTTTAGGCCATTTTTATGATTTTGTGAAGCAAGTCATTCCAAGTTCTCATGACCTCTTATCTAGCCTAAAAACATCATTTTGAACACATCTCATGTTGAACATTTTTTCATTTGAAGAGTGGAAGATGGAGATTTGGACCTATGTTGAAAAATGACCTGTAATTCAACTTTCCCAAAATACCCCTGGGTTGCCAAGACTATAACTTGAGTTCTACAAATCCTCTTGAGGACTTATAGTACTCAAATTAAATATAATATCAAGATATACAACTCTTATGTTGTCCAAGAATCCATTTTAAAACTCCTTGATGGGCAAAAGTTGTTTGGAAGTCAAGTGACTTTCACAGATAAATTTTAGTGTCCTCTGATGACCCATAACTTGCAAGAACCATAACTTGAGTTCTACAAATACCCTTAAATACTTCTAGTACTCAAATTAAAGATATTGAGAAGCTCTACAAGTTTCATGTTGACCAAGAGTTCATTTGAAGCTTGAATTTTGACTTGTCTGGCTTGGAAGACAGGCCTAAATTAGGGTTTTTTCACTGAAACCCTAATTTAGTAACTCCTCTTCTTCTTGATTCCTTTTGATTTTTCCTTGGCACAACACCACACATGTATCCACAGATAAAATCATGAATTCCACATCCTCCAAGTAGGCCTTGATGCCCTCCAATCAACCATTTGACCTAGGGTTGACCTAGGGTTGACTCAGATGAAACCCTAGTTGACTGTACTTCCACTCTGGCTCTTGTACTTGAATCAATGACTTGTCTCATCTTCAAAATGACCCTCTAGGTCTTCCATGATCTTTGTACACCTTCCATGGCTCACACACTCATTGATGATCTTCCACACCCCCAGATTAGGAGAGAAATCCACTGGTTGACCTTCAAACTTTTCAAAGCTTCAACTCATTTCTTGATTACTTGGATGGTCTTGAGCTTGAATAAAACCCCTTGATGGGCCTCTTTCTGATAAGAATGGCACTTGATCCCCTGTTAGATGACTGATTATGCTATGCTATGAAAATGATTAGACTATGTACATGACTTATTATGCAAATGACAATGCAATTGAAACATAAACCAAGTGAAATAGGTTGAGCAAATTTTAGGGTGCAACAATATATATATATATATATATATATATATATATATATATATATATATATATATATATATATATATATATATATATATATATATATATATATATATATATATATATATATATATATATATATATATATATATATATATATATATATATATATATATATATATATATATATATATATATATATATATATATATATATATATATATATATATATATATATATATATATATATATATATATATATATATATATATATATATAGGTTGATCTCATTAAATGTTACCGTGGAATTAAAAAATGACTACTTTTTCAAAAATAATACTTGGGATCATTCTTAGCATGAAAAACATAATATGAAACATGTTCTTCTATATGTTGGAGTTTCATTTCTTGGGTGGTTACGAAGTTGGTCTCAACAAACTATTAATAAGTAATTGATTAGATATCCAAAGCAACAAAATAAAATGTATAAAAATATAGTTGATTGATGCTCACCTTAAATATCATCTTATCTTCTTTAGTCTCTAATTTTGTAACTTTTAATTGTCTCTCTTTGGGTAAAGATGTGAAGGGCAATCTCCTTGATGTTGTTGCTCTCGGGTAAAGGTGTGAAGGACAATTTCTTTGATGTTGTTGCTTGATTCCTTATCGGAGATAACTTGTGTTTCATCTATGAAAATTTTAATAATGGTTACAGCAATAATAATCAATTAAACATAAATTCATTATAAATTGATTTTATACCTTGCTTGTTAAGTTAGGCATAGATGAATGCTTAATGTTGTTGTTATAGCTTCCCACGAATATTTCGAATGGTTAAATGGCGACTTAGCAGCATGTTTTTGTTTTAAAATTGGAGTTTTGCTTCTTTTAGACTGTGGTCCATTAGTCCGTGGTCCAGGACTCTGACTCAAATCTGAATCATAGGCTTTTGTTGGCTTATCCAACTTGGTCTCTATGATGACAAGTTTGCTCAACATGATGTTAGCCATGGTATGTGACTCGGTAATGTGAGATTTATGAACCTGAATGATTTATTTTTATAAAGGACAATTAAAAGGGTGAAATTAGAAAAATTTGAATAAAAAATCAAAATGCAAAAAATGTATACCTGAAGAAGGTTCATGGTATCACCAACAGAGGATCTCAAACCATGCAAAATAGTAAGCATTTTGCTTAAAAATTGAGAGTGAATCTGGGTAGTAAAACCATCGTATAAATGTTAACGTGTTAGAAAATGAAAATAAAAAAAGTAAAATCAGAAATTGATGAGTAGAAGGTAACAAGAGATAAGGATTACCTCACCTATTGCAACTCTTTGATTTGTGTGAGGTAAAGTTTCCTTACTAGCACCATTAATAGTCATATCTTTATCTTTTTTTTTGTAGTGTGCATGTCAATACAAAAAAAAGAGCAGAGAGAGAAGTTTTTGTTTCTTTAACTTTGAAACTTAAGGATTTATTAAGAAAAAGAAAGTAGTGAGGTTTCAACAATTTGCAGGAAAAATAAGGGAGATGGGAAGGTGTTGCGTGACGAGTTCAATTACGTTGCCGTAACAAATTTTAATAGCAATTTACTCTTCCCACAAAAATAGGGGAAGTTGGATACAATTTATATGGTGGGTCTATGTAGGTCTTATTGTATCAAGGTTAAATGTAAATATATATTATATTAGACATAAATGTTACTAATTGATACATTAGCACAAATATAAAAATGATCTTTAAAAACCAAGGGGTACTGTGTTCAAACCCTGTCCCTCGCGGTTCAACTTATTATCTTTTATTAATTACATTTTAATTAATTTATGTCTTGCATTTTTGTTTGTATATTTTTTTAATTATCTTTTAATTAAATTTTTCACCAAATGTCAAAAGTGCTTCTTAATTAGACAAAGTACGGCTTAAGAATTATAATTAGAAAGATTCAGGCATCCAGTATTATCTATTTAGATTAAGTACAGTTTGAGAATTTTCATTTCAACGATTTATATGTTTAATTTTATCAACATAGACTAAGTACGACTTAATAATCCTAATTATGATGACTCGTATGTTAAATGTCCACTAATTATACTAAGTAGGTCTTATAATTTGATAATTATGATTTTGACGATCCACATATCAAGTATGACCTAGCGAGACCACGTAAGTCTTAATGTTCCGAATTCCGACGACCCGTATGTCCAATCTTACCTAGTTGGACTAAGTAGGTCTAACGAATAGATATTTTGATGATCCACGTGTCGAGTCTTACCCAATTAGACAAATTACGACTTAAGAATTATAGTTAGAAAGATTCAGGCATCCAGTATTATCTATTTAGATTAAGTACAGTTTGAGAGTTTTAATTTCAACGTTTCATATGTTTATTATTATCAACATGGACTAAGTACGACTTAATAATCCTAATTATGATGACTTGTATGTCAGATGTCACTTAATTAGACTAAGTAGACCTTAGAAGTAAAATATTATGATTTTGACGATCCACATTTCAAGTATGACTTAGCGAGACCACGTACGACTTAATAGTCTGAATTTCGAAAACCCGTATGTCGAATCTTACCTAGTTGGACTAAGTAGGTCTAACGAATCGTGATTTTGATGATACACATGTCGAGTCTTACCTAATTAGACAAATTATGACTTGAGAATTATAATTAGAAACATTTAGGCATCCAGTATTATCTATTTAGATTAAGTACAGTTTGAGAATTTTAACTTTCAACGATTCATATGTTTATTGTTATCAAAATGGATTAAGTACGACTCAAAAATCCATATTATGATGACTCGTATGTCAAATGTCACCTAATTAGAATAAGTAGATCTTATAATTTTATAATTATGATTTTGACGATCCATTTGTAATGTTTGCCCTAGCGAGACCATGAACGACTTAATAGTCTGAATTATGACAACCCGTATGTCCAATCTTACCTAGTTTGACTAAGTAGGTCTAACGAATCGATATTTTGATGATACACGTGTCGAGTCTTACCTAATTAGAAAAATTACTGCTTAAGAATTATTATTAGAAAGATTCAGGCATCCAGTATTATCTATTTAGATTAAGTACAGTTTGAGAATTTTAATTTCAACGATTCATATGTTTATTATTATCAACATGGACTAAGTACGACTTAATAATCCTAATTATGATGACTCGTATGTCAAATGTCACCTAATTAGACTAAGTAGATCTTATAATTTGATAATTATAATTTTGACAATCCACATGTCAAGTATGACCTAGCGAGACCACGTACGACATTATATTCCGAATTCCGACGACCCGTATGTCGAATCTTACCTAGTTGGACTAAGTAGGTCTAACGAATCGAGATTTTGATGATACACGTGTCGAGTGTTACCGAATTAGACAAATTACGGCTTAAGAATGATAATTAGAAAGATTTGGGCATCCAATATTATCTATTTAGATTAAGTACAGTTTGAGAGTTTTAATTTCAACGATTCATATGTTTATTGTTATCAACATGGACTAAGTACGACTTAATAATCCTAATTATGATGACTCGTATGTCAAATGTCACCTATTTAGACCAAGTAGATCTTATAATTAGATAATTATGATTTTGACGATCCATATGTCAAGTATGACCTAGTGAGACCACGTACGACTTAATAGTCTGAATTCCGACGAACCGTATGCCCAATCTTACCTAGTTGGACTAAGTAGGTATAACGAATTGATATTTTGATGATACATGTGTCGAGTCTTACCTAATTAGACAAATTACGGCTTAAGAATGATAATTAGAAAGATTCGGGCATCCAATATTATCTATTTAGATTAAGTACAGTTTGAGAATTTTAATTTCAACGATACATATGTTTATTATTATCAACATGGACTAAGTACAACTTAATAATCCTAATTATGATGACTCGTATGTCAAATGTCACCTAATTAGACTAAGTAGATCTTATAATTTTATAATTATGATTTTGACGATCCACATTTTTAGTATGACCTAGCGAGACCACGTACGACTTAATAGTCTGAATTCCGACGACCCGTATGTCCAATCATACCTAGTTGGACTAAGTAGGTCTAACGAATCGAGATTTTAATGATACATGTGTCGAGTCTTTCCTAATTAGACAAATTACGGCTTAAGAATTATAATTAGAAAGATTCAGGCATCTAGTATTATCTATTTAGATTAAATACAGTTTGAGAATTTTAATTTCAACAATTCATATGTTTATTTTTATCAACATGGACTAACTACGACTTAATAATCCTAATTATGATGACTCGTATGTTAAATGTCACTGAATTCTACTAAGTAGGTCTTATAATTTTATAATTTTGATTTTGACGATCCACATGTCAAGTATGACCTAGCGAGACCACGTACGACTTAATATTCTGAATTCCGACGACCCTTATGTCCAATCTTACCTAGTTGGACTAAGTAGGTATGACAAATCGAGATTTTGATGATCCACGTGTCGAGTCTTACCTAATTAGACAAATTACGACTTAAGAATTATAGTTAGAATGATTCAGGCATCCAGTATTATCTATTTAGATTAAGTACAGTTTGAGAGTTTTAATTTCAACGATTCATATGTTTATTGTTATCAACATGGACTAAGTATGACAAAATAATCCTAATTATGATGACTCGTATGTCAAATAACACCTAATTAGACTAAGTAGACCTTATAAGTAAATAATTATGATTTTGACAATCCACATTTCAAGTATGACCTAGCGAGACCATCACTACAAGAAAATTAGAGTTTTACGACACAAAAATTGCGACAGTTACTTGATAACTGTCGTAACTCTAATATAGAGACGCGTTTCACGACAGTATACACTTACTGTCCTTATATTTTTAAAAGATTATTAAATATTACGACTGTTATCATTAAGCCGTCCTACAAATAAATTCATGACTGTCTCAAGTGCCGTCCTAAATTTTATGTCCCGACGGTAAAACAACTGTCGCCCCTTAAACCCAATAACACAAACTATAACTAATGGCGGATCTAAATAAGTCTATGTATTTTAAATAAATAAATGACTAAAATCATTTATAAAATATAATTATAGTATAAATTAAATTTAAAATACATAAAAATGAAAATATTATATATACTCAAAATAAAACTTTAATTTTAAAAACAATTTTATAGTAAAAATTAAATTCAAAATATTATTTCCAAAATTAAAGTATTAAAATTAAACTATATATCAAAATTTTAGAAATAATTTTTATAATAAAAATTAAATATAAAATTAAACTATATATACTCATAATCATAATATTATAAAATATCAAATAAACAAAATAATTCAATTAAAATAAAGAAATAAAAAAATTTATTAAAATAAAATTGTATTATGACTGAAAACTACAGTCGTTATCGTTATTTCAAAATTGTCAAAATTTCATCTGTGACGGTGATATCCAACCGTCGTGCTCCAAAATTTCATCTTCCCGCAAAAAATAGAATTCTTTCAACGTATTTTTCACTTTCAAGAATTTGCCGCTCACGTCCTTGTAGATTTTAACAATCACTCATCCATCTTCTGGTAGATCATGGAAATTTTCTACTTCTATTTTATGAATCAACCTCTTTTTCTCTCTCATTTTACTCGTTCTAGTTATTGTTGTTGTAGAATTTCGAATTTCTAGGTTTCCATCATCGACTCCGCGATCCCCAAATTTCAATTTGGGATAATCGATTTTCTTTTTTGTTATTATTTTCATTATTGTAATAGAATTGTGGATAGGATATACATGAAGGGGGTGTTGATAACTGGTTATAATTTGTGAATTAGGTTATTGTAAATTGTAATTGTTGATCTGATCTGGAAGTGAGTTATGCGTATAGAGGAATTGAAAGGAGGTGAGGTTGAAGAAGGTGGAGAGGAAGGGAAATGGAGCTTTGTTGGTTCCGATACGAAGTGAGTTATGTGTATTTTGTATTCCAATATCTTGATGAATATGATATTATCATTTCTCTTTTTCCTAAGTGTTACTGCTCTAAATTTATCTTTGTAACATACAGCTTGAAGTTTTTTTGGGTTTGTTTTGCTTAACTGTTATGATTGGCTAGATTTGATGGAAGGCTACAAAGCCATGTAAAACTCAGATGATAATTCATGGTAGCTGATATGAAATTCAGCTATGTTGTATCATGCCAACAATATGGCATTGACAAGTGATCTTGTTCTATTCACGGTAGATGATAATACACGATGGATATTTTTTCAATGCATCAAATCCTTACTGACATAATGATGTTGCAGGAGCGACTCTCTTTCCTTATTGCCCCCGTCTTTTACACCTCAAGATGCATCTAAAATGTTGTTCCTCTGTCAATCTGTACAATTGGCTCTTAAGGTGATACTAGCTACCTTATTAATCAGCGCTTCGCTTTGTCGATTCACAAGTTGATAAACCTTTTTTATTAAGCGCATATATTTGGGGACTTCTATGTATTGAGCAGCAGCTTTATGAAGGTTTGTTGTGGAATTTATTTTAATCACATAGACCTCAAGATAAATGAGTTAATTCTACAACCATGTCACTGATTACGTGGTGCAAATGCAACTAATGAGGCCTAGTTTAAATATTGGTTTAGAAGATTTAATAAACATAATTTTTCTGCGAGTATAGTCGATGAGAACAAACAATGGCACGTCAAATTACTACCATCCCATGGTCACCAACTAACCATTCCAACAGTGGAAACTCCAAAAAAAAGTGATGATATAAAATGACTGAAGTGTCATGTGTTGTTCAGAAGGGTTGTATTAGATGTGTGATTAATATGTGTGCATCCTGCTGGGCTTAAGATTTTTTCCCTATAGTTTATATCCTCACTGCATCCGGCTTTTGGCTTCTTTATCTTCTCTCTTTTGTTACTTAAGAGCCAACAGCCATGAATGAAGTCACCGTTGAATAGAAAATGTCTATATGTAACTTTTTTCTTTTTTTATATCATTGGTTTCTTAATGTCTAAATGCTTCTGTCCTCCATCTACCAGGACATTTGCGATCGTACGGTGAAAGAACTAGAGACATTAGCTGTTTCAAGATCCTTGGGCACTGTAAAACATGGTGATTTACCAATAGCCAATGAAGTAAAAGCAGAGTATGATTCAAGCAGGTTGAGTGAGTCCAGTGAAATGGCAAGTGACGGTGGTTCCAACAAGCATGCTGATAAAAGACCAAAGAAGAAAAAAGGGAAAGCCACTGGAAATGCATTAGCAAATCAACCTGAAAGTGGTGCTAATAACCAAGAGCATACTTCTACCAAATCTAAGAAAAGCCAGCGAAGGGGTAATGATACATCTTCACAAACATCAGATTCAAAGCAAGGTTCTAGGAAAGAATCACTTAAAATGAAAGAGGATAATCTCAGTAGTCCCTCAGAAGAATGGATCATGGAGAAGATTACAGCCTTGATTCCTGATTTTGAAGAACAAGGTCTGCTAATTATGACTTTGGATATACTCTTTCTGCATATGCATTTTATCGAATTTCTTAAATTATGTGCTATAAATTGATAGGTATTGATGATCCTGAAACAATTCTTAGGCCTTTGGCTAACAAGTTAAGGCCTACAATAATCAATACTTGGGCGGAGAAAAGGAAGGTATTGTTTAAAGACAATGCAGAAAGAATGAAACAATTGCTTGATAATTTGCAGAAAAAACTTGATGAGGTTTGACGGCTCTGTAGTATCTTTTTATACTTTCTTCGTCCACTGTGTCCATGTTTGTAACTTTTCTTATCTTTCCTTAGAGGATACTTATCTGAACATGTCCTTGTGTGATTTGTTTTTTGGCAGTCTTTCTTAAACATGCTTCAACCTTCACTGTTTTATTTTTTTACACTGCATTTGTGTTTTACACTATTAATTTTAATTTTATCGCAACTCTTATATTATTAAGTTGGCTGCTAAAAATGCTTCAACCTGTCACTTGAAAAGAAGGATGATTTGTATGAGTTGTCCATTTTGCAAGACAATTACAACTTTCCTTGAAGCTTTATTGAAGACTAAAAATGTTTTATTTTTAATCTAACAGCATTATGATATACCACTTTATGATATAGATAGAGATGGCCTTGAGACTCTTCATATCAGTGCTTTTGTTATGTTTTCATATCAGGACAAGCCTGAGCCACCACCAGAGGGTCGCATGCCTGATGCCACTAAAGGTCAGTGGTTTGGATTTGTTATGTGAATTACTTTACATGATTGATTGTATACGTTTTGTTCAGTATTTGATTCTTGATTATTGCAGGTTCCGACCATTTGAGGGATGTGTTTGGCAAAGCTATGGGGCTAAGTGATCAGGACATTGTTGCTCTATCTGGTGGTCACACTATTGTATGTCATAACTTTAAGCTTGCTCCTAGTTTTACTTTAGTATTTAATAAACCATTAATATTGAGATTTGCATTATCATCTACATTGTGTAATTCAGGATGTGGTCGTTAATAGTACTACTATTAACGGGTCTGGAGTATCAAAAACACGATACTTCTAGCTGTATAATTAAGCAAACTTATGTAAGTGTTATATATAAAGATGTGCTATGTAATTGGCAGGGAGCTGCACACAAGGAACATTTTGGATTTGAGGGGCCATGGACTTCTAATCCTCTCATTTTTGACAACTCATACTTCATGTAAGTCTTTTGAAACACTGTCTTTCATCCATGACGACACCTTTGATCTAGTTTTCAGTTCTCTTTATTGATGACATTATTGATAAATTTACAGTGAGTAGTTGACTGGTGAGAAGGATGGTCTTCTGCAGTTGCCAAGT
Organism: Lathyrus sativus; assembly: GCA_963859935.3. Lineage (NCBI taxonomy): Eukaryota > Viridiplantae > Streptophyta > Magnoliopsida > Fabales > Fabaceae > Lathyrus > Lathyrus sativus. Next base: position 458,142,003 of record OZ012735.1, on the reverse strand, counting down.
GACAAGGCACTTTTAACATACAGCTTGAAGTTTTTTTGGGTTTGTTTTGCTTAACTGTTATGATTGGCTAGATTTGATGGAAGGCTACAAAGCCATGGAAAACTCAGATGATAATTCACGGTAGCTGATATGAAATTCAGCTATGTTGTATCATGCCAACAATATGGCATTGACAAGCGATCTGGTTCTCTCCGCGCACAAGACATATTAAGGCAATAGTTTAACCATTCAACTCAATAGTTTAACCCTTGTTCTTTCTCTAACCCGTTTTTTATATTTTAAAATATCTGTATTATGCCTATTAGAATTACCTTGTATAGTTTCATTTGGTAGATATCCTTCACTTAGAGTTGCATATATTGATGAGGTAGAGGAACCTATCAAAAATAGTAAGTCTGTAGCTTGTATTTCTTTTTATCACTAGTACTATTGAAGTTTTGTAGATTTTACAGCTCTAATTTACATATCATGGTTTTGCGTAAGTTTGTTGCTGAAAATGAACAAAATTTATATTTACTATGAATGGGAATACTCTTTTTCTGAACGGGATCCCCAATTTTAATAACCCATCAATATTATTATTTTTTAATCCATTTTATACTTCGATAATTTTTTTTTGTGTTGGCAAAACAATAAAGAGTTGTGATGGTTAATCTTCATTCATTTAATTTTTGAAATTTTAGGTTGTCCAGGACTACTATCGCCACCTTATTGTGAGAAGGGTTGTCGGATTTTCGCCTGCAGCTGATATATTAGTAAAGGCTTCTGAGGTCGCAGCAGCTTCACAAGATCTTGTAAAATTTGATGACAATTCTGTATTCATTTTTGGCACAATGATACTTATTCATTTTTGGCACAATGATACTTATTTTATAAGATTATGATTTGATATGTTTTCGGATTTTTGTATTACATGACATGATTATGGAACTTTCATTTTACATTATTATGAAACTCACGTTTTTTCGATATTATAATGTTTATATGATATTAAGTTTTGGAATTAATTTTACTACGCTAAAAAGCGATAGAAATTTTTTAAAAAAAAAACTATAAATAAAAATATTATTGTATAAATAATTTAAAGAAAAAATAATATAACTATTTTAGTAGATAATAATTTAAATAAAAGAATATATTATAAAACAATATAATACAATATATAAAAATTAATAATGAACCGTCAAGATATCACATTCACGACAGTTTTAAACCGTCACAATCAACAATGGTAACAAAAATCAAAAGGATATTCACGACAGTATTTAACTGTTGTCATTTCCAATTTATGTCAGTTCCAACCAGTCGTGAAATAGAGTTCACGACAGTTTTAAACCGTCACAATCAACAATGAAAATAAAAATCAAAAGGCTAGTAACGACGGTCTTTAACCGTCGCTATCTCCAGTTTAGGTCAGTTCAAGCCCGTCGTGAAATATAACGACGGTTGTGTGTGACGGTTTTTTCAACCGTCGCTAAACAGCCTGGGGACACACGTTTCTGCGACGGTACTACAACCGTCGTAGAATGTAATTGGTGGTGGTTTTAACCGTCGTAACCTGCCAAAATAACCGTCGCAATCCATCGTTTTTCTTGTAGTGCATGTACGACTTAATGGTCTGAATTCCGATGACCCGTATGCCCAATCTTACCTAGTTGGACTAAGTAGGTCTAACGAATCGAGATTTTGGTGATACACATGTCGAGTCTTACCTAATTAGACAAATTACGGCTTAAGAATTATAATTAGAAAGATTCAGGCATCCAGTATTATCTATTTAGATTAAGTACAGTTTGAGAATTTTAACTTTCAATGATTCATATGTTTATTGTTATCAACATGGATTAAGTACGACTGAAAAATCCAAATTATGATGACTCGTATGTCAAATGTCACCTAATTAGACTAAGTAGATCTTATAATTTTATAATTATAATTTTGACGATCCACATGTCAAGTATGACCAGGCGAGACCACGAACGACTTAATAGTCTGAACTCCGACGACCCGTATGTCCAATCTTACCTAGTTGGACTAAGCAGGTCTAACGAATTGAGATTTTGATGATTCACGTGTTGAGTCTTACCTAATTTGACAAATTATGACTTAAGAATGATAATTTGAATGATTCAGGCATCCAGTATTATCTATTTAGATTAAGTACAAGTTTGAGTACTTTAATTTCAACGATTCATATCTTTATTGTTATCAACATGGACTAAGTACGACTTAATAATCCTAATTATGATGACTCGTATGTCAAATGTCCCCTAATTATACTAATTAGGTCTTACAATTTGATAATTATGATTTTGACGATCCACATGTCAAGTATAACCTAGCGAGATCACGTACGACATAATATTCTGATTTCCGACGACCCGTATGTCCAATCTTACCTAGTTGGATTAAGTAGGTCTAAGGAATCTATATTTTGATGATACACGTGTCGAGTCTTACCTAATTAGAAGAGTTACGGCTTAAGAATTATAATTAGAAAGATTCAGGCATCCAGTATTATCTATTTAGATTAAGTACAGTTAGAGAATTTTAATTTCAACGATTCATATGTTTATTGTAATCAACATGGACTAAGTACGACTTAATTATGCTAATTATGATGACTCGTATGTCAAATGTCACCTAATTAGACTAAGTAGATCTTATAATTTGATAATCATGATTTTGAAGATCCATGTGTCAAGTATGACTTAGCGAGACCACGTACCACATTATATTCCGAATTCCGACGACCCGTATGTCCAATCTTACCTAGTCGGACTGAGTAGGTCTAACGAATCGGGATTTTGATGATACACGTGTCGAGCCTTACCTAATTAGATAAATTACGGCTTAATAATGATTATAAGAAAGATTCGGGCATCCAATATTATCTATTCAGATTAAGTACAGTTTGAGAGTTTTAATTTCAACGACTCATATGTTTATTGTTATCAGCATGGACTAAGTACGACTTAATAAACCAAATTTTGGTGAATCGTATGTCAAATGTAACCTAATTAGACTAAGTAGACCTTATAAGTAAATAATTATGATTTTGACGATCCACATTTCAAGTATGACCTAGCGAGACCACGTACGACTTAATAGTCTGAATTTTGACGACCCGTATGTCGAATCTTACCTTGTTGGACTAAGTAGGTCTAACGAATCGAGATTTTGATGATACACATGTCGAGTCTTACCTAATTAGACAAATTATTACTTGAGAATTATAATTAGAAAGATTCAGGCATCCAGTATTATCTATTTAGATTAAGTACAATTTGACAATTTTAACTTTCAACGATTCATATGTTTATTTTTATCAAAATGGATTAAGTACGACTTAAAAATCCTAATTATGATGACTCGTATGTAAAATGTCACCTGATTAGACTAAGTAGATCTTATAATTTTATAATTATGATTTTGACGATCCACATGTAAAGTATGACCTAGCGAGACCACGAACGACTTAATAGTCTGAATTCCGACGACCCGTATGTCCAGTCTTACCTACTTGGACTAAGTAGGTCTAACGAATCGAGATTTTGATGATTCACGTGTCGAGTCTTACCTAATTTGACAAATTAAGACTTAATAATGATAATTTGAAAGATTCAGGCATCCAGTAATATCTATTTAGATTAAGTACAAGTTTGAGTACTTTAATTTCAACGATTCATATGTTTATTGTTATCAACATGGACTAAGTACGACTTAATAATATTAATTATCATGACTCGTATGTCAAATGTCACCTAATTATACTAATTAGGTCTTATAATTTGTTAATTATGATTTTGACGATCCACATGTCAAGTATAACCTAGCGAGATCACGTACGACATAATATTCCGAATTTCGACGACCCGTATGTCCAATCTTACCTAGTTGGACTAAGTAGGTCTAACAAATCGATATTTTGATGATACACGTGTCGAGTCTTACCTAATTAGAAAAATAACGGCTTAAGAATCATAATTAGAAAGATTCAGGCATCCAGTATTATCTATTTAGATTAAGTACAGTTTGAGAATTTTAATTTCAACGATTCATATATTTATTGTTATCAACATGGACTAAGTACGACTTAATAATCCTAATTATGATGACTCGTATGTCAAATGTCACCTAATTAGACTAATTAGATCTTATAATTAGATAATTATGATTTTGACGATCCATATGTCAAGTATGACCTAGTGAGACCACGTACGACTTAATAGTCTGAATTCCGACGAACCGTATGCCCAATCTTACCTAGTTGGACTAAGTAGGTATAACGAATCGATATTTTGATGATACACGTGTCGAGTCTTACCTAATTAGATAAATTACGGCTTAAGAATGATAATTAGAAAGATTCGGGCATCCAATATTATCTATTTAGATTAAGTACAGTTTGAGAGTTTTAATTTCAACGATTCATATGTTTATTGTTATCAACATGGACTAAGTACGACTTAATAATCCTAGTTATGATGACTCGTATGTCAAATGTCACCTAATTAGACTAAGTAGACCTTATAAGTAAATAATTATGAGTTTGACGATCCACATTTCAAGTATGACCTAGTGAGACCACGTACGACTTAATAGTCTGAATTCCGACGACCCGTATGTCCAATCTTACCTAGTTGGACTAAGTAGGTCTAACGAATCGAGATTTTGATGATACATATGTCGAGTCTTACCTAATTAGACAAATTATGACTTGAGAATTATAATTAGAAAGTTCAGGCATCCAGTATTATCTATTTAGATTAAGTACAGTTTGAGAATTTTAATTTCAACGATTCATATATTTATTGTTATCAACATGGACTAAGTACGACTTAATAATCCTAATTATGATGACTCGTATGTCAAATGTCACCTAATTAGACTAATTAGATCTTATAATTAGATAATTATGATTTTGACGATCCATATGTCAAGTATGACCTAGTGAGACCACGTACGACTTAATAGTCTGAATTCCGACGAACCGTATGCCTAATCTTACCTAGTTGGACTAAGTAGGTATAACGAATCGATATTTTGATGATACACGTGTCGAGTCTTACCTAATTAGATAAATTACGGCTTAAGAATGATAATTAGAAAGATTCGGGCATCCAATATTATCTATTTAGATTAAGTACAGTTTGAGAGTTTTAATTTCAACGATTCATATGTTTATTGTTATCAACATGGACTAAGTACGACTTAATAATCCTAGTTATGATGACTCGTATGTCAAATGTCACCTAATTAGACTAAGTAGACCTTATAAGTAAATAATTATGAGTTTGACGATCCACATTTCAACTATGACCTAGTGAGACCACGTACGACTTAATAGTATGAATTCCGACGACCCGTATGTCCAATCTTACCTAGTTGGACTAAGTAGGTCTAACGAATCGAGATTTTGATGATACACATGTCGAGTCTTACCTAATTAGACAAATTATGACTTGAGAATTATAATTAGAAAGTTCAGGCATCCAGTATTATCTATTTAGATTAAGTACAGTTTGAGAATTTTAACTTTCAAGGATTCATACGTTTATTGTTACCAACATGGATTAAGTACGACTGAAAAATCCTAATTATGATGACTCGTATGTCAAATGTCACCTAATTAGACTAAGTAGATCTTATAATTTTATAATTATGATTTTGACGATCCACATGTCAAGTATGACCTAGCGAGACCACGAACGACTTAATAGTCTGAATTCCGACGACCCGTATGTCCAATCTTATCTAGTTGGACTAAGCAGGTCTAACGAATCGAGATTTTGATGATTCTCGTGTTGAGTCTTACCTAATTTGACAAATTTCGACTTAAGAATTATAATTTGAAAGATTCAGGCATCCAGTATTATCTATTTAGATTAAGTACAAGTTTGAGTACTTTAATTTCAACGATTCATATGTTTATTACTATCAACATGGACTAAGTACGACTTAAGAATCCTAATTATGATTACTCGTATGTCAAATGTCCCCTAATTATACTAATTAGGTCTTACAATTTGATAATTATGATTTTGACGATCCACATGTCAAGTATAGCTGTTGCACCCCAAAATTTGACCAACCAATTATCGCATTTGGCTTATGTTTCGACTCATTTTGCTGTTGCATTTGCATACCGCGTACATTGAATTTTTTTCGGCCAAATTGATTTTATCGGGATTATAGCCCTCTCCTGGCGTTTCAGGCATTCCAGGCCAGTTCGGATACGAGGATTTATTTTGAGAATTTGTGTCCGTCCCGGTGTTTTAAGCTCTCGCTGTTGTTTTTGAGGACATTTCGGTGTCTGGTTTTTACCGTTTATCTCGCTATAGTCGTGCATCTGTTTTCTAATCGATTTAATTGACTTTATTGCATTTTTAGATTTTTTCCTTAATTTCTAGAATTTTTAAATAGTCTTTTAAATAGATTTTAATAGAGTAATTGATTTTTCTAGATTTTTTAAATAGATATTAAATAGATTTTAAAATAGTTTTTAGAGGTTAAATTCTTTTTCTAGAATATTAATGGAGTTTAATGGATTTTAAATCATTTTTCTAGATTTAGTTTCTTTTTAGATATTAATTGAATTTGTAGAATTTTACAGATTTAATTCATTTTCTAGGTTTAATCCATTTTTTTTATATTGATTGATTTGTTTTAGAATAGTATTGTTTTTATACATTATTTTGGATTTTAATAACCATTTTCTTTTGATACTAATTCATTTGTTTTAGAATATAATAGGGTTTAATATAGGTTTTAATATTCTTTTTACAAACTAATGGGTCCTTATTAGGATATTGGGGTTATTAGCAATTAATTTTCAGTTGATTAGCTTTAATTAGGTTCAGAATAGTCTTAATTGTCGTTTAGATTTTAATTGCAATTATAATCATCATTAGTCTAATTAGCAGTTTTTAATTAGGTCTAGTATAGATTTTCAGTTTAGTGGAATTAATTGAGTTTAATCAAATTTTAATCTAGTCTTAATTGCCATTAGTTGGAGTCAGATTGTAATTGATTTTGTTAATTGTCATTTTCGGTAGGCCAGATGTCCAATTCTGGAGGCCCACAAGTCCAGTTTCTGCCACATGTCACCATATAGGAAGTCCACGCTTCACTCTCTCTCTCTCTCCGCCAACACACTCTGCATGCTACCACGTGAGGACACATCACACTACACACGTCTCTCCCTCACTGCCACATGGCCACGCGTCTCAACCTCACTCTCCCACCTCCACCAGCCGGCCACACGCGTCTCACACCTGTCTCCCCTCACTCTTTACTGCCAGCCATGCAACCGCCGCCGGAGGGTCACGAGAGCCACCGCAACAGTCGCTGGAGTTTGCAACTGTCGCCGGAAACTGCATTTTTCACCGGAAAATCCTTCATCTTCCTCCAGTTTTTTCATCAGTTATCTTCCATATTCATGAATCTCCATCGCCGGAAAAATCAAAACAACCGGAGTTCACAACTTTCACCAGAAAACTCAAACTATTCCTACGATCTTCATCGTTCTGCACTTGTGTTCATCCGCAAATCACCAGAAAACATCAGTTCCAGAATCTTCCATCAGTTCTTCAACAGATTCATCAAGAAACCTCCAGAATCATGAACATTCATCTTCCTCATCAATCCTCTCCCCGTCTTCTTCAACCTCCATCAAGATTCGCAAAAACGTTCATCAATACCTTCAAAGATTCATACAAATCTTCATCTTCATCCAACGCCGTTTCCAGAAAACTTCATCTCATCATCAGTTCCTCAACAAGGATCTTCAACCGTTTTCTCAAAAAACTTCAAGAACTCATCAATGTTTCTCCAGATTCGTCATCAAACCTTCATCAATTCTTCATACTTTTCAAGATCTGCTTCAACATCCTCTAACAATATTCCTCGCGTCTCTCAAAATCTCCAGGTCTTTGCAAGCCTCACGAGTTTCAGACGAAGAAACTGTGAGAGAGAGGGTTTAGGGTTTTTGATCGGAGAAGGGAAAGGTAATGTTTGAAGGAGTGGAAGAAGGGAGTATTGGTTGGTGGAGTTTTGCTTTGAACGGAGACAGAGAGAGGTTGAGAGTGAGGTGACGGTGGCGCATCTAAGGGAAAGGGAAAGCTAGGGTTTCAGAGAGAGTGAGAGAAGAGGGAACCCGTGTGGATCGTGGGCTCTGTTGGGCCCAATCCATTGTTTCTCAGTCCACACCCCCCAGAGTCTCATGGCGCACCCTCCGTTCCTGCTGTTTCACTTTGGGCCCAGCAAACCCTTAGGCCTAACGAGATTACTCACCTACACTCCATTATCCCATTTGCACCCCCCAGTTTTTTTATTATTTTTTCTAGATTATTGTATTGTGGGCTGGGCCCTGTTTTTTCTGCATTCACCCCAGTTTTCAGGATGTACCCCCCTCCCCTTACAATTTTTAATTTTTTCTTTTGTATTGGATGTGTGATTGTAATAGTATTAGTTTTTTTTTTCTATTTTTTCTTTTTTAGGGATTATAGTCATAGTTTAGAATATTATTACCTTTTTAATATAGAATTTATATTCTATTATGTTATTAGGATATTATAGAGTTAGGATAGAATTTCCTTTATATTTTTTCATATGCAATTTACTTAGAATTTCCTTTTAATATTTCTTTAGAATATTTTCTATTAGAAATTAATTATCGTATTTAGGAGTAGAACTTTATTTTCATTTGTGATTGGATTTCTCTCCTATTTTCTTTTCTTATCCGATTTTATCTTCGATTTTATTTTTGGCTAGCCGTGTGACATGATTCAATTGGAGAATGATTTTCGATATCATTTCTCTATCTTGTCTTTGACACAGATATCAATGTGCTACCTCTGAGAGTTCGATTTCTCGTATAAGTCGAACCCTGACGGTCTAAGCGTTACATTGGTCCTGATTCGAGCGTCATCATCAAGGATCCAGAGAGGAGAACATTGGAATGGAGCTTGCGCACATGTCAGGAGCCAACGGAGCCGCTTCGTTCAACATCGTCTTTCTTATTCAAGTCTTCGTGCATCTGTCGAGTGTTGTGAGCTATATCGTTAGATACGTAGGAAATGACAGTTGAGGGGTTTCCTCTCAATCGTCTAGAGTGTCTAGTATGGTACCCTTTGGGTGACATACGACGCATTCGCTCCTACGCCTTAGGTTCTTGCGTGTGTGTCCCGAGTTCCTTCCCGTTTAGGCGTGTTAGGCCTGCTTCCTCTTTGTTCTTGCCCCCGCGCGATCGAAACCCTTTTCTCTCGCGTTCAGGCGATTGAGACCCCTTCTCTTGCCCCTGTGCAATCGAGGCTTGCTTCCCTGTAACGCCGAACTACGTTTGCTCTAATCTCTCATACCAGACGAGAGTACGTTGGCATAGGATTGCGATAATCCTAGCGAGCTACCTTTTTCCCTTTTCCCCCGTTTGCTGTAGTTGGCTGAACTACAGCTGCTCTGACTTCCCGTACCAGACGAGAATATGTAGGCATAGGATGCGATATCCTAGCGAGCACACTAACAATTAACTTCTTTGTTCTCTCGCTGCCGTGCGATCGAGACTTTCCCGCTAACGACTGATGTTCCTTTTCTCTTTCCCTAGCGCAATTGAGACCAGACCGTAGTTCTAGAACCCGTAGGTCCCCGTACCTTTAAACCAATGACATACTACGTCCGTTCTATTGCAAACAGGCAACGCCTAAGTCTCCGTCGAGCGAGCCGCATACACCTAACTGCTAGAATGCGTACGCTAGTATCGTCAATCCTTTCTCTCACCCCTGTGTGATCGAGAACACCCTGTCTAGCCGTAGTTAGCCTGAACTACGTAAGCTCTGATCTTTCACGCCGTGTGAAAGTACATAGGCACGAGATGCGATATCTCGACGAGCTAACTTCCCTTGTAGTTTCTCGAACTACGTTGACTCTGACTTTCCCATTACACGAGGGAATACGTAGGCATAGAGCGCGATGCTCTATCGAGTCAGTTCTTTCCGTTTAGCTTTAGCAGCCGTAGATAGATTGTTTTTTCACCCGTAGACAAACCAACAAGCGTGGATCCCATCGAGTACGATGGACGTGAGGGGTGCTAATACCTTCCCCTTGCGTAACCGACTCCCGAATCCAGACAATGGTTGCGATGACCTTGTCTTACACCTTTTCGTCAGTTTTTTCCGATCGTTTCCTTTCCCGTTCTAAGGGATAAATAACGAAAGGTGGCGACTCTTCTGTTTTGCCGGCCTCGTTTTTTGCGGTAGTGACAATAACCTAGCGAGATCACGTACGACATAATATTCTGAATTCCGACGACCCGTATGTCCAATCTTACCTAGTTGGACTAAGTAGGTCTAAGGAATCGATATTTTGATGATACACGTGTTGAGTCTTACCTAATTAGAAAAATTACGGCTTAAGAATTATAATTAGAAAGATTCAGGCATCCAGTATTATCTATTTAGATTAAGTACAGTTTGAGAATTTTAATTTCAACGATTCATATGTTTATTGTTATCAACATGGACTAAGTACGACTTAATAATCCTAATTATGATGACTCGTATGTCAAATGTCACCTAATTAGACTAAGTAGATCTTATAATTTGATAATTATGATTTTGACGATCCACATGTCAAGTATGACCTAGCGAGACCACGTACGACATTATATTCCGAATTCCGACGACCCATATGTCCAATCTTACCTAGTTGAACTAAGTAGGTCTAACGAATCGAGATTTTGATGATACATGTAACACCCACTTTTAATTATTTGGTTTTTCCGTATTATTTGTTTTTCGGTGCATGGTGTGTGTGGAAATTGTTTGAGGAATTGAGTTCCATAATATTAGAAAATATGATTAATAATAATAATAATAATATGATGATTAATAGTGTTGATACTCTTATTATTAATATTAATGTTATTATTGTCATATTTAAAAATATTATTGGAAGGGTTTGGAAATTAAAGAAATTGTGGAAATATTATTTATTTGAGATATTAATATTAAATTTGATTTTTGGAATGAAGGGAAATGAGAATATTATTATTGGGATTAAGAATAAATAAAAATTGGAATTTTTGGAATTAAGAAAATGGGAGAAATACTATTAGTCGGAGGAAAAGAAAATAAAAGGTGTAATATATTTGGAACTAAGGGCATGTTTGGAATATTGGGAAAAGAAGGAAGAGAAGAACACGCTTAGAAGCACGGTTGTGAGAAGAGAAGGACGAACAAGAGCAAGCTTGAGCAGAAGAGAGTTTGGGCTATCAATTCATGTGGATTCTTGAAGCTCTTCAGCATCAAAGCTGCATGTTAAGGTAAGGGGGAGAATTTAACGGTTAATTGGCATTGCATGAGAATTGGTAGAAAAGGGGGAAAATCCCTAACCCCCATAGAATATTGATAATCGATGTTGGTTTCGTGTTATTGTTGTTGTGATGATGTTGTTAGAATGTGTTTTATTGTTTGCATGTGGCTGTGTTAAATTGTTTGAGTGTTTTGGGGTTTCCGGGTAAATTCGGGGTTAATGTTGGAAGTTGATAAATTGAGCAGATACGACAATTTGTCGGATAGAATCGGGAATAGACCCCGTAACTAAGTTGTAGTAAGTTTTTGGTTGTGAGTTACGATTTAATCGGGCGAATCGATGTGGGTGATGATTCTGCTGCGCAAAATTTTTCTGATTCTGCAGGTGTTCGCCAGCCTTCGATGGGCGAATGAGGGGCGAGTCTTCTCCAGGAGAACTAGCCAGCGAGTACTGGCAGAAGCTTCTGTCTGGCTTCTCCAAAGGTTTCGCCAGGCGAATGGCAGCGAGTGTTCGCTACGGGGCTTCGCCAGGCGAATGTGCCAGCAAGCCCGACAGCAGTTTGTGTTTCTACTGCTGTTTTGTTGGCTTCCCTTGTGGTTTTTGACCCTTGTTGGTCATGTTTGATGTTTGGCGTGATCGTGAGTCGTGGTGAGTGTATGAGTGGTGTAGGAGGTGAATTCCTTGATATCCCCTTAATTTGGGTGATTGCATCGGTGTATGTTATGATTCATGTATGTGGTGATATAAGGGCGCTGAGTGCGATCAGATTGATGTGCTCTGATGATAGCTGGGTGCTGAGGGTTATAAGGGCCGTGTGGCCGGCGTTTATCGCATTTGAAATAATCGGTGGGTTGTGTGTTAAGTTTAGATAAGTATGGATGTGTATGTGATATGTATGCACTATGTGCTAGGTGTGGTGATGTGTTGTGAGATGGATGTGGATCCGTAGGATCGATACGCTTGTTATGCGTTGCGTTTATACGCTGTGGTATGAGGATTGGATCAGTAGGATCGTTACGCCTTGTGCGCGTGGTTTGATGTGTTGCGTGAGATATGTGGATCAGTAGGATCGTTGCGCCTTAAGTGTGTTGTGGTGATATGTTGTGATGAGAGGATCCGTAGGATCGATATGCTTTATATGCGTCGTGTTTATGTGTTGTTGTGATGATTGGGTCAGTAGGACCGGTATGCCTTAGGTGCATGATGTGTGATATGTTGTGTGGTGAGTTGATCGGTAGGATAGATGCACTTTGTGTGCTTGTGTATGTATGCATATTATGATGCGATGGACCAGTGGGGTCGTGTGCACTGTGTGTGTTGTGTGTTTATGCATAGTGTCTTGCATAGCGTGTGGACGTGAGGTTTTGATGTACTCACGTGCTCCAAATGGGGAGCGTGGACGTGAGACCTGTGTGGCTCACGTGCTCCAAGTGGGGAGCGTGTGGACGTGAGGTTTTGATGTACTCACGTGCTCCAAGTGGGGAGCGTGGACGTGTTGTGTGATACACACACATGCTCCAGTGGGGAGCGTGGACGGGATTTGGATCGTTGCTCGGATGGAGTGTATGCGACCACCCGTGTCCCAAGTGGGGGACGTTGATGATTTGATTATATGGGCTCAGGAGGAGCGTGGTAGGGATAGATCGTTGCTCAGTGGAGTGTATGCGATCTATCCTGAGTTGAGTCGGTACTGCATGATTGTTAAGTCGAGTGCAAGTGTTGCATTGTGGTTTGTGTGTGTTGTGATTGTGAATGAGGGGACAGTAGGTCCGGATGTGTTGCATTTGTGGTATGCATAGTGTGTTGGCATGGGACAGTAGGTCCAGATATGTTGTATGTGAAATAAAGAGTTATTGTTTCTGCCTTTCATTTCATGCACCATTATACCATTATTATTTGATCGTGATTCTCACCCTTTTGCTGTTGTTGTGGTCTGTGCTTCTTCGGAAGTACAGACAATCCAGGTGTTTAGCTAGCTTGGATTGTGGCATCGTCATAGGACTGCTCTGATACATAACACCGGGTTTTTTTGGGAGTCTTATTGTTTTATTGTTGATATGTGTGCCCCTGTGGCGTATCTGACTTTTGTGAGACATGTGATGACATTATGTCTGTTTTGGGCAGATGGCCGATTGTTATATATAAAGATGTTGATGACATGGATAATGTATATATGTAGTATGTGTTATGACAGACTTCTTTTCCGCTGAAATTTTATTGGAAATCAGTTTTGAAATGATTTGTGGAATTTTGTTGGAAATTGTGACATCCCGTTTGTGGGAGAAACTCTGATATTTGTTTATTTTAAGTGCTTTATTTTATTTTGGGAACGGGGTGTTACAAGTTGGTATCAGAGCCGGTCGGTCCATCCAGCCAAGTTGTCTTGTATTGTGGTCTAATCCCCTGTATGCGGCATGTGTGAGAAACATTGTCGGTACATGTTGTTTTCTAGCTTTGTTGGTAGAGGTGGAATGATTTGAGTGGGAAGGAGCTTGTGCTTATCCCGGGTGCTGCACGTGTGGAACTGTAGCTCGGTGTATGGTTGAACGTTCCTATAGTTTGGTAAAGATGGTTCATACCCCCATCATGATTCTCGGCTGTCTATTGGCAAATTGAGGAACTGATCACCCTTAATGTCTTGTTGATAGCAGTTGGGACTGTGTTGGATGGACCGGGCGCGTCTTGCAAGTTTAGGTGGCGTGAGCAGGAAATTGTCTTAAGACGAGCTAAGAGCTTAAGGGATTATTTTGAGGAGTCAACGTAAGACGTGTTGAGGTGTTTATGTTAACAGAAATTTTGAATGTTAAGGAAAGTGAGATAATTAGGGTTTGTCATTTAATGGTGATTGTCCGGAGATTTCCTGAGGAGGTAAGTGATTTACTACCGGAATGTGAAGTGAAGCTTGCACAATGACTTCGTTCTTGGGACTAGTCTGATATTAGTGACTCCATATTGTGTGTCTGCGTTGGGATTGGAGAAATTGAAGAATCAACTTGAAGACCTGCTGGAAGAGAGGTCCTTTTGTTTGAGTGTGTTACCGTGGGGTGCACCAATTTTGTTGGTTAGAAAGATATGAGGTTTTGTGAAACTTTGGGTGAACTATGGATAAGGGATCCTGGGCAGAAAATGTTGTTCTGGTATTTTTGTCGTAACAGGAGAACCATAACTCGGAATGACGCACGGTTCAAAGTGTTGGAAAGCTATTACAATGCTCTATGTGATGGTGAAGTAATGACATGGAGTTGAGTTTTATTGATGAGACATGGTAGGATGTTATAGTGAGTGCAGAAGGTGTGGTTCGTGTTTTCGCCATGACTCACAACTTGTTTGTTCGTTTGGCATGTGATTTTCCCTACTTATTTGAGTGAGGCAATGGTTGTGTTAACCAGTGATACTTTAATAAATTCGAAGAGTATAGAGGATTATGTTGAAGATCGAGAACTTGAGTTAACATTGTTGGAGAATAAGCAGTTATATACCACTTGAGAAGAGTTCAAAGGGTTTTGGGAGAGCTGTCCACAGCTCGTGTGTTGATTTTTGCCGAGCCCGAAGGGACTATTTGTTGTGTTTTGTGACGCTTTGTTGATATGATTGAGAAATATGTTAAAGGTACATTGAAGTACATGAGAGGAATCATCCGACCGGTGATTTAGAGTTGGTTGCGGTTGTGGTTGTGCCGGAGTTGAAGGCTTCAATCGTTTTGGCTGAGATTTGAAGTATTTGGTGACCCTAAGAGCTTATAATGTTTATTTGAATTTGAAGGGTTGAATAAGAGAGAGAGGAAATAATTAGGACTTCTGAAGAATTACGGCTTTGAGTTGAATTACCATTCGGGTAAAGTGAACGTGGTAGCTAATGCGGTAAGTTGGAAATATGTGCATAATACCCATATTGATGGTGAAAAGAGATAGAACTGATTGAGCAATTTGGTAATATGAGTTTAGTGAGTGAAGAGACTTCATATGGAATTAAGCTTGTATTGTTAGAACTGACTAGTTGTATTCTTGAGGAGAATCGAGAAAGAAGAAATCTGGGTTGAGTAGGTAGATTAGTTGAATTTGATGAACCAGAATTAAAGAGTTGATTGATGGATTTGTGGGAATAGTACCATGATGTGTTGTGGTAGAGTGTGTGTTCCAGATGTTGCTGAGTGGAGTAGGAGTACTCTCGAAGAATACATTAAGTTAGATGGAGTATCCATCCCGGTGCTATGGAGAAGTAACCGAATTTGAGTGAATTGTTTTGATAACCATAGATGAAGAGAGGTGTGGTGGAGGTTGAATATACTGGATGGAATTGTCGAGAGTCGAAGGTTGAACGTCAGAGACCGTTGAGTTTGACGCGGCCGCTGAATATTCCAGAGACGAAAATCGGGTTGTATTTTCGTGAATTTGGGTGTTGAGATTTACTAGGAATTAGAAAGATATAATTTTAATTTGGGTTATTGAGAGTCGATTAACTATTCTATGTTGAGGATTTATGTGATGCATATTGAGAAAGTGGTGAAGTTGTATGAGATACAGTAGAATATTGTGTCGGATGGAAATTGGAGGTTTATATTAAGAATTTGGAGAGAGCTTGTGTGTTGGATCAAGGTGGGGCCTTGTGAGATAGGAAGTGTGGGACTCTCTTGAGTTGGAATGAATCGAGCGGGAGTGTTATGCTCAGATCTGAGAATTGTGCATGAGACGGCTGAACCGATCAAGAGGATCCAAGAAAAGATGTGTTTTAAGAGTTATGATAGTAGTTGGTGTTGGCCGAGCTTTGGAGTCTCGGAAGCACGCTCTGTGTTTTGTTTGTTTGTATCAGAGTGGCGCAGCGGAAGCATGGGGAAAGTAGCATGCTAGACTACTTTGCCGCTACCGCTTATGGATGACATGATGTGTTTCATGTGTTTTCATTGAGGGAGTATCTTGAATCAGATGAATGATGTGCAAGTGAGAAATAATTTGATGGTTGAGGCATTGCTAGTTCGGAATTGATGAACGAAAAGCAACTCCGGGGGAAAGAGAAACCTTTAGTGGGAGTGGCTTGGAGAGGTGCTGCAAGAGGCAGTTGTAACACCCATTTTTAATTATTTGGTTTTTCCGTATTACTTGTTTTTCGGTGCATGGTGTGTGTGGAAATTGTTTGAGGAATTGAGTTCCATAATATTAGAAAATATGATTAATAATAATAATAATATGATGATTAACAGTGTTGATACTATTATTATTAATATTAATGTTATTATTGTCATATTTAAAAATATTATTGGAAGGGTTTAGAAATTAAAAAAATTGTGGAAATAATATTTATTTGAGATATTAATATTAAATTTGATTTTAGGAATGAAAGGAAATGAGAATATTATTATTGGGATTAAGAATAAATAAAAATTGGAATTAAGAAAATGGGAGAAATACTATTAATTGGAGGAAAAGAAAATAAAAGGTGTAATATATTTGGAACTAAGGGCATGTTTGGAATATTGGGAAGAGAAGGAAGAGAAGAACACGCTTAGAAGCACGGTTGTGAGAAGAGAAGGACGAACAAGAGCAAGCTTGAGCAGAAGAGAGTTTGGGCTATCAATTCATGTGGATTCTTGAAGCTCTTCAGCATCAAAGCTGCATGTTGAGGTAAGGGGGGAGAATTTAACGGTTAATTGGCATTGCATGAGAATTTGTGGAAAAGGGGGAAAATCCCTAACCCCCATAGAATATTGATAATCGATGTTGGTTTCATGTTATTGTTGTTGTGATGATGTTGTTAGAATTTGTTTAATTGTTTGCATGTGGCTGTGTTCAATTGTTTGAGTGTTTTGGGGTTTCCGGGTATATTCGGGGTTAATGCCGGAAGTTGATAAATTGAGCAGATACGACAATTTGTCAGATAGAATCGGGAATAGACCCCGTAACTAAGTTGTAGTAAGTTGTTGGTTGTGAGTTACGATTTAATCGGGCAAATCGGTGTGGGTGATGATTCTGCTGCGCAGAATTATTCTGATTCTGCATGTGTTCGCCAGCCTTCGCTAGGCGAATGAGGGGCGAGCCTTTGCCAGGCTTCGCCAGGCGAACTAGCCAGCGAGTGCTGGAAGAAGCTTATATCTGGCTTCGCCAGAGGTTTCACCAGGCAAATGGCAGCGAGTGTTCGCTGCGGGGCTTCGCCAGGCGACTGTGCCAGCGAGCCCGACAGCAGTTTGTGTTTCGATTGCTGCTCTGTTGGCTTCCCTTGTGGTTTTTGACCCTTGTTGGTCATGTTTAATGTTGGGCGTGATCGTGAGTCGTGGTGAGTGTATGTGTGGTGTAGGAGGTGAATTCCTTGATATCCTCTTAATTTGGGTGATTGCGTTGGTGTATGTTATGATTCATGTATGTGGTGATATAAGGGCGCTGAGTGCGATCAGATTGATGTGTTATGATGATAGCTGGGTGCTGAGAGTGTGTTGAGGGTTATAAGGGTCGTGTGGCCGGCGTTTATCGCATTTGAAATAATCAGTGGGTTATGTGTTAAGTTTAGATAAGTATGGATGTGTATGTGATATGTATGCACTATGTGCTAGGTGGGGTGATGTGTTGTGAGATGGATGTGGATCTGTAAGATCGATACGCTTGTTATGCGTTGCGTTTATACGCTGTGGTATGAGGATTAGATCAGTAGGATAGTTATGCCTTGTGCGCGTGGTATTGATGTGTTGCGTGATATATGTGGATCAGTAGGATCGTTGCGCCTTGAGTGTGTTGTGGTGATATGTTGTGATGAGAGGATCCGTAGGATCGATACGCTTTATATGCATCGTGTTTATGTGTTGTTGTGATGATTGGGTCAGTAGGACTGGTATGCCTTAGGTGCATGATGTGTGATATGTTATGTGGTGAGTTGATGGGTAGGATCGATGCACTTTGTGTGCTTGTGTATGTATGCATATTATGATGCGATGGACCAGTGGGGTTGATTGTGCTGTGTGTTTATGCATAGTGTCTTGCATAGCGTGTGGACGTGAGGTTTTGATGTAGTCACGTGCTCCAAATGGGGAGCGTGGACGTGAGACCTGTGTGGCTCACGTGCTCCAAGTGGGGAGCATGTGGACGTGAGGTTTTGATGTACTCACGTGCTCCAAGTGGGGAGCGTGGACGTGTTGTGTGATACACACACGTGCTCCAAGTGGGGAGCATGGACACAGTGTATGATTCACTGGCGTGCTCCAGTGGGGAGCGTGGACGAGATTTAGATTGTTGCTCGGATGGAGTGTATGCGACCACCCGTGTCCCAAGTGGGGGACGTTGATGATTTGATTATATGGGCTCAGGAGGAGCGTGGTAGGGATAGATCGTTGCTCAGTGGAGTGTATGCGATCTATCCTGAGTTGAGTCAGTACCGCATGATTGTTGAGTCGAGTGCATGTGTTGCATTGTGGTTTGTGTGTGTTGTGATTGTGAATGAGGGGACAGTAGGTCCAGATGTGTTGCATTTGTGGTATGCATAGTGTGTTGGCATGGGTGTTGCACCCTAAAATTTGCTCAACCTATTTCACCTGGTTTATGTTTCAATTGCATTATCATTTGCATAGTAAATCATGTACATAATCTAATCATTTGCATAGCATAGCATAGCAAGGCATCCAACAAGGTATCAAGTGCCATTCTTATCTAAAGAAGCACATCAAGGGTTTTTGTTCAAGATTAAGACCATCCAAGTCATCAAGAAATGTTTGAAGCTTTGAGAAGTTTGAGGGTCAACCAGTGGATTTCTCTCCTAAATTGAGGTGTATTGAGGGTCATCAATGGGGGTATGAGCTATGAATTGAGGGTATGGAATGGGTACAAAGCTTATGAAATGCCTAGAGGGGCATATTAAAGATGATACAAGTCATTGATTCAAGTACAAAAGCCACAGTTGAAGTGCAGTCAACTAGGGTTTCATCTGGGTAAACCCTAGGTCAACCCTAGGTCAACTGAGTGTTTAAAGAGCATCAAGGCTTAATTGGAGGTTGTGGGATTCATGAATTGATATGTTGATACATGTGTGGTGTTGTGCCAAGGATAAATCAAATAGAATCAAGAGTGGGAGGAGTTGCCAAATTAGGGTTTCAGTGTAAAATCCCCTAATTTAGGCCTAACTTCCAAGCCAGATAAGTCAAAATGCAAGTTTCAAATGGATTCTTGGCCAACATGAAACTTGTATATCTTCTCAATAGCTTTAACTTGAGTACTAGAAGTCTCCAAGGAGATTTGTGGAACTCAAGTTATGGTTCTTGCAAGTTATGGGTCCCTAGAGGACACTGAAATTTATCTGTGAAAGTCACTTGACTTCCAAGCAAATTTTGTCCATCAAGGAGTTTTCAAATGTATTCTTGGCCAACATAAGAGTTGTAGATCATGATCTTATCTTTAATTTTAGTACTAGAAGTCCTCAAGAAGATTTGTGGAACTCATGTTATGGTCTTGGCAATCCAGGGGTATTTTGGGAAAGTTGAATTATAGGTCATTTTTCAACATAGGTCAAAATCTCCATCTTCCACTCATCAAATGAAAAAATGTTCAACATGAGATGTGCTTAAAATGATGTTTTTGGGCTAGGAAAGAAGTCATGAGAGCTCGGAAGGGCTTGTATCACAAAATTACAAAAATGGCCTAAGAAAAGGAAGAATTAAAGTTCATTAAAAAGTCAATTTTGTGATTTTTGGTTCTAAGGCCAAGATAGGGCATGTGATATATCATTTTGATCAGAAATGAAGTTTTAAAGACAATGGCAATATTACTTTTTCCATTTGAGGTTAAATTCCAAGGGTAGCATTTGATAGCTTCACACTTAAGTTACATATGCAAACACATTTTATGGATCAGCTACAAGGCTCTAATCAATCCTAACACATTCAATATGTCATGTGGTGAGAATTTGGATCAAAATCAAGTGCAAACACAAGCTGTTATGGGGACTGTCATGAGAATAGCATGAGATGAGATTTCCATGGCATGAGATATTGAACTTCTCATTGGATCAATCCAGAAGTTTCTAGAGCTTTCATTCATGCTCTATATAAGTATTAGAAGAGGTTCAAGGCATTGGTTGGTGCAGATTGAGAGAGATTGGAGAGATTGAGTTTTGAGTTTTCATCTTGCAAATCGAAATCGGGTACACCAATTGGAGAGGTTTCAATCCATTCTTTTGCACTCAGAAGCTTTACTTTGAGTTGGAGATTGATTCCAGATAGATTGCTGATCAAGATTGGGGAAGAATCGTGAGATAGCACTTTGAATTCATCTCTTGCAAGTCAGAATCGAGTTTGGTGATTCAAGAAGATTCAGTCCAATTTGATGCCTACAGAAGCTTGATCATACATCATTGAAGCAATCTGGAGATTCTTGGAGCCTAATTTGAAGGATTGCTTAGTCTGTTCACTCGATTTTTGTAGGTATGTAAATCTCATCCTATGGCTTGATATAGGTATAATTGTTAGGGTTTAGATGGTTAGATGTGATGTAGATCATTGCTAGGAGCTTTCTGGTAAAGAAATTCAAGGATTGGAGACAATTTTGTAGATGACACCATTTCTGTTCAGGGATGTATCTTGATGATTCTTGAGGTTTAAACTTAGTTAGATAGTGGAATTGACTCAGTGTAGCATGGTGATGAGTCTAGGCTTCTCAATTTTAGGTTTGGTGGAGTTTGGATCATGAGCATTTTCTGGTGTGATCATCGTGTTTTGAGAAGGAGAGTGATTCAATGTCAATGGATAGCATGAGTGATTTCAGTGTGAAAAAATGATTTGAATGATGTTATTAGGGTTGAGTTTTGGTGAGGATCAATGGAGTTGTGTTTGGAGAAGGTGAAGGTCGCGACTCTGTTCATCCATGGCTTCTTTCTCCCTCCAAAATTCAAAGGTAGAAGAAGGTGTCATCACCCTTGGATCAGTAGTGGACCTTTGACTCAACCATGATCTAACGGCCAGGGGGCGTGGAAATTTGTGAAGGTTTCTGAGTCCAGACCAAAGCGCACCATTTCACTCCATATTCTTGGATGGGCTTAAGTATAACATGCTATTAACACCCCTTTCCCAGGCCCATTTGAGATTCACACATGAAGGAGTTGCTATTTACCACGAACTTTTTCCATTTTTCTTTGTTTTTTCATTTTATTTTCTGAAGTGGATTGGGCCTAGCGCGCGCTTCTTATACGCACCCCCCTTGAGCCCACTTGGATATTTGTACTGACATCAGTTGCTATTTGTCACGCCTCTTTTCCATTTTTTTATATTTTCTTTTTATTTTCATGTTATTTTAGGTTAATTAGAAAATTCATAATAAATTGAAAAAAGATCATTTTAGGGTGAGGATTTTTTCCTTGTTTTCCTTAGGGTTTCTAGAATTTAATAAAACAATAAAAACATTATTTCATGCATTTTATATTTTTTGGTATATTTTACAATTTTATTGGTTTTATTTTGCATTTGTTTGATACCTTATTTTTCTGAATTTGGTATGAGAGATTGGTTCATGACTTTTGATTGATTCTTGTGAGGTTGGTTAGATTAGGGAAGCATGTACCCTTATAAATTTTATCACATTTTTGTGAATAAAATTTAGGTTAGTTTTGAATGATGAACTTTAGGGTGCTAGGATTAGGGTTTTACAACACTTAGGTGTAGTTTAGGGCATAGTTTGGAGACTTAGGGTTTGATTTAGGCCTTGAGGTTTATGTGGGGTATAGGGTACATAGTTAGGTTCCCTTAGAAATTAATCTAGTATTTTATGATGAGTATTTCTATTTTATTTGATTTTTGCAACTTGTATGATGTTGGTGTGTTTCCCCCTTGGGCATTTGGCTTGTTTGCTTGGTTTGGGCTATTCTAATTGGGCTTGGGGCTTGAGTTTTGCTTGTTGGAGCTCATGAAGACATTGGAGATGATTGGAGACAATGGATGAAGCTGGGAGCATGAAGATTCTTATCCTTGAAGATTGCTTTTGAAGACTTAGGAGATAGGAGATATAGGGAGAGCTTTAGATTAGACTGATTTCTTCCTTCAAACATAGAGAGCTTCTTGTGCCTCTATTTCATCTTATGACACAAGGTCCCCCAAAGAAGTTCCATCTCTCCTTAGGAGGGATGTAGAGCATGCTTTGATTGGGTAGAACCTTGAGGATACCTTTCACTTGCTATGTTAAGATCTTAGTGATTTCCCTGGGATGTCACTGAACCTCTTAACATTTCAACTTCATCTATCATTAGTTGATCTTCTCCTGGAGTGGTGGCATTGAAGAAGGGAGCCTATTGAGGATGAAGTTCATTGAAGATTGGTGAAGAGGAAGCCTGTGCCTGTCAAGGATAGATATCTGTTGAAGCTAGGGTTTGTTGCTGTTTGAAGCTGTCTATTTGTTGGGGTTCATTACTTGCCAGAGCTTGGAGATTTTTGGAGATAAGAGCTTATCTAAGGCTTGGGGATCATTGAAGAGTGAAGATGGGATCTTGCTGGAAGTTGTTATTGTCAATTCTTTTTGCTGTTAATCAACTGTAGCTGTCAGAGCTGTTGCTGTTTGAGCTGCTTACTGTAGGAGCTGGTGTTGCTGTCAGAGCTGGGGTTGGGTTTTATTTCTTTTTCTGTATTTGTTGTTGGCTTGTTCAGCTTGCCCCTTAGGTTTGAAGTGAAGTTGTTTCACTTTGCCTATTGTTTTCCCAAGTTCGAGGTTGAGTGGGACTCCCTTGCCTCGCTTGTACTGCTGCATCTCATGCATATATACTATTTACTGTATATCTGTTTCTTTTCCGTTTATCCCCTAGGATCTCTGTTTCTCTCTGTGCAGGAGGGAAATATGACAGACATTAGGTGTTAACCCATGCATGACAACATTAGGGTAGTTTTGATTCCCATTTCAAACCCTAGGTTTTTAGAGTTCTTTCTCTTCTACTCAAAACAATTCAAAACACAGTAATAAGGATAATCGATGTCGTACGCTACGAGCCTTAAGCTAATTGAGAGAAGGTTGCTGGAGGGTCACTCTTCGGTAATCTGACTGCTTAGTGTGTTACCCCTAGGGTGACACGCGACGTAGTCACTCTCAAATCATAGTCTCTAGTGCGTCAGAGATTGCAAACATCAAAAGAAACAGTTCTTGCGTAAAAGTCTGAAAACCAACATCAAAGTGTCATTTTGTCCGCTTGGACTCCTAATCAGAAGAAACCTCTTTTCAGAAAAGATAAAAACAGTCATACAAATCTGTATCTTTCGAAGCCCGAACCACGTTTGCTCTGATCTTTCATGCTGTATGAAAGTACGTAGGCATAGGATGCCGTATCCTAGCGAGCAATCTTCCCCTCCTTTCCCGTAAGTAGGCGAACTACGTTGACTCTGATTTCTCGTTCCAGACGGGAATACGTAGGCATAAAGTGCGATACTTTGCCGAGTCATTTTCTTTTCTTTTTAACCCAGACCTATAGAGTAGATAGAATAACAATCCGTACTAGAAAACAAGCGTGGATCCCGTCGAGTACGACAGACGTGAGGGGTGCTAATACCTTCCCCTTGCATAACCAACTCCCGAATCCAGGATTTGGTTGCGATGACCATTCCTTTCTCGTCTTTGCGTTAGGTTTACTTCGAGCGTTTCCTTTCCCTCCTTTGGGATAAATAACGCACGGTGGCGACTCTTCTGTTTAGCCGGCGCCAATTTTCACAGTAGCGACAGCTGGCGACTCTGCTGGGGACAAAAATATCCCCTATGCGAGTCAATCATAGCACTTGTTTTCCCATCGTGGGTGTTGTATAGATTTACTTTTCTGTCTTTATTTTCCGCATTTTATTATCAGCTTTATATTGTTATTGCTGTCGTGGGAAAGGGGTGATCTGTTGAGCGATAGGCCGGACCTGGGCTTGAGGTTACACATAGACTTAGAAGTAGAGAGTAGTGGTTAGCCTGCTTGCTTAGCTCGCACCAGCTAGCCACGAAATTTACGCTCGGACGAGATTCTCTTTGATGCTTCTTGCCTGGCCCTTAGGGATCGACAAGTCGTCTGACCCGAGGATTGTCGACTCTGGAGACCTATCAATTGGGATTCAACTAAGTGAGGCCGCTTCAAGGGATGGTAATGCCACACCTTCAGGGTATCGTATCATCGCTCTTGAAAGTCTGTGACGTTGAACCCGCATAGGACGTACCTCGTCTGCGAGTTAATTACACACCTGTGAGGGGTAGGTAGGGTTGTTTGCAGGAAACCTTTGACCTCAGAATACCTAGTTTATCTTTGTCAGTGAGATGTGGTTACAGGGTTCATTTGAGTGGTTGGTTTGAGATGAAGATTTGATGGTTCTCAGACTTCAGTACAGAGCAACACAGTTCATCAGCATTGCACTTGGTCCCTTGTTTGCATATGCATGTGCATTTTCATGACTGCATTTCATTAACATGTATTTATGTTGCAGGTGACCATTCCCCTCTGATTCTAGTGTATTTTCTGGCCAGACAATGGAGTCCATGAAGAGAACAGTTGCTTACCGGTTGCATTCGCCAGACATCAGTTCCTTGCTGGGTTTAGTTGCTCTAGCAGGTGAGAGAGTGAGGGCTGAGTTCAGAGTATCTTATGGGAGATTGTTTAGTTTGTTATACAGACCTTCAACATTCGAGACGACTGGGGTGTATACTTTGATGCAGTTTTATGTGCCGCAGATGAGATGTTTCTTATTTCCCGACTATATTCTGGCACCCACTTTGGAGGAGTATTCTGCGATGTTGGGAGTTCCTGTGTTAGACCAGATGCCCTTTATACATGTTGATGTTGAGCCTGAGTTAGCTACACTCGCTGAGATTGTCAGTTTAGACGCTTCTGAGTTCCCCAGAGGTTTGGTCAAGCTGAACGGAGCTTATGGTTTTCACCTGTCTGTCCTGGTTGAGAAGGCTACACAGTGCGCGAAGAGTGGATGTTGGGTTGCCTTCAGTGCCATTCTAGCTGTCTGCATCTATGGGATTGTCTTGTTTCCTAATGTGCCAGATTTTTTTGATTCAGATGCCTTCTTGATTCTTGCCTCAAAGAATCCAGTTCCTACTCTCTTGGGCGATATTTATCATTCTATTCACTACAAGAATGAGAAACGGCATGGCAAGAATGTTTCCTGCTGTCTTCCTCTTTTGTACAGGTGGTTCCAGGGGCATCTTCCGAAGACAGGGCCTTTTGTTGATGATGTTGATACTTTGGATTGGTCTTCCCGGTTGATGGGGTTGTCTGCTGAGAACATCATTTGGTTTGATCGGAGCATGCTTGGCACTGATATTATATATAGTTGCAGTGGCTTTCCGAATGTCCCCCTAATTGGACGAAAAGGTTGTATTAACTATAACCCTTCACTGCTGGTAAGACAGTTTGGTTATGCTTTGAGGGGCGCTCCTATTGAGAAGGAGATACAGGAATCTCTGTATCTCACAGGCTTATTAGACACGGCTGTTTTGATCAGATTGAGACATGCATGGGCTAACGTCCATAGGAGAGGGAAAGCTTTGCTCGGTAAGAGCAACAACAAGGCTTATGATCCCTATTTGGCTTGGATCCGCGAGAGAGCTAGTATGTCCTTGATGCCTTATCCTGCTGCGAAACCCCTGTATCTTCCCATGATTAAGGTACCTACTACGGAAGAAAGTGAGAAATATAAAAAATTGTTGGCTGAAAATGAAGAATTGAAGAAAGCCAATAATGAGTTAGAGAAAGAGATCTTCCAGTTGCGGCATGAGAAGAATGAAGCTACCTTCACTGTAAGGGAACAGACTGAATTGATTAACAGGCTGGGTTCAGAGCTGACGGAAGAGACCAACAAGAAAGAAAAAGTGGGGATAGCCTTAAACGGCGTCAGCAAGGTGCTTACTTCAAAGAAGGAACTTTTAAGCAAAGCTTATTCCCGTCTCAGCAAGTGGGAAGCCTTGTGGAATGCCACGCTTACCAAGCAGAAGGAGCGTGAAGACGAACTGAAGCTACAGATTGCCATGCTAGAGGCACAGATTAGAGCCCAAGACGCAAAGATTGTCGAAGAGACATCACTTAGGAGCGCTGTTGAGCTTAGAGTAAGTAACCTTGACGAGAGGCCGAGAATTTATGAAGTGAAGGCCGGTTCCAAGAGGTACAGAATTGACGAGAGTTCTGGCAAAGGAACCTGCCAAGACGACGCCAAAAAGCTGAGATCCACTACCGAGCGACATGCCTTACTGATACAGGAGCTGATCTCCCGACTAGGGCATTTAGAGACGTTGAGGATATTGGAAGACGTCAGAGCACGCCATTTGGCCTGATTTATCTTTGCCTTGCTTTTGTTAGTTGTACTTGTATCCTGACCATCACTAGGCTTGTTGGCCGAGGTCCCTTCAGTTGTATTCAGTTGTACTCTTGTACTCAGCCTCTTGGAACTTGCTTATATGAGGGTTTTCTGATTCCTTGCAAGCTTGATGGGGACTCCATTGTCGTGATGGCCTTCTCTCCGAAACTAGAATCGGGGGGAATATAACCTGTAGCATATTTACACAATTGCATCTGCATTCATATTGCATGACCGGTATTCTCGAATCCGTATCTTATTTCCTGCATCTTCAGGTTTTCAGGATTGACGAACAAAGAGTCCACCGTTACTCAACCCGAAACAACTGCAAGAGAATCATGGATCAAGTCCAAGTGGAGATGCAGGAAATCCGCGAGAAGCTGAACTTGTTCATGCAGGCAATGGAGAACATTGCTAAGGGCCAGGAGAGCCTCCAGACTTTGGTACAACCGCTGCTGGCGCGGGCTAATGGGAATGGCAACAATGACTGCAACTCTGTGCACGTTGAGACTATTCCGGAAGATGGGCCCCCTACGCCTGTGGTTCCACCTGTGGTGACCCCACCTGTTGTGGTTACGAAAGATGGCGCTGGCGCTGGCAATGGTAATACAGGGAATGGAAATGAGACTGTTGTTAACAATGTTGGATTTGGGGATGCCAACCAAGGCGGTGGTAACAACAATGGCGGTAATGGTTTTGGCAACAATGGTTTTGGCTACAATGATCAGGGATTTGATTACGTCAATCAGGACGGGAAATTCAGCTTCAACGCTCAGGGTTTCGGTTATGACGGTTTTGGTAACGCTAACCAGGGGTATGGTGGATTTGGTAATATGAATGGTGCTGGGGTGATTCCTGTCAACACTGGGTTTGGACCTGTTAGGATCAACCAGGGTTTCGGTAACGGGGGACGAGGTCCCATGATCAATCAGCAAGGGTTTGGTCGCAACACTAGTTACGACGGGTATGGAAATGGAAATGTGAAATGGGGCGAAGATTGCCAGGAGGACGCCTTTTCTGGAAGAGGTGTGGGATTTGAAGGACCTGTTGATCCTGTGCAGAGGATCAGAATGCTTGAAGAACAGATGAAGGGGGTAGTGAGTCAGAACTCCACCGGTCTGGATATGACTACAATGGGCTTGGTACCCGGGCTGATGGTGTCGTTGAAATTCAAGGCTCCCACATTTGACAAATACAAGGGGGACACTTGCCCTAAAGTCCATGTTCGCTCTTATTACAGAAGGATGTCCGCGTATTCAGATGATGAAAGGATGCTCATGCATTTCTTTTAGGACAGCTTGTCAGGACCTTCACTTGAATGGTATATGGGGCTGGAGCCCACGCAGATCAAAACCTGGAAGCAGTTGGCTGATGCTTTCGTGACCCATTACAAATACAACGGCGATCTGGCACCGAACCGGGTCCAATTGCAGGGTTTGTCACAGAAGAACGGTGAAAGCTTTAAAGAGTATGCGCAAAGGTGGCGCGATATGGTAGCAAGGGTGCATCCTCCTTTAATTGAAAGGGAGATGAACGATATGTTCATTGGGACATTCACGGGGGTGTTCTATGAAAAATTGTTTAGTGTGTCATTGAGCAGTTTCTCAGATTTGATTCTTATGGGAGAGATGATTGAAAACGGGATTAAAGTTGGAAGGTTCCAAGCAGGTGAGTCTACTTCAGCAGGAGGTGCCAGAAAAGCATTTGGTGGTACACGACAGGGTGATTCTAGTGCCGTGTTTGGTGGCAGGGGCAGGGGCAGAGGAAGAAATCAGTATGTTCAGCCGCAACAGATAGCTAGTGTCACTATCCCGCTTCCTCAACAAAGGCAGCCTCAACAACAACAACCGCAACAACAGCAAAGACAGAATCTCGGTCAAAGAAGGGTACAAAATGCGAGGCCGAAAAGAGTGTTCGACGCACCTCCTTCCACGTATGCAGAACTCCTCCAGACCCTGCTAGGGTTGAACTTGGTCGAAAAGAGGACTTTGGCGCCGCCTACAGGGGCAGTACTTCCTTACGAATACGATGCTAACAAACATTGCGACTTCCATTCCGGGGCACCCGAGCATGATATAGAAGCTTGTTAGGCATTTAAACACAAAGTTCAGGATTTATTGGATAGCAAAGCTATTAACTTTGGACAGGTGGGTCCAAATATAGTTCAACAGCCTATGCCCAATCATGGGGCAAACGCCATATTGATAGAAGAGAATCTGAATCTAGTGATGGATGTCAATGAGCTGAAGACACCGTTGGGTGAGATTAAAAGCAGGTTGCTAAAAGGGGGTGTCTTCCCAGGGTGTGATGAATTTTGCTTGGATTGTTGGATCCAGCCAGAGGGTTGTAAGGAGTTGAAGCAGGGTATTCAGGCCATGATGGATGAAAGGGCCTTGCAATTCGATCGAACAGCGGTTGAAAAGCCTGTAGAGGCATTGTGTGATGAGCAGAACGATGTTGCGATGGTGACGATTCCGAGGAAAACAATAACGATAACAGCGCCCGCCAGGCGGCCGACGATCACAATCACTAAGGCAGGACCAGTTCCTTTTGAGAGTACTAAAGCAGTGTTGTGGACTTACGGGTTGGAGGTATATTGCGATGGTGAGAAAATTGAAGTCAATGGACAACCAGCTGGGGTTGTAGATAATGTTGTCGGAACAGGGGGCATGACCAGAAGCGGAAGAATCTTCACGTCACCCGAGGTAGAGGCAGAAAGATTAGCTAAGGGTAAAGCCAAGGTAGCTAAGGGTGTTCATCTCAGTCGAATGAAAAGGAAACGTCACTTAAGGATGTGGAGGAGTTTATGAGGCTCATTCGTAAAAGTGATTACAAAATTGTGGAGCATCTCCAGCAAACGCCGTAAAAAATTTCCATCCTATCATTGTTGTTATGTTCTGAGGCTCATCGAAACGCTTTGCTGAAGATTCTAGACACGTCGTTCGTTCCTCAAGAAGTTTTTGTTAATCAGTTAGAAGGGGTGATGGCGCATGTCAATGCGGGGCACAGTTTGGGCTTCACAGACTTTGATTTGACTCCGAGAGGGCGAGAGCATAATATGGCATTGCATGTGTCAGTAGAATGCCAGGGCACGGTCATGCCCCATGTTTTAGTAGACACTGGATCTTCCCTGAATGTGCTACCAAAGAAAGCCATGATGAAGTTAGACATCAGGGGGATTATCTGCACACCCAGTGACCTAGTGGTGAGAGCGTTCGATAGAACGAGGAGGTCGGTTTTCGGATCAATAACATTACCATTGCAGGTGGGGCCTGAAATATTTGAAACCGAATTCTATATAATGGACATCCAGCCAGCATATAGTTGCCTTCTTGGGCGCCCATGGATCCATGCTGCCGGGGCAGTCACATCCACGTTACACCAAAAGCTGAAGTATATGGTTGGGGATAGTGTCGTCACTGTTTGTGGAGAGGAAGATATTCTGGTTAGCCATTTATCTTCGTTCAAATATGTGGATGTCGACGGCGAAATACATGAAACACCCTGTCAAACCTTCGAGGGGTTGCGAATCAAGGACAAAGCTCCGGTGCCAAGTAAGATATCAGAGTTGGCGGTGTCATCCTACAAAGAGGCTCAAGCTCTAGTGCAGGCAGGCAAAACCAAGGGCTGGGGGCAGGTATTGGAGATTCCCGTGAAGAATGACAAGTTCGGGCTTGGATATCATCCTTCGTCATCCGCATCCTCTTCAGGAGCGCCCAGGTTCAAGGGACCAGTCATGATTACGCCAAGCGGGGTGAGCTTCGAGATTATCAATGTTGTTTCCGATGCTGAAGACGGAGATAGCGACTGCGATATGGACGCGTGGATCAAGCCAAGCGTGCCAGGACAAAGTCTCTGCAATTGGTCTATCCGGGAAACTGTTCCTGTGACAACTAAACAGATTACTATTTTAGATGACATCTATGAACCGCCTATGACTCGCTTCGACTTCGAGCACCCGGTATTTCAGGCTGAGGAAGAGATTGTTGAAGATGGCGACGTACCAGAAGAGTTGACCTGGTTATTGAAACAAGAAGAAAGAATCATTCGGCATCATGAGGAAGTCATTGAGATTATCAACTTGGGGTCAGAAGAGGTTGTGAGAAACATCCGTATAGGGGCTGCGCTGCAGAGCGACATCAAGCAAAGGTTGGTTGAGATGCTCAAAGAGTATAGTGATATATTTGCTTGGTCGTACGAGGATATGCCTGGGTTGGATACGGATATGGTTGTTCATCGTCTGCCACTGCGAGAGGAATGTACGCCTATTAAGCAGAAGCTCCGAAGAACTAGACCAGACATGCCTGTGAAGATCAAGGAGGAAGTTCAAAAACAGTGGGATGCTGGTTTCCTAGCTGTTACAAAATATCCCTCATGGGTCGCTAATATTGTGCCAGTGCCAAAGAAAGACGGTAAAGTGCGAATGTGTGTAGACTACCGTGATTTGAATAGGGCGAGCCCGAAAGATGACTTTCCACTTCCTCACATCGATGTGCTGGTTGATAACACTGCTCAGTTCTCCATATTCTCCTTCATGGATGGCTTCTCAGGCTATAATCAGATCAAAATGGCTCCAGAAGACATGGAGAAAACCACCTTTATTACTCCCTGGGGAACATTTTGCTACAAAGTGATGCCCTTCGGGTTGAAGAATGCTAGGGCAACATACCAACATGCTATGATGACTCTCTTTCATGACATGATGCATAAAGAGATCGAGGTTTATGTTGATGACATGATTGCCAAATCCCAAACAGAAGAGGAGCATTTGATTAATCTGTTGAAACTGTTCAAGAGACTTAGGAAGTTCAGGTTGAGACTGAACCCTAACAAGTGCACCTTCGGGGTGAGATCGGGTAAACTACTGGGGTTTATCGTGAGAGAAAAGGGAATAGAGGTTGATCCTGCGAAAATAAAAGCAATACAAGAAATGCCGATGCCTAAAACAGAAAAAGAAGTGTGTGGGTTTTTAGGGAGGTTGAACTATATCGCCCGGTTCATATCTCACCTAACCGCGACATGCGAGCCGATATTCAAGTTGTTGAAAAAGGATCAAGTTGTGACCTGGAATGAAAATTGTCAAAAGGCGTTCGACAAGATAAAAGAATACTTGCAGGAACCTCCTATTTTGATACCCCTAGTGGCCGGGAGACCTTTGATTATGTATCTGACGGTTCTGGAGAAAAGTATGGGTTGTGTTCTCGGTCAACACGACGAGACAGGACGTAAAGAGCATGCGATCTACTATTTGAGTAAGAAGTTTACCGACTGTGAGTCCAGTTACTCAATGCTCGAGAAGACGTGTTGCGCGCTAGCCTGGGCCGCCAAACGTTTGAGGCAATACATGCTAAATCATACAACCCTGCTAATTTCAAAGATGGATCCAATCAAATACGTGTTTGAGAAGCAAGCACTCTCCGGAAGAATTGCCCGATGGTAGATGGTGTTAACCGAATATGATATCCAATATGTCTCGCAAAAGGCTATTAAAGGTAGCGTTCTATCGGAGTACCTTGCGGAGCAGCCTATTGAGGACTACTAATCGATGAGGTTTGATTTTCCTGACGAGGATATCATGTACCTAAAGATGAAAGATTGTGAAGAACCGTTGTCGGACGAAGGACCAAAGTTGGGTTCCAAATGGCAGTTGATATTTGATGGAGCTGTAAATTCCTATGGTAGCGGAATAGGTGCAATTATTACTACTCCCTAGGGGTCGCACATCCCCTTTACTTCCCGATTAACCTTTCCTGTTACCAATAATGAGGCTGAATATGAGGCTTGCATCCTGGGGTTGGAAGAAGCTATTGATTTGAGAATCAAACATCTGGATGTATACGGAGACTCGGCTCTAGTGGTGAATCAGATTAAAGGAGAATGGGAGACACGTCAGCCCAATTTGATACCATATATGAACTATGCACGGAGATTGTTGCCTTTCTTTGACAAAGTGGAATTGCATCATGTGCCGCAGGCAGAAAATCAAATGGCTGGCGCCTTGGCGACACTGTCTTCCATGTATAAAGTTAACTTCTGGAACGAGGCTCCCCGGATTGTTATCTCTCGGCTCGATAGGCCTACCTTCATATTTGCTATTGACGAGGCTCCCGATGGTCAACCTTGGTACTTTGACATCCAGAATTTCCTGAAGAACAAGGAGTATCCGGCTGGGGCATCCATTCGTGATTAGAAGACTCTCAGGAGATTGGCTGGAAATTTCTATTTGAACCCGGACGACGTCCTATACAAAAGAAACCACGACTTGGTGTTGCTACGCTGTGTAGACGAGAAAGAAGCAAAGTTGCTCATGGAAGAGATACATGAGGGTACATTTGGTACACATGCTGGTGGACACGCTATGACGAGAAAACTGCTGCGGGCAGGTTATTACTGGTTAACTATGGAAACAGACTGTTTCAAGTTTGCAAAGAGGTGTCATAAATGCCAAATTTATGCGGACAAGGTCCATGTACCCCCAAGTCCTCTGAATGTGATGTCATTACCGTGGCCGTTCTCAATGTGGGGAATTGATATGATTGGCAAGATCGAGCCTACAACATCAAACGGACACCAGTTCATCTTTGTGGCAATTGACTACTTTACCAAATGGGTGGAAGCGGCGTCATATGCCAATGTCACCAAACAAGTGGTCTCCAGATTTATCAAACGAGATATTATCTGCAGATATGGAATCCCTGAGCGGATTATCACCGACAACAGTTCGAATCTGAATAACAAGATGATGAAAGAGATGTGCCAGAATTTTAAGATTGAACATCATAACTCTTCCCCTTACCGATCCAAGATGAATGGCGCTGTTGAAGCGGCCAATAAGAACATAAAGAAGATTGTCCAGAAGATGGTCATGACCTATAAGGACTGGCACGAGATGCTACCTTTCGCTTTGCATGGTTATCGTAAGACGGTACGCACATCAACCGGGGCAACCCCTTTTTCATTGGTATACAGAATGGAGGCAGTGTTACCGCTGGAGGTTGAGATTCCTTCCTTGAGGGTTTTACGAGATGTCCAACTTGATGAGGCAGAATGGGTTAAAGATAGACTGAATCAGCTCAGCTTAATAGATGAGAAGAGATTAGCTTCTCTCGCATACGGTCGGTTGTATCAGAGCCGGATGAAGAAAGCATACGATAAGAAGATACACCCTCGAAGCTTTCAGACGGGCAACCTTGTGCTGAAAAGGATTCTCCCGCCACAAACAGATCACAGGGGCAAGTGGACCCCTAATTACGAAGGTCCCTACGTTGTCAGAAAAGTCTTCTCAGGAGGAGCTTTGTTATTGTCCACCATGGACGGTTAAGACTTTACGGCTCCTGTGAATTCGGACGCAGTTAAAAAATACTTTGCTTGAAAGCGACCCGCTGGACAGTAAAAAGAGAGTCCAAGCAAAAATGGGGCATCCTGGCGAACCGTAAAAAATGAATAAAAGGTTCGGGAAAAAGTTAGGGATAAAATTGAAAAGATGTACACCCGCGAAGTCGAAAACCTGCAAAGGGCGACTTCGGCAAAAAAGGGTATCCCGGTGAATTGAAAACCCGCATAGGGCGATTCACGCAAAAGTTAGGGATTGAAAAAGAAAATGACTGCGGTCCGGATCTGATACAGCATTGCTTAGTGGTTTGAGAGTACCTGAGGGTTCGTTTATCCAACACAATCTCTTCTGAAAGTCGAATACCAGGAAAGCGCTAGAGTCAGGCGAGTCATAGGAGGATCAGCTCATGATGTTTTTCTGCACCACGTTGCCGACATGTATACAAATATTGTTTTGTATTTTATGCTTTTTGTGCATATATGTATGTGTGTGTGCGTAACTTCCTCTTTTCAGGAGTTGCATCCGGTGTACAAAATTTTGCCTATTTACAGGCTCAATCAATAAAACATGTTATTCAGTACTTGATGTTTGTGCTTTACTGTTTTGTATGTGGACAACGCCAATGTTCCGATGAACTTGCATGTGCATAACTTTGCTGGCCCTTGCCAATAATTGCTAAAACTTCGAATTGACTGAAGTAATGTCACGGACGCTAACCCGAATAGATTTGGTTATATAGATTTGTTTTGTCCCGTTTGTGTTTTGCAGGGTTCTCGCCCTTGAAGCAAACGATCAGGAAATTGTGGCCCCAACCGAAGGCTCGTGGTGAAAGATTTGACTTTGTGTGACGCTAATCCCCATGCAGGTCGCACCTCGTCCCCAGAGGTTGAGACGATGAGTATCCTTTACCGAAGGAAGGATTATTTTCCACAGAAGAGTATCCTCATGGAAGTTGTCCACAGGATATCCCTAGCATGTCGAGATCAGTATCCCATGCAAAAGTTATACTCCCCAGAGAGTCGAATATGTGCACGTTCAATCCCCAGCTGGGAGGATTTCCGCGGCGCATAACCAAGTCATAGTAAGTTCAGAAGGATTCCCCACCGAGGATGGTTTTCTCTCTTCCCGCAGGTCGTCATGCTTTCGTCAGGATGATTATCCCCAGCGGAGTGGTAGTTCCGAGTTTGTAAACCGTACCTAGACAGTTGTTTCCCAGAAGGGTTGCTTCTCCCCCAGTTGAGTTAATCTTCCCAGCAGGTTATTCTTTCCTCCCAGCAGAAATCGATGTGTAATCTCTCCCCGACAGAGTTGGTTGTATTTCCGGAATTTATTTTGCCAAAATACTTTGCGATATCCGTTCATCCCCAACAGGGTGGTATTTGTCCTCAACAGCCATGTTGAAGCAAGCTTGTCAGAGCTTCCTTAGTAGCCTGAACTTATATTTTCATTTGCATACATTATCATGTTTGCATCTACCCAAAAACGCGTAGCATTTCCATGCCGTATGGAGCATTACGCCATTATCAGACATATGCCTTTTGAAACATAAATCAGGTTGGTTAACTTTGTGCTTTCAGGTGTTGCTCAACAGGAGTATGAAGTTATAGTGCAGATCTATTACCAGACGATCGAGGTCTCGCCGTGAGACATATGATGACACAGTTCTTGTTATCATTCCCCACAGAGTCACTGGTTGAAGTTTCCCTTATCCGACCAGCGGAGTGTTTTTCTTCAGGTTTGCTGTTGCGGCAGCATTTCAGGGTTTCATGAATCAAAATTTCAGAAGAGGTCACTTGTTGTCGAAACGGATGTCGGGCAGTTATTTTTAGAATATCCCCAGTGGAGTTAGCTACTACCGCGAACGGGCTAGAAAGCTATATCCAATTATGTTTTCCCGTATGAATCAGGCGGATGAACTTTTCTGCATGTATCAGGCAGATGTGTTATGTTTTCCCGTAAGAATCAGGCGGATGAACTTTCCTGTATGAACCAGGAAGATGTGTTATGTTTTCCCATAAGAATCAGGCAGATGAACTTTCCTGTATGAACCAGGCAGATGTGTTATGTTTCTCGTAAGAATCAGGCAGATGACCTTTCCTGTATGAACCAGGCAGATGTGTTATATTTTCCCGTATGAAACAGGTGGATGAACTTTCCTGTATGAATCAGGCAGATGTGTTATATTTTCCCGTAAGAATCAGGCGGATGAACTTTCTTGTAAGTATCAGGCAGATGTGTTATGTTTTCCCGTAAGAATCAGGCGGATGAACTTTCCTGTATGTATCAGGCAGATGTGTTATGTTTTCCCGTATGAAACAGGCGGATGAACTTTCCTGTAAGAATCAGGCAGATGGAGTTTCCCATATGAAGCAGGCGGATGAATTTTCCGGTATCCAGATAGATGATGCTCCCGTGATAGACAGAGTGTGTGAGTTGTGTTCCGATATTTGACAAAAGTATTTTCCCCAAGGAAGTCGCCGTAATTCCCTCGTGTTACTATCCCCAGTAGAGCCCTCTTCAAAGTCGTTTGTGGGTTGGAACCAACGGGGGTAGCTACTGCCGAGGTAGGCAGAGAAACAGTATTCAGATGTGCTTTCCCGTATGAAGCAGGCGGATGGATTTTCCTGTAATCAGGCAGACGACTTTCCCGTATGAAGCAGGCGGATGGAGTTTCCTATAATCAGGCAGATGGCTTTTCCCGTATGAAGTAGACGGACGGGGTTTCCTGTATTCAGAGAGATGACGTGCCTGTATGGATAGGCAAATGAGTTCCTTGTGATTAGACGGAAATGTTTCCCCGGCGAAGTCGTCGGGATTTTCCTGTGTTAACAGAATGTAGTGTCCTAACATGGATAAAGTTCTATCCCCGCGATGATAGAGTCTTTTTCGGGCTGATGAAAATAATCCCCAGCACGGTCGCTAATTGATCAGTTTGTCGCCGTAACAACCGGATCCAGTCAGCAGATGTTGTTTTCCAAGCAGTTTGTGCAGTTTATTTCTGCGGTTGGCAAATTTATGGGTTCTTGGTATTCAACCGTCTCGTACCTCGATTGTTTGAAGGTCGTTCGCTCTTCACCCAGTCGGGTCCAAGCCGTTTGAATAGGGGTAGTTGTTGCACCCTAAAATTTGCTCAACCTATTTCACCTGGTTTATGTTTCAATTGCATTATCATTTGCATAGTAAATCATGTACATAATCTAATCATTTGCATAACATAGCATAGCAAGGCATCCAATAAGGGATCAAGTTCCATTCTTATCTAAAGAAACACATCAAGGGTTTTTGTTCAAGATTAAGACCATCCAAGTCATCAAGAAATGTTTGAAGCTTTGAGAAGTTTGAGGGTCAACCAGTGGATTTCTCTCCTAAATTGAGGTGTATTAAGGGTCATCAATGGGGGTATGATCTATGAATTGAGGGTATGGAATGGGTACAAAGCTTATGAAATGCCTAGAGGGTCATATTGAAGATGAGACAAGTCATTGATTCAAGTACAAGAGCCACAGTTGAAGTGCAGTCAACTAGGGTTTCATCTGGGTCAACCCTAGGTCAACCCTAGGTCAACTGAGTATTTGAATAGCATCAAGGCTTAATTGGAGGTTGTGGGATTCATGAATTGATATGTTGATACATGTGTGTGTTGCACCCCAAAATTTGCCCAACATTTCTTTACCTAGCTTATGTTTCATTTCATTCACATTAGCATTATCATTTGCATTTCATTGACATGTATGCAGGAGATCAAGAGGTATGATTACCAATCAAGATCTATACAAGACTATGAAGCTACCTAAGAAGCTTATTCAAGTGTTCAAGGGTTGATATCCTTGTCAGAGAAGTGAAAAGATCCTCAGAGAGAGTGGTTGAAGCCAAGTGTGTGCCTCCTAACTTGAGAGTTGTGGAGAGCCATCAGATGATTCTGAGGCCATGAGGTTGGACTTGAGGTCTTGAGAGAGCTCATGAGAAGTGTTGAAGATCACTTTGAGGCCTAGACAGGTCATTGTGCAAGATTAAGAAGGCTAAGCCATGAGTGGTGCAATTAGGGTTTGACTGGGTCAATCCTAAGTCAACTGAAGACTTGGAGGAAGTTGAGACCTAATCCAAGAGCCATGTGATCATTGGTTGTTGCATTGAGATTATATAAGGATGATTCCAAGGTTAACTCATCATGATTGAAGAGTTTGAGAAGTTTCAAGCTAGGGTTTCTAAGACTTGACAGTGTAAAATCCCTTAGTTTGACCCCTATCTTCAAGGCAGTTTAGCTCAAGATGTGATTGTCATCTCATATTACCCCAAACATGAATGTTGTAGAGCATGATATTAGCTTTAATTTGAGTGCTATAAGTCCTTGATAGGATTTGTAGAACTCAAGTTATGACTTTGACAAGTTACAGGTCATCTGAGGTTTGTGGATTTCGGAGCTTGAAAGTTACCCAACTTGCATGAAACTTTTGCCCTAGAAGGATGATTTCTATGAACTCTTGGTCAACATGAATGTTGTTCCTTATCCTCTTATCTTTCTAGAGAGTACTATAAGTCCTTGGTAGGATTTGTAGAACTCAAGTTATGGCTTTGACAAGTCAAGGGCATTTTGGTCATTTGGAGATTATAGGTCATTTCAAGCATAAGGCCATAACTCCTATTTCCAAACTTCAAATGGGAAAATGTTCAACATTAAACTTGTTCAAAATGATGTTTTAAGGCTAGTAAAGAGGTCATGAGTTGTTGGAAGTGCTTGTATCTCAAAGTTGCAAAAATGACCTAAAATAAGGGTATAAGTTAAATAAATCAAAGATGGAAATTGATACTTTTGATCTACACATCCAAACCAAGGCATGTAATATATCATTTTGACTCTAAAAAGAATTTTAAGAACATTGGTTTAGCCACAATTTTTATTTGAAGTTCAATTTATGGACTTGCTTTGAAAAGTAGTTACTTACATCTTAAGTAACATTTGCAAAACCTAGAATCAAGGCATAACCAAGGCCCTTGCAAGCCAAACACTTCCAAAATGTCACTAGGGGAGAAATTCGAAGAGAATGGGATGGATTTCAAGCTGCAAACAGAACTATGCATACCATGGCATATG
The DNA here is from genome assembly GCA_963859935.3 of Lathyrus sativus. Lineage (NCBI taxonomy): Eukaryota > Viridiplantae > Streptophyta > Magnoliopsida > Fabales > Fabaceae > Lathyrus > Lathyrus sativus. The sequence goes on along the minus strand of OZ012735.1, from coordinate 458,102,997 downwards.
GTTGAAATTCTCATGACATGAGAGATTGAAACTCTCATTAGAAGGATCTAGAGGGTTCTAGATCATCAACAGATGTTCTATATATTGAGTAGAAGAGGTTCAGATGAAAGGTTGGTGATGATTGAAGGAGAGAGCAAAGATTGAGATTGAGATTTCATTGCTTGCAACTGAATTCGGTTTCACCAATTTCTTCACTTTCCATCCATTTTCTTGGTTGCAACCTCTTCCATGGATGCTAGGGATTGATTCCAGATCATAATCAAGAGGAATTCGTGGCTGATTGGTGTTCTTGAGCTCAGATTTTTCCACCTGCAACTCACCATCGGGTTTCAAGTTTCAGGAGTTTTCAACCGGTTCTTGTGCATACAGAAGCAAGGGAATGATCCATTGATCGTGTCTGGAAGGTTGGAGAGCTTGATTTGAAGATTTAGTGCATCTGTTCATCAAGAATTGACATGTATGTAAACTTCTTCCTCCAGCATAAATTAGGTAGAATCAATACGAATTAGGATGTTAGGTGCATTGTAGAACGGTGTAGGAAGGTTTTCAGATAGCTAGTTTGAGAATTAGTGACCAATTAAGGATGTTACCATTTTCGGTTGAGAATTGGTTATGGCGAATCTTGAGGTTTCAGAGAGAATAAAGGGCATGAATGAATTCGTGAGGAAATTTGGGACAAGTTTCATGTACATACCACTTGCAATGGAGGATCCTAGAGAGAGTTAGGTTTGGGGACGATGACCGGAGTACCACAGGTGGTGGCCAGAGCTGCGCGCGAGGTTCAGAGATTCAAAAGGTTGAAGATGACTTTAGAGCCATTGGATGGGGCTGAGACCTTTGACTAAAGGAGTGATCCAACGGCCACGTTTTAATTTCAGTTTGTGAAGGATCTGAGTTAATGAAACGCATCATTTCATTTAGTTGCTGATGCTGGGCTTAGTGAATAGGTTGATACCTGCACCCCCCTGATGGCCCAATCCATTATATGAACTGATTTTCATTGTTAGTTGCACCGCGTGTTTATCTTTTTATTTTGATTTTCTTTAATTTCTTCATTTTATTCATGGTTCTTGATTAAATCATATAAAATTGAAAAATGATCCAATTAACCCCATTCTTTTTTCATTATATTCATGATTGAATCTAGTATTTTTTAGATAAAAAATATTTTTATTTCATGCATTTTCTGATTTTATGGGAATTTTTACATTTTAATTGATATTAAAATAGTTATGTTTGATGCTTGATATTGGTGAATTTGGTTTGATCATGTGATGATGATTTTGATCTTGATTTTTTGTGAGTAGTTAGCATAGATGTGCATGCTCCCCATAGAAGTTTCTCACATTTTTGTGATGAACATAGGTGGTAGTTTAGGTTGAAACCTTTAGAAGCTCCATTTTTAGGGTTTATGATTGATACCTTTGGATTTAGGACTTAATAGGTGATTTAGTCCCTGGTTTTTGTATGAGGCATTCTTAATTGAATTAGGATCCCTTAGGAATTTTTGTAGAAATTTATAAGATAGTTTGCTATTTTTGATTGATTTTAGTTTAGGTGCTAGTTTTAGATGATTCTAAGGCACTAACTCAACTAGATTAACATCTTTAGGTCCCTTAGATTAGGGTTGTGCTTTGCTTATTCTTGGATGAGGATGAAGACAAGTTGAAGATGCATTGGATTGCTTGAAGAGGCTTGGATTTGAAGATCTGCCCTTCTTGTGGTGTAGTTTTGATTAGGTTAAGATTAGGGTTTTGTAGGCAGAGCTTCTAGATAGTTTTCTTCCTTCATAAACATGGAATATGTTGATCAATTCCATTCTTCCCTATGATGTAAGGTCCCTTGTAAAGGCCTCATCCCTCCTTTGGTAGGATGTGTGGTTCTTTGCAAATTGGTAGAACCTTTGAGGGTCCCTTTCTCTGATGACAGGATGCTCAGTGGTGACCTTTGGTCTTCACTCTGCTACCAAGCATCCCAACTTTACTCTTGATAGATGAATCTTTCTCCCTTGTTAGAGGATGGAGTTCCTTGCTTGAAGAAGATTGAAGAATGAAGTTGACACTTCCATGTGATTGAAGATTACTCTGAAAAGCTGAAGCTTGTAGATGAAGAAGACCAAGTTGATACTGGTGAAGCAAAGGGAGCTGAAGCAAGAAGAACAAGTTGATACTTATGAAGAGGATTCAATTGAGATTGAGTGAAGAGCTGAGGCTTGAAGATTGAAGGATAAGTTGACACTTACATTGATGCATTGAGAGCCTGAAGGAATCAAGTTGATACTTGCAGTTAGGAGTGAAGCCTGAAGGTGGGATTGACTGAAAAGCTGAGGCTTGGAGAAGAGAGAACAAGTTGATACTTGTGTTTGATGTGTCAGATCCCTGGATAAGCAAGTTGATACTTGTCATGAAGGATGGTAGCCCTGAAGAGCTGCTGAAGATTGATGACTGGACGGCTGTTAGGTTGGTTTAGTTGTAGGAGCTGTTGATCTGCTTTCTCTCTTGTCTGTTTTCTCTTATGTAGTGGTGTGGCTTGTTTGCTTTGCTTGATGCATTAGAATAAGTTCATATTTAGACTGATGTAATCTAGGAGCATGATTGCACTAGAGGTTGGGTTGCTCCCTCTGCTTGTATTTTACTGTATGGCTTTGCTTGCGGGTATTTGGTAGCGCCCAGCTCCCTTGCCTATGTGGTTTGTGTGTGCTTGATAGCATGTTACTTCCTCTGTATGATTGCAGTTTCTCCTATCTTGCTTGATAGCTTGCTATTTCTTCTGTATGATGGCAGTTATTCATATCTGGCTTGAGGTTGAGATGAGCTTGTGGAGGCTGATGCCCCGCACACATTTCCTCCCTCACTTGCATTATATGCATTTTACTGTATATCTGTTTACTGTTTAAGCTGATGCTTTATCTGTTTCTGTTTATCATTGACATGATCCCCTAGGAATCTCATTTCCTTTGATAAGGAAGTGATGATAGAACTTTAGGTTGAAACCTATGCATGATAACTTCTAGGAGTTCCCTGTTTCAAACCTCAACCATAGGATGAATCCTTGGCATGACAACATTAGGACTTGATAGTCTCCCATTAGTTGTCCCTCTCTTTTCTCATCTCAAAACAGCTTAAGATACAATAATCATGAATGATTTCTTTCGTACGTTACGAGCCTTAAGCTATCTGAGAAAGGATTGTTGGAGAGTTTCTTTTCAACAGTCTGGATGTTTAGTATGGTACCCTTTGGGTGACATGCGACACATTCACTCTCAGGTCATAGTCTCTAGTGCGATTAAAATTGCAAACATCAATAAAAAACAGTTCTTCCGTAAAAGACAGAAAACAAACTTCAAACCTTTTTGCCCCGTGGGCCCTTAATTCAAAGGAAGTTTTTCTGAAGAAAAGAGTGTCGTTAACTCCTAGTTCTACCGCAAACAGGCTTTGTCTCTAACTGCTGGAACTATTTGTTAACCCTACTCGATAAAACAGATGAATCTGAATCCCCGTAATCCGTATTATCCTGAACTACGTAAGCTCTGATCTCTCATACCTGTTGAGAGTACGTAGGCACAATACTGACGTATTGGCGAGCCACCTTCCCCGTAACCCGTAGTTAGTCGAACTACGTTGACTCTGATTTCTCATTCTCTGATGAGAATACGTAGGCATAAAGTGCGACGCTTTGCCGAGTCATTTTTCTTTTGTTTTCAGACCAGCCTTGATAGGTAGATAGATAAAACCAACTCGTCCAGTAAACACAACAAGCGTGGATCCCGTCGAGTACGACGGACGTGAGGGGTGCTAATACCTTCCCCTTGCGTAACCGACTCCCGAACCCAGACAATGGTTGCGATGACCTTGTCTTATACCTTTTTCGTCAGGTTTTTCCGATCGTTTCCTTTCCCGTTCCGAGGGATAAATAACGAAAGGTGGCGACTCTTCTGTCTTGCCAGCACCTTATTTTCGCGGAAGCGACAGCTGGCGACTCTGCTGGGGACTTGATAGTTTCCTGGGTTCCAACGTCCCGAATGCGAGTCCGTTTGGGGATCCGACGTCCCCTACGAGAGTCAATCCTAGCGCTTGTATGATTACTTATTGGGTTGTGTTTATTTATCGCATTTTTATTTCCCGCACGTTATTTTCAGTATGATATGATTATCTGTGCTGTTGTGGGAGGGGCATTCTGATGAGTGAGAAGCCAGACCCAGGCTTGAGTGAACCTAACATTAGTTGTGGAAATTTGTGGGCGTGTGCTTGCTTGGAAGGCACTAGTGTCTCATGAAATCCACGCTCAGACGAGGTTCTCCCGGTTGACTTCTTTTTCAACCCTTTGGGTTGAGGGGGTTATTGGTTTGGAGGATTGTCGACTCTGGGGACCGATCATTTGGGATTCAGCCGAGTGAGGCCGCTTCATGAGCTGGTGATGCCACACCTTTTGGGTATCGTATCGCCCCTCTTGAATGTCTGTGACGCTGATGACCGCATAGGATGCCGAACTTGTGTCAGTTTAGGTCCATACCTGTGAGCAGGGTCGGGTTTGTTGCAGGAAACCTTAACCTTCAGACTACCTGGTTTTCTTGATAGTGGATCAGTTTTATTGGTACCGGAGGTTCTCATCATCAGATATATGATTGTTCTTCACAGAGCAGAGTTTTGGTCCTGTATCGGAGGTCCTTATTATCAGATGTTCGTTTGTTCTTGACAGAGCAGAGTTTTGGTCCTGTATCAGATGTTTGTTCTTGACAGAGCAGATTTATGGTCCTATTAGTATTTCTTCTTGACAGAGCAGATTTATGGTCCTATTAGTGTTTGTTCTTGACAGAGCAGATTTATGGTCCTATTAGTGTTTGTTCTTGACAGAGCAGATTTATGGTCCTATGTGTGTCATTGACAGAGCAGATTTGTGGTCCGATACCGGGGTTTTCTTATTATCAGATATAATGGTTGTTCTTGACAGAGCAGCATCATGGTTTTGTTGATACAAAATCTCCACAGCACAGTTGCCTTGATCTCCTGCTGCATGATTGTATTTTACATTGCTTTGCATACCCATTGGCATTTCATTAACGTGTGTCTGTGTTGCAGGTACCGTTTCCCCCGATTCAGGATTTCCTGCCTTCTGTGGTATTGTTATGGGTTTTCTGAGGAAGACCGTGGCCTACAAGCTCCCTGCCCCTGATATTGTCCAGCTGAATGGTTTGATTGCTTTAGCAGATGATTCTGTGAGAGATGAGTTCAGAAAATCTTACGGCAAATTGCTCAGTTTGGTTCGTAAACCTTTTGCGTTTGAGTTGAATGGGTTGCACGCCTTGCTGCAGTTCTACGATCCTCTGTTGAGATGCTTCACTTTCCAGGACTTCGTTCTCGCACCCACACTAGAGGAGTATGTTGATTTGTTAGGTGTGCCTATCAAGAGTCAGATGCCCTTTGTTCATATGGATGCTGAGCCTAATCTGGCTAGTCTAGCTCCTTCACTTCATATGGATGCCTCCGAGTTGGTATTGTCAAGTTGGAACAAGGTTCCCGAGTTCTCCTTGCAGTTCTTAGTGGGAAAGGCTCAGCAGTGCGCCAAAGACGGATGTTGGGTCGTGTTCAACGCCATTCTCGCTCTGTGCATATATGGCATCATTCTGTTCCTCAATATGCCCGACTTTGTGAACTTCGACGCCTTCCACATCTTTGCTTCAGGGAATCCAGTCCCTACCTTGATAGGAGATGTCTACCATTCCATCCACTACAAAAACGAGAATAGGAGGGGTAAGAATGTCTCGTGCTGTGTGCCCTTGCTTTATAAATGGCTTGATAGTCATCTACCCAAGAGGGGTCCCTGTGTTTCGTTTGCAGCCACAGCTGAGTGGTCCGAGCGTTTGATGAGTCTATCTGCAGAGGATATTGCATGGTTTGATAGAGATAGGTTGGGCCCTGAGATCATCTTCAGCTGCAGCGGGTTTCCGAATGTGCCTTTGATAGGCAGGAAGGGTTGTATCAACTATAATCCATCCCTGCTGGTCCGACAGTTTGCTTATGCTTTGAGAGCTTCGCCGAAGGATGAAGAGGTGCAGGAATATATGTACCTCACTGGTCTTCCAGAAGGGGATATGTTATCTAAGCTTCAGCGCGCTTGGAATGGTATTAGTAAGAGGGGAAAACCATTGCTGGGGAAAAGTAATAGTCAAGCCTACGCTGCATATGTGACTTGGATCAGAGCCAGAGTAGACGCTATAGGAATGCCGTTTCCTCCTACCAAGCCAGAAAGCCCTCCAGTGATTGAAGAGCTCACCACTGTGCCTATTCAGCAGCATAATCAGGTGTTAGCTGAGAGAGATGAACTGAAGAGAGCCAATGAAGAACTGGAGAAAGAATTGGCTCAACTCAGAAGCGAGAGAAGCGAAGCCATTCATTCTTTCAAGAGGCAAGCAGAGCTGGTGAACCAGTTGGGGACAGATCTGACTAAGCAGATAGCTGAGCGTGAGCGCATGGGTCGAGACTTCAAAGCTGTCAATGATGTACTGGCCACGAAGAAGCAACACTTGGATGAAGCGTATCGGAGGATATCCAAGTTTAACCAGCACTAGAAGGCCACCCTAGCCAACAGTAAAGAGCGGGAGGATAAGCTGATGCAACAGATCTCCAAGCTGAGAGCCCAGGTGAAGGCTAGTGAGAAGAGGTTTGATGAAGAAACCGCTCGCCGATATGCCGCCGAAGGCCAGCTCAACAAAGCTCTCGCTAACCTGAAGGAGCGCAAACTGATGTTTGAATCCAAGAAGCGGAAGCTAGAAGATTGTTTCGGCGAAGGAGCATGGGAAGATTCGGTTGAAGGTCTTCAATACACCATTATGCAGAGGGAGTTACTCGTCGAAGGGTTACTCACTCGGCCTGATCATCGAGAAACGAGGAATTTGTTAGAAGAGTTTCGCGCCCGTGGTCGTACTTGACTATATTTGTAATCCTTTTGTGTTGATCGTTGTTGTATGCTGACCATCACCAGGCTTGTTGGCTGAGGTCATGTTATTGATTCATCTTGTACTCACTGATGCTGTGCACTGCCTGGATGAGCTTTCTTTATATATATGAGACGTTATTTCCATGACTGGACTCAGACTTCTTATTATCAGCACTAGCACTCAGGCACTAGGATCGGGGGAAATCTCCCTAACGCACAGACACACGTTTGCATTTGCATGAAGCATTTGCATAACGAGCACTTTGTCATTTTTTCCTAACCCTTTTGTGTTCTCAGGTTGTTTCAGGTTGTTCCAGGATTGATCAGAGACCTATCCACTGCTATCCGACCAGAGCAAATCAAACCAGAATCATGGAGCAAGTGCAAACTGATGTTCAGGAACTCCGCGAAAGAATGGACCGCTTCATGGAGCTCATGCAAGCGGTCGCCAATGGCCAAGATCAGCTCAGAACCTTGGTTCAGCCTCTGATTTCAAGAGTTGATAGCAATGGCGTACTCCATGGTGGGACCGTGCCAACCCCTCCACCAGTTGAAACTCCTCAGAATGGCGTCCCCGTGACCGGGGGGAATGGCAGTGCCAACGGAAATGTGGTAGCTAACATAGGACTCAACGGTAATACGATGGCCGTCGGTAATGGGAATTTTGAAGCTAACGTCAATGTTGGGCTGGGCAACGGCAATGCAGGTATTGGGAATCTGTTCGGGCCTCAGCCGTGGTTAGAAGATCGTCAAGACAATGTGTTCTCGTAGAGAGGCGCTGAAGGGGAGCTGACTGCTGAAGCACGTCTAAGGTTCAAGGCACTCGAGGATAAGATGAGAAATATCGCGAACCAGAACACCCTGGGCGTTGATATGTCCAAGTTGGGACTGATTGCTGATTTCAAGGTGCCTCCCAAGTTCAAGGTACCTGACTTTGAAAAGTACAAGGGCACCACTTGCCCTCACGTCCACCTGAGATCATATTACAGAAAAATGTCCGCTCATTCTGAGGACGAGAAATTGCTGATGCATTTCTTTCAAGGCAGTCTGTCCGGGCCCTCCCTCGAATGGTACATGAGTCTGGAGCCTACCAGTGTGCGCACGTGGAAGGACCTTGCCGAAGCGTTCGTGCACCACTACCAATATAACAGTGACTTGGCCCCGAACCGAGTCCAACTGCAGAATCTGTCGCAAAGGAACAACGAAGGGTTCAAGGAATATGCCTAGCGATGGCGTGAGTTGGCAGCCCGGGTTCAGCCGCCGATGGTTGAACGTGAGCTTGTGCAAATGTTCGTAGCCACCCTCCCAGGGGTTTATTATGAGAAATTGGTCAGCGGTATGTCCGGAACCTTCTCAGATCTCATTATCACGGGTGAGCACATCGAAAATGGGATCAAACTGGGGAAAATTCAAGGTGATTCATCCTCAGCTGGAGGAGGCAAGAAACCTTATGGCGGCAAAAGACGGGAAGGAGAAATGAGCGCCGTGACCAACGCTCGAAGGAAAGGCAAAGGCCCTCACCAACAGGTGGCCAACATAACTATCCCGGCCGTTCAACAACCACAGCAGCAGCAGCCGCAGCAGCAACAGCAGCCGAATCAACAAGGGTACATAAAGTATCAGAACAGGGCACCTCTGTCGAGTCGTCACCTCGAGACACCACCCATGTCCTATGCCCAGCTGTTACAGACTTTGCTCCAGTTACAACTGATCCAGAAGAGAACCTTGGCTCCCTTGACAGGGGCACCTCCGCCTGGTTATGACGCGAACGCAACTTGTGAGTTTCAATCAGGGGCACCAGGCCACACAATAGAGAATTGCAAAGCCTTCAAGCATAAGGTGCAGGACATGGTGGACGCTGAGATCATCAACTTCTCAGATAATGTGCCAAACGTCACGAAGAACCCTATGCAGAATCATAGGGGAGGTGGAGTAAACGCCATTATTGAAGACGAGAGTTTGGATTTGTTGACTGACGTCAGAGATCTGAAGACACCGCTTAGCTTCGTTAAAGCTAAGCTGATGAAAATAGGTTTCTTTCCAGGTTGCGGAGAGCTGTGTATGGGCTGTGCGACAAGTCCTGATAGATGTGAACAGTTGATAGAGGGGATTCAAAGTCTGATGAACGAAGGAATCCTGCAGTTTAGCCGGAGGGCCGAAAGTGGATTGGGAGAGGTAATGCTGAAGCAAGATGATGAGGTTGCCACCATCACCATCCCCCATTGAACGATAACTATTTCCGCACCCAGGCCACCTACGATTACCATCACCAAAGCTGGGCCAATACCCTTCGAAAGCACCAATGCTGTCCTATGGCATTATGGGGCAGATGTCTACTGCAACGGACAGAAGTTGGAACTAGAACCGTTTGGGTCGTCTGTGGAGAACCTAGCGGGCGTTAGCGGAATTACTCGCAGCGGGAGAGTATTTGCACCACCTGAGGTCGTGACGGACAAAGCGGACAGAGCTGATGCAATTGATAAAGGTAAAAGTAAAGTCGTTGAAGAGATCCCTTGTGGGGTAGAAAAGACTTACTTGTTAAAGACGCCGAGGAATTTATGAGGTTAATTAAAAAGAGTGACTACAAGATCATGGATCATCTCCATCAAACACCCTCGAAAATTTCCATCCTGAACTTGTTGCTGTGTTCTGAGGCACATCGCAACGCGCTGCTGAAGGTGTTGAACGCCGCATATATACCGCAGGAAATATCGGTAAACCAGTTAGAGGAGGTCGTAGCCCACGTGAATGCTGGAAATGGGTTAGGGTTCACCGACCTAGAGCTGACGCCAAAGGGGAGGAACCACAATAACACCCTGCACATCTCGATAGAGTGTAGGGGAACGATTATGTCTCATGTGTTGGTGGACACAGGGTCATCGCTAATGTTCTTCCGAAGAAAGCATTGATGAAGTTGGATACTCGTGGAGTGATTTACACATCCAGTGATCTGGTTGTGAAAGCGTTCGATGGAACCAAACGCCATGTTTTCGGGGAGGTGACGTTGCCGATCGAAGTTGGGCCGGAAACGTTCGACGCAATCTTTTACATTATGGACATCATGCCTGCCTACAGCTATCTTTTGGGCCGGCCATGGATCCATTCGGCGGGTGCCGTGGCCTCCACGTTGCACCAGAAACTCAAGTACGCTGTCGGAGGTAGCATCGTGACCGTATGTGGCGAGGAAGACATAATGGTGAGCCATTTGTCGTCCTTCAAGTATGTCGAGATGGATGGGGAAATCCACGAAACCCTATGTCGCTACTGCGAAAATCGGCGCCGGCTGACTGAAGAGTCGCCACCGTGCGTTATTTATCCCAAAGGAGGGAAAGGAAACGCTCGAAGTAAACCTCGCAAAAAACGGGAAAGGTATGGTCATCGCAACCAAAACCTGGGTTCGGGAGTCGGTTACGCAAGGGGAAGGTATTAGCACCCCTCACGTCCGTCGTACTCGACGGGATCCACGCTTGCTTGGGTTGTCTAAAGGATGCAAAACAATCTATCTACGGCTGCTAAATCTAACGGAAAGGAATTGACTCGATAGAGCGTCGCACTCTATGCCTACGTATTCTCAAGAGAGAAAGTCAGAGTCAACGTAGTTCGGGACTACGGGGAAATCGGCTCGCCAAGACCTCGCGTCTTGTCCCTACGTACTTCCACACTGCATGGAAGATCAGAGCTTACGTAGTTCAGGCTAACTACGGCTAGGCTGGGTGTTCTCACACAGGAGTGAGAAATCAAACTGATTTTACAGGTACGGGAACCTATGGGAATTAAAGCTATGGTCTGGTCTCAAATGCACTCGGGCGAGAGAAAAAGATAACAATCAGTCGTCAGCGGGAAAGTCTCGATCGCACAGCAGCGAGAGAACAAAGGTTAGTTGTTAGTGTGCTCGCTAGGATATCGCATCCTATGCCTACATATTCTCGTCTGGTACGAGAAATCAGAGCAGCTGTAGTTCGGCTACTTCGGGACCATAGCTCAAATCTCATTTTATTGATATTCTGAAAATGGTTACAATGACTGAATACAGGAAAATAATCTCCTAGAAAATACTATCCTATTCATCATGAAAAATCAAATGGAAAATAGTCCCCTAACAAGTGGACTTCTAAAACTATCTCTAAAAGTGTAAAAAGTCCCCTAACAAATGGACATTTAAAACTATCTCCAAAAAGGTGTAAAATAAACTCTATGAAGAAAAATACATCCTAAAAGAAAATATTAAAATCTATGAGCTAATATAATATTCCTATTATTTTTATATTTTTCATTCTATTATCTTTATATTTTCCATTTTTTTCTATTTTGATATATTGTTTTTCTCTATATTCTTTTTCTTTATTTTCTATATAAAGTAAAAAAACTAATGGAAAGAATATAAAAGAAAATAATAAAAAAAGAAAATACAAAAGGGGGGTACATCAGTTCAGCCAGGGGTACAGTCTGCAGAAAATAAAACAGAATTGGGGCCCAGCCCAGAAAAAATAAGCAAACAAAAAAAACTGGGGAGGGGGTGTGATACTGAAACGGGGGGTGTAGTCCAGCCAGAAAAATGTTGGGCTCAGGCCCACTTCACCAAAGAAACACACGGGGGGTGTAATGAAGGAAACGGGAGTATGATCCCAAAAAACCCATTGGGCCCTCAGCAAGGCCCAGTACCCAAGGAATCCACGGGTGTCCTCTCCTCTCCCTCACTCACTCTTTCATTTCTCCTCTGGAAAAAAAAACCTAGGTTCTATCTCACTCAAACTCCGCCGCCGCCAACACTCTCCCTCCCTCACCGTCATCTCTTTCAATCTCTTTCATTTTTCGTTTCCATCAAAAACAAAACACCAGAAACTCTGACTTCAATCTTCCCACCGTCTTTCAAACCAAAACACACTCTAAATCTGGTAATCATCAACTATGCAATAACCACCAGGCTCGAAGATAACGAAGGACGTTGATGTACGAAGATCTGTACGAACTCTTGGAGGATCTCGATGAACATATGATGAAGGCTCCTGGGAGATCTCGGATGAAGTCCTTGAAGATGTTGAAGGTCTGTGTTCTTGACGTTGTTGGAGATTTGAAGACGAGACGAAGATTGAGTGGCGTGCGAAGCTTCGTTGATTGATGATGTTGATGAAGACGTTCATGGTTTCCTGGTGATTTTGTTGAAGGTTGAGATGAATGTCTTCATCTTCTTTAAAGAGCATCTGGAAAACTGAAGAACCTTGCTGATCTTCAGATGAAGGTGAAGATTCATGCGACGTTTTTGATAGAAGGTGATATTCTTGATGTCGAACGGATGAATCAATGGCGGATCTTGGAGGTGGACGGTTGAAGGAGATCTGGAGATCGGAGAGGGTTCATGGAGATTATAGATCTAGGAAGTTGATGGTGTGTTCGTGGTGTGAATCCGATGATGGTGAAATCTGGAGTGGTGATGATGATTGTAGAATCTGGTGGAAGATTGGAGGTTGATGAAGAACAGAGGAGTTTTCCGGTGATCGGTGACAGGTCGATGAAGGAGTGAACGGGGAAGATGAAGAAATGATGAATTCTGGAGATTTTCTAGTTTCCGGCGAGGTGGTTAAGGTGGGGGGATTCAGTTACGGCGGTGGTTATGGTGGTCGGAAGAAGTTGGGGCGGTGGTTGCATGGCCGCCGGCCATGCATCCGGTGAGGACAAGTGTCACGGGGAAGTTCTGAGGGGAGCCATGCATGAAGCCACGTGGTGAGGGAGAGAGATAGTGGAGTACGCGTGGCAGACTCTGAGAATGTGAGAATTGTGATGTGTCTTCCCTCCCATTTTACACGTGGTGCAGGGTTTTATAGACACACGACTAATGGATTTGGACAAAAAACGGACTGAAGTAAAATGGGCCTCCAAAACCCAAACTGGGACCAAACGAAAATACTGGCTAATGACATGATTAAATTGAATTAAAGCTCCATTAAAAAACTACTTAAGGACTTAAAACTACTATTAAGCTAACCTGAAAACTAAAACGGTAATTAAATCTAATCTAATTAATACCCTCAATTAAAATCTAATCAAATGATTAAAATCTAATTAATCTAACTAATCCTAATTAAACCTAAAAAGAGAATTAACCTAAAAACTCTATTAATTCCAAATAATTTCTAAACTAATAAAACTCTAATAATTCCACTAATCTAAAAAAACTCTAATAATCCTCTATTTAAAATTTTATTAAATTTCTATTAAATCTCTAATAAAACCTATATTACTTATTTAAAAGAAAATCTATTATTCTATTAAAACTATTAAAAAAACTATTAAAACCTATTAAAAACTCTATAAAATTCTAAAACTGATTTAAAACTATTAAAAATATTAAAATCTATTAATACCCTAATAACAGCCAATAAAATCCAGAAAATTCACCATAATTCCAGAGGGAACAAAAAAGTACAAAATCACAAATAACACTACGAGAGCGCACTTGAACGACCGGCAAAAAGCAATAGACACCGAAATATCCCTAAAAACAACAGCGCGAGCTGAAAACACCGGGAATAGCACGACTTCCCAAAAATACGATTCTACCTATCTGAACTTGCTAAAAACACCTGAGACGCGAGATGAGGGCTGTGATCCTGATAAAATCAAAGCAACTGAAAAAATGCACTGTATGCGATATGCGGATGCGAATGCGGTCATGCATCGAAACATCGAGCCAGATACGGGACCCGGTTGGTCAAATTTTAGGGTGCAACAGCTGCCCCTATTCAAGCGGCTTGGACCTGAATGGGTGAAGAGCGCTCAGTCTTCAAACATTCAAAGGTAGATGACGGTTGAATACAAATGAAACCCTGAAATTTGCCAACCGTGAGAATATACTGCAAAACTGCTTGAGGAATAGCCTCCAATAAACTGAAGTCTGGTTGTCACGGCAACAGCTGGTCAATTATCTGATAAAAATTTCTCCTCTTCAACATCAATCACCTGTGCGACGCCACAAGTATTGGAATAGTGCTTCGGAAAGCAAACAACTTGATTCCCAACCCTCTTATGGGATCAAATCCTGTCATCTCACAGTTCACAGCGAACTTGAGGAAAATCTCCTGGGGAACTTTCTGAATCGACTGCTCGGCACCCCTTCTGTCAACAAGACGCAGCTTCAGAAACCTGATACATGCCAATCTTTTTTTCAGTGCCGACGTAACAACCAAATGTGAAGAATCACTCCGCTGGGGGAGAAGAGAAGCTTAACCGAACAACTCTGCAAGGGAACATACTCGAAAGCCATGAGGTAACCAACCTGGTCCATGTCTCGAAATGCGTATGCCTGATAATGATGCAATGTTCCATACGGCATGAAAATGTTATATGTTTGTATAACTGCTATGACGATATATGAAAATGTAAGTGCAGGCTCGAGCTGCCAGAGAACACTAGGTCTGCAACCACTTGGCAAAATAAATGCCGAAGGCAACGTCAACTCCACTGAAGGTAACCTGATATCACAGAATCATCTCAGCAAAATAAATGCTGGAAAGGGAAACCAAATCCGCTGGGGATAACCGTCCTGCTGGAGAAATGGAAAGGCAACCCTGCTTGGGGAGAAAGAAAAAACAACCCTGCTTGGGGATGCTCTCTTCAAACCATTGGCAACTGATCGTGCTTTGTGGGGATTGACCCATACTGGGGTTGATTGCGCGCAACACGCTGCTGGAAATGCCCCTACTATTGAGGATATCAATTTTAATCTGCTGAGGATACTCCTGATCCTACTCTGATACGGGATAATAATACAATCTCAACTCTTCCGATAATACACAACTTTCATCTGCTGAAGAGTAGCAATTCTAATTTAACAACATCCCCAAGGAATTCAAACATTAATCGGAGCACTGGTATCCGTTAAGCTTCGTATCGGGGAACATGACAACATGCGAGTCATTGGGAATTACTGTGTCAGATACCTTTAGGTTTTTGTTTTTATGGTTTAGGATAAACATGGATTATGTACACAGTGGAAGATATGGAAAATACTAGACGAGAACTAGCATTCAAAGGTTGACTACCAGGCGAGAACTGATAGGAAAATAGGTTATCGGACGAGAATTGATTTGGTTTGGACATCAGACGGGGCTGACTGGATAACAGACTGATGCATAGACAACCGGACGAGAACTGGCTGAAAGCTGACATATACCAGACGAGAACTGGTATAACACATAGGTTAGGAAACAAACGATCACCAGACGAGAACTGGTTACGCGATGACATGTACCAGACGAGAACTGATACAACACTTGAAGAAACGATGACCAGATGAAAACTGGTTACAATAAACTACACCAGACGGGAACTGATGCTTACAATAAACTACACCAGACGGGAACTGATGTTTACAATAAACTACACCAGACGGGAACTGATGCTTACGGAAGGGTGGGCCAGACGAGAACTGGACTTTGGAAACGACTGGTTACTGACACGTAACAGGTTTAAACTGCAGGTCAATGATCCAACGACAGCAAGGCCTTTTTCGGAATGTTAAGGTTTTTGATAAGGGTAATGGCACGATTCCTCGATACTCAACTCCGGCTGGGGATAAACAGACTGGTTTGAACAACTTGCCCCAGTACAATTCAACTTGCGCCAATCCAACTTTTGGGAGTACTTGCTCTGAACAGCTCGCTACGAGACGACCTCGAGATTACTTGCCCCGGTATCTGTACCACAAAAGAATTCAATCTCCATTAAACCCCTATCAACCCAGTTGATCTCAACACCCTCTGCGATGACTTGCCCCTGAATGAGCGCATAAGCGACTTAACCTGATCTGATTATCCACCTGAAGTATTTGCTTTCAAATCTCCACGCTTTGTATAATTTCCCCTGATTGGCTCTCGAGAAGACTCACTTCTGATTAACTGCTTCTCAAACAAACTGCCCCATAATCAACTGATGCTTCGGGACTTGTCCTTAGGCTAACCGATACTGATCTTACTGGAAGTCAATGCCCCGGATTCACAGGGCTTCACAACATACACCATCCTGGTTCAGACTGCTGAATTACTCAGTCCTGCTTGACGATTCCCTGTTGGAATTTCTTTCATGTCAACTACTAACCTGCAATTAAAACTGTCTATTTACGAATGGTAATCTTAATGCAATGTTTATGCAGATTTTGAAAAAAATTTGTGCTGTCACTCATTTACATGTCATGATTGAGTGACGAATGAACCTAAGTTCAACCATAGTGCTTACGTGGTCAGTGAAAAACAACAACAAGGAAATGACTAGCAAATCAAGAAGGAGTCAGGTTACTCAACCTTATCGTAATGCGCTTTTAGAATAACCCTACCTCAATTAGGTCTTTTAAGGGTTGTATCGTGGTCGGGTTCACGGTTCGTGAAACAAAGGATATTTAGCTCAAATTTTGATTTGTACCCACCCCTTCTACGTGATGATCTCCGATCCTAAGGTTCAGTTAACCTGGCCCAAGCGCTCGCTTCTTCGAGAGGTATGTTGAATGGTAAGAACCACAATTAAGGAATTCACAAGGTTTTTCGGAGTGACAATTACTCCTTTTCGTTTTCGATGTCTGTGTACACGACTTTGTGACTCAACTGGGGAAAAAATTTCTATTGATATCCTTTCTTTTTTGTTCTTTTGATTCCCTAATTTTTGCCTGGACTGACTCCTTTTGAGTTCTTTTCGTTTTTTCGTTTTCTTTTGAAGTCCAGCGGGATGCCCTGATTTTTGCCTAAGTATTAACTTTCCCAGCTTTTTCTTTCTTTTTACTTAGCGGGCTTTCTTTTTCTTTCTTTTGGAACAAAGTCGTGTGAGACCGGTTGTCTTGATTGCTCCGAAAGGATTGTAACTGTCTCCCTCCTGATTAGTGAGGTTTAACCACTGTGGTTGACGAGGTACGACCTCTGGGGAAAAATGCGATGTGATTGGTCCTCGAAAGACAACACTCCTCTGTAAGACTTGAATGCTCGGTCAAGCTAACTGATAACTACCCTGCCCCGGGTTAAGATGTGAGGGTTTAAAAGTCCGAAAAAACTTCTACTTCCTGGCTCGAAGTGGTTAACAAGGGACTAACTCCTTATATCTCCAGTGTTTGGGGGATTTGAAACAATGCCTTGTACGTCATCGACAAGGTTTTATCTGAAAGCATACGATCATCGGTTATGAGTTTAGTTTCGTCATCCTCCCTCCAATCTTTGCTAGTCACAGTGATAACATGAAGTGAATAAAATGCAAGTGTCAGTGCAATGCAGTAAATGAGCGACAACGACATGATTAATTCAGAAAAATGCATAGTCACTTTATTATTATTACCATTCGAAACATACAATGTTTAAAAGCAGGTAGTCACTAACAGAAAAGAAACTACAAATGCAAATGATATAAAAGTCTGAGGACTGCCAATGCTGAGGGCGCCTGCCTGTCTGGACCACTGGCTTCTGCTAGGGAATCCTTTATGAATCTACGAGCTTAGACAGCTGAGAAGTTGGTATGAACACACAGAAATCCTTCTCGAAAGGAAATGCGATCTTGGTCGATCAACTGTTGTACCTTTGCCTGAAACGCTTTACAATCTTCAGTTGCATGCCCCGGAGAGCCACCATGATAACCACACTGAACATGGGGATTATACCCAGGAGGGTAAGGTTCTGGAACTGGCTTAAGAGCTTTAGGTTCCACCAAAGAACTCTGAACCAACTGTGGTAAAAGCTGACTGTACGGCACAGGAACTGGATGAGAAGGACCATTCCTTCATTCCAAATTGCTACGAGGTCTGTTCTGATTCTGACGCTGAGTCTGATAACCTTGACCACGAGTTCGCTGATTTGCAAGGGAAGCGACGTAAGACTCCTGATATGGTGCCCCAAGCACAGTGGTCTGTCCAGCATAACAAGGCATAGAAGATACTGATCTCTGAGAAGATGAAGAACCAATAAATTTCACCAATTCATCTCGAGGGTACCCAACATCTGGCATGATGGCATTGATCACAACTCCTCCTTCCTTCTGATAGTCGCAAGGATATTCAGTTTCACTAGCCTGACCGCTTGAGACAACCTGAATTTTTCCAATCTTTATAGCATTCTCAATACGTTCTCCAACTCCCACTAATTCGGAGAAGTTCAGCGAAACTCCAAGCAATCTCTCAAAGTACGGGCTTTGCAATGAGTCTACGAACATGCCTGCTAACTCTCGGTCAGGGATCGGTGGTTCCACTCTGGAAGCAAAATCTCTCCATCTCCGAGCATACTTCTTGAAAGGTTCATTGATCCCCATAGACAAAGATTGCAACTCCATGCGAATGGGAGCTATGTCCATATTGTAATCATACCGCTTCAGGAAAGCTCTGGCTAAATCCACCCATGATCGAATCTGATCCTTCTCTAACTGCATATACCAACGTAGAGATGCCCCAATCAAACTGTCCTGAAAACAGTAGATCATCAACTTGTCGTTTCGCATAAACGAAGTCATTCTACGAGAAATCAGAGCAGCTGTAGTTCTGCTACTTCGGGACCACAGCTCAAATCTCATTTTATTGATATTCTGAAAATGGTTACAATGACTGAATACAGGAAAATAATCTCCTAGAAAATACTATCCTATTCATCATGAAAAATCAAATGGAAAATAGTCCCCTAACAAGTGGACTTCTAAAACTATCTCTAAAAGTGTAAAAAGTCCCCTAACAAATGGACATTTAAAACTATCTCCAAAAAGGTGTAAAATAAACTCTATGAAGAAAAATACATCCTAAAAGAAAATATTAAAATCTATGAGCTAATATAATATTCCTATTATTTTTATATTTTTCATTCTATTATCTTTATATTTTCCATTTTTTTCTATTTTGATATATTGTTTTTCTCTATATTCTTTTTCTTTATTTTCTATATAAAGTAAAAAAACTAATGGAAAGAATATAAAAGAAAATAATAAAAAAAGAAAATACAAAGGGGGGGGGGTACATCAGTTCAGCCAGGGGTACAGTCTGCAGAAAATAAAACAGAATTGGGGCCCAGCCCAGAAAAAATAAGCAAACAAAAAAAACTGGGGAGGGGGTGTGATACTGAAACGGGGGGTGTAGTCCAGCCAGAAAAATGTTGGGCTCAGGCCCACTTCACCAAAGAAACACACGGGGGGTGTAATGAAGGAAACGGGAGTATGATCCCAAAAAACCCATTGGGCCCTCAGCAAGGCCCAGTACCCAAGGAATCCACGGGTGTCCTCTCCTCTCCCTCACTCACTCTTTCATTTCTCCTCTGGAAAAAAAAACCCTAGGTTCTATCTCACTCAAACTCCGCCGCCGCCAACACTCTCCCTCCCTCACCGTCATCTCTTTCAATCTCTTTCATTTTTCATTTCAATCAAAAACAAAACACCAGAAACTCTGACTTCAATCTTCCCTCCGTCTTTCAAACCAAAACACACTCTAAATCCGGTAATCATCAACTATGCAATAACCACCAGGCTCGAAGATAACGAAGGACGTTGATGTACGAAGATTTATACGAACTCTTGGAGGATCTCGATGAACATATGATGAAGGCGCCTGGGAGATCTCGGATGAAGTCCTTGAAGATGTTTAAGGTCTGTGTTCTTGATGTTGTTGGAGATTAGAAGACGAGACGAAGATTGAGTGGCGTGCGAAGCTTCGTTGAATGATGATGTTGATGAAGACGTTCATGGTTTCCTGGCAATTTTGTTGAAGGTTGAGATGAATGTCTTCATCTTCTTTGAAGAACATCTGGAAAACTGAAGAACCTTGCTGATCTTCAGATGAAGGTGAAGATTCCTGTGACGTTTTTGATAGAAGGTGATGTTCTTGATGTCGAACGGATGAATCAATGGCGGATCTTAGAGGTGGACGGTTGAAGGAGATCTGGAGATCGGAGAGGGTTCATGGAGATTATAGATCTAGGAAGTTGATGGTGTGTTCGTGGTGTGAATCCGATGATGGTGAAATCTGGAGTGGTGATGATGATTGTAGAATCTGATGGAAGATTGGAGGTTGATGAATAACGGAGGAGTTTTCCGGTGATCGGTGACAGGTCGATGAAGGAGTGAACGGGGAAGATGAAGAAATGATGAATTCTGGAGATTTTCCAGTTTCCGGCGAGGTGGTTAAGGCGGGGGGATTCAGTTACGGCGGTGGTTATGGTGGTCGGAAGAAGTTGGGGCGGTGGTTGCATGGCCGCCGGCCATGCAACCGGTGAGGACAAGTGTCACAGGGAAGTTCTGAGGGGAGCCATGCGTGAAGCCACGTGGTGAGGGAGAGAGATAGTGGAGTACGCGTGGCAGACTCTGAGAATGTGAGAATTGTGATGTGTCTTCCCTCCCATTTTACACCTGGTGCAGGGTTTTATAGACACACGGCTAATGGATTTGGACAAAAAACGGACTGAAGTAAAATGGGCCTCCAAAACCCAAACTGGGCCCAAACGAAAATACTGGCTAATGACATGATTAAATTGAATTAAAGCTCCATTAAAAAACTGCTTAAGGACTTAAAACTACTATTAAGCTAAACTGAAAACTAAAACGGTAATTAAATCTAATATAATTAATACCCTCAATTAAAATCTAATCAAATGATTAAAATCTAATTAATCTAACTAATCCTAATTAAACCTAAAAAGAGAATTAACCTAAAAACTCTATTAATTCCAAATAATTTCTAAACTAATAAAACTCTAATAATTCCACTAATCTAAAAAAACTCTAATAATTCTCTATTTAAAATTTTATTAAATTTCTATTAAATCTCTAATAAAACCTATATTACTTATTTAAAAGAAAATCTTTTATTCTATTAAAACTATTAAAAAAACTATTAAAACCTATTAAAAACTCTATAAAATTCTAAAACTGATTTAAAGCTATTAAAAATATTAAAATCTATTAATACCCTAATAACAGCCAATAAAATCCAGAAAATTCACCATAATTCTAAAGGGAACAAAAAAGTACAAAATCACAAATAACACTACGAGAGCGCACCGGAACGACCGACAAAAATCAATAGACACCGAAATATCCCTAAAAACAACAGCGCGAGCTGAAAACACCAGGAATAGCACGACTTCCCAAAAATACGATTCTACCTATCTGAACTTGCTAAAAACACCTGAGACGCGAGACGAGGGCTGTGATCCTGATAAAATCAAAGCAACTGAAAAGATGCACTGTATGCAATATGCGGATGCGAATGCGGTCATGCATCGAAACATCGAGCCAGATACGGGACCCGGTTGGTCAAATTTTAGGGTGCAACACCCTATGCCAAGCGTTCGAAGCTGTTAAAGTCAAGGACGTAGCTCCTGTGGTCACTGAAAAGCCAGAGATGACTCTCTCTTCCTTCAAGGAAGCCCAGGCTATTGTCCAGGCCGGATCTACCCCAGGCTGGGGGCGAATTTTGGAGATACCTAACAAGCAAGACAAGTTCGGGTTGGGATATTCTCCTGCGGCTGAAGCCTCCTCTTCCAGCAGTGCATCGCGAGGTAAAGGGCCGATCCAGTTTACTAGTGGTGGGGTGATATTTGAAAGCGTCAACACAGTGTCTGAAGACAGCGGAGATAACGACTGTGACTTAGACTCTTGGATCCAGCCAAGCAAGCCAGGCGAGAGCCTCAACAACTGGTCCGTCAAGGATATTATCCAGATGACAAGCGAAGAGTAATGATTTACTTTTTTCCAATCATTGTACAACCCTATGTCCTACCCGGGGCATGGTGGTTTTATTGTCAGGGCCTTGTTTGATTATGTACATGCATTTTATCAATAAATCAAAAGGCGTTTTTCTTCGTATTCAAATATTGTGATCTCTGTTATTTCTGTTTTACATTTGTTTTGAAAAACAATAAAACGGCAATGAGGTTTGTGCTAACCTGCATATCCTCGTTTTAAGCTTAACCCTTGTTATTGCAGGATCCACATAGCAGATGACATCGACTCTGGACCTTCTACGACTCACTTCGACTTCGATTGCCCGATCTATCAAGCTGAAGAAGAGATTGATGAAGACGAAGACTTTCCCAAAGAGTTGGCCCGCTTGTTGAAACAAGAAGAGAAAGTTATTCTGCCTCACGAAGAAGAAATCGAGATTGTGAATTTGGGTTCTGAAGAACTTGTCAGGAACGTCAGGATAGGGGCTGCATGGTAGAGTGATGTCAAGCAGAGATTGGTCGAGATGCTGAGAGAGTATAGTGACGTCTTTGCTTGGTCATACGAAGATATGCCCGGACTTGATACTGACATCGTGGTCCACCACTTGCCGCTGCGAGAAGATTGTCCTCCCGTTAAGAAGAAGCTTAGAAGGACGCGACCAGATATGGCCGTTAAGATCAAAGAAGAAGTGCAGAAGCAGCTTGATGCTGGCTTCTTAGCGGTCACTACTTACCCTCCGTGGGTCGCCAACATAGTGCCTGTACCGAAGAAGGACGGTAAGGTACGAATGTGCGTCGATTATTGGGATTTGAATAGGGCGAGCCCTAAGGATGATTTCCCACTGCCTCATATTGATGTGTTGGTCGACAATACAGTTCAGTTCTCCGTATTTTCGTTCATGGATGGCTTCTCCGGCTACAATCAGATCAAGATGGCGCCGGAGGACATGGAGAAAACTACGTTTATCACTCCTTGGGGAACATTTTGCTACAAGGTAATGCCTTTCGGTCTGAAGAACGCAGGGGCCACTTACCAATGAGCAATGGTCACTTTGTTTCATGACATGATTCATCATGAGATTGAAGTCTATGTTGATGACATGATTGCGAAGTCCCAAACGGAGGAGGGGCATCTGGTCAATTTGCTGAAGCTTTTTGAGAGGCTTAGCAAATTCAGGTTGAGGCTGAATCCTAACAAGTGTACTTTCGGAGTACGGTCCGGAAAGCTACTGGGGTTTATCGTGAGTGAAAGAGGCATTGAGGTTGATCCTGCGAAGATAAAAGCAATACAAGAGATGCCAGCGCCAAAAACAGAAAAAGAAGTTTGTGGTTTCCTGGGCAGAATAAACTACATTGCAAGGTTTATTTCTCAACTCACGGCCACGTGTGAACTAATGTTCAAACTGCTAAAGAAAGATCAGACGATTATCTGGAACGAGGATTGCCAGAAGGCATTTGATAAGATAAAACAGTATCTACAGGAACCTCCAATCTTGATACCCCCAGTGGCCAGAAGACCCTTAATCATGTACTTGACAGTTCTTGAGAATAGTATGGGGTGTGTTCTCGGTCAGCACGACGAGATGGGCAGAAAGGAGCATGCCATTTACTACTTGAGCAAAAAGTTCACGGACTGTGAATCTCGTTACTCGATGCTGGAGAAGACGTGTTGTGCACTAGCCTGGGCTGCCAAACGTTTACGACAGTACATGCTCAATCACACAACCATGCTAATTTTGAAGATGGATCCGATCAAGTACGTCTTCGAGAAGCAAGCGCTTTCGGGCAGGATTGCCAGATGGCAAATGGTGTTGACGGAATATGACATTCAGTATGTTTCCCAGAAGGCCATCAAGGGAAGCGTATTGTCTGAATACCTGGCCGAACAACCGATCGAGGATTATCAGCCTATGAAATTTGAATTCCCTGATGAGGATATCATGTTTCTCAAAGCGAAGGATTGTGATGAACCGTTGCCCGACGAGGGGCCAGATAGGAAATCCCAATGGAAATTGATATTTGACGGGGTGGTTAATTCTTACGGAAGTGGCATTGGGGAGATCATCACGACTCCCCATGGATCCCACATCCCGTTTACCGCGAGACTGACGTTTCCGGTCACCAATAACGAAGCGGAGTACGAAGCATGCATCATGGGTCTAGAAGAAGCAATTGATTTGAGAATCAAGAACCTAGACGTATATGGTGACTCAGCGCTTGTAATCAACCAGATTAAAGGGGAGTGGGAGACTCGTCAATCGAATTTGGTGCCGTACATGAACTATGCCAGAAGGCTGCTTCCGTTCTTTGATCGAGTGGAACTCCATCATGTGCCCAGAGCTGAAAATCAGATGGCTGATGCCTTAGCCACGTTGGCTTCGATGTATAAAGTCAATTTTTGGAATGAAGCTCCAAGGATTGTCCTTTCTCGTCTTGATAAACCTGCATTCGTCTTTGCGATCGAGGAAGCCTCCGACGGCAAGCCATGGTTTCATGACATTCAGACCTTCCTTATGACTAAGGAGTATCCTGCGGGAGCGTCAACCCAGGATAAGAAGACTCTGAGGAGGCTGTCTGGAAATTTTTATCTCAATCCTGATGGAGTTTTGTATAAAAGAAACCCCGATCCCGTACTACTCAGATGTGTAGATGAGAAAGAAGCGAGCATGCTCATGGAAGAAGTCCATGAAGGCACATTTGGTACGCACGCCGGCGGGCATGCTATGACGAGAAAGATCCTGAGAGCAGGATACTACTGGCTGACAATGGAATCAGATTGCTTTAAATTCGCGAAGAGATGTCATAAATGCCAGATTTATGCTGATAAGATTCATGTGCCGCCGTGCCCGTTGAATGTCATGTCCTCCCCGTGGTCGTTCTCCATGTGGGGCATTGACATGATAGGCAAGATCGAGCCCACTGCATTTAATGGTCATCGCTTCATTCTAGTAGCTATCGACTACTTCACCAAGTGGGTGGAGGCAGCCTCATATGCTAATGTGACCAAGCAGGTGGTGGCTAAATTCATAAAGAGGGATATCATCTGTCGTTACAGAATCCCCGAGCGGATCATCATTGATAATGGTTCGAATCTGAATAACAAGATGATGAAGGAGTTGTGCCAGAGATTCAAGATTGAACACCACAACTCATCTCCTTACCGGCCGAAGATGAATGGCGTTGTTGAAGCGGCCAATAAGAATATTAAGAAGATTGTACAGAAGATGGTTGTGACCTACAAAGATTGGCACGAGATGCTGCCAATTGCACTGCACGGTTATCGTACGACGGTACGTACGTCAACCGGAGCAACTCCTTTCTCCTTGGTGTATGGTATGGAAGTTGTCCTACCGTTAGAAGTTGAGATTCCTTCTTTGCGAGTTTTGGTTGATGTGAAACTCGACGAGGCAGAATGGATTAAGAACTGACTAAACCAACTCAGCCTGATGGACGAGAAGAGATTAGCATCGATTGCGCATGGTCGTCTATACGAAAGCCGAATGAAGAAAGCTTATGATAAGAAGGTGCGTCCTAGAAGCTTTCAGACGGGTGATCTCGTCCTGAAGAAGATTCTTCCTCCACACTCCGATCACCGGGGCAAGTGGACTCCCAATTGCGAAGGTCCGTACGTCGTCAACAAGGTCTTCTCGGGAGGAGCCTTGTTGTTATCCACGATGGATGGCGAAGATTTTGCATCCCCGGTGAACGCGGACGCAGTTAAAAAATACTTTGCTTAAAAAATGACCCGCTGGAAAGAAAAAGAATATCCAGGAAAAAATGGGGCATCCTGGCGAACCATAAAAAAGGGAAAAGGTTCGGGAAAAAGTTAGGGATATAAACTGAAAAAATGTACACCCACAAAGTCGAAAACCTGGAAGGGCGACTTTGGCAAAAAAGGGTATCCCGGTGAATCGAAAACCCGGAAGGGCGATTCAGGAAAAAGTTAGGGATTTGAAAAAGCAAATGACTGCGTTCCGCGTGTGGACTTTCATTGTTTAGTGGTTTGGAAGACCTGAGGGCCGTTTATCTGAATCAATCTCTTCTGAAGCTGAAGCGTCGGAGAAGTATCGAAGTCGAGTGGGCCATAGAGGGATCAACTCATGGTGTTCGTCTACGCCTCATTACCGACATTTGTGTATATACTGATGTATATTTATGTTTTTATATTTGCGCGGCTTCCTCATTCCAGGAGCTTGCATCTGTTGTAAAACATTTTTACCCATTCAGGGGTTTGTTATCAATAAAATGTATACTATTCAGCAATTCTGTTTGTCTGTTTAGCATGTATCTGTTTTGTTTGCGAAAAAGAACACCAATGTTTTTTATAAAATGCGCATGCATAAACTTACTGGCCTAGGCCGCTGATTGTTGAAACAATGAATTACTTGAACATTGTCACAAGATGATAACCTTGATAGGTCCCTTTGAGAAGGGTATCTTGTCGGTTTGTTTGTGTCGTTGCAGGTAGTACGCCGTATGCGTCCCCAAGCAGGATGATTCCTTCTTCTCCGGCGAAGTTCAGCAGCCTCTCCCTGCAGAATCTGAACGTGAGATCGTAAGCATTGATATGTTTTCCCCAAGCAGAGAAGATTCTCTCCCGAATCAGATGCATCCCGAAGGGTCGTCATCTCCCTAGCTAAGTCACATACTGAAGTGTGCAGCAATTGATAGTTCCAGACTGAAGTCTCCGGCAGAATTGAAATTCCCCACAGAGTTGTACTCTCCCTAGTAAGCAGGGTGATTCCTTCTTCCCCAGCCGAGTTTGCAGATCCCCAAGGGAGCCGAGTCCTTGGAAAGCAGTTCGGGCCATGATTGGTTTTCCCCAGTAGAGTGTTGAGCAGCTGATGCTGTATTTCCCCGCCGGAGTCGTTACCACCAGGAAAGGTTGGCTGCGAATGCCGTGCAGTTTGGTTCTGCGATTGACATCGCTTTCCTCAGCAGGTCCAGGTTCTCGTGGAGCTTCGTTCCCCTGCAGCAGTCGACTGAGGTTCATTTCCCCAGGCGGAGTCCGATTGAGATTGGCGTGACTTTTTCTCCTTGGCAGGATGATTCCTTCCCCCACCAGAGGGGTTCTTTCTCCTTGACAGGAGGATTCTCCCTTTAGCATTTATTTTGTTGATGGGATCGTAGCATCTTGCATGATTGCATAGAATTTACCCTAAACGCGTAGCATTTCCATCGTGTGGAGCATTGCGCCATTGTCAAAGCATACACATATGAAGCATGAGCTAGGTCGATACCGTTCTTGTGTTGCAGGTGTTCCTCCGCAGAATGGTTTGATCAAGATGATTCTTGAAGTCTCCCCAGCAAAGTCGTTTGCTCAAGATGATTCTTGAAATCCCCAGTGAAGTCGCCAGAGTTGGTTGCTCAAGTTGATGCTTAGAGTCCTCGGCAGAGTGAGTGCTCGGGATGATTCCCGAAATCTCCAGCAGAGTTATTGGTTCAGGATGATTCTTGAAGTCCCCGGCGAAGTTGTTTGTTCAAGATGATTCTTGATTTCCTCAGCAGAGTTGACTCATCCAGAATGATTTCTGAAGCCCCGAAGCAGAGTTACTTGATAGTTCTCCAGAATCCCCAGCGGAGATGTGTCATCCCCAGCAGGTTCCTGAACAGCAAAGTTGAAACTTCCCCCGAAGACTTGATGATTGAAGTCCAACCGTATTAACGAAGCAGTTCCCTCAGCTGATGCAGAGTGCCTGATGGTAGAAGTTGGATATACCCAATTGGTTCATGATTGACCGAGAATTCCATTCCCGACTTAGTGATGAAGTTTGGATGACGCCCAAAAATTTCTTTGAGTGCCCGATGGCATGATTAACTTGATTGTTGATCTGATAAGCCCTTAGGAATCTCCATGCCTGACGGCATGATCGACCATGTATCACCGGTTACCGTGTGACCAATTCCCCAGCTAGTTGCCGTGCAGCCATCATTTCGTTTTCCGAAGAGATTTGTTCCCATCAGAGTACCGTGTACTTGTGCAGTTGGCAAATTTCCGGGTTTGTTGGTATTCAACCGTCTCGCACCTTGATTGGTTGAGAGCCGTTCTCTTCTCACCCAGTCAGGTTCA
Organism: Lathyrus sativus; assembly: GCA_963859935.3. Classification (NCBI taxonomy): domain Eukaryota; kingdom Viridiplantae; phylum Streptophyta; class Magnoliopsida; order Fabales; family Fabaceae; genus Lathyrus; species Lathyrus sativus. The sequence goes on along the minus strand of OZ012735.1, from coordinate 458,075,328 downwards.
AGCCGTTTGAATAGGGGCAGCTGTTGCACCCCAAAATTTGCCCAACATTTCTTTACCTAGCTTATGTTTCATTTCATTCACATTAGCATTATCATTTGCATTTCATTGACATGTATGCAGGAGATCAAGAGGTATGATTACCAATCAAGATCTATACAAGACTATGAAGCTACCTAAGAAGCTTATTCAAGTGTTCAAGGGTTGATATCCTTGTCAGAGAAGTGAAAAGATCCTCAGAGAGAGTGGTTGAAGCCAAGTGTGTGCCTCCTAACTTGAGAGTTGTGGAGATCCATCAGATGATTCTGAGGCCATGAGGTTGGACTTGAGGTCTTGAGAGAGCTCATGAGAAGTGTTGAAGATCACTTTGAGGCCTAGACAGGTCATTGTGCAAGATTAAGAAGGCTCAGCCATGAGTGGTGCAATTAGGGTTTGACTGGGTCAATCCTAAGTCAACTAAAGACTTGGAGGAAGTTGAGACCTAATCCAAGAGCCATGTGATCATGGGTTATTGCATTGAGATGCTATAAGGATGATTCCAAGGTTAAATCATCATGATTGAAGAGTTTGAGAAGTTTCAAACTAGGGTTTCTAAGGCTTGATAGTGTAAAATCCCCTAGTTTGACCCCTATCTTCAAGGCAGTTTAGCTCAAGATGTGATTGTCATCTCATCTTACCCCCAACATGAATGTTGTAGAGCATGATCTTAGCTTTAATTTTAGTGCTAGAAGTCCTTGATAGGATTTGTAGAACTCAAGTTATGACTTTGACAAGTTACAGGTCATCTGAGGTCTGTGGATTTGGGAGCTTGAAAGTTACCCAACTTCCATGAAACTTTTTCCCTAGAAGGATGATTCCTATGAACTCTTGGTCAACATGAATGTTGTTAATTATCCTCTTATCTTTCTAGAGAGTACTAGAAGTCCTTGATAGGATTTGTATAACTCAAGTTATGGCTTTGACAAGTCAAGGGCATTTTGGTCATTTGGAGATTATAGGCCATTTCAAGCATAAGGCCATAACTCCTATTTCCAAACTTCAAATGGGAAAATGTTCAACATCAAACTTGTTCAAAATGATGTTTTAAGGCTAGTAAGGAGGTCATGAGTTGTTGGAAGTGCTTGTATCTCAAAATTGCAAAAATGACCTAAAATAAGGGTATAAGTTAAATAAATCAAAGATGGAAATTGATACTTTTGATCTACACATCCAAACCAAGGCATGTAATATACCATTTTGACTCTAAAAAGCATTTTAAGAACATTGGTTTAGTCACAATTTTGATTTGAAGTTCAATTTGTGGACTTGCTTTGAAAAGTAGTTACTTACATCTTAAGTAACATTTGCAAAACCTAGAATCAAGGCATAACCAAGGCCCCTTGCAAGCCAAACACTTCCAGAATGTCACTAAGGGAGAAATTGGAAGAGAATGGGATGGATTTCAAGCTGCAAACAAAATTATGCATACCATGGCATATGGTTGAAATTCTCATGACATGAGAGATTGAAACTCTCATTAGAAGGATCTAGAGGGTTCTAGATCATCAACAGATGTTCTATATATTGAGTAGAAGAGGTTCAGATGAAAGGTTGGTGATGATTGAAGGAGAAAGCAGAGATTGAGATTGAGATTTCATTGCTTGCAACTGAATTCGGTTTCACCAATTTCTTCACTTTCCATCCATTTTCTTGGTTGCAACCTCTTCCATGGATGCTAGGGATTGATTCCAAATCATAATCAAGAGGAATTCGTGGCTGATTGGTGTTCTTGAGCTCAGATTTTTCCACCTGCAACTCACCATCGGGTTTCAAGTTTCAGGAGTTTTCAACCGGTTCTTGTGCATACAGAAGCAAGGGAATGATCCATTGATCGTGTCTGGAAGGTTGGAGAGCTTGATTTGAAGATTTAGTGCATCTGTTCATCAAGAATTGACAGGTATGTAAACTTCTTCCTCCAGCATAAATTAGGTAGAATCAATACGAATTGGGATGTTAGGTGCATTGTAGAACGGTGTAGGAAGGTTTTCAGATAGCTAGTTTGAGAATTAGTGACCAATTAAGGATGTTACCATTTTCGGTTGAGAATTGGTTATGGCGAATCTTGAGGTTTCAGAGAGAATAAAGGGCATGAATGAATTCGTGAGGAAATTTGGGACAAGTTTCATGTACAAACCACTTGCAATGGAGGATCCTAGAGAGAGTTAGGGTTGGGGACGATGACCGGAGTACCACCAGTGGTGGCCGGAGCTGCGCGCGAGGTTCAGAGATTCAAAAGGTTGAAGATGACTTTAGAGCCATTGGATGGGGCTGAGACCTTTGACTAGAGGAGTGATCCAACGACCACGTTTTAATTTCATTTTGTGAAGGATCTGAGTTAATGAAACACATTGTTTCATTTAGTTGCTGATGCTGGGCTTAGTGAATAGGTTGATACCTGCACCCCCCTGATGGCCCAATCCATTATATGAACTGATTTTCATTGCTAGTTGCACCGCGTGTTTATCTTTTTATTTTGATTTTCTTTAATTTCTTCATTTTATTCATGGTTCTTGATTAAATCATATAAAATTGAAAAATGATCTAATTAACCCCATTCTTTTTGCATTATATTCATGATTGAATCTAGTATATTTTAGATAAAAAATATTTTTATTTCATGCATTTTCTGATTTTATGGGAATTTTTACATTTTAATTGATATTAAAATAGTTATGTTTGATGCTTGATATTGGTGAATTTGGTTTGATCATGTGATGATGATTTTGATCTTGATTTTTTGTGAGTAGTTAGCATAGATGTGCATGCTCCCCATAGAATGTTCTCACATTTTTGTGATGAACATAGGTGGTAGTTTAGGTTGAAACCTTTAGAAGCTCCATTTTTAGGGTTTATGATTGATACCTTTGGATTTGGGACTTAATTTTAGGACTTAATAGGTGATTTAGTCCCTGGTTTTTGTATGAGGCATTCTTAATTGAATTAGGATCCCTTAGGAATTTTTGTAGAAATTTATAAGATAGTTTGCTAGTTTTGATTGATTTTAGTTTAGGTGCTAGTTTTAGATGATTCTAAGGCACTAACTCAACTAGATTAACATCTTTAGGTCCCTTAGATTAGGGTTGTGCTTTGCTTATTCTTGGATGAGGATGAAGACAAGTTGAAGATGCATTGGATTTCTTGAAGAGGCTTGGATTTGAAGATCTGCCCTTCTTGTGGTGTAGTTTTGATTAGGTTAAGATTAGGGTTTTGTAGGCAGAGCTTCTAGATAGTTCTCTTCCTTCATAAACATGGAATATGTTGATCAATTCCATTCTTCCCTATGATGTAAGGTCCCTTGTAAAGGCCTCATCCCTCATTTGGTAGGATGTGTGGTTCTTTGCAAATTGGTAGAACCTTTGAGGGTCCTTTTCTCTGATGACAGGATGCTCAGCGGTGACCTTTGGTCTTCACTCTGCTACCAAGCATCCCAACTTTACTCTTGATAGATGAATCTTTCTCCCTTTTTAGAGGATGGAGTTCCTTGCTTGAAGAAGATTGAAGAATGAAGTTGACACTTCCATGTGATTGAAGATTACTCTGAAAAGCTGAAGCTTGTAGATGAAGAAGACCAAGTTGATACTGGTGAAGCAAAGGGAGCTGAAGCAAGAAGAACAAGTTGATACTTATGAAGAGGATTCAATTGAGATTGAGTGAAGAGCTGAGGCTTGAAGATTGAAGGATAAGTTGACACTTACATTGATGCATTGAGAGCCTGAAGGAATCAAGTTGATACTTGCAGTTAGGAGTGAAGCCTGAAGGTGGGATTGACTGAAAAGCTGAGGCTTGGAGAAGAGAGAACAAGTTGATACTGGTGTTTGATGTGTCAGATCCCTGGAGAAGCAAGTTGATACTTGTCATGAAGGATGGTAGCCCTGAAGAGCTGCTGAAGATTGATGACTGGACTGCTGTTAAGTTGGTTTAGTTGTAGGAGCTGTTGATCTGCTTTCTGTCTTGTCTGTTTTCTCTTCTGTAGTGGTGTGGCTTGTTTGCTTTGCTTGATGCATTAGAATAAGTTCATATTTAGACTGATGTAATCTAGGAGCATGATTGCACTAGAGGTTGGGTTGCTCCCTCTGCTTGTATTTTACTGTATGGCTTTGCTTGCGGGTATTTGGTAGAGCCCAGCTCCCTTGCCTATGTGGTTTGTGTGTGCTTGATAGCATGTTACTTCCTCTGTATGATTGCAGTTGCTCCTATCTTGCTTGATAGCTTGCTATTTCTTCTGTATGATGGCATTTATTCATATCTGGCTTGAGGTTGAGATGAGCTTGTGGAGGCTGATGCCCCGCACACATTTCCTCCCTCACTTGCATTGCATGCATTTTATTGTATATCTGTTTACTGTTTAAGCTGATACTTTATATGTTTCTGTTTATCATTGACATGATCCCCTAGGAATCTCATTTCCTTTGATAAGGAAGTGATGATAGAACTTTAGGTTGAAACCTATGCATGATAACTTCTAGGAGTTCCCTGTTTCAAACCTCAACCATAGGATGAATCCTTGGCATGACAACATTAGGACTTGATAGTCTCCCATTAGTTGTCCCTCTCTTTTCTCATCTCAAAACAGCTTAAGATACAATAATCATGAATGATTTCTTTTGTATGTTACGAGCCTTAAGATATCTGAGAAAGGATTGTTGGAGAGTTTCTTTTCAACAGTCTGGATGTTTAGTATGGTACCCTTTGGGTGACATGCGACACATTCACTCTCAGGTCATAGTCTCTAGTGCGATTAAAATTGCAAACATCAATAAAAAATAGTTCTTCCGTAAAAGACAGAAAACAAACTTCAAACCTTTTTGCCCCGTGGGCCCTTAATTCAAAGGAAACTTTTTTGAAGAAAAGAGTGTCGTTAACTCCTAGTTCTACTGCAAACAGGCTTTGTCTCTAACTGCTGGAACTATTTGTTAACCCTACTCGATAAAACAGATGAATATGAATCCCCGTAATCCGTATTATCCCGAACTACGTAAGCTCTGATCTCTCATACCTGTTGAGAGTACGTAGGCACAATACTGACGTATTGGCGAGCCACCTTCCCCGTAACCCGTAGTTAGTCGAACTACGTTGACTCTGATTTCTCATTCTCTGATGAGAATACATAGGCATAAAGTGCGACGCTTTGCCGAGTCATTTTTCTTTTCTTTTCAGACCAGCCTTGATAGGTAGATAGATAAAACCAGACAATGGTTGCGATGACCTTGTCTTATACCTTTTTCGTCAGGTTTTTCCGATCGTTTCCTTTCCCGTTCCGAGGGATAAATAACGAAAGGTGGCGACTCTTCTGTCTTACCGGTACCTTATTTTCGCGGAAGCGACAGTGTGGTGTTGTGCCAAGGATAAATCAAAGAGAATCAAGAGTGGGAGGAGTTGCCAAATTAGGGTTTCAGTGTAAAATCCCCTAATTTAGGCCTAACTTCCAAGCCAGATAAGTCAAAATTAAAGTTTCAAATAGATTCTTGGCCAACATGAAATTTCTAGAGCTTCTCAATAGCTTTAATTTGAGTACTATAAGTCTCCAAGGAGATTTGTGGAACTCAAGTTATGGTTCTTGCAAGTTATGGGTCCCCAGAGGACACTGAAATTTATCTGTGAAAGTCACTTGACTTCCAAGCAACTTTTGTTCATCAAGGAATTTTCAAATGGATTATTGGCCAACATAAGAGTTGTAGATCTTGATCTTAGCTTTAATTTGAGTACTAGACGTCCTCAAGAAGATTTGTGGAACTCAAGTTATGGTCTTGGCAATCCAGGGGTATTTTGGGAAAGTTGAATTATAGGTCATTTTTCAACATAGGTCAAAATCTCCATCTTCCACTCCTCAAATGAAAAAATATTCAACATGAGATGTGCTTAAAATGATGTTTTTGGGCTAGGGAAGAAGTCATGAGAGCTTGGAAGGGCTTGTATCACAAAATTACAAAAATGGCCTAAGAAAAGGAAGAATTAAAGTTCATTAAAAAGTCAATTTTGTGATTTTTGGTTCTAAGGCCAAGATAGGGCATGTGATATATCATTTTGATCAGAAATTAAGTTTTAAAGACAATGGCAATATTACTTTTTCCATTTGAGGTCAAATTCCAAGGGTTGCATTTGATAGCTTCACACTTAAGTTACATATGCAAACACATTCTATGGATCAGCTACAAGGCTCTAATCAATCCTAACACATTCAATATGTCATGTGGTGAGAATTTGGATCAAAATAAAGTGCAAACACAAGCTGTTATGGGGACTGTCATGAGAATAGCATGAGATGAGATTTCCATGGCATGAGATATTGAACTTCTCATTGGATCAATCCAGAAGTTTCTAGAGCTTTCATTCATGCTCTATATAAGTATTAGAAGAGGTTCAAGGAATTGGTTGGTGCAGATTGAGAGAGATTGGAGAGATTGAGTTTTGAGTTTTCATCTTGCAAATCCAAATCGGGTACACCAATTGGAGAGGTTTCAATCCATTCTTTTGCACTCAGAAGCTTTACTTTGAGTTAGAGATTGACTCCAGATAGATTGCTGATCAAGATTGGGGAAGAATCGTGAGATAGCACTTTGAATTCATCTCTTGCAAGTCAGAATCGAGTTTGGTGATTCAAGAAGATTCAGTCCAATTTGATGCCTACAGAAGCTTGATCATACATCATTGAAGCAATCTGGAGATTCTTGGAGCCTAATTTGAAGGATTGCTTAGTCTGTTCACTCGATTTTTGCAGGTATGTAAATCTCATCCTATGGCTTGATATAGGTATAATTGTTAGGGTTTAGATGGTTAGATGTGATGTAGATCATTGCTAGGAGCTTTCTGGTAAAGAAATTTAAGGATTGGAGACAATTTTGTAGATGACACCATTTCTGTTCAGGGATGTATCTTGATGATTCTTGAGGTTTAAACTTAGTTAGATAGTGGAATTGAATCAGTGTAGCATGGTGATGAGTCTAGGCTTCTCAATTTTAGGTTTGGTGGAGTTTGGATCATGAGCATTTTCTGGTGTGATCATCGTGTTTTGAGAAAGAGAGTGATTCAATGTCAATGGATATCATGAGTGATTTCAGTGTGAAAAAACGATTTGAATGATGTTATTAGGGTTGAGTTTTGGTGAGGATCAATGGAGTTGTGTTTGGAGAAGGTGAAGGTCGCGACTCTGTTCATCCATGGCTTCTTTCTCCCTCCAAAATTCAAAGGTAGAAGAAGGTGTCATCACCCTTGGATCAGTAGTGGACCTTTGACTCAACCATGATCTAATGGCCAGGGGGCGTGGAAATTTGTGAAGGTTTCTGAGTCCAGACTAAAGCGCACTGTTTCACTCCAAATTCTTGGATGGGCTTAAGTATAACATGCTATTAACACCCCTTTCCCAGGCCCATTTGAGATTCACACATGAAAGAGTTGCTATTTACCACGAACTTTTTCCATTTTTCTTTGTTTTTTCATTTTATTTTCTGAAGTGGATTGGGCCTAGCGCGCGCTTCTTATACGCACCCTCCTTGAGCCCACTTGGATATTTGTACTGACATCAGTTGCTATTTGTCACGCCTCTTTTCCATTTTTTTATATTTTCTTTTTATTTTCATGTTATTTTAGGTTAATTAGAAAATTCATAATAAATTGAAAAAAGATCATTTTAGGGTAAGGATTTTTTCCTTGTTTTCCTTAGGGTTTCTAGAATTTAATAAAACAATAAAAACATTATTTGATGCATTTTATATTTTTTGGTATATTTTACAATTTTATTGATTTTATTTTGCATTTGTTTGATACCTTATTTTTCTGAATTTGGTATGAGATATTGGTGCATGGTTTTTGATTGATTCTTGTGAGGTTGGTTAGATTAGGGAAGCATGTACCCTTAGAAATTTTATCACATTTTTGTGAATAAAATTTAGGTTAGTTTTGAATGATGAACTTTAGGGTGCTAGGATTAAGGTTTTACAACACTTAGGTGTAGTTTAGGGCATAGTTTGGAGACTTAGGGTTTGATTTAGGCCTTGGGGTTTATGTGGGGTATAGGGTACATAGTTAGGTTCCCTTAGAAATTAATATAGGATTTTATGATGAGTATTTCTATTTTATTTGATTTTTGCAACTTGTATGATGTTGGTGTGTTTCCCCCTTGGGCATTTGGCTTGTTTGCTTGGTTTGGGCTATTCTAATTGGGCTTGGGGCTTGAGTTTTGCTTGTTGGAGCTCATGAAGACATTGGAGATGATTGGAGACAAAGGATGAAGCTGGGAGCATGAAGATTCTTATCCTTGAAGATTGCTTTTGAAGACTTAGGAGATAGGAGATATAAGGAGAGCTTTAGATTAGAATGATTTCTTCCTTCAAACATAGAGAGCTTCTTGTGCCTCTATTCCATCCTATGACACAAGGTCCCCCAAAGAAGTTCCATCTCTCCTTAGGAGGGATGTAAAGCATGCTTTGATTGGGTAGAACCTTGAGGATACCTTTCACTTGCTATGTTAAGATCTTAGTGATTTCCCTGGGTTGTCACTGAGCCTCTTAACATTTCAACTTCATCTATCATTAGTTGATCTTCTCCTGGAGTGGTGGCATTGAAGAAGGGAGCCTATTGAGGATGAAGTTCATTGAAGATTGGTGAAGAGGAAGCCTGTGCCTGTCAAGGATAGATATATGTTGAAGTTAGGGTTTGCTGCTGTTTGAAGCTGTCTATTTGTTGGGGTTCATTACTTGCCAGAGCTTGGAGATTTTTGGAGATAAGAGCTTATCTAAAGCTTGGGGATCATTGAAAAGTGAAGATGGGATCTTGCTGGAAGTTGTTATTGTCAATTCTTTTTGCTGTTAATCAACTGTAGCTGTCAGAGCTGTTGCTGTTTGAGCTGCTTATTGTAGGAGCTGGTGTTGCTGTCAAAGCTGGGGTTGGGTTTTATTTCTTTTTCTGTATTTGTTGTTGGCTTGTTCAGCTTGCCCCTTAGGTTTGAAGTGAAGCTGTTTCACTTTGCCTATTGTTTTCCCAGGTTCGAGGTTGAGTGGGACTCCCTTGCCTCGCTTGTACTGCTGCATCTCATACATATCTACTATTTACTGTATATCTGTTTCTTTTCCATTTATCCCCTAGGATCTCTGTTTCTCTCTGTGCAGGAGGGAAATATGACAGACATTAGGTGTTAACCCATGCATGACAACATTAGGGTAGTTTTGATTCCCATTTCAAACCCTAGGTTTTTAGAGTTCTTTCTCTTCTATCTCAAAACAATTCAAAACACAGTAATAAGGATAATCGATGTCCTACGCTACGAGCCTTAAGCTAATTGAGAGAAGGTTGTTGGAGGGTCACTCTTCGGTAATCTGACTGCTTAGTGTGTTACCCCTAGGGTGACACGCGACGTAGTCGCTCTCAAATCATAGTCTCTAGTGCGTCAGAGATTGCAAACATCAAAAGAAACAGTTCTTGCATAAAAGACTGAAAACCAACATCAAAGTGTCATTTTGTCCGCTTGGACTCCTAATCAGAAGAAACCTCTTTTCAGAAAGATAAAAACAGTCAGACAAATTTGTGTCTTCCGTAGCCCGAACTACGTTTGCTTTGATCTTTCATGTTGTATGAAAGTACGTAGGCATAGGATGCCGTATCCTAGAGAGCAACCTTCCCCTCCTTTCCCGTAGGTAGGCGAACTACGTTGACTCTGATTTCTCATTCCAGACGGGAATACGTAGGCATAAAGTGCGATACTTTGCCGAGTCATTTTCTTTTCTTTTTAACCCAGACCTATAGAGTAGATAGAATAACAATCCGTACTAGAAAACAAGCGTGGATCCCGTCGAGTACGACGGACGTGAGGGGTGCTAATACCTTCCCCTTGCGTAACCGACTCCCGAATCCAGGATTTGGTTGCGATGACCATTTCTTTCCCGTCTTTGCGTTAGGTTTACTTTGAGCGTTTCCTTTCCCTCCTTTGGGATAAATAACGCACGGTGGCGACTCTTCTGTTTAGCCGACGCCGATTTTCGCAGTAGCGACAATGGGACAGTAGGTCAAGATATGTTGTATTTGAAATAAAGAGTTATTGTTTCTACCTTTCATTTCATGCACCATTATACCATTATTATTTGATCGTGATTCTCACCCCTTTGCTGTTGTTGTGGTCTGTGCTTCTTCGGAAGTACAGACAATCCAGGTGTTTAGCTAGCTTGGATTGTGGCGTCGTCATAGGACTGCTCTGATACGTAACACCAGGGTTTTTTTGAGAGTCTTATTGTTTTATTGTTGATATGTGTGCCCCTATGGCGTATCTGACTTTTGTGAGACATGTGATGACATTATGTCTGTTTTGGGCAGATAGCCGATTGTTATATATAAAGATGTTGATGACATGGATAATGTATATATGTAGTATGTGTTACGACAGACTTCTTTTCCGCTGAAATTTCATTGGGAATCAATTTTGAAATGATTTGTGGAATTTTGTTGGAAATTGTGACATCTCGTTTGTGGGAGAAACTCTGATATTTGTTTATTTTAAGTGCTTTATTTTATGTTGGGAACGGGGTGTTACATCACACGTGTCTAGTCTTACCTAATTAGACAAATTACTCCTTAAGAATGTTTATTAGAAAGATTCAGGCATCCAATATTATCTATTTAGATTAAGTACAGTTTGAGAGTTTTAATTTCAACGATTCATATGTTTATTGTTATCAACATGGACTAAGTACGACTTAACAATCCTAATTATGATGACTCGTATGTCAAATGTCACCTAATTAGACTAAGTAGACCTTCTAAGTAAATAATTATGATTTTGACGATCCACATTTCAAGTACGACCCGTATTTCAAATCTTACCTAGTCGGACTAAGTAGGACTAACGAATCGAGATTTTGATGATACACATGTTGAGTCTTACCTAATTAGACAAATTATGACTTGAGAATTATAATTAGAAAGATTGAGGCATCCAATATTATCTATTTAGATTAAGTACAATTTGAGAATTTTAACTTTCAATGATTCATATGTTTATTATTATCAACATGGATTATGTACGAGTTAAAAATCCTAATAATGGTGACTCGTATGTCAAATGTCACCTAATTAGACTAAGTAGATCTTATAATTTTATAATTATGATTTTGACGATCCACATGTAAAGAATGACCTAGCGAGACCACGAACGACTTAATAGTCTGAATTCCGACGACCCGTATGTCCAATCTTACCTAGTTGGACTAAGCAGGTCTGACGAATAAGGATTTTGAAGATACACGTGTCGAATCTTACCTAATTTGACAAATTACGACTTAAGAATGATAATTTAAAAGATTCAGGCATCCAGTATTATCTATTTAGATAAAGTACAAGTTTGAGTACTTTAATTTCAACGATTCATATGTTTATTGTTATCAACATGGACTAAGTACGACTTAATAATCCTAATTATGATGACTCGTATGTCAAATGTCCCCTAATTATACTAATTAGGTCTAACAGTTTGATAGTTATGATTTTGACGATCCACATGTCAAGTATAACCTAGCGAGATCACGTACGTCATAATATTCTGAATTCCGACGACCCGTATGTCCAATCTTACCTAGTTGGACTAAGTAGGTCTAAGGAATCGATATTTTGATGATACACGTATCGAGTCTTACCTAATTAGAAAAATTACGGCTTAAGAATTATAATTAGAAAGATTCACGCATCCATTATTATCTATTTAGATTAAGTATCGTTTGAGAATTTTAATTTCAACGATTCATATGTTTATTGTTATCAACATGGACTAAGTACGACTTAATAATCCTAATTACGATGACTCGTTTGTCCAATGTCACCTAATTAGACTAAGTAGATCTTATAATTTGATAATTATGATTTTGACGATCCACGTGTCAAGTATGACCTAGCGAGACCACGTGCGACATTATATTCTGAATTCCGACAACTTGTATGTCCAATCTTACCTAGTTGAACTAAGTAGGTCTAACAAATCGAGATTTTGATGATACACGTGTCGAGTCTTACCTAATTAGACAAATTATGGCTTAAGAATGATTATTTGAAAGATTCGGGCATCCAATATTATCTATTTAGATTAAGTACAGTTTGAGAGTTTTAATTTCAACGATTCAAATGTTTATTGTTATCAACATGGACTAAGTACGACTTAATAATCTTAATTATGATGAATCGTATATCAAATGTCTCCTAATTATACTAAGTAGGTCTTATAATTTTATAATTATGATTTTGATGATCCGCATGTCAAGTATGACCTAGCGAGACTACGTATGACTTAATAGTCTGAATTCCGACGACCCGTATGTCCAATCTTACCTAGTTGGACTAAGTAGGTCTAACGAATCGAGATTTTGATGATAAACGTGTCGAGTCTTAACTAATTAGACAAATTACGGCTTAAGAATTATAATTAGAAAGATTCAGGCGTCCAGTATTATCTATTTAGATTAAGTACAGTTTGAGAATTTTAACTTTCATCGATTCATATGTTTTTTGTTATCAAAATGGATTATGTACGAGTTAAAAATCCTAATAATGGTGACTCGTATGTCAAATGTCACCTAATTAGACTAACTAGATCTTATAATTTTATAATTATGATTTTGACGATCCACATGTAAAGAATGACCTAGCGAGACCACAAACGACTTAATAGTCTTAATTCCGACGACCCGTATGTCAATTCTTACCTAGTTGGACTAAGAAGGTCTAACGAATAAGGATTTTGAAGATACACGTGTCGAGTCTTACCTAATTTGACAAATTACGACTTAAGAATGATAATTTGAAAGATCCAGGCATCCAATATTATTTATTTAGATTAAGTACAAGTTTGAGTACTTTAATTTCAACGATTCATATGTTTATTGTTATTAACATGGACTAACTACGGCTTAATAATCCTAATTATCATGACTCGTATGTCAAATGTCACCTAATTATACTAATTAGGTCTTATAATTTAATAATTATAATTTTGACGATCCACATGTCAAGTATAACCTAGCGAGATCACGTACGACATAATATTTCGAATTGCGACGACCCGTATGTCCAATCTTACCTAGTTGGACTAAGTAGGTCTAACGAATCGATATTTTGATGATACACGTGTCGAATCTTACCTAATTTGAAAAATTATGGCTTAAGAATTATAATTAGAAAGATTCAGGCGTCCAATATTATCTATTTAGATTAGGTACAGTTTGAGAATTTTAATTTCAACGATTCATATGTTTATTGTTATCAACATGGACTAAGTACGACTTAATAATCCTAATTATGATGACTCGTCTGTCAAATGTCACCTAATTAGACTCAGTAGATCTTATAATTTGATAATTATGATTTTGACGATCCACATGTCAAGTATGACCTAGCGAGACCACGTGCGACATTATATTCCGAATTCCGACAACCCGTATGTCCAATCTTACCTAGCTGAACTAAGTAGGTCTAACAAATCGAGATTTTGATGATACACATGTCGATTCATACCTAATTAGACAAATTACGACTTAAGAAGGATTATTAGAAAGATTTGGGCATCCAATATTATCTATTTAGATTCAGTACAGTTTGAGAGTTTTAATTTCAACGATTCATATGTTTAATGTTATCAACATGGACTAAGTACGACTTAATAAACCTAATTATGATGGCTCGTATGTCAAATGTCACCTAATTAGACCAAGTAGATCTTAGAATTAGATAATTATGATTTTGACGATCCACATGTCAAGTATGACCTAGCGAGACCACGTACGACTTAATAGTCTGAATTCCGACGACCCGTATGCCCAATCTTACCAAGTTGCACTAGGTAGGTATAACGAATCGAGATTTTGATGATACATGTGTCGAGTCTTACCAAATTAGACAAATTACGGCTTAAGAATGATAACTAGAAAGATTCGGGCATCCAATATTTTCTATTTAGATTAAGTACAGTTTGGGAATTTTAATTTCAACGATTCATATGTTTATTATTATCAACATGGAATAAGTACGACTTAATAATCCTAATTATGATGAATCGTATGTCAAATGTCACCTAATTATACTAATTACGTCTTACAATTTGATAATTATGATTTTGACGATCCACATGTCGAGTATAACCTAGCGAGATCACGTAGGACCTAATATTACGAATTCCAAGGACCCGTATGTCCAATCTTACCTAGTTGGACTAAGTAGGTCTAAGGAATCGATATTTTGATGATACACGTGTCGAGTCTTACCTAATTTGAAAAATTACGGCTTAAGAATTATAATTAGAAAGATTCAGGCATCCAGTATTATCTATTAAGATTAAGTACAGATTGAGAGTTTTAATTTCAACGATTCATATGTTTATTGTTATCAACATGGACTAAGTACGACTTAATAATCCTAATTATGATGACTAGTCTGTCAAATGTCACCTAATTAGACTAAGTAGACCTTATAAGTAAATAATTATCATTTTGACGATCCACATTTCAAGTATGACCTAGGGAGACCACATACGACTTAATAGTCTGAATTTCGACGACCCGTATGTCCAATATTACCTAGTTGGACTAAGTAGGTCTAACGAATCGAGATTTTGATGATACACATGTCGAGTATTACCTAATTAGACAAATTATGACTTGATAATTATAATTAGAAAGATTCAGGCATCCAGTATTATCTATTTAGATTAAGTACAGTTTGAGAATTTTAACTTTCAACGATTCATATGTTTATTGTTATCAACATGGATTAAGTACGACTTAAAAATCCTAATTATGATGACTCGTATGTCAAATGTCGCCTAATTAGACTAAGTAGATCTTATAATTTGATAATTATGATTTTGACGATCCACATGTCAAGTATGACCTAGCGAGACCATGTACGACTTAATAGTTTGAATTCCGACAAACCGTATGCCCAATCTTACCTAGTTGGACTAAGTAGGTCTAACGAATCAAGATTTTGATGATACACGTGTCGAGTCTTACCTAACTAGAATAATTACGGCTTAAGAATTATAATTAGAAAGATTCAAGTATCCAGTATTATCTATTTAGGTTAAGTATAGTTTGAGAATTTTAATTTCAACGATTCATATGTTTATTGTTATCAACATGGACTAAGTACGACTTAATAATCCTAATTATGATGACTCGTATGTCAAATGTCACCTAATTAGACTAAGTAGACCTTATAAGTAAATAATTATGATTTTGACGATCCACATGTCAAGTATGACTTAGCGAGACCACGTACGACTTTATATTCCGAATTCCGACGACCCGTATGTCCAATCTTACCTAGTTTAGAAAGAATCGGGCATCCAATATTATCTATTTAGATTAAGTACAGTTTGAGGATTTTAGTTTAAACGATTCATATGTTTATTGTTTTCAACATGGACTAAGTACGACTTAATAACCCTAATTATGATGACTCGTATGTCAAATGTCATCTAATTAGACTAAATAGATCTTATAATTAGATAATTATGATTTTGACGATCCATATGTCAAGTATGACCTAGCGAGACCACGTACGACTTAATAGTCTGAATTCCGACGAACCGTATGCGCAATCTTACCTAGTTGGACTAAGTAGGTATAACGAATCGAGATTTGCATGATAAACGTGTCGAGTCTTAACTAATTTGACAAATTACGGCTTAAGAATTATAATTATAAAGATTCAGGCATCTAGTATTATCTTTTTAGATTAAGTACAGTTTGAGAGTTTTAATTTCAACGATTCATATGTTTATTATTATAAATATGGACTAAGTTCGACTTAGTAATCCTAATTATGATGACTCGTATGTAAAATGTCACCTAATTAGACTAAGTAGATCTTATAATTTGATAGTTATGATTTTAACGATCCACATTTCAAGTATGACCTAGCGAGACCACGTACGACTTAATAGTCTGAATTTCGACGACCCGTATGTCCAATCTTACCTAGTTGGACTAAGTAGGTCTAAGGAATCGAGATTTTGATGATATACGTGTCGAGTCTTACCTAATTAGACAAATTACGGTTTAAGAAATATAAATAGAAAGATTCAGGCATCCAGTATTATCTATTTAGATTAAGTACAGTTTCAGAGTTTTAATTTCAACGATTCATATGTTTATTGTTATCAACATGGACTATGTATGACTTAATAATCCTAATTATGATGACTCGTATGTCAATTGTCACCTAATTAGACTAAGTAGATCTTATAATTTGATAATTATGATTTTGACGATCCACATTTTAAGTATGACCTAGCGAGACCACGTACGACTTAATTGTCTGAATTCCGACGACCTGTATGTCCAATCTTACCTAGTTGAACTAAGTAGGTCTAACGAATCGAGATTTTGATGATACACGAATCGAATCTTACCTCATTAAACAAGTTACAGCTTAAGAATTATAATTTGAAAGATTCAGGCATCCAGTATTATCTATTTAGATTAAGTACAGTTTGAGAATTTTAATTTCAACGATTCCTATGTTTATTGTTATCAACATGGACTAAGTACGACTTAATAATCCTAATTATGATGACTCGTATGTCAAATGTCACCTATTTAGACTATGTAGATCTTATAATTTGATAATTATGATTTTGACGATCCACATGTCAAGTATGAACTAGCGAGACCATGTACGACTTAATAGTCTGAATTCCGACGAACCGTATGCCCAATATTACCTAGTTGGACTAAGTGGGTCTAACGAATCGAGATTTTGATGATACAATTGTCGAGCCTTACCTAATTAGACAAATTACGGCTTAAGAATGATAGTTAGAAAGATTCGGGCATCCAATATTATATTTTTAGATTAAGTACAGTTTGAGAATTCTAATTTCAACGATTCATATGTGTATTATTATCAACATGGATTGAGTACGTCTTAATAATCCTAATTATGATGACTCGTATGTCAAATGTCACCTAATTAGTCTAAGTAGGTCTTATTATTTTATAATTATGATTTTGACGATCCGCATGTCAAGTATGAACTAGCGAGACCACGTACGACTTAATAGTCTGAATTCCGACGACCCGTATGTCCAATCTTACCTAGTTGGACTTAGTAGGTCTAACGAATCGACATTTTAATGATATACGTGTCGAGTCTTACCTAATTATACATATTACAGTTTAAGAAATATAAATAGAAAGATTCAGGCATCAAGTATTATCTATTTAGATTAAGTACAGTTTCAGAGTTTTAATTTCAACGATTCATATGTTTATTGCTATCAACATGGACTATGTATGACTTAATAATCCTAATTATGATGACTCGTATGTCAAATGTCACCTAATTAGACTAAGTAGATCTTATAATTTGATAATTATGATTTTGACGATCCACATTTCAAGTATGACCTAGCGAGACCACGTACGACTTCATAGTCTGAATTTCGACGACCCGTATGTCCAATCTTACCTAGTTGAACTAAGTAGGTCTAACGAATCGAGATTTTGATGATACATGAGTCGAATCTTACCTCATTAGACAAGTTACAGCTTAAGAATTATAATTTGAAAGATTCAGGCATCCAGTATTATCTATTTAAATTAAGTACAATTTGAGAATTTTAATTTCAACGATTCATATGATTATTGTTATCAACATGGACTAAGTACGACTTAATAATCCTAATTATGATGAGTCGTATGTCAAATGTCACCTAATTAGACTATGTAGATCTTATAATTTGATAAATATGATTTTGACGATCCACATGTCAAGTATGACCTAGCGAGACCATGTACGACTTAATAGTTTGAATTCCGACAAACCGTATGCCCAATCTTACCTATTTGGACTATGTAGGTCTAACGAATCGAGATATTGATGATACAATTGTCGAGCCTTACCTAATTACACAAATTACGGCTTAAGAATGATAGTTATAAAGATTCGAGCATCCAATATTATCTTTTTAGATTAAGTACAGTTTGAGAATTCTAATTTCAACGATTCATATGTGTATTGTTATCAACATGGATTGAGTACGTCTTAATAATCCTAATTATGATGACTCGTATGTCAAATGTCACCTAATTATTCTAAGTAGGTCTTATGATTTTATAATTATGATTTTGACGATCCGCATGTCAAGTATGAACTAGCGAGACCACGTACGACTTAATAGTCTGAATTTCGACGACCCGTATGTCCAATCTTACCTAGTTGGACTAAGTAGGTCTAAGGAATCGAGATTTTGATGATATACGTGTCGAGTCTTACCTAATTAGACAAATTACGGTTTAAGAAATATAAATAGAAAGATTCAGGCATCCAGTATTATCTATTTAGATTAAGTACAGTTTCAGAGTTTTAATTTCAACGATTCATATGTTTATTGTTATCAACATGGACTATGTATGACTTAATAATCCTAATTATGATGACTCGTATGTCAATTGTCACCTAATTAGACTAAGTAGATCTTATAATTTGATAATTATGATTTTGACGATCCACATTTTAAGTATGACCTAGCGAGACCACGTACGACTTAATTGTCTGAATTCCGACGACCCGTATGTCCAATCTTACCTAGTTGAACTAAGTAGGTCTAACGAATCGAGATTTTGATGATACACGAATCGAATCTTACCTCATTAAACAAGTTACAGCTTAAGAATTATAATTTGAAAGATTCAGGCATCCAGTATTATCTATTTAGATTAAGTACAGTTTGAGAATTTTAATTTCAACGATTCCTATGTTTATTGTTATCAACATGGACTAAGTACGACTTAATAATCCTAATTATGATGACTCGTATGTCAAATGTCACCTATTTAGACTATGTAGATCTTATAATTTGATAAATATGATTTTGACGATCCACATGTCAAGTATGAACTAGCGAGACCATGTACGACTTAATAGTCTGAATTCCGACGAACCGTATGCCCAATATTACCTAGTTGGACTAAGTGGGTCTAACGAATCGAGATTTTGATGATACAATTGTCGAGCCTTACCTAATTAGACAAATTACGGCTTAAGAATGATAGTTAGAAAGATTCGGGCATCCAATATTATATTTTTAGATTAAGTACAGTTTGAGAATTCTAATTTCAACGATTCATATGTGTATTATTATCAACATGGATTGAGTACGTCTTAATAATCCTAATTATGATGACTCGTATGTCAAATGTCACCTAATTAGTCTAAGTAGGTCTTATTATTTTATAATTATGATTTTGACGATCCGCATGTCAAGTATGAACTAGCGAGACCACGTACGACTTAATAGTCTGAATTCCGACGACCCGTATGTCCAATCTTACCTAGTTGGACTTAGTAGGTCTAACGAATCGACATTTTAACGATATACGTGTCGAGTCTTACCTAATTATACATATTACGGTTTAAGAAATATAAATAGAAAGATTCAGGCATCCAGTATTATCTATTTAGATTAAGTACAGTTTCAGAGTTTTAATTTCAACGATTCATATGTTTATTGCTATCAACATGGACTATGTATGACTTAATAATCCTAATTATGATGACTCGTATGTCAAATGTCACCTAATTAGACTAAGTAGATCTTATAATTTGATAATTATGATTTTGACGATCCACATTTCAAGTATGACCTAGCGAGACCACGTACGACTTCATAGTCTGAATTTCGACGACCCGTATGTCCAATCTTACCTAGTTGAACTAAGTAGGTCTAACGAATCGAGATTTTGATGATACATGAGTCGAATCTTACCTCATTAGACAAGTTACAGCTTAAGAATTATAATTTGAAAGATTCAGGCATCCAGTATTATCTATTTAAATTAAGTACAATTTGAGAATTTTAATTTCAACGATTCATATGATTATTGTTATCAACATGGACTAAGTACGACTTAATAATCCTAATTATGATGAGTCGTATGTCAAATGTCACCTAATTAGACTATGTAGATCTTATAATTTGATAAATATGATTTTGACGATCCACATGTCAAGTATGACCTAGCGAGACCATGTACGACTTAATAGTTTGAATTCCGACAAACCGTATGCCCAATCTTACCTATTTGGACTATGTAGGTCTAACGAATCGAGATATTGATGATACAATTGTCGAGCCTTACCTAATTACACAAATTACGGCTTAAGAATGATAGTTATAAAGATTCGGGCATCCAATATTATCTTTTTAGATTAAGTACAGTTTGAGAATTCTAATTTCAACGATTCATATGTGTATTGTTATCAACATGGATTGAGTACGTCTTAATAATCCTAATTATGATGACTCGTATGTCAAATGTCACCTAATTATTCTAAGTAGGTCTTATGATTTTATAATTATGATTTTGACGATCCGCATGTCAAGTATGAACTAGCGAGACCACGAACGACTTAATAGTCTGAATTTCGACGACCCGTATGTCCAATCTTACCTAGTTGGACTAAGTAGGTCTAAGGAATCGAGATTTTGATGATATACGTGTCGAGTCTTACCTAATTAGACAAATTACGGTTTAAGAAATATAAATAGAAAGATTCAGGCATCCAGTATTATCTATTTAGATTAAGTACAGTTTCAGAGTTTTAATTTCAACGATTCATATGTTTATTGTTATCAACATGGACTATGTATGACTTAATAATCCTAATTATGATGACTCGTATGTCAATTGTCACCTAATTAGACTAAGTAGATCTTATAATTTGATAATTATGATTTTGACGATCCACATTTTAAGTATGACCTAGCGAGACCACGTACGACTTAATTGTCTGAATTCCGACGACCCGTATGTCCAATCTTACCTAGTTGAACTAAGTAGGTCTAACGAATCGAGATTTTGATGATACACGAATCGAATCTTACCTCATTAAACAAGTTACAGCTTAAGAATTATAATTTGAAAGATTCAGGCATCCAGTATTATCTATTTAGATTAAGTACAGTTTGAGAATTTTAATTTCAACGATTCCTATGTTTATTGTTATCAACATGGACTAAGTACGACTTAATAATCCTAATTATGATGACTCGTATGTCAAATGTCACCTATTTAGACTATGTAGATCTTATAATTTGATAATTATGATTTTGACGATCCACATGTCAAGTATGAACTAGCGAGACCACGTACGACTTAATAGTCTGAATTCCGACGAACCGTATGCCCAATATTACCTAGTTGGACTAAGTGGGTCTAACGAATCGAGATTTTGATGATACAATTGTCGAGCCTTACCTAATTAGACAAATTACGGCTTAAGAATGATAGTTAGAAAGATTCGGGCATCCAATATTATATTTTTAGATTAAGTACAGTTTGAGAATTCTAATTTCAACGATTCATATGTGTATTATTATCAACATGGATTGAGTACGTCTTAATAATCCTAATTATGATGACTCGTATGTCAAATGTCACCTAATTAGTCTAAGTAGGTCTTATTATTTTATAATTATGATTTTGACGATCCGCATGTCAAGTATGAACTAGCGAGACCACGTACGACTTAATAGTCTGAATTCCGACGACCCGTATGTCCAATCTTACCTAGTTGGACTTAGTAGGTCTAACGAATCGACATTTTAATGATATACGTGTCGAGTCTTACCTAATTATACATATTACGGTTTAAGAAATATAAATAGAAAGATTCAGGCATCCAGTATTATCTATTTAGATTAAGTACAGTTTCAGAGTTTTAATTTCAACGATTCATATGTTTATTGCTATCAACATGGACTATGTATGACTTAATAATCCTAATTATGATGACTCGTATGTCAAATGTCACCTAATTAGACTAAGTAGATCTTATAACTTGATAATTATGATTTTGACGATCCACATTTCAAGTATGACCTAGCGAGACCACGTACGACTTAATAGTCCGAATTCCGACGAACCGTATGCCCAATCTTACCTAGTTGGAATAAGTGGGTCTAACGAATCGATATTTTGATGATACAATTGTCGAGTCTTACCTAATTAGACAAATTACGGCTTAAGAATGATAGTTAGAAAGATTCGGGCATCCAATATTATCTATTTAGATTAAGTAAAGTTTGAGAATTAAGTAAGTACGACTTAATAATCCTGATTACGATGACTCGTATGTCAAATGTCACCTAATTAGACTAAGTAGATCTTATAATTTTATAATTATGAGTTTGACAATCCGCATGTCTAGTATGACCTAGCGAGACCACGTACGACTTAATAGTCTGAATTCCGACGACCCGTATGTCCAATCTTACCAAGTTGGACTAAGTAGGTCTAAAGAATCAAGATTTCGATGATATACGTGTCGAGTCTTACCTAATTAGACAAATTACGGCTTAAGAAATATAATTAGAAAGATTCAGGCATCCAGTATTATCTATTTAGATTAAGTACAGTTTGAGAGTTTTAATTTCAATGATTCATATGTTTATTGCTATCAACATGGACCAAGTACGACTTAATAATCCTAATTATGATGACTCGTATGTCAAATGTCACCTAATTAGACTAAGTTGATCTTATAATTTGATAATTATGATTTTGACGATCCACATTTCAAGTAAGACCTAGCGAGACCACGTACGACTTAATAGTCTGAATTCCGATGATCCGTATGTCTAATCTTACTTAGTTGAACTAAGTAGGTCTAACGAATCGAGATTTTGATGATAAACGTGTCGAGTCTTACCTAATTAGACAAATTACGGCTTAAGAATTATAATTAAAAAGATTCAGACATCTAGTATTATCTTTTTAGATTAAGTACAGTTTGAGAGTTTTAATTTCAACGATTCATACTTTTATTGTTATAAATATGGACTAAGTTCGACTTAATAATCCTAATTATGATGACTCGTATGTAAAATGTCACCTAATTAGACTAAGTAGATCTTATAATTTGATAATTATGATTTTGACGATCCACATTTCAAGTATGACCTAGCGAGACCATGTATGACTTAATAGTCTGAATTTCGACGGCCAGTATGTCCAATGTTAACTAGTTGGACTAATTAGGTCTAACGAATCGAGATTTTGATGATACAGGAGTCGGGTCTTACCTCATTAGACAAATTACAGCTTAAGAATTATAATTAGAACGATTCAGGCATCCAGTATTATCTATTTAGATTAAGTACAGTTTGAGAATTTTAATTTCAACGATTTATATGTTTATTGTTATCAACATGGACTAAGTACAACTTAATAAGCCTAATTATATGACTCGTCTGTCAAACGTCACCTAATTATACTAATTAGGTCTTATAATTTTTTAATTATGATTTTGACGATCCACATGTCAAGTATATCCTTGCGAGATCACGTACGACATAATATTCCGAATTTTGACGACCCGAATATCCAATCTTACCTAGTTGGACTAAGTAGGTCTAACAAATCGAGATTTTGATGATACACGAGTCGAGTCTTACCTAATTAGATAAGTTACGGCTTAAGAATTATAATTAGAACGATTCCGGCATCTAGTATTATGTATTTAGATTAAGTACAGTTTGAGAATTTTAATTTCAACGATTCATATGTTTATTGTTATCAACATGGACTAAGTACGACTTAATAATCCTAATTATGATGACTCGTATGTCAAATGTCACCTAATTATACTAAGTAGGTCTTATAATGTTATAATTATGATATTGATGATCCGCATGTCAAGTATAACCTAGCGAGACCACGTACGACTTAATAGTCTGAATTCCAACGACCCGTATGTCCAATCTTACCTAGTTGTACTAAGTAGGTCTAACGAATCCAGATTTTGATGATAAAAGTGTCGAGTTTTACCTAATTAGAAGAATTACGGCTTAAGAATTATAATTAGAAAGATTCAGGCATCTAGTATTATCTTTTTAGATTAAGTACAGTTTGAGAGTTTTAATTTCAACGGTTCATATGTTTATTGTTATAAATATGGACTAAGTTCGACTTAATAATCCTAATTATGATGACTCGTATGTAAAGTGTCACCTAATTAGACTAAGTAGATCTTATAATTTGATAATTATGATTTTGATGATCCACATGTCAAGTATCACCTAGCGAGACCATGTACGACTTAATAGTCTGAATTCCGACGAACCGTATGCCCAATCTTACCTGGTTGGACTAAGTAGGTCTAACGAATCGAGATTTTGATGATAAACTTGTCGAGTCTTACCTAATTTGACAAATTACAGCTTAAGAATGATAATTAGAAAGATTCAGGCATCCAGTATTATCTATTTAGATTAAGTACAGTTTGAGAATTTTAATTTCAACGATTCATATGTTTATTATTATCAACATGGACTAAGTACGACTTAATAATCCTAATTATGATGACTCGTATGTCAAATGTCACCTAATTAGACTAATTAGATCTTATAATTTGATAATTATGATTTTGATGATCCACATGTCAAGTATGACCTAGCGAGACCATGTACGACTTAATAGTCTGAATTCCGACGAACCGTATACCCAATCTTACCTGGTTGGGCTAAGTAGGTCTAACGAATCGAGATTTTGATGATACACTTGTCGAGTCTTACCTAATTAGACAAATTACAGCTTAAGAATGATAATTAGAAAGATTCAGGCATCCAATATTATCTATTTAGATTAAGTACAGTTTGAGAATTTTAATTTCAACGATTCATATGTTTATTGTTATCAACATGGACTAAGTACAACTTAATATTCCTAATTATGATGGCTCGTATGTCAAACGTCACCTAATTAGATTAATTAGATCTTATAATTTGATAATTATGATTTTGACGATCCACATGTCAAGTATGACCTAGCGTGACCACGTACGACTTAATAGTCTGAATTCCGATGGACCGTATGCCCAATCTTACCTGGTTGGACTAAGTAAGTCTAACGAGTCGAGATTTTGATGATACACTTGTCGAGTCTTACCTAGTTAGACAAATTACGGCTTAAGAATTATAATTAGAAAGATTCAGGCATCCAGTATTATGTATTTAGATTAAGTACAGTTTGAGAATTTTAATTTCAACGATTCATATGTTTATTGTTATCAACATGGACTAAGTACGACTTAATAATCCTAATTATGATGACCCGTATGTCAAATGTCACCTAATTATACTAAGTAGAAATTATAACTTGATAATTATGATTTTGACGATCCACATTTCAAGTATGACCTAGCGAGACCACGTACGACTTAATAGTCTGAATTACGACGACCAGTATGTCCAATTTTACTTTGTTGGACTAAGTAGGTCTAACGAATCGAGATTTTGATGATACACAAGTGGAGTCTTACCTCATTAGACAAATTACAGCTTAAGAATTATAATTAGAAAGATTCAGGCATCCAGTATTATCTATTTAGATTAAGTACAGTTTGAGAATTTTAATTTCAACAATTTATATGTTTATTTTTATCGACATGGACTAAGTACGACTTAATAATCCTAATTATGATGACTCGTCTGTCAAATGTCACCTAATTATACTAATTACGTCTTATAATTTGATAATTATGATTTTGACGATCCACATGTCAAGTATAACCTAGAGAGATCACGTACGACATAATATTCCGAATTTCGATGACCCGAATGTCCAATCTTACCTATTTGGACTAAGTAGGTCTAACAAATTGAGATTTTGATGATACACGAGTCGAGTCTTACCTAATCAGACCAATTACGGCTTAAGAATTATAATTAGAAAGATTCAGGCATCCAATATTATGTATTTAGATTAAGTACAGTTTGAGAACTTATTTTCAACGATTCATATGTTTATTGTTATCAACATGGACTAAGTATGACTTAATAATCCTAATTACGATGACTCGTATGTCAAATGTCACCTAGTTAGACTAAGTAGATCTTATAATTTGATAATTATGATTTTGACGATCCACATGTCAAGTATGACCTAGCGAGACCATGTACGACTTAATAGTTTGAATTCCAACGAACCGTATGCCCAATCTTACCTAGTTGGACTAAGTAGGTCTAACGAATCGAGATTTTGATGATACATTTGTCGAGTCTTACCTAATTAGACAAATTACGGCTTCAGAATGATAATTAAAAAGATTCAAGCATCCAATATCATCTATTTAGATTAAGTACAGTTTGAGAATTATAATTTCAACGATTATTATGTTTATTGTTATCAACATGGATTAAGTACGACTTAATTATCCTAATTATGATGAATCGTATGTCAAATGTCACCTAATTATACTAAGTAGGTCTTATAATATTATAATTATGATTTTGGCGATCCGCATGTCAAGTATGACCTAGCGAGACCACGTACGACTTAATAGTCTGAATTTCGACGAGCCGTATGTCCAATCTTACCTAGTTTGACAAAGTAGGTCTAACGAATAGAGATTTTGATGATAAACGTGTCGAGTCTTACCTAATTATACAAATTATGGCTTAAGAATTATAATTAGAAAGATTCAGGCATCCAATATTATCTTTTTAAATTAAGTACAGTTTAAGAGTTTTAATTTCAACGATTCATATGTTTATTGTTATAAACATAGACTAAGTTCGACTTAATAATCCTAATTATGATGACTCGTATGTAAAATATCACCTAATTAGACTAAGTAGATTTTATAATTTGATAATTATGATTTTGACGATCCACATTTCAAGTATGACCTAGCGAGACCACGTACGACTTAATAGTCTGAATTACGACGACTTGTATGTCCAATTTTACTTTGTTGGACTAAGTAGGTCTAACGAATCGAGATTTTGATGATACACAAGTGGAGTCTAACCTCATTAGACAAATTACAGCTTAAGAATTATAATTAGAAAGATTCAGGCATCCAGTATTATCTATTTAAATTAAGTACAGTTTGAGAATTTTAATTTCAACAATTTATATGTTTATTTTTATCGACATGGACTAAGTACGACTTAATAATCCTAATTATGATGACTCGTCTGTCAAATGTCACCTAATTATACTAATTACGTCTTATAATTTGATAATTATGATTTTGACGATCCACATGTCAAGTATAACCTAGCGAGATCACATACGACATAATATTCCGAATTTCGATGACCCGAATGTCCAATCTTACCTATTTGGACTAAGTAGGTCTAACAAATTGAGATTTTGATGATACACGAGTCGAGTCTTACCTAATCAGACCAATTACGGCTTAAGAATTATAATTAGAAAGATTCAGGCATCCAGTATTATGTATTTAGATTAAGTACAGTTTGAGAATTTATTTTCAACGATTCATATGTTTATTGTTATCAACATGGACTAAGTATGACTTAATAATCCTAATTGCGATGACTCGTATGTCAAATGTCACCTAGTTAGACTAAGTAGATCTTATAATTTGATAATTATGATTTTGACGATCCACATGTCAAGTATGACCTAGCGAGACCATGTACGACTTAATAGTTTGAATTCCAACGAACCGTATGCCCAATCTTACCTAGTTGGACTAAGTAGGTCTAACGAATCGAGATTTTGATGATACATTTGTCGAGTCTTACCTAATTAGACAAATTACGGCTTCAGAATGATAATTAAAAAGATTCAAGCATCCAATATCATCTATTTAGATTAAGTACAGTTTGAGAATTATAATTTCAACGATTATTATGTTTATTGTTATCAACATGGATTAAGTACGACTTAATTATCCTAATTATGATGACTCGTATGTCAAATGTCACCTAATTATACTAAGTAGGTCTTATAATATTATAATTATGATTTTGGCGATCCGCATGTCAAGTATGACCTAGCGAGACCACGTACGACTTAATAGTCTGAATTCCGACGACCCGTATGTCCAATCTTACCTAGTTGGACAAAGTAGGTCTAACGAATAGAGATTTTGATGATAAACGTGTCGAGTCTTACCTAATTATACAAATTATGGCTTAAGAATTATAATTAGAAAGATTCAGGCATCCAATATTATCTTTTTAAATTAAGTACAGTTTAAGAGTTTTAATTTCAACGATTCATATGTTTATTGTTATAAACATAGACTAAGTTCGACTTAATAATCCTAATTATGATGACTCGTATGTAAAATATCACCTAATTAGACTAAGTAGATTTTATAATTTGATAATTATGATTTTGACGATCCACATTTCAAGTATGACCTAGCGAGACCACGTACGACTTAATAGTCTGAATTACGACGACCAGTATGTCCAATTTTACTTTGTTGGACTAAGTAGGTCTAACGAATCGAGATTTTGATGATACACAAGTGGAGTCTTACCTCATTAGACAAATTACAGCTTAAGAATTATAATTAGAAAGATTCAGGCATCCAGTATTATCTATTTAGATTAAGTACAGTTTGAGAATTTTAATTTCAACAATTTATATGTTTATTTTTATCGACATGGACTAAGTACGACTTAATAATCCTAATTATGATGACTCGTCTGTCAAATGTCACCTAATTATACTAATTACGTCTTATAATTTGATAATTATGATTTTGACGATCCACATGTCAAGTATAACCTAGCGAGATCACGTACGACATAATATTCCGAATTTCGATGACCCGAATGTCCAATCTTACCTATTTGGACTAAGTAGGTCTAACAAATTGAGATTTTGATGATACACGAGTCGAGTCTTACCTAATCAGACCAATTACGGCTTAAGAATTATAATTAGAAAGATTCAGGCATCCAGTATTATGTATTTAGATTAAGTACAGTTTGAGAATTTATTTTCAACGATTCATATGTTTATTGTTATCAACATGGACTAAGTATGACTTAATAATCCTAATTGCGATGACTCGTATGTCAAATGTCACCTAGTTAGACTAAGTAGATCTTATAATTTGATAATTATGATTTTGACGATCCACATGTCAAGTATGACCTAGCGAGACCATGTACGACTTAATAGTTTGAATTCCAACGAACCGTATGCCCAATCTTACCTAGTTGGACTAAGTAGGTCTAACGAATCGAGATTTTGATGATACATTTGTCGAGTCTTACCTAATTAGACAAATTACGGCTTCAGAATGATAATTAAAAAGATTCAAGCATCCAATATCATCTATTTAGATTAAGTACAGTTTGAGAATTATAATTTCAACGATTATTATGTTTATTGTTATCAACATGGATTAAGTACGACTTAATTATCCTAATTATGATGACTCGTATGTCAAATGTCACCTAATTATACTAAGTAGGTCTTATAATATTATAATTATGATTTTGGCGATCCGCATGTCAAGTATGACCTAGCGAGACCACGTACGACTTAATAGTCTGAATTCCGACGACCCGTATGTCCAATCTTACCTAGTTGGACAAAGTAGGTCTAACGAATAGAGATTTTGATGATAAACGTGTCGAGTCTTACCTAATTATACAAATTATGGCTTAAGAATT
Source organism: Lathyrus sativus (assembly GCA_963859935.3). NCBI lineage: Eukaryota > Viridiplantae > Streptophyta > Magnoliopsida > Fabales > Fabaceae > Lathyrus > Lathyrus sativus. Next base: position 458,045,870 of record OZ012735.1, on the reverse strand, counting down.
ATAATTAGAAAGATTCAGGCATCCAATATTATCTTTTTAAATTAAGTACAGTTTAAGAGTTTTAATTTCAACGATTCATATGTTTATTGTTATAAACATAGACTAAGTTCGACTTAATAATCCTAATTATGATTACTCGTATGTAAAATATCACCTAATTAGACTAAGTAGATTTTATAATTTGATAATTATGATTTTGACGATCCACATTTCAAGTATGACCTAGCGATACCACGTACAACTTAATAGACTGAATTTCGACGACCAGTATGTCCAATCTTACCTAGTTTGACTAAGTAGGTCTAACGAATCGAGATTTTGATGATACACGAGTCGAGTCTTACCTCATTAGACAAATTACAGCTTAACAATTATAATAAGAAAGATTCAGGCATTTAGTATTATGTATTTCGATTAAGTACAGTTTGAGAATTTTAATTTCAACAATTTATATGTTTATTTTTATCGACATGGACTAAGTACGACTTAATAATCCTAATTATGATGACTCGTCTGTCAAATGTCACCTAATTATACTAATTACGTCTTATAATTTGATAATTATGATTTTGACGATCCACATGTCAAGTATAACCTAGCGAGATCACGTACGACATAATATTCCGAATTTCGATGACCCGAATGTCCAATCTTACCTATTTGGACTAAGTAGGTCTAACAAATTGAGATTTTGATGATACACGAGTCGAGTCTTACCTAATCAGACCAATTACGGCTTAAGAATTATAATTAGAAAGATTCAGGCATCCAGTATTATGTATTTAGATTAAGTACAGTTTGAGAATTTATTTTCAACGATTCATATGTTTATTGTTATCAACATGGACTAAGTATGACTTAATAATCCTAATTGCGATGACTCGTATGTCAAATGTCACCTAGTTAGACTAAGTAGATCTTATAATTTGATAATTATGATTTTGACGATCCACATGTCAAGTAGGACCTAGCGAGACCATGTACGACTTAATAGTTTGAATTCCAACGAACCGTATGCCCAATCTTACCTAGTTGGACTAAGTAGGTCTAACGAATCGAGATTTTGATGATACATTTGTCGAGTCTTACCTAATTAGACAAATTACGGCTTCAGAATGATAATTAAAAAGATTCAAGCATCCAATATCATCTATTTAGATTAAGTACAGTTTGAGAATTATAATTTCAACGATTATTATGTTTATTGTTATCAACATGGATTAAGTACGACTTAATTATCCTAATTATGATGACTCGTATGTCAAATGTCACCTAATTATACTAAGTAGGTCTTATAATATTATAATTATGATTTTGGCGATCCGCATGTCAAGTATGACCTAGCGAGACCACGTACGACTTAATAGTCTGAATTCCGACGACCCGTATGTCCAATCTTACCTAGTTGGACAAAGTAGGTCTAACGAATAGAGATTTTGATGATAAACGTGTCGAGTCTTACCTAATTATACAAATTATGGCTTAAGAATTATAATTAGAAAGATTCAGGCATCCAATATTATCTTTTTAAATTAAGTACAGTTTAAGAGTTTTAATTTCAACGATTCATATGTTTATTGTTATAAACATAGACTAAGTTCGACTTAATAATCCTAATTATGATTACTCGTATGTAAAATATCACCTAATTAGACTAAGTAGATTTTATAATTTGATAATTATGATTTTGACGATCCACATTTCAAGTATGACCTAGCGATACCACGTACAACTTAATAGACTGAATTTCGACGACCAGTATGTCCAATCTTACCTAGTTTGACTAAGTAGGTCTAACGAATCGAGATTTTGATGATACACGAGTCGAGTCTTACCTCATTAGACAAATTACAGCTTAACAATTATAATAAGAAAGATTCAGGCATTTAGTATTATGTATTTCGATTAAGTACAATTTGAGAATTTTAATTTCAACGATTCATATGTTTATTGTTATCAACATGGACTAAGTACGACTTAATAATCCCAATTATGATGACTCGTCTGTCAAATGTCACCTAATTATACTAATTAGGTCTTATAATTTGATAATTATGATTTTGACGATCCACATGTCAAGTATAACCTAGCGAGATCACGTACGACATAATATTCCGAATTTCGACGACCCGAATGTCCAATCTTACCTAGTTTGACTAAATAGGTCTAACGAATCGAGATTTTGATGATACAAGAGTCTAGTCTTACTCAATTAGACAAATTACGGCTTAAGAATTATAATTAGAAAGATTCAGGCATCCATTATTATGTGTTTAGATTAAGTACAGTTTGAGAATTTTAATTTCAACGATTCATATGTTAATTGTTATCAACACGGACTATGTACGACTTAATAATCCTAATTACGATGACTCGTATGTCAAATGTAACCTAATTAGATTAATTAGATCATATAATTTGATAATTATGATTTTGACGATCCACATGTCAAGTATGACCTAGCGAGACCATGTACGACTTAATAGTTTGAATTCCGACGACCAGTATGTCCAATCTTACCTAGTTGGACTAAGTAGGTCTACCGTATCGAGACTTTGATGATACACGAGTCGAGTCTTACCTAATTAAACAAATTACGGCTTAAAAATTATAATTATAAAGATCCAGGCATCCAGTATTATCTATTTAGATTAAGTACATTTTGAGAATTTTAATTTCAACGATTCATATGTTTATTGTTATCAACATGGACTAAGTACGACTAAATAATCCTAATTATGATGACTCGTCTGTCAAATGTCACCTAATTATACTAATTAGGTCTTATAATTTGATAATTATAATTTTGACGATCCACATGTCAAGTATAACCTAGCGAGATCACGTATGACATAATATTCCGAATTTCGACGACCCGAATGTCCAATCTTACCTAGTTGGACTAAGTAGGTCTAACGAATCGAGATTTTGGTGATACACGAGTCGAGTCTTACCTAATTAGACAAATTACGGCTTAAGAATTATAATTAGAAAGATTCAGGCATCCATTATTATGTATTTAGATTAAGTACAGTTTGAGAATTTTAATTTCAACGATTCATATGTTTATTGTTATCAACATGGACTTTGTACGACTTAATAATCCTAATTACGATGACTCGTATGTCAAATGTCACCTAATTAGACTAAGTAGATCTTATAATTTGATAATTATGATTTTGACGATCCACATGTCAAGTATGACCTAGCGAGACCATGTACGACTTAATAGCTTGAATTCCGATGACCAGTGTGTCCAATCTTACCTAGTTGGACTAAGTAGGTCTAACAAATCGAGATTTTGATGATACACGAGTCGAGTCTTACCTAATTTGACAAATTACGGCTTAAGAATTAAAATTAGAAAGATTCAGGCATCCAGTATTATCTATTTAGATTAAGTACAGTTTAAGAATTTTAATTTCAACGATTCATATGTTTATTGTTATCAACGTGGACTAAGTACAACTTAATAATCCTAATTATGATGACTCGTCTGTCAAATGTCACCTAATTATACTAATTAGGTCTTATAATTTGATAATTATGATTTTGACGATCCACATGTCAAATATATCCTAGCGAGATCACGTACGAAATAATATTCCGAATTTCGACGATCCGAATGTCCAATCTTACCTAGTTGGACTAAGTAGGTCTAACGAATCAAGATTTTAATGATACACGAGTCGAGTCTTACCTAATAAGACAAATTACAGCTTAAGAATTATAATTTGAAAGATTCAGGCGTCCAATATTATGTATTTAGATTAAGTACAGTTAGAGAATTTTAATTTCAACGATTCATATGTTTATTGTTATCAACATAGACTAAGTACGACTTAATAATCCGAATTATGATGACTCGTATATCAAATGTCACCTAATTAGACTAAGTAGATCTTATAATTTGATAACTATGATTTTAACGATCCACATTTCAAGTATGACCTAGCGAGACCACGTACGACTTAATAGTCTGAATTCCGACGACCCGTATGTCCAAACTTACCTAGTTGGACTAAGTAGGTCTAACGAATCAAGATTTTGATGATACACGATTTGAGTCTTACCTAATTAAACAAATTATAGCTTAAGAATTATAATTAGAAAGATTCAGGCATCCAGTATTATCTATTTAGATTAAGTACAGTTTGAGAATTTTAATTTCAACGATTCATATGTTTATTATTATCAACATGGACTAAGTACGACTTAATAATCCTAATTATGATGACTCGTATGTCAAATGTCACCTAATTATACTAATTAGGTCTTATAATTTGATAATTATGATTTTGAAGATCCACATGTCAAGTATAATCTAGTGAGATCATGTACGACATGATATTCCGAATTCCGATGACCCGCATGTCCAATCTTACCTAGTTGGACTAAGTCGGTCTAACGAATCGAGATTTTGATGATACACGTGTCGAGTCTTACCTAATTAGAAAAAATTACGGCTTAAGAATTATAGTTGGAAAGATTCAGGCATCCAGTATTATCTATTTAGATTAAGTACAGTTTGAGAATTTTAATTTCAACGATTCATATGTTTATTGTTATAAACATGGACTAAGTTCGACTTAATAATCCGAATTATGATGACTCGTATGTCAAATGTCACCTAATTAGACTAAGTAGATCTTATAATTTGATAATTATGATTTTGACGATCCACAAGTCAAGTATGACCTAGTGAGACCACGTACGACATTATATTTCGAATTTCGACGACCCGTATGTCCAATCTTACCTAGTTGAACTAAGTAAGTCTAACGAATCGAGATTTTGATGATACATGTGTCGAGTCTTACCTAATTATATAACTTACAGATTAAGAATGATAATTAGAAAGATTCGGGCATCAAATATTATCTATTTAGATTATGTACAGTTTGAGAATTTTAATTTTAAAGATTCATATGTTTATTGTTATCAACATGGACTAAGTACGACTTAATAATCCTAATCATGATGACTCGTATGTCAAATGTCACCTAATTAGACTAAGTAGATCTTATAGTTTTATAATTATGATTTTGACGATCCACATGTCAAGTATGATCTAGCGAGACCACAAACGACTTAATAGTCTGAATTCCGACGACCCGTATGTCCAATCTTACCTAGTTGGACTAAGCAGGTCTAACGAGTTGAGATTTTGATGATACACGTGTCGAGTCTTAACTAATTTGACAAATTACGACTCAAGAATGATAATTTGAAAGATTCGGGCATCCAGTATTATCTATTTAGATTAAGTACAAGATTGAGTACTTTAATTTCAACAATTCATATGTTTATTGTTATCAACATGGACTAAGTATGACTTAATAATCCTAATTATCATGACTCGTATGTCAAATGTCACCTAATTATACTAACTAGGTCTTATAATTTGATAATTATGATTTTGACGATCCACATGTCAAGTATAACCTTGCGAGAACACGTACGACATAATAGTCTGAATTCTGATGACCCGTATGTCCAATCTTACCTAGTTGGACTAAGTAGGTCTAACGAATCGAGATATTGATGATACACGAGTCGAGTCTTACCTCATTATACAAATTACAACTTAAGAATTATAATTAGAAAGATTCAGGCATCCAGTATTATCTATTTAGATTAAGTACAGTTTGAGAATTTTAATTTCAACGATTCCTATGTTTATTGTTATCAACATGGACTAACTACGACTTAATAATCCTAATTATGATGACTCGTATGTCAAATGTCACCTAATTATACTAAGTAGATCTTATAATTTGGTAATTATGATTTGGACGATCCACATGTCAAGTGTGACCTAGCGAGACCATATACGACTTAATTGTCTGAATACCGACGACCGGTACGTCCAATCTTACCAAGTTGGACTAAGTAGTTCTAACGAATCGAGATTTTGATGATACACGAGTCGAGTCTTACCTAATTAGACAAATTACGGCTTAAGAATTATAATTAGAAAGATTCAGGCCTCCAGTATTATGTATTTAGATTAAGTACAGTTTGAAAATTTTAATTTCAACGATTCATAGGTTTATTGTTATCAACATGGACTAAGTACGACTTAATAATCCTGATTACGATGACTCGTATGTCAAATGTCACCTAATTAGACTAAGTAGATCTTATAATTTGATAATTATGATTTTGACGATCTATATGTCAAGTATGACCTAGCGAGACCATGTACGACTTAATAGTTTGAATTCTGACGACCCGAATGTCCAATCTTACCTAGTTGGACTAAGTAGGTCTAACGAATCGAGATTTTGATGATACACAAGTCGAGTCTTACCTAATTAGACAAATTACGGCTTAAGAATTATAATTAGAAAGATTCAGGCATCCAATATTATCTATTTAGATTAAGTACAATTTGAGAATTTTAATTTCAACGACTCATATGTTTACTTTTATGAACATGGACTAAGTACGACTTAATAATCCTAATTACGATGACTCGTATGTCAAATGTCATCAAATTATACTAATTAGGTCTTATAATTTGATAATTGTGATTTTGACGATCCACATGTCAAGTATAACCTAGCGAGATCACGTACGACATAATATTCCCAATTTCGACGACCCGTATGTCCAATCTTACCTAGTTGGACTAAGTAGGTCTAACGAATCAAGATTTTGATGATACACGATTTGAGTCTTACCTAATTAAACAAATTATAGCGTAAGAATTATAATTAGAAAGATTCAGGCATCCAGTATTATCTATTTAGATTAAGTACAGTTTGAGAATTTTAATTTCAATGATTCATATGTTTATTATTATCAACATGGACTAAGTACGACTTAATAATCCTAATTATGATGACTCGTATGTCAAATGTTACCTAATTATACTAATTAGGTCTTATAATTTGATTATTATGATTTTGAAGATCCACATGTCAAGTATAACCTAGTGAGATCACGTGCGACATAATATTCCGAATTCCGATGACCCGCATGTCCAATCTTACTTAGTTGGACTAAGTAGGTCTAACGAATCGAGATTTTGATGATACACGTGTAGAGTCTTACCTAATTAGAAAAAATTACGGCTTAAGAATTATAATTAGAAAGATTCAGGCATCCAGTATTATCTATTTAGATTAAGTACAGTTTGAGAATTTTAATTTCAACGATTCATATGTTTATTGTTATAAACATGGACTACGTTCGACTTAATAATCCGAATTATGATGACTCGTATGTCAAATGTCACCTAATTAGACTAAGTAGATCTTATAATTTGATAATTATGATTTTGACGATCCACAAGTCAAGTATGACCTAGTGAGACCACGTACGACATTATATTTCGAATTTCGACGACCCGTATGTCCAATCTTACCTAGTTGAACTAAGTAAGTCTAATGAATCGAGATTTTGATGATACATGTGTCGAGTCTTACCTAATTATATAACTTACGGATTCAGAATGATAATTAGAAAGATTCGGGCATCAAATATTATCTATTTAGATTAAGTACAGTTTGAGAATTTTAATTTCAAAGATTCATATGTTTATTGTTATCAACATGGACTAAGTACGACTTAATAATCCTAATCATGATGCCTCGTATGTCAAATGTCACCTAATTAGACTAAGTAGATCTTATAATTTTATAATTATGATTTTGACGATCCACATGTCAAGTATGATCTAGCGAGACCACAAACGACTTAATAGTCTGAATTCCGACGACCCGTATGTCCAATCTTACCTAGTTGGACTAAGCAGGTCTAACGAGTTGAGATTTTGATGATACACGTGTCGAGTCTTAACTAATTTGACAAATTACGACTTAAGAATGATAATTTGAAAGATTCGGGCATCCAGTATTATCTATTTAGATTAAGTACAAGTTTGAGTACTTTAATTTCAACAATTCATATGTTTATTGTTATCAACATGGACTAAGTATGACTTAATAATCCTAATTATCATGACTCGTATGTCAAATGTCACCTAATTATACTAACTAGGTCTTATAATTTGATAATTATGATTTTGACGATCCACATGTCAAGTATAACCTTGCGAGAACACGTACGACATAATAGTCTGAATTCTGATGACCCGTATGTCCAATCTTACCTAGTTGGACTAAGTAGGTCTAACGAATCGAGATATTGATGATACACGAGTCGAGTCTTACCTCATTATACAAATTACAACTTAAGAATTATAATTAGAAAGATTCAGGCATCCAGTATTATCTATTTAGATTAAGTACAGTTTGAGAATTTTAATTTCAACGATTCCTATGTTTATTGTTATCAACATGGACTAACTACGACTTAATAATCCTAATTATGATGACTCGTATGTCAAATGTCACCTAATTATACTAAGTAGATCTTATAATTTGGTAATTATGATTTGGACGATCCACATGTCAAGTGTGACCTAGCGAGACCATATACGACTTAATAGTCTGAATACCGACGACCCGTACGTTCAATCTTACCAAGTTGGACTAAGTAGTTCTAACGAATCAAGATTTTGATGATACACGAGTCGAGTCTTACCTAATTAGACAAATTACGGCTTAAGAATTATAATTAGAAAGATTCAGGCATCCAGTATTATGTATTTAGATTAAGTACAGTTTGAAAATTTTAATTTCAACGATTCATATGTTTATTGTTATCAACATGGACTAAGTACGACTTAATAATCCTGATTACGATGACTCGTATGTCAAATGTCACCTAATTAGACTAAGTAGATCTTATAATTTGATAATTATGATTTTAACGATCTATATGTCAAGTATGACCTAGCGAGACCATGTACGACTTAATAGTTTGAATTCTGACGACCCGAATGTCCAATCTTACCTAGTTGGACTAAGTAGGTCTAACGAATCGAGATTTTGATGATACACAAGTCGAGTCTTACCTAATTAGACAAATTACGGCTTAAGAATTATAATTAGAAAGATTCAGGTATCCAATATTATCTATTTAGATTAAGTACAGTTTGAGAATTTTAATTTCAACGATTCATATGTTTACTGTTATGAACATGGACTAAGTACGACTTAATAATCCTAATTACGATGACTCGTATGTCAAATATCACTGAATTATACTAATTAGGTCTTATAATTTGATAATTGTGATTTTGACGATCCACATGTCAAGTATAACCTAGCGAGATCACGTACGACATAATATTCCGAATTTCGACGACCCGTATGTCCAATCTTACCTAGTTGGACTAAGTAGGTCTAACGAATCAAGATTTTGATGATACACGATTTGAGTCTTACCTAATTAAACAAATTATAGCTTAAGAATTATAAATAGAAAGATTCCGGCATCCAGTATTATCTATTTAGATTAAGTACAGTTTGAGAATTTTAATTTCAACGATTCATATGTTTATTATTATCAACATGGACTAAGTACGACTTAATAATTCTAATTATGATGACTCGTATGTCAAATGTCACCTAATTATACTAATTAGGTCTTATAATTTGATAATTATGATTTTGAAGATCCACATGTCAAGTATAATCTAGTGAGATCATGTACGACATGATATTCCGAATTCCGATGACCCGCATGTCCAATCTTACCTAGTTGGACTAAGTCGGTCTAACGAATCGAGATTTTGATGATACACGTGTCGAGTCTTACCTAATTAGAAAAAATTACGGCTTAAGAATTATAATTAGAAAGATTCAGGCATCCAGTATTATCTATTTAGATTAAGTACAGTTTGAGAATTTTAATTTCAACGATTCATATGTTTATTGTTATAAACATGGACTAAGTTCGACTTAATAATCCGAATTATGATGACTCGTATGTCAAATGTCACCTAATTAGACTAAGTAGATCTTATAATTTGATAATTATGATTTTGACGATCCACAAGTCAAGTATGACCTAGTGAGACCACGTACGACATTATATTTCGAATTTCGACGACCCGTATGTCCAATCTTACCTAGTTGAACTAAGTAAGTCTAACGAATCGAGATTTTGATGATACATGTGTCGAGTCTTACCTAATTATATAACTTACAGATTAAGAATGATAATTAGAAAGATTCGGGCATCAAATATTATCTATTTAGATTATGTACAGTTTGAGAATTTTAATTTTAAAGATTCATATGTTTATTGTTATCAACATGGACTAAGTACGACTTAATAATCCTAATCATGATGACTCGTATGTCAAATGTCACCTAATTAGACTAAGTAGATCTTATAGTTTTATAATTATGATTTTGACGATCCACATGTCAAGTATGATCTAGCGAGACCACAAACGACTTAATAGTCTGAATTCCGACGACCCGTATGTCCAATCTTACCTAGTTGGACTAAGCAGGTCTAACGAGTTGAGATTTTGATGATACACGTGTCGAGTCTTAACTAATTTGACAAATTACGACTCAAGAATGATAATTTGAAAGATTCGGGCATCCAGTATTATCTATTTAGATTAAGTACAAGATTGAGTACTTTAATTTCAACAATTCATATGTTTATTGTTATCAACATGGACTAAGTATGACTTAATAATCCTAATTATCATGACTCGTATGTCAAATGTCACCTAATTATACTAACTAGGTCTTATAATTTGATAATTATGATTTTGACGATCCACATGTCAAGTATAACCTTGCGAGAACACGTACGACATAATAGTCTGAATTCTGATGACCCGTATGTCCAATCTTACCTAGTTGGACTAAGTAGGTCTAACGAATCGAGATATTGATGATACACGAGTCGAGTCTTACCTCATTATACAAATTACAACTTAAGAATTATAATTAGAAAGATTCAGGCATCCAGTATTATCTATTTAGATTAAGTACAGTTTGAGAATTTTAATTTCAACGATTCCTATGTTTATTGTTATCAACATGGACTAACTACGACTTAATAATCCTAATTATGATGACTCGTATGTCAAATGTCACCTAATTATACTAAGTAGATCTTATAATTTGGTAATTATGATTTGGACGATCCACATGTCAAGTGTGACCTAGCGAGACCATATACGACTTAATTGTCTGAATACCGACGACCGGTACGTCCAATCTTACCAAGTTGGACTAAGTAGTTCTAACGAATCGAGATTTTGATGATACACGAGTCGAGTCTTACCTAATTAGACAAATTACGGCTTAAGAATTATAATTAGAAAGATTCAGGCCTCCAGTATTATGTATTTAGATTAAGTACAGTTTGAAAATTTTAATTTCAACGATTCATAGGTTTATTGTTATCAACATGGACTAAGTACGACTTAATAATCCTGATTACGATGACTCGTATGTCAAATGTCACCTAATTAGACTAAGTAGATCTTATAATTTGATAATTATGATTTTGACGATCTATATGTCAAGTATGACCTAGCGAGACCATGTACGACTTAATAGTTTGAATTCTGACGACCCGAATGTCCAATCTTACCTAGTTGGACTAAGTAGGTCTAACGAATCGAGATTTTGATGATACACAAGTCGAGTCTTACCTAATTAGACAAATTACGGCTTAAGAATTATAATTAGAAAGATTCAGGCATCCAATATTATCTATTTAGATTAAGTACAATTTGAGAATTTTAATTTCAACGACTCATATGTTTACTTTTATGAACATGGACTAAGTACGACTTAATAATCCTAATTACGATGACTCGTATGTCAAATGTCATCAAATTATACTAATTAGGTCTTATAATTTGATAATTGTGATTTTGACGATCCACATGTCAAGTATAACCTAGCGAGATCACGTACGACATAATATTCCCAATTTCGACGACCCGTATGTCCAATCTTACCTAGTTGGACTAAGTAGGTCTAACGAATCAAGATTTTGATGATACACGATTTGAGTCTTACCTAATTAAACAAATTATAGCGTAAGAATTATAATTAGAAAGATTCAGGCATCCAGTATTATCTATTTAGATTAAGTACAGTTTGAGAATTTTAATTTCAATGATTCATATGTTTATTATTATCAACATGGACTAAGTACGACTTAATAATCCTAATTATGATGACTCGTATGTCAAATGTTACCTAATTATACTAATTAGGTCTTATAATTTGATTATTATGATTTTGAAGATCCACATGTCAAGTATAACCTAGTGAGATCACGTGCGACATAATATTCCGAATTCCGATGACCCGCATGTCCAATCTTACTTAGTTGGACTAAGTAGGTCTAACGAATCGAGATTTTGATGATACACGTGTAGAGTCTTACCTAATTAGAAAAAATTACGGCTTAAGAATTATAATTAGAAAGATTCAGGCATCCAGTATTATCTATTTAGATTAAGTACAGTTTGAGAATTTTAATTTCAACGATTCATATGTTTATTGTTATAAACATGGACTAAGTTCGACTTAATAATCCTAATTATGATGACTCGTATGTCAAATGTCACCTAATTAGACTAAGTAGATCTTATAATTTGATAATTATGATTTTGACGATCCACATGTCAAGTATGACCTAGCGAGACCACGTACGACATTATATTCCGAATTTCGACGACCCGTATGTCCAATCTTACCTAGTTGAACTAAGTAAGTCTAACGAATCGAGATTTTGATGATACACGTGTCGAGTCTTACCTAATTATATAACTTACGGATTAAGAATGATAATTAGAAAGATTCGGGCATCAAATATTATCTATTTAGATTAAGTACAGTTTGAGAATTTTAATTTCAACTATTTATATGTTTATTGTTATCAACATGGACTAAGTACGACTTAATAATCCTAATTATGATGACTCGTATGTCAAATGTCACCTAATTAGACTAAGTAGATCTTATAATTTTATAATTATGATTTTGACGATCCACATGTCAAGTATGATCTAGCGAGACCCCAAACGACTTAATAGTCTGAATTCCGACGATCCGTATGTCCAATCTTACCTAGTTGGACTAAGCAGGTCTAACGAGTTGAGATTTTGATGATACACGTGTCGAGTCTTAACAAATTTGACAAATTACGACTTAAGAATGATAATTTGAAAGATTTGGGCATCCAGTATTATCTATTTAGATTAAGTACAAGTTTGAGTACTTTAATTTCAACAATTCATATGTTTATTGTTATCAACATGGACTAAGTATGACTCAATAATCCTAATTATGATGACTCGTATGTCAAATATCACCTAATTATACTAATTAGGTCTTATAAACTTGCGAGAACACGTACGACATAATAGTCTGAATTCCGATGACCCGTATGTCCAATCTTACCTAGTTGGACTAGGTAGGTCTAACGAATCGAGATATTGATGATACACGAGTCGAGTCTTACCTCATTATACAAATTACAACTTAAGAATTATAATTAGAAAGATTCAGGCATCCAGTATTATCTATTTAGATTAAGTACAGTTTGAGAATTTTAATTTCAACGACTCTTATGTTTATTGTTCTCAACATTGTTTAAGTACGACTTAATAATCCTAATTATGATGACTCGTATGTCAAAAGTCTTCTAATTAGACTAAGTAGATCTTATAATTTGATAATTATGATTTTGACTATCCACATGTCAAGTATGACCTAGCAAGACCATGTACGACTTTATAGTCTGAATTCCGACGACCCGTATGTCCAATCTTACCTAGTTGGACTAAGTAGGTCTAACTAATCGAGATTTTGATGATACACGAGTCCAGTCTTACCTCATTATACAAATTACAACTTAAGAATTATAATTAGAAAGATTCAGGCATCCAGTATTATCTATTTAGATTAAGTACAGTTTGAGAATTTTAATTTCAACGATTCATATGGTTATTGTTATCCACATGGACTAAGTACGACTTAATAATCCTAGTTATGATGACTCGATTGTCAAATGTTACCTAATTTTACTAATTAGGTCTTATAATTTGATAATTATGATTTTGACGATCCACATGTCAAGTATAACCTAACGAGATCACGTACTACATAATATTCCGAATTTCGACGACCAGTATGTCCAATCTTACCTAGTTGGACTAAGTAGGTCTAACGAATCGAGATTTTGATGATACACGAGTCGAGTCTTACCTAATTATACAAATTACGGCTTAACAATTATAATTAGAAAGATTCAAGCATCCAGTATTATCTATTTAGATTAAGTACAGTTTGAGAATTTTAATTTCAACGATTCATATGTTTATTTTTATCAACATGGACTAAGTACGACTTAATAATCCTAATTATGATGACTCGTCTGTCAAATGTCACCTAATTATACTAATTAGGTCTTATAATTTGATAAGTATGATTTTTACGATCCACATGTCAAGTATAACCTAGCGAGATCACGTACGAAATAATATTCCGAATTTGACGACCCAAATGTCCAATCTTACCTAGTTGGACTAAGTAGGTCTAACGAATCGAGATTTTGATGATACACGAGTCGAGTCTTACCTAATTAGACAAATTACGGCTTAAGAATTATAATTAGAAAGATTCAGGCATCCAGTATTATGTATTTAGATTAAGTAAAGTTTGAGAATTTTAATTTCCACGATTCATATGTTTATTGTTATCAACATGGACTAAGTACGACTTAATAATCCTAATTACGATGAGTCGTATGTCAAATGTCACCTCATTAGACTAAGTAGATCTTATAATTTGATAATTATGATTTTAACGATCCACATTTCAAGTATGACCTAGCGAGACCACGTACGACTTAATAGTCTGAATTCCGACGACCCGTATGTCCAATCTTATCTAGTTGGACTAAGTAGGTCTAACGAATCAAGATTTTGATGATACACGAGTTGAGTCTTACCTAATTAAACAAATTATAGCTTAAGAATTATAATTAGAAAGATTCAGGCATCCAGTATTATCTATTTCGATTAAGTACAGTTTGAGAATTTTAATTTCAACGATTCATATGTTTATTATTATCAGCATGGACTAAGTACGACTTAATAATCCTAATTATGATGACTCGTATGTCAAATGTGACCTAATTATACTAATTAGGTCTTATAATTTGATAATTATGATTTTGAAGATCCACATGTCAAGTATAACCTAGTGAGATCACGTACGACATAATATTCCGAATTCCGATGACCCGTATGTCCAATCTTACCTAGTTGGACTAAGTAGGTCTAACGAATCGAGATTTTGATGATACACGTGTCGAGTATTACTGTTAGCTCCCAAATTCGACACTGCCTTGGGTTGCTAAAACATTAAGACATAATTATTGTCTAAGTAAAATGAAGCAAAGAGGTTTCGACAGCCTCTGAGGAATTTTCTAAAGTTGAACGGTTGAAATAACTTAGAAAAATTAAGAAACCTAAAGTTATGAGCATTTCGACCATGTCAGAGGTCATTCGACTGAAATTCCGCAAATGGCAGTGCTACGTCGTTTTGAAATTCAAAAATTGGAGGGAGGAGTTTTGGTTCATAAGACACGTGGCGAGTTCTAGAGCAGGAAGTTACATGCAAAGGACACTTGTTAGATCGAGGAGATGCTAGGAAGTTATTAGCAGTTAACTATTAGCATTATAAATAGGGATTTGTTAGGCATATTTCTGTGGGTGTTTTACCATTTGTACAAAGTAACTCCAATCAGATTTACTCAAAGTACCCGAGTGTGAGAAAAGAGTATTTTCACGGAGAATGTACGTTACGTAAAATCACCAACTTTTCAATAAAGTCTTTTACAATTTCAGCAACATTTACATTTCCTCTGTCAAACCACTTGTGCAAGTGTTATATTTTTCCTTTACCTTTCCTGCATCCTGTACTCTAATTCCTTCTTCCGTTTAAACTTTTTACCCTTTTCGATCAGCCTTTTCACAAATCTTTTACAGCATTTCTGTAAGTTTATGCACTTTAAAATACCCAGTCAAAGGCTTTTTCGTTACAAGCACATTTACCAATTCGTTATCACAAGTACTTTAAATTTAATTCTAAAATGTAGAATACTTTAGCACATGTCCTAGGATCAATCTGATCGATCCTGTGAGTCACCAAAGTCAAATCTTTGAAGATCAGCGGTTGTTTTCCGATTTTCAAGGGAAACAAAATGGCACACCTTGTGGGACAGTGCTAAATATCCCCGCGATTTAGAATTAAAAGAGTCTCATTCACAAGTCTTAATAATCTTTGTAGAAAGTACATTATATGTTACTAAGAAGTGGTAGAATTACCGCTGCTAACGAAGAAAGACGAACAATCCTTAGGAATATGGCGACGGAAACGAACCAGCCAAACAATCCTAACCCACAAGTCCAAGGTTCTGGCGAAGGAACCAGTAACAACATGGTCCCATCGCCTATACCATCGACAGGAAAGCAAGTAGCGCCTCCCATAAGGTCAGAACAAACCGTCGCCCCAGTAGGATCTGGGACAACGATAGTTATGCCTTACACACAACCCGTATTGGAGTATATTGGGCCACCAGTGTCGAATCCCCAAACTCCAATAGCAGGACCATCAGTGTCAAGGCAGTTTGCCCCTCTTGGTCTTTCGCAGTTGCCAAGGAATCCCCCGTATGGGATGTCAACGACTGTAATGCAGGGGCTGCAAAATGAGACCCCAATATTTTTTGAAAATACAATGGCGTCACCTTTGCAAGGATCAGAACCTGGTTCAAACATTGGTCGAAACCCTCAGAGTTTAAGTCTAGGCTACTCGACTCAAGGTCCCAATCTAACCAATACGTTTGTTGCCTGTTTGAGGCAGCAGATGGATGAGAGTAACTTATAGATGGTTCAAAACCTCTCCCAGACTATGGGTGAGATCTTTCAGCCATTAATTCGAGACACAACTCACGCTAACCAACAACTGGCGACACAGTTAACACGCTTGACTGAATTTATAGGGGTACCTCCATTAGAAAGAAACCAAGCCCCTATGGAGAATACTCCACAACAAATTCCAAGAGTGGCGCCAGAAGCCAATTTAGAGAACCAAGGAGGGATAGGCCCTTATGTTGTCGAAACTTCCAGAGTCCAGGTCGAGAGAATCCCAGAAATAGTTATGGTAAATCGAAACCAGGATGCAGACAATGTGGTCCAACAAGTAAGACGCAACAACCTCGCGGTCGAAAACAACTTGGCTATGATGGTAGAAAGAATCATGACTCGAAATGGCCTAAACACTGGGTTTACTAGGCCAAATTATACTTCACTAATAGTCTACTACATCCTTCGAGCGGAATTACCCCTAGGACTAAGGTGCCTAAGTTCACTAAGTTTTCAGGGGACACAACGGAGTCCACCGTCGAACACGTAGCACGCTATATAATTGAGGCTGGGGAGATAGCCAACGACGAAAGCCTTAGGATAAAGTACTTCCCAAGTTCTCTTACAAAGAACGCCTTCACGTGGTTTACCACTTTACCACCAAGTACAATATGTAACTGGACGCAGTTAGAACGACTCTTCCATGAACAGTTTTACATGGGCCAGACGAAGATTAGTTTGAAAGAGTTGGCCAGTGTAAAGCGTAAGTTTTCAGAGCCAATTGAAGAATACCTCAATAGGTTTCGACTACTTAAGGCAATGTGTTTTACACAGGTGCCTGAACATGAGTTGGTCGAAATGGCAGCAGGAGGTTTAGATTACTCTATTAGGAAGAAATTAGATACGCAGTATCTGAGAGATATGGCCCAATTGGCCGACAGAGTCCAACAGTTAGAAAGGCTGAAAGGCGAAAAGTCAAGATTTAACAAAGGCAAGAAAGTAGCTTTTGTCGAACTCAACGAAAGTAGCGAAGGGGCTTGCGAAGAGTCCCCCTACTTCGAGGAGAACGAAGTCGATCTTGCTGAATTAAAACAGGGTCCCCCATATTCCTGTCGAGTACTGGCCCCTCCTCAAGGAAAGGGTTTTGTCGAATCAGAAAAGAACGACAGGTTCCCTAAGAAAACTTACACCTTTGACATCACGAAATGTGATGAAATCTTCGATTTGCTAGTAAAAGATGGGCAGATGATAGTGTCGCCTGGTGCTAAAACACCGCCCTTAGAGCAGCGGAAAAAGAGAGGTTTTTGTAAGTACCATAATTTTCTGGGTCATAAAACATCTCAATGTTTTCTTTTCAGGGATCTCGTCCAGAATGCGATACAGGAGGGACGCTTGACGTTTGGAGATAAGGTGAAGGGCCAAATGAAGGTGGATGCTGATCCACTGCAATTGGCTGATGCTCTTTATGCTAAACCTATGTAAGCAAACATGATAGATGCTACTGAGGGCATCGAGTTTTCTGTTAACATGATGGAGGTTACTGAGGACCTCATTTCAGCACTAGTGATGGCGAAATGCGTCATGGGTTTTGGTTTGGACGATACGACAGTCACAATCAAGGAGAATACTGGTCGAAACGATAACGATTCAAGTCTAAAGGTTCAAAGTCATCCAAGTTACGCCATGGTAACTAAGGAAACAGCTGACCATTTCGTCAGAATGGACCAGGCCACTGAGGGCTAGGAAAGAATGGAGCTAGGCGGGACGGTCGAAGTCAATATGGTCGACATTAACCCATCAGAGACCATGGAAGAGAAAGAATCAAACCACCATGAGGGATGTAACAGGTTAGCATACCCAAAGACAGAAGAGTCAATCGTTGGTTTTTTACATTGGTGCAAAGACAATGGATCGAGCGTGATGCTGTACCCCAGGTGCAGCGCCATTTTCGATAGAAAAGCAGCAGAGAAGCTAGAGGGAGAACGTTGACATCGTCTGAACAGAGGTGGCCATGGTTTTGATCAATGAAAGAGCTACCACAGGAGGACAGAAGACCAGCGGTCTGAACCTCGAATCAGGCCACCAAGTGCTAGGCCCGCCAGTTTCAAACCTGTTGTCGATTCCGCTGATGGAAAGTGGAGGAAGCCTAATGAAGAGACGGCGCAAGGGCAGCAAAGGTGGAAGAGCTTCGAAGTGAATCGGGGATCTTCGGTCTCCTACAGCAAGGAGTATCAATCCTCAAAAACAACGCACATATCTGAAAACTATAAAGGTAAGAAGCCTATGACTAGATCTCAATGGAGGAGAGAGCAAAGAAAAAGAAAGGCCCTCAGAGAAGAGAGGGAGAAAAATCAGTCAAAGAATATTTCAAACCCTCCCGGAGAAGAAGAACAGCAGTCGAAGATAGCTGAAAAGTTACCAGTTGGGCGAAGGCTGTTTTCGCCTAAACAAGACTGACCAACGGAAGGGGACGAAGACATGACAGATAACTTTGACTCCGATGACTCTTTGGACCTGGTGGTCAACGTGGTGTCGGTGATGCCCCGAGAATTCAATAGAGTTTCAGAGGTCGAAGAACCAGGCGCAGACGCTGAGTGGGAAATGGCATCACATAAACCTGTATGCTATTACGTGATGAACAACGGCTGTGTCGAAGAGCAAAACGCTTTCTTCGAACGGCCCACTGAAGAAATGAGGACCCACCTGAAACCGTTGTATATTACAGCAAAAGTGGAGAACATCCCCATCAACAAAATACTGGTGGATTGTGGCGCTACGGTAAACCTGATGCCACATTCTTTACTGACCAAAATAGGAAAGCATGACGCTGATACAAAGCCACATAATATGGTTTTGTTGAATTATGAGGGAAAAGTAGGAACCACCAGGGGTGTGATTCAAGTAGATGTAACCGTCGGAACAATTACAAGACCAACGGTATTCATGGTGGTCGAAACCATGGCCAACTACAATTTATTGCTTGGCCGAGAATGGATACATGGCATTGGAGCAGTGCCCTCATCGATGCATCAAAGGATTGCCATCTAGAGGCCAGATGGCATAGTTGAAAATATTGAAGCTGATCAAGGGTACTTCAGGGTGCCAAGAAGGTAAATAGATCAGTTCCAATTCGACAAGCACTTGGCCAGCATAGGCCCTTGTGCTCCAGCAGACTTTGAGTTTGCACCAAATGACGAGGTGTACTACTCACTATACCTCCACCCTGTCGACGGATTTCGTTGGGATAGGGAAATACCTGGGGAGAGACTTCCATACCTGGGGGCAGCCCCAGTCGACCCCACTGGGTGGGGCAGTGAGTTTGATGACTGAAGCAGCGGTGCTGCAAAGAATTTCGGCCTACGTGGCTGAAACCAAATTACAAACGGCCGCAATGGCCGCCCATGACAAGATGGCTGAAGAAGCCACCAAAATGCAGCGAGAGAGCCTGAGGCTCGACGCCATCTATGATGACGAACCTCTGGGGTTCGAAAGAGATCCTTTGGGGAACGACATCAAAATGCTCGCACAGGATCTATTGGAGGAAATTGATTTAGGAGAGGGTCCAACCAGGAGGCCAACGTACATTAGTGTTAACCTCGACCCTCAACTGAAGATCGAAGTCATCCAGTTGCTCCGGGAGTATAAGGATTGTTTCGCCTGGGACTATGACGAAATGCCTGGGCTGCAAAGGGATTTGGTGGAACACAAACTACCAATAAAACCTGGAAAGAAGCCCGTAAAACAGGGCCCAAGGCGTTTTGCTCCAGAGGTTATGTCGAAGATCAAGGAGGAAATCGAAAGGCTCCTTCGTTACAGATTCATTCGCACAACGAGGTATGTCGAATGGCTGGCCAACATTGTCCTAGTCATCAAGAAGAACGGGTCCCTAAGAGTGTGCATTGATTTCAGAGATTTGAATTCAGCCACTCCCAAAGACGAATATTCGATGCCAGTGGCAGAAATGTTAGTTGATTCAGCTGCTGGCCATGAGTACCTTAGTATGTTGGATGGTTATTCTAGATATAACCATATTTTTATCGCGGAAGATGACGTTCCCAAAACAACGTTTCGTTGTCCAGGGGCCTTAGGCACTTACGAATGGGTAGTAATGCCATTTGGCCTAAAGAACACCGGGGCAACGTACCAGCGAGCGATGAATTCTATGTTCCATGATTTCATTGAATCTTTTATGCAAATATACATTGACGATATTGTGGTGAAATCTGTTTCAGGAAAAAGCCATTTGGATCATCTGCGACAATCGTTCGCCAGAATGAGGAGGTTTGGCCTCAAAATGAATCCGTTGAAGTGCGCGTTTTGTGTACAGGCGAGAGACTTCTTGGGTTTCGTTGTCCATAAGAAGGGAATCAAAATCAACCAGAATAAGACGAAGGCTATCTTAGAAATAAAAGCACCGTCGAACAAAAAGGAGTTGCAATCGCTGCTGGGGAAAATTAACTTTCTAAGGAGGTTCATCTCTAACTTAAGCGGCAAGACGCAAGCCTTCTCACCTTTGCTTCGAATTACTAGGGACAGATCCGAGTGGGGCAAAGAGCAGCAGGAAGCCTTCGACAAAATCAAAGACTACTTGGCTCACCCCCTAGTCCTTTCGCCTTCGTGTAGAAGCAGGAGCATGCGATTGTACATAGCAGCGTCAGAGAGAACTTTAGGGAGCATGTTGGCTCAGGAGGATGAGAATGGCGCCGAAAGGGCTATTTACTACCTTAGTAGAGTTTTAAATGACACAGAAACTAGATATAGTGAGATCGAAAAGCTTTGCCTATGTTTATATTTCTCATGTACAAAGTTAAAGCAATATATTAAACCAGTAGATGTTTGTGTTTCTTCGCACTTTGATGTTATTAAACACATGTTATCAAAACCTATTTTGCACAGTCGAATTGGAAAATGGGCACTGGCATTGACAGAATATTCTTTGACTTATAGACCGCTAAAAGCAGTCAAAGGGCAAATAGTGGAAGACTTTATCGTCGACCACTCTATAAAGGAGAATGCCTTGAATATAGTTGAAGTGGAACCATGGAAATTATACTTCGATGGCTCTAGCCACAAACATGGCACGGGTATTGGTCCGATGATTATTTCGCCAAATAAAACTCCAACAAAATTCAAGTATAGAGTCGAGGGGTTGTGTTCCAACAACGAGGATGAATATGAAGCTTTAATAGCTGGACTTGAAATTTTGTTAGAATTGGGGGCAACCCAGGTCGAAATAATGGGAGATTCGGAATTAGTGATAAAACAGTTGACAAAAGAGTACAAATGTGTTAAAGAAAATCCCATCATGTACTTCGTAGTGGCTAATAGGCTGCTTAAAAAAATTCAAAGTGTCAACTATTCGACATATACCGAGAATACAGAACCAAGTAGCCAACGATCTAGCACAGATTGCCTCGGGATATAGGGTCTCGAAGGAAGACTTGCAGGAAGTAATCGAAGCTAGAGGCAAGGTAGTGTCGGTTGGGTTGAAGCCATCAGACTTGGAGGCTACAAAGTTTGGATATATGGATGAAGAGACTTTCGAAGTCTTTACCATCGGAGAATTGTTGGACAATGACTGAAGAAAGCCTTTAGTCGAATATCTCCAGAATCCGTCAATAGCCTCGGATCGAAAGATAAAATATCGAGCACTGAGCTATGTCTTGATGGGCAACGAATTGTTCAAAAAGACCCCTGAAGGAGTTTTGCTGAAATGCCTGAGTGAATCAGAGGCATACTTGGCTTTGTCAACAGTCCACAGTGGGGCATGTGGTGCACACCAAGTTGGCCATAAAATGAAATGGTTATTATTTCGACAAGGTTTGTACTGGCCTACGATGCTAAAGGATTGCATCGAGTTTGCCAAGGGGTTCTAGGAGTGTCAAGTCCATGCAGGCATACAACATGTCCCAGCAAGCGAATTACATTCCATAATTAAACCATGGACGTTTAGAGGTTGGGCTTTGGACCTGATTGGAGAAATTCGACCAGCATCCTCAAAAAACCAAAAGTATATCTTAGTGGGGATAGATTACTTTACCAAGTGGGTCGAAGCAGTGCCTTTACTTAAAGTGGATCAGGAAGATGTGATTGAATTCATTCAGAAAAATATCATCTTTAGGTTTGGACTGCCAGAGACGATAACAACGGATCAAGGGTCGGTCTTCACGGGTAGAAAGATGCAGGATTTCGCCAGAGAGATGGGGTTCAAACTCTTAACTTCGACCCCTTATTACGCGCAGGCTAACGGGCAAGTCGAGGCAACAAATAAAGTGGTCATTGACATGATAAAGAAGCAAGTAGGAACCAAGCCAAAGAATTGGCACAAAGTGTTGGATCAGGTTCTATGGGCATGTCGAACGCCACCCAAATAGGCATCCAACGCCACCCCATATCGTTTGACCTTTGGTCACGATGCAGTGTTGCCAGTCGAAATCCACATACAGTCGATAAGGGTTCAAAGGCAACATGAAATTCCTAGAGAAGTCTATTGGGATATGATGCTCGATGAGGTCATAGACTTAGACGAAGAGAGATTGAAAGCTCTAGAATTGCTGAGAAGGCAGAAAAAGAGAGTAGAAAAGTCATACAATAATATGGTTAAAGCAAAAACCTTTTTAGTTGGAGACTTAGTTTGGAGAGTCATTTTGCCTATGGATCGAAAGGCCAAGACGTTGGGTAAATGGTCCCCAAAGTGGGAGGGACCCTTCCAAGTGTCGAGGGTTTTCTTTAATGGAGCCTATGAAGTGGAAGAATTGGGAGAAGATAAGAGGATATTAAAAGTAAATGGTAAGTACTTGAAAAAGTACAGGCCTATGCTGCAAGAAGTTAAAATAACAACAGAGTAACAAAAAGTATAAAGCAAAGCCACAAATGGTATTGATAGTTGCCAAAATGGCGCGATAAGTTACAATAACAAAGATGGCTTCAAAGGCCAGTAAAATATAGTCTGTTACAATATGTCAGTAAATTAGAAAGGAAGATTGGCCTTCATTTTAAGGTAGTTCTCCTTCTGAGATTCGATACGTTGTTGGCACGAGGCCCTTTCGTCAGTTAATCTGGCAACTTCTTCTTCTAAGCTTCGAGCCTCTTCTGCAAAAGTGATAGCATGTTCGAGTTCAGCAGCAAGGGCCGAATCGTCTTTGGAAGACAGTTGAGAAATCTTCTTTTCTTCTTTCTTGATCTTGCCCTGAAGTTTCTTGATCTTGCGTTTCCAACAGACGATATTTTCTTTGCTGGAAGCAATCTCTAGTTGGTCTCTCTTTTTCTCTTCCTCTAGCTTTTCGATCCTTTGTTCTTATTCCGCTGCACTTGTCCAGGCAGCTGCTTCACAACTAGATTTCGTCGAAATGTCACATTCGAGGCGGGGCAACAATGTGAGGTCTTTGTAGACTTGATCTATCAAAATTCCCACCTCTCGAATGACATTAGCAGCTTCAGGGGATATGGAGTCAAGTTTCACCTGTTGAAGAAGTGTTTTCAAAGATAGATGGGTGACGGAGTCCATCTTCAACAACATGAAAAGGTCTCCTTTAAAGATTTTGGCTTTGATCTTCGCCAAAATGTCATTTGAAGGTTTGCTAGAGACCTGGCCCTCAAAAGTTGAAGTACTCTGAGTTTTGCTAGAAGAACTGCCTCGACTGCGCAGCAGTAGTTGGACGTATCGACGAGGATCGCTTTCTTTCAGCGCAGCCATTTCTTCCTTAGAGAGGACCGTTTCACTCTGAAGAGGCATTTCCTGTGGCATTTCGACAGGAGTAACTTTGGTGGCATCAGTACAAGCAGGCTCATCAGATTTTCCCTTTGTAATTATTTCCCCTTCTACAGGGGCAGCTTTGGTGGAGTCTTGAGCCAAGGTAGCTTCTTCCTCCTCACCATCCGACTCACCTAGCTCAGACTGGTGCATGGCTTCTTCTTCGCATGCGTTGGCTTCGTCCGCATCAACGTCGTCAGTAGCGGGTTTTGTGTGATCAAGAGGGGAACTTGTTGTGGTGGCAGGGTTGGTGTCCTCAGGTTTCGGGTCTTCGTCTTCATCTGCCACGACTATTGTCTCAGGAGCTCCCTCTTCCTCGTGGTCAGACCCATCAGTTTGTGATTGTTGGGTAGTAGTTTTTAGGGGCGAGGGGGCTGCAAAAATTCAGGTTTGTTAATTTCACCAAGAGAACTCACACCATAACCCAAATCAGATGTGGGGATATAAGTGGGTTCACCTTGGTTGTTCAATGGATAAATAGGCAAGGGAGACGGCTGCATCGAAGGTTTGGAGGCCTCAGTAGTAGTCTGTAGTTGGGAAAATAAACCTCATGAGACGCGAGATGAAAGAGACAAGAGCTTGATATAGAAAGGTCAGAGATTCTATCACAATACCTTCGTGGCTTCCTCAGCCGGACTAGAGTTATCACTCTCTATGCGAACGGCAGAAGGATTTCGATCATTTGTTGTGAGAGCTTTGACAGGAGATTCAGGAGGCGTGTTTTGTTTTTGTATCTTGATGGGAGATGGAGGAGATTCGACGCTCTCTAGCCCATGAGTTACCCTTCGTTTTCTTTTTAGGGGAATATCTTCATGAGGGGATTCATCATCGTCGGAGTCTATGATGACTTGGGCTGTAACATTTCCTCTTTTTTGAGGAGTTGGAGGTTTTGAGGAGTCGAACACTCAAGTGGGTTGAAGCTGGTGGAGAGGAGGATAACATGAGACTTCTTATCATACAAGCACCTAGGCAATGATTGAATTAACCCAAATTGCCTCGACACCAAGTTGGGTTGATAAGCAACTAATATTGCTTGTCCTCTGACAAGGTTGAGCTTATGAACTATCAAGCGTGGCGTCAAGAATCTCTCCCATATCAGGTTTGATTCTGCTTCTTGTTTTTGTGAAATTGGAGGAAATGACCTGGTGAACCATTCAGGGCCATACAGCCTATGAGAAAAAGGGGCCATCCTGGGAGTGAATTCATGCCTTTTTGCAAACAAGTGGATGAAGCTGGTAAGATTAGCACGAAGGCTTCGACCCTCTTCATTTGGTGTCAACTGAACCAAGCGTGGCCATTCGACCCGACGTTCAGATACCTGGGCTTCGTCGACCTCTCCTTTAAAGGGAAGGTTGTGCTCGAAGGTAGCGTTCAACCATAGTTGAAGCAACCAAAATGGCCCCGCCATTATAAGAGCGCCATGAGTTTTTGGATCCCTTAGTCTCCCAAAGCCTCATACAGGCTGGTTAGTATCATCTCACTAAGGCATACGTCCCTTTTAAGGTGTAACTGATTCGCCAGGGTCAGGTACTTCCTCGCCACCTGCAAGTACTTTGTGCAAAAAATACAACGAGATAACCACATGGCCAGAAAGGCTATGTGCTCCTCGTCTTTGACTACGTCGGTGTCTTTTTTATGATAGTGATTTATGAAGGGTGTGTAAGTATGTTTCGTACTACCAAAACCTATGGTGTCCCGTGCATCAATTTCAGGATTATAAGCCAATCCACATGGTCTTAATCCAACGATAGCAGCCATGTCAAAGAGCGTGGGAGTCACCATTCCGCAGGGAAGATGGAAGGTATGGTGAGTGTTGTCCCAGAAATACAAAGAGGAGGCCAGCATTAACGGACAATAAGGTGGCCCAACCTTCGACAGCATGATTAGGTCATAAATACCTTTTTCTTTCCAATGTTGTGCCTTCGCTTGCTCTATTTTTGTCAACCAGTTAAGGTAAAGTTCAGAGTCTTTGAAGTACGACGTCGCTCTAAAGAGTCTTGTTCCATCATGCAAGTATTTGAGGTCCACATTGAAGAGAGAAAAGTCATTTGGGTTATTAGAAGGGATTTTGCTAGCGTCCTTTTGCCCTAAGGGTTTAGTTTTCTGATAGGAAGGAAAAAAGTCTCTCAAGGTGGAATAATCAAGGTTTGGGGGTGACAATGGCCCAGACATGGCCAAGGTTTTTCCAGCCACATCAACGGGGATGATTACCTGAGATTCGTAGATGTGTCGTTTTTCTTCTGCTAACGGTTCCCTGATGAGCTGTTGGTTCTTCGTGATTTTTGGTCCGCTCAAAGTAGCGAAAGGTGGCAATGCAAATGAAGAAGATGGTCTCCAGTACGACTTAGTAATCCTAATTATGATGACTCATATGTCAAATGTCACCTAATTAGACTAAGTAGGTCTTGTAATTTGATAATTATGATTTTGACGATCCACATTTCAAGTATGACCTAGCGAGACCACGTACGACTTAATAGTCTTAATTCCGACGACCCGTGTGTCCAATCTTACCTAGTTGGACTAAGTAGGTCTAACGAATCGAGATTTTGCTGATACACTTGTCGAGTATTACCTAATTAGACCAATTACGGCTTAAGAATTATAATTTGAAATATTCAGGCATCCAATATTATCTTTTTAGATTAAGTACAGTTTGAGAATTTTAATTTCAACGATTCATATGTTTATTGTTATCAACATGGACTAAGTACGACTTAATAATCCTAATTATGATGATTCGTATGTCAAATGTCACCTAATTAGACTAAGTAGATCTTATAATTTGATAAATATGATTTTGACGATCCACATGTCAAGTATGACCTAGCGAGACCATGTACGACTTAATAGTGGCATCACACCATCATTTCAAACTAAGTCTGTTTATACATCATTACAAAAAATGGCCACTAATAGTGGCATCAGACTATAGCAGTATGTGAATATAATTATGCTAATGTCTTACTCATGGCATTTTCATTTTTATTGTTTATCTTCATTATGAGAAAAGGGATGTTGGAGTATATGATTGTAAGACAATTAGTAAGGAATTGAAAAATGATATACGTATTGATTTTATACCATTCAAAATTTAGATAATGTAAGTTAAAATAAATGGAGCTTTTTATGAGTATATACTTGACTATATGTAACATAAATGGAACTTTTTTGTCTTAACTGAGTTTTGAAGGGATATATTATGCCAACTGGGTTGAACTTGTGGCAATATGTTATATGGAACTATGTGATGGCAGTTAACGCTAAGGCACCATGTGATGGGAGTGGCTGCTTTGTCCCGTGTATAGTGGGTTCAACAGATATAGGCTACAGTGAGTTCTGGTGTTCTGATTGTTTCAGTAGTTGTTCAAGCATTTATGCCGAGGTTTTATAGTCAGCATCACGTTTGATCGGCCATTCACAGAGGCTGGGAGTATCTGGTTTTGGTGCTTGGTTCTTTTAATTGGGAAAAAATTTTATTGTTGAGTCTGTTGTATTTGAGGACTACTGAATTGAAACTGCTTTTAGCCTTTTTAGCTTCTAGTTTTTGCAGGGTGGAGAGTGTCATTCACAATAGTTTAGAGTTTATTCTAATTATCTGATTGTTGATGGGCAGCTCATGGAAAATTTCGAAAATTTGTTTGGAGAAGGGAGACCGTTATTCAAGAAAATAGTGATGATTTGGTTTGCTTGAGTCTGTTGTGTTTGTTGTATTGGAAGTCTAAAAATGTTAAAATATTCCAAAATGAGGAATTCCAAATTGAAATACTTCCGAAGTCTTTTTGAACAAGTCTTTTTGATTCCTTCTTGTTTGATTTTCTCTTCTGTACCTCTTTCTAAGAATTGAGATTCATTTTGTAATTGTATGCGTTAGGTGTATAGGATGAGAGAGAACTTTCTGACTGTATCATATGCGACAACTGATATTTTAATTTACTGGTTCTAGTTCTTTCTTATTCCATTTTTGCACCAATTGATACATAGCTTCATGAACACCAGAGATTATTCTATTTACAACTTATTGCTTTTATTTTTTACAAAATGCTCTTTTTTTTTGGAAATTAAATGCCTTAATTGAAAAGGCAAAAGTAGATCTAAAGATTAGTGAAAAACCAACTACCACAATTGCAGCTACACATTTTAACTCATCTCCATACCCAAAATAACTTCTAACAAACTCTTCCACAGTCTCTCCAGTAAGCTAAAAAGTCAATGACTGTGAGTTTGGGATCTTATGCTGTGAAGGGTCCTGTTGGATTTTTGGCACATCATCCAGGCCTAGTCTTTCTAAAGTAGGTAGCAGCAGGATTGTTTGGGCACATACAGCCGATGAGCCAGTTTGCTAAGTGGAAGAAATCTATTTTTAAGTTAGCAACAGGGGTATAGCATCATTGGTCTAGGCTGCTGGTGTGCGTTAGGCCTGCTTTGGCATTGGTGTTATTAGGTTGGGTAAATATGTGTTACGCCTGCTGGTTTAAGGAGGGATCACAAAGGGTGTGCATGGTGTCAGGAGTCTTGATGTGTTGGATGATTAGTATCATTAGTGTTTAGGGTGTATTCTGTATGTTTTTGTAGCATTACTTGCATATGCTGTGATGGCAATGTTAGGCTAAAAAATGAATTGGTTGAGACATACCTCATGCCTTTTGTTAAAATATATTCGTTTTGAATTTCCAAAAAAAAAAAAACACTTCTCACAATTATGTTGGTTATTACATTTATTTATCATGATGCTGAAGAATAAATAGGGAGATACATAATTATAGGAAGATCATAAAGATAATTAACTCTATTTTAAATATTTCCTAGCAAAATACCGATGGTATGTTCTATAATATGTTTTGGGTATAATTACAATCTTCACAAGAAATATTAATATTTTCATTAAAGATTTAAGGGTAAGCCTATTTAAACAAAATACAATCATACCAAAAAATTGTTCAAAAAAAAAAAATTTACAACTAAAGTTAATGGAAAAATTATCAAAGAACTATAATCATAAATGACTCCAACTAAAAAAAAACCCAAACAGAATTAATTTCTTTGGCTTACACCAAAACATTGTTTCCTCATTGGAGGAATAGAGTATTTAACACAAAGCTAATAATATAGTTGTAACTTTAGAACGCACCAAAAGCAACACCAGAAAAAGTGAGATCTCCAAAGACACTAAAACTTTAGTTATAGATGAAACGAAAACAAATGTCAATATTTCATCTATACCCTGATTTGGGTGACAAAAATACATAAAATATCAACTATTACTTGGGGCACATCAACAACTAAAGACTGTGACCTAGAAGCGAATGCGTCGCATATCGTCCAAAGGACATTCGCTAAACACTCTAGATAATTGAGAGGAGGCCCCCCAATCACCATTTCCCAAGTACTTAAGGCTCGTAACGTACAACAATCCTTAACCTTTATTAAGTATTTTGAAGATGTTTGAAGATGAGAAGAGAAAGACACTCTAAAGGGAGACTAAGACTCAACCTAGTGTTCTCATACAAAGTGCACCTATGATTGGGATGAAAGGGGATGCTACTTAATGTTATCATGCATGGTTTTAATCCTAATGTCTATCATAATCCACGTTGAACAAGAAGGATTAGAGGTCCTAAGGGAACATGGCCAAGGAAGACAAAAGAAGAAGAAAAAGAAAGCATAAGAAAAATGCAAGTAAGCAAACATGTAATGCACAACTAGAATGAAAGTAAGGGAGGAACAAAGTGTGGGGAAGTAGCCACCACAAGCACATCTCAACCTCAAGCATGCAAATGGAAATGCAAGAACCAAAAGAAAATGCATACATAAGCAAACAAAATGAGCTCAAACAAGTTCAAGCCAAAACTGAGATGCAATGGGAGAAGTCATGACCCCTACAACCATTCAAGCATCAATTACCGAAGAAAAGCGGGAGAAAAAAAGTGTGGGGCAACATCCACCACAAGCGCGTCACAACTGAAACGTTCTTCGAAACGCATGTCAACAAAAATCATGATTAGACAATCAAGAACAACGACATATATACAAAACAACTCACTCCCAATGCGTCATATTGATCCATGAAGATTCGAACTGAGTAAGCACCAAAACAAGCAAGAAAAACAGCAAAACATGCTTGTTGGTACAGTGTTAATCGATTAACACCAAGGGTTAATTGGTTAACCATTGAAAAATGCTTGAAAATTTGAATATTTATATTGGTTAATCAATTAACCAATTGGTTAACCGATTAACATTGTGCCAACAACAGAAAAACAGTAGCAGAACAGCAATTTCAGCACATAAGCACTTATCGAATGATCCGAATTATCACATAATCAATTACACACGAATTTAAACCAGCAAATAGTGATCCAATCAACATGTAAACACATTAAACCAGCAAGATCACAGATCATATGAATCAAATTAGCAAAATCAATCAAAAATGAAGATCCACGTGCTAATTATGCAAATAAGCTCAAAATCAAAATCGGATCAGGAATTCTAACCTACGAAGCGGAAAATTGCTTCGGTTAGTGTTGATTTAATCCAATTATGCAGATCCAAGCAAGAAACTCGGAGATCCTTCAAGATCCAAGTGTGTTCTTGTTGTAGGAGTGAAGATCCACCACAATTAAGCCAAAATAATCCAAATAAGCTCCTTCCAAGCAACTTCAAAATTCATATCCAAACTTGCACAAAAATTGGATGAAAAAATTGAGATGATGATGATCAAGGATGAAGGTTTAGCTCTTTGAAATCAATGATTCCAATGGAGAATCAAGGATTTCAATGTGAGAAGAGTTTTGGTGAGGGTTTTGGGAGATGGAAAGTTGAGAGCATATTGAGAGAATGAGAGTGAATTCTGAAATGAAATGGAAATTATGAGAGTTAGATGTGTGAGGTTTGGAGTAGATCAATTAAATACCCCTTAGGCTTCGATCCAAATGAGGCTTGGAATATGGTTTGTGAAAATTGCTTTGGAGTGAAGAGTGGAAATTTTGGGAGGGAATTTGAAATGATTTGAAAGTTAACCAAAATTCAAAATGGTTCTAGATCCTTCCCTTGGTGAAAAACCAAATCACAAGTGATCAAAATTGGACCCCAAAGTGGCTTCACTTGAAAAATCACGTACGGAGGCAAAATCTGCATTGGTTAATCGGTTAACCATATGGTTAATCGATTAACACCTTTGAATATTTGGATTTGACTTGATTTTGACTTGGTTAATCGGTTAACCATTTGGTTAATCGATTAACACCTTCAAATTTTGAATTTTGGCGCCTTTTGGAGGGAAATCTGCATATTTTCCCGTTTTCAACCGTTCTAGGTCCTGATAACCCTCTGAAACTTGCCTTTGAATGCTATAATCTTGAGAATGCTTGAGATGGTTGAATGCTGCCTCCTGAGCTGAAATATCCTGCAAAATAAAATAAAATCGACCGCTTAATCGCTCGATAAAATAAATGCCAGAGCCTCTGATGCTCGTTGTTCAGTCTTTTGCGCTAAAAAAAAATTTGAGCCACAGGAAAACCTTGATCCCCTATCTAAAGAACAAGTGCTATGCTATGCAAAAATGCACAAATGCAGAGAAAAAAATGCTAGAACAATGTAGTGAAAACATAAGCCAAGTAAAGAGATGGTTGGGCAAATCTTTGCTTGATGTCACTCTGCAGCGCAACCCCTATCCGAACATTCCTCACAACTTCCTTAGAACCCAAGTTAATAACCTTGATTTCCTTCTGATGAGGCAGAATAACCTTTTCTTCCTGCTTCAAGAGTCTGGCTAGCTCTTCTGGTAAGTCTTCATTTTCATCAATCTCTTCTTCGGCTTGAAATATCAGGTTATCAAAGTTGAAGCGAGTCATAGATGTCTCTGGCGCGGTGTCATCTGCAATGTGAATCCTACAATGATAATGGTTAAATGCTTAAAATGACATGCAAAACAAGCACAAAGCCACATTTCCATTTTATTGTTAAACATAAAACATGAAAAACAAGGATCACAATATTTGAATGCAGAAAAACGCCCTATGATTAATTGAAAAAGATTGTGCAATCATAAACAATAAGGCCCTAAAGACAAAAACCACTATGCTCGGGTAGAACATAGGGTTGTAAAATAATCAGAAAAATAAAGTATTACTCTTCCATTGTCACTTGGATGAATTCCTCGATAGTCCAATTGTTGAGGCTTTGTCCTAGAATGCACGGCCTAATCCACGAGTCCATATCACAGTCGCTATCCCTGTCTTCATCTGAAACAGCGTTGATCCGTTCGAAGATAACCCCACCTTTGGTAAACTGTACTAGCCCTTTGTAGTGCGGCGCGCTCTGTGAGGATGACGAAGAAGATGGGCGGTACCCCATACCAAACTTATCCTGCTTATGGGGAATATCCAACACTTGACCCTAACTCGGTGCTGCCCCAGCCTGTACCACTGACTGGGCCTCCTTGAAAGATGTCATGGCCACTTCGAGCGCTTTGCTCTCAGCGGACATTTTGTCTTTAATCTGTACCGTCTCAAAAGCATGAAAAAGAGTCTCATGGATTTCACCATCCACCTCAATGTATTTAAACGAAGATAAATGACTGATCATTATATCTTCCTCTCCGTATATCGTGACAAC
This sequence comes from Lathyrus sativus, assembly GCA_963859935.3. Lineage (NCBI taxonomy): Eukaryota > Viridiplantae > Streptophyta > Magnoliopsida > Fabales > Fabaceae > Lathyrus > Lathyrus sativus. Next base: position 458,012,724 of record OZ012735.1, on the reverse strand, counting down.
GCTGCCACCCACCATGTACTTGAGCTTCTGGTGCAGCATGAAAGTTACAGCTCCTGCTGAGTGAATCTATGGACAGCCCAACAAACAGCTATAGGCAGGCTGGATGTCCATAATATAGAATACCGCATCAAATAATTCGGGACCAACTTGGATTAGCAGCGTCACCTCCCCGAATACAGACCTTCTGGTGCCATTAAAAGCACGCACTACCAGGTCACTTGGTGTGCAGATTAACCCTTTCATGTCCAACTTCATGAGGGCCTTCTTAGGAAGCACATTCAAAGAGGATCATGTATCTACCAACACATAGCACAGGACAGATCCATGACATTCAATTGAAATGTGCAGCGCACAATTATGATTCCTGCCCCTCGGGGTCAAATCCAAGTCTGTGAAACCTAGGTTATTACCTGCATTGACGTGCGCTACAACCCCTTCGAGTTGGGTAACCAATATCTCTTGCGGCACGTAAGCAGTATTCAATATCCTCAACAACGCATTTCGGTGCAGGTAATAGAGATTTTGAACATAACAGCAGAGACAAAATAGAGATTTTGGAAGGGGTCTATTGCAAGTGATCTACTATCTTGTAGTCACTTTTTCTTATCAATCTCATGAATTCCTCTGTTTCCTTCTCCAAAGAACTCTTCTCTCCAGCCTGAGAAGTTTCTTCCACCATAACCTTCTTACCCTTATCAGCTCTGTCAGCAACCACTTTGAGTGATGAGAACACTCCTCTGCTTCGAGTGATTCCCCTAGCTCCCACTAGATTATCCACAGAATCAGTCGGCAAGCTCTTCAATTCCTGTTTTTCCCATTACAATATACCTCCGCTCAGTAGTTCCACGAGATTGCATTGGTACTCTCATACGGCACATGCCCGACTTTGGTGATGATAACGGTTGGCGGCCTTGGCGCATAAATAGTTATAGTTTTGTACGGGATCGAGATCATTGCAATCTCATTCCTTTCCTCAACCACTATCTCTTCAGACTTCTTCTCAACGATCCAGTCAAACTACAACATTCTGTCATTCATCATACCCTGGATACAGTTTTTCAACTCCGCACATCCCTCAGGATGACTTAAATATTCAGCACACGATTCAATATAGCCCGGAAATATCCCTCCCTTCAATAACTTCTCCTTCACAAATCCCAACGGCGTCTTCAAATCAATGACGCCAGTTATCAGATCTAAACTCTCGTCTTCAATGATTGCATTGACTCCGGCTGCCCCATGGTTGGGCATGGGGTTCTGCACGACATTGGAAGCATCGTGAGAAAAGTTTATTGCCTTGCTACCCACCAATTCTTGGACTTTGTGTTTAAAGGCCTTGTAGTTATCAATGTTGTGCCCCGGAATGGAACTCACAACGAGCATTTGTATCATAATCGGGTGGAGGTGGTCCAGTCAGAGGAGCTAAAGTTCTTGTTTGGATTAACTGTAGTTGTAGCAGATGTTGAAGCAGAGGGGAATAAGGCATCGGAGGTGCATCAAATTTCATATTCACTGTCCGACCCCGATCCTGAAATCTTCCATAACCCTCTTGATTCTGCTATTGTTGTTGTGGTTGTTGTGGTTGTTGTTGAGGAACGGCTGGAATTGTGATACTAGCAACCTACTGCTGCTGCTGACGATAAGATGAACGCTGATTTCTACCTCTACCACGAGAGCTAGAAACTACATTAGTCTCACCTTCACGCTTCTTATTTCCGAACACCTTTTTACCTCCTCCTCCGGCTGAGGGCGCCTCACCAGATTGGATCTTTCCCAACTTTATCCCGTTTTCTACTCTCTCTCCGGTGATAATCAAGTCAGAAAAGCTACCAGACATGTTACTGATAAACTTCTCATAATAAACACCAGGCAAAGTAGCCACGAACAGATCAATCAATTCACGCTCCACCATCGGAGGTTGCACTCTTGCTGCAAGTTCGCGCCACCTCTGGGCGTATTCATTAAAGAATTCGCCGGTCTTTTGAGATAGATTCTGGAGTTGGACCCTATTAGGAGAAATGTCACTATTATACTGATAGTGCTTCACGAAGGCTTCAGCTAGGTCTCTCTAACTGCGGATATTAACAGGCTTCAGCCCCATATACCACTCAAGCGAGAGTCCAGACAAGCTATCTTGAAAGAAGTGCATGAGCAATTTTTCGTCATCCGAGTAAGCAGACATTTTGCGGTAATAAGAGCGTAAATGGACCCTAGGGCAAGTAGTTCCCTTATACTTGTCAAAGTCAGGGACTTTGAACTTCAGCGGAACTTTCAGATCTGGGATCAGCCCCAGATTGGCCATGTATAGCCCCATGGAATTCTGATTTTCAAAAGATCTCGTCTTTTCTTCAATCAGCCTGAACCTTTTGTCAGCCTCAGATGGTAGTCCAACACCAATATCTCGCATTGAAAAAGCATCCTCCTGTTGGTCCTCATCCCATTGAGGAACATTGTTACTGTTGAAATACAAGAGACTAAGAGACATGAATAAACCGTGTGTTTTGAAAAGCACTACGGAGACATTATCATATATAAATAGATTACAACTAATTACATGATATAGTCGATGTGGGACTATTCTATATACAAATATTCTTAACACTATATATATATATATATATATATATATATATATATATATATATATATATATATATATATATATATATATATATATATATATATATATATATATATATATATATATATATTTACAAATATCAACACTCCCCCTCAAGCTTGAGCATATAAGTCAAATGCACCAAGCTTGTTACATATATAGTTAGTTCTGGGGCTTCGTAGGTATTTTGTAAACACATCTGCCAATTGATCATTAGAGTTGACAAAGCTTGTGATGATGTCACCTGACTCGATCTTCTCTTTGACAAAGTGACAGTCTATCTCAATATGTTTGGTCCTCTCATGGAAGACTGGATTTGAAGCAATGTGCAATGCAGCTTGATTATCACAAATAAGTGTCATTGGTCTTGCTTCTTCAATTTGAAGTTCCTTGAGCAGCTGTTTTAACCAAATAAGTTCACATGTTGCCATTGCCATCGCCCTATACTCTGCCTTGGCACTTGATCTTGGAACTACATTTTGTTTCTTACTTTTCCAAGATATAAGTTTCCTCCAACAAGTACACAATACCCAGAGGTGGATCGTCTATCAATGGGTGACCCTGCCCAATCAGCATTAGAATATCCAATTATCTGGGTATGTCTTTTATCCTCATACACAAGACCTTTTCCTGGAGCATATTTGATGTATCTCAAAATCCGGATAACAGCATCCATGTGTTCCTGACAAGGGGAATTTAAGAACTGGCTTACCACACTGACTGCAAAAGAAATGTCCGGACGAGTGACTGTGAGATAATCCAACTTTCCAACCAATCTCCTATACCTTCCTGAGTCATATAGAGGCTCCCCCTGATTGGGTAGTAGTTTAACACTTGGATCCATAGGAGTATCGGCTGGTTTAGCATTTAACAAACATGTTTCTTCCAAAATATCCATAGCATATTTCTGCTGAGAAATCACCCAACCATCTTTACATTGGGCTACTTCAACACCCAAGAAATAACGGAGTTTACCAAGATCTTTTGTCTGAAATTGTTTTGAGAGATGTTGTTTCAACTGGAGTACTCCCTGCTGATCACTACCAGTTATGACAATGTCATCTACATACACAATAAGATAAATACACCCTTGGGGTGAGTGACGATAAAAAACAGAATGGTCAGCTTCACTACGGATCATACCAAATTGTTGTACTACAGTGCTGAATCTGCCAAACCAAGCTCTCGGAGATTGCTTAAGACCATAAAGATACCTGTGTAGCCTACAAACCATATTCGATGACTCCCCCTGAGCAACAAACCCAGGTGGTTGCTCCATGTATACTTCCTCTTTAAGATCTCCATGTAAGAATGCATTTTTGATGTCAAGTTGATGAAGATACCAATGTCAAATGGATGCAATGGCTAGAAGAAGTCTAACAGATGCCATCTTGGCTACAGGAGAAAAGGTATCACCATAATCCAACCCAAAAATTTGAGTGTATCCTTTGGCTACCAAGCGAGCTTTAAATCGATCAATCTTGCCATCTGGTCCAACCTTCACTGTATAAAGCCAACGACAACCTACTAAAGATTTTCCATGGGGTAGAGGAACCAGTTCCCAGGTACCACTGTGTTGCGGTGAAAATTGGATATCAAGCTATTAAATTAACTTGAATTTTAATTCTTTTTACAACCGGACTTTATTTTATCCAAAGGAAAGGTCTAAAGAAAGAAAAACCTTTTTCGCGATGTAACGACAACGCTTAAGAGATTCGGGGATCGGGGGTTGGTTATACCTAGGGAAGGTGTTAGCACCCTAAGCATCTGTAGTACTCTACAGGAACCTTTTGTTTGATTGCTTGCTAAGTTTGTGAAATGTGTACTATGGATTAGGAAAAGATATGAGTGGAAACCTAAAGTTATATACACTAAGTTTGCTCGCAAAGACGTTGCATCTTCTACCTACGTATCCTAACTAGGATAGAATCAAAGCAATTGTAGTTCACCTCACAAGGGAAGAAGAACACTTGATTATGATCAAGGTTCAAGGGGGAACAAACATGACAATGTTTGTGTGGAGTTTGACAAAACTCCCTAATCTAAGTTGTAAGATTCAAAAGGGGAAGCAAGAAATCATGACAATGATTCTTACACAGAGTTGACAAACTCTTTCCTAGGGTTCTAGTTGAAGAACACTCCTAGTAAAGGTGGGTTTCTTAGACTTGAAGCAAAGTCTAATGGCTTATAATCTAGGGTTAAAATGACTTAACAAAGTCAAGGGGAGGATAAAAGAGGTATCCATGACATGAGGGTCCAATGGTCAGACTTTTCCTTTGGAAGCAGAAAGGGGAGGCAACAGGGTGAGAGCTAACAAGCTTCATCACTTGGGGAAAGAAGATAACTTAACAAGTAAAATAACAACATGATAAAGGCATATTCATGGTGACAACCATTAAATAAACATGTGGAATGATAAAGATGAAGGTGCATTGATGACAATCAACACAGATGAATTAACAGGAACTGTGACGACAGATCGAATTTAATTAAGCTATCAGATGAAGTAACGTGAACATGGTAATAACCAAAGATGAATTCCTAATCATGTTAATAAACATTTAAGAATGAGAATGCAAACAAGCATCACAAATAATTATAATTACATCAGGAGAAAATTCATCTGCATATGTCAAAATGATCACAGAAAGTACACAATTTGCACATAGTCAAAAGAGATGAAACATTATGTAAACATGAAGATAAAAAATATGACATGAAAGTAGACATCAAGATGAACATAATGAAAAAAGAATGGGTGAAAAAGGATTAAAATTGAGAGAGATATGAATTTTCAAAGTTTGATAAAAATGACAAAATTTAATAAAAGAGTTGCCCTCCTCAGGGGTCGAACTCAGGTACAAGGCATGCAAGGCGTGTTTGTCATAATGGTATTACCACTGGGGTGGCTATACATTCGTTGATGAAAGCCACCCCATAAATATATATGGAATGAGAAGCTAGTTGACTTGGGCAATAATAACACTCAAAAAGTGGTTTACGTTTTCGATCGTAACTTTCTCGATTCTTAACCAAACAAGATGAAATTTATATGAATCTTGACCAGAAAAACATGAGGAACAAGATGGTGCACTTAGTTTTCTGAGATTCTCCTTCCATTTAAAAATTCGATAGCATGTGTCTTTTGAAACTTGAAAATGCATTTTGAAGTGAACAACTTGTTTCAACCATTTTTGATCCAAACCAAAGATACACACAGCTCAAATATATGATAATGAATGATATTAGCACTTAAACCAAGCTCAAGGCAAATAGTTTATGAAAATTACATGTCAAGTTTCAATTTTACTTTGAGATGCATTTTGCAATGAACAACTCATGACAGTTGGTTTAAATGATAAAGAATCATGCAAGCAACTCATAAATAATTAATGCAAAGTTTTTCAACATGAATTTGATGCAGAACAGGCTTAAATGGAAAATTGGCATGTGGGTTGCTTAATGATGTTTTGAAAAATGCTTGATGATGTAAAGTTCAAGTTCATGAGTAGCAAGCCAATGCAAATCACACATACACTTTGGAAATGCATTAATAAGTGATATCCAAACCAAAAAAAGTCCAAACACAGCCTGTCAAAGATTAGCATGTGAGTTGCAGTTTGAGTGCTTTGTGGTATGTGAAAGAGATCAAATTAGTGCAAACATGTTAAGTCAAACCAAATGCACACACAGTTCTCAAAAACTATTGACAACATGATTCACACATCACTGAGTTTAGAATAAGTTGGAGCAAGGTAAGGGTTTGTTGCACCCCAAAATTTGACCAACATTTCTTTACTTAGCTTATGTTTCATTTCATTCACATTAGCATTATCATTTGCATTTCATTGACATGTATGCAGGAGATCAAGAGGTATGATTACCAATCAAGGGCGACACAAGAGTTTGAAGCTAGCTAAGAAGGTTATTCAAGTGCTCAAGGGTTGATATCCTTGTCAGAGAAGTCAAAAGATCCTCAGAAAGAGTGGTTGAAACCAAGGTTGTGAGCCTCCTAACTTGAGAGTTGTGGGGAGCTCCTCAGATGATTTTGAAGCCAAGAATGTGGACTTGAAGCCTTCAGATAGCTTATGAGATGTCTTGAAAGCCATCATGAAGCCTAGAGAGGTCATGGTGCAAGTTTAAGAAGACTCAGCCATGAGTGGTGTAATTAGGGTTTGACTGGGTCAACCTTAGGTCAACTAATGATTTGAAGAAGGTTGAGACCTAATTCAAGAGCCATGTGATCATGTATTGATGCATTGAAGAGTTTGAGAAGTTTCAAACTAGGGTTTCTAAGACTTGACAGTGTAAAATCCCCTAGTTTGACCCCTATCTTCAAGGTTGTTTAGCTCAAGATGTGATGGTCATATCATCTTATCCCCAACATGAATGTTGTATAGCTTGTTCTTAGCTTTAATTTGAGTACTAGAAGTCCTTGATAGGATTTGTAGAACTCAAGTTATGGCTTTGACAAGTTATAGGTCATCTGAGGTATGTGAATCTGGGGCCTTGAAAGTCACCCAACTTGCATCAAACCTTTGCCCAAGAAGGATGATTCCTATGAACTTTTGGTCAACATGAATGTTGTTCCTTATCTTCTTAGATTTCTATAGAGTACTATAAGTCCTTGATAGGATTTGTAGAACTCAAGTTATGGCTTTGACAAGTCAAGGGCATTTTGGTCATTTGGAGATTATAGGTCATTTCAAGCATAAGGCCATAACTCCTATTTCCAAGCTTCAAATGGAAAAATCTTCAACATCAAACTTGCTTAAAATGATGTTTTAAGGCTAGTAAGGAGGTCATGAGATGTTGAAAAGGCTTGTAGCTCAAAGTGGTAAAAATGACCTAAAATGAAGGCATAAGTTAAATAAGTCAAAGTTGGAAATTGAAATTTTCAAGCTACACATCCAAACCATGGCATGTAATATATCATTTTGACTCTAGAAAACATTTTAAAGACAATGGTTTAGCCACATTTTTGATTTAAGGTCTAAATCATGGACTTGCTTTGGAAAATGGTTACTTGCATATTAAGCAACATGTGCATAACTTAAAATTGAGGCATGGGCAAGGAACTTGGCAAGCTAAACCCTTCCAAAATGTCACTAGGGTAGAAATTGAAGGAGATTGAGATGAATTTCAAGCTGCAAACAAAATTGAGCATGGCATGATAAGTGATTCAAAATCTCATGACATGAGATGTGCAAAATCTCATTGGAAGGATCTAGAGGGTTCTAGATCATCCAAACTCCATCTATATAATGAGTAGTGTGAATCCATGGCAGGGGTTGGTGATCATTGAAGGTTTGAGCATAGCTTGGAATTGAGTTTTCATAGATTGCAATTGAAATCAATTTCATCAATTTCCTCCATTTCCATCCATTTTCTTGATTGATTCTTCTTCCATGAGTATCAAGGATTGATTCCAAATCATTTCCAAGAAGAATTGGTGGCTAGATCGTGTGGGAGCAAGGGGTTTTCAGCACCTGCAACTCTTCATCGTGTTTTAAGATTGAAGCACTCTCCATTGAATCTTTTGCATACAGAAGCAAGGAGGAAGTTCAGTGATCGTGTCCAGAAGATTTGAGAGCTTGAAATGGAGATTTTGTGCATCTGTTATTCAAGAATTTCCAGGTTTTTAACCTTCTTCCCCTAGCTTGATTTAGGTAGAATTAGGTTGAATTAGGGTGTTAGATTAGTTGTAGAATGGCCTAGGATGGTTTTCAGATGATTAATTGTTGAATCAGAGACAAAATAGGAAGATCACCATTTTCGGTTGAGATTGGGAGATGATGATTCTTGGGGTTTCAGAAGAAACTAATGGCATGATTGAGTTCGTGGCAAGATTTGGAGTGTGTTTCATGTTTTGACCTCTTGGATTGGAGGCCTCTAGGAAGAACTAGGGTTGAAGGGGACGATTGGAGCTCCATCGGTGGTGGCCGGAGCTGGGCGCGAAGCTCAGAGCTTTGAAATGGAGAAGATGAAGTTCTCACCATTAGATCATGGTCTGACCATTGACTAGAAGCTGATCCAACGGATGTGTTTTAATTCTGGCTTGTGAAGAGTTTTTGATGAAACGATGCGTTTCATTTATTCAAGCGTTTGGGCTTAGTAATCTGAGTGTTATCCACACCCCCCAGCAAGCCCAACCCAGAATTTTAACTGAAAATGATTTCTATTTGCACCGTGTCTTTATTCATTTTTGGTGGATTTCATTATTTTTTTCATTTAATTCATGATTTTTGTAAAATTCATAACTAATTGAATATTAATCCAATCAAATCCATTCTTTTTGCATATTACTCATGATTGAGTCTATTATTGTTTAGAGAAAAAATATTTTCATTTCATATAATTTCTGATTTAATTGGAATTTTGTATTTTAATTGACATTAAAATGATTATGTTTGATGCATATTTTTGTGGAATTTAGTGTGATCTCTTGGTGATGATTTTGAGCCTAATTTTTTGTGTGTGATTAGGTTAGACATGTATGATCCCATAGTAATTTTCCCACATTTTTGTGGTGAAAATAGGGGTGCCTTATAGATTGATGTTTAGATGCTTCCTTTTTAGGGTTTTAGGTTGATACCTTAGAATGTAGATTTTAGTTCTAGGTCCAATTTGATGATTTGATCTTTGAAACTAATGTGATAGAGTCATGATTGACCTAGGTTCCCATAGAAATTTTTGTAGGATTTCACAATTGATTTTAGTATTTTAGTTAGGACTAACTTTAGTGCTAGGTTTTAGGTGATCCTAATTTACTAATTCAACTAGTTTAACTCATTTAGTTCCCTTAGATTAGGGTTTGTGCTTGGTTTACCTTTGATTGAGATTGAAGAAAAGTTGAAGAGAAGGTGAGGATGCTTGAAGTGGCTTGAAGTTGCTTGGAGCTTTGGATTTGTTGGTGCCTGAAGGCGTCTGATGAAGATTAGGAGATAGGACATAGGGAGAGCCTTGTAGTTAGAATAATTTCTTTCACAAACATCGAAAGCCTCTTGTGCTTCCATTCTTCCCAATGACTAAAAGTCCTTCTTAGATATTCACATCCCTCCTTTGGAAGGATGAGTGGCTTTATCAGGGGAGTAGAACTTTGAGGGAACCAGTCTCTCATAATGATGAACCCTTACAGGCTTCCTTTGGTTGTCAGTAAGCTGTTTATCATTTCCTCTCATCCTGTTAAATCAATTATCTTCTGGTTTGAGTATTTTGAAAGATGTTGGACTTGAGTTTGAAGATGAGGACTTTATTGAAGAGTGGGGAAGAGGGTGATGCCTTGAGCATTGCCATTGCAGCTGAGGCTTGGAAAGCAAGAAGAACAGGTTGATACTTGAAGATCCAATTGAGATTGAGTGAAGAATGAGGAGTTCCTTGCTTGAAGAAGATTGAAGGAGGAAGTTGACACTTCTAAGTGATTGAAGATTACTCTGAGAAGATGAAGCTTGTAGGAAGAGAAGACCAAGTTGAGACTGGTAAAGTAAGAGAGCTGAAGCTTGAAGACTGAGTTGATACTTATGAAGAGGATTTAATTGAGATTGAGAGTGGAGCTGAGGCTTGAGGACTAAAGGAAGTTGATACTTATATTGAAGCTTTGAGAGCCTGAAGGAATCAAGTTGATACTTGCAGTTAGGAGTGAAGCCTTGTCGCTACTGCGAAAATCGGCGCCGGCTGACAGAAGAGTCGCCACCGTGCGTTATTTATCCCAACGGAGGGAAAGGAAACGCTCGAAGTAAACCCATAAAAAAAACGGGGAAAGGTATGGTCGTCGCAACCAAAACCTGGATTCGGGAGTCGGTTACGCAAGGGGAAGGTATTAGCACCCCTCACGTCCGTCGTACTCGACGGGATCCACGCTTGCTTGGGTTGTCTAAAGGATGCAAAAACAATCTATCTACGGCTGCTAAATTTAAACGGAAGGGAATCGACTCGATAGAGCGTCGCACTCTATGCCTACGTATTCTCAAGAGAGAAAGTCAGAGTCAACGTAGTTCGGGAAACTACAGGGAATTGGCTCGCCAAGACTTCGCGTCTTGTGCCTACGTACTTCCACACAGCATGGAAGATCAGAGCTTTCGTAGTTCAGGCTAACTACGGCTAAGCAGGGTATTCTCACACAGGAGTGAGAAATTAAACTGGTTTGAGAGGTACGGGAACCTATGGGAACTAAACTACGGTCTGGTCTCAAATGCACTCGGGCAAGAGAAAAGGATAACATCAGTCGTCAGCGGGAAAGTCTCGATCGCACAGCAGCGAGAGAACAGAACGTTAGTTGTTAGTGTGCTCGCTAGGATATCGCATCCTATGCCTACATATTCTCGTCTGGTACGAGAAATCAGAGCAGCTGTAGTTCGGCTACTTTCGGGACCACAGCTCAAATCTCGTTTTATTAATATTCTGAAAAGGATTACAATGATTGAGAAATAGGACTAAACTCCTAAAAAATACTATCCTATCCATCTATAATGGAAAATCAAATGGAAAATAGTCCCCTAACAAGTGGACTTCTAAAAACTATCCTCGAAAGTGGTAAAATAAACTCCTATGAAGAAAATATCTATTCTAAAAATATTGAATCTACAAAGTAATATTTTTATACTCTTTTTTTTTTACTATTTTTTCTTCTATTCTTTTTTCTTCTTTTTTCAATATTCTCTTTTCAACTATTCTTCTTGAATATCCTCATATATTTTTTATTTTCCATATCCTCTTTTTCACATTTTTCTCAACATTCTTTTTTCAAAATATTTTTTCCATATATCTTTTTCACTATTTTCTCTATGCTTTTTCCTCTTCTCTTTTTCTCATTTTTTTATCTAAAAACTTAAGAAAATATTACAAAAGAAAATAATAAAAGAAATACAAAGGGGAGGGGGGTACAACTGTTACAGGGGAGTATACAAGCCTGCAGGAAAAAAAAACACAAAATAAGGGCCCAGCCCATTAACTACAAAAACGAAAAGGGGGTGTGGTAAGTGATACAGGGGTATCCACCAGCAAAAATCACGTTGGGCTCAGGCCCAAAATCCTTCAGCAAAAAAAACGGAGGGGCAGGTGTAAGAAACAAAAAACTCTGGGCCCCGTGGCCCCAAACCCAAACCGGTCCAATCCCCAACACTCTCCCCAGAAACCCTAATTCACTCTCTCCATTCCAATTCACTGTTCACCAATTCTAAACACTCTGCCGTTTCCACTTCTCCCAACCCTCTCGTCTCCCTCTCATCTTCTATTCGTCTTTGTTAAGATCAATAACCAAATAAACTCGAAAGCAAAAATGGCCTGTTGCATGTTGATGATCCATAAGTATTGAAGGAGTCTTATTGGAGTTTCTATGAGCGTTGTCAAATCTGAACAGACGAGGACGAATATTTCTTGAAGATCGTTGAAGGTTGTGTGATGTTTGACGTCGCTGGAGATTTGAGGACGAGATGAAGATTGAGTGGCGTGCGAAGCTTCGTTGATTGATGATGTTGATGAAGACGTTCATGGTTTTCTGGCGATTTTGTTGAAGGTTGAGATGAATGTCTTCATCTTCTTTGAAGAACATCTGGAAAACTGAAGAACCTTGCTGAACTTCAGATGAAGATGAAGATTCCTGTGACGTTTTTGATAGAAGGTGATGTTCTTGACGTCGAATGGATGAATCAATGGCGGATCTTGGAGGTGGACGGTTGAAGGAGATCTGGAGATCGGAGAAGGTTGTTGGAAGATCTTCGAACGATCTTGATGAACATGATAGGGATTGTTCGTGATCTATGAGGATCTTTGACGTTCATGAAATTCTGAAAACGGTTGTAGGAACACGAACGATTCTGGAGAATTACGAAGAACGTGATGATGAAGATTCGTAAGAATCTTGATGAATATTGGCGTTCTTGTAACGCTCCATCAAATTCTGGAGAATTGCTTAGTAAACCAGGTGAAGATCTTGCAGATCGGAAGAACGGATGAGGCTGAGGGATATAGCTGATGAGATGAATGTGAGCATATGGATGAAGGTCCTGGGAAATTTCTGGAAACAAACGGCGAAGATTCCGGCGACCAGATGCAGTTTCCAGTGAGAGGTTAATGAAGATGCGAACGGAGAAGATGAAGAAACGGTGATTCTGGGTTTTTTGAGTTTTCCGGCGAAGTTTACGGCGACCGGAGACGGTTACTGGTTAGTTACGGTGGCCGAAAACTGGAAGTTGCGGTGGCCGGTGGTCGATGCATGCCGGCCAGTGGGAGTTACCGGCGATGGGTGAGGTGGAAGCTGCATGCAGAGGGGGAGTCTGCATGGGGGACACGTGGAGAGAGGGAGGCTTCCTGGGGGGACGCGTGTGAGGTTACGTGGCAGGATGAGGATGAGGGTGAGGGAGAGAAAGGTGATGTGTCTGATGCAGGTTGAATTGCCAAAATGATGTGTCCTCCTCTTGGGAATACACGTGGTGAAGCTTATATATTGACATGTGGCGGACTCTGGACTGATATGGAATGGGCCTCCAAACAAACTCTGGGCCCAACGAAATGAATTGAAATGAGATTAATCAGACCCAATTAAATGGATTAACTGCTGGAGTAATTAAAAAAAGGGATTAGCGGACTAATTGGATGCAACTAAACAGAAATTAAAATCAATTAAGAAACTACTAATTAAAATCTATCTTAATCATCCTAATTAAAACTAAACGCTTAATTCTAACTAAACAATACTAATTAAATCTAGACACCTAGGGATTAATATTCTAATAATAGAAAATCTGTTAAAACTATTTAAAAGAAATCTATAAATTTCTATTTAAAATCTATTAAAAGAAATCTAAAAATCTATATATAAAACCTATAAAATCTATATTATCTAAAAAACCTATTAAAAAAGAAAGCCTATTAATTTCTATATAAAAAAGAAAATCTATTATATTCTATATTATCTATTAAAAACATAATGTCTAAAAACCTATTAAAAATATTAAAAGAAATTTATTTAAATTCTAGAAAATGCTAATAAAACCTAATAAATTCTAAAAAAGGACACAGTAATTCCAGAGGGAGCAAAAATAGTACAAAACTACAAATAACACTGCGAGAGCGTAACAAAATAGCCGGTAAAAATCAATGGACACCGAAATATCCCTAAAAATAACAGCGCAAGCTGAAAACACTGGGAAGAGCACGACTTCCCAAAAATGCGACTCCGCCTATCTGAACTGACTAAAAACACCTGAAAAAATGCACTGTATGCGATATGCGGATGCGAATGCGGTCATGCGTCGAAACATCAACCAGATGCGGGACCCGGTTGGTCAAATTTTAGGGTGCAACAGCTGGCCCTATTCAAGCGGCTTGGACCTGAATGGGTGAAGAGCGCTCAGCCTTCAAAGATTCAAAGGTAGATGACGGTTGAATACCAATGAAACCCTGAAATTTGCCAACCGTGGGAATATACTGCAAAACTGCTTGAGGAATAGCCTCCCATGGACTGAAGTTTGGTTGTCACGGCAACAACTGGTCAATTATCTGATAAAAATTTCTCTCCTTTTCAACATCAATCACCTGTGTGACGCCACAAGTATTGAAATAATGCTTCAGACAGCAAACACCTTGATTCCCATCTGACTTATGGGATCAAATCCTGTCATCTCACAGTTCACGGCAAACTTGAGGACAATTCTCCTGGGGAACTTCTGAATCGACTGCTCGGCACCCATTCTGTCAACAGGAGGCAGCTTCAGAAACCTGATATATGTCAATCTTTTTTTCAGTGCCGACGTAACAACCAAATGTGAAGAATCACTCCGCTGGGGGAGAAGAGAAGCTTAACCGAACAACTCTGCAAGGGAACATACTCGAAAGCCAATAGGTAACCACCCTGGTCTATGTTTCGAAATGCGTATGTCTGAGAATGATGCAATGTCCTATATAACATGTAAAGGTTATGTGTTTGTATAAATGCTATGACGATATATGCAAATGTAAATGCAGGCTCGAGCTGCCAGAGAACACCAGGTCTGCAACCACTTGGCAAAATAAATGCCGAAGGCAACGTCAACTCCAACTGAGGGTAACCTGATATCACAGAATCATCTCAGCAACATAAATGCTGGAAAAGGGAAACCAAATCCGCTGGGGATAACCATCCTGCTGGAGAAATGGAAAGGCAACCCTGCTTGGGGAGAAAGAAAAAACAACCCTGCTTGGGGATGCTCTCTTCAAACCATTGGCAACTGATTGTGCTCTGTGGGGATGGACCCAAACTGGGGTTGATTGCGCGCAGAACGCTGCTGGAAATGCCCCTACTATCAAGGATATCAATCTTAATCTGCTGGGGATACTCCTGATCCTACTCTGATGCGGGATAGCAATACAATCTCAATTCTTCCGATAATACGCAACTTTCATCTGCTGAAGAGTAGCAATTCTGATTTAACAACATCCACAAGGAATTCAAACATTAATCGGAGCACTGGTATCCGTCGAGCTTCGTATCGGGGAACATGACATGCGAGTCATTGGGAATTACTGTGTCAGATGCCTTTTAGGTTTTTGTTTTTACTGGTTTAGTATGAACATGGACTATGTACGCAATGGAAAATATGGGAAATACTGGACGAGAACTAGCATTCAAAGGTAGGCTACCAGGCGAAAACTGATAGCAAAATAGATTAGGAAAATTGAACGAAAATTGATTTTTGTTTTTTGAACGTCAGACGGGGCTGACTGGATATAGGCTAAGAAAAAGACAACCAAGCGAGAACTGGCTGAAAGCTGACATATACCAGACGAGAACTGGTATAACCCATAGGTTAAAACACACGATGACCAGACGAGAACTGATTGCGCGATGACATGTACCAGACGAGAACTGATACAACACTTGAAGAAACGGTGACCAGACGAGAACTGGTTACAATAAACTACACCAGACGGGAACTGATGCTTACAATAAACTACACCAGACGGGAACTGATGCTTACGGAAGGGTGGGCCAGACGAGAACTGGTTACCGGTTTGCCAGGCGAGAACTGGACTTTGGAAACGACTGGTTACTGACACGTAACAGGTTTAAACTGTAGGATAACGATCCAACGACAACAAGGCCTTTTTCGGAATGTTAAGGTTTTTGATAAGGGTATTGACATGATTCCCCGATACTCAACTCCGGCTGGGGATAAACAAACTGGCTTGAATAACTTGCACCAGTGCACTCAACTTGCCCCAATCTAACTCTTGGGAGTATTGCTCTGAACAGCTTACCACGCGACGACCTCGAGATTACTTGCCCCGGTATCTATACGACAACAGAATTCAATCTCCATTAAACCCCTATCAACCCAGTTGGTTTCAACACTCTCTGCGGTGACTTGCCCCTGAATGAGCATTCTAGCGACTTAACCTGACTTGATTATCCACCTGAAGTATCTGCTTTCAAATCTCCATGTTTTGTATAATTGCCCCTGATTGGCTCTCGAGAAGACTCACTTCTGATCAACTGCTTCTCAAGCATACTGCCCCTGATCAACTGATGCTTCGGGACTTATCCTCAGACTAACTGATTCCGAACTCACTGGAAGTCAATGCTCCGGATTCACAGGTCTTCACAACATACACCATTCTGGTTCAGACTACTGAATTGCTCAGTCCTGCTTGACGATTCCCTGTTAGAATTTCTTTAATGCAGTGTTTATGCAGATTTTGAAAAAATTTGTGCTGTCACTCATTTACATGTCATGATTGAGAGTGACGAATGAACCAGAGTTCAAACGTAGTGCTTACGTGGTCAGTAAAAAACACAACAAGGATGTGACTAGCAAGTCATGAAGGAGTCAGGTTACTCAACCTTATCGTGATGCGCTTTCAGAATAAACCCTACCTCAATTAGGTCTTTTAAGGGTTGTATCGTGGTCGGGTTCACGGTTCGTGAAACAAAGGATATTTGGCTCAAATTATGATTTGTACCCACCCCTTCTATGTGATGATCTCCGATCCTAAGGTTCAGTTAACCTGGCACAAGCGCTCGACTCTTCGAGAGGTATGTTGAATGGTAAGAACCACAATTAAGGAATTCACAAGGTTTTTCGGAGTGACAGTTACTCCTTCTTCGTTTTCGGTGTCTGTATACACGACTTTGTCTTTCACTGGGGATCTATTTTTTCTATCCCTTCTCTTTCATTCTTTTGATTCCCTAATTTTTGCCTGGACTGACTCCTTTTGAGTTCTTTTCGATTTTTTTTGAAGTCCAGCGGGATGCCCTGATTTTTGCCTAAGTATTAGCTTTCCAGCTTTTTCTTTCTTTTTACTTAGCGGGCTTTCTTTCTTCTTTCTTTTAGAACAAAGTTGTGTGACATTGGTTGTCTTGATTGCTCCGAAAGGATTGTCACTGTCTCACTCCTGATTGGTGAGGTTTAACCACTGTGGTTGACGAGGTACGACCTCTTGAGCGGCATAAACTGTTATTGGTCCTCGAATGGAAACACTCCTCTGTAAGACTTGAACGCTCGGTCAAGCTAACTGACAACTACCCTGCCCCGGGTTAAGATGTGAGGGTTTAAAAGTCCGAAAAAAACTTCTACTTCCTGGCTCGAAGTGGTTAACAAGGTACTAACTCCTTATATCTCCAGTGTTTGGGGGATTTGAAACAATTCCTTGTACGTCATCAGCAAGGTCTTATCTGAAAGCATACGATCATCGGTCATGATTTTATTTCGTCATCCTCCCTCCAGTCTTTGCTAATCACAGTGATAAAGTGGAGTGAATAAAATGCAAGTGTCAGTGCAATGCAGTAAATGATTAATTCAGAAAATGCATAGTCACCTTATTAATATCACCATTCGAAACATACAATGTTTAAAAGCAGGTAGTAACTAACAGAAAAGAAACTACAAATGCAAATGATATAAAGTCTGAGGACTGCCAATGCTGAGGGCGCCTGCCTGTCTGGACCACTGGCTTTTGCTGGGGAATACTTTCCGAGTCTACGAGCTTAGACAGCTGAGCGGTTGGTATGAACAAACAGAAATCCTTCTCGAAAGGAAATGCAATCCTGGTCGATCAACTGCTGTACCTTCGCCTGAAACGCTTTACAATCTTCAGTTGCATGTCCTGGGGATCCGCCATGGTAACCACACTGAACATGGGGATTGTACCCAGGAGGGTAAGGTTCTGGCACAGGCTTGAGAGCTTTCGGCTCCACCAAAGCATTCTGAACCAACTGTGGTAAAAGCTGACTGTACTGCACAGGAACTGGGTGGGAAGGAGCATTCCTTCGTTCCAAATTGCTGCGAGGTCTGTTCTGATTCTGACGCTGAGTCTGATAACCTTGGCCACGAGTTTGCTGATTTGCAAGGGAAGCGACATAAGACTCCTGATATGGTGCCCCAGGCACAGTGGTCTGTCCAGCATAACAAGGCATAGAAGATACTGATCTCTGAGAAGATGAAGAACCAATAAATTTCACCAATTCATCTCGAGGGTACCCAACATCTGGCATGATGGCATTGACCACAACTCCTTCTTCATTCTGATAGTCGTAAGGATATTCAGTTTCACCAGCTTGGCTGCTTGAATCAATCTGGATTTTCCCGATCTTTATAGCATTCTCAATACGTTCTCCCACTCCCACTAATTCGGAGAAGTTCAGCGAAACTCCAAGCAATCTCTCAAAGTACGGGCTTTGCAAGGAGTCTACGAACATGCCTGCTAACTCTCGGTCGGGGATCGGTGGTTCCACTCTGGAAGCAAAATCCCTCCATCTCCGAGCATACTTTTTGAAAGGTTCATTGATCCCCATAGACAAAGATTGCAACTCCATGCGAATGGGAGCTATGTCCATATTGTAATCATACCGCTTCAGGAAAGCTCTGGCTAAATCCACCCATGATCGATCAACTGCTCCTGCGAAAATCGGCGCCGGCTGACAGAAGAGTCGCCACCGTGCGTTATTTATCCCAACGGAGGGAAAGGAAACGCTCGAAGTAAACCTCGCGAAAAACGGGAAAGGTATGGTCATCGCAACCAAAACCTAGATTCGGGAGTCGGTTACGCAAGGGGAAGGTATTAGCACCCCTCACGTCCGTCGTACTCGACGGGATCCACGCTTGCTTGGTTTGTCTAAAGGATGCAAAACAATCTATCTACGGCTGCTAAATCTAAACGGAAAGGAATTGACTCGATAGAGCGTCGCACTCTATGCCTACGTATTCTCAAGGGAGAAAGTCAGAGTCAACGTAGTTCGGGACTACGGGGAAATTGGCTCGCCAAGACCTCGCGTCTTGTGCCTACGTACTTCCACACTGCATGGAAGATCAGAGCTTACGTAGTTCAGGCTAACTACGGCTAGGCTGGGTGTTCTCACACAGAAGTGATAAATCAAACTGGTTTCAAAGGTACGGGAACCTATGGGAAAAACTACGGTCTGGTCTCAAATGCACTCGGGCAAGAGAAAGGGATAACATCAGTCGTCAGCGGGAAAGTCTCGATCGCACAGCAGCGAGAGAACAAAAGGTTAATTGTTAGTGTGCTCGCTAGGATATCGCATCCTATGCCTACATATTCTCGTCTGGTACGAGAAATCAGAGCAGCTGTAGTTCGGCTACTTTCGGGACCACAGCTCAAATCTCGTTTTATTAATCTTTTGAAAACGGTTACAATGATTGAATACGGGAAAATAAACTCCTAGAAAATACTATCCTATTCATCATGAAAAATCAAATGGAAAATAGTCCCCTAACAAGTGGACTTCTAAAAAACTATCTCTAAAAGTGTAAAAAGTCCCCTAACAAATGGACTTCTAAAACTACCTCTAAAAAGGTAAAACAAACTCTATGAAAAAAATGCCCTAAAAGAATTGGAGTGAAGTTGAATATTTTTATCTTCTTTTTCCCAATATTTTCTCTTAATATTCTTTTATTTTTTCCACATACTCTCTTCTTTTTCACACTTTCTTTTTCACTATTCTTTTTCATTTCTTTTCATATATCTTTTTTTCCAATATTCTTTCTCTATTTTTCATATTCTTTTTCAAACATATTTTTATCATATTCTTTTCTCTATTTTTTTTCAATATTCTTTTCTTCAACTTTTTATATTTCTTTTTTTCACAATATTTTTCATATTCTTTTCTCTATATAAAGCAATAAAACTATATCAAAAAAAATAGAAAAGAAAATATAAAGGGAGGGGGGTACAATTGAGCACATGGGGGTACATAAGCCTGCAGAAAAAACAATGGGTAAAACTGGGCCCAGCCCAACAACTATCCCAACCAAGCAAAAAATGGAGAGGTGGGGTGTGAAACGGAGGGAGTCTGGTTCAGAAACACAATTGCATTGGGCCCAGCCCATATCCAAAAGAGCAAGGGTAAACGGAGGGTACCACGAAGGATGGGGGGTGTACGGACTGTAAAACAATTGGGCCCAGGGCCCAGTCCACTTGCCAGCCTTTCCTCTCTCTTCGTTCACGAACAACCCTAATCTCTTCTTCGTTGCACTGTTCATACGCCGTTTCCCTCAACCTCCTTCTCTGAACTCTCTCGTCTCCCTCTCAACCTGCAACCTCTAAATCCTAACGAAAACCTCCACCCCGAAACTAAACCAGATGAGGCCGACGATTGTTCTCGATGATGCACCGGAGCGAAGATCTGAAGGGAACGTTTGAAGATCATAGACATAGATTGTGATGAAGGTTCGTAGACGGATCGCTCGAAGTCCTGTGGAACTTCTATTGTCGCAGATCTGGAGAACTCTGTAGATCCGTTCTGGAGAACGAGATGAAGTTGTTGATCTGATGACGATTCTGGATTCTGAAACGGAGAAACACGCGTGTTGACGAATGAAGCTCTGAAGCGGATATTCTGGAAACAGGATGTGTTGATGAATGTTTATGGAGGAGTTCTTGAAGTCTTCGGTTGATGATTCTTCAGGGATCTTGACGAAGATGGTGAAGAAGTTTCTTGGAGTTGATGAATTGCTGGGAAGATTGAAGGAAATCTGGAGATCGGAGAAGGTTGTTGGAAGATGAGTTTCTGGGATACGATTATGTTCTAGCGATCTCTGGTGATTTGATGAACATGCAAGATTTTGGAAACTATTGATCATGAAGATGCGATGAAGATTGGATGAGGGATTCTGAACTCGTGCCGAATCTGGAAATTTGTTGATGGTCTTTTGATGAAGTCGCTGGGAACGGATGAACAAGATTGAAGATCGCTGGAGGAGGTTTCTGGAGAGTGATGAAGATGATGATCGTTCTGGTGAATCTGATGAAGATCTCTGGGGAAATGATGAAGTTTCAGGTGAGAGGATGAAGTTGGCCAGAGGAGGAAGATGAAGATCGTCTGGAAAGGATGAAGATTGCTGAGTTTTTTCAGTTTCCGGCGAGTTTGACGGCGGCCGGAGTTGGTTGTAGGGTAGTTAGGGTGGCCGGCGAGGTTCAGGTGCGGTGGTTGCATGGCCGCCGGCCATGCAACCGGCGAGGCTTAGAGGCAGACACGTGGCTGGGGGGAAGCGTGCATGGATGCCACGCGTGGGTGGTAGTGGAGAGTGGAGGACGTGATGTGGCAAATTCTGGGAGATTTCTGAGTGAAGTGAAAAATGAGGTGGGGCCTCTTCAGCTGAACGCGTGGCCTTACTTATATAGTGACATGTGGCCTTTTCTGGACTGAAAAAAAAATGAACAAAAAATGGACTGATAATGGGCCTCCAAAAAGCTATTCTGGGCCCACAAAAATGATATGCTAAACCCAAAAAAATCTGAATTAAAAAGATTAAACCCAATTAAACTAATTAAAACCTTAAACCTAATTAACTAATTAAAATCTGACTTACTCTAATTAATTCTAAAAACTATTAACTAATAAAATAAAAACTCTAAACATCTCTATTTAAAATTTTACTAAATTCCTATTAAATCTCTAATAAAATCTATACTATTTAATAAAACTATTAAATCCTATAATATCTATTAACTATTATTCTACTAATCTATTAAAATTCTATTTAAAACTAATAAAAGAAAAATCTATTATATTCTATTAAAACCATTAAAAAACTATTAAAACCTATTAAAAATTCTATAAAATTCTAAAAAATGATTTAAAGCTATTAAAAATAAAAAAAAACTATTTAAATTCTGAGAAATCTAAAAAGCCTATTTAAAATCCACAAAAGGCTATTAAATCCTAAAAAAATGCAGACAAATGCAAATCACCAATATAAAAGAGAGCGCGAGACCAGATCGAAGCAAAACAATAAATCCCGACACCAAGAATCCAAAAAATCACTGCAAACCGAAAACACCCAGGAAGCGCGCGACTTCTCAAAATAAACCTCCGATTATCCGAACCGGTCTAAGATACCCGAAAAGCGACAACAAGGCTATAATCCTGATAAAATCACCATGATTGAAGAAATGCGCTATATGCAATATGCAAATGCGAATGCGAAATGCGTCGAAGCATAAACCGAAAGAGGCACCGGTTGGTCAAATTTTAGGGTGCAACACCCAACATCTGGAATGATGGCATTGACCACAACTCCTTCTTCATTCTGATAGTCGCAAGGATATTCAGTTTCACCAGCTTGGCTGCTTGAATCAATCTGGATTTTCCCGATCTTTATAGCATTCTCAATACGTTCTCCAACTCCCACTAATTCGGAGAAGTTCAGCGAAACTCCAAGCAATCTCTCAAAGTACGGGCTTTGCAAGGAGTCTACGAACATGCCTGCTAACTCTCGGTCGGGGATCGGTGGTTCCACTCTGGAAGCAAAATCCCTCCATCTCCGAGCATACTTTTTGAAAGGTTCATTGATCCCCATAGACAAAGATTGCAACTCCATGCGAATGGAAGCTATGTCCATATTGTAATCATACCGCTTCAGGAAAGCTCTGGCTAAATCCATCCATGATCGAATCTGATCCTTCTCTAACTACATATACCAACGTAGAGATGCCCCAATCAAACTGTCCTGAAAACAGTAAATCATCAACTTGTCGTTTTGCACAAACGAAGTCATCTTTCTGCAGAACATCACCAAATGTAGCCTCGGACAACTATCTCCTTTATACTTTTCAAACTTCGGCGCTCTGAATTTAGGAGGTAACACTAGGTCAGAAACCAAGCACATATCTGAAGCATTGAAACCAACATCGTTCTTAACTTCCAGGGCTTTGACTTGTTCCTCCAATGCGTGCAACCTCTTAGCTTGCACAAGAGCTAATGGATTATTAGTCCTCACTATCGGAACTTCTCTTCGGGAGATCAAACCAGCAGGAATAACATTCTGATAATTTGCGGCATCAGAAGAAGAACGTTCACTTGGGATGACAAACTGTTGGTGCAGATTTTGGCCTCTAACAGAAGTCTGCACAAGTTGAGCTGCAGTAAGGTTATTCACTTGCGGAAAGCCTTCGTCAGACGTGGAATCATACAAAGGATTGTTCGTCATAATAAAGCCTGACAAGGCATCAGCAATCTGGAAGTCGTTTCCTGACATGACTATCAGCAACTTTCAACTGACGGCACTGCTTAATTCTGCTTGATCCGTTTCAACCCCTTGGTCGTCTTCTAACAATCCACACTTGCCTCGAACAATCCCCCGAGAATCACCCTCTGAATCAAAACAAAGGCTGGATAAGAGCTCTAGCCAGCTGGAGAAATGCTATGCAATATGATGCAAAGATGCTTATGCAAATGCAATGCAATGCAGCAAAAACGGGATCACAACCCCTACAACACGCTCTGAATACTGCTGTACTGCTGACGGAGATAATCACTCTGAAGCGAAAACCAAAAAACCGGGTCGTCTGGAGGTTAAGTTTCCTGCAAAAACCCTCCCACTCACACGTATGGACCTAAGGTACGACATCCTATGCGGTCGTCAGCGTCACAGACTTTCAAAACTGACGATACGATTCCCAGAAGGAGTGGCATCATCGAGTCTTGAAGAGGCCTCACTTAGCTGACTTCCAATTGATCGGTCACCAGAGTCGACAATCCTCACGTCTGGACTCCCCTCAGATCCTCAGGATCGGAAAGAAGCACCTCGGAGAGAACCTCGTCTGAGCGTGAATTTCGTGGGGAACTTGTGTCTGCTCAACAAACAGGTTCGTCCACTAATCTCCACAACTACGTCTAAATGCATACTCAAGCAGCCCAGGTCCGGCTATCACTCAAAGTAACCTCCCTCTCCCACAGCAATAATCACAATAATATAGTGCTGAAAGTAAATGCGGAAAGGTAAAGGTGCGGAAAAGTAAAGTGCGGAAAGGTAAAACACATATGCACAACACCCCACAGATAAACACCCAAGCGCTAGGATTGACTCGCGTAGGGGATGGGAAACGGTCCCAGCACAAGGGATGGGAAAAGTCCCTAGATGCTACATACTCCCCAGCAGAGTCGCCAGCTGTCGCTACTGCGAAAATCGGCGCCGGCTGACAAAAGAGTCGCCACCGTGCGTTATTTTTCCCAACGGAGGGAAAGGAAACGCTCGAAGTAAACCTCACAAAAAAAACGGGGAAAGGTATGGTCGTCGCAACCAAAACCTAGATTCGGGAGTCGGTTACGCAAGGGGAAGGTATTAGCACCCCTCACGTCCGTCGTACTCGAAGGGATCCACGCTTGCTTGGGTTGTCTAAAGGATGCAAAAACAATCTATCTACGGCTGCTAAATCTAAACGGAAGGGAATCGACTCGATAGAGCGTCGCACTCTATGCCTACGTATTCTCAAGAGAGAAAGTCAGAGTCAACGTAGTTCGGGAAACTACAGGGAATTGGCTCGCCAAGACTTCGCGTCTTGTGCCTACGTACTTCCACATAGCATGGAAGATCAGAGCTTTCGTAGTTCAGGCTAACTACGGCTAAGCAGGGTATTCTCACAAAGGAGTGAGAAATTAAACTGGTTTGAGAGGTACGGGAACCTATGGGAACTAAACTACGGTCTGGTCTCAAATGCACTCGGGCAAGAGAAAAGGATAACATCAGTCGTCAGCGGGAAAGTCTCGATCGCACAGCAGCGAGAGAACAGAAGGTTAGTTGTTAGTGTGCTCGCTAGGATATCGCATCCTATGCCTACATATTCTCGTCTGGTACGAGAAATCAGAGCAGCTGTAGTTCGGCTACTTTCGGGACCACAGCTCAAATCTCATTTTATTAATATTCTGAAAAGGATTACAATGATTGAGAAATAGGACTAAACTCCTAAAAAATACTATCCTATCCATCTATAATGGAAAATCAAATGGAAAATAGTCCTCTAACAAGTGGACTTCTAAAAACTATCCTCGAAAGTGGTAAAATAAACTCCTATGAAGAAAATATCTATTCTAAAAATATTGAATCTACAAAGTAATATTTTTATACTCTTTTTTTTTTTACTATTTTTTCTTCTATTCTTTTTTCTTCTTTTTTTAATATTCTCTTTTCAACTATTCTTCTTGAATATCCTCATATATTTTTTATTTTCCATATCCTCTTTTTCACATTTTTCTCAACATTCTTTTTTCAAAATATTTTTCCATATATCTTTTTCACTATTTTCTCTATGCTTTTTCCTCTTCTCTTTTTCTCATTTTTTTTATCTAAAAACTTAAGAAAATATTACAAAAGAAAATAATAAAAGAAATACAAAGGGGAGGGGGTACAACTGTTACAGGGGAGTATACAAGCCTGCAGAAAAAAAAAACACAAAATAAGGGCCCAGCCCATTAACTACAAAAACGAAAAGGGGGTGTGGTAAGTGATACAGGGGTATCCACCAGCAAAAATCACGTTGGGCTCAGGCCCAAAATCCTTCAGCAAAAAAAACGGAGGGGCAGGTGTAAGAAACAAAAAACTCTGGGCCTCGTGGCCCCAAACCCAAACCGGTCCAATCCCCAACACTCTCCCCAGAAACCCTAATTCACTCTCTCCATTCCAATTCACTGTTCACCAATTCTAAACACTCCGCCATTTCCACTTCTCCCAACCCTCTCGTCTCCCTCTCATCTTTTATTTGTCTCTGTTAAGATCAATAACCAAATAAACTCGAAAGCAAAAATGGCCTGTTGCATGTTGATGATCCATAAGTATTGAAGGAGTCTTGTTGGAGTTTCTATGAGCGTTGTCGAATCTGAACAGACGAGGACGAATATTTCTTGAAGATCGTTGAAGGTTGTGTGAAGTTTGACGTCGCTGGAGATTTGAGGACGAGATGAAGATTGAGTGGCGTGCGAAGCTTCGTTGATTGATGATGTTGATGAAGACGTTCATGGTTTTCTGGCGATTTTGTTGAAGGTTGAGATGAATGTCTTCATCTTCTTTGAAGAACATCTGGAAAACTGAAGAACCTTGCTGAACTTCAGATGAAGATGAAGATTCCTGTGACGTTTTTGATAGAAGGTGATGTTCTTGACGTCGAATGGATGAATCAATGGCGGATCTTGGAGGTGGACGGTTGAAGGAGATCTGGAGATCGGAGAAGGTTGTTGGAAGATCTTCGAACGATCTTGATGAACATGATAGGGATTGTTCGTGATCTATGAGGATCTTTGACGTTCATGAAATTCTGAAAACGGTTGTAGGAACACGAACGATTCTGGAGAATTACGAAGAACGTGATGATGAAGATTCGTAAGAATCTTGATGAATATTGGCGTTCTTGTAACGCTCCATCAAATTCTGGAGAATTGCTTAGTAAACCAGGTGAAGATCTTGCAGATCGGAAGAACGGATGAGGCTGAGGGATATAGTTGATGAGATGAATGCGAGCATGTGGATGAAGGTCCTGGGAAATTTCTGGAAACAAACGGCGAAGATTCCGGCGACCAGATGCAGTTTCCGGTGAGAGGTTAATGAAGATGCGAACGGAGAAGATGAAGAAACGGTGATTCTGGGTTTTTTGAGTTTTCCGGCGAAGTTTACGGCGGCCGGAGACGGTTACTGGTTAGTTACGGTGGCCGGAAACTGGAAGTTGCGGTGGCCGGTGGTCGATGCATGCCGGCCGGTGGGAGTTACCGACGATGGGTGAGGTGGAAGCTGCATGCAAAGGGGGAGTCTGCATGGGGGACACGCGGAGAGAGGGAGGCTTCCTGGGGGGACGCGTGTGAGGTTACGTGGCAGGATGAGGATGAGGGTGAGGGAGAGAAAGGTGATGTGTCTGATGCAGGTTGAATTGCCAAAATGATGTGTCCTCCTCTTGGGAATACACGTGGTGAAGCTTATATATTGACATGTGGCGGACTCTGGACTGATATGGAATGGGCCTCCAAACAAACTCTGGGCCCAACGAAATGAATTGAAATGAGATTAATCAGACTCAATTAAATGGATTAACTGCTGGATTAATTAAAAAAAGGGATTAGCGGACTAATTGGATGCAACTAAACAGAAATTAAAATCAATTAAGAAACTACTAATTAAAATCTATCTTAATCATCCTAATTAAAACTAAACGCTTAATTCTAACTAAACAATACTAATTAAATCTAAACACCTAGGGATTAATATTCTAATAATAGAAAATCTGTTAAAACTATTTAAAAGAAATCTATAAATTTCTATTTAAAATCTATTAAAAGAAATCTAAAAATCTATATATAAAACCTATAAAATCTATATTATCTAAAAAACCTGTTAAAAAAGAAAGCCTATTAATTTCTATATAAAAAAGAAAATCTATTATATTCTATATTATCTATTAAAAAAATAATGTCTAAAAACCTATTAAAAATATTAAAAGAAATTTATTTAAATTCTAGAAAATGCTAATAAAACCTAATAAATTCTAAAAAAGGACACAGTAATTCCAGAGAGGGCAAAAATAGTACAAAACTACAAATAACACTGCGAGAGCGTAACAAAATAGCCGGTAAAAATCAATGGACACCGAAATATCCCTAAAAATAACAGCGCAAGCTGAAAACACTGGGAAGAGCACGACTTCCCAAAAATGTGACTCCGCCTATATGAATTGACTAAAACCACCTGAAACGCGAGAAGAGGGCTGTGATCCCGATAAAATCAAAACAACTGAAAAAATGCACTGTTTGCGATATGCAGATGCGAATGCGGTCATGCGTCGAAACATCAACCAGATGCGGGACCCGGTTGGTCAAATTTTAGGGTGCAACAAGCCTGAAGATGGAATTAAATAAGAAAGCTGAAGCTTGAAGAAGAAGATTAAGTTGAAACTTATGTTGAAGGGTTGAAACCTGGGGAAGCAAATTGGTATTTGCCAGTGAAGATGATATCCTTGAAGGGTGATTGAAGTCTGAAGACTGAATTGCTGTTAGAAGAGCTGAGGCTTGGAATTGAGAGAGAGTTGTTGATCTGCTGCTTTCTTGTCTGTTTTCTTTTCTATAGTGCTGATGTGCCTTGTTTGACTTGCTTGATGCATTAGAATAAGTCCATGACTAGGCTGACTTTAATTAGGAGCATGATTGCACTAGAAGTTGAGTTGCTCCCTCTGCTTGTATTGTTACTGTATGGCTTTGCTTGCGGGTATTCGGTAGAGCCCAGCTCCCTTGCCCAGGTGGTTTATTTTGCTTGATAGCATTCCATTTTATTTCATTTCTTCTGTATGATTGCAGTTTACTGTATTTTGCTTGATAGCATGTTGTTATTTCCTCAGTATGATTGCTGTGATTCATTCTGGCTTGAGGTCGAGATGAGCTTGTGGAGGCTGCTGCCCCACACATATTTCCTCCCTCACTTGCATTGCATGCATTTTACAGTTGTTTACCGTTTATTGTTTAAGCTGATGCTTTGTCTGTTTCTGTGTATCATTGACATGATCCCTTAGGACTCTCATTTCCTATGATAAGGAAATGATGATAGAACTTTAGGTAGAAACCTATGCATGATAACTTCTAGGAGTTCCCTGTTTCAAACCTCAACCGTAGGATGAATCCTTGGCATGACAACAGTAGGACTTGATAGTCTCCCCATAGTTGAGCCTGTTCTCTCTTCTCATCTCAAAACAGCTTAATATACAGTAATCATGAATGATTTCTTTCGTACGTTACGAGCCTTAAGCTATCTGAGGAAGGATTGTTGGAGAGCTTCTTTTCAACAGTCTGGATGTTTAAGTATGGTACCCTTTGGGTGACATGCGACGCATTCACTCTCAGGTCATAGTCTCTAGTGTGATTGAAATTGCAAACATAATAAAAAACACTTCTTTCGTAAAAGACAGAAAACAAACTTCAAACCTTTTTGCCCCGGGGCCCATAATTCAAAGGAAGCTTTTCTGAAGAAAAGAGTGTCGTTAACTCCTAGTTCTACCGCAAACAGGCTTTGTCCCTAACTGCTGGAACTATTTGTTAACCCTACTCGATAAAACAGATGAATCTGAATCCCCGTAATCCGTAGTTATCCCGAACTACGTAAGCTCTGATCTCTCATACCTGTTGAGAGTACGTAGGCACAATACTGACGTATTGGCGAGTCATTTTCTTTTCTTTTCAGACCAGCCTTGATAGGTAGATAGATAAAACCAACCCGTCCAGTAAACATAACAAGCATGGATCCCATCGAGTACGATGGACGTGAGGGGTGCTAACACCTTCCCCTTGCGTAACCGACTCTCGAACCCAGACAATGCTTGCGATGACCTTGTCTTATACCTTTTTCGTCAGGTTTTTCCGATCGTTTCCTTTCCCGTTCTGAGGGATAAATAACGAAAGGTGGTGACTCTTCTGTTTTGCCGGCACCTTATTTTCGCGGAAGCGACAGGGTTATGCTGCAGCCACAAATCATGGTACTATCTAATTCTCAAACAGACACACAATGGTCTGGCTGCAATGATCAGATGAAAAGAAAAGCAGTAGGCCAAACATAAGTTGATACCTCAGGCCTCAAAACAAGCATTGATGTATAAATTGGTATCAAACAGTCCTAACCTACACTCTAAATTCTCCCATCAGGCTGTGACAGCAGGGAAACTATCCTATGAAGATAGACCAAACACAGCACCAGGCCAAAATAATTGTATCAAGTCAACAATGGCTTCAGCAAAATGGGCCACTAATCAAACACATATTATTTTGCCTAGAGTAAGCACCAAACCATGCTGACATACCTTCCTCCAAAATAGCACCACTGATCCAAACTGGCTTGGCAACACTAGCAGCAGGGAGAGTAAGGTCTGAACACAACCACACCAGCCAACAGTCCAAAACAGGCCTCCAACACACCATAAAACTTTATTCTTGACAAACAAAGAAAGGGCTACCTCAACAATTAAACACCATCTCATGATCCAAAATCCAAACATAAGCAGGTTGAGAATTTCAAATTCCAACTTAGCAGCCTTCCTCCAAAATGTAACTGGCACCTTCCTCCAACTTAGCATGCCACCTATCGTGAAACTCAAACCTGATATGAATTTGGACATTTAACATGATGATAGCACCCTCCTCCAAAATTCACACAACTTCCAACCATTATCACTCTCAACCCAAATAGACATCAAGAGTTATCAACATGAAACTAAAAATTTCCAAGTCTCCACCAAAACCAACTGCAGACCTCCAAGGCAAATTCCATCTTAACAGGCCATGAGGTTTACTTTCTAGTGTCTTGAAATGAAGCACAAAAAATGAAACAAGTTGTGATTCCAAAGGAGATGCACATATGTTTGTGGCTGCAGCAGCAAAATCATCAAGTCATGGTGTTCTAGCAGAGATTTCTACTCCTTTACCAACCTATGCCCCACTACCTAGAACACAAACAGGCCAACTGCCAACTTAATCTTACTAACATCCTTGAACCAAAGGCCAACTTCAAACAGCCCCTCCAGGGCCAAACCCCACTGGGTGATTATCAGGGCCAAACAGAGTGAATAGATGTAACATGATAAGGTAACCAAACAAGAATGTCCCTCTATGCTCTGATATTTTAACAAACAAGGCTCACCACAAAAAGAAACAAAATTGTCCTACCTAACAAGAAATGCCCACCAAAAACATTGCTAGTGTAACCTAATGTCAAGGTTCTAGATTGAGGCAAACCAAGCATAATATTCATGAGCACAAATGTAACAAGCAACACCAGAACCAAAACCACATCAGAAATCAATAGCATCAAAATCAACCAAACTTATGTTCTAGCAAGAAATCATGAGTTAACAATTTACTCCAAAACTGTTTTGACAGCAAAACAACAAAATTCAACATACAAATGTTGGAAACCTGACAAGAACAAGCTAAACACACATGTTAAGATTCATCCAATCCTTACATTCATCAAAAATCAAGTGTCATGAAAATCATTAAAAGTCCATAGCTCATATTTCTCAATATTGCTCAAAAATGCCAAAGTATGGAAAATGATGCAAAGGGAAATGTTTATAAGCTACATACCTCTTGTAGACTTTGTTGAACAAGCTAGAATAATCAAGAAACCCATAGAACTTCAATCTACCTTTTTGCCTTGAGTCCTTTCTTCTCTTTGAAGCAATATGCAAATATGATGACAAATGGAGAAATGCAGTCCACCAATGATTTCTAGCACTTTGGACAGTTGAGAAATACTATATGAGAGGTGTTTGAGTGATTAAAACACTAAGCAAATGCTTAGAACAAGATTTGGTAGAATTTGTAGCTTTTGGTCAAAGTATCTTGATGTAGAAGTTGACTTTTTGCAAAATGAGGTTTTTGAGAGGTTTAATGGTTTGGACACCTTCTATATTATGTTTATGGACTGTGTGGATGACATTTGAAAGTTTAGAATGGTTGGAAATGGTTTTGGGTGTTGAACTGTCCAAGACAGATTTTGGAGGTTTTTGGTGATTTTGCAATTTTGTGAATTGAGAGCAAAGAAAAGAGTGAAGGTTTTCAATCTTTCTGGTTTTTAGAAGATTGTTGATGTCCAAAATGAAGTGAGGTAGAGTCCTATTTATAGGCAAATGAAGTGGCTTGGGCAGATTTGAAGTTTCCTCACTTTGAAGAAAGGTTTTGGATTTTTTGATTAAACCTCCACAAGAGGGTTTCCTTGGCTGCATGGTAAGCCTAATTAGTCAAGAAAAATGATGAATTAGTGTGGCTAATTTGAGGCTAGAGATGTAGTACCATGGCTGGTTCAGAATTGCTTTACACCTCATGCTTACTTTTTCACTTTAAGTGCAAGTTGCCAAGCCACTTGCAAAGCTTGGCTAAATTGATTTCCTCTGCATAATTTTTGTATTTTCAAGCTACAAACTCCTCACATATCAAATAAAACATGATACACCAGCTGAGTTTGGTCCATTTTGATGAAAGAATGAATTCTTGAATTTTGACAATGAGGGACTAAAGTGAAAAACCACCATCTTGCCATGATCATAACTTTCAACTCACAAATCCTTTTGAGATGTGCTAGTACTTTTTAGAAAGCCCTCAAATATCTCTAAAACATTCATGCTTTCACGAATTTCAATTTCCCAAAGGAACTTGGCCAAAAAGTCTTCCAAAGTTGCTAAAAAATGAACTTAAAAGTGAAATTTCTCCAAGTCTTTTTCCCTTCTAGAAATGAATTTGATTATAACTCCAAATCTATGCATTTTCTGATCATGGACCACTTAGGGACTTTTGTAGGACTTGTCAAGAGCTTCCAAATGAGCTTTGAACCAACTCAATTTGATGTGTGGTTAAGGAGTTATGGTTTAGCCCCTTTCAAAACCCTAATTTCCCGATTTTTCCATTACTCCTTCATCCTTGATCCAATGGTCATGAAAATTGATATGCAAGTCCAATATGACATAAGGAACAATTTTGTTTCACAACTTGAATTCCAATTCCTAAAATTTGGAGAGTTGACTTTTCGGTCAACCGTACGATCGATCGGTGATTACCGAGTCGCCTGTTGACACTCTGGACCTTCTGAGACTTTGAAACTTCTTGGATGAACTTTATTAAGCTATATGAACTTCATGAATCATAATCCCACCATTTAAACATCTTCCAACATCAAAGTCAAACTACAGTTGACTTTTACTAGTCAAAAACCCTAATCGGGTGCCCTGAAATACATTGCTCTGGATTCTGGGGTAATAACCTCAAATTGGATTCTCAATTGTCTTTATATGATACCCTTGACCTTGTTTCCTAATTGAATGAGCCCAAAACATTGACTAATCACAAACTCTGAAGCTTTGATTTTGACTGCACGAAACCCTGATTCATCTGTAATTTGACAAAGACAAACTTGCACTGGGTTAAGGTTAGATAATTCATGAGTATGCTCCTAAAATGATAATGAGAATCTAAGGGGCCAAAATTTGGGGTGCAACAGTTGCCCCTATTTAAATATCTTCACTAGATGGAACTGAGGGATGATGATCCTCGTAGAATCGCAGTGAAAGATATTTAAATATAGAAAACCAAAACTTTTGTCCCTTAGATCCGATGATATGCAAAAGGACAGGTCATGATATGTCATGAATTCTAAATGATGCTTCATGATGCTTGGATGCGTGACATATGCAGAAGACAGAAAAACAAAACAACGAGTAACTACTCGCGGGGACCTGGCATCGTGGATCCGACATTGGGGAATACCGAGGTATAACAATCAATAGTTCAAACATGACTAGTGATAACGGAGATAAAAATTTACATGAGGATGCACAAAATCCAATGAAGATGACAATCCTTACTGAGGAAAAGCAAACACTTCACCGGGGAAAGAGGTAGATTTCCACCGGGAACAAGAGCGACTTTCTACTAGGGAAATTAAAACACGAACCTCACTGGGGATGATCAGATGAGGAGCTTCCTATAGTGAAGAGTTCAAACAGGATCTTCAGGGATGGACTAGAAACCAAGACAAAACATATTGGGGATACTAGTGACGACTAGATCTCCGAGACTTGTCTGGAAAAAGGTCTTGCTGGGGATAATGATGTCACCCAGTTTTAACAAGCAATTCAAACAGTGCTAGTAACCACTAGACTTCCTAGAGGTAATGGTAACGACTAACCTGAGATAACAACAAATGAAATTTCAAATCCAATCGGTAATACAGGACTTCGACTGGGGAAATTGGTGACGACCAAATTTCAAGCAAGGCCAGTAACCACTGGACTTAAAGGAGATTGGTAACGATCAAGTCAGGGTACCAATGACGATTGGATTTCACACAATGCCAGTGACGACTGGACTTTAAAAGAAACACGGTGACGACCAAACCAGGGTATACCAACACATGTGGTTACGAGAATGTTAGCAAGCTACTAGGCTTTAGCTGGGGAGGTTGGTAACGACCAAACCAGAAAATACCAATAACGATTGGATTCCAAGTGATGCCAGTTATGACTAGACTTCCATGGGGATAGTTGGTGACGACCAATATGATATCAATGACAATTGAATTTCGAACATCTGCCAGTTACGACTGGGTTTAAGCGGAAATCAACTAGTAACGACTAGACTTCACAGGGGATTCGCTAGTGACGACTAGACTTCAGAGGGAAAAGGTTGGTAACAACATAACCACAAGGTAATAACGAGTGAAGTTAAGACAACGTCAATTACGACTGGACCTCAAGGAAAGTATGGTGACGACCCAAAAGAATACCAATGACGATTGGATTTCGAACACTACCAGGTACGACTGGACTTCAATGGAGAAGGAGGTAACGACCGAATCAAAAGATACCGACTAGTGGATTTTAAGGCAATGCCAGTTACGACTGGACTTAAACAAGAAATATGGTGACGACCAAAAGAACTACCAATAACGATTGGCTTCTAAAACAATGCCGGTTACGACTGGACTTTTAGGCAGAAGTTCACTAGTAGTGATAGGTCATTCACGAGGAATCGATAGATAGCACACTGAACTCAAGAGACAGAATGAATCACACTGAACCCTTGCTGAAAAGGTGTATGTAGTCTTGACAAATAGATCCATTCTCAATAGGGGAACAGAGCTTTGAACAAGCTATTCAGAAGGTGACAAAGTAAATTCAAGTGCCCAGACATCTTCTACTGGGATGAGTCTTCTCATCATCATAAGAAGTTCCCTGAGAAAACAGTCTTTAAGGTTTGATACCCACACATGACCAAAGGAAAATCAGCAGCTTGACTTGCTTACACTTCATTGGGGAATGTAATCGGATCGCATACCAAAGCTTTCGCTACCCTGAGGTTTCGGGGAAGTATGATTTTCCTCGACTTTTTCCATGAGTCAAAGTTTTTTTGTTAATCTTTTCAAGTTTTATTCAAATAATTTGACCCTAATGCTTTCAAAACTATCGTTGATCAACGAACAACATTTTGCATAACAAAGGAAATAAAGGAAATGATAAAGTTGCAAAGGAAAGAAAGGTTCAAAACTGATTTTATTCAAGAATGAAATCTTGCAAATGACAAAATTCCATAGAAATTTTACAAGTGAAAAAAATGGCAACGTGGACAAGGTTACATTGAATCCGACCAAACAATCCCTAAAGACTAAAACTCCCCAAAATCCTTGCTTCTGACGAGAGCAGTTGGAGTGAATTCTTGTAGGATCTTTTGTGTTAGTGATAACTCATCTGATACAGTGAAACGCCTTTGTCCCTAACTTTTGCCTGGATCGCCCTTTCGGGTTTTCAATCCACCGGGACGCTCATTTTTGCCTAAGCCGCCCTTTCGGGTTTTCAACTTAGCGAGCTTTTCTTTTTCTTTTTCTTTTTCTTTTTCTTCTTTTTCTTCAACCCTAACTTTTGCATAAGCAGTTCATTTGAGTTTTCGACTTATCGGGTTCTTTTTAGGCGTAATATTTTTGTACTGCATCAGAATTCACTGGATGAGTAAGTTGTTCCCCATCCATGGTTGTGAGAATCAATGAGCCTCCTGAGAAGACTGTTTTCACAACAAACGGGTCGTCATAATTAGGCATCCACTTTCCCCGTGTGTCTTTATGAACTGGTAAAATCTTTTTGAGTACAAGTTCCCCTTCGCGGAATTCTCTGACACGAACTTTCTTGTCAAAAGCTCTCTTGATCCTCTTCTGATATAACTGACCATGACATATTGCAGACATGCGCTTTTCGTTGATAAGATTCAACTAATCAAACCTTTCTCTCACCCATTCTGCTTCTTCAAGCTTGGTTTCCATTATGACTCTCAAAGAAGGTATCTCGACCTCAATAGGAAGTACCGCATCCATTCCATATACCAAAGAAAAAGGGGTTGCCCCTGTTGAAGTGCGGACGGACGTTCTGTACCCATGCAAGGCAAATGGCAGCATCTCACGCCAATCTTTGTAATTTTTCACCATCTTTTGCAAAATCTTTTTGATGTTTTTATTTGCAGCTTCTACAGCCCCATTCATCTTGGGACGATAAGGGGAAGAATTGTGATGTTCAATTTTGAATTCATCACACAACTCTTTCATGACTTCGTTGTTCAAATTGGTACCATTGTCCGTTATGATCCGGCTCGGAATTCCGTAACGACGGATAATTTCCTTTTTGATAAAACGAGCCACCACTTGTCGAGTAACGTTAGTGTAGGATGAGGCTTCAACCCACTTTGTGAAATAGTCAATGGCAACCAGAATAAATCGGTGTCCGTTAGAAGCTTTAGGTTCAATTGCCCCAATCATATCAATGCCCCACATAGAGAAAGGCCATGGTGATGACAACACATTTAGCAACGTCGATGGTATATGCATCTTGTCCGCATAAATCTGACACTTGTGACACTTTCTGGCTATTGAATACAGTCAGTTTCTAAGGTCAACCAGTAATAACCAGCCCTCAAAATCTTTTTAGACATAGCATATCCATTTGCATGAGTACCGAACATTCCTTCGTGAACATCTTGCATTAACAATTCTGCTTCTCGTCTATCGACACATCTAAGCAGGACCATATCATGATTTCTTTTGTAAAGTACATCATTGCTGAGAAAGAACTTGGATGCTAATCGTCTCAGAGTTTTCTTGTCAAGTGACGTAGCATCTGCTGGATACTCTTGTTTTAACAGATAATTCTTTATGTCATGGAACCATGGTTTTTCATCAGTTTCTTCTTCAACCATCTGACAGTAGGCGGGCTCAATCTTGCGTTTGATTCGAATGAGAGTGGCATCACTGACATCCCTGACTTTCCACATTGAGGCTAACATGGCTAGGGCATCGGCAATGTGATTCTCAGATCTCGGAACATGTTTGAAACTGATTTCATCGAAATATTTCATCATTTTCGACGATGTAGGCTCTATAAGGAATCAAATTCTCATGTCTAGTTTCCCATTCTCCAGTAACCTGATAGATAACCAAAGCTGAATCTCCACTGACTTCAAGAAGCTTGATTTTGAGGTCAATAGCTGCCTCGAGGCCGAGAATGCAGGCTTCATATTCGGCAATATTGTTTGTGCAGTCAAAATCCAACCTGGCTGTGAATGGAGAGTAACCACCTTCCGGATTCATTAAAACGGCACCTACACCATGCCCACTGTAGTTGGAGGAACCATCGAACATCATTTTCCACCAAAGACCTTCCTGCAGACCCTCATCAAGACTTGGCTCTTCACAATCTTTTACTAACATAATGTCTTCATCTGGGAAATCAAATTTGAGAGGCTCATAATCTTCCACTGGTTGATCTGCAAGATATTCTGACAAAACACTACCCTTGATAGACTTCTGAGCTACGTACTGGATGTCATATTCGGATAACAACATGTGCTAGCAGGCGAGCCTTCCAGTCTGAGCAGGCTTCTCAAAAATATACTTTATCGGATCCATTTTTGAAATCAACAAAGTGGTATGACAAATCATGTACTGCCTCAAACGTTTGGCCGCCCATGCCAAAGCACAACAAGTTTTCTCCAGAAGTGAATATCGGCCTTCACAATCACTAAATTTCTTACTTAAATAATAGATAGCATGTTCTTTTCGTCCAGAGATCCTGCTGACCTAACACGCAACCCATTGAATTCTCCAGCACTGTCAAATACATGAATAGAGGTCTTCCCGGGACCGGAGGTATTAAGATTAGAGGTTCTTGTAGGTAACCCTTGATCTTATCAAATGCTTGCGGACAATCTGAATTCCAAACAACCGTCTGGTCCTTGCGTAATAATTTGAAGATGGGATCGCAAGTGGGAGTCATATTGGAAATAAATCTGGATATGTAGTTCAGTCTTCCAAGGAAACCTCTGACTTGCTTTTCTGTTTGTGGAGCTGGCATGTCTTGAATGGCTCGGACTTTATCTGGATCTACCTCAATCCCTCGGTGACTGACAATGAAACCGAGTAATTTCCCAGATCTTACTCCAAAGGTACACTTGGCTGGATTCAGTCTCAACTGATATTTTCTGAGTCTCTTAAACAATTTCAAAAGATGTTCCAAATGGTCCTCTTCACTTTGAGATTTGGCTATCATGTCATCAACATATACCTCTATCTCCTTATGCATCATATCATGAAATAAAGTTACCATGGCCCTTTGATAAGTAGCACCTGCGTTCTTCAGACCGAAAGGCATAACTTTGTAACAGTAAGTCCCCCACGGAGTAATGAAAGTAGTTTTTTCCATGTCATCGGGATCCATCTTAATCTGATTGTAACCGGAGAACCCATCCATAAATGAGAACACTACAAACCGAGTCGTATTATCCACCAACGTGTCGATATGCGGTAAAGGGAAATCATCCTTCGGACTGGCCTTGTTTAGATCCCTGTAATCCACACACATTCTGACTTTCCCATCCTTTTTCGGTACAGGTACAATATTGGCTACCCATTCGGGGTATTTGGACACTGCTAAGAAACCGGCGTCAATCTGTTTCTTCACCTCATCTCGAATATTGAGAGCCATGTCAGGTCTTGTTCTTCGGAGCTTTTGCTTAACCGGTGGGCATTCTGGTCGGAGCGGTAATTTGTGAACCACTATGTCAGTGTCTAAACCCGACATATCCTGGTATGACCAAGCAAATACATCCACATATTCTTTTAGAAGCTTTTCTAGTTGCTGCTTGACTTCTGCCCCTAGAGTTGCCCCAATCTTGACTTCTTTCTTGTTTTCTTCGGTGCCAAGATTAATGACTTCTACCTGTTCTTTGTAGGGTTGAAGATATGCATACTCATGGTGTGCCAATTTTACCAGTTCACCAGGGATTTCAAAATCTTCATCCTCATCTTCAGCTTGGTATATTGGTGAATCAAAGTCCGGAGGGAATGCAAAGTCATAGGATTCAATGGGTTTTAGGACATCACTGCACGTTGGAATGGCTTATTTTATTAAAACACACAAAGACAAATGCAGTAACACAAAAGAGAAATTTGTTTTGGTTTTTTAAGATTGCCATTTTTATTTTTTAAAATGAAAGCAAAAGCAATAAAAATAACACAAGGAAATTAACAAAATAGTTTATTTTTCATTGATTTTCTTGAAAGCTCGGGGCCCTTAATAAACATTCCTATAGCCTTGGGCATGGCTATGGAGATTTAAAACAACAACAAGAAAAGAAAAACAAACAAATTACTTTGACTCAGGAAAAACCAAAGGAATCTCAATAGCTTCCCAGTTGCTCAAGGCAGTGTGGCAATGATACACTAACTGCTTCAGGTCTTCATCTGTAAAATCTTCTTCCACAGCACTGACTTGGAAACCTCCACTGA
Source organism: Lathyrus sativus (assembly GCA_963859935.3). Lineage (NCBI taxonomy): Eukaryota > Viridiplantae > Streptophyta > Magnoliopsida > Fabales > Fabaceae > Lathyrus > Lathyrus sativus. The sequence continues at coordinate 457,973,553 of OZ012735.1, read as the reverse complement.
TGAATACTTCTTGTATAGTCTTTAGGTGTCCTTTGTCATGTGTCGGTGCTTCATCATGAGTTGGTTTGTAACCCAACCCTTGGCGATCCATCTTTGGTTTCACTTTAATAATCTCTCCCCAACCTGCAGGAGTGCCTTCTTCCAATGTAGACTTGATGCTCCGAGCGGATGCAAAAGACGAACCACTTTTAGCCACTGTTTCTTCCAACATCACTGCATTAGCTATCTCGAGTGCCTGAAAGGAAGTTTCTAACGCGCCCTCGTCTGCCTCAATATATTTGAACGATGACAGATTGCTCACCATTAGGTCTTCTTCACCGTGTACAATCACTAATTTATCATTCACAACAAATTTCATTCTCTGATGTAAGGTGGAAGTTACTGCCCCAACAGCATGAATCCAGGGTCGTCCTAACAAACAACTATAAGCTGGGTTAATGTCCATGACTTGGAATATAATATCGAACACCTGAGGTCCGATCATGATTGGCAATTCTACTTCTCCAACAACCGTTCTTCTTGAACCATCAAAAGCTTTTACAATCAAATACGTTGGTTTCATTTTTGCCCCTGCATATGCTAACCTTGCGAGCGACCTTGCGGGCAATACATTCAATGAGGATCCAGTATCGACTAAAACTCGTGCCATTGTGTCTTCCTGGCACCTGACAGATATGTGTAACGCACGGTTGTGATTGCGTCTTTCATTCGGTAATTCTGCATCACTAAAGCTCAGGGTGTTACAGGCTTTAATGTTGGCTATTACTGAATCAAATTGTCCGAGAGTTATGTCTTTTGTCACATGTGCCTGTTTTAATACTTTTTGCAGAGCTTCTCTGTGAGCTGGAGAATTCATTAAGAGGGACAAGATCGATATCTTTGATGGGGTTTGGTGGAGCTGATCAATGATCTTGTAATCACTTTTCCGAATAATCCTTAAGAATTCTTCATCGTCTCCTTCAGTTCCTGGTACCTCTTGTTCTTTTGTCGCAGTAGGGGTAACCTCTTTTGGAGCGGTGTCGCTTCCGCGAAAATAAGGTGCCGGCAAAACAGAAGAGTCGCCACCTTTCGTTATTTATCCCTCAGAACGGGAAAGGAAACGATCGGAAAAAACTTGACGAAAAGGTATAAGACAAGGTCATCGCAACCGTTGTCTGGGTTCGGGAGTCGGTTACGCAAGGGGAAGGTATTAACACCCCTCACGTCCATCGTACTCGATGGGATCCACGCTTGTTGTGTTTATCTGGCGGGTTGGTTTTATCTATCTACCTATCAAGGCTGGCTTAAAAAAGAAAAGAAAATGACTCGGCAAAGCGTCGCACTTTATGCCTACGTATTCTCATCAGAGAATGAGAAATCAGAGTCAACGTAGTTCGCCTAACTATGGGTTACGGGGAAGGTGGCTCACCAATACATCAGTATTGTGCCTACCTACTCTCAACAGGTAAGAGAGATCAAAGCTTACGTAGTTCGGGATAATACGGCTTACCGTCAGATTCATCTGTTTTTTTCGAGTAGGGTTAACAAACAGTTCTAGCAGTTTGGTGTATGCGGCTCAACCCTTGGAGACTTAGGCGTTACCGTTTGCGGTAGAACTGGGAGTTAACGACACTCTTTTCTTCAAAAAAGCTTCCTTTGAATTACGGTCCCACGGGGCAAAAAGGTTTGAAGTTTGTTTTCTGTCTTTTACGGAAGAACTGTTTTTTATGTTTGTCTATAGTTCGTACAACACTAGAGACTATGACCTGGGAACGAATGCGTCGCATATCGTCCAAAGGACGTATACTAAACATTCTAGACGATTGAGAGGAGGCCGCTCAATTATCATTACCCAAGTAGCTTAAGGCTCCTAACGCGTTTATACTAACTTTCCTTTATTATGTTTTTTACTGTTGTTTGAGATGAGAAGAGAGAGGGACAACTAAGGGGAGACTATCAAGTCCTAATGTTGTCATGCCAAGGATTCATCCTATGGTTGAGGTTTGAAACAGGGATCTCCTAGAAGTTATCATGCATAGGTTTCAACCTAAAGTTCTAATCATCACTTCCTTATCAAAGGAAGTGAGATTCCTAGGGGATCATGTCAATGATAAACAAAAACAGATAAAGCATCAGCTTAAACAGTTAACAGTAAACGACTGTAAAATGCATGCAATGCAAGTGAGGGAGGAAATGTGTGTGGGGCATCAGCCTCCACAAGCTCGTCTCAACCTCAAGCCAAGTATGAATAACTTCAATCATACAGAAGAAATAAAATCCCATCAAGCAAAACACAAACCACATAGGCAAGGGAGCAAGGCTCTACTGAATACCCGCAAGCAAAGCCATACAGTAAAAATACAAGCAGAGGGAGCAACTCAACCTCTAGTGCAATCGTGCTCCTAGCTTAACATAATCTAAACATGAACTTATTCTAATGCATCAAGAAAATCACACAAGTCACATCAATACAGTTGTACAGCAAGCAAACAGACAGGAAAGAAAGCAAATCAACAGCTTCCACAGCTTCACAACAAAGCAATCCTCTGACAGCAGTTCAGTCCTCAGTATGTAACTGTTCTTCAAGGCTTTCATCTTCAATAGCAAGTATCAACTTGCTTCTTCAAGCTTTCAATGCATCAAACACAAGTATCAACTTGTTCTTCATCTTCTTCAAGCTTCAGCTCTCAATTTGATCTCCTTCACACAAGTATCAACTTGTTCCTCTTGATCTTCAAGCTTCAGCTCCAAGGGCAGTCTTCAAACAAAGGGGGAGTGCAACCTCTAGCATCTTCAATCTTCTAGCAAGGAAATCCATCCTCTAGCAAGGGAGAAAGATTCATCTAACAAGAGCAATGTGGGGATAGGGGAAAGCAAAGTGAAGACCAAAGGTCACCTCTAAGCACTCCACCATCAAGGAAAGGAACCCTCAAAGGTTCTACCAATTTGTGAGGAGCCACTCATCCTACCAAAGGAGGGATGGGGCCTTCACAATGGGACCTTACATCATAGGGAGGAATGGAAGTGATCAACATCTTCCATGTTTCATGAAGGAAGAAAATCTATTCTAAGAGATCTCCCTAAAACCCTAATCCTTAACCCTAAACAAACTACACCAAAGGGAGAGAAAACTTCAAGTCCAAGCTCCATCACACATTCCACAGCAGCCCACACAAGTCTTCATCCTTATCCAAGAGCAAGAGAAACAAAACCCTAATCTAAGGGAACTAAAGAAGTCATTCTAGTTGAGTTAGCAAGTTAGGATCACCTAAAACCTAGTACTAAAGTTAATCCTAACTAAAATACTAAAACCAATTGTAAAATCCTACAAAAATAACTATGGGAACCTAAGTCAATCATGACTCTACCATGTTAATTCCAGAGATCAAATTCTCAAATAAGACCTAGAAATAAAATCTACACTACAAGGTACTAAACCTAAACCCTAAAAGGAAACGCCTAAAGTTTCAATCTAAAAACCACACCTAACTTCATCACAAAAATGTGAGAAAATACTATGGGAGCATACATGTCTAAGCTAATCACACACGAAAAATCAAGCCAAAAATCATCCCCAAGTGATCACACTAAAATCATCAAACAGAGGTATCAACCATGGCAATTTTATTATCAAATAAAATGTAAAAAATGCACAAAAACTGAAAATGCATGATTTTCCTAATATTTTTATTCACCAAAATTCTAGATTCAATCATGAATCAGGGGGAAAAACCTGGAACTAATTGACTTATTTTTCTATTTTTCATGAATTGTTTTCAAACTAACATGAAATGCACAAAAATAATAAAACAATAAAAAGAGAAGATGAACAGAGGGTGTATTCAGCAACTCATTCCAACTAGCTTCGCCTGGGCCCATCATCTTGGGGGTGCACATAGCAACAAGGCGTGAGGCCCATCTGAGTATCAACTCAGTTCAAACAAATAACCAGGGGAGGGGGTGTGTTAAGCAAGCAATTGCCTTGTAAAACCTTGTTGGGCCTGGAGATGGGGGTGAGGATAGTAACTGAATCACTAAGCCCATGCGCTATGAATTCCTTATGTTCACTTCAATTCTCAAACTGAAAAATAAAAAAGCATGCACACCAAGATTCGAACTCGTTCCTCCTTGGTCTACACAGCGAAGCTTCACAAGCTTCAAATTCTGATAAGTAAAACACTGCGTTTTGGGGAGGGTATACGTGGCTCAACATACGCGCTAGGATGGATAGACTAAGTCAAGGTCTCAACACGAACGAATGGCCCAGACTTCATCTTCTTCATTCAAACCCTGCAACTTCGCGCGCAGCCCACGGCCACCGCCGATGACATCTCCGGTCACCCTGCACAACCCTAACTTCCTCTACACACATCCATTTGCCACGATCTTTACATGAAACTTGACCAGAATTTCACCAGCAACTCAACTATAGCATTCATACACTCTAAAAATGCATGGATCGTGAAATAACCACTTCAATCGAAAATGGAATCCACCCTAAATTGTCTCTAAACATGCGATTAATCATCCTAAATCCAACTACACTTCATCCTGATCCTAACCGCATATGAATTGCTATCTAACACTGCCTAAATTATGAGTAATTGCAAAATTCACCAACCTGTGTTCAAGCTTGCAACAGAGATGGTTCTTGCACTCTTTAACCTCTAAGAAAGTGCAGATTCACTCCACGATGCTTGATGAAGGTAAAGAAATGCTCAATTGATCTTGATTCGCCCTTGAACTCCAAAATCAGATTTCAACTTCAAGCTTGTTTCTTCACTTCTCTCCAATGGCTCTTCCACGAAAATGATCACCAGAACCTTCCAATTCTGTTCTAAATCCTTTTTATATTCTGTTTCAATGGATTAGAGGCCCAAACCTGGCCCATTCATGAGTTTTTGATTTTCACTTTTCTTCCAAATTTCCAAAGTTGATATCCACCTTCAAGCCTTGCTCACACTCCAATTTCATTCCAAGCCATACACTTAAGCCTTGTGGAATGTAGTGATGTGGTTTATTTCCTTTGATTTCAACATATGGAGTGTGTGAGGTGTGTTTCTTATTTGTGAAGCAACCTTTCAAATGGCCATGTTAAGCACTTCAAATCAAAAATGTAATAATTCCAATATCTTTATAACATCAATTCCATTCAAAATGACCACAAATTTGACTTGAAAACAAGTTATTCTCAATTGTTTTGAATTTTCCCATCTTAATTCATTAAAATGGCTTTTATATGAACTTTCTTCCACCAATGCTTGATATAATCCATATCAATGGACTCTTAATGATTAGACAAGCTAAAAACATCATTTTGAACAACTTTCATGTTGAACCAAAATCCATCTGAGGCTTGCAAGATGGTGAAATTGACTTATGGTTAAAAATGACCTGTAATGTCCAAATACCCAAAATACCCTTGACTTGTCAAAGCCATAACTTGAGTTCTACAAATCCTATCATGGACTTCTAGTACTTTATAGAAATATAAGAGAATAAGGAACAACATTCATGTTGACCAAAAGTTCATAGGAACCATCCTTCTTGGGCAAACGTTTCATGCAAGTTGGGTAACTTTCAAGCTTCAAATTCACATGCCTCAGATGACTTGTAACTTGTCTGGCTCATAACTTGAGTTCTATAAACCCTATCAAGGAATTCTAGTACTCAAATTAAAGCTAAGCTCATGCTCTACAACAATCATGTTGGGGTCAAGATGCGATGACAATCACATCTTGAGTTAAATAGTCTTGAAGTCAGGGGTCAAACTAGGGGATTTTACACTGTCAAGTCTTAGAAACCCTAGCCTGAAACTTCTCAAACTCTTCAATCATGATGAGTTAACCTTGGGATCATCCTTATAACATCTCAATGTATCCATCCATGGTCACATGGATCTTGAATTAAGTCTCAACCTTCTTCAAATCATCAGTTGACTTAGGGTTGACCCAGTCAAACCCTAGCTGCACCAATCATGGCTAAGGCTTCTTAATCTTGCACAATGACCTGTCTAAGCCTCAAAGTGATCTTCAACACTTCTCATGAGCTCTCTCAAGACCTCCAGTCTAACTTCATGGCTTCAGAATCATCTGATGACTTTCCACAACTCTCAAATTAGGAGACACACCCTCTTGGCTTCAATCACTCTCTCTGAGGACCTTTTAACTTCTCTAACAAGGATATCAACCCTTGAACATCTAAATAACCTCCTTAGCTAGCTTCATAGTCTTGTGTAGCCCTTGATTGGTAATCATACCTCTTGATCTCCTGCATACATGTCAATGAAATGCAAATGATAATGCTAATGTGAATGAAATGAAACATAAGCTACGTGAAGAAATGTTGGGCAAGTTTTGGGGTGCAACAGCTGCCCCTATTCAAACGGTTTGGACCTGACTGGGTGAGAAGCGAACGACTCTCAAACAATCAAGGTAAAAGACGGTTGAATACCAGCAAACCCGAAAATTTGCCAACTGCACAAGTACACGGTACTCTGATGGGGACAAATCTTCGGAAACTGAAATAATAGTTGCACGACAACTAGCTGGAGAAACACTGATCTGAATCTCTGTCAGGATGATTCTCTGATTTATCTGATATCATTGCATCCTCAAATCATCGAGACATCACCGGTTGCACGGTAACTGGTGAAGGATTAATCTCGAATCTCCGTCAGGATGATCATCTACGTCCTTAAATCATCAAGGGATCACCGGTTACACGGTAACTGGCGATCTGCCAACCGCACAGGTAAACGATACTCTAATTGGTAGGATCTTCAAAATTGAACATGATAGTTGCACGGCAACTTGCTGGGGACTTGGTCACGAGGTAATCGGTGAAGGGTCTAATCTCAAATCTCCATCAGGATGATCATCTGATTTTGCTGTAGATCTTCGTCCTCAAGTCATCAAGGGGTCACCAGTTACACGGTAACTGGTAATGAATGGTCGATCGTGCCATCAGGCATCCTGCGTCAACTAGGCAAACTGCTTCGACATCGCAGCTAGACTTCATCAGTAAGTCAGGGGTTTTGGCAACGCTGCCGGACTTCAATCATCAAGTCTTCAAGGAAATTTCAACTCCTCTGTTTAAAACCTATTGGGGATGACACATCTCCGCTGGGGATTCTGGAGAACTATCAAGTAACTCTGCTTCGGGGATCCAGAAATCATTTTGGGTGAATCAACTCTGCTGAGGACTTCAAGAATCATCTTGGACAAGTAATTCCGCCGGGGACTTCAAGAATCATCATGAACCAATAACTCTGCTGGAGATTTCAGGAATCATCCTGAGCAAACACTTTGTCGGGGATTTTAAGCATCAATCTGAGCAACCAACTCTGCTGGGGATTTTAGGAATCATCTTGAGCAAACCATTCTGCGGAGGAACACCTGCAAAACAAGAACGGTAACGACCTAGCTCATGTTTCATATGCATATGCTTTGACAATGGCGTAATGCTCCACACGATGGAAATGCTACGCGTTTAGGGTAAATGCTATGCAATCATGCAAAATGCTACGACCCCATCAGCAAAATAAATGTTGAAGGGAAAAGCCACCCGTCAAGGAGAAAGAACCACTCTGGTGGAGGAAGGACTCATCCCGCCGAGGGGAAGAAGTCACACTAATCTCAATTGGACTCCGCCGGGGGAAACGATCTTCAGTTGACTACTGCAGGGGAACAAAGTTCTACGAGAACCTGGACCTGCTCAACCGGGTATTCGAACCACAACTGCTGAGGAAAACGATGTCAATCGCAGAAATAAACTGCACGGCCTTCGCGGCTAAAACTTTCCTAGAGATAACGACTCCGATGGGGGAAAACAGCATCAGCTAATCAACACGCTACTAGGGAAAACCAATCATGGCCCAAACGGCTTCCAAGGACTCGACTCTCTTGGGGATTTGCCAGCTCGGCTGTGGTAGAAGGAATCATCCTGCTTACTGGGGGAGAGTACGACTCTGTGGGGAATTTCAATTCCGCTGGAGACTTCAGTCTTGAACTATCGAATGTTGCATACATGCGGATAGTTTGCTACGAAAACTGCACTTTGACCCAGTGCTAGGGAATGAACGTACACTTCAGTGTATGACTCAGCTGGGGGGATGATGATCCTCCAGGATACCTCTGATTGGGGAGAATCTATCTCTGCTTGGGAAGACATACCAATGCTCTTGGTCCTGTGTTCATACTCCGTGGGGAGATGTTGCTACATTTGCTGGGGAAGAAGGAATCATCCTGCTTGGGGACGCGTGCGGCGTACTACCTGGAATATGCTATACCTGCAACAACACAAACAAACAGACAAGATACCCTTCTCAAAGGGACCTATCGAGGTTATCATCTTGTGACAATGTTCAAGTAACTCATTGTTTCAACAATTAGCGGCCTAGGCCAGTAAGTTTATGTATGCGCATTTTATCAAAAACATCGGCATTCTTTTTCGCAAACAAAACAGATAGATGCTAAACAAGCAAACAGAATTGCTGAATAGTATATATTTCATTGATAACGAACCCCTGAATGGGCAAAACTGTTTTACAACAGATGCAAGCTCCTGGAATGAGGAAACTGCGCAAATATAAAAATATAAATATACATCAGTATATACACAAATGTCGGCAATGCGGCATAGACGAACACCATGAGTTGATCCCTCTATGACCCACTCGACTTCGATACTTCTCCGATGCTTCAGCTTCATAAGAGATTGATTCAGATAAACGGCCCTCAGGTCTTCCAAACCACTAAACAATGAAATTCCACATGCGGAACGCAGTCATTTGCTTTTTCAAATCCCTAACTTTTGCCTGAATCGCCCTTCCGGGTTTTCGATTCACCGGGATACCCTTTTTTACCAAAGTCGCCCTTCCAGGTTTTCGACTTTGCGGGTGTACATTTTTCTTTTATATCCCTAATTTTTGCCCGAACCCTTTTCCCTTTTTTATGGTTCGCCGGGATGCCCCATTTTTGCCTGGATATTCTTTTTCTTTCCAGCGGGTCATTTTTTAAGCAAAGTATTTTTTTAACTGCGTCCGCGTTCACCAGGGATGCAAAATCTTCGCCATCCATCATGGATAGCAACAAGGCTCCTCCCGAGAAGACCTTGCTGACGACGTACGGACCTTCGTAATTGGGAGTCCACTTGCCCCGGTGATCGGAGTGTGGAGGAAGAATCTTCTTCAGGACGAGATCACCAGTCTGAAAGCTTCTAGGACGCACCTTCTTGTCATAGGCTTTCTTCATTCGGCTTTGGTACAGACGACCATATGCAATCGATGCTAATCTCTTCTCGTCCATCAGGCTGAGTTGGTTTAGTCGGTTCTTAATCCATTCCGCCTCATCGAGTTTCACATCAACCAAAACTCGTAAAGAAGTGATCTCAACTTCTAACGGTAGGACAACTTCCATACCGCACACCAGTGAGAAAGGAGTTGCCCTGGTTGACGTACGTACCGTTGTACGATAACCGTGCAATGCAAATGGAAACATCTCGTGCCAATCCTTATAGCTCACAACCATCTTCTGTACAATCTTCTTAATGTTTTTATTGGCCGCTTCAACAGCGCCATTCATCTTCGGCCGGTAAGGAGACGAGTTGTGGTGTTCAATCTTGAAACTCTGGCACAACTCCTTCATCATCTTGTTATTTAAATTCAAACCATTATCAGTAATGGTCTGCTCGGGAATTCCGTATCGACAGATGATGTCCCTCTTTATGAATTTAGCCACCACCTGCTTGGTCACGTTAGCATACGAGGTTGCATCCACCCACTTGGTGAAGTAGTCGATAGCTACTAGAATGAAGCGATGACCGTTAGATGCAGTGGGCTCGATCTTGCCTATCATGTCGAGGCCTCACATGGAGAACGGCCACGGGGAGGACATGACATTCAACGGGCACGGCGGCACATGAATTTTATCAGCATAAATATGGCATTTATGACATCTCTTCACGAATTTAAAGCAATCCGACTCCATCGTCAGCCAGTAGTATCCTGCTCTCGGGATTTTTCTCGTCATTGCATGCCCGCCGGCGTGCATACCAAATGTGCCTTCATGGACTTCTTCCATGAGCATACTCGCTCCTTTCTCATCTACACATCTGAGTAGCACGAGATCATGGTTTCTTTTATACAAAACTCCATCAGGATTGAGATAAAAATTTCCAGACAGCCTCCTCAGAGTCTTCTTATCCTGGGTTGACGCTCCCACAGGATACTCCTTAGTCATAAGGAAAGTCTGGATATCATGGAACCATGGCTTGCCGTCGGAGGCTTCCTCGATCGCAAAGACGAACGCAGGTCTATCAAGACGAGAAAGGACAATCCTTGGAGCTTCATTCCAAAAATTGACTTTATACATCGAAGCCAACGTGGCTAAGGCATCAGCCATCTGATTCTCAACTCTGGGTACATGATGGAGTTCCACTCGATCAAAGAATGGAAGCAGCCTTCTGGCATAGTTCATGTACGGCACCAAATTCGATTGACGAGTCTCCTACTCCCCTTTAATCTGGTTAATCACAAGTGTCGAGTCACCATACACATCTAGGTTATTGATTCTCAAATCAACCGCTTCTTCTAGACCCATGATGCACGCTTCGTACTCCGCTTCGTTATTGGTGACCTGAAATGTCAGTCTAGCAGTAAACGGGATGTAGGATCCATGGGGAGTCGTGATGATCACCCCGATGCCACTTCCATAAGAATTAACCGCCCCGTCAAATATCAATTTCCACTGGGATTTCCTATCTGGCCCCTCTACGGGCAACGGTTCATCGCAGTCTTTCACCTTGAGAAACATGATATCCTCATCAGGGAATTCAAATTTCATCGGCTGATAATCCTCGATCGGTTGTTCGGCAAGGTATTCAGATAGTACGCTTCCCTTGATGGCCTTCTGGGAAACGTACTGAATGTCATATTCCGTCAACACCATTTGCCATCTGGCAATCCTGCCCGAAAGCGCTTGCTTCTCGAAGACGTACTTGATCAGATCCATCTTCGAAATTAGCATGGTTGTGTGGTTGAGCATGTACTGTCGCAGACGTTTGGCAGCCCAGGCTAGTGCACAACACGTCTTCTCCAGCATCGAGTAACGAGATTCACAATCTATGAACTTTTTACTCAAATAGTAAATGGCATGCTCCTTTCTGCCAGTCTCGTCGTGCTGACCGAGAACACACCCCATACTATTCTCAAGAACTGTCAAGTACATGATTAAGGGTCTTCCGGCCACTGGGGGTATCAAGATCGGAGGTTCCTGTAGATACTGTTTTATCTTATTAAATGCCTTCTGGCAATCCTCGTTCCAGATAATCGCCTGATCTTTCTTCAGTAGTTTGAACATCGGTTCGCACGTGGCCGTGAGCTGAGAGGTAAACCTTGCGATGTAGTTTATTCTGCCCAGGAAACCACGGACTTCTTTTTCGGTTTTTGGCGCTGGCATTTCTTGTATTGCTTTTATCTTCGCAGGATCAACCTCAATGCCTCTTTCACTCACGATAAACCCCAGTAGTTTTCCAGACCGTACTCCGAAAGTACACTTGTTAGGATTCAGCCTCAACCTGAACTTCCTAAGCCTCTCAAAAAGCTTCAGCAAATTGACCAGATGTCCCTCCTCTGTTTGGGACTTCGCAATCATGTCATCAACATAGACTTCAATCTCATGATGAATCATATCATGAAACAAAGTAACCATTGCTCGTTGGTAAGTGGCCCTTGCGTTCTTCAGACTGAAAGGCATTACCTTGTAGCAAAACGTTCCCCAAGGTGTAATAAACGTAGTTTTCTCCATGTCCTTCGGCGCCATCTTGATCTGATTGTAGCCGGAGAAGCCATCCATGAATGAAAATACGGAGAACTGAGTTGTATTGTCGACCAACACATCAATATGAGGGAGCGGGAAATCATCTTTAGGGCTCGCCCTATTCAAATCCCGATAATCGACGCACATTCGCACCTTACCATCCTTCTTCGGTACAGGCACTATGTTGGTGACCCACGGAGGGTAAGTGGTGACCGCTAAGAAGCCTGCATCAAGCTGCTTCTGCACTTCTTCTTTGATCTTAACGGCCATATCTGGTCGTGTCCTCCTAAGCTTCTGTTTAACGGGAGGACAATCTTCTCGCAGCGGCAAGTGATGGACCACGATGTCGTTATCAAGTCCGGGCATATCTTCGTATGACCAAGCAAAGATGTGACTATACTCTCTCAGCATCTCGACCAGTCTCTGCTTGACATCACTCTGCAGTGCAGCCCCTATCCTGACATTCCTGACAAGTTCCTCAGAACCCAAATTCACAATCTCAATATCTTCCTCGTGAGGCAGAATAACTTTCTCTTCTTGTTTCAACAAGCGAGCCAACTCTTCGGGAAGGCCTTCGTCTTCATCAATCTCTTCTTCGGCTTGATAGATCGGGCAATCGAAGTCGAAGTGAGTCGTAGAAGGTCCAGAGTCGATGTCATCTGCTATGTGGATCCTGCAATAACAAGGGTTAAGCTTAAAACAAGGATATGCAGGTTAGCACAAACCCTATTGCCATTTTATTGTTTTTCAAAACAAATATAAAACAGGAATAACAGAGATCACAACATTTGAATGCGAAAAAGAACGACTTTTGATTTATTAGTAAAATGCATGTACATAATCAAACAAGGCCCTGACAATAAAACCACTATGCCCCGGGTAGGACATAGGGTTGTACAATAATTGGAGAAAGTAAATCATTACTCTTTTCCTGTCACTTGGATGGTATCCCTGATGGACCAGTTGGTGAGGCTCTGGCCTGGTTTGCTTGGCTGGATCCAAGAGTCTAGGTCGCAATCGCTGTCTTCGCCGTCTTCAGACACTGCGTTGACATTTTCAAATATCACCCCGCCACGGGTAAACTGGATCGGCCCTTTACCTTGTGACGCACTGTGAGAAGAGGAGGCTTCAGCCGTAGGAGAGTATCCCAACCCAAACTTGTCCTGTTTGTTAGGTATTTCTAGCACTTGCCCCCAGCCTGGGGTAGATCCGGCTTGAACAAAGGCTCGGGCTTCCTTGAAGGAAGAGAGAGTCATCTCTGGTTTTTCAGTCATTACTGGAGCCACGTCCTTGACCTTAACAGCTTCGAACGCCTGACATAGGGTTTCGTGGATTTCCCCATCCATCTTAACATATTTGAAAGATGACATGTGGCTCACCATTATGTCTTCCTCGCCACATACAGTTACAATGCTGCCTCCGACAGCATACTTGAGTTTCTGGTGCAACATGGAGGTCACAGCGCCAGCATAATGGATCCATGGCCGGCCTAAGAGACAACTGTAGACTGGCATGATGTCCATGATGTAGAAGATTGCGTTGAAAGTTTTCGGCCTGACTTGGATTGGCAAAGTTACCTCTCCAAAGACATGACGCTTGGTTCCATCAAAAGCCTTCACAACCAGATCACTGGGTGTGCAAATCAATCCTCGCGTATCTAACTTCATCAATGCTTTCTTCGGAAGAACATTGAGCGATGACCCAGTGTCCACCAACACATGAGCCATAACTGTTCCCCTACACTCTATCGAGATGTGCAGGGCGTTGTTGTGGTTTCTTCCCTTCGGCGTCAGCTCTAGATCAGTGAATCCTAACCCGTTTCCAGCATTCACGTGGGCTACTACCCCTTCCAACTGGTTGACCGAGATTTCTTGCGGTACATACGTGGCATTCAAAACCTTTAACAGCGCGTTGCGATGTGACTCCGAACACAGCAACAAATTCAGGGTTGAAATTTTCGAGGGTGTTTGATGAAGATGGTCATTGATCTTGTAATCAATCTTCTTGATCAACCTCATGAACTCTTCAGCGTCCTTTACAAGTAAGTCCTTCTCTACCCCGCGAGGGGTTTCCTCAACGAATTTACTCTTTCCCTTATCAGTTTCCTCAGCTTTGTCTGCTTTGTCCACCACAATCTCAGGTGGAGCAAATACTCTTCCGCTTCGCGTGATTCCACCAATTCCCACTAGGTTATCCACAGACCGCCCAGATGGTTCCAGTTCTAACTTTTGTCCGTTACAGTTGACGTCTGCCCCATAGTGCCATGGGACAACATTGGTGCTTTCAAAAGGTATCGGCCCAACTTTAGTGATGGTAATTGTGGGCGGTCTGGGTGCAGAAATGGTTATCGCCTGGCGAGCGATGGTGATGGTGGCAACCTTATCATCTTGCTTCAGCATTACCTCTCCAGATCCACATTCGGCCCTTCGGCTAAACTGCAAGATTCCTTCGGTCATCAGACTCTGAATCCCCACTATCAACTGTTCACATCCATCAGGATGAGTCGCACAGCCCATACACAATTCTCCACAGCCTGGAAAGAAGCCTCTCTTCATCAGCTTGGCTTTAATGAAGCTAAGCGGTGTCTTCAGATCCTTGACATCAGTCAACAAATCTAAGCCCTCGTCTTCAATAATGGCATTCACCCCACCTCCCCTATGATTCGGCATAGGGTTCTTTGTGACATTCGGCACATTATCTGAGAAATTGATGATCTTAGCATCCACCATATCTTGCACCTTGTGCTTGAAGGCTTTGTAGTTTTCTATCGTGTGGCCAGGTGCCCCTGAGTGAAAATCACATGTTGCATTCGCATCATAACCCTACAGAGGTGCCCCTGTCAAGGGAGCCAGGGTTCTCTTCTGGACTAGCTATAACTAAAGCAGAGTTTGTAATAGCTGAGCATAAGACATGGGCGGCGTCTCGAGGTGACGACTTGACAGAGGTGCCTTGTTCTGATATTTTTTGTACCCTTGTTGATTTGGCTGCGGCGGCGGCGGCTGCTACTGTGGCTGGGGTTGTTGGACAGCAGGGATGGTTATTCTAGCCACCTGCTGGCGCTGGCTTTTACCTTTCCTTCGAGCGTTAGACACGACGCTCGTCTCTCCTTCACGCCTTTTGCTACCATACGGTTTCTTACCTCCTCCAGTTGAGGATAGATCACCACCTTGAATTTTCCCCAACTTGATCCCATTTTCAACGTGCTCGCCAGTAATGATGAGATCTGAGAAACTCCCTGACATACCACTGACCAGTTTCTCGTAATAGACCCCCGGGAGAGTGGCTACAAACATTTCAACAAGCTCTCGTTCAACCATCGGCGGCTGAACTCTAGCTGCTAATTCAAGCCATCACTGGGCGTACTCTTTGAACCCTTCGTTGTTCCTCTGCGACAAGTTCTGCAGTTGAACCCGGTTCGGAGCCAAGTCACTGTTATATTGATAATGGTGCACGAAGGCCTCAGCAAGTTCCTGCCATGTGCGCACACTGGTGGGTTCCAAACTCATGTACCACTCTAGGGATGGTCCGGACAGGCTATCCTGAAAGAAGTGCATCAGCAGCTTCTCGTCTTCAGAGTGAGCGGACATCTTTCGGTAGTAAGACCTTAAGTGGACACGAGGGCAAGTGGTGCCCTTGTATTTCTCAAAGTCAGGTACCTTGAATTTAGGAGGCACCTTGAAATCAGAAATCAATCCCAATTTAGTCATGTCGACCCCCATAGTGTTCAGGTTCTCGAAATTCCTCATTTTGTCCTCGAGTGCCTTAAACCTCAGACGTGCTTCAGCAGTCAATTCTCCTTCAGCACTCCTCTGTGAGAAAAAATGTTCTTGATGATCTTCTAGCCATGGCTGAGGCCCATATAGATTTCCATCACCTGTGTTGCCATTGCCTAGTCCGGCGTTGCCATTAGCCTCAAAGTTTCCATTACCGACACCAGTCGTATTACCATTGAGCCCGATGTTAGTGATCACATTACCGTTACCACTTCCATTCCCCCCGGTCACGGGTATGCCACCCTGAGGAGTTTCAACATGAGGAGGGGTTGGAACACTCCCACCGTGGAGTACCCCGTTGCTGTCAACCCTTGAGATCAGAGGTTGGACCAATGTTCTGAGCTGGTCTTGGCCGTTGGCGACCACTTGCATGAGCTCCATGAAGCGGTCCATCCTCTCTCGGAGTTCCTGGACGTCAGTCTGCACTTGTTCCATTGCTCTATCTTGATTCGCTCTGGTCAGATAGCGGTGGATCGGTCTTCGATCAATCCTGGAACAAACTGCATACACAAAGGGTTAGAAAAACGACAAAGTGCTCGTTATGCAAATGCTTCATGCAAATGCAAACGTGTGTATGTGCCTTGGGGAGATCCCCCCGATC
Source organism: Lathyrus sativus (assembly GCA_963859935.3). Taxonomy (NCBI): domain Eukaryota; kingdom Viridiplantae; phylum Streptophyta; class Magnoliopsida; order Fabales; family Fabaceae; genus Lathyrus; species Lathyrus sativus. The sequence continues at coordinate 457,957,381 of OZ012735.1, read as the reverse complement.
CTAGTTTCCGAGACAAATAAATTCTATGATTCAATCATGGAAAAGAAATCCTCATATATTCATCTGAAAAGCCCGCTCGGGTAGCGTACAACTGTAATCACATACAACTGAAGCAATAAGGCATGACCCAACCAACAGACCTGGCGGTGATCAGCATATCAATGCATAAAATGTACAAAAAGAGATACAAAAGATCAGGCGCGGCCACAGGCACGAAGATCTTCTAACAACTTCTTTGTAGCGGGATGATCTGACTAAGCAAGAAAACCCCGGGCCAGCAGGTCCCTCTGCCTGATGGACTCTGGGAGGTTCTCGGCAATGCTCCTAGAAACACCTTCTTCAGAATGGTTCTCGACTCTTCTCCTTTTAGCATTAGCTCGGAGTTGAGAATCTTGCAAATCTGCCTCGGCCTCAGCCAATCTATACTGGACGTCATGTCGCAGGGGGGCTTCAGCCTCTGTACTCTCGTCTTTCACCATGATCTGAGCTTCTAGCTTGGCTACTTGCTGCTTCAGCTTTTCTTCCCGCTCTTTGTACTTGGCTATGGTGTTGATCCAGACCCTCTCATATTGGGTTAACTTCTGGTACACTCTGTCCAAATCCTGTTTCTTGGTTGTCAACACGCCATGTACTGACTTCAGATCCAACCCCAGATGTTCCCTAGCATCAGTTTCTTTGGTCAGGTTGGAGCCTAGATGGTTGATCATCTCAGTCTGCTTCTTGCAGGTATAAACGGCTTCACTTTTCTCTTTCTGGAGCTGAGCGATCTCTTTTTCCAACTCTTCGCTGGCTTTTCGTAGCCATTCCTTCTCTTGGAGTACCTGGTTGAATTTATGAATATCAACTGTAGTAGGCTCTTTGTGCACGAGAGGATACAATGGTTCCACAGCAGGAAACGACATTAGAAACTTGGCGGCCCTTTCTCGAACCCAAGTCACGTACGAATCAAAGGCCTTGTTGTTGCTTTTTCCCAGCAAGACTTTCCCCTTCCGGTGAATTTTGCTCCAAACATTATGTACCTTGATCAAAGTGTCACCTTCAAGCAACCCTATGAGATACAGAGATTCCTGTATCTCTTCCTCTTCAGGAGGACCTCGTAGTGCATACCCAAACTGTCGTACTAGCAGAGAGGGATTGTAGTTGATACATCCATTCCTTCCGACCAAGGGGACATTCGGGAAGCCACAGCAACTATACACAATATCTTTGCCCAGCAGATCTCTATCAAACCAGATGATACCGTCAGCAATCAAAACCATCAAACGCGCAGACCAAGGCGAAGACTCAGCAAAATCAATGAACGGCCCTGACTTGGGAAGATGGCTAGCAAACCACTTATACAGTAAAGGAGCACAACATGCCACGTTCTTCCCCTTTCTGTTTTCGTTCTTGCTGTGAATTGAATGGTAGACGTCTCCGAGGAGAGTGGGCACTGGATTCCCGGAGGCAAATATGTGGAAAGCATCCATGCTTACGAAGTCCGGATGACTTGGGAATAGCACGATCCCATAAATTCAAAGGGCTAAGAAGGCATTGAATACATCCCAGCGATCCTTCTCGGCAAACTTTCGGGCTTTTTCCATCAGGAAAGGCAAAGGGAAACCATGAACTTCGATCTTTCTGGATACCATCCCTTCTAATTCAGACTCATCTACATGCAGAGCGTCAGTCAGCTTACTCAATTTGGGTTCACCCTCAACACGGTAGTAAGGCATTTGATTCATCAAAGGCACCCCCAACAGGTCAGAGTACTCTTCCAAGGTCGGGGCGAAGACATAGTCTGGAAACACAAAGCATCTGAGTTGTGGGTCGTAAAACTGCAGCAGGGCGTAGAGGCCATTCAACTCGTACGTAGGAAGCTTATACACAATGCTCAGCAGTCTCCCATAACTCTTTCTGAAACTCTCCATCACTGTCTTATCAGCCAAAGAAATCAAAGCTCGTAACTCTCGGATGCCAGGTGTTGGTAGCTTGTAAGCCACAGTCTTCTTCAGAGATGCCATATCTTCCATGAGGATCAAGATCACTAGAACCAGGGGAGAAATATGCACCTGCAACATAGACACACGTTAATGACATGCAAATGAGGATGCAGACAATGCAAAATGCAATTATGCAGCAGGAGATCAAGACGACTGTGCTGTTGAGGAGATAAAGGTTCTGTATCAACAAAACCACAATACTGCTCTGTCAAGAACAACCATATCTCTGAGGAGAAGAAACCCCTGATATCAGACCAAAAATCTGCTTTGTCAAGAACAACCACATATCTGATGATGAGAACCTCTGATACCAACAAAACTGATTCACTGTCAAGAAAACCAGGTAGTCTGAAGGTTAAGGTTTCCTGCAACAAACCCGACCCTGCTCACAGGTATGGACCTAATCACGGAAAGGTTTGGCATCCTATGCGGTCATCAGCGTCACAGACTTTCAAGAAACAATGATATGATACCCAGAAGGTGTGGCATCATCATCTCTTGAAGCGGCCTCACTTAGCTGAATTCCAAATGATCGGTTCCCAAAGTCGATAATCCTCAGATCCAACAACCCCTCGAGTCCAAAGGACTAATAGGAAGCCATCAAAGAGAACCTCGTCTGAGTGTGGATTACGTGGGAACAGCTGCAAGCAAAGCAAGCACGTCCTCCACTAACCCACTCTAATACTATGTAGCTCTCAAGCCTGGGTCTGGCTTCTCACTCATCAGAATGCCCCTCCCACAACAGTACCGATAATCATATCATACTGAAAATAAAGTGCGGGAAATAAAGTTTGATAAATAAACACAACCCAACAAGTAATCATACAAGCGCTAGGATTGACTCTCGCAGGGGACGTTGGATCCCCAAACTAACTCGCATAAGGGACGTTGAATCCCAGGAAACTATCAAGTCCCCAGCAGAGTCGCCAGCTGTCGCTTCCGCGAAAATAAGGTTCCGGCAACACAGAAGAGTCACCACCTTTCGTTATTTATCCCTCAGAACGGGAAAGGAAACGATCGGAAAAAACCTGAAGAAAAGGTATAAGACAAGGTCATCGCAACCGTTGTCTGGGTTCGGGAGTCGGTAACGCAAGGGGAAGGTATTAGCACCCCTCAAGCCCATCGTACTCGATGGGATCCACGCTTGTTGTATTTATCTGGAGGGTTGGTTTTATCTATCTACCTATCAAGGCTGGCTTAAAAAAGAAAAGAAAATGACTCGGCAAAGCATCGCACTTTATGCCTACGTATTCTCATCAGAGAATGAGAAATCAGAGTCAACGTAGTTCGCCTAACTACAGGTTACGAGGAAGGTGGCTCGCCAATACATCAGTATTGTGCCTACGTACTTTTAACAGGTGAGAGAGATCAAAGCTTACGTAGTTCGAGATAATACGGCTTACGGTCAGATTCATCTGTTTTTTTCGAGTAGGGTTAACAAACAGTTCCAGTAGTTTGGTGTACGCGACTCGACTCTTGGAGACTTAGGCATTACCGTTTGCGGTAGAACTGGGAGTTAACGACACTCTTTTCTTCAGAAAAACTTCCTTTGAATTACGGGCCCACGGGGCAAAAAGGTTTGAAGTTTATTTTCTGTCTTTTACGGAAGAACTATTTTTTATGTTTGTTTGTAGTTCGTACATCACTAGAGACTATGACATGGGAACGAATGCATCGCATATCGTCCAAAGGACGTATACTAAACATTCTAGATGATTGAGAGGAGGCTGCTCAATTATCATTACCCAAGTAGCTTAAGGCTCATAACGCGCTTATACTAACTTGCCTTTATTACGTTTTTTACTGTTGTTTGAGATGAGAAGAGAGAGGGACAACTAAGGGGAGACTATCAAGTCCAAATGTTGTCATGCCAAGGATTCATCCTATGGTTGAGGTTTGAAACATGGATCTCCTAGAAGTTATCATGCATAGGTTTCAACCTAAAGTTCTAATCATCACTTCCTTATCAAAGGAAGTGAGATTCCTAGGGGATCATGTCAATGATAAACAGAAACAGATAAAGCATCAGCTTAAACAGTAAACAGTAAACGACTGTAAAATGCATGCAATGCAAGTGAGGGAGGAAATGTGTGTGGGGCATCAGCCTTCACAAGCTCGTCTCAACCTCAAGCCAAGTATGAATAACTTCAATCATACAGAAGAAATAAAATGCCATCAAGCAAAACACAAACCACATAGGAAAGGGAGCAAGGCTCTACCGAATACCCGCAAGCAAAGCCATACAGTAAAAATACAAGCAGAGGGAGCAACTCAACCTCTAGTGCAATCATGCTCCTAGCTTAACACAATCTAAACATGAACTTATTCTAATGCATCAAGCAAATCACACAAGTCACATCAATACAATTGTACAGCAAACAAACAGACAGGAAAGAAAGCAAATCAACAGCTTCCACAGCTTCACAGCAAAGCAATCCTTTGACAACAGTTCAGTCCTCAGTCTGTAACTGTTCTTCAAGGCTTTCATCTTCAATAGCAAGTATCAACTTGCTTCTTCAAGCTTTCAATGCATCAAACACAAGTATCAACTTGTTCTTCATCTTCTTCAAGCTTCAGCTCTCAATTTGATCTCCTTCACACAAGTGTCAACTTGTTCCTCTTGATCTTCAAGCTTCATCTCCAAGGGCAGTCTTCAAATAAAGGGGGAGTGCAAACTCTAGCATCTTCAATCTTCTAGCAAGGAAATCCATCCTCTAGCAAGGGAGAAAGATTCATCTAACAAGAGCAATGTGGGGATAGGGGAAAGCAAAGTGAAGACCAAAGGTCACCTCTAAGCACTCCACCATCAAGGAAAGGAACCCTCAAAGTTTCTACCAATTTGTGAGTAGCCACTCATCCTACCAAAGGATGGATGGAGCCTTCACAATGGGACCTTACATCATAGGGAGGAATGGAAGTGATCAACATCTTCCATGTTTCATGAAGGAAGAAAATCTATTCTAAGAGATCTCCCTAAAACCCTAATCCTTAACCCTAAACAAACTACACCAAAGGGAGAGAAAACTTCAAGTCCAAGATCCATCATGCATTCCACAGCAGCCCACACAAGTCTTCATCCTTATCCAAGAGCAAGAGAAACAAAACCCTAATCTAAGGGAACTAAAGAAGTCATTCTAGTTGAGTTAGCAAGTTAGGATCACCTAAAACCTAGTACTAAAGTTAATCCTGACTAAAATACTAAAACCAATTGTAAAATCCTACAAAAATAACTATGGGAACCTAAGTCAATCATGACTCTACCATGTTAATTCCAGAGATCAAATTCTCAAATAAGACCTAGAAATAAAATCTACACTACAAGGTACTAACCCTAAACCCTAAAAGGAAGCGCCTAAAGTTTCAATCTAAAAACCACACCTAACTTCATCACAAAAATGTGAGAAAATACTATGGGAGCATACATGTCTAAGCTAATCACACACGAAAAATCAAGCCAAAAATCATCACCAAGTGATCACACTAAAATCATCAAACAGAGGTATCAACCATGGCAATTTTATTATCAAATAAAATGTAAAAAATGCACAAAAACTGAAAATGCATGATTTTCCTAATATTTTTATTCACCAAAATTCTAGATTCAATCATGAATCAGGGGGAAAAAACCTGGAACTAATTGACTTATTTTTCTATTTTTCATGAATTGTTTTCAAACTAACATGAAATGCACAAAAATAATAAAACAATAAAAAGAGAAGATGAACAGAGGGTGTATTCAGCAACTCATTCCAACTAGCTTCTCCTGGGCCCATCATCTTGGGGGTGCACATAGCAATAGGGCGTGAGGCCCATCTGAGTATCAACTCAGTTCAAACAAATAACCAGGGGAGGGGGTGTGTTAAGCAAGCAATTGCCTTGTAAAACCTTGTTGGGCCTGGAGATGGGGGTGAGGATAGTAACTGAATCACTAAGCCCATGCGCTATGAATTCCTTATGTTCACTTCAATTCTCAAACTGAAAAATAAAAAAGCATGCACACCAAGATTCGAACTCGTTCCTCCTTGGTCTACACAGCGAAGCTTCACAAGCTTCAAATTCTGATAAGTAAAACACTGCGTTTTGGGGAGGGTATACGTGGCTCAACATACGCGCTAGGATGGATAGACTAAGTCAAGGTCTCAACACGAACGAACGGCCCAGACTTCATCTTCTTCATTCAAAACCTGCAACTTCGCGTGCAGCCCACGGCCACCGCCGGTGACATCTCCGGTCACCCTGCACAACCCTAACTTCCTCTACACACATCCATTTGCCACGATCTTTACATGAAACTTGACCAGAATTTCACCAGCAACTCAACCATAGCATTCATACACTCTAAAAATGCATGGATCGTGAAATAACCACTTCAATCGAAAATGGAATCCACCCTAAATTGTCTCTAAACATGCGATTAATCATCCTAAATCCAACTACACTTCATCCTGATCCTAACCGCATATGAATTGCTATCTAACACTGCCTAAATTATGAGTAATTGCAAAATTCACCAACCTGTGTTCAAGCTTGCAGCAGAGATGGTTCTTGCACTCTTCAACCTCTAAGAAAGTGCAGATTCACTCCACGATGCTTGATGAAGGTAAAGAAATGCTCAATTGATCTTGATTCGCCCTTGAACTCCAAAATCAGATTTCAACTTCAAGCTTGTTTCTTCACTTCTCTCCAATGGCTCTTCCACGAAAATAATCACCAGAACCTTCCAATTCTGTTCTAAATCCTTTTTATATTCTGTTTCAATGGATTAGAGGCCCAAACCAGGCCCATTCATGGGTTTTTGATTTTCACTTTTCTTCCAAATTTCCAAAGTTGATATCCACCTTCAAGCCTTTCTCACACTCCAATTTCATTCCAAACCATACACTTAAGCCTTGTGGAATGTAGTGATGTGGTTTATTTCCTTTGATTTCAACATATGGAGTGTGTGAGGTGTGTTTCTTATTTGTGAAGCAACCTTTCAAATGGCCATGTTAAGCACTTCAAATAAAAAATGTAATAATTCCAATCTCTTTAGAACATCAATTCCATTCAAAATAACCATAAATTTGACATGAAAACAAGTTATTCTCAATTGTTTTGAATTTTCCCATCTTAATTCATTAAAATGGCTTTTATATGAACTTTCTTCCACCAATGCTTGATATAATCCATATCAATGGACTCTTGATGCTTAGAAAAGCTAAAAACATCATTTTGAACAACTTTCATGTTGAACAAAAATCCATCTGAGGCTTGCAAGATGGTGAAATTGACTTATGGTTAAAAATGACCTGTAATGTCCAAATACCCAAAATACCCTTGACTTGTCAAAGCCATAACATGAGTTCTACAAATCCTATCATGGACTTCTAATACTCTATAGAAATCTAAGAGAATAAGGAACAACATTCATGTTGACCAAAAGTTCATAGGAATCATCCTTCTTGGGCAAACGTTTCATGCAAGTTGGGTAACTTTCAAGCTTCAAATTCACATGCCTCAGATAACTTGTAACTTGTCTGGCTCATAACTTGAGTTCTATAAACCCTATAAAGGACTTCTAGTACTCAAATTAAAGCTAAGTTCATGCTCTACAACAATCATGTTAGGGTCAAGATGAGATGGCAATCACATCTTGAGTTAAATAGTCTTGAAGTCAGGGGTCAAACTAGGGGATTTTACACTGTCAAGTCTTAGAAACCCTAGCCTGAAACTTCTCAAACTCTTCAATCATGATGAGTTAACCTTGGGATCATCCTTAGAACATCTCAATGTATCCATCCATGCTCACATGGATCTTGAATTAAGTCTCAACCTTCTTCAAATCATCAGTTGACTTAGGGTTGACCCAGTCAAACCCTAGCTGCACCAATCATGGCTAAGGCTTCTTAATCTTGCACAATGACCTGTCTAAGCCTCAAAGTGATCTTCAACACTTCTCATGAGCTCTCTCAAGACCTCCAGTCTAACTTCATGGCTTCAGAATCATCTAATGACTTCCCACAACTCTCAAGTTAGGAGACACACCCTTTTGGCTTCAATCACTCTCTCTGAGGACCTTTTAACTTCTCTGACAAGGATATCAACCCTTGAACATCTAAATAACCTCCTTAGCTAGCTTCATAGTCTTGTGTAGCCCTTGATTGGTAATCATACCTCTTGATCTCTTGCATACATGTCAATGAAATGCAAATGATAATGCTAATGTGAATGAAATGAAACATAAGCTAGGTGAAGAAATGTTGGGCAAGTTTTGGGGTGCAACAAGCGGCTACTGTCATTTTTGGTTGATAGATGCGACCACTACGGGTCATTTTTCTTGTACCTGTAATGCTTGTCACGTCCACTCAGTTGTCTCTTATTGTCTCTTTCTGACTAACTTCCCCTGATCCTTGGTCTATCACAGTCATGTCATACTTCCATGGCACAACCTTTGTGCTTTCAAAAGGAAACGGTCTTGGTTTTTGAATAATAACCGGTCGGGGTTGATCGATAACTGACTTGTTGAAAATGGGTTTCACACCTTTGCTGGTCATTTTGAACACCAGAAGTTTCTTACTATTCTTTGGTAAATTAAAAACAGGCTCAATTACTGAAACTTCTTCTTTCCTCACCTTACTACACACTTGTAATATTCCTTCATCAATCAACTTTTGTATACCTCTTCGTACCTCATCACACCCTCTAGAATCACTAGAACATTTTTCACAATTATTATGGGTATCCTCTATCAATATTGCTTTCAATAGTTTCTCGTGAAGTAACCTCAACGGGGTTTTAAGCTCTGACACATCTCGGACCATCCTTTTATATGACACTTCTTCTACTGCATTGACCCCTCCATGGTTCGGCAATGGATTACTTTTGACATTTGGGGGTACATCATCAAAAGATAAGATCTTCTTTTCCATCAATTCCCTGACAAGATGTTTTAAAGCAAGACAGCCTTCTAAATCATGACCGGCAGCACCTTCGTGAAAGGCACAATGAGCATTTGGATTATAGTGAGGAGATGTAGTGTCTGGATTTAATGGTCGTGTTGTTACCAATCCCTGCTGCACTAAGGAGGGGTACAACTCGGTGTAAGTCATCGGTATCTGAGGAAGTGGTGGTTTTGTTGTTGGTCTCCGATTCTGGTAGTTTTGTCTGGGTGCCTGAGCTCTAGGCTGATGATGTTGTTGATAGGGTGGAGCGTTGGGCGCTCGTTGATACCCTTGTTAAATTGGTTGATATACAGGTGTTGGTTGCACTGTCTGATAACTGGGAACAAGATGATTGAAAGTCGGAGTTACAGCTGCCACATAAGGTTGTTGGGCATACTGCAACGGATACATTGGTCGTTGATGCTGGGATTGCTGAACATAACTTGCTTGAGGCTGCTGAACAAAGCCTTGCTGAGGTTGTTGAACATAACTCTGCTGATACTGTTGGTAAGGTGGTCTCCAGGTGCGACTCTTTCTTCCCACAGTTACTGCATTCGTCTCCCCTTCCTTCTTTTTATGGAAGTTATTGCTGAGCTTTTTGACATTGTTGTTACCGGAACTGCTGGAACTGCTAGCTACCTTCCCATTCCTCATTCCTAGCTCTACTCTCACCCCCACTGCTACTATATCAAAAAAACTTGCGGTTACACTACTGATCATCTTCTCATAAAACTCTGGTCTTACTGTATCGACGAACCAATCTGTTAACTCTTTTTCACTCAAAGGAGGTTCTACCTGAGAGGCAGTTTCCCTCCACCTCTGTGCATACTCTTTGAAAGATTTCGAACTCTTCTGTGACATACTCAGTAACTGTCTTCTATCAGGGGCTAAATCCATGTTGTACTTGTAATGTTTCACAAAAGCATCAGCCAAGTCTTGGAAACTATGAATACGAGACTGATCCAAGCCCAAATACCATTTAGCAGGAGCTCCTTTCAGACTATCTTGGAAACAGTGAATCATTAACTTATCGTCTTCCACATGAGCAGTCATTCTTCGATAATACATAATCAAATGCGTTCGAGGACAAGTAGCCCCAGAATACTGATCAAAATTGAGAACTTTGAATTTCGGCGGAATTACCAATCCAGACACTAAGCACATATCTCTGGCATCAGTACCAAAGATGTCATTCCCTTCCATTGCTCTGACTTTCCTGCCTATAGTCTCTACACTTAATTTCAGTTTATCATGTCGTCCATTCTCTTCTTCATACCCATCAAGACCTTCGTACACTGGTGGAGGATTATGAAAAACAGGGCACGCTTGAACCTGAACAGAAGGATGAGTGTAAGTAGGAATAGCTTGAGGAACTCCTGGCCCCAAAGGAACAGCTTGTTGATTGACTATTGGTGGAGGTACAAAACCAGGCGGTAGCCCATATGGTGGAACATTTGCAACAGTGGCTGCCATTGGGATCGGCTCTACAGCTATGCCAGTGATCTCAGAAACAACAGTGGCTTAAGTGTCCAACTTTGCACGAATGACTTGTAGAGCTTCCATGATCTGCCCCATGCCTCCTCGTAGCTCTCCGAGTTCATTATCAATTCTGTCCACATCCAAATTTTGTCCTTCCATTCTTAGGCGAGCTTGGGCTCGGGTGTTGTATCGGTGTTGAGGATTCAGTGTGATTCTTTCTCTTTCTGGAGACAAGGCAGCGAGATGAGACACAACACATGAACATGCACATGCAATGCTTATGAATGCAAAATGCAACGATGCAAAATTAATCATTCAAGGAATCCAAAGAAATATTTGCAAAAATTATAACATTGGGGAAATAAGCAAATTCAATTCTTAGTTTCTTAAAGTTCTCCAATTTTAGTCTTTGGAATACAACCTCCATCCTATAATATCTGCAAACAATCTTTAGCTCCTTGAATGATTAATTAATGAGAATGCAAATGCAAAGGTTTCATGGAACTCAGATCAAAACATCATTTCATTTCATTGATTTTTAAGATCGCATTACAAAATATCTAGTACATTTTACAAAAGTCCTAAATATAAGGCTGACAGTAATCTAAATAAAAGTCTTCTTTTGCTTTGAGTTTCTTGATTTCTTGTTCCATCTGAGTCTTCTCAAAAATGAGTTTGTCCACGACTAGCTTCCATGGCGTTGGCTGGGAGCTGGAAGAAGATAAACCTTCCTGTATCTTCCTCTTCATACAAGCAATCATTTCTTCGTCCTTCGCCTGTAGTTGTCTACGGATTTCATCATTCTCTTCCATGGCCACTTCGTACTTGTACTTCCAGGCTACTTAAGTTTGTTGTGATTTCCTCAAAGCAAACTTTAACTTCTCCTCTTCAGACATAAAGATCATTGTGTGTTTTTCCTCTAAAACCATGGGTTTCTGCTGAGAATAAGGCATCTTCAGCTGAATAGCTCTCTTTCGGACCCATTGGAGATAAGGCTCGAGAGAGACGCAATTAGGTTTCCCTAAGTCTTCCTTTCCTTTCTTGTGTACATGTCCCCAAGCTTTTAGAATTTCTCCCTTCAATTCTGAACTTCCTTTAAAGAAAATATTCTCCACATGAGCGCTGTTTGGTTTGTCCTTCAAAGGATATCCAAGCTGATGGCGAGCGAGAACAGGGTTATAACTGATTCCTCCACTTGTACCCAGAAGAGGTACGTTACCAAAGCTTCCACAACTGTCAATGATTTTTATCCCATTGTAACTACGGCTGTACCAATCGATATCAGAGTGAGTAAGAGCCATAACCTTCTGAGACCACCAACCTTCCTTCCAAAAAGCATGAGCCTTAGGTAAGTGAGAAATAAACCACTTATATAACAAAGGGACACAACAGGTAATCATTCCTCCTTTATGTAAATTTCTCAGATGAATAGAATGATATGCGTCAGCTAGTAAAGTAGGCACAGGGTTTTTCTTCAAGAAAATCTTAATCGCGTTGAGATCCACAAAATTATCAAAGCTTGGAAACAAGAAGATCCCATAAATGAGCAAGGCAAAGATGGCTTTGAATGCATCCATACTCAAGTGATTAGCATAGTATTGTGCTTTCCCAACCAAGAACTCTGCAGTCAAACCAAAGACTCCTCCTTTAGTAACCATATTTTTCTGAATATCCACCAATCCCAAACGCGTAGCTTTAGCAATTTCTTCTTCTTTAGGGTCTTTCTCCGTGATTGGAAATGGAGAGTATTCAAGAATAGGCAAACCAATCAAGCAAGAATATTCCTCAAGTGTAGGTACCAGCTGATAATCAGGGAAAGTGAAACAATGATAGAGTGGATCATAAAACTGGAGGAGTGTGGAAAGAAGTCCCAGATCCATCTTCTTTTTTATCCTCAACAATGAAAATAAGTTCCCATACCTGCTCTTGAATCCTTCTAGATCTGTTATCAAAGTGCTCAACCTTTCATGTCATCCAAGTTAGGACTTTTGTAAGTGTACTTCATGGTTTTCTTTTTTCCACTATCTATGATGATCCTGATGTTTACAAACAAAAGATCTGAGTTCCATGAAACTTTTATGATATGATGTTCATGAATGCATGAATGCACAAACACAGGTAAGCACCAATTCACACATACACATGGATAAACAGATAAAGGTTTTGGTTTGGAGAACATGAGTAAGGAGTCAAGGTCTACCCACCCCAAAGGTATGTACTAAGTTTTTCAAAACTGTAGAACAAGGTTCTAAAAGAGTTCCCAGAGTCCTCGACCCATCTTTCGGATATTATCAATTTCCCAAATACTTGGTGGTCGATAATATTCTCAAGAGAGTCTCGTCCGAGTGTAGTATCGTGTATCAACTACTTTGGAATTACTTCCTTATAGTCATCGCATTACATCCTAATAAAGCCATAGTGTGGGAAAAGGTAATCTAAAGGTCCTCAGTATCACGGGCTCCCATGTAGAAAGTAGCATTGTTTTCACGAATACTCGATCAACAATACTAACTCTTAAAAGGGCCTCTACTGAACGGAGGTTTTCTCAAGTCGACTTGGTCGGGAATCAACTCCCTATAAGTCTCCTTGAATATACCACCATCCTATCATAAGTACGCTCAAACACGGGTATAGTGTTGTCTCACCACTCAAAGTTCCCAAGATCCAACAGAGCACATATGTACATATTTACAAGTATTCACAAGTAAGCAAGTATTTAAACAAGATAGGCTAAACCCTCAAAGCAATAAAAGTCCCCAGTGAAGTCGCCATTTCTGTTGCGGTGAAAATTGGATATCAAGCTATTAAATTAACTTGAATTTTAATTCTTTTTACAACCGGACTTTATTTTATCCAAAGGAAAGGTCTAAAGAAAGAAAAACCTTTTTCGCGATGTAACGACAACGCTTAAGAGATTCGGGGATCGGGGGTTGGTTATACCTAGGGAAGGTGTTAGCACCCTAAGCATCTGTAGTAATCTACAAGAACCTTTTGTTTGATTGCTTGATAAGTTTGTGAAATGTGTAATATGGATTAGGAAAGATATGAGTGGAAACCTAAAGTTATATACACTAAGTTTGCTCGCAAAGACATCGCATCTTCTGCCTACGTATCCTAACTAGGATAGAATCAGAGCAATCGCAGTTCACCTCACAAGGGAAGAAGAACACTTGATTATGATCAAGGTTCAAGGGGGAACAAGCATGACAATGTTTGTGTGGAGTTTGACAAAACTCCCTAATCTAAGTTGTAAGATTCAAAAGGGGAAGCAAGAAATCATGACAATGATTCTTACACAGAGTTGACAAACTCTTTCCTAAGGTTCTAGTTGAAGAACACTCGTAGTACAGGTGGGTTTCTAAGACTTGAAGCAAAGTCTAATGGCTTATAATCTAGGGTTAAAATGACTTAAGAAATCAGGGGGAGGATAAAAGAGGTATCCATGACATGAGGGTCCAATGGTCAGACTTTTCCTTTGGAAGCAGAAAGGGGAGGCAACAGGATGAGAGCTAACAAGCTTCATCACTTGGGGAAATAAGATAACTTAACAAGTAAAATAACAACATGATAAAGGCATATTCATGGTGACAACCATTAAATAAACATGTGGAATGATAAAGATGAAGGTGCATTGATGACAATCAAAACAGATGAATTAACAAGAACTGTGACGACAAATCGAGTTTAACTAAGCTATCAGATGAAGTAACGTGAACATGGTAATAACCAAAGATTAAGTCCTAATCATGTTAATAAACATTTAAGAATGAGAATGCAAACAAGCATCACAAATAATTATAAGTACATCAGGAGAAAATTCATCTGCATCTGTCAAAACGATCACAGAAAGTACACAATTTGCACATAGTCAAAAGAGATGAAACATTATGTAAACATGAAGATAAAAAATATGACATGAAAGTAGACATCAAGATGAACATAGTGAAAAAAGAATGGGTGAAAAATGATTAAAATTGAGAGAGATATGAATTTTCAAAGTTTGATAAAAAATGACAAAATTTAATAAAAGAGTTGCCCTCCTCAGGGGTCGAACTCAAGTACAAGGCGTGCAAGGCGTGTTTGGCATAATGGTCTTACCACTTGGGTGGCTATACATTCGTTGATGAAAGCCACCCCATAAATATATATGGGATGAGAAGCTAGTTGACTTGGGCAATAATAACACTCAAAAAGTGGTTTACGTTTTCGATCATAACTTTCTCGATTCTTAACCAAACAAGATGAAATTTATATGAATCTTGACCAGAAAAACATGAGGAACAAGATGGTGCACTTAGTTTTCTGAGATTCTCCTTCCATTTAAAAATTCGATAGCATGTGTCTTTTGAAACTTAAAAATGCATTTTGAAGTGAACAACTTGTTTCAACCATTTTTGATCCAAACCAAAGATACACACAACTCAAATATATGATAATGAATGATATTAGCACTTAAACCAAGCTCAAGTCAAACAGTTTATGAAAATGACGTGTCAAGTTGCAGTTTTACTTTGAGATGCATTTTCCAATGAACAACACATGACAGTTGGTTTAAATGATAAAGAATCATGCAAGCAACTCATAAATAATTAATGCAAAGTTTTTCAACATGAATTTGATGCAGAACAGGCTTATATGGAAAATTGGCATGTGAGTTGCTTAATGATGTTTTGAAAAATGCTTGATGATGTAAAGTTCAAGTTCATGAGTAACAAGCCAATGCAAATCACACATACACTTTGGAAATGCATTAATAAGTGATATCCAAACCAAAAAAAATCCAAACACAGCCTGTCAAAGATTAGCATGTGAGTTGCAGTTTGAGTGCTTTGTGGTATGTGAAAGAGATCAAATTAGTGCAAACATGTTAAGTCAAACCAAATGCACACACAGTTCTCAAAAACTATTGACAACATGATTCATGCATCACTGAGTTTAGAATAAGTTGGAGCAAGGTAAGGGTTATGCTGCAGCCACAAATCAAGGTACTATCCAATTCTCAAACAGACACAAAATGGTCTGACTGCAATGATCAGATGAAAAGAAAAGCAGTAGGCCAAACATAAGTTGATACCTCAGGCCTCAAAACAAGCATTGGTGTATAAACTGGTATCAAATAGTCCTAACCTACACTCTAAATTCTCCCATCAGGCTGTGACAGCAGGGAAACTATCCTATGAAGATAGACCAAACACAGTACCAGGCCAAAATAATTGTATCAAGTCAACAATGGCTTCAGCAAAAGGGGCCACTAATCAAACACACATTATTTTGCCTAGAGTAAGCACCAAACCATGCTGACATACCTTCCTCCAAAATAGCACCACTGATCCAAACTGGCTTGGCAACACTAGCAGCAGGGAGAGTAAGGTCTGAACACAACCACACCAGCCAACAATCTAAAGCAGGCCTCCAACACACCATCAAACTTTAGTCTTGACAAACAAAGAAAGGGCTACCTCAAGAATTAAACACCATCTCATGATCCAAAATCCAAACACAAGCAGGTTGAGAATTTCAAATTCCAACTTAGCAGCCTTCCTCCAAAATGTAACTGGCACCTTCCTCCAACTTAGCATGCCACCTATCGTGAAACTCAAACCTGATATGAATTTGGACATTTAACATGATGATAGCACCCTACTCCAAAATTCACACAACTTCCAACCATTATCACTCTCAACCCAAACAGACATCAAGAGTTATCAACATGAAAATAAAAATGTCCAAGTCTCCACCAAAACCGACTGCAGACCCCCAAGGCAAATTCCATCTTAACAGGCCATGAGGTTTACTTTCTAGTGTCTTGAAATGAAGCACAGAAAAATGAAACAAGTTGTGATTCCACAGGAGATGCACATATGTTTGTGGCTGCAGCAGTAAAATCATCAAGTCATGGTGTTCTAGCAGAGATTTCTATTCCTTTACCAACCTATACCCCACTACCTAGAACACAAACAGGCCAACTGCCAACTTAATCTTACTAACAACCTTGAACCAAAGGCCAACTTCAAACAGCCCCTCTAGGGCCAAACAGAGTGAATAGATGTAACATGATAAGGTAACCAAACAGGAATGTCCCTCTATGCTCTGATATTTTAACAACCAAGGCTCACCACAAAAAGAAACAAAACAGTCCTACCTAACAAGAAATGCCCACCAAAAACATTGCTAGTGTAACCTAATGTCAAGGTTATAGATTGAGGCAAACCAAGCATAATATTCATGAGCACAAATGTAACAAGCAACACCAGAACCAAAACCACATCAGAAATCAATAGCATCAAAATCAACCAAACTTATGTTCTAGCAAGAAATCATGAGTTAACAATTTACTCCAAAACTGTTTTGACAGCAAAACAACAAAATTCAACATACAAATGTTGGAAACCTGACAATAACAAGCTAAACACACATGTTAAGATTCATCCAATCCTTACATTCATCAAAAATCAAGTGTCATGAAAATCATTAAAAGTCCATAGCTCATATTTCTCAATATTGCTCAAAAATGCCAAAGTATGGAAAATGATGCAAAGGGCAATGTTTATAAGCTACAACCTCTTGTAGACTTTGTTGAACAAGCTAGAATAATCAAGAAACCCAGAGAACTTCAATCTACCTTTTTGCCTTGAGTCCTTTCTTCTCTTTGAAGCAATATGCAAATATGACGACAAATGGAGAAATGCAGTCCACCAATGATTTCTAGCACTTTGGACAGTTGAGAAATACTATATGAGAGGTGTTTGAGTGATTAAAACACTAAGCAAATGCTTAGAACAAGATTTGGTAGAATTTGTAGCTTTTGGTCAAAGTATCTTGATGTAGAAGTTGACTTTTTGCAAAATGAGGTTTTTGAGAGGTTTAATGGTTTGGACACCTTCTATATTATGTCTATGGACTGTGTGGATGACATTTGAAAGTTTAGAATGGTTGGAAATGGTTTTGGGTGTTGAACTGTCCATGACAGATTTTGAAGGTTTTTGGTGATTTTGCAATTTTGTGAATTGAGAGCAAAGAAAAGAGTGAAGGTTTTCAATCTTTCTGGTTTTTAGAAGATTGTTGATGTCCAAAATGAAGTGAGGGAGAGTCCTATTTATAGGCAAATGAAGTGGCTTGGGCAGATTTGAAGTTTCCTCACTTTGAAGAAAGGTTTTGGATTGTTTTGATTAAACTTCCACAAGAGGGTTTCCTTGGCTGCAAGGTAAGCCTCATTAGTCAAGAAAAATGATGAATTAGTGTGGCTAATTTGAGACTAGAGATGTAGTACCATGGCTGGTTCAGAATTGCTTTACACCTCATGCTTACTTTTTCACTTTAAGTGCAAGTTGCAAGGCAACTTGCAAGCCACTTGCAAAGCTTGGCTAAATTGATTTCCTCTGCATAATTTTTGTATTTTCAAGCTACAAACTCCTCACATATCAGATACAACATGATACACCAGCTGAGTTTGGTCCATTTTGATGAAAGAATGAATTCTTGAATTTTGTCAATGTGGGACTAAAGTGAAAAACCACCATCTTGCCATGATCATAACTTTCAGCTCACAAATCCTTTTGAGATGTGCTAGTACTTTTTAGAAAGCCCTCAAATATCTCTAAAACATTCATGTTTTCACGAGTTTCAATTTCCCAAAGGAACTTGGCCAAAAAGCCTTCCAAAGTTGCTAAAAAATGAACTTAAAAGTGAAATTTCTCCAAGTCTTTTTCCCCTCTAGAAATGAATTTGATCATAACTCCAAATCTATGCATTTTCTGATCATGGACCACTTAGGGACTTTTGTAGGACTTGTCAAGAGCTTCCAAATGAGCTTTGAACCAACTCAATTTGATGTGTGGTTAAGGAGTTATGGTTTAGCCCCTTTCAAAACCCTAATTTCCCGATTTTTCCATTACTCCTTCATCCTTGAACCAATGGTCATGAAAATTGATATGCAAGTACAATGTGATATAAGGAACAATTTTGTTTCACAACTTGAAGTCCAATTCCAAAAATTTGGAGAGTTGACGTTTCGGTCAACCGTACGACCGATCGGTGATTACCGAGTCGCCTGTTGACACTCTGGACCTTCTGAGACTTTGAAACTTCTTGATGAACTTTATTAAGCTATATGAACTTCATGAATCATAATCCCACCATTTAAACATCTTCCAACATCAAAGTCAAACTACAGTTGACTTTTACTAGTCAAAAACCCTAATCGGGTGCCCTGAAATACATTGCTCTGGATTCTGGGGTAATAACCTCAAATTGGATTCTCAATTGTCTTTATATGATACCCTTGACCCTGTTTCCTAATTGAATGATCCCAAAACATTGACTAATCACAAACCCTGAAGCTTCGATTTTGGCTACACGAAACCCTAATTCATCTGTAATTTGACAAAGACAAACTTGCACTGGGTTAAGGTTAGATAATTCATGAGTATGCTCCTAAAATGATAATGAGAATCTAAGGGGCCAAAATTTGGGGTGCAACACACTGCTTTGAAGAGCACACATTTCATCAATCATTGCTTGCCTCCACTCAGGGTGAGATAATGCTTCACCTGGAGTTTTAGGAATATAAACAGAAGACAAACAAGTATACTGCAAAGGGGAAAGACGATGATAACATAAATCAATATAATGTGGAGAAGGATTTCGTGTTTGACGTATACCTTTTTGAAGGGCAATCGGAAGATCAGACTCAGGTTGTAGGATCGAATCCGGTGATGGCGAGAGCGTCGGAGGAGAGTCTGTAGTGACCTCAGGGACAGGTACAACTTCAGGGACAGGTACGACTTCAGGGACAGATACGACTTCAGGGACAGGTATGACAGACTTTGGGTGACGACACTGATATGTTTGAAGTGGGCGAGGAGTGGGAGGGTCAACCGTAGGGGTAACTGGTGGGTCAGGTTCCCTAGAATGATGGAGGATAATGACAGATGGGACTTTTTGAAGAGGTGTGGGAATACTTTCTCGTAGAGGTTCTGTAGTTACTTGGCTGGATTCAAAATATGGAATAGACTCGAAGAAGGTAACATCGGCGGATACGAGGTATCATTGTAGAGTATGTGAGTAGCAATGATAACCTTTTTGAGATCGATGATAGCCAAGAAAGATACACTTTAGTGATCGAGCTGATAGTTTATCAAGACCAGGGGAGAGATTGTGTACAAAACACGTTGACCCGAAGACTCGAGGAGGAATTGGGTGGAGTGGAGAGTTTGGAAACAGGATTGAATGAGGGATTTTATTATTAAGGACAGATGAGGGCATGCGATTTATGAGGTAACATGCTGTGAGCACCGCATCTCCCCAAAACCAGAGAGGAACATTACCATGGAGAAGTAGTGTCCGAGTGGTTTCTACGAGGTGCCGATTTTTGCGTTCGGATACCCCGTTTTGTTGGGGTGTATGAGGGCAAGATGTTTGGTGCAAAATAGCATTGGATGACATAAATGTTTGAAATTGTTGGGATAAATATTCACGTGCATTGTCACTTCTTAGGGTATGAATAGATAAAACCAAATTGGGTTCTTATTTCTCGATAAAATTGTTCAAAAATAGAAAACAATTCAGACCTTTTCTTCATTAAAAATAGCCATGTGCAACATGAAAAATCATCAATAAAGGTTACAAAATACCTAGACTCAAAAGTAGACACGGTACGTGAGGGACCCAAAACATCGGAGTGAACTAAAGCAAAAGGGGACACAACCCGTTTATTGACTCGATCAGAAAAGTGACTACGAGTATGTTTCCCTAACTGACAAGACTCACAATGTAAAGTGGATAATTTAGATAAACTGGGCACCAACTTTTGTAGCTTGGGAAGACCTGGATGACCTAACTGCGCATGTATAATGAATGGAGAATCTATGGTGGAGCATGTGGTAGATGACGTAGAGAAGTAGTAGAGGCCTTGAGACTCACATCTGACGCCAATCGTCTGTCCCGAACTTCGATCCTGCAGAGTAACATTACTGTTAGTAATGGTGATAGAACAATTAAGGGAACGAGTTAAACAACTGACTAACAGTAAATTAAATGGGCAATTAGGTACATAAAGGACAGAAGTAACAGAGAGAGATGGTAAAATTTGAACAGTACCAATCCTTTGAGATCGGGTTTGAGAACCATTTGCGGCAGTTATAATAGGCAAGAAACCAGAGGTAGAGAGGGAAGAAATAAGACCTTTATTACCAGTAACATGATCAGACGCACCAGAATCAAGGACCCAAGGACCAAGAGGAGATGATTGAGAGAAGCAAACAGATTAATTACCAGTGTGTGCAACCGAAGCAGTGGAACCAGAGATCTGATTAATCTGACACCATCTGAGATAATCTTCGTAGCTTGGCGTAGGATTCTGAATAGAAGGTGAAGTCTGCATAGTTTCTGAGTTATCACTTTAAGCTGCATTTACCTGGCGTGGGGGTTTGCCATGTAGCTTCCAACAACGGTCGATAGTATGTCCAAGCCGGTTACAATGGTTACACTTGGGACGAGGTTTGGAGTTGGATGACCCTCCTCGAGGACGACTCTGATTGTTTCCAAGAGATGCGAGGGCAGCAGTGTCACCTGGTGTAACAATAGTAGATGGAGGGGAAACCGGACCAAACGCATGAGGTGTAGCCAAGCGCAACAGTTGTTCACTAACTGCATCATAGTTAGGAACAATAGTACCTGATAAAATCTGGTTACGAACGGAGTCGAGTTCGGATGGTAGTCCTTTAAGTGCCATGACCATGAAAAATTTACTCTATTGTTCGGCATGAGCTGTTGCGTCTTTTGTGTACGGCATGAGGGTTGCATAACCTGCTTTCAACGCATCAAGCTTACTCAGATAGGTTTGCATATCCATATTTTCCATCTTTAGTGTGTCGAGTTTGAGGATGACACTGTATAGACAATGAACGTCGTTGGAGAAGACTTTCTTGGCCTTTTTCCAAACTTCATAGCAAGTGGAGAAGGCTTGATACTGTGCTTGGAGGTTAGGTGATATGGAGAACCATAACACGGTAAGGAGAGAGGCATCTGTTTTCTTCCATTTAGCAAGTTTGTCGGAGGCAACATTAGTCAATTGTTTGGTTAGGTGATCTTCATATCCCTGACCACGAAACCACATATCGGCAGCACGAGCCCATATGTTATAATTTGTTGATCCAGTTAGTTTTTCACATGGGATAAGAGGAACTTTAGTAAACGAGACAAAATCAGCGTCTCCCATAGCTTAATGACACAAAAAATAGAGTGAAATCGGGGTTGTTTGCACTGGAACACCATTTTCCGTGAGTCGTAAAGTAAAACCGAGGCTGGATCTGGAATGGGTGAGGAGAGGTGAGTAGATCGGCAGAAAAACGGTCGGAATCAGCCGTCGTTTGCACTGGGGCAGCAGCGGGAAAAAGGGCGACGACCGGATCAGAGGACATCGACAAAATCGGTTTTTCAAAACGTCGTCGGAAGTTTTGCCAGAACTGTAACGGCGGCAAGGCGGTTATGGGAGAATTTTGTAAAGTGAGAGGCAAACCGGAGTGACAACACGGTTTGCCAAAAAAAATTTTCTCACCGGAAGACAGTAGGTCAACCGGGTAAAATACAGCGAAGAAAGAATTGCCTCTTAGTAGGCTCTAGATACCATGTTAAGAAATATGGTTGGGCCTAACTCAACCCTACAAAACCGGTTGGTAGAGTGAGGATTGCCCCCACTTATAAACACATGTTCATGCCATATATTGTCCGATGTGGGACTCTTAACACACCCCTTCACGCTCAGGACTGGACATCTGAAGCGTGGAAATAAATGGTGGGTGGCCCGATAGCGGAAACCATAGAAGGTGGCCCACCGGATCTTAAACGAGGCTCTGATACCATGTTGAAATACAAGAGACTAAGAGACATGAATAAACCGTGTGTTTTGAAAAGCACTACGGAGACATTATTATATATAAATATATTACAACTAATTACATGATATAGTCGATGTGGGACTATTCTATATACAAATATTCTTAACACTATATATATATATATATATATATATATATATATATATATATATATATATATATATATATATATATATATATATATATATATATATATATTTACAAATATCAACAGTTACCATGCACAACGCACACCACTTCAGGGATTCCACCTAGGTTGCCTCTGCGCGGAGGGATAACTGTTGTAGGAACAACATGAGCATGTGGCGTACCATCACCACGAGGAGGATTATCAGAAGTACCTCTATGAAGAACACCATTATTGTCAACACGAGCAATCAATGGCTGGACAAGAGTCCTCAGTTGTTCCTGGCCATTTGCCACACCCTGCATGAGCTCCATAAACTGAGTCATCCTGTCTCTCATCTCCTGCATCTCTGCTTGCACTTGTTCCATAACTCTGCGCTGATTACCTTTGGTGGCGTACCGGTGAATAGTCTGGTTGTCTATCCTGAAACAATCTAACAAACCAACAGGGGTCAGAAAAATGGTTCCGCTGCACCTGCTATGCAAAATGCAGACATGTATATATGCAACAGGGAAATTTCCCCCCGATTCTAGTTCCAAGAATAACAGCATGACAATAGAGAACCCATAGATACATACAAGAAAAGGC
Organism: Lathyrus sativus; assembly: GCA_963859935.3. Lineage (NCBI taxonomy): Eukaryota > Viridiplantae > Streptophyta > Magnoliopsida > Fabales > Fabaceae > Lathyrus > Lathyrus sativus. Next base: position 457,934,388 of record OZ012735.1, on the reverse strand, counting down.
CAATAGGCAATGTACAAGCATACAACTGAGTACAAAGAAGGTGACCTCAACCAACAGGTCTTGTGATGGTCAATACAAACATAAGCAACATGCTACAAAGGAAATGAAAGACATCAAGTATGACAACAAGCACGAAACTCCTCCAATAACTCTTGTGTCTTAGGATGATCTGGTCTAACGAGTAATCCCTGAATGAGCGTCTCCCTCTGTCTGATAGTGATCTGTAAATCCTCAGCATAGTCTTCCCAGGCTCCCTCACCAAAGACTTCCTCTAGCTTGCACCTCTTCGAATCAACCCTCAGCTTGTAATCCTCCAAGGTAGTCAAAGCTTCGTTCAATCTACAGTCACTGTTACGTCTGAGTGAAGCTTCATCTGCAATTCTCTCATCTTTCGCCCTGAGCTGAGTCTTCAGTCTAGCAATTTGCTGCTTCAACTTATCTTCACGCTCCTTGTTGTTGGAAAGAGTGGCATTCCACTGATCATTGAACTTAGAAATCTCCAGATAAGCCCTATCCAAGTCCTTCTTCTTAGAAGCAAGGACATCACTGACGGATTTCATATCCAAACCCAAACTTTCCCGAGCACTAGTTTGCTTGGTCAAATCTGTACCCAACGGTTCACAAGCTCAGTCTGCCTCTTGAAAGAGTGCACAACTCCAATCTTCTCACTCTGAAGCTGAATGATCTGTTTTTCTAACTCTTCATTAGCCTTTGGAAGCTCCTCTTTATCAAACGACAACTGGTTGTACTTCTGGATATCCATAGTGGTAGGTTCCTCAACCATGAGAGGATACAAAGGCTCTACAGATGGGAAAGGAATTAGTAATCTCTTTGGTCTATCCTAGATCCAACTCAAATAAGGGTCGTAGGCTCGACTGTTACTCTTCCCTGGAGATAATTTCCCCTTCTTGTAAATTCTGCTCCAAGCATCCTCAACTATAAGCAAAGTATCTCCCTCCAACAATTTGGTGAGATATAGATATTCCTGTATCTCTTCTTCCTTAGGAGGATCTCTCAAAGCATACCCAAACTGTCTGATCAACAAGGATGGATTATAGTTGATGCATCCTTTCCTTCCAACCAACGGGACGTTAGGAAAATCTCTGCAACTAAAAGTGATCTCTGTACCAAGCATATCTTTGTCAAACCAGATAATGTTCTCAGCAGACAACCCCATCAACCTCTTTGACCATTCTGAAGTACCTGCAGTAGTAATGAAAGGACCAGATTTGGGAAAATGGCTCACAAACCACATATACAACAAAGGCACACAGCAAGATACGTTCTTCCCTCTTCTGTTTTCATTCTTGTAGTGCACAGAATGATAGACGTCGCCTAGCAGCGTAGGTATAGGATTCCCTGAAGCAAAGATATGGAATGCATCCAAATCTACAAAATCCAAAATGTTAGGAAATAACAAGATGCCATAGATATAGAGTGCTAAGATAGCATTAAACACCACCCAACAACCATCTTTGGCAAACTGTTGAGCTTTCTCAATCAGAAAGGTTAAATGGAAGCCAGGCATTCCACTCCTCTTAGCCAAATGCCCCTTCAGCTTAGAAACATCCATATGTAAAGCAGCAGCAAGCTTAGCCAAATCAAGCTCAGCATCAGTGTGATAGAATGGCATCTGATCAAGAATAGGCACTCCCAACAGCACAGAGAACTCTTCTAAAGTAGGCGCCAGAATATAACTAGGGAAAGTAAAGCACCGCAGCTGCGGGTCATAAAACTACAAGAGAGCACACAGACCACTCAACTCATACACTAATGGCTTGCAGACAACACTCAGAAGCTTTCCATAAGATTCCTTGAAGTCTTCCATCACTTTTCTGTCAGCAACAAAAATAAAACCCAGCAGAGATTTGATGTCGGGTGTTGGAAACTTGTATATCACGGTCTTCCTCAGGCTAGGCTCCATGTCAGTGAAATAAGAACACTAGAATAAAAGGGAAACGTACACCTGCAGCGTAAATACATGTTAATGAATATGCAATATAAAGATGCAAATGCAAATGCAAACAAGGGATCAAGATTGTTGTTCTGTTGATTGAGAAGAACCAGCACTCCGCTTTGACGAGAGCATAGCACTGTCACTGATAGGAACCCCTTGTATCACAGATTTACACTGCAAAGAAAACCAGGTAGTCTGGAAGTCAAGGTTTCCTGCATAACCCAATCCCTCTCACAGGTATGGACCTATCCACTGACAAGGTTCGGCATCCTATGCGTTCATCAGCGTCACAGACTTTCGAGAAATGATGATACGTTTACCATTTCTAGTTTGGCATCATAGTCTAACAAAGCGGCCTCACTTAGCTGAATCACAAGTGATCGGTTCCCAGAGTCGACAATCCTCAGATCTAAAATCTCATCGAGCCCAATGGGCCAGAATGGAAATCATCAAAGAGAATCTCATATGAACGCGAATTTCATGGGAACTAGTGCATGCCAAACATACAGGTTCACCACTACTTTCCACTTCTAATACTATGTTTGTACTCAAGCTCAGGTCTGACTTATATCTTAATGGAACATCCCCTCCCCCCTCAACAGCACAACAAAACTGATATGTACAATTCTAAAAATAAATGTGGGAAAAATAAAGTAAAACACATATATACAACACCCAAAGATATAAACAACCAAGTGCTAGGATTGACTCGCATAGGGGATGGGAAGTTATCCCCAACAGAGTCGCCAGCTGTCGCATCGCTGCGAAGAGGGGCCGGCAAGGACAGAAGATTCTCCATCATTAGTTATTTATCCCAAAAGAGGGAAAAGAAACGATCAGAGAAAACCTAATGAAAAGGGGAGAAGAAAGGTCATCGTAACCATATCTCGGGTTCGAGAGTCGGTTACACAAGGGGAAGGTGTTAGCACCCCTCACGTCTGTCGTACTCGACGAGATCTATGCTTTGTTGTCTATCTAAAAGGGTGTTTACTATCTAAGCTACGACTCAGGGACAAAAGAAAAGAAAAGAGACTCGATAGAGCATGCCGCTCTATGCCTACGTATTCCCTCGTGCAATGGGAAATTCAGAGTCAATGTAGTTCGGCTAACTACGGGTGAAGGTGGGGAAGGTTGCTCGCCGAGACATCGCCGTCTCGTGCCTATGTATTCTCATCTGGTATGAGAAATCAGAGAAAACATAGTTCGGGGTAACAAGAACACCGGTTGGTTCAAAATATTTTACCCGAGTAGGGTTAAAACTTAGTTCTAGCAGTTAGGTGTATGCGGCTCGACCGTTGGAGACTTAAGCGTTACCTGTTTGTGGTAGAACCAAGAGTTAACAAAACTCTCCATATGAAAAAGGTTTTCCGAATTAAGATCCCGAAGGATAAAAAGTGTGAAGTTTGTTTTTGTGTTATTTAGAGAAGAAGTGCATTGATTATTGTTTGTAATTCATGTTGCACTAAAGACTATGACCTAGGAGCGAATGCGTCGCATATCGTCCAAAGGACATACGCTAAACACTCTAGATAATTGAGAGGAGGCCCCCCAATCACCATTTCCCAAGTACTTAAGGCTCGTAACTTAACCTTTATTAAGTGTTTTGAAGATGTTTGAAGATGAGAAGAGAAAGACACTCTAAAGGGAGACTAAGACTCAACCTAGTGTTCTCATACAAAGTGCACCTATGATTGGGATGAAAGGGAATGCTACTTAATGTTATCATGCATGATTTAAATCCTAATGTGTATCATAATCCACCTTGAACAAGAATGATTAGAGGTCCTAAGGGAACATGGCCAAGGAAGACAAAAGAAGAAGAAAAAGAAAGCATAAGAAAAATGCAAGTAAGCAAACATGTAATGCACAACTAGAATGAAAGTAAGGGAGGAACAAAGTGTGGGGCAGTAGCCACCACAAGCACATCTCAACCTCAAGCATGCAAATGGAAATGGAAGAACCAAAAGAAAATGCACACATAAGCAAACAAAATGAGCTCAAACAAGTCCAAGCCAAAAGTGAGATGCAATGGGATAAGTCATGACCCCTACAACCATTCAAGCATCAATCACCGAAGAAAAGCGGGAGGAAAAAAGTGTGGGACAACAGCCACCACAAGCGTGTCTCAACCGAAACGTTCTTCGAACTTATGCAAAGACTAAATGATAAGCGTCACATTGAACAACATATACGAGAGTATGCATTCAAGTGAAAAACGAAACGCATGTCGAAAAAATCATGATTAGACAATGAAGAACAGTGACATATATCCAAAACAACTCACTCCCAATGCGTCATATTGATCCATGAAGATTCGAAGTGAGTAAGTACCAAAACAAGCAAGAAACACAACAATACAGGCCTGCTGGCACAATGTTAATCGATTAACACCAGGGGTTAATCGGTTAACCATTGAAAAATGCTTAAAAATTTGAATATTTATATTGGTTAATCGATTAACCAGTTGGTTAACCGATTAACATTGTGCCAACAGCAGAAAAACAGCAGCAGAACAGCAATTTCAGCACATAAGCATTTATCCAATGATCCAGATTATCACATAATCAATTATGCACGAATTTAAACCAGCAAACAGTGATCCATTCAACATGTAAACACATTAAACCAGCAAGATCACAGATCTTATGAATCAAATTAGCAAAATCAATCAAACATGAAGATCCACATGCTAATTATGCAAATAAGCTCAAAATCAAAATCGGATCAGGAATTCCAATCTACAAAGCGGAGAATTGCTTCGGTTAGTGTTGATTTACTCCAGTTATACAGATCCAAGCAAGAAACCCAGAGATCCTTCAAGATCCAAGTGTGTTCTTGTTGTAGGAGTGAAGATCCACCATAATTAAGCCAAAATAATCCAAATAAGCTCCTTCAAAGAAACTTCAAAATTCATATCCAAACTTGCACGAAAATTGGATGAAGAAATTGAGATGATGATGATCAAGGATGAAGGTTTAGCTCTTAGAAATCAATGATTCCAATGGAGAATCAAGGATTTCAATGTGAGAAGAGCTTTGGTGAGGGTTTTGGGAGATGGAAAGTTGAGAGTAAATTGAGAGAATGAGAGTGAATTCTGAAATGAAATGGAAATTATGAGAGTTAGATGTGTGAGGTTTGGAGTAGCTCAATTAAATACCTCTTAGGCTTGGATCCAAATGAGGCTTGGAATGTGGTTTGTGAAAATTGCTTTGGAGTGAGGAGTGGAAATTTTGGGAGGGAATTTGAAATGATTTGAAAGTTAACCAAAATTCAAAATGGTTCTAGATCCTTCCCTTGGTGAAAAATCAACTCACAAGTGATCAAAATTGGACCCCAAAGTGGCTTCACTTGAAAAATCACGTACAGAGGCAAAATCTGCATTGGTTAATCGGTTAACCATATGGTTAATCGATTAACACCTTTGAATATTTAGATTTGACCTGATTTTGACTTGGTTAATCGGTTAACCATATGGTTAATTGATTAACACCTTCAAAAATTTAATTTTGGCGCCTTTTGGAGGGAAATCTGCACATTTGCCCGTTTTCAACTGTTCTAGGTCCTGATAAACCTCTGGAACTTGCCTTTGAATGCTATAATCCTGAGAATGTTTGAGATGGCTGAATGTTGCTTCCTGAGCTGAAATATCCTGCAAACAAAAATAAAATCGACCGCTCAATCGCTGGGTAAAATAAATGCCAGAGCCTCCGATGCTCGCTGTTCAGTCTTTTGCACTAAAAAAAAACTTTGAGCCACAGAAAAACCTTGATCCCCTGTCTCAAGAACAAGTGTTATGCTATGCAAAAATGCAGAGAACATATGCTAGAACAATGTAGTGAAAACATAAGCCAAGTAAAGAGATGGTTGGGCAAATTTTGGGGTACAACACAACTGATACTAGTACTCTCTTTACTTGGGTTACTCTAGACAAATTATGATGCTTCTACTGCTACTAATTACAACCTCTAAATTTGTAAAAAGAAGAAGAAAAAAACTACTATCTCTCCAAACCAACAGTGAGATTTGTCACAATTCTTAGGACGTCCCTTCATGTGACTCTGAATCTTCTACCAGTCCAGAGAGATTTGAGATTGGCACAAGTGAGCTATTGACGCATACGCAAGCCATCTTTTGTTCACAAGTATAGCAACTGGAGCATTGTCACTGCCGGAGTATTGAAAAGTAGACAGACCTAGAATATTGAAAGGTAAGACAGACTTGTCTTTATCTTCGGTAGAAAAGAAGTTGTTGCCATATTTTGAAAGTTTTTTAAGACCCTATCACTGAACCATGTCATTTTAGATATGTGAAATAGAAAATAACTATTATGTTATAAGCTCATTCTAACATCTTCCAACTACAAACTTTCCTCAATTCGTCTACCCAATTTCACTAAAAAACACTTGCAAGCTTATTGATAACATGACTTCTATACTAAGATTGATACAATCAATGCAAGAAATTGGATGAGTCAATTCAATTTCAATAGCCATAGTTACAATATGTCAAAACCTATAAAATATTTTTTCTTCAAGAACTGCTTGTACAGAAAAAGAATCAGGTTGACAAGAACCATTATAGCGACCACTGTTTAAATCCCTAACACTGAATCAAATTTGTAGTAACAAAAAAAGGGAATGAATAAGGGTACCTTTCCACGATTCTTTATGAAACCATGAGCATTAACTAAATTTATCAAATATTAAAAAGAGCACTGAGTTTAATATGAAAAAGAGCACTTTCTGAAAAGGGACAGAACTTGAAAAGTCCAAATTTAACAGGGACCAATTCTCTAATGCTAACGCATAAAATTGAATGTGTATGTTAGGATAAAGGTTGATATCAGTAGTCCAACCATTTCTAATTTCAATTTATGATTGCTAATAATCAAACCAACCCTTGGAAAGAAAGACTTCAAGAACCTATTAGAAACTAATTGAGAGCTATCATAGGATACAACTAACTAAACATATAACTAAATCATCATGGTATCTGTAACCTGAAAAGGTTGTATCAACATCTTCAATATAATCTCACCAAGCATAAATACTTGAAAGATCATGAACAAAATACTCTTTCAAACAAAATTCTAATAAGCATAAGCTTAAATAGTACACGTTCACACGACATTGTGATTCTAACTAAAACTGATATCCATAATCACGACAGTATAAATTTCAAGTATCTGATTATCACATAAAAGTATAATCTAACTATGGTAGCATAGGCTGATGGCTAATGGGAAGCTCTGGATGTTGTTTAGAACGCTCTGGATGTTGTTGCTCGGAAAGCTCTAGATTAATATTGTTCTATCTTCAATCAAGATCGTTATGCAACTGCAAGAACCATATATAATTATAACAATGATACCATTAAATAACAACATTAAAGAAATTGCTTACAGAGTCATCACTGAATTCAATGTTGTGAAAATCTCCGTGTGACGAATGTGTCGTGTTAGCATGATGTCGAGGTATTGGACATGTTTGCTTATTATGCCCGAATTTTTTGCAAGTAGAACATTGAGTCCGCTTCCTTTTTTCTGACGTGTTGAAGATTCCCCAACACATCCTTTAGTTCTAGCTAGAGCAGGATCCTTCAATGTCTCATGGATAGTTTCACTTGAATTTGTGGCTCCACCATCATGTAAGCCCCTTTTTTCTTCCATCTTTTGGATATCAGTAACAACTTGTTTCATATGGTTATTGAAATCATCACCATTCTCACTTACTAATTTTCTCAAATGCAGTATTTTGGAAGATGCTTATTTGTGCTACATATTTCTTCCTTCATGTTCTTTGTCCATCAATCAGCCACTAGAGTCTTTGGAAATTCTGTGACATTTAAAAAAATCAATAGTGCAATAATATGCTCACACGGGAGACCAAATGATTCCATCTTCTTGCAAGAACATTTAAACACGTCATCATTATGATAGAAGGATACGTTCCACTCCCTTTTTAATGCTTGATACTTGCAAATTGTGTATATAAAGCATGCATAGGTTTGATTACATGTTGCCACTACCATCTCTGCGGACCGTGCAAGAATATCACGAAACATAAAGAATATTTCCCTTGTAAATAACTTCCCAGCGCAATGCTCCATGCTCTGAAATCTTGTTTGTAGCACAGGATCACCATAATTTGATGCAAAGTCAGCTTCGACCTCCTTATAGCGCATGTAATTAAGGCACCGATGAAAATGTAATAAAAATTTAGTTAAATTATATCGTGAGTGAAGAAACTTCCCCATTTCTGAATGTAACCCCTCATACCGGGAGGTAGTTCTGAACCGAGCAAAAAACGTTTCGTGTATATGAGTTGTAGCCCACATCTTTCTCTTTGCATATAGTTCAGCTACCCACTTATTGTCATGCAACCCAAATGTGTCAATCATGTCATCCCACTTTCCCCGAAACTCGCATAGGTCATAGTCACCCAACATGCATTTCCTAAACTGACTAATAAATTCAGGAACTCCAATGTTAGAAATTGCATTGCGAATTAGATGCCAAGCACATAATCTATGATAAGCATTCGGAAACACCCTTTGTATTGCTTTCTTCATTGCAAGATCGCCATCAGTAATGACAGATATAGGAGACTTACCTGACATTGCTTCTAAAATTTGTTCAAGAACCCACACATATGTTTCTTCTTTTTCATTTGCAACAATAGAACCACCAAATATAATATTATGGTTATGGTTATTAAGTCCAGAAAATATCACTAAGGGGCAATGGTATTTGTTCGTGCCGTATGTTGCATCAAATGCCAACACATCACCAAAAACTTTGAAATCCATTTGGCTTATACCATCGCACCAAAAAAGATGTTCAAGCCTACCTTCTCCATCAACAGTGTGGCGATAAAACATCATCGGGTCATCTGATGCCAGCCCACGAAGATAGTGTAAAGCATTTTTACCATCACATCACTGCAAAAGGCGTTGCTTTCCTATTTGATTATATATATCCTTCCTATGAAACCCTATTTTTTCATACCCTCCTAATTGGTTGGCAAAAGAACCATAGAATTGAGACGACCTTATACCAACCTTTAACATGTCGCTCATTTGCGTTATATCTGACTCTTTCATTTTTCAATGTGAAGCAAGCATTCCATGGTACTCTTCATCTAAAAGCTCATGATTGTGTTGATCATTAAAAACTGTTATTCACCAACATTGTGAGACCATGTCTATATGCACTCAAAATTTTGCTTCACATCCACACCGAGTCTCAGGTTTAAACTCACACTTATGATTTTCTATCGTTAAACCTCTATCCTCCCTAAACCCATGTCTGTGACAAACAAATGTCCGTTGTAATATTTCTCCTTTCTTGCTTCGAAGGATCTTACTCTTGCAAACTGCAAACCAGTTCATTTTAGCATACTGGTTGTAAAACTCATAAGCCATGTTTAGACTTGGAAATTGAAATTCCCTTGTCTCATGGGGACTTAATCTTTTCAGGTTCATGCCAAGAATATCCTTCATACTATCAATATTTATAATTTTTTCAATAAATTCTTCATCCTTAGCACTAATGTCCTCAAGAACAGTGGTCTCATATGTTTCTTCATCAACTACTCCAGTTGACAACTCTTCCAGTCCCTATCATAATAAACAGCATAATTTTAACATAACTGCCAAAGTACAATAATACTAGTATTTAAAAATTTCTTCTTTTACCTCCATACCGCCTACAACTATTTGACTAATGGTATCACTGCTCTTTCTCTATTTCCTGCATGAATTATGTAACCAATTATGGGATTAATATATTTTAGACTACATATAACAAACTCATATAATCTAATTGAAAAAATAATTTTTAATGAAATCATTTACAGTTAAAGGAATCAATAATCTCTAACATCTCCAACATGCATAAAATAATAGGAATAAGAATCAATTTTTATGGGATTAAGTCTGGTTGTTACTACAGTGAAATATGCAAGGGTGGTTCTTTTTATATTATTATAATAAGAATCAATTCTTAATAAAAAAATCTCTACATTTAACAACGCATGTGGATAACTTGAATAAGAATAAATTCGTAATAACATTCAAAAATCTAAACCACCAACAAGTTAAAAATTAAAATTTCCCAAATTTAAATGAAAACAAAAACCAGATTAAAAGTGGTAATCAATGAACAAGTAGAAAAAACAGTGTGTACTGCCTAGCAGCTAGCGGTGGTCGGTGAGAAACGAAAATGTGCGGAGAGGATTTGCTTCCTAATCTCTCGTTAAATTTTCAATCTCAAGGTGAGAGATTCCGATATTGCAAATTGCAAAATATCATAACAATACCAGTGAAATTCAACACAATCAAAATCAAATATCAACATCAAAAATATAAAAATATTATCATTATTACAATCCACGGATACAAAAAACGCATTCAATTCACATGAATCTGAACTGAAAAGAGAGCCAACGATCAAAATTAAAAGAGAATAAAAATAATTATTATACAACTAGAAACTTTACCGAAAAATTTTCTTGGTTTTGATTTGAATGAATCTCAACCTTAGAATCCTCTCCGGCGACCTCGCCGACCAACCGTCTTGTGAAGTCGGCAGTCCAATTAGTCTGTAATTGAAACCTTATTTTTGGTAGAAAACTTTCAATAGAGAGAAAATTGTAGAACCTTGTTTCTCTGTTTTGTTGTAGGTTTTAACTTTTGGGACAAACGTTTTTTTTTTTAATTACTATGAAAAATAATGAAGATGATGAAGTTGTAAACAAATTGCTATGGTTCTTACGAAAAGTAAGAATATTGTAATATTTGTGTAAAAGAAATTAGCGGTAATTGATTTTACATGTTCTCATTTTAATTATATTAAATCTAAATCATCCATTTAATCTATTGGTTATTGTTTGGGATTTCACTGGTGAGGGACTTAATTGAACCCTCACCCTAGACTTAACCTATTTGTGTCTCCTTCTATAAAAAAAATATTATATTGACTTATAAATAATACTTAAAATATCATAAGATCAATAATGTATATATTTGCGGATAAAATAATAACAATTTTTTTTGTTACGAATGTGAAGTTATGATTCATGTATTGGGAACATAAAATAGTATAAAAATTAATAATAATAATACTATTAATAATAATAATAATAATAATTATTATTATTATTATCATTATTATTATTTTTTTATTATTAAATTTAAAATTTGAAGGACATGTTTCAATTTTATTGTTGTTTGTGCAATAACTTATTAAATTTAAAATTACTTATCTCATATTATATATATGTGCATGTTAATAAAAAAAAATTATTTCTTGATCATCTTGATATTAAAAGTAGTTTGTACACTTTTTTTATTGTTAAAAGTTGACAAATGTTTATGAAAAAAGTTATAAAAAATATTAATGATTTTGGTTCATTGTTTATTTTATAATGTGATTCTTATATAGATATAACATAGAACATTGTTAAACATGAAGTTAAAAAACATTATTTATTATGCATATTTTAGTTATGCAATAAAATATTTATTTTAAGAGGATATAAATAAATGAGTGTTAGTTAATATGGTGTATATGACTTTTATGTCGTAAACCTCTTTATGAAATAAAAGTTATGATCATGGTTGTTGATTGATATAAATATTTAATAAATTGAATTAAATTTTAGATATATTAAAGTAGAAGTGTAACTTCAAAGTAAAATGATTATTATTAAATTTTTATTGACAATGGAAGAATGATATAAATTTGGTTGTGTCACAAAGTCCTTATGTCATATAATGAATATAATTCTTTTGAAGAAAAAAAATGATATTTCTCCATATGAGGTATGGAAAGACTTAGCACAAAATATTAATTGTTTTAGGTGGTGGGGATGAGTAGCTTATTATAAGAACATGGACTCTAAAAGGAATAAATTGGATCATCGTGGGATCAAATATGCTTTTGTAGGCAATACACCTAATATTAAAGCATATAGATTTTTGAATTTGGAGTCTAATATAATTATTGAATCCTAGATGTGAAATTTTGATAACCTTATCACAGAGGATAAAGAATTCGAGATTCCCACAAATTAAGAACCTAGTGAGGAAGATTCTCCGTGAATTATTGATTATTTTGACACATATGCACTAGTAGTAAGCACAACAAAATTATAATTTCATTTGCATTAGATTCCTTGCGTAACCTTATAGTTCTTCAAATGGATGTCAAAAAAATATTCCCAAATCAGTATCTCGACGAGGAGATTTAAATAGAGCAACCAGAAGATTATGTACTTCTTGGTAATGAACAAAAGTGTGCAAACTTGTCAAATCCTTGTATGGATTAAAACAAGCATCGAAACAATGACATAAAAGTTTGACTCTGACATTGTAAGATTCACCGATTAATGGGGGACGCAAGAGTTTGTCATAGTCAAAAGGGGGAGATTGTGAAGAATAAATCTTATATCTAGTTCAGTTTTGATGAAGAGAAAGATTATCAAAGAAGAAATGGATCAAAAGTGTCATGCACATCAATCATGAAGTTGATCAAGAAGATTGAACATAGAAATTCAAGTGAAGATTTGAGACAAGTGAACATAACTAAGGTACTCATTGCAATTCATACTATATTTCTTTAAATTGCTCAGAATTTCATCTCTCACTTCATTTAAGAACCTTCTTCCATCATCATGCATGATTATCTAAAAACCTTCTTTATCTAATTTTTATGACAAGTGTACACAAAGTTGTGTGAGAACATTGTGATATTCCTTTGTCTCTATGTTGATTACATGTTGATCATTAGCAATGAGTTGAATGAATTTTAGAAATAAAGCAGTTTCTAACTTCCACATTCATGATGAATGATCTTGGATTAGTTGACACACTTTTGGGGATCAAAGTAAAGCGAAATAGTAGGAGTTATGAACTTAGTCATACACATTATGTTGAAAAAGTACTTGACAAGTTCAAACACTTACATTTCAAGAAAGTGAGTACTTCATTTGATCCTAGTGTCAAACTTCAAGAGAATGGTGGAAGAGTTGTGACTCAATTGGAATAAGAAAGTGCATGCAATGTACTAGACCCGGCGTAACATTTACAATTAGTAAAATGAGTAAATTTTACTAGAAATTCAACTGATGAGCACTAGAAGGCCATAATTAGGATTTTCGGCTATCTTATTAAAATAAAAAGTCTTGATCTCCATTATGGTAGATTTCCTGCCATATTAGAAGGACATTCCGATGCGAGTTGGATATCAAGTGTTGAATATCATAAATTTGGATTTGGGTATATATTTACACTAGCCGGGGGTGCAATTTCTTGGAAGAGCAAGAAACAAATTTAGGCCACTCTCTCAATAATAGAATCATAGTTCAAGGCTCTTGCTTCCACTGGTGATAAAGGTGAATAGTTGAGGGACTTTATGTTGGAAGTTCCATTGGCTAAAGATTTTGTTTCAAAGGTGTTAATACATTGCAGCAGTCAAGTCACTTTACCTAGAGCATACAAAAAGTGTATAACAGAAAGTCTTGGTAAGTAGGACTTATACATTCTTTCATGAGAAAATTGATTAAAAATGTAAACATTTTATTCACATATATACGATCGAGCTATGTTTTTCTTGATCCATTTACTAAACCACTAGCTAGAGATTTAGTAAATACAACCACGAGAGGTATGGGATTGAAATCCTTGAAAATGGGTTCCGACAACGGTAGCAACCTAATATGAAGTTAACAAACCTTAACTTGAGATTCAATGGGTAACAAGTCATTGATTTGCATGTTTGTGCAATATTCTGTGACAATGTTGACTATTACATATTGAGAGTTGAGTTTTTTTTTTCTTTTCAAACTCTTAATAAAGTTCTATATCGAGGATATGTATCTCAAGAAATGGATATAAAATGAACTTCACCTATATGAATTTTAAGATGGTGCCATCTCAAAGTGAGAGTTGGAGTTTCTTTCATGAAAAATTCACGAAAATAGGAAAAAATATGGTCATAAATAGTGCTAGGCAAGAGATGTAGGCGAAGAACCATTAAAAAATGCGTGTAAGGTAACACCGATATAATCACATGGGAAAACGATTCAAAGCATAACTACCTAACATTCTGATTAAACTGTATGTTATCCTTATTAAGGATAAGTTCAAATCGAAAGATACTTAACTGTATTAACATTCTTTTCTTTTTTTTCTTTTGGAATTGACCTTATCATTATTAGAACAAGTGGAAGATTGTCGTAAATGATTAACAATTAATAATCTTGAGTGTGTTCCAAAATGACAAGAAAATATGCAAGTGAAGGTTAATTTTTTAATTCATAAATAGGTAACACTTGTGAAGTGTTACAGTAAGCAGTTTGTATTTTGAATTCAGAAATAGGAAACACTTCGTGAAATGTTGTAGAATTCAAAACAATACAGCCTTTTAAAAACTATTGTTGTAGGCGAAGCAGTGCAACATTTGGTAAAAATGTTGATGTATAAGCGAAACAGTGCAATATTTTTTAAAAGTGATGTTGTAGGCAAAACAATGCAACATTTGATAAAAAGTGTTGTTCGCGAAACAATGCAACATTTGATAAAAATATTGCTGAAAGTGTGTGTTCATCAAGAGTCGCAACCTAGTGAAACAACATTACTTTGACCTATAAAATGAGCATTTTAAATTCAAAAAAATACAAGACAAAATCATATCCTCTTCATACAAATTTCAAATTTCATCTTCCTTATATTCGAGTTTTCATCGATCTTGTGCAAATTCGAGTATAAGTTAAATTATCTTGAGTATTCATGCATTTCTACTATAAGACATTTGAAAGTGTTTGAAATATTTATAAAAAAAATAATTTTGTTTACGATTCTAACCTCAATCCATTTGATTGAAATTAATGTTTTAACGTAATATTAGTCTACCAGACGATCTTATGGAATGAATCTATTGTTTGGAATTATTTCTTCAAAAATATTTTCCTAAAAATTTGTTACGGGTGCAAATCTATTAAGACAAAGCTATAATGTGAAATGGAGTAAAAGTAATTGTCACAAGAATGGGTTAGAACAAACTTCAAAATGATCTTAATGTAAATTTAAGGTGATTATGATTTAGTATCTCTTCTA
Source organism: Lathyrus sativus (assembly GCA_963859935.3). NCBI lineage: Eukaryota > Viridiplantae > Streptophyta > Magnoliopsida > Fabales > Fabaceae > Lathyrus > Lathyrus sativus. The sequence goes on along the minus strand of OZ012735.1, from coordinate 457,919,315 downwards.
ATAATTTTTAATCCGATGATTATGTGTGTCATACATGTCTAGTAATCAAACTAAAAATAAAAGAGTAGAGAGAAAAATATGACACGCTGAATCATCCCAATTCTCACCCATATGTTGAGACTCTAAACACATTTGTTCTATGTTCTGTCCAGCTTGCAAGATACCTTCCACAACTCATGTGCCCCACTAATTAATGAATAACTATATTATCATCCATTGTTATATGATTTTATGGATTGATAATAATTTGATATGTGAGGGTGAGGAGGAAAGTGAAATTAAATTTAAAATTAGCTTTTTATATATATAGAAAGAGAGAAATAAGAAACTTGCTATTTATTAGGAGGAAAGTATGAGGAGTTGTTTGACGCATTTGCATTTAAGATTCTTTGTAATACAATCCCGATGTTGAGATGTTCCGGAACGAAATTGTTCTTTATTGGTGGTTAGTCGGAGTTGATATAACTGACTAAAACAGAAAGTATATTAAAATTTATATATTTATTACCATGGATTTAAAAAATCTTTGATTTAGGTAGTTTAACACACAGCTCATAGTATTAATGAAACAGGAGTCATTAGTGACAGTAAGTTGTGGTAGTAATTATCTAAACGAAATACTAACCTCAAATCCTCCAATCAAGAGATTTGTCCTATACTGACAATGATAATTCGATATCATGACAAAAATATTACGTATGTTTAGAAATTATATTAAACAGAAAACCAATGTGCTATCTATGGGGTTGTTTAGCACGTGAAATACATTTTGAAGCAGCTCAATCTGCAGATAGGAAAAAGCGTATACTATAGGTGTTTTGATTAGTTATAATTTCGCTATCAACTTCAATTATTAATTGTGATTCTTTTGGTTTTAAGCACTGTTAAAACAAAAGTAGTATAACTCCCTGCTAGCCTTGAGGCCTGAACTCATCTTGGTGACGGAGTCCAACTCACATAAACGTCGCCATCTTTAAATTTAGGAACTTTTGAGTAAGTCACGAAAATTTAAAAAAAGATAGCTGTAATATTAAATTTATTGAAAAAGAGATAGCTGTAATATTAAATTTATTGAAAATTGTATTGTTTTGAGCATTGACATTGGGAGTATTTATAAATACTTAGATTTTATTTGAAAGTTTGGAGGGAGAGGAAAAAAAGGTTTTGAAAAATATATATTTTTTAATATGTTTTCTATAGTTTGATAAAATAGTGTTTATCATTAACATGTTTTTAATTTTTAGATTATTATAACAACTAAAATTATATTTGAACAATTTGTTTAAACTTTCAAAAACCTCAAAATTTCTCCTCTAATATTTTAATTTCTTAAATTAAGGAGATTTTGGTTTTTTGAATAAAAATAAATCCCTCAAGCCCTCTCACTTAAATCCTTTTATTCTTTTTACTCAATCCTTCTTTTTTTCAAAGCTATTCTCTCCTTTCCCCTCCAAACTCCCAAATAAAGCCTTATAGAATGAGATTCAAGTGAACATAACCATAAGAGTTGGTTAAATATAAGTCGTGGCCACATCCAGAACTCAATAAAACAAAAAATTGGACGAAAACATATAGAAGTCTAAAGCAGGGTGCCATCCAAGGCTCGATTTGAGTCAAAAGAACCACAACCGATAGAAAAGTATCCTCCAAGGACAACTCTAAGAACTCACTATAGCTAGATCAAAGTCACTCTACCCTCTTTTGCCTCAAACATATAATAGGATTATGAAGTTAGTTAGAAAAATCACAAGTGTTTACTCGCATGCCTACTAAGACACAATTTTCATGATAGGAAGATATTCTTATTTTCCATATCCTTCACACTACAAGAGGAACTTGAAACACAATATCATTATGGGATTTCGACCAAGCTCAAATAACCGTATGCCAAATCATCGATAAGCCACCCCTAGCTCCAGACCTACTATTCGAACAAGTAACTACATAAAATAGTAGTAAGGTCACTAGGAAGAACAAATGACCACTATAACCATCTAAAGATCTCATGACAAACGGACACAACAAAATCACGTGTCTCAGACACATGAAGAATCGAATCTAAAGGCCCTAAATAAAATGGACATAAAACACCCTCCAAATCGACTAAAACCTCATGCTTAAAGAGATTATCTCTTATGAGGATCTTCTCAAGTAGGAATTGCCAATAGAAAACCACTACTTTAGAGAGAGCCTAACTATTCTAGATAAGAGAAAGAGTTAGGTTCACAAGTTTTCCAATACTACAATTGGATAGGTCACACAGGAGAAGACAGAGATAAGTCGAGGCAACAAAAATTATGTCATTCTTAGAAGGAAACCATGTCCACTTATAAAGATCCTAGGAGATAATAACATCCATAATGACTAACTACATGTTAGAGACTATCTTCCATCGATAACTAAATAAGGATCTCTTCCACTTTAATTTCCAAGTAAAAACCCCATTAACAAAGACTCCAAACTGACCAACACACCTATCATATTAATCTGAATACTAAAAGGTATTATATGGGGAACTTAACGCACAAGGGAGCAGTACAAATCCAAAGATCCTTCCAAAAGGATGTAAGAAGTATCAAACCCACCTTCCTACTAAGTCTATCCATAAACAGTCAGAAGAAACACCCACATTAAAGCCCAGACAAAAGACTCCTGTCCACCAGAAAAATTAGATCAAAAGCTCACAACTCTACTTCCTCATGGCGAAGAAATGATCTCGACACCATATATGGCAGAAAGAATATCACACTAAAGACTAGAAGTCTTTGAGACAAGTTGTCATCTCCACTTGGCCAAAAGGGCCAGATTGTTCAAACAGAGATCTCATACTCCTTAGCCACCCTCTTTCTTAAGCTTACACACCTCCGTTCGCTTAACCCAAGAAATCTTCAAACCCCCTATGACTCATCCCTAGAGGAATATCCTCTGATTATTAACAATCCTTTTCAAAACCTTGATAGGTAGCTCACGGAAAGACAAAAAGAATATGGGAATATTGCTAAGGACCAAGTTCAAAAGCACCACCTGACCCCCCAGATCATATACCAATGTCTCCACAAGTTCAATTGTCTAGAGAGAAAAGCCGCTAAATGTTTCCATGTAGACTCAGAGCAAGGATTAACCCCCACAGGTAAACCTAGGCACTTGAAAGGAAGGGCCCTAGCCTTCAAGTGAAGAAAGCCATTAGTTGAGTCCCAAAAGGAAGGATCCATATTAATCCATATGAGACCAGTCTTTGAAAATTCTACTCCAATACCCAAAACCAACTCAAAGCTCTGAAGAGTAGCCTTAATCAACCTAAACTTCTCAATTGAATCCAAGTCTAAGATGAATGTATCAACGACATAATGGGAATGTGTGACAATTATATCGGAGAAACCCACTCTAAACTTAAAAAGATTGAGAACTATCCTTAAATAACATCCAACTAAGATATTATGTCACAAATAAGAAGATAAATGAGGCTTAGAGATCACATTGCTTCAAGCCCATTTGGATGCTAATTTCTTGGGTTGGGCACCCATTAATCAACACTGCAAGGTTTCTGGAAAACACATAAGCATGCATCCAGGGTCTTTGATTTAAGTAAAATCAAAACATGAAAAGCATATAATAAAAAAAATCATCTAACTTAATTATACATTTTTTCAAAGTCCATCTTGAAAATGAAGCAAGCTTTTTTTGGTTTTCTATGCCAGGTCCACAAACTCATTAATTGCCACCTCCTCATCTACTAATAGTATATATATTTAATATAGGTTGGTTAATTTGGTTAAATAAGGTTATCAACGACCTTAGAAAACTTAGATACTAACACCTTAGAAACAAGCTTATAAAGAGAACCCAAGTGGGAGATAGGCCAGAAATCACCCAAATAGGAGGGAGAAAGTCTCTTCGTGATTAAAGTCATAAAGTAGGATAAGAAACACTAGGGAAGGGATGAAAACATATAATCAGATATATTGTAGCCATTTACTTCAATATTTTTGGAATCAAAACGCTTGCACCGCTTCCTTAAACATTTCTTTAGACCATACACCACTCACTTTAATTTATAAACCAACCTTCCATACCTAGTTTCACTTAAACCTTATGCATATGAAGATGAGAAATATATAAGAAAAATGGTTTTAATTTTTTAGATTTTGAAATATTTTTGATAACACACAAACAAAAAGATAAATATACAAATTAAAAAATAATAATGGAGGATATTCACACACACACTTTATCCAGGTTCACCTGATTAACAAGAAGTTAAGTCCAATCGCCTCACTCTAAGCGATTTTTACTATAATCAATCTTGATTAAAATAAAACACTAAAAATTTATAGTCCTAGATTTTCTTGACTTTAAAATACAAGGACTTCCTTATCTTACACTAGAGGACTTCCTAGAAATGCAAAATATGTTTGTTTGCAACAACTCACACAGAAAGGTAAACCCAATAAATCTTAATAGCAATGAATAAATTTTCTAAGAAAGAGTATTGTCGAAAGAACTTGTGTCAATGTGTTTTTCTTTGCTAATATAAGAATATAGTTCAAAGGAAAAATATTTTTGTAAGTATTCGAGAGTCATAATTTCTTGTGTAAAGCTTTATTTTATAAAACATTTGAATTCTTCCTTTTATAGAGGTCCAGAATATTTGATTTTCCAATAATTTGACCATTTAGAAAAGAGTAGTTGAAATATGTACCATCTTCGTAGTAAAATAACTATCATGTTGTGACCATTGAAGAATATTCTATATAACTTGAATGATTAGTGACTCACCGCAACAGATAATTTATCATCTAGGTGTTGTACCCCAAAATTTGACCAACTATTTCTTGTGCTTGACTTATGTTTCATTTCATTTCGCATTTGCATCTGCATATCATTCCTCGTATTCTGTGCATGTTATCAGTCGGATTGGATTTATCGGGATTACAACCCCTTTGCTCGTGTTTCAGACGATTCAAACCAGTTCAAATAAGGAGATTTATGTCGAAATCGAGCGGAGTTTTTCCTCATTCTGGTGGTTCAGTCTATGCTGATATTCTCGGTGGCATTTCGGTGGTCGCCCTTTTACCGTTTATTTCGCTGCATTCTTGCATTTTTTTATTCACTGCTTTAATTTCTTCTCTTTGGTTCATTTAGAATTATTAAATAGATTTTATTTTCATTTTTTAGAATTTAATTTTTAATAGGACATTGAATAGAAATTTATTTGTTTTTAGAATAGATTTTATTTTATTTTAATAGTTTTTAAATAGAATTATCATTTTGGTTTTATAGAAATAGAATTATTAGAATTAAGTTAGTTTTAGAATTAGCTTAGATTTAGTTTCTTTTAGAATCATTAATGGTTAGAATTTTATTAGACTTAGATTAATTATTTAATTATTAGTTTAGTTTATTTTATTAGTTAACTAGTTATAGGTTTTATAATCAACATTTGGATTAACAATTTTAGGTATAATTAATCATTTAATTTAAACCTTATAGTACAGAATTTCATAAACCAAAATAGGACAGAAAAATAACAGCTGGCAGGAGACACGTGTTGTCTGGGTATATAGGGTGCTACTATTCCTCATCTTCAACCTCAGACCAAAACCCTAAAAAACGCAGCCACCTTTGCCTACACTATTCATCATCATCCGGGGAATGAAACCCTTCATCTTCATCTTTTCGCAACCAACAATACACTCCAAAACCGCTCGACCACTTCATAACCTCCACCATTTCGACCCATATCCATCTTCTTCACCATTTTTGTTCATCATCATCAACATAATCCAACATCTCCTCCGTTAAACCAAAGCTCCAAACGACCCTATAAACAACCTTCTTCCACCTTCATCTGGACATCTTCAAACCAAACAGACTAAAACATTTCCAACAAAACTCCTCAACTGAAAACCCAGAGCCTTAAACATCATCATCACGGGACCAACACACTCGTCATTTCACCATTTCTCATCGCACCATAACCATTACCTCAAGCTCCTCACGAAACTTTCTGTTCAACCCAGATTTCAAAACCCACACAAACAGAAACCCATTTGAATCAAACCCATAAACAAACCTCGCCCAGATTCAACGAACCTTTTCATTCTCCCAACACATTTCAAACCCAGATTCGTGAACTTCAAACCGCAACCCTTCACAACAATTTCCTCTTCCAAAACCCATAACCAGCAATATCCAACGAATAAACCCTTTTCGCACCCCATTCAAAGACCGTAACAAAAAAGAGACTTCAAAGAGAATAATAAATCGGAGAAGAAGAGAAACTGACCTAAGGTTGAATACCTCAAACTCTTTTCGAAACCTGACAGGCGAAGCAAGCTAAACACAGATGGATCCGGCGGTGAGTTGAACGATCCGAGGTGGCGGCGATTCAGGTTTTTGGGTTACGACGTCTAAGTTTGAGACGGTGATTTTGCTCGATCTCGAGTGTCTGTATCAACCATGCCTTGACCCTAAGAGTTTTTCTGTTTATTCCATTTGGTGTGGTATTCAACAGTTGGTGGGCTTGAAGGCCCATCTTATCTCAGCCTTTCCTCATTCTGGTTTTGGTAGCGCAACATATAGATAGGAGGTGATGGGCTCAAAGCCCAAATGATCCTCATCTGTTTTAACAACACCCATTTTCCATTTTGTGCTCCCCTTTTGTTTAATGTTAATTTATATACTAAAACTTATTTTTAGATCGTTAATATTTTTTAAATAGTGTTTGGAATTGTAAATACTTTCTAAATTTTAGTTTATAAAATTTGTTAATATACATTTTTCATTATTATTATAAAATATTTGAATTCTTCCTTTTATAGAGGTCCAAAATATTTGATTTTCCAATAATTTGACCATTTAGAAAAGAGTAGTTGAAATATGTACCATCGTTGTACTAAAATAACTATCATGTTGTGACCATTGAAGAATATTCTATATAACTTGAATGATTAGTGACTCACCGCAACAGATAATTTATCATCTAGGCACATGTGGTCACTTTAAATTTAGTGCAGATAATCCTATTTTACTTGGTATAGATAATCACATTTGTCTTGAGGTCCATGTAGTCAACCTTGTTTACTTGATCACAGATGATTATTTTCTATTTCTAACGGTAAATGATCATATCTTTATCTAGGTGCAGATGATTATAACAAGGTCTAGGTGCATATTATAATTTCTTCTTTTTCCTATAGATGATAAAAAAAAAGTATTCTATACGTGGAAACAAACACATTAGAGTATTAATTATTCTCTATTATGTTGTTATCATCAAAAATCCAAAATTAGAAGTTATTATTCTTCAAACTACTTTTGGTTCATCAATCTCTCACTTTTTAATGATGACAAGCATATAAATTTTATGAATAATTTTTCCAAAAAGAACTTAAAGGATGAGGGATATAAGATCCCATTGAATCTAAGCTAAGTTAAAAATTAACAAATATTTAACTTATATCACATGGAAATCTCGGTCGATAAGATTCATAACATGTATGCAACTTGGTCTAAATATTTAGAAAATATTCAAATCTGGTTAAGTAGTTCCTTATGACCTTAATATATCAATAATATTGATTAATCTCATTATTTATCTCTCTTAAGGAAATAAATTAAGATTTTACTTTCTCACCATTTTGTCATTATCAAAAAGAGTTTAGAGATAAAAACATGAAATAATAAAAAATAATGGAGGAAAAAAAACTCAAAGTTGATTAAGAAAAAATCAAGATAAGTTCACACAACACAAATAATGATCGAGCATATAAACCTCAAGGATTCATATTAAAAATATTTATAATATTTTCTATAATGTCATTCAAGGTTTCTTGCAATTCGATGTTGTTGGTGTGTTGCACTTGTTCAATTTTCTTTTTATCTCACAGCTTTGCTTGCATATACACATTTTGTATATTGGTTCAACAAGAGGAATCCAGTGAGAAAAAATGAGTTATCTTGGGTGAACTCCACATGGTCATTCCATGACTTTTGTATATGGGGCCACTGGACCTTCTTATGAATCTGAATCAGAACCATCTTTAACCTATGGTGCATTTTTTATTTATTTTGGGGCACCTAGTAGTGGAGAAAGATAAGGGTGTAACATACATTAAAAAACATATATGGGTATGATTTGGTTGGCTCTAAAAGTTTGGAGTGAAGGTATATCTAGAATATGTGGTGAGGTTTACACAAGTGGTGAATGAGGTGCATGTGATGACTGTTATACAAGACTTTATTATTCTTATACATAAGATATGGTTAGGTAGATCAGAAAATGTTGGATGTCATATCTATCTTTGCGGTAAAGGCGGTATGGATCATGATTTCAATGATATGGGTTCCCCTTTGGATTGGTGGTTTCTTCCTCTAGAATGAGACAATAGGGTGTGCAACAAGTTTTAGGGGTTTTTTGCCCCTCTTAATGAGTGCTTTTTTTTTATTAATACACCTTTGTATTCCTTTTAATGTGTTTAAGGTTGTCGTTCTTAACCATTTGGAACTTTCCCCCTCGCAATTTCACCTTGTGAATTAGTCCTGCATCAAATCCTTACATATTAGTGTGAGTATAAAAAGTGTGCCAATATTTATGCTCTTTTTCCACCTCTTCAATGTTTAACATCAATTGGCTGACTCAACACGGGGTCAGGTCTTGCTTTGCCTCAAAAGTGGCCAGAATATGTTCGAGGTCTACTCTAATATTGTGAATAATTTCAAAGAATAGTTCTAATGGGTGACTCTCTCTCCAAGGTTGCTCATGTGAGTATGTATGACATCCAATTTGATGTGCCTCAAAATGTTAATATAGGTTTCCAAAACTCTAGCATATAAATCATTTCTTGGCTGGGCTCGGGACTTGTGTCTACCTTCCTGCATATTTTTATCACTAGGATACTTATTTAAACAAGAAATCGGTGGTTTTTAGGGAAAACATGTATTTTTTTTATGGTGCCATGCCTTCTGAGACGGTGTCGAAGAAATAGAAGAGGCATTACATAGAGGAGAGTTGATATATATTTGGTAAGTTGTGTATGAGGTTTACCTCTTTTTATTTCTTTTTAAAAGTGAATGTATCCATGCTTTATTTCTTCTTTGCATGCAAATAAGATGAAATACAACAAAACAATGCTTTAGATGAACAATACACCTAGAGTTATACCTTCTCCTTTAGAGGTCGTTGTTTTTCTGGTCCTTGGAAAAGTATAAACTTTGATAATCCATTTTGCCCCAACCTTATTTAATCTTCTTTCTCCAACTCGAACATAGGTGCATGGTCCTCTTAATCAGCTTGCAGCAAAGAAGACCTTACACTTATCACCATGTGTGATTAGTGGAAATATTGCAATAGGTTTTCCATTAAAATGTCTACAGCAGGGGAAGACATTTAACAAAAGACCTCTAAGAGTTGATTCATACTCAAACATATCGAGTTTCGAGGGAAGATCATCAATAATCTTGAGTGCCTTATCATCGCTGATGCTGGCCCAACCCAGCCCTCGGATGATTAGGGAACTTCAATCTTTTGTTTTCGAAGAAGATTAGGCTTACTTTTCAAATAAGTTTGAAATTGTTTATGAAGAGGAAATGTGACTATTTTTGGACAGTAATATCTAATACTGAGACTATCCTTGATGATGTGACTAAAACATTATATTCTTCTTGCATGACGGTAAAGGAATTTGAGGTGTTATTGAATGAAGTATGGGAATGTTGGTTAAACATAGCTAGTATGTTTTACAAGTTTCCTTTGAAAATGCTTTGAGGCAGGTTGAGCGTTTGCATGCTAGGGTGTAAATATCAAGAAAACACATTCACCTTGAATAAGAAATAGTGGATGGGAGGCTAGTGAACATTGGGGATGAGTCGAACTCTTTTTTTATCAGGGCACCCGTCCTAGTTTAATGTTTATTATTGAATGAATGGTTATGAATTTTCATTTCACTGATGTTTATTTTTTTTCTACCATTATTTTTATATTCTTAGTGGGTTGCCCCTAATTCCAAGTTATCTTCTCTAGGAATTGTTTGTTGTATGAGGTTGTGCTCTAAAATTTTACTGGATATCTTTGTGGAACGGTCTTAGCCAAGGGTTTACTCATATTCCTTGTCCCCGAGTTTAGACTTGCTTTGAGGCAAGCATATTAGGGACTCCCTTCCTGCGCTCTGAATTGATGAGCTACCAAGAGAGGGGTGATCTCGAATCACCACTTTGTTTTATTATTTTTTGAATTTATCTTTGAGTTTACTGTGGGGTTTTAATTGCTTTAGTCGTACACACATGATGTTTATGACATCACCTTTTATTTGTGCCAATCCTTTAGTGATCATAAAGAGAAAACTTTAGTGAACATTTTATTCATAGTCTGGGAGAAAATATTGCATCATTATGTGAAGTAGTTTTTACATATATTAAATATAAATACTTAACCAAGCGACATAGTCGCTGTTTATTGATCTCTTGGTGTCTTAGTATAATTTAACACTGTCATCTTTGGCATTCACTTGTTGTTGTCTCTTGCATCCACTGAATTAGAAAATTTTATATCATATCTGATGGAAACAATGATCCTTTTTCTTGGTGGGTGAAACACTAAGGTCGACTCACTGAGGCATTCCATGTTGACCTCCATCGCATTTTCCTTACTTTTTCTATCTTAGTCTTGGTGCATGGCTTTTTGTATCATCTGGGCTCCAGATAAATTTGTACATATTATCATTGGTTTATCATGGAAACTTTGGTATTTTATATTTAGGTGGACAGGAGACGCCATAATGTCTAGCTTTGCAACAAAACGTATATCCAGGATGCAGTTGTAGATGCTCTTACACTTGACCACCAGGAACCACAAGTCTAACGTCCTTGTATCCAAATGTAACTATCATCTCTATATAAAATCAAGAGAAAATAATCGTTCAATTAATATATTATAGGTTAGATCCCTCATACGATTACAACTTCTCTCTCTTCCATCCAAGTTTCTCGAAAAATTCTTCATACATGATGTCGCATGATGTCACCAAAGGAAATATTTCGTTATGGATACCACCCACCTTTCACTATTAGAGAAATCGAGGATAAGTCTTTCCGATCTTCCATTATAGGTCTCACCCCCTCCTCTTTACTAGCTTCCATCATCCTGATGAAGATTCTTTCCTAACTATTATCTTAGACGAGTTTTTTGGTCTATGAATACCTCGTTTGATTCATGAAATGTATTGTAATTTTTCCCTCTGATCTTTCTCCTCTTTGTCTCCTTTATATTTTCTCCTTTTGATTTCATTCACAACATCAATTGTCTTCTTAGGGGACCCTTTTCTCTACGAGGGGGTCATTTTTTTCGTGGTGATTCGTACCACCCCTTATGTTCTTTCTTCTTCCCGCAATCTTATATTTGGCCCAACATCTATGGTGTATTAGGTAAGCCTCCCCTTTTTGACCAATTCTTTAACTTTGTCCTTCAAGTGTATGCATTTGTTAGTGTTGTAATCGTGGCTCTTATGGAAACCATATAACCTTATTTTGTTTGTCCAAGTTAATTCCTTATGTGGGTATGGGTTCTCATCCCTTTGGATATATGTGATATGGATGTGAAATTGTCAGTTAATTTTAATGATGAAAACTCATGACAATAGTCAAGTAGCTTTTAAAGATGACAACTCCATAAGTCAAATGAGTTTTGGCGTTGATATCACTTTTCAAGAGTTCTTTGGGACAACTATCCAATAACTCATGATGATGGAACTAATTAAGAGAAGGTATCTCAAGTCTCACCATTCAAATTATTCAAGTTTAAGCTTAAGTGTTAATATATCATAGAATCATGCAAAGGAACTTGAATCATAAAGTGAGAAATGTTATACATATGACTCCACACACAAGAGGGTGAATGGTGGGGTTTTTAAAAATGGTGGCTTAAAACATTATTATTTTCATTTTTAGAGTTTAAAAACATTTGAATTGTTGTAGCGAAAAAATAAATATGCAAAAAATAAAGAGATAAGGGTAAGGAGATGAAACCATAAATTATAGAGGCTTGGTCAAAATGAAGTGACCTAATCCTCTCTCTAAGACTTGATATTGAAAATATCCAATAATTCTTGTAAGCTTTTAGTAGGTTAAGCGTATGAACCCTCTTATACAAGGAAAATGAAATATCGAGTTAACTTACAACCAAACAAAGAACAACTAACTGACATAGTTAGTCTTTCTTCCAAACACAAACTTGAAGTGGTTAGTCCTCAAGCTTAACTAAGATTTTACAATGGCTTATCCATAAAAAATGTGAAGTTTTGGCTATCCTCTGAACCATGTCAGGGTTTTACACTGGCTAACGACGAACCAAACTGATATTTAACACTAGACTTATCTCAAACCAAAATGGGGTTTTACACATGCTGACCATGAACCGAATTAAGATTTACACTAGATTTATCTCGAACTAACTTGGGCTTTTACATTGACTCAACTCATGAACCAAATTGGACACTTAAAAATAAATTCCTAAACCACTCTTTTAACGTGTTTAGCTTTGAACCCAAACAAACACTCCCTTAAGATAACTTATTCAACCAAGAGAAAATTGCCTCTTGGTGAATTTATAATATTACCCCTTTTCCAAAACAAAATTTTCCTCACCAAATACAAAGACTTTCTCGAAGTGCTATGGATAAAATAAAGTAAGATAAAGTATAAAAATATTATTAGAGTGAGGAGTGAAATCAAGAGCTCATGTTTTTTGATGTGAAAATGTGAAGGGAAAGACCTCTATTTATAGGCTAGAGGTTGACACAAAAAAGGAAATCATGGGACCAATTAATGTCCCAATCGATTTGGTTCTCATGCCAATTAATCTCATGCGTCAAATAATAGATTATAATGGCTTATTCTAGATGGTTTTTAAATATACATGTTCCGTTCAAGAACCAGAAATGGATGTTATAGCTTTACAAAAGAACCAGAAATGATGGGAGTTGGATAATAGTTGATCTTGAATGGTGGATGTGATCTCATTTCCAACGGCGTCAGGTAGACCTATATGGTTAAGACTCCAACACCTAAGTCAGTTTAAGGTTCAAGATGAGTATATGGAAATCGGAGATCCAAGATTATGTACCTTCTAATAACATGTGAATTGTATTTTGTATTTTTTGTCGAGTAGAGTGGACTTGATTTGGATTGGGCCTTTAGGCAGGACCAGAACATTTCCCCTAAGGCTTTTCCAGGAACTAAAGGAGCCGAGAAAAGATTTAAGTAATTATGTTCGCCTTTAAGATGAGGTCCAGTAAGAAATGGAATTGGAGCACTCTAGAATTCTTTAAAAGAGTAGCGGGGAACAAAAGCGTTAAATTCTTTCTTGTCTTAAGAATGCTTTGATATCTGCTACCATCACACAATCCTAATGATCTAGTATAGAGAATGATTTCTCTATTTAAGACACTTGAGTGTTTCTTGTCATTGAACTTCTTGTCAATTTCCCTTGGAATAAAATTCTAGTTTAATTTAGGTCATCAATATTCGATCGATTTCTTATAAATTTTGGTTTCGTCTCCTGGTCTTTGTTTGGCTCATTTGTGATTGCCTTTCCATGTTTCCGAATATCATCCCCTTTATTTAATCTAATCGTTTGAATCACGAATCTCCTTCATTTTATCCATGTATGTCGTCAAAGTTTTAATTTTTCTCTATTGTCATTTACATGATCCGTATTTTATCACAAACATGTCGCCTCTGACTCAGCAGATCTACTTGTATGCATCAATGAAGATACCATCAATATGGCCACAAGAAACGCTGAAGATTATACATGGCTAGATCCTTAGTATTTAGGTATCCCTTCAAAGCATGTTAAAAAATACGGGGATATAAATTTGCCTTTTGAAGTTAGGTCTTCTTCGAACTAAAAAATTTAGGGGGTCCTTGTAGATAAGGGGGTATGCCATACGTTTGAGGGGTGCTTCATCCCCTTTTAATATTTCATTTTCGAGAAGTTAGGAGTAAAAACTCCCTGTAGTTATTTTGAAAAGTGGTATTGTATCATCTTTGCATTCCTCCATCACAACTTCATCCTTGTGCCTAGGATTTTGCGAGGGTCTTCCAGTACTGGTATGAATATCAGGGGAAATGAACTCGACTTCTCTCAATCTATTCTTCCATATTTTTGAAGTTAATCCATTTCTAAGAGCAAAGGAAGTGGACCTTTTTCTCTTTTCCATTTGACAAATGAGATCTTCCATGATTATATTGATAGTTTGAAGAGTTTGAAAGAGCAATACTCCTGGTTGCTCTTTTCCCCATCTTGCCCATAATGAATTATGCATTGTCTCTTCTTCTTCTTCTTTAGCCCTAGAAGTCTGTTCTGAAGGGAGGAGGCAATTTTGTTCCTATGATCACTTTATTCAGAAAGTTGGGGATTACTATGTTTCTTGTGAGTCTCAAACTGATGCAAAAAGGAGATGAAGGAAAATTTTATTTCCTTTTCCAATTAAAAAATATAATGTCACAACATTTTTAAGGAAAAGTCTATGGATGAAAGGAGAAAAAAATTTTGTATTTTTTATTCTCTTTTTTTATCGAAATAAGTTTCATTTCTTATCATTTTGCTGGTTAAATACCTACTCTCCACAGATGACCTCAAAAAGAAAGACCTGCCAATTGGCGGCATTGCTCATGTGTTAGATTTAAGGGTTCATATAACTTCTTCTCCGTCTTTGGATATTCGGAGTAAGAAGAACCATGATCATCTTGCTTACAAGGTTTGAGATAAGCAGTCGTGTATGGGAGTCCTATGAAGAATAAAAAGTCAAAGCATTCTAGTTCTACACTAGGTATTTGTTTGAAGGATATATTTTTCCATGAACTGCAATGGAAATGAAAGAGTGTGTGCATGTTGACGACTATAATCATATTTGTCAGCTCTCCTCTATTTGAAAATCCAATTTGCTGGTTGAATCGTCCTATCATGTCCTCTGAGTTATTCCTTTTTTGAATCAGCTCGTGGCTAGTCATGTCGATCTTCCATTTCCCCATTTTCCTTCTTAAGAGATTAATGGTTGGAAATCCCATTATAACTTGGTTGTGGCGATAGTGGATTGATTTGGGAGGGAGTGTTCTAAGTTGTGCGCCTACTTGAGATAAATTTCTCTTTTCCTAGATTAAGTGAAAAAGTTTTAGTCCCTGGTTGCCCTGGTTATCTGCATAACATAAACTAAAAGGCTTCTTGAAAAGAAGGACCAAGCTTCCTTCCAGAAGGAAACTCCATTGGAAGCTTTGTCTCTTGTAGCTCAAAATCTAATATACGGGTTTGAGGATAAGAGAGTTAGCCCGAATGGAGATCTAGATACTCTCTGAGGAGAACGAGTTACTTTAAATAACCAACTGCGTGTTATTTCTATGATGACTTGAAAGAGGTTGTCTTTAATAATGTTCTTAGTCAGCTGGAGTCTTTAGTGTTTAGCCGAAGGGATTTTTGTGACTCGTTTTCCTTAACATAATCCTTTGTAATATGTAACTTTGACATTTTGATGCACTAAATAACTTTCGTTCTATTGTAATTAGAATTTTATTATCCTATGGTATCAGCACGTTGATTTTAACATTACTGGATACCCTTACACCTTTTAGTGGGGCTTGGGTTCATCAAGATATGGTTGTGCCTTCAAATTGAGCTATAGGTCGCAGAGGACCATTCCCCTGCCAAGGGTAGGATCTCGTCCCTGCCTCTGTGTATGTCTCATATCTAGGTGGACGTCTTCGGGCTCCACCACCAAACTCCCTTTGATTGGCTTGTGTGTAATGTGTTTAAAGTTGTATTAGATATGTAATAATGTGTTTAGTCTGTGTTAGATACACAAGAATGTGTCAAATGCATTTTAAGTTATATCAGATACACAATAATATGTTTAGTCTGTATCTGATATGCAGGAATACAAGTGACTTCATGTCTCATATTCCTACAACATGAGACACAGGAAAGATCACAATAACAAGCAAATAATGGTATTCATATTGGATTCAGTTAGTAATATAGAAATGGAATTAAGACAACTTATCAATTATAATACAATGGCATTAACACGAACTGTTAACTGTAATACTACTTCGTTTTAGCAACTTTCCATGTCCTCGACATGTTTTCCTTTGAGGGATCCTAGGTGATATGCCCTTCTCTCAATGTCATCTTGTACACATTAGGGAACTTCCTAATTAGCAACTAACTTCCCATCTTGGACATTCTTCTTTCCGATGTCTTTCGTCCTTAGTTGTTGGTCCCCTGTTTGAACTTCCCGAGATTGAACACGACTATTGTACCCGAAGCCATTTTTTCTTAACAACTATGCTGGTTATGGAGGATGCCATTCACTTTTCTTATAAATGATAAATTTCCTCTCTTATGGCTTTTACGTTGTTTTTTGTCGATAATGGATTTGTTGTTCTCCACCTTAGCTCTTTAATCTATACCAGGATAATAACTTTTATTCCATATGTTAAATGAAAAGCAGTATCCCCTGTAGTGGAATATGGTGTAGTACGACAAGCCCATAAAACATGTGGTAGTTCGTTGGTTTGTCGTTACTCGAAAAATGCAACGACGGAGAGGCGAGAACGGAAAGACAGAAGAGTCGCCATCAAACATTATTCATCCCATAAGGGGAAAGGAAAACATCAAGAAAACCTCAAGAAAGAAAAGGATAAGATGGTCTCACAACCAAGAGAAAGGGTTCGAAAGCCGGTTATGCAAAGGGAAGGTATTAACACCCCTCGCATCCATCGTACTCGATGGGAACCATTTGTTTGTCTATGCGTGAAGATATCTGCTAAATATCATTGCTATAAAGAGTGTTCCAAAGAATAAAGAAAGGTTGGAAACAGGGAAAAGAAAGATAAGGGAAAGAGAGAAGAGACTCGGTAGGACCTCGTGGTCCTAGGCATACGTATTCTCAACAGATATGAGAAAGTCAGAGTCAACGTAGTTCGGGAAATTACGAGTGATGTGGGGAAGGTTGCTTACCAAGACATCACCGTCTTGTGCCTACGTATCCTCATCTGGTAATGAGAAATCAGAGCAAACGTAGTTTGGGAAACTACAGGAAAAGGTCTCGATCACACTGAGGCGAGAGAAAAGGTTTGAATAATAGGTTGGTCTTGATTACACTGGGGCAAGAGAAAGGGGAAATTAGTTGTTAGTGTGCTCGTCAAGGATAGAGATCGAGACCTAGTTCTTAATATATCTCAATGTTTTGATGATAACAATAATGAAATTTTGTATGGAGAAAATATATACTCTAATTTTGTTCAAGTGTTTTTATTTCAGATAACATAATAAATATTCCTCTGAACGGAATATTCCTCTGAAAGTTAAGCTACAACACACAGAAGAATCTGAGCGTTTGGTAAAAAGCGAAGCTTCAGAAAACTCTGAGCGTACTAAACTCAACGCTGCAATTGCAGAGGCTCTGAGAATCAACATGTAAGGCTCTAAAACGTTTGTAAAAAAGTGATACATTTGGATAACACGAATAACATGTAAGAGCGAAGATCTGCTCTGATCTAAAGCGCTCCTCTGAACGAACAGTTTGTTAAAACAATCACGTTAGCACTAAGCTGCAGAACTATGGAAGAGAGTTACTCTGATAAGAAGAAAATGGAACATCATCAGAGGATCTGATGCAGGAAATATTTCCATATTCGTTCATTTAAAAAGATGCTAATCAAGAAAGATTCGTTGCCAAATTCATTGTCTACATCCAACGGCACTATTCCTCTTTTGTGTATGGGACAGGATTTCAGAACAAAAAGGATATCTCTGAACATTCCTTTCCTAGAAAGAAATAGTCAAAGAATACAAAAATCACGTGCACGTTATTTGAGAAATGGGTGTATTTAAACAAGTCTTCAACAACAATTCATACGCACATAACATTATTCTACAATGAAGATACTACTTTGCTGAAAAGAAAATCCTACTTTGTTATCACTTCCAAGTCAACTTCATATTAGCAAATAGGAAGTTTCATTGATATTCATTTGTGTTAAATTACTGTTGTGAAAAAGCTTTTCTAAGAAGCACTTAAACACATTTTATTGTATTACTTTGTAAAAGATCCTTGAGAGACCAAGTTGTGGTCAGTATTCTCGAGAAGACTAAGACAAGTTTGTCTTAGTGAAAAGATTGTAATCAATTTTTGATTATTGGATTAAGTCCTCTTTTGAAAGAGGTGAAATCACCTTGGTCGGGTGGACTGGAGTAGTTTGAGTTCAAACGAACCAGTATAAAAATACCTGTTATTTTTATTGCCTTATTTGTTTTTGAAAACCCTTATTCAACCCCCCCCCCCCCTTCTCAGTGTTTTCCTTCCATCAGTTGGCATCAGAGCATGGTTCTGAGTGCTATCACTTAATAGTGACTGAGAAAAGATTCGGTTGGAAAACTCTTTGATTTACTATGGCTGAATCTTCAAACAACACTAACGTTGGGTTGAATGAGACAGCCTATGTCCCATTAGTGGAATTCTAATGAAACCTTATAAAAATACAGAAAAATTTGAAATTTTTAAAGGACAATACTTAATTATTTAAAAACATACTGTTTCACATACATATGCTTCAAATATATTTTACAGAGTTTGACACCGTTAAGACTAGCGGCCTTGCCACATAGATAAAACATAAAATAAAAGTACAGAAAGGAAACCAAAAAGAAAGCATACCAAAAGGGACCTCCTAAGTCCAACAAGACTGACACTTATACTGACTGTAGTAGTAGGGATGTGATTAGCGTTTGACAAAACACTAACAGCTCCCAATCTAGATGTTATAGTAACACATCTCCACGTCACTTCATATCCTTTCCTTCTGAGTTGTCGGGAAGTACGCAAGATTCGAGCTCATCGTCTGATCGTCATAAAATAATCCAAAATGCAAAACAAAAATGACACAGGGCTAAGATTCATGTACAAGTTTAAAAGTGGGAATGAATGTGTAAAATAATAATATATATGGAAACCATATTTATACAAACAAGCGTATCTTATACCCACAATTACATATACTTTATTTATTCTAATGCATCCCTGAACTATATGCTGACTCAGGCCACTAAACGCTGTCAATGATATCTATCCCATTTACCAAGATCAGATATCACTAGACCACATGCCACCAACGTACTCCCAATTACCAAGAGCTACGCCACCTAACTTCACATGGAGCCTAGGTGTTATAAGTCGATCGTCCCTGAGAATTCAGGCCAAGAACCTTGTCTTGCCTAGCATGCATAGATAATAATCCCCGTCGGGATTGCAGGCGACTGATCAACCTCGTGCGTCCCATACCGCACGGCGGTGGACTTACACATTCCTTAATGCAAGTCTATATGATCACTCACTCATCTTGTGGCAACTCTTAGCCATAAGTATTAAGTTAATAATGGGGAATTATCGTATCAACTTTTCAAGTTATACTTATTATCTAGATACTTAGGTTGAGTACCAAATCCATCCAATGTCTTGCCATATTTGATCTTTGTCCTTACATAATAAGTTCAGTTTGTATAATGGGTAATTGTATGGTTAACTTCCCAGGTAAGAGAGGTGGACTGTAAACGGCATAGTCGACCAAGTCTTTCCTTAGCCAGAACCCAACCAAATATAACTACTCATTGTATCCAACTTTCCTTATGTTAATGGGGATCAATTACTTAATATCTAGCAATGTTTTTCTCTCATTAACCGATTATTTCCTTAATCTATCAATCACAATCATTCAAGTATAAATAAAATAAACAATTATAAAATTAACCGAATAATGCAAGCACAATACAATACCAAATTGTCAAAGATTATTCCTATGATAATTAATTAAGGCCGGCGTAACCTCGCCTAGTGATTTGTGAAAATCATTATTTGAGAATAGGCTCTCCTTAATTATTTATCGCTAGTAGGGCTTAGGTCACCACTACACACATATATATTAAGTTATTTTACGCTAACCGTCCCAATCGTATACGAAATCTTGCCCCCACCTTTTGTTGAGTGTTGTTGAAAGTCCACAAGTGTTGTCTTCGATCTTTGCCAAGAACCTAATTTACGATAACCGTTGGATTGTACGAAATTTATGAAATAATTAGAATATAATTTATGGTTAATTGAACATAATCCCGTTATAACTTGAAATATTTATTTATTTAAATATATCATAATAACCTCCAAAATAATTATTAAATTCAAATATAAATTATATTATACCTCCTTTTGAATTTGTTTGTTTTAGAAAATTGTCAAGAGTATATTTCTAATAACATTTAAATTATAATAAAATTTGGGCATTATAACGACTTAAAATGGTAAAATTTATTTTGGACTTTATAAGTTCAATATATCGACGTCTGAACGGAATTTGCATAGAAAATTTAAAATAACCTTTATATAAATAACATAATTAAAATAATATAATTAAAATAAAATGGACATTATAACGGCTTACCGATTACTTATGAAAATGATTTGGGCAGAACTTTGACGTATAAAACTCCCTTGAAACTTTAGAAGAACTTTTACCACAAAATACTCTAAAGGTTACGAACCGATATCGTGGGAACTTCGATAACTAAAACTAATATTGCTATATGAAGAAATTAGAGAAGGAAAGAAGTAAAGAAGTAAGAAAGATGATTTGTGAATGAATGAATGAAAATGGGGTGGAAGAGACCCCTATTTATACTAGTTGTAAAATATTAAAATAACATAATTTATCATCTTTTGCCCATACCTTCCAACTTTTCAACTCTTGCTAGTAAATATGTCTCTATCAAATATTTACTAATCTTTCATCAATAGTGCTTTAGGTGTTCTAGTATGACTTTGTGAAAATAATTTATGACAAAGGTATGGGAGCTTGATTTCATGACATAATATTATGTAGGATATTAATAGAAAATGAGATATATATTTCTTTTATAAAAAGTAAAATGTTAATAATATTAATAATAATAAAAATAGTAAAAAGGATAGTTATTTGATATTTTTATTGTCTTAAGATTATTTTATTTATTAATTGGTTTATAGAGTAAAATGATAATATTCAAATAAAATAAAATCAATTAATAATAACAAAACAAGAACAACAATAATGATAATAATAATATGAATAATTAATTAACTTAAAGTTAAGGGTTTTAAGTACCAATTTAAATTTCAAAGTTTAGTTTATAAAATGAAACGATGATATTCAAATTGAAGAATAAAAGTAATAAATATAAAAAGTAATTAATTAATAAATTAATTATTATAAGTGTTAGTTTCAACATTTAATTTTTAATAACTAGCATTGTTAAAATCTCAAATCTAACTAGATATATTATTTAGTGTATGGAAAAATTAGGATGTTACATTACCACCCCCCTTAAAAGAAATTTCGTCCTCGAAATTTAGCGTACCTAAAACATATGTGGATACTTCTGACGCATGTCTTCTTCTCTTTCCCAAGTAGAATCACCAGTTACATCATCCCACACGACTCTAACCAATGGTATTTGCTTTCCACGAAGTTCTTTAATACGATGATCTAAGATCTTGACAGGTATAGCCTCATATTCCAAATTATCTCTAAGTTCCACAGTTTCAGGCTCAATGACATGTGAAGGGTCCGGATAATACTTCCTCAGTTGTGATACATGAAATACATCATGAAGATTAGACAAGTTTGGCGGCAAAGCAATGTGATACGCTACAGGTCCAATCCGCCGTAGAATTTGAAAAGGCCCGATAAACCTTGGTGTTAACTTCCTAGTTTTGATTGCTCGTGCAATTCCCGCCCTAGGAGTTACCCTAATGAACACGTGATCTCCTGCCTCGAACTCCAAAGGTCTTCTCCTCTTATCATTATAACTCTTTTGACGGTCCTGTGCTGCCTTCATTTTTTCTCTAATAAGTTTAACCTGATCTGTCGTTTGTTGCACGAATTCTGAACCCAATATTTTATTTTCTCCAACCTCATACCAACATAAAGGTGTACGACACTTTCTTCCGTATAATGCTTCATATGGAGCCATGCCGATACTTGAGTGAAAACTATTGTTGTAAGTAAACTCAATCAATGGTAAGAACTCGTCCCAACTTCCTTTGTGTTCAAGAGCACAAGCTCTCAACAAATCCTCTAACGATTGAATCGTCCTCTCAGACTGGCCATCCGTTTGGGGATGATAAGCTGAACTTAACCTCAGTTTTGTTCCTAACTCTAAATGCAACTGATGCCAAAAATTTGATGTGAATCTGGGATCTCTATCACTGACTATACTTGAAGGTATTCCATGCAATCTAACAATCTCCTTTACATATACCTGAGCTAGTCTCTCTAATTTAAACGTCTGGTTGATGGGAATGAAATGTGCACTCTTTGTCAACCTATCAATGATCACCCAAATTGCATCATGTTGTTTCTGAGTCTTAGGCAAAGCGGTTACAAAATCCATGGCTATTCCGTCCCACTTCCACTCTGGAATATCTAAAGGTTGTAGCAATCCGGCTGGCTTCTGATGTTCAATCTTTGCCTTCTGACATACCAAGCAACTTTGAACATATTCTGCTATATGTCTCTTCATTCCAACCCACCAAAACATTTTCTTCAAGTCTTGATACATCTTTGTGGCTCCTGGATGAAAACTCAACTTACTTTTGTGGCCCTCTTCCAAAATCAACTTTTGAATATCCTGATTTTGAGGTACACACAACCTTTCTTTAAACCTTAGGATTCCATCACTCCTTATGTTAAACTCTCCATTTTGACCATTTCTTATATTTTCCTTTATGCTCACTAGACGGTCATCAAGTTGTTGTTCATCTTTGATCCATTTCAGAAATTCATTAGACACGACAATAGCGCCTATGAATATACTTCCTTCATTGTGATGTACTCCTAAGTTTAAATCCACGAATTTGTCAATCAACTCTTCTTCCTTCAACATCATTGCAGATACATGAAGTTTCTTTCGACTCAAAGCGTCTGCTACAACATTGGCCTTTCCGGGATGATATTGCAACTCAAAATCATAGTCCTTCAAGAATTCCATCCAGCGCCTTTGTCTCATGTTTAAATCTTTCTGATCAAATAAATGCTTCAGGCTTTTGTGATCACTTAACACAGTGAACTTTGATCCATAAAGATAATGCCTCCAAATCTTTAAGGCAAACACAATTGCCGCTAACTCTAGGTCGTGAGTTGGGTAGTTCCTCTCATGCACCTTCAATTGTCTTGATGCATAAGCTATCACTTTCCTTTCTTGCATCAACACACACCCAAGACCTTGATATGACGCATCACAATACACATCAAAATTTCCTAATGGGTCTGGTAAGATGAGTATTGGTGATGAAGTCAATCTTTCCTTTAGCTTCTGAAAACTTTCTTCACACTCTTTAGTCCATTCAAAGTTTTTACCTTTCCTCGTTAACTGAGTCATGGGCAAAGCGATCTTTGAAAATCCTTCAATGAACCTCCGATAATATCCAGCTAGTCCAAGAAAACTTCGAATCTCGCCAACATTCTTTGGACTCTCCCACTTTGTTATTGCTTCGACTTTACTTGGGTCTACTGCAATACCTTCTTTACTAATTACATGACCAAGAAATTGTACCTCCTTCAACCAAAATTCACATTTCGAGAATTTCGCGTACAATTGAAGGTCCTTTAATATCTGTAGCACAATTCTCAAATGTTCTCTGTGCTCTACCTCATTCTTGGAATAAATCAGAATGTCATCAATGAAAACTACAACAAATTGATCTAAGTATGACCTAAAGATCCTATTCATGTAATCCATGAATACTGCTGGAGCATTAGTCAAACCAAATGGCATAACTAAGTACTCATAGTGTCCATAACGGGATCTAAAAGCTGTTTTTGGAATATCATCTTCCTTCACCCTGATCTGATGATATCCAGACTTCAAGTCAATCTTTGAGAATACTGATGCTCCTTTTAACTGATCCATCAAGTCGTCGATTCTAGGCAAAGGATACTTGTTTTTCACAGTGGCTTTATTGAGTTGTCTGTAATCCACACAAAGTCTAGAAGAACCATCCTTCTTCTTCACAAACAAGATTGGAGCTCCCCATGGCGATACACTTGGTCTAATAAATTCTTTCTCTAACATCTCGTCTAATTGTTTCTTTAACTCCGCAAGCTCTGAGGGTGACATTCGATAAGGAGATATAGAAATTGGTCCAGTTCCTGGAACCAAGTCTATAGAAAATTCCACTTCCCTAACCGGTGGTAAACCTGGAACTTCTTCTGGAAAGACTTCCGGGAATTCACAGACTACGGGAAAATTTTCCACACTAGGGGTTTCTCCTACTGACATGGAGAATAGCATCATAAAACTTTGAGTGAGGGTTTCAGCTTTGCTGATTTCTCCACTATCTTCTCCAAATGTAAAAATTTTCTCCTTGCATCTCAAGTTGACATCGTTGGCTGATAACCAATCCATTCCTAAGATGACATCTAGGTCTTGTAGCGGGAGTACCACAAGATCTACTAAGAATCTTCTATTTTCTAAGATTATTGGACAGTCTACACAGACTGAATAAGTTACCATTCTTTCTCCCGAGGGAGTTGTGATAGTCAACTTATAATCGTGATCAACAATTTCGAATCCCAAAAATTCAGCACAAGAGGTAGATATAAAAGAATGTGTAGCTCCTGAATCGAATAAAACTGATACCAACTTATCTCCAATTAAACACATACCTTGAATTAACCCAGCTGACTTTGAGATCTCAGCTCCTCTAATTGTAAATACTCTTCCTGTGGTTGGCTTATTTTGATTCTGAGGTCTCTGACCAACACTTGGGCCTCCATTTCTTGCTCTCCCTATGTTGTTATTGTTTATTAGGCCGCTCCTCTGGCCTGTTGGTTGACTTTGTCCTTGGGGACAATCTTTGAGAAAGTGGCCTTTCTGACCACAGCGAAAACAAGTTCCAATATTTCTATTTGGACAATCTTTGTTAAGATGTGCCCCTCCACAGCTGTAACACTTGAACATTAACCTTCTAGAATCCTGGTTATGATAAGGTGTAGGCCTTTGATATGGCCTACCCCCTCGTTGGATTCTTCCTCCGTGGCCTCGGTTAAAGTGGCCCTTGTGATTGTTGTTTTGGGTTGATCCTCCTGATCCATATTGATTCTTCCTATTGTCAATCCCTTCCAACTCCAGACACCTTTCTACTAGCTCACCAAAGCGCATAATATGCAGAGGTAAAACTGCCCTCTGGATATCATATTTCAATCCATCTTGATACTTTTCACACATCCATTCTTCCCTTGGATGCAAGCGGTAAAACTCAGAATACTTTAGCAAGGATTCAAACTTCCTAGTATATTCTCCCACCGTCATCACACCTTGACGTAGATTCTGAAATTCTCTCTCCTTCTCTTTCCTACATAACTTTGGAAAATACTTCCCCAAAAATTCTTCTTTGAACAAGGTCCAATTGATTTCTCTTCCTTCCTCTTCCAATAATCTATACTTTCCTCTCCACCAAGCTTCAGCATCGCCTGTCAGCATGAATGTTGCATAACCAACCCTTCTATTCTCTCTACAGTGAGTGAAAGAAAATATCTTCTCCATTTCTTGCAACCATTTCTCAGCACCCTCCGGATTAAAGTCACCACCAAACTGTGGTGGTTTTCCTTTCAGAAACGAGTTCAATCCTGTATCCTCATGCACCATTTCCCTTTGTTGTTGCTGAAAGAGTTGATGATCTCGAGTGATTTGCAGGATTTGAGCATTTTGTTGTGTTTGAACTAACACAGCTGCAGCAAGTTCACGAACATCTCGAGTGTCAGCTTGAGAGTTCGTTCCAGTTTGGGAATGATCTTCTCGTCCAATGGGAATGGTAGGTGCTCCTTCAGGAGTAACTTCATCACTCGCATTCCTACGTATACCTCTAGTAGTGCCTCTAGCAGCACTCCTACCACGCCTCGCACCTCTGACGTTCTGAACCATAACTTCCTGAAAAGGAATAGTTATTAGGTTCAATCATTCACAAGACATAAAGAACATAACAATTATGTATATTTATATCCCAATGAATGATTCATCGATAAGGATTTTTATCAAGTCTCCCACAGGCAAGGGATAATTGTGTCTAAAATGTTGAATTAATATCTTAAATATAACTAGAATTCAGGAAAACATAATCAACATTTAATGTATAAACAAAAATGTATCAATTTATTTAATAACAACGATTACAAAAATCGTGACCATGTCTCATTCAAAAACCTCTACTTGTAAACCAAGCTAAGACTAATAGTGGTAAAACTATAATTATCATTATTGCTACGAAATCTTTACCTAATTCTTCATGCTTGATGATACCAATAACAAACAAAATAATGACAAGAAGAGTGATGAATAAAAGAAAGGATTTAGCCATTTGAAAGGTATAGATAAATATTTAGGAATTGATATGAAAATAATGGATGGGTGTGAAGTATTTATAAAGTGAATTTTGTGAAGTGTCCGTTACGTTACCGTTGGGTTTGTGACCGTTGGGGAGGAAAAATAAAGTGTGCTAAATAAGTTTCCTAGACCATTATACTAGAAGGCTCTCAAGATGAAGACTCAATGCACAGAAGAAAAGTTATCATCCAGTTTGGAATCCAACTTGATACAGTCAGTATAATTCTAGACACTTACGGTCCGAGCTGAATCGACCAGCTCTGATACCATTAAATGAGACAGCCTATGTCCCATTAGTGGAATTCTAATGAAACCTTATAAAAATACAGAAAAATTTGAAATTTTTAAAGGACAATACTTAATTATTTAAAAACATACTGTTTCACATACATATGCTTCAAATATATTTTACAGAGTTTGACACCGTTAAGACTAGCGGCCTTGCCACATAGATAAAACATAAAATAAAAGTACAGAAAGGAAACCAAAAAGAAAGCATACCAAAAGGGACCTCCTAAGTCCAACAAGACTGACACTTATACTGACTGTAGTAGTAGGGATGTGATTAGCGTTTGACAAAACACTAACAGCTCCCAATCTAGATGTTATAGTAACACATCTCCACGTCACTTCATATCCTTTCCTTCTGAGTTGTCGGGAAGTACGCAAGATTCGAGCTCATCGTCTGATCGTCATAAAATAATCCAAAATGCAAAACAAAAATGACACAGGGCTAAGATTCATGTACAAGTTTAAAAGTGGGAATGAATGTGTAAAATAATAATATATATGGAAACCATATTTATACAAACAAGCGTATCTTATACCCACAATTACATATACTTTATTTATTCTAATGCATCCCTGAACTATATGCTGACTCAGGCCACTAAACGCTGTCAATGATATCTATCCCATTTACCAAGATCAGATATCACTAGACCACATGCCACCAACGTACTCCCAATTACCAAGAGCTACGCCACCTAACTTCACATGGAGCCTAGGTGTTATAAGTCGATCGTCCCTGAGAATTCAGGCCAAGAACCTTGTCTTGCCTAGCATGCATAGATAATAATCCCCGTCGGGATTGCAGGCGACTGATCAACCTCGTGCGTCCCATACCGCACGGCGGTGGACTTACACATTCCTTAATGCAAGTCTATATGATCACTCACTCATCTTGTGGCAACTCTTAGCCATAAGTATTAAGTTAATAATGGGGAATTATCGTATCAACTTTTCAAGTTATACTTATTATCTAGATACTTAGGTTGAGTACCAAATCCATCCAATGTCTTGCCATATTTGATCTTTGTCCTTACATAATAAGTTCAGTTTGTATAATGGGTAATTGTATGGTTAACTTCCCAGGTAAGAGAGGTGGACTGTAAACGGCATAGTCGACCAAGTCTTTCCTTAGCCAGAACCCAACCAAATATAACTACTCATTGTATCCAACTTTCCTTATGTTAATGGGGATCAATTACTTAATATCTAGCAATGTTTTTCTCTCATTAACCGATTATTTCCTTAATCTATCAATCACAATCATTCAAGTATAAATAAAATAAACAATTATAAAATTAACCGAATAATGCAAGCACAATACAATACCAAATTGTCAAAGATTATTCCTATGATAATTAATTAAGGCCGGCGTAACCTCGCCTAGTGATTTGTGAAAATCATTATTTGAGAATAGGCTCTCCTTAATTATTTATCGCTAGTAGGGCTTAGGTCACCACTACACACATATATATTAAGTTATTTTACGCTAACCGTCCCAATCGTATACGAAATCTTGCCCCCACCTTTTGTTGAGTGTTGTTGAAAGTCCACAAGTGTTGTCTTCGATCTTTGCCAAGAACCTAATTTACGATAACCGTTGGATTGTACGAAATTTATGAAATAATTAGAATATAATTTATGGTTAATTGAACATAATCCCGTTATAACTTGAAATATTTATTTATTTAAATATATCATAATAACCTCCAAAATAATTATTAAATTCAAATATAAATTATATTATACCTCCTTTTGAATTTGTTTGTTTTAGAAAATTGTCAAGAGTATATTTCTAATAACATTTAAATTATAATAAAATTTGGGCATTATAACGACTTAAAATGGTAAAATTTATTTTGGACTTTATAAGTTCAATATATCGACGTCTGAACGGAATTTGCATAGAAAATTTAAAATAACCTTTATATAAATAACATAATTAAAATAATATAATTAAAATAAAATGGACATTATAACGGCTTACCGATTACTTATGAAAATGATTTGGGCAGAACTTTGACGTATAAAACTCCCTTGAAACTTTAGAAGAACTTTTACCACAAAATACTCTAAAGGTTACGAACCGATATCGTGGGAACTTCGATAACTAAAACTAATATTGCTATATGAAGAAATTAGAGAAGGAAAGAAGTAAAGAAGTAAGAAAGATGATTTGTGAATGAATGAATGAAAATGGGGTGGAAGAGACCCCTATTTATACTAGTTGTAAAATATTAAAATAACATAATTTATCATCTTTTGCCCATACCTTCCAACTTTTCAACTCTTGCTAGTAAATATGTCTCTATCAAATATTTACTAATCTTTCATCAATAGTGCTTTAGGTGTTCTAGTATGACTTTGTGAAAATAATTTATGACAAAGGTATGGGAGCTTGATTTCATGACATAATATTATGTAGGATATTAATAGAAAATGAGATATATATTTCTTTTATAAAAAGTAAAATGTTAATAATATTAATAATAATAAAAATAGTAAAAAGGATAGTTATTTGATATTTTTATTGTCTTAAGATTATTTTATTTATTAATTGGTTTATAGAGTAAAATGATAATATTCAAATAAAATAAAATCAATTAATAATAACAAAACAAGAACAACAATAATGATAATAATAATATGAATAATTAATTAACTTAAAGTTAAGGGTTTTAAGTACCAATTTAAATTTCAAAGTTTAGTTTATAAAATGAAACGATGATATTCAAATTGAAGAATAAAAGTAATAAATATAAAAAGTAATTAATTAATAAATTAATTATTATAAGTGTTAGTTTCAACATTTAATTTTTAATAACTAGCATTGTTAAAATCTCAAATCTAACTAGATATATTATTTAGTGTATGGAAAAATTAGGATGTTACATTGAACAACAAATATGAAGAGAAAGACGGAATCAACACAAAGCCTCCTATGTTTGATGGAGAAAAATTCGATTACTGGAAGGACAGAATCAAAATCTTCTTTCTTGGCTATGATTCTGATCTCTGGGATATAGTCATTGATGGATACACTCACCCCACTAATGGTGAAGGTAAAAAGATTGATAGAAAATCAATGACTGATCAACAAAAGAAAGACTTCAGGAATCACCACAAGGCAAGGACAATTCTGCTGAACGCTATATCTCATACTAAATATGAAAAAATCAGCAATAGAGATATAGCGCATGACATGTTTGAGTCCTTGAAGATGACGCATGAGGGAAACACGCAGGTGAAAGAAACGAAGGCTCTAGCGCTGATTCAAAAATATGAAGCCTTCAAGATGGAGGAAGATGAATCTGTGGAAAGCATGTTTTCTAGATTCCAGATTCTGACTGTTGGATTGAAGGTTCTTGACAAAGGCTACTCCACTTCTGATCATGTAAAGAAGATAGTCAGAAGTTTACTATAGAGGTGGAGACCTATGGTCACAGCGTTAAAGCTCTCAAAAGATCTGAACAAAATCACTCTAGAGGAACTCATCATCTTTTTAAGAAGCCATGAGATAGAGCTTGAAGAAGATGAGCCTCAGAAGAAAGGTAAGTTCATAGCTTTAAAATCTAACAAAAAATATGAAACTAAAGCTTTTCAGGTACTAGAAGAAAGCTCTGGAGATTCTTCATCAGATGAAGACGAACTATCTTTACTATCCAGAAGAATAAATCAACTCTGGAAGCACAAGCAAAAGAAGTTCAGAAAATTTAAAAGACCAGAACACCGTGAAGAATCCTCTGGTCACAGAAGATCTAGCAAAAAGGAAGTAGTGTGCTATGAATGCAAAGAGTCAGGACACTACAAGAATGAATTTCCCAAACTTTAAAAGGATAAACCCAAGAAGAAGTTTGAGAAGAAAAAGAAAGCCCTGATGGCTACTTGGGATGACTCAGATTCTTTTGAAGCCTCGTCAAAGTCTGAAGACGAATGTGCAAACGTTGCACTAATGGCTGACATAGAGGAGTATGAAGAATCATCTGAATCTGGATCAGAATCAGATTCAGAAGAGGTATTTGTTGATCTCACCAGAGCTGAGCTAATTGAATGCTTATCTAAAATATGTGAAAACTATAGTAAGATCAGACTCAAATACAAGAAGCTGCAAAGCAGTCTTGCATCTAATACTGGTAAGCTGAAATCAGAAATTGCTGAGCTGAAAGAAAATAATTTTCAAATTAAAATTGAATTGGAAAAAGCTCAACAAAAATCTGAAACAGATACTACGTCTAGCTCTAAAATTATTTTAGAAGAGTATGACCATAGTTTTCAAAGGTTCCTGTCCAGAAGCATAGACAGAAGCAAAATGGCTTCTATGATCTATGGTATGAGCAAGAACAACAGAAAAGGGATTGGATATGAATCATCTTCTGGGAAGGAATCAAATCCAAAACCTGTTGATGAGTTAATTATCAATTATACTCCTCTGTATTCTCATTTTAAATTTGGTCACTCACATGACATAAAGTACACACGTTCAGATCAGAACACCACAATTTTTAATAAACCTAAGCTGCGTCATAACACAACTGCTTTTAATGGACAGAAGTTCAGGCAGAACTTCAGAACAACTAACTCCAGAGGACCCAAAAAGATATGGGTACCTAAGGATAAAATAATTTATGTTGCAGATGTCCTTAGCAGCAAGGTTGAGACACCAGTCCTGGTACCTGGACTCTGGATGCTCACGACACATGACGGGAAGAAGGTCTATGTTCTAAAGTCTGGAATTTAGATATGATGGAGACGTAAAGTTTGGAGGAAACCAAAAGGGCAAGATCATTAGCTCTGGAACAGTTGGTAATGGTAACCTCCCTTTTATCTCAAATGTTCTGCTTGTAGAAGGATTAACTCATAACTTGTTGTCCATAAGTCAATTAAGTGACAATGGTTATGATATTATCTTTAATCAAAAATGTTGCAAAGCTGTTAGTCAGAAAGATGGAACAATCCTATTTAATGGTAAAAGAAAGAACAACATTTATAAAATAAAACTTTCAGAATTGAAAAGTCAAAATGTTAAATGTCTTATGTATGTTAATGATGAGCAATGAGTCTGGCATAGAAGACTGGGACATGTTAGCATGAGACGTATATCTCAAATTAACAAGCTCAATCTGGTCAGAGGACTTCCTAAGTTGAAGTTCAACTCAGATGCTCTTTGTGAAGCATGTCAGAAAGGCAAAATTTCAAAATCCACTTTCAAGCAAAAGAATGTTGTTTCTACTTCTAGACCATTAGAGCTTCTGCACATTGATCTGTTTGGACCAGTGAAAACTGCATCCATCAGAGGTAAGAAGTATAGGCTTGTCATCGTTGATGACTACAGCAGATAGACATGGGTAAAATTCCTAAAGCACCAGGATGAGTCTCACTCTGTATTTTTTGATTTCTGCAATCAAGTCCAAAATGAAAAGAAATTTAATATTGTCAAAGTTAGAAGTGATCATGGTGGTGAATTTGAAAATAAATCTTTTGAAAAATATTTTAAAGAAAATGGCATTGCACATGATTTCTCTTGTCTTAGAACTCCTCAACAGAATGGAGTTGTAGAATGAAAGAATAGAACATTGCAAGAAATGGCCAGAACCATGATCAATGAGACTAATATGGCTAAACATTTTTGGGCAGAAGCAATAAATACAGTGTGCTATATTCAGAACAGAGTCTCTGTAAGACCTCTTTTGGAGAAGACTCCTTATGAATTATGGAGGAATAGAAAGCCTAACATTTCATATTTCCATCCTTTTGGATGTATTTGTTTTATTCTGAACACTAAAGATAATCTGAACAAATTTGACTCTAAAGCACAAAAGTGTTTTATGCTTGGATATTCTGAACACTCAAAAGGCTACAGAGTATACAATACTGAAACATAGATTGTGGAAGAATAAATTCATGTCATATTGATGATACGCTTGGCAATCAAAAGCCAAAGCAGTCTGAAATTTCTGCAGATCGAGAAGTTCTTCTCACAGACTCTGAAGAATCATAGGCAAACAAAGTTCTAACTAAAGAACCAGAAGGACCTCCAGATGCCACTCCATTAGCTACTCATCTGGACAACTTAACTATTTCTAAAGAACCAACTCTAAAAGGATCCTCCAGAATCAAATCTTCTCATCCAGAGGAGATGATTATTGGAAAGAAGGATGATCCCATAAGAACAAGATCCTTCCTCAAATCCTCTGGGACATCATTGTTTAGTCTGGTGTCAATTATTGAACCTACCTTTGTGGATGAAGCTCTACAAGACAACGATTGGATACTTGCTACGCAAGAGGAGCTGAATCAATTCAGAAGAAATGATGTCTGGGATCTGGTTCCAAGACCAAGAGGATTCAATATTATTGGAACAAAATGGGTCTACAGAAATAAGTTAAATGAGGAAGGAGAAGTCATCATAAATAAAGCTAGACTTGTTTCTCAAGGCTACAGTTAGCAAGAAGGTATTGACTACACAGAGACATATGCTCCTGTGGCATGGTTAGAATCCATACGCTTGCTAATTTCTTTTGCTGCACAGAATAACATCACTCTGTATCAGATGGATGTTAAAAGTGCTTTCTTAAATGGTTTAATAGAAGAAGAAGTATATGTTCATCAACCTCCTGGATTTGAAAATGAAAGATTTCCAGAGCACGTTTTAAAATTAAAGAAATCACTTTATGGCCTAAAACAAGCTCGCAGAGCGTGATATGAAAGGCTGAGTAATTTTCTTCTGGAAAATAATTTTATCAGAGGAAAGGGTGATACCACTCTTTTTCATAAATCAATTAAGAAAGATATCTTAATCTGTCAGATTTATGTTGATGATATTATTTTTGGAACCACAAATATTTCACTTGGAAAGGAGTTTGCTAAGTCTATGCAGGCAGAGTTTGAAATGAGCATGATGGGAGAGCTAAGATTCTTTCTAGGCATTCAAGTTAATCAGACTCCAGAAGGCACCTACGTACATCAAACGAAGTATGTGAAGGAGCTTCTGAAGAAGTTTAATCTGACAGAGAGTAAGCTAGCTGAGACTCCCATGCATCCAACTTGCACTCTGGGAAAAGAAGAGGTAAGTAAAAAGGTAGATCAGAAGCTGTACAAAGGTATGATTGGATCTCTTCTGTATTTGACTGCCTCTAGGCCTGACATTCTCTTCAGTGTATGTCTATGTGCTAGGTTCCAATCAGATCCTAGAGAATTTTACTTAACTGCTGTTAAGAGAATTCTGAGGTATCTGAAGGGTACAACTTATGTGGGTCTGTGTTACAGAAGATCTGATGAATATAAATTAGTAGGCTTCTGTGACGCCGATTTTGCTGGAGATAGAGTTGAACACAAAAGCACCTCTTGAAGCTGTCAGTTTCTGGGAGGCAATCTGATCTCGTGGTACAACAAGAAGCAACCCACTATAGCACTCTCAACTACAGAGGCAGAATATATTGCTGCTGCTGGTTGCAGTACCCAGATGCTCTAGATGAAGAGTCAGCTGGAGGACTACCAAATACGTGAGACTAATATTCCTATCTTCTGTGACAATACTTCTGCAATTTGTCTTTCTAAAAATCCAATTTTACATTCAAAGGAAAAACAAATAGAAATTAAACACCACTTCATCAGAGACTATATTCAAAAAGGGATATTAAGTTTAAATTTTGTTGATACATACCATCAATGG
Source organism: Lathyrus sativus (assembly GCA_963859935.3). NCBI lineage: Eukaryota > Viridiplantae > Streptophyta > Magnoliopsida > Fabales > Fabaceae > Lathyrus > Lathyrus sativus. The sequence goes on along the minus strand of OZ012735.1, from coordinate 457,884,894 downwards.
GCTGATATGTTTACAAAACCCCTCTCTGAAGATAGATTTAAATTTATTCTGAAAAATATTAGTATGGAATTTTGTCCAGAATAAAATCTTTATTCAGAATTAAATTTATTCAGATGATAAGTGTTTAAAGTCTATACTCTGAAGTATTGCATCTGAAATTTTTTAAGTTACTTTATTTTTGTGAAAATCTGAGTTATCAAGCTTCAGAGGATCTGAGCGTTAGTTAACGATTCATTTCCTAAAAGAGCTTCAGAGGCACACCACATCAAACACGTGTCACTTCTAATCTGCATTTTGAAAATGATTGAGTGTACACAAAGTTGAGACGCCGTTTCAGGTACTGTTTGAATCATTGAAATTCTCTTTTTTTTCCCCACTTTGTCAAATCACATTTAATGCATTAAATCATTATTCCTTTTTTGATTTGATTTATGTTTCTCTTTGTGCCCTAACACATATTCCACGCTATAATACATTTCACACTTTCATTATCTCACACACCTTATGCATTTTGCTCTTCTTCATTGCTTTCTTTTCAAATCAAAATTTAAAAGAATCTCCAGTCATCTCAAAAGTTCTTCTTCAATGGCTACCTCATCTTCATCACATCAACACTTGGTTTTTACAATGGTTGGGTCGTCTTCATCGCAAATGGGTAATGAAGCGTACAAAGAACCAGAACGCACACTTCTCACACCAGCGAACAAACTAGAGGTACTCTGTGAGTTTATGGTTGATTTTGACTATATGGCAAAAAATGGGTTTGATCTTCGTTCAACGGTTAACTTTCAAGGATGGGTAAAATACTTTGATCGGTTGTTTGGTCCAGTTTTTCCCCAAATGGTAAAGGAATTCTGGATTCATGCCCAAGTTTACCCTAAATTTATTTCTTCATCCGTTTTGGATAAAACTATCGTCATCACTGAGGAAATGATTTGCCAACTTATTGGCTATGAAGAAGAGGGTATTGTGAATACCTCAGTGGGACGCATGAATATGAATGAAGTGTACAACAAGGTGTTTATCTCTGGGCTTCCATCCAACAAAATAAAGGATCTGAAGACCCATTACAAGATTTAGGCCAAGATATTTTTGGGTTGTATCCATCATCGCAAGGCTTCAAATTCTCCAGATTACATTAATACAGATCAACTATATCTTTTGTATTGTCTATGGAATAATATCAAGGTGGATCTTCCACACCTGTTGTTTGTTCATCTTTGGAGTCATGTCAAGATGTCCAGAGAAATCATTCGCACCAAACACCAAAAAATCAGAGATTGGATTCCCATGGGAAGGTTAATTTCTGATATCCTCACTGAAAATGGTTTGGTATCTTATCTGAAAGATGCTGGTCAGACAGATGAATTAGTTCCTATTCTTAGGAAGCCTCTGGATGGCAAGAGTCTTCAGAGAATGAAGTTGGTAGAAAAACTTCAATCTGATCCAGTTCAGATTGATTCTGATGTTGTGCGCAAAAGGAGGGCAACAGTGGAAGATTTTCCACTCTTCACTGCAGAGGAGCCAAAGGAAGCTCTCCTCGCTTATATTGCTTCCTTTATGGCAGATGGCATTCCTATGCCAGCTGACCTGCTGCTACGTGCTTTTCAACCTACTCCAGAGCTGATTATGAGGAATAAACGCAAGAAGAGCAAGGTCTCTAAAGAAGATCCCTCAGAGAAACATTATAAGCATTCTAAGAGGAAGGCTTTTGAAGAAGGCTCTTCCAAGAAGTCCTCAAAGCGTTCCAAGCAATCAAGTAATCCCTCTGCTGTTTTATCTCCTGTTTTGGAAACTGTAACAGAAGAACCAACATCTCAACCCTCTCTCTCTTCTTAACCTATTATCACATCTGACTCCTCCTTTGACCAATCAGATGCTACATCCCCTCCACATAACTCCCCAAACCACCCTCTTGAGTTTTCTTCTCCCACTTCCATTCCCTCTCATTCTCCAGATAAAATGTCATCCTCTTTTAAACCTTCACTCTTTGATGCCCTTAGGACATCCTTCTTTGAGGCCTACCTTAAGCCCAAACCTAGACCCAACATTGGTAATTTGTTATCTAGTTTTGAAACAGAGATGTAGATGTGGTTTTCTGCTGTAATGGAGAAGTGCCTCACTAGCACGAATCCTCATGACTCTGAAGAGATCTGGAATGCCTTCAAAAAGAGATTCACTTTTGTGACTATGAATCTTCAGGATGCTTGCTCTGCAGATGCGCAAGAGAGAGTTTCTGAAGCTATGAGACTTTCTCAACTCAGTGTCAGCAGAAATCCTATTCTTTGTATGGAAAACACACCTGCAGAGGTTGTGTGTTCCTCATCTGAGAAATCTACTGCACTTCAGATGGGTGAAGGTCCTCATGGTGAAGAAGGTACCTCAGAGGCTCCTGTTGATGAAGAGATTCCTGACTCTGGTCAGCCCTCTACTTTGGAATTAGGAAATGCATCTTCTTCATTGGTTATTAAGAATTCAACAGATTTGAGGAAAGAAAATGAAGATGTGCAAAACAAATTTGCTCAGCAAGAGGCTACTAACAGTGAGATAAAATCTTGGATGATCAAGCAAGATAAAACTACGGCAGAGATTCAAGAGTGGATGGTCAAACAGGAAGAATCCACTACTGAAATCAAGACATGGATGGCCAAACAAGAAGCTTCAACTTCTAAGATGACGGAGCTTCTTAAGCTTTTAACTTCTCGTTTATCTTAATTGTTTGTTAGTTTGTGCTCATATGTGAATTTGCCTGTTTCTTTTGTTTTCTGAGTCTCTAAATACATCTGTGACTATTTTTTTTACATCTGATTCTATCTTATATTTTTCTATTTTTCTTGCTCTGAAAGTTTTTTGTCTTAAATGATTTTCTAATATCACTTTTTGATATGACAAAAAGGGGGAGAAAATGGAAATTTTGAATCGTTCATATAAACAGATACTGAATGGAAACTCACACATGTTAAAAACTAACTAATCATGAATTCAGTGTTTCAGAGTTAAAGTTGCTCATCTGAAAATATTTATATAATTAACTCTGAACAAGGTCTGAGATAGTCCACAAGCTTGCTCTGACTCTGGAAAGAATACAAGTGCTGAAAGGGAAGTTTTAAATTTTCTAGCAGTATTCATTTCAGGGGGAGAATCATATTCTTAGGGGGAGATATATATTTTAATTTTGAATAAAATTTCGTATAGTTTTTGTCATCATAAAAAAGGGGGAGATTGTAAGAACACAAATTGGTTCTTAATACATCCAACGACACTATTCCTCTTTTGTGTATGGGACAAGATTTTAGAACAAAAAGGATATCTCTGAATATTCCTCTCCTGGAAAGAAATAGTCAAAGAAGACAAAAAGCATGTGCACACTATTTGAGAAATGGGTGTATTTAAACAAGTCTTAAACAACAATTCATACACACATAACATTATTCTACAACGAAGATACTACTTTGCTGAAAAGAAAATCCTACTTTGCTATCACTTCCAAGTCAACTTCATAATAGCAAATAAGAAGTTTCATTGATCTTCATTTGTGTTAAATCACAGTTGTGAAAAAGCTTTTCTAAGAAGCACTTAAACACACTTTATTGTATTACTTTGTAAGAGATCCTTGAGAGACCAAGTTGTGGTCAGTATTCTCGAGAAGACTAAGACAAGTTTGTCTTAGTGAAAAGATTGTAATCAAATTTTTATCATTGGATTAAGTCCTCTTTTGAAAGAGGCGAAATCACCTTGGCCGGGTGGACTAGAGTGGTTTGAGTTCAAACGAACCAGTATAAAAATACCTGTTATTTTGATTGCCTTGTATTTTTTGAAAACCCTTATTCAACCCCCCCCCCCCCTCTCAGTGTTTTCATTCCTTCACCTTGTGCCTACGTATCCTTATTAGGGAATAAGGAATCAGAGCAAACGTAGTTTGGGAAACTACGGTTAACCAGTGTTTTTGTGGATGATGCTAACATGCACATTCTAGCAGTTAGGTGTATCGCAGCTCGCTTGTGGAGTCTTAGGCGTTACCTGTTTGTGGTAGAACGAGTATAACATATCCTTTTTGAAGAGAGAGTTTTTGCCCTCGAGGCAAGACGTCACATTTGATTTGTGGAAGTTGTTTTTAAGGGTGAAATAGGTCCTCGGATAGTAACCCCTTGCGGGTAGTACCCAATTCTTTATCTCAAAGATTTATTGTGAAAAGGTGTGGCGAATATAGTCACGTCTTCATACTGAAAGACGAGTATCGAGACCACACACTCTACAGTGATTATCCTGAGACTCGGAGAGGATGAAGTCTGTACTCAATCCTCTCTCTTTAATTTAATACAAAAAGAACTTCATTCTCTGGTTAAAGATGTTTTGGTCTTCAATGGTAAGTGCTTTGCGACAGTGAACCCTTAAGGGAATGTCAAGCACTCAGAATACGAGAAGGCCAACACCTAACCACTCCACGACCATTCAAGTTTTATTAGGAATAAGAGATTGAAAATATGCTTGGTGTAACACCCCACTTCCCAAAATCAATTAAATTAATAAACATCGTAAATAAACATCAGAGTATTTCTCCCTAGTGGGATATCACATAAAATCAACATTTCCTTTATAAAAGGTTTTCCTCCAAAATACAGCGGAATATTAAAAATATTAAAATCCAATAAAAGTTTGATACGTTCACAGGAAAATAAAATATAAGTTCTTCAGAAAACAAATAAAAGCGCCCGAGGCCCGTGCTACGTATCAGAGCATCCTAGACTCGACTGTCACACCATAATCCAAGCTAGCTAAGTAGCTGGATTATCTGTACTTCCGAAGAAGCACAGACACAACAACAGCAAAGGGGTGAGAAATCATGATCAAAAATATAATGGTAATGTAATACATGTAAATAAGGCAGTAAAACACACCAACACATCAATTATTCACCCCAACAACGCCATATAATGAACCTACTGTTCAAATTACAATATAACATATTATAATGCAATTATGCAACACAACGCCATGCATGCGGTACCGACTCATTGGTTCATTCAATCGAACCTGGATAGATCACTTACGCTCCTCCTGAGACATGATCTATCCCCCACCATTCTCCACAAAGGAGTACGGATGAATCACTTACGCTCCTCCTGAGACATGATTCATCCTACCAAAACACCATGATATGCAAGACACCAATGCATAACTATTATTTTCTGGCACACTAAGTGCACACGATCCTCCTGATCATATCATCATACATCAATGCATATGTATAGATATAACATACACCAACATCATATAATTCAATCACACAGTGAGTAGTCTCACTTTCTAACACCAAATATAAACACATCTCACCGCTCGAGAGATACACGATCCTACTGATTTCTACACACATATACATCAACTAATTGCTCACCAACAATATTAAGGGAAACGCGTACTATCACCAAGTACACAAGTTATATCTCATACTCATCATTTTCACACTACAGCAAGGCTAGAAGGATCACACGAGTGCAACGCTCGAATCCAAAACATCACCAAATTCATTTGGTTCTGCTACGTTCGCTGGCATTCGCCTGGCGAACCCTTCTGGCGAACCTTCGCTGGCATTCGCCAGGCGAAGTTCTTGTGTTTTTAGTATGGGACTTAATTTCTGAATTATTCGCTGCCCCTTCGCCTCAGCTCGCCAGGCGAACTCTCGCCTCCCTCTGCCAGGCGAAGCTTCGCCAACATTCGCCAGGCGAAGCCCAGCGAATGCTGCGATTCATCAGTTTCCTCACAATTCTGCAGTGCTATTCTAGGCCAAATTATGCCTATCATCTCAACTCATATTCCCAGCCTATTCTAGTACCAATCTTGCCTATTACCGTAAACAATCAGTTTCTAATTCCTATTCCCAAAATCATCACCTAAACACTATCGATACCTCAAAAGGCATACAGAACTTTCCCTAAAAACCATAAAACACCCTATATGCCCTATATGCCAAATCAACCAAAAACAACAATTCATTAACGATTACTATACAATTAATAACAATCATCATCAATCATAACATATCAATATATATTATCATATATCGATCAATTTCCTACGGGGTTAAGGAATCCCCAACTACCCTATACATGTATAAACCATTCCCAATCAAGTTTCTCCCCCCTTACCTTATCAATTGGTTGATCGATAGAAATCCTCCTAGAATTGGTCTCTTGGCCTTCCCCTTTTCTCTTTCGTTCTTCGTTCCCTTTTTCCTTCGCTCTTTTCCCTTTTTTTCGTTCTTTTCTCTTCTCTCTTTTCTATCGCCCTTTTTCTCAATTTCTAAAATGTATCGTACCACTCTCCCCACCCCTTCACATTCTATTTTCTTTATTAAATCTAATCCCAATTAATAAAATAACTTAATAAAATAATACAATATTACTATTAATACTAATAATATTATAATACTATTAATAATAATAATAATAATAATACTAATATCATTATTTCACAAAAATAATAATAATATTAATAATATTAGCAAATATAATTAATATAATAATAATAATAATGACACCCCCACCAATGTTACTATTATTTTTATGTTTATTATATTTCACACCAAAATACCACCAATAGTCCTCCCACATTAGGGACACCCACCAAACATCGTCAAATACCCTCCCACCAAAAGGCACACCAACGTATAATTTTTAAAATAATAATAAAATGACTAAATAATTAAAATGGGTGTTACAACTCTCCCCCACTTCAATTATTTTCGTCCTCGAAAATTACCTGATGGAAATAGCTCCGGATACGCTTCTCGCATCCTGCTTTCCAACTCCCAGGTCACGCTGCCTCCTGCAGCACCTCCCCAAGCTACCTTCACCAAAGGTAGTTCCTTCCCTCTGAGCTGTTTCATCTTACGGTCTTCGATCCTCAACAGCATCGTTTCAACAGTAAGATTCTCCCGAACCTGAACATCATCTCTCTGAATCACATGAGATGGATCAGAAACATACTTTCGCAATTGCGACACATGAAACACATCAAGTAAGTTCGAAAACTCAGGCGGCAACGCCACCTTATAAGCCACAACACCAATTCTCTGCAAAATTTCATAAGGTCCAATAAAGTTAGGATCCAGCTTCTTGGACTTCAACGCACGACCCACACCGGTCATCAGATTAACTCTTAGGAATACGTGGTCACCTACATTGAATTCCAACTCTTTCTTCCGATTATCATGATAACTTTTCTGCCTACTCTGAGACACTTTCATTTTCTCACGAATCATCTGAATTGTCTCAGTAGTCTGCTGTACAATTTCTGGTCCAAGCACCACATTCTCACCAGTTTCATACCAACACAGAGGAGTCCTACACCTCCTCCCATACAAAGCTTCGAACGGTGCCATTCCGATACTAGAATGGTAACTGTTATTGTACGTGAATTCAATCAACGGTAAATGAGTATCCCACGCACCACCCTTTTCCAATACACAAGCTCTCAACAAATCCTCAAGCGACTGAATAGTCCTCTCTGACTGACCATCAGTTTGCGGATGATAAGTTGAACTCAATTTCAACTTAGTTCCCAAAGCTTCCTGCAAGCTCTTCCAAAACTCCGAAGTAAACCGCGGATCTCTATCCGACACAATACTGGACAGAACACCATGCAACTTCACAATTACCCGAATGTAAATATCCGCCAGCTTCGTTAACGGAAAACTAATATTGAGCGGCACAAAGTGTGCAGACTTCGTCAATCGATCCACAATCACCCATATAGCATCAAATCCTCTCGCCGTATTCGGCAAACCTGTCACAAAATCCATAGTAATGCAATCTCATTTCCAAACCGGAATCTCTAATGGTTGCATAAATCCAGAAGGTCTCTGGTGTTCCACCTTCGACTTCTGACATGTCAAACAGGCATACACAAATTGAGCAATGTCTCTTTTTATACCAGACCACCAAAATAATTTCTTCAAATCATGATACATTTTCGTACTCCCGGATGAATACTCAGGCTACTACGATGTCCTTCGCTCAAAATTGACTTTTTCAATTCATCATCATCTGGTACACAAATCCTGCCTCTAAATCTCAACACACCTGTACTATCCAATTTAAAGTCACTATCGGAGTCACTCCCTACTCCAGGCATCAAATCTACCAATTTCACATCCAACTTCTGATTTTCTCTAATCATATCCAAGAAGTCATTATTTACCTGCAACATACCCAACATTACACTATCTGCAGTAGTCTCACAAACCATGCTCAAATCTCTAAATTGTTCAATTAACTCAATTTCTTTCACCATCAGAGCTGCCATATGAATTGCTTTCCTACTCAAAGCATCTGCCACTACATTGGCCTTTCCTGGATGATAACTCAAACTGAAGTCATAATCCTTCAAAAATTCCAACCATCTTCTCTGCCTCATATTAAGCTCTTTCTGATCAAACGGGTATCTCAGACTCTTATGATCACTAAACACTTCAAATCTTGAACCATATAAATAGTGTCTCCAGATTTTCAACACAAAAACAACCGCAGCTAATTCAAGATCATGAGTCGGATAATTTCGCTCATGCACTCTCAATTGCCGCGATGCATATGCTACTACTTTACCATTCTGCATCAGAACCCCGCCTAATCCCATCTTAGACGCATCACAGTACACCACAAACGGTTCACTCGGAGTCGGTAACACTAACACCGGTGCCGTAGTCAATCTCTTTTTCAACTCTTCAAAACTTTCTTCACAAGCAGCATCCCATACAAAAACTTGGTTCTTTCTCGTCAACTGAGTTAATGGCAATGCCAAGTTAGAGAACCCTTCAATAAACATGCGGTATTAACCGGCTAACCCCAAAAAGCTTCTAATCTCTGTCGCTGTCTTCGACGGTTCCCACTGCAATACTGCACTTACTTTTGACGGATCCACCGCTATTCCATCTTCAGATATTACATGCCCCAAGAAACTTACTTTCTTCAACCAAAAGTCACACTTTGACAGTTTAGCAAATAATTTATTTTCCTTCAACACTTGCAAGGCAATTCTCAGATGTCCTGCATGCTCTTCATCAGATTTAGAATAAATTAACATATCATCAATAAACACTACAATGAACTGATCCAAGTAAGAATGGAAAATTCTGTTCATATACTCCATAAATACTCCCGGCGCATTAGTCACTCCAAACGGCATTACAGCATATTCGTAATGTCCATATCGAGTCCTAAAGGCAGTCTTCTGAATATCACCTTCTTTTACTCTTATCTGATGATAACCCGATCTTAAGTCGATCTTACTAAATACACGAGCTCCCACCAGCTGGTCCATCAAATCATCAATCCTAGGTAGAGGATACTTATTCTTAATAGTCACTTTATTCAATTGACGGTAATCGATGCACAGACGCATACTACCATCCTTCTTCTTCACCAACAATACTGGATCTCCCCACGGCGATACACTTGGTCTAATAAACTTTCTATCCAACAATTCTATAATCTGAGACTTCAACTCAGCCAATTCCACTGCAGACATCCTGTACGACGCCATAGAAATAGGTCTCATACCAGGAACAAGGTCAATACCAAATTCTACTTCTCGCGTCGGAGGCAATTCCGTAATGTCGTCAGGAAACACTTCCGGAAATTCATTCACCACTGCTAATTCCTCCATTGGCACTTTATTATCCACCGATAAAGTTGCAAATAAAGCAAACACTCTAGTTTCATCTTCCAACAAGGCCCTCAATTCTTTATTAGACAAAGAACTTGCCACAACTTCCTCTTCAGGGGTCAGGAACAACAATTCCTTCAGAAAACAATCAATGTAGACTCGGTTGAACTCTAACCAGTTCATACCCAGAATAACATCCAACTTACCAAGTGGTAGACAAATCAGATCCACTCCAAATTCTCTACCAAAAATAGTCAGCGAACACTTCAGGCATACCAAAGAAGTAGTCACTGAACCTATAGAGGGTGTCTTAATAGTCATCCGTCTCTCCAGAGTGGACGACAGCAAACCTATCCTCTCCACACAATCTACATAAAAAAACGAGTGCGTTGCACCCGTATCAATAATAGCAATCAAAGGAATATTATTGATAATACAAGTACCTCTGATCACACGCTCATCACTGGCAGCTTGAGTTCCTGCCAAGGCAAAAACTTTTCCACCAGTCGGAGACGTTTGAGGCTTCTTCGGCTTCTCGCAATGTGTACTGATATGACCCTTCTCACCACAGTTATAACAGGTCGGCATAGTTGCTTTGCAGTCAGCTATCACATGACCTGGTTTCCCACACTTAAAACATTTCTTGGCTTCATTAGGACAATCATTAGCACGGTGTCCCATACCACCGCACCGAAAACATTTCCCTTCAGCAGATGCTCTCCCATCTCTAGGCTTCTTATCACCAACAACTTTACGTTTTCCCTTATCAGCAGCAACACTATAAGGAGTACCACTAAACCTCTGCTTACCCTTACGGTCATTAACAGCTTTGTAGTGCGCAATCCTTGCTCGGTTATCGTTATCATAGATTCTGCTCCTGCTTACCAGCTCAGGATAGCTCCTGATCTTCTGACAAGCAATCCCCAACTTAATCTCTGGACGCAGTCCATTCTCAAACTTTAAGCACTTAGAGGTCATTTCCCCTTCCACATTATAGTGGGGACAATACTGCACCAGCTCCTCAAACTTGGCAGCATATTCTGCTAGAGTTATACTACCCTGTTTCAGCTCTAAGAATTCAATTTCATTAGCGCTTCGGATATCTTCCGGGAAATACTTCTCCAGAAAACCTTTCCGAACCACCTCCCAAGTAATTGCAGTTCCAGCAGCTTCCAACCTTTGGCGACTATTGTCCCACCAGGCTTCAGCCTCACCCTCCAGCATGTGAGTACCAAACCTCACCTTTTGTTCATCGCTACATTCCATAGTCCTGAAGATCTTTTCAATTGCCTTCAGCCACTTCTGAGCAGCTTCAGGGTCCAGAATTCCTCCTTCAAATGTTGGCGGCTTGTTGCTCCGAAACTGCGCCAAACTCCTGAATTGGGCATCTGCAGTTTGATTCTGATTAGCAACCGCCTGCGCCATTGCTTGCATAGCAGCAGCCAATGCAGCATCGTTCCTTCCTGCCATACTTCTCAAAAAGAACAACACCAGGTTAAAAGATATTCAACTACATCAGGAAGGACAGACTCAACTCGACTCAACAACACTGGCCGGACGGACCGACCTGCTTCGATACCAATTGTAACACCCCACTTCCCAAAATCAATTAAATTAATAAACATCGTAAATAAACATCAGAGTATTTCTCCCCAGTGGGATATCACATAAAATCAACATTTCCTTTATAAAAGGTTTTCCTCCAAAATACAGCGAAATATTAAAAATATTAAAATCCAATAAAAGTTTGATACGTTCACAGGAAAATAAATATAAGTTCTTCAGGAAACAAATAAAAGTGCCCGAGGCCCGTGCTACGTATCAGAGCATCCTAGACTCGACTGTCACACCATAATCCAAGCTAGCTAAGTAGCTGGATTATCTGTACTTCCGGAGAAGCACAGACACAACAACAGCAAAGGGGTGAGAAATCATGATCAAAAATATAATGGTAATGTAATACATGTAAATAAGGCAGTAAAACACATCAACACATCAATTATTCACCCCAACAACTCCATATAACAAACCTACTGTTCAAATTACAATATAACATATTATAATGCAATTATGCAACACAACGCCATGCATGCGGTACCGACTCATTGGTTCATTCAATCGAACCTGGATAGATCACTTACGCTCCTCCTGAGACATGATCTATCCCCCACCATTCTCCACAAAGGAGTACGGATGAATCACTTACGCTCCTTCTGAGACATGATTCATCCCACCAAAACACCATGATATGCAAGACACCAATGCATAACTATTATTTTCTGGCACACTAAGTGCACACGATCCTCTTGATCATATCATCATACATCAATGCATATGTATAGATATAACATACACCAACATCATATAATTCAATCACACAGAGAGTAGTCTCACTTTCTAACACCAAATATAAACACATCTCACCGCTCGGGAGATACACGATCCTACTGATTACTACACACATATACATCAACTAATTGCTCACCAACAATATTAAGGGAAACGCGTACTATCACCAAGTACACAAGTTATATCTCATACTCATCATTTTCACACTACAGCAAGGCTAGAAGGATCACACGAGAGCAACGCTCGAATCCAAAACATCACCAAATTCATTTGGTTTTGCTACGTTCGCTGGCATTCGCCTGGCGAACCTTCGCTGGCATTCGCCAGGCGAAGTTCTTGTGTTTTTAGTCTGGGACTTAATTTCTGAATTATTCGCTTCCCCTTCGCCTTTGCTCGCCAGGCAAACTCTCGCCTCCCTTCGCCAGGCGAAGCTTCGCCAACATTCGCCAGGCGAAGCCCAGCGAATGCTGCGATTCATCAGTTTCCTCACAATTCTGCAGTGCTATTCTAGGCCAAATTATGCCTATCATCTCAACTCATATTCCCAGCCTATTCTAGTACCAATCTTGCCTATTACCGTAAACAATCGGTTTCTAATTCCTATTCCCAAAATCATCACCTAAACACTATCGATACCTCAAAAGGCATACAGAACTTTCCCTAAAAACCATAAAACACCCTATATGCCCTATATGCCAAATCAACCAAAAACAACAATTCATTAACGATTACTATACAATTAATAACAATCATCATCAATCATAACATATCAATATATATTATCATATATCGATCAATTTCCTACGGGGTTAAGGAATCTCCAACTACCCTATACATGTATAAACCATTCCCAATCAATTTTCTCCCCCCTTACCTTATCAATTGGTTGATCGATAGAAATCCTCCTAGAATTGGTCTCTTGGCCTTCCCCTTTTCTCTTCCGTTCTTCGTTCCCTTTTTCCTTCGCTCATTTCCCTTTCTTTCGTTCTTTTCTCTTCTCTCTTTTCTATCGCCCTTTTTCTCAATTTCTAAAATGTATCGTACCACTCTCCCCACCCCTTCACATTCTATTTTCTTTATTAAATCTAATCCCAATTAATAAAATAACTTAATAAAATAATACAATATTACTATTAATACTAATAATATTATAATACTATTAATAATAATAATAATAATAATAATAATAATATCATTATTTCACAAAAATAATAATAATATTAATAATATTAGCAAATATAATTAATATAATAATAATAATAATAATAATGACACCCCCACCAATGTTACTATTATTTTTATGTTTATTATATTTCACACCAAAATACCACCAATAGTCCTCCCACATTAGGGACACCCACCAAACATCGTCAAATGCCCTCCCACCAAAGGGCACACCAACGTATAATTTTTAAAATAATAATAAAATGACTAAATAATTAAAATGGGTGTTACAACTCTCCCCCACTTCAATTATTTTCGTCCTTGAAAATTACCTGATGGAAATAGCTCCGGATACGCTTCTCGCATCCTGCTTTCCAACTCCCAGGTCACGCTGCCTCCTGCAGCACCTCCCCAAGCTACCTTCACCAAAGATATTTCCTTTCCTCTGAGCTGTTTCATCTTACGGTCTTCGATCCTCAACGGCATCGTTTCAACAGTAAGATTCTCCCGAACCTGAACATCATCTCTCTGAATCACATGAGATGGATCAGAAACATACTTTCGCAATTGCGACACATGAAACACATCATGTAAGTTCGAAAACTCAGGCGGCAACACCACCTTATAAGCCACAACACCAATTCTCTGCAAAATTTCATAAGGTCCAATAAACTTAGGATCCAACTTCTTGGACTTCAATGCACGACCCACACCGGTCATCAGATTAACTCTTAGGAATACGTGGTCACCTACATTGAATTCCAACTCTTTCTTCCGATTATCATGATAACTTTTCTGCCTACTCTGAGACACTTTCATTTTCTCACGAATCATCTGAATTGTCTCAGTAGTCTGCTGTACAATTTCTGGTCCAAGCACCACATTCTCACCAGTTTCATACCAACACAGAGGAGTCCTACACCTCCTCCCATACAAAGCTTCGAACGGTGCCATTCCGATACTAGAATGGTAACTGTTATTGTACGTGAATTCAATCAACGGTAAATGAGTATCCCACGCACCACCCTTTTCCAATACACAAGCTCTCAACAAATCCTCAAGCGACTGAATAGTCCTCTCTGACTGACCATCAGTTTGCGGATGATAAGTTGAACTCAATTTCAACTTAGTTCCCAAAGCTTCCAGCAAGCTCTTCCAAAATTCCGAAGTAAACCGCGGATCTCTATCTGACACAATACTGGACAGAACACCATGCAACTTCACAATTACCCGAATGTAAATATCCGCCAGCTTCGTTAACGGAAAACTAATATTGAGCGGTACAAAGTGTGCAGACTTCGTCAATCGATCCACAATCACCCATATAGCATCAAATCCTCTCGCCGTATTCAGCAAACCTGTCACAAAATCCATAGTAATGCAATCTCATTTCCAAATCGAAATCTCTAATGGTTGCATAAATCCAGAAGGTCTCTGGTGTTCCACCTTCGACTTCTGACATGTCAAACAGGCATACACAAATTGAGCAATGTCTCTTTTCATACCAGACCACCAAAATAATTTCTTCAAATCATGATACATTTTCGTAGCTCCCGGATGAATACTCAGGCTACTACGATGTCCTTCGCTCAAAATTGACTTTTTCAATTCTTCATCATCTGGTACACAAATCCTGCCTCTAAATCTCAACACACCTGTACTATCCAATTTAAAGTCACTATCGGAGTCACTCCCTACTCCAGGCATCAAATCTACCAATTTCACATCCAACTTCTGATTTTCTCTAATCATATCCAAGAAGTCATTATTTACCTGCAACATACCCAACATTACACTATCTGCAGTAGTCTCACAAACCATGCTCAAATCTCTAAACTGTTCAATTAACTCAATTTCTTTCACCATCAGAGCTGCCATATGAATTGCTTTCCTACTCAAAGCATCTGCCACTACATTGGCCTTTCCTGGATGATAACTCAAACTGAAGTCATAATCCTTCAAAAATTCCAACCATCTTCTCTGCCTCATATTAAGCTCTTTCTGATCAAACAGGTATCTCAGACTCTTATGATCACTAAACACTTCAAATCTTGAACCATATAAATAATGTCTCCAGATTTTCAACACAAAAACAACCGCAGCTAATTCAAGATCATGAGTCGGATAATTTCGCTCATGCACTCTCAATTGCCGCGATGCATATGCTACTACTTTACCATTCTGCATCAGAACCCCGCCTAATCCCATCTTAGACGCATCACAGTACACTACAAACGGTTCACTCGGAGTCGGTAACACTAACACCGGTGCCGTAGTCAATCTCTTTTTCAACTCTTCAAAACTTTCTTCACAAGCAGCATCCCATACAAAAACTTGGTTCTTTCTCGTCAACTGAGTTAATGGCAATGCCAAGTTAGAGAACCCTTCAATAAACCTGCGGTATTAACCGGCTAACCCCAAAAAGCTTCTAATCTCTGTCGCTGTCTTCGACGGTTCCCACTGCAATACTGCACTTACTTTTGACGGATCCACCGCTATTCCATCTTCAGATATTACATGCCCCAAGAAACTTACTTTCTTCAACCAAAAGTCACACTTTGACAGTTTAGCAAATAATTTATTTTCCTTCAACACTTGCAAGGCAACTCTCAGATGTCCTACATGCTCTTCATCAGATTTAGAATAAATTAATATATCATCAATAAACACTACAATGAACTGATCCAAGTAAGAATGGAAAATTCTGTTCATATACTCCATAAATACTCCCGATGCATTAGTCACTCCAAACGGCATTACAGCATATTCGTAATATCCATATCGAGTCCTAAAGGCAGTCTTCTGAATATCACCTTCTTTTACTCTTATCTGATGATAACCCGATCTTAAGTCGATCTTACTAAATACACGAGCTCCCACCAGCTGGTCCATCAAATCATCAATCCTAGGTAGAGGATACTTATTCTTAATAGTCACTTTATTCAATTGACGGTAATCGATGCACAGACGCATACTACCATCCTTCTTCTTCACCAACAATACTGGATCTCCCCACGGCGATACACTTGGTCTAATAAACTTTCTATCCAACAATTCTATAATCTGAGACTTCAACTCAGCCAATTCCACTGCAGACATCCTGTACGACGCCATAGAAATAGGTCTCATACCAGGAACAAGGTCAATACCAAATTCTACTTCTCGCGTCGGAGGCAATTCCGTAATGTCGTCAGGAAACACTTCCGGAAATTCATTCACCACTGCTAATTCCTCCATTGGCACTTTATTATCCACCGATAAAGTTGCAAATAAAGCAAACACTCTAGTTTCATCTTCCAACAAGGCCCTCAATTCTTTATTAGACAAAGAACTTGCCACAGCTTCCTCTTCAGGGGTCAGGAACAACAATTCCTTCAGAAAACAATCGATGTAGACTCGGTTGAACTCTAACCAGTTCATACCCAGAATAACATCCAACTTACCAAGTGGTAGACAAATCAGATCCACTCCAAATTCTCTACCGAAAATAGTCAGCGAACACTTCAGGCATACCAAAGAAGTAGTCACTGAACCTATAGAGGGTGTCTTAATAGTCATCCGTCTCTCCAGAGTGGACGGCACCAAACCTATCCTCTCCACACAATCTACATAAAAAAACGAGTGCGTTGCAAGGTATAGTTGACGCTGGAAAATTTCTTGTCTAGATACAAGGTTGGAAAATATCTTGTCTGGATACAAGGTTTAAGTGTCTTATCTGGATATAAGGTTTATGGTTGAGGGGTCAGGGAATGGTTAACCATGACTTCCCGACATTTGTCTTAAACTTGAAGATTAAAGAACTTGTTTGAACAGCTCTGAGTAGCTCTGAGGATATGCAGAAGAAATGTTCCTTTGTCTCTAATCTTGCTCCAGCCTGTTGGATCTCTTTAAAAATCTTCCTCGAAAGGGAACCTGGAATCTCTGTACCCTGATGGTTTAAGATGAAATGCCTTAGCATTTTGAACCTCAGATAGGTGCTCCAGATTAATTACCTTCTGGATAAGAATAACTTATGTGCTCTCGGGATGGTTTGCCCCAACCTTGAAGTGATTTTCCCCCCTGATTGGCTGATCTGTGAAAGAGTGCCTCTAACTAACTAACTTCGAGAGATTTATCAAATCTCGACCTGATTGCCCCAGATTTTCTGATTTTTGAAATAACGTCTTTGACTGACTTTCAAGAGATTTGATGAATCTCGACCTGGTTGCCCCAGATTAAATGAATCTTGGAATGGCTGACTCCCATAGTGCGATCATTTGACATAACTTGCCCTTGCTCAATGAAGCACTCAAGCGCTTTCCATCTGATCTTGATCAAACTTTCCACTGTGGAAACTCTCCTGATTTCAAGTGCTTATTCGCAAGTAAAACAATTTGTTTTGAAAAGATAATATTATGCAATGCATGTTTTGAAATCCAAGTTTGTTCACTGGAAAAATGTGTGACATATAGTGGATGAATCACTTATCAGAATGTCAACATCGATACCCACATGGTAAGAAAATCCTTTTAGGAGTCAGTTTCGACGTGATCTTTGCCAAAGCATGCTTTCGAAACAAACCTGCTTCAATTAGGTCTTTTGAAGGTTGTGACGTGGTCTGATTTACGGTTATAGAAAGAAAGGATATACACTCAAAGTTTGTTTTAACCCACCCATTCTCCTTGATGTTCTCTAGTCCTATGTTCAGCTAATTCGACACAAGCGCTCACCTTTCAAAGGTTGGATGACAGGAGTGATGGTTAAGGAAACCACAAGTTTTCAGAGTGACAGTTACTCGGTTTTCGTCTTTGGTGCCTGGAGTCACACGACTTGTTTTTTATCGAGGATTTTTCTTTTCATTTTAATCATCCTTTTTTATTTCCTTGCTTTTGCTTGGACAGACTCTTTTAGATAAATCTATTTTATTTTGAAGTCCAGCGAGATGCCCTAATTTTTTCCTAAGCCACATGTTTTCAAGTTATCGACTTAGCGGGCTTCTTATTTTTTCTTTTCTTTTTGGAACAAATCGTGACATCGACTTGTCTGACTTGTTTGAAAGGGTTGTGACTGCCTAACTCCTTGGTTAGTGACGGATAACCACTGTAAATTTTTGAGGTGCGACCTCTACAAGTGTGATTGATCCCCAAACGGGAATACTCCTTTTGCAATTTGAATGCTCGGTCAAATTAACTGACAACTACCCTGCCCCAGGTTAAGATCGAGGGCTTTTTAGTTTTTAGAAAGAAACTCCTACTACTAGGCTTAAAGGGGTTGACAAGGGATTAACTTCCTTATATCTCCGGTGTTTAGGGATTCAAAACAATGCACGTACATCATCAGCAGAGGTTTTATTCAAAAGCATACAATCGGAAGTTTTGCGTCTCTCAATTTCTTCATCCTCCCTTGGATTTTGCTTAAACAAGCGTTTGACCTCAATAAAAAGTATGAGTGAACAAAAATGGATTTAATCAAAACATGCATACTCATGTCATTATCATTACCAATCGAAAAGAAACTACAAATGCAAAGAAATGGCATGATATAAAAGATTGTCAGCTTCGGGGAACTATGCTTTCCAATCTTGAGTTGCTACTGATCTAGCCATCTTTAAAAATGTTCTTCGAAGTCAGTCTGATACTTTTCTGAACAGTTGCTCTCGGTGAGTTCCTCCATAACATTAACTGATGAACCCACATGACTAGATGAAGGAATATTGTTGATCTAAATACCCTGAGGTGTGACTGAGAACATATTGGAGTCAAGCAGAGTCTGGACCTTGCTCTTAAGCACCTTAGAGTCTTCGGTTGAATCCCCATGTGCCCTAGCATGGTAATCACAAAGGGAGTTGACATCAAAACCTGGAAGATATGGAGGAATCACTGGATTAATCTCCTTCGGCACTATCAATCCACCTTTGATCAAATCTGGAAACGTCTAACTATACGACATCGGCAACTGAGTGAAATGCTTCTTTAGCTTCCTAGGTTTTTGTCGAGCACGCTGATGTGGCCGTCGATGATATGGTTGTTGACTCTGGAAGGGAAATGATATCTGATACAAAGACCCAGAAGATTGATAACTCTGAACAGTCGAAACATCTGAAGACTGAATATGAGGTATCAGAGATTCTCGGATGGAATTACTTTCCTTCTCCCATTCTTCTTGAAAACTGGCAATTGATTCGCTTTCACAAATTGAAATGTCTGAGGTGTCTCTAATCTTTCTACTCTTGAGTCCTCTCTCAATACGTTCCCCAATTATTATCAAGTCAGAAAAGTTTAATGCCCCATTATCAATCATCTTGTCCAAGTAGGGACCTTGCAAAGTACCCATGAATAGGTCGACCAATTCTCTGTGTAGAAGTGGTGGTTGAACGTGAGCAGCTAATTCTCTTCATCTCTGAACATACACTCTGAAGGATTCATTGTCCGCTTGAGATACGTCTTGCAACTGCATGCAACTGGGAGTCATGTCGAGATTGCAATTATATTGCTTCACAAAGGTGTTGGCAAGGTCTGACCATAATCGGACGCAACCACTCTCGAACTGCATGTACTAAATCAATGATTCCCCACTCAGATTGTCTTGGAAACAGTGAATCATAAGCTTGTCATTATGGACATATGAGGTCATTCTTCTGCAAAACATCACCAAATGTTGCTTCAGACAACTATCCCCCTTGTACTTCTCAAAATTTGGTGTCTTAAACTTTGAAGGCATCACAAGACCTGGCACCAAACACATGTTTGAAGCATTCAGATTAAGTGTATCATGACCTCTTAGGGCGTCAAGTTTCTCCTCCAACAAATAACATCTTCTCATAAACTCAATAGTTTATGAATCCTTAGGATTCATCTTTGGGACATCCCCTTGAAAATCTGGTGTCACACCCCAAATTTTGACCCCTTAGATCTTCATCATCATTTTAGGATCATACCCATTTGATTATCTAACCTTAACCTATTTCAAGCTTGTCTTTGTTAAGATACAGGAATCAGGGTTCCATACAGCCGAAATCGAGGTTTCGAAGGTTAATCAGTCAACGCTTTAGATTGGTTCTCCTTGAGATAGGTCTCTACATCATCAAATATATTCCATTGTGGACATATGAGATCAAGTATGAATCCAATTTGAGGTTGTCACCCTGGAATTAAGAACAGTGCAGTTCAGGGTACCCGATTAGGGTTTTCGATTAGGAAAAGTCAACTGTGGTTTGACTTTTGATCTAAAAGGTGTTGCAATGGTGGGATCATGGTCCATAAAGTTCATATGGCTTAATGAAGTCTATTCAAAGAGTTTTAAGGCTTCAAAAGACCCGGAGCATCAACCGTCGACTCGGTAGTCACCGATCGATCGTTCGGTTGACCGAAAGGTCAACTCTTTATTCACAAGGAATATGACCTCAAGATGTGAATAAAAAATGTTCCTAATGACATGTTACACCTGCCCATAAAATTTCAGGACCATTGGATCAAGGATTGAGGAGTAATCCCAAAAGTCGGGAATTAGGGTTTTTAAAGGGGCAAGACCATAACTCCTTAACCACAAATCCAATTGAGTTAGTTCAAAGCTCATTGGAAAGCTCTTGATAAGTCCTGCAAAAGTCCCAAAGTGGTCCATGATCAGAAAATGCATAGATTTGGAGTTATGACCAAATTCATTACAAGAGGGAGAAATAACTTCGAGAAATTTCACTTTTAGGCTTGTTTTTTCAGCAACTTTGAGAGGCTTTTTGGGCAGGTTCCTTTGGGAATCCGAAACTCATGAAAACATGAAAGCTGTAGAGCCACATGAGGGCTTTCTAAAAAGTGGTAGAACTTCTCCATATCCCTTATGAGCTAAGAGTTATGAATTTAACAAGATGGTGTTTTAACACTTGAGTCACCATTTCAACTTTTTCCCAAATCAAATTTTCAACAACTTGGGCTATCCTCAGCCATTGGATCATGTTTCATTCTGATAATATAAGGCTTAGATGAATGAAAATGCAGGAGAAATGACAGAAATTGAAGAAAGGAGCAAGTTGCAAGCAAGTGGCAATATAATATTCAAATAAACAAGAAGAAAGAGAAACTTTTTGAGTGAAGCTTGCAGCTACAGTTCCCTACTCAGCTAGCCTCACTTCAGTCATCTCATGTATCTCATTCCACTTGAATTTCTCCTCACATTGAGCCAAGGATCTGATGTATGCAGTTGTACCAAACCTCAAGCCAAGGGTAACCTTTTCAAAATCCCTCCAAAAATGCCAAGATTACAAATCTGTCCTCATCCCTTATTTTCCTATAAATAAAGGCTCCCCATATTTCATTTTGACACCAGAGAACTCTTATAACCAAGAGGAAATCACAGCTCTCACTCATTTCTCACTTACCTCATTTTTCAAAATCTCAAGTTTTACCAAAAATCTATCTTGGGCAGTTGGTTGTCCAAACTTATTTCCACTCATTCCAAACCACCAAAAACCATATACACAATACATAAATGTTGTGTAGAAGGTGTTCATACTCCTAAACCACTCAAAAACACCATTCTCCCAAAAGTCAACCCTCAGACCAAACAAGTTTGACCTTATACTCAAAATCTGTCAAACCTCTAACTAGAGTTGTTTTCCTCATTCTAACCATCCACGAACCTTTGATATATAATGCCTCAGCTATCTATAACATAAAGCAACTTCATCCTCATTTATTTTGAGGTCTGTCACAAGTTCTTCATAAGTTTCTTCAAGTACAAGGAGGTTGTTTTCATCAAAATTCTGGTTGGACAACAGTTGAAGTATTTTCAAGGTATTCCATACTACAGCAAGTTTGTGTGAAGGTCTACAAAAGGTTAATGGTCACTATCCTTTTCATTTTCTATCATAAGCATTTCTTGACATGTTTGGTGCTTAAGATGTAAAAAAATGTAGCTTGTACACTAATCTGCCAGCTCTTGTTATTGGTTTTGGTCATTATTATGTCTGGATAAGTTTGCTAATCATTTCATGTTACATCTCTGCACCTAAACTATGTCTGAACTTTAGGGATTTGTTTTTCTATAACTGTTGTGCTTGTTTTGGTTAGAATATCAAGCTTGCCTATATGAGCCTTTTAATGTTGGCATTGTTTTTTAGTTCAGAATAGGATGATGTATGCCTAGCATGATTTCTGAGATGAGTGATACTTGTTGTGCCAGTTCTGGTATTAAGTGTATGTGTATTGCTATGATTAAGTTTTTTGCATATTTGATATGTCTTCATGTGAAAATATGCAATATGTGCCATGATGTTCAAACTGACTTGCAAATATTACATTGTTTTGACTGTTGTGAAAAGAAATTTGTTGATGTTATCATGTTTGGTATGTATCATTAAATAGGGACTGCTCTGTCCAGCACATGTGTACTTGTTTTCACCCATGACTGCTCAAGTGATATACCATGCTGCAACCATTTTAGGTTTTTGATATTTGTAAATAACATGCCCTGTTTGAAATAAAGTTGATTAGATTTTGGTATGGAAGTTGTTGTTGAGTTCTTTTTGTGCTTTCCATGAATGCTGCCATGACATGTTGTGCATTGTCTGTCCTAAACTATTGATGATTGTTAGCACGTGACCTATATCTTCAGCCTGATTTCAATGTGTCTAGCTGGTTTGATTATATGCTGTTTGTTGTAAATATGTGATGTATGCATTTGTATTGCTGCTGAAACTTTTGGAGATTATGATGTTGCCTGTGCCTGCTACCAATTTCTGCCCTGAGTTTGTCAAATGAGATTTCTGTTGGTTGGATGTTAGAAGCATGATATTAGGTCTTCTCATTTCAGTTTAGCTATCATCATTTGTTTTGAATATGTCTATGTGCTCTGCCTTGACTTGTAAGTTATGTGTGATATTCTGCCATGGATTTTCTTGCTAGCATCATAGAACACTGGTTTCATCTATTCACACACCACAGCAGGCCAACTGCTATAGCTTGACAGCCCATCAAACTGTATTTTTTTTGCTGACCGTAATCAAGTGTTCTTCAAACTTAGTGAGGTGAACTACGATTGCTCTGATTCTATCCTAGTTAGGATACGTTGGCAGAGGACGCGATGTCTTTGCGAGCAAACTTAGAAACTATCCTTAGGTCTTAACCTACACTTTTTTACCCAATCTCAATCCATATCAAACATTTAATAAACTTAACATACAAACAAACAAAAGGTTCTTGTAGAGTACTACAGATGTTTAGGATGTGAAATACCTACCATATGCATAACCAACCCCCGATCCCCGTATCTCTTAGCGTTGTCGTTACATCGCGCAAAAGGTTCTTTCTCTCTTTAGACCTTTCCTTTGGATAAATTAAAGTCCGGTTGTGAATTCTAAGAATTAAAATATTCAAGTTAATTCAATAGCTTGGTATCAAGATTCTCACCGCAACATCTGGCACAGGGAATGTGAAATTATGATAGTCTGTGTCATTAAGAGAAGAAGAATGTCTATCTCGGACAATGGTACGCTCTTGTATAACTTAATCTTCAACAGGAATCTGTGTAGGCTGAGCTTGAGCAACATTGTTCACTGAAGGTGGAATAACATCCTCATTAACTGGAGTCCTCTGAATATTGGCCTCTCCCTTTGTCATAACCGTCATGGCTTCCATGAGTTGATTCAACTGATTCTTCATCAATTCAAACTCCGCTCTTGTGACAACCAAATTATGCTCTCCTGAGTTCATGATTCTTCCAAAAGCTAATTTAAGTCCAATACGAGTGTCGGGAAATCAACTGTGGTTTGGACAAAAGATGGATGAGCTCTCTGTTTTTGGCTGAGGAAGGTCATCGATCTTGCAAGGCAACGCAACGAGATATCCCTCTCCTCGGGTGGGCAATCTATTGGTTTATAATAGAGCATCCCAAAGGCTTTAGACAAAGTCCTGTGTACTAACCCTCAAAAGTTTTCCATCATAACGACGATTTGTAAGACGGTAATCCCCTCAAAGGATGAACACATAGTTATGTCTTAGTAACCTTCATAATAAGGTTCTACAAAAGGTCCTCAGATTCACGGACTCCTAGTTCGGAAATAAAGACGACATCACTATAACACCCAATTCCCAAAACACAAATAATTGCAATAAAATAAACGAATATCAGAGTATTCACATACACAATGGGATGTCATAGAAAACCCCATGCACACAGCAACACTAGCACACACAGTGCACACGGTCCCCTGACCACATCTCATCACATATCATATATATATATATATATATATATATATATATATATATAACGCATCCTCATATCCATGCATACTAACATACATCAATTCAATCATTCACATTAAACGAGTATCAAGCATTCAAGCTCTACATCACACATACACTCTCACTGTTCATCCCCAAACATAGAATCAATCACAACCAGCAAGGGTTAAATAATACAAGAGAATAGAACAACACATCACAAAATTTGAAAGAAAATGCTGTCATGCTCGCTAGCTCATTCGCTAGGCGAAGTATCAGGGAGCACTCGCTACTCGCTCGCTCAGCGAGCACCCTCGCGAAGCCAAACAGAAACAGTATGGGAGCACTTGCTACCCAGTTCGCCCAGCGAACACCCAACGAAGGTTCACTAACAGCTCGCCCAGCTGGCGAGCGTCTGCGAAATCAGAAAAATAAACCACTGTGCAGCAGCGGCACAACCTTCCGAAATCAGTCGATTCTACTCAACTCAGTTCCCAAAACATCGGCTCAACATGCAACAACCTAATTACGAAATCTACCCTCGATTTAACCCGACATAACCTTAATTCTACCTCGTTAAACAACTTCCGGCATAAACACTGCAACTACCGAAATTCCCAAAATCACCAAACAATCATACTTCATCGCATGCGACAGAATTCACACGCTATCAGCAAACATCAGAATCAAATACTCATACCATAACATCATCAAAACCTAATGGGGTTAGGGAAATCCCCTTCTACCTAGTATTCATGCAATTACCGACTTGACCCGATTATCTCCCCCTACCTCAATAATCCGAACTGATGATGAAATTCTTGCTCCAAAGATGATCTTCGGCTTCTTCTTGCTCCAATTCCTCTTCTCTTGACCGTGATCCTCCTACTTCTCACTTTCACTGTGTTCTTGCTCTTCCTATTCCTCCAAGCGTGTTCTCCTCTTGTTCTATTTTTCCAAAAATGTCAACACTACCCTTAATCCCAAATAATTCACCTTTAAATTCCAATAATACTATTTCCACATTTTCTTTTAATTCCAAAACAATATTAATTCTCACAATATTAATATAATAAATAATAATAATAATAATAATAATAATAATAATATCAATATTAATATTAATTATTATCATTATCAATTATATAATATTAATATTATGTTCGTCAACAATTTCCACACAAAGCATGCCGAAAACGAAATAACACTGGAAACTAAAAATAATTAAAATGGGCGTTACAACTCTCCCCCACTTTAATTATTTTTGTCCTAGAAAATACCTGATGGAAATAACTCTGGATACGTTTCCCGCATCCTGCTTTCCAATTCCCAGGTCACACTGCCTCCTGCAGCACCTCCCCAAGCCACTCTCACCAAAGGTATCTCTTTCCCTCGGAGTCGCTTCATCTTGCGATCCTCAATCCTTAATGGCAACGTCTCCACAGTTAGATTCTTTCTAACTTGGACTTCATCCCTCTGAATCACATGTGACGGATCAGGTACATACTTCCGAAGTTGCGACACATGGAACACGTCATGCAAGTTCGAAAGCTCCGGCGGCAACGCCACCCTATACGCCACATCACCAACCCTCTGCAAAATCTGATACGGCCCGATAAACTTCGGATCTAACTTCTTGGACTTCAATGCACGTCCTACACCAGTCACTGGATTAACCTTCAAAAATACATGGTCACCTTCACTGAATTCCAATTCTTTCCTTCGGTTGTCATAATAACTCTTCTGCCGATCCTGAGATGCTTTCATCTTCCCACGGATCATCTGCACTGTCTCAGTAGTCTGCTGCACCAACTCTGGTCCCAACACCACACTCTCACCCGACTCATACCAACACAGAGGAGTCCTACACCTCCTACCATAAAGAGCTTCAAACGGTGTCATCCCGATACTGGAATGGTAACTATTGTTGTACGTGAACTCAATCAATGGCAAATGAGTATCCCAAATACCACCTTTATCTAAAACATAAGCCCGAAACAAATCTTCTAAAGTCTGAATAGTCCTCTCCGACTGACCATCCGTCTGCGGATGATAAGCCGAACTCAGCTTCAACTCGGTACCCAAAGCTTCCTGCAAACTCTTCCAAAACACTGAAGTGAACCTCAGATCTCTATCCGACACAATACTCAATGGCACACCATGCAGCTTCACAATTATCCGAATATAGATCTCTGTCAGCTTCTCCAACGGAAAACTGATACTAATCGGCACAAAATGTGCTGATTTCGTAAGCCGATCCACAATCACCCAAATCGCATCGAATCCTCTCGCCGTATTTGGCAATCCTGTAACAAAATCCATGGCGATACAATCCCACTTCCAAACCAGAATCTCTAATGGTTGCATCATCCCAGAAGGTCTTTGATGCTCCACTTTCGATTTCTGACATATCAAACAGGCATAAACAAAACAGGCAATATCCTTTTTCATACCCGACCACCAAAACAGCTTTTTCAAATCCTGATACATCTTCGTAGCTCCTGGATGAACACTCAGGCTACTACGGTGTCCTTCGTCCAAAATTGACCTCTTCAACTCATCATTATCCGGCACACAAATTCTGCCCCGAAACCTCAACACACCCGCATCATCCAACTTGAAATCACCACCGGAGTCACTTCCGGCTCCTTGCATCAAATCCACAAGTTTCACATCCATCTTCTCATGCTCTCTGATCATATCCAAGAAATCATTCTTCACTTGCAATTTACCCAACATCACACCATCAGCCGTAAATTCACAAACCATGCTCAAATCTCGAAATTGCTCAATAAGCTCCATCTCTTTCACCATCAAAGTTGACATATGAATTGTCTTCCTGCTCAAGGCATCCGCAATAACATTCGCTTTTCCTGGGTGATAACTCAAACTGAAATGATAATCTTTCAAGAATTCCAACCATCTTCTCTGCCTCATATTCCACTCTTTCTGATCAAACAAATACTTCAAACTCTTGTGATCGCTGAACACCTCAAATCTTGAACCATATAAATAATGTCTCCAGATCTTCAACACAAAAACCACCGCAGCCAATTCAAGGTCATGGGTAGGATAACTCCGCTCATGCACCCTCAATTGCTGCGAAGCATAAGCTACCACTTTTCCATTTTGCATAAGAACTCTGCCTAATCCCATCTTAGATGCATCACAATATACCACAAAAGGCTCACTCGGATTAGGTAACACCAACACCGGCGCTGAAGTCAATCTCTTTTTCAGCTCCTCAAAACTCTCTTCACAAGCAGCATCCCACACAAACACTTGATCTTTCCTCGTCAACTGAGTCAACGGGAAAGCCAAACTGGAAAAGCGTTCAATAAATCTTCGGTAATAACCTGCTAAGCCCAAAAAGCTTCTAACCTCTGTTACCGTCTTCGTTGGTTCCCACTGTAACACCGTACTCACCTTAGATGGATCTACCGAAACACCATCACCAGAAATAACATGCCCCAAGAAACTCACCGTCTTCAACTAGAACTCACACTTTGATAACTTAGCAAACAACTTGTTATCATTCAACACTTGCAAAGCAATCCTCAGATGTTGTGCATGCTCTTTCTCAGACTTGGAATATATCAGTATATCATCAATGAACACGACAATAAACTGATCCAAATAAGAATGGAAGATACTGTTCATATACTCCATGAACACGCCCGACGCATTAGACACTCCGAAAGGCATTACTGCATACTCTAATGTCCATATCGAGTTCTAAACACCGTCTTCTGAATATCACCTTCTCTCACTCTGATCTGATGATAACCCGACTTCAAGTCAATCTTACTGAACACACGAGCTCCCACCAACTGATCCATCAAATCATCAATCCTTGGAAGAGGATATTTGTTCTTGATGGTCACTTTATTCAACTGCCAGTAATCGATGCACAAACGCATACTACCATCCTTCTTCTTGACCAATAACACTCGAGCTCCCCACGACGACACACTTGGCCTGATAAACTTTCTATCCAATAACTCCCCAATCTGAGATTTCAACTCGGCCAATTCCATTACCGACATCCTGTACGACGCCATAGAAATAGGCCTCGTACCAGGAACCAGATCAATGCTGAACTCAACTTCTCTTTTCGGAGGCAACTCTGAAATATCATCTGGGAACACCTCCGGAAATTCATTCACCATAGCCAACTCATCCAACAACGCCTTGCTGTCAACCGACAATGATGCAAATAAAGCAAACACCTTAGCTTCATCTTCCAACAAAGTTCTCAATTCCTTACTAGACAAGGAATCTGCCAAAGCTTCCTCTTCTGGAGTAAAAAACAATAACACCTTCCGAAAACAATCGATGTACACTCGGTTGAACTCCAACCAGTTCATACCCAGTATAACATCCAAACCACCAAGTGGCAAACAAATCAAATCCACACCAAAGTCTCGGCCAAAAATGGTCAGTGGACACTTCAAACACACCAAAGAAGTAGTCACTGAACCAATAGAGGGAGTCTCAATAGTCATCCGCCGCTCAAGAGTAGTTGGCACCAAACCTAACCTCTTCACACAATCAACAGAGATAAATGAGTGGGTCATACCTATGTCAATCATAGCAGACAAGGGAACATTATTGATGAAACAAGTACCTTGGATAGAACGATCCTCACTAGCAACTTGGGTTCCCACCACCGCAAACACCTTGCCACTGGTCTGAGGCACCTGAGACAACTTCGACTTCTCACAATGAGTACTGATGT
This sequence comes from Lathyrus sativus, assembly GCA_963859935.3. Lineage (NCBI taxonomy): Eukaryota > Viridiplantae > Streptophyta > Magnoliopsida > Fabales > Fabaceae > Lathyrus > Lathyrus sativus. Next base: position 457,855,785 of record OZ012735.1, on the reverse strand, counting down.
GGCCCTTCTCACCACAGTTGTAACAGGTAGGCATCACGACCCGACAATCAGCCATCACGTGGCCTGGTTTACCACACTTGAAACACTTTTCCACCTCCTGAGGACACGCAATGGCACGATGACCCGTGTCACCTCACCGAAAACACTTTCCACCAGCAAAAAATCTTCCTTCTCTAGGCTTTTTATCATCAGCACCCTTGAACTTTCCTTTATTAGCCGAAGCACTATAAGGAGTACCACCAAACCTTTGCTTACCCTTACGGTCATTAGCAGCTTTGTAATGCACAATCCTTACCCTGTTGTCATTGTCATAAATTCTGCTTCTGCTTATCAGCTTAGGATAATCCCTGATCTTCTGACAAGCTATTCCCATCTTCACTTCCGGACATAGCCCATTCTCAAACTTCAAACATTTAGAGGTCATCGCTCCATCAGTATTGTAATGGGGACAATACTGCACTAGTTCCTCAAACTTAGCGGCATACTCCGCCACAGTCATATTGCCCTGCTTCAACTCCAAAAATTCTATCTCTTTAGCACTTCTGATATCCTTCGGAAAATACTTCTCCAGAAAACCAGTGTGGACGACATCCCAAGTAATTGGAGTTCCAGCAGTCTCCAATCTTTGGCGACTATTGTCCCACCAAGCCTCCGCTTCACCCTCTAGCGTGTGAGTACCAAACCTCACCTTCTGCTCATCACTGCAACCCATTATTCTGAAGATCTTCTCAATCGCCTTCAGCCACTTCTGCGCCGCTTCAGGATCCAAAATCCCTCCTTGAAACGTTGGCAGCTTGTTACTCTAAAACTGCGCCAAGTCACTGAACTGCGCACCCGCAGCGTGGTTCTGATTGGCAACCACCTGTGCCATCGCTTGCATAGCCGCAGCCAACGCCGAATCATTCCTCCCAGCCATACTGCTCAACAACAACAATCCAGGTTAACAGAAAACAACCAACTCTATCCTACAGACAGACTCCAAACACTACACTGGCCGGACGGATCGATCTGCTCTGATACCAACTTGTAACACCCCATTCCCAAAACACAAATATTTGCAATAAAATAAACGAATATCAGAGTATTCACATACACAATGGGATGTCGCAGAAAACACACATCAAGAAAACATCCTCATTAATGATTTTGGATAATTAAACAACGGAATTATATACATAGATTCACATCATATACATAAATGTCATAATCATCATGTACGGCCACCGCCAAAATATACAAAATACATCCACCACAACGGGTTCAACAAAACATGATACGCCACAGGGGCACACAAAATCATCAATAAATAATAAACTCCCAAAAAGCCCTGGTGTTACGTATCAGAGCATTCCTACGACTCGCCACAATCCAAGCTAGATACATACCTGGATTATTTGTACTTTCGAAGAAGTGTCGCTTGCGCGAAAATAAGGTGTCGGTGCAACAGAAGAGTCGCCACCTTTCGTTATTTATCCCTTAGAGCGGGAAAGGAAACGATCGGAAAAACCTAACGAAAAAGGGTAAGACAAGGTCGTCGCAACCGTTGTCTGGATTCGGGAGTCGGTTACGCAAGGGGAAGGTATTAGCACCCCTCACGTCCGTCGTACTCGACGGGATCCTCGCTTGTTGTGTTTACTCGGACGGGTTGGTTTTATTCTATCTACCTATCAAGGCTGGCTGAAAAAGAAAAGAAAGTGACTCGGCAAAGCATCGCGCTTTATGCCTACGTATTCTCATCAGAGAATGAGAAATCAGAGTCAACGTAGTTCGGTCTACGATGGGTTATAGGGGAAGGTAGCTCGCCAAGACATTTCCATCTTGTGCCTACGTACTCTCAACAGACATGAGAGATCAGAGCTCACGTAGCTCGGGAAACTACGGTTTATTTCCTGTTTTTTATGAAAGAAGTGTTTTTTATTGTGTTTGCGATTTCAACCGCACTAGAGACCATGACCTGAGAGTGAATGCGTCGCATGTCACCCAAAGGGTACCATACTAAACATTCAGACTGTGGAAAAGAAACTCTCCCACAATCCTTTCTCAGATAGCTTAAGGCTCGTAACATACGAAAGAAATCATTCATGATTACTGTATCTTAAACTGTTTTGAGATGAGAAGAGAACAAGCCTAACTAGGAGGGAGACTATCAAGTCCTACTGTTGTCATGCCAAGGATTCATCCTATGGTTGAGGTTTGAACAGGGAACTCCTAGAAGTTGTCATGCATAGGTTTCAACCTAAAATTCTATCATCAATTCCTTATCAAAGGAAATGAGAGTCCTAAGGGATCATGTCAATGATACACCAAAACAGACAAAGCATCAGCTTAACAGCAAAATGCATGCAATGCAAGTGAGGGAGGAAATGTGTGTGGGGCTTCAGCCTCCACAAGCTCATCTCAACCTCAAGCCAGAATGAATAACAGTAATCATACTGAAATATAAACAACATGCTATCAAGCAATAACAGTAAATTGCAATCATACAGATAAATGAAATAAAATGCCATCAGGCAAACAAACCACATGGGAAAAGGAGCTGGGCTCTACCGAATACCCGCAAGCAAAGCCACACAGTAACAATACAAGCAGAGGGAGCAACTCAACCTCTAGTGCAATCATGCTCCTAGATTCTAACTATTCTAGATATGAGCTTATTCTAATGCTTCAAACAAGTCAAACAAAACACATTAATACAGAAAAGAAAAAAGAAAGCAGATCAACTCCTCTCTCAACTTCAAGCTTCAGCTCTTCCAATAGCAACTCAGTCTTCAGACTTCAATCACTCTTGACAAATATCAATTTGCTTTTCTAGGTTTCAACCCTTCAACATAAGTTTCAACTTATCTTCTCCCCTTAAGCTTCAGCTTCTTGATCAGCTCCACCTTCAGGCTTCACTATCAATCATGAGTATCAACTTCCTTTGTTCTTCAAGCTTCAGCTCTTCAGAATCAGTCTCAATCACTTAGAAGTGTCAACTTCATCCTTCAATCTTTACTTCATCTTCAGATGTCTTCAAGTATCAACTTGCTCTTGTTGCTCTTCAAGCTTCAGCTGGAATAGCAATGCTCAAGGATTCATCCTCTTCTATACTCTTCATTGAAATCTTCATCTTCAAGCTCAGGCTCAGCATCTCTCAAGACAATCAAACCAGAGGAAATCACTTACTGGATAAGCTGGGGGATATTGAACTGCTTACTGACCACCAAAGGTGACCTATAAGGGTTCAACATCAAAGGAATGGTTCCCTCAAAAGTTCTACTTCCTAGGTACCTCACTTATCCCTCCAAAGGAGAGAGGTGTATACCATGGAAGGACTTTGAATCATAGGGAGGAATGGAGGTGAAGGAATACCATCCATGTTTAAGAAAGAAGTTATCTAAGTCTAAACTCTTCCTAATCCCTAACCCTAAAACAAAAAAAATGAAATAAGATCAAGCTCTCAAGCCCCTCAATCCATCTTCAAGCCTTCTACTATGCTCCTCAATGCTCCTTAGAACAATACCAAGCTCTCCAAGCCCACAAAGCAAAGCAAACAAAAATACAAGCCCACAAGGGCAACACAAACAATCAACCAATACAAAAATCAACCAGAAATAGTGTACTACTATATTAAATCCTAATATAATTTCTAAGGGATCCTACATACCTACCCTTAATGCCCTATATGTCCCATAGTCTAATTTGTCCTAAAAACCCAAAATTCTAGTGTTATTATGGACCTATGTTGAAGTTTAACCTAATTCTACACAACCTAATGTCATCTAATCAAAACTATCCTAAAATTCTTCACAAAATTTTGGAATAAATCCAAGGGGAAGCTAAAACATATATCTAACTATCCTAAAAAGAATTACCTAAAAATACTAAGGGAAGTACCTAAACAAAATTCTACAAATTCATATATCAACATAAAAGAATTAAAATGCAATAAAAGAAGAAAATATACAAAAAAATACTAAAAATGCATGAAAGGAAAATATTTTTATTTTATATTTTTCTTGACAAAAATATGAAATAGGAGAAAAAACTCCAATTAAAAAATCATTATTTTTCCATTTATTATGAATTTTCAAAGTTGGAAAGAAAATGGAGAAAAATAAAATGGAAATATGAAAATGGGGTGCAATCAGTAACAAAACATAGTTCAAACACGCTTGGGCCCAGAATGGGGGGTTCAAAGAGCAATGCGCCTGGCCCAATATTAAATCAGAAAAGCAATTAAAAAAACATAAAGAAAAAGAAAAACAAGCGGTGAGAATAGCAAGGAATTTTAGTTCAAATCATACATGGGCCTCAGTTGGGGGTGGGGATAGTAGTCCAATTCACTAAGCCCAGGAACCACCGTTTAATGAAATGGTGCGTTTTGCCTTGTTTCTCAGATTCCCTCCAAAACGAAATTGAATGCAGGCCGTTGGATTCAGAAAGAGTCAAAAGTCAAACTAGCATCTGAGGGCTGCAACATCATCATCAACCTTGAGCTAGGGTTCTAAGAAACCTCCATGGAAATGCAGCATGAAGCTTCATCTTCCTCAACTCGTGATCTCTCAAAACTTCATCAATTCTTAAAATTCAAGACCCTAATCCACTTGATTTCTCATGCTGAACACGATTACAATCTCAAAATCAACTAAAACCTCCTGAATCAATGAACCCGGTCCAAGATCCAAAATATACTCAGTCACCAATCTTAACAATTCTTGAAATTAAATGTCCTAATCTCATCCTCATGCTTCCCTGAACATTTCTTTCTATTGAACTAAGCCTATCTCTCAATATTCAGCAAGATATAAGGCCAAACAGAAATGGTGACCACTATCCAATCTTCACCAATTGCTTTCTAACTTTCCAAAATCCATCACCTATTGGTCTCTAACAATTCTACACTAACAAATTAACTTAATCATGCCTAAAACATAGTGTAGGAAAGAACTTGCAAACCTGGTAAAATCAAGTGAACAGATAGAGAAATCCTTCAATTCAGGCCTTCAATCTTTCCCAATTCCTTCACTGAGTAATGTTCTTGCTTCTGTATGCAAAAAGAATGGCTGAAATTGCTTGATTCTTGGAAACCGATTTTGAATTGCCACCTTGAAAATCCAATCACCAACTCTTCAATTCTCCATGGATTTGATCTCAATTCAATCTGCACAGCTTCAATGTGATGTATAGAATGTGTTTGTGTGGAAAGAATGAAAGGAAATGAAGAAGAATGAAGAATTGACACTTGACTTGCAATGGAAGAATTTGGATATCACTCTCTCTTCTCTACACCAATTCACACCAACCTTGCATCTGAGCAAGTTACAATCATCTTATAGAGTGGTTTAGAATCATTTAGAACCATCTAGGATCATCCAATGAGAAATTGAACTTTTCATGTCATGACATTTTGAATCCAATTCTCCTTACATGCTATCTCATGCCAAGCTTCTCATAACCTTTGATTCTGACTTGAGTTTATCCCCACATGAGATTTAAGATGAGTTACAATGCTTAACTACCTTGCACATTGAGTTTTGTTGAGTTTTGGTTTGGTACCTTAATATGCAAGTAAGCCATTTCCAAAGCAGCCCTATGATCCAAGCCCCAAATCAAAATTGTGGCTGAACCATTGTTCTTAGAATGTCATTTGGAGTCAAAATGACCTATTATATGACATGGTTTGGATTTATAGCTTGTGATTTCCAATTTTCAATTTCAACTTAATTAACTTATGCCTCCATTTTAGGCCATTTTTATCACTTTTTGATACAAGCCTTTTCAACTTCTCATGACCTCCCTACTAGCCTTAAAACATCATTCTAAGCAAGTTTTATGTTGAAGATTTTTCCATTTGAAGCTTGGAAATAGGAGATATGGCCTTATGCTTGAAATGACCTATAACCTCCATATGACCAAAATGCCCTTGACTTGTCCAAGCCATAAGTTGAGTTCTACAAATCCTATCAAGGACTTATAGTACTATATAGAAAGCTAAGAAGATGCTCTACAACATTCATGTTGACCAAGAGTTCATAGGAATCATCCTACTAGGGAAAACGTTGGATGCAAGTTGGGTGACTTTCAAGGACCCAGATTCACATACCTCAGATGACCTGTAATTTGTCAAAGCCATAACTTGAGCTCTACAAATCCTATCAAGGACTTCTAGCACTAAAATTAAAGCTAAGAACAAGCTCTACAACATTCATGTTGTGGGGAAGATGAGATGACAATCACATCTTGAGCTAAGCTGCCTTAAAGATAGGGATCAAACTTGGGGATTTTACACTGTCAATCCTTAGAAACCCTAGCTTAAAACTTCTCAAACTCCTCAATCATGATGAGTTGGTATAGGAATCATCCTTATAGAATCTCAATGCATCATTCCATGATCACATGGCCCTTGGATTAGGTCTCAACCCTCTCCAAATCATCAATTGACCTAGGGTTGACCCAGTCAAACCCTAATTCCACCACTCATGGCTGAATCTTCTGAATTCTTGTACAATGACCTCTCTAGGATTCATGATGGCTTTCAAGACATCTTATAAGCTTTCTCAAAGCTTCAAGTCTACCCTCATAGTCTCAGAATCATCTGAGGAGCTCCCACAACTCTCAAGTTATGAGGCACACAACCTTGGTTTCAACCAATCTTTCTGAGGATCTCTTGAGTTCTCTGACAAAGGTATCGACCTTTGAACACTTGAATAACCTTCTTGGCTAGCTTCAAAGCCTCATACAACTCTTGATGGGTAAATAAATGTTGGTCAAATTTTGGGGTGCAACAGCTGCCCCTATTCAAACGGCTTGGACCTGACTGGGTGAGGAGCGAACGACTCTCAACCAATCAAGGTGCGAGACGGTTGAATACCGATAAACTCGGAAATTTGCCAACTGCACGAGTACACGGTACTCTGGCGGGAACAAATCTTCGAACACTGAAATAATAGCTGCCCGACAACTAGCTGGAGACATACTGACCTGAGCCTTGTCGTCAGTTATCCACATTAAATTCCTCTGACCTTGTTATCAGCCACCGGACCTCGCCGTCACGCGATCAGAACACCCAACATCGCCGCTGGAACACTAAGGAATCTGACATCGCCGTCATAAACAAACATCCAACATCACCGCTGGAGAACTGAAGAATCTGACATCGTCGTCGGACAACCAAAACACCCAACATCGCCGCTGGAAAAATAAAGAATCTGACATCGCTGTCGGACAACCAAAATACCCAACATCACCGCTGGAAAACTAACATCAACTTGACATCACCGCCAGAAACCAACATCCAACATCGCCGCTGGAGAACTCAAAATGATCTGACTTCGCCGCCGAAAACAAACATCCAACATCGCCGCTGGAGAACTAAATCATCTGACATCGCCGTCGGAAACAAACACCCAACATCACCACTGGAGAACTAAAGAATCTGACATCGCCGCCAGAAACAAACAGATATCCAACATCGCCGCTGGAGGACCAAATCACCTGACATCGCTGCCAGAAACAAACATCCAACATCGCCGCTGGAGAACTAAATAATCTGACATCGCCGCCAGAAACAAACAGATATCCAACATCGCCGCTGGAGAACTAAATCATCTGACATCGCCGTCGGAAACAAACACCCAACATCGCCGCTGGAGAACTAAAGAATCTGACATCGCCGCCAGAAACAAACAGATATCCAACATCGCCGCTGGAGGACTCAAAATAATCTGACTTCGTCGTCAACTCTCAACATCGTCTGACCTCGCCGTCAGGGTGGAGAAACTTCATTGGGGAATTGGTCACACGGTAACCGGTAATACTTAGTCGATCATGCCATCAGGAATTCAAAGAACACTGTCGGGCATCGGCCAGACTTCAACCATCAGGCATTCAAAGAAATTGTCGGGCATCAGCCGGACTTCAACCATCAGGTTGATCATGCCATCAGGCATTCCGCATTACTGTCGAGCATCAGCCGGACTTCATCAGCAAGTCGGGAATAGAATCCTTGGTCAATCATGAGCCAACTGGGAACATCTAAACCTCTGCCATCAGGCACTCCGCATCAGCTGAGAGAACTGCTTCATTAACATGGTCAGACTTCAATCATGGAGTCTTCAAGGGAGATTTCAACTTCGCCGTTAGAAAACCTGCTGGGGAGGACGCTTCGCCGCTGGGGAATCTGGAGAACTATCAAGTAACTCCGCTCCGAGGGGTCCAGAAATCATTCTGGATGAATCAACTCTGCTGAGGATTTTCTTGAACAAATAACTCCGCCGGGGACCTTCAAGAGTCATCTTGAACCGATAACCATGCTGGAGCTTTCAGGAATCATCCTGAGCGAACACTCTGTTGGGGATTTCAGGAACCATCCTGGGCAACCTTCACTGGGGACTCTACTGGGGATCTTAAGAATCATCTTAAGCAAACGACCCTACTGAGGACTTCAAGAATCATCTTGAACCGAAGACTTTGCTGGGGATTTCAAGAATCATCTTGAGCAAGCGACTTCGTTGGGGAGAATGTCAGGAGTCATCCTGAGCAGTCGATTCTGCGGCGGAACACCTGCGAAACAAGAACGGTAGCAACCTACATCATGTTTATTATGCATATGCTTCAGCAATGGCGCAATGCTCCACACGGTGGAAATGTTATGCGTTTATGATAAATGCTATGCAATCATGCACTATGATGCGATCCTGTCAGCAAAATAAATGCCGAAGGGAGAATCCTCCTGTCAAGGGGGACGAACTACTCAGATAGAGGAATCATCCTGCTGAGGAGGACATGGTTACGCCAATCTCAATTGGACTCCGTAGGGGACACAACTTCAGTTGAATGCTGCGGGGGAAACAACTTCAGTTGATTGCTGCAGGGGAGCGAAGCTCTACGAGAACCTGGACCTGCTGAGGGGAAACGATGTCAATCACGGGAATAAACTGCATGACCCTCTCGGCTACTTCTCTGGAGATGACGACTCTGTGGGGAAACAACTTCAGCTGCTCAACACTCCACTAGGGAAAAAACCAATCATGGTCTGATCAACTTCCAAGGATTCAGCTCTCTTGGGTATCTGCAAACTCGGCTGAGGAAGGAGAAATCATTCTGCTTCGCTGGAGGGTACGACCCTGGGGGAAATACGGCATCAGCTGTTCAACGCCCTACTGGGGAAAACCAATCATGGTCCCAACTGCTTCCCAAGGACTCGGCTCACTTGGGGATTCTGCAAACTCGGCTGAGGAAGGAGAAATCATTCGGCTTCACTAGAGAGTGCAACTCTGTGGGAATCTCAATTCCGCTGGGGAAGAAGGAATCATCCGACTTCGGGGGAGAGTACAACTCTGGTGGGGAATTTCAATTCCGCTGGAGACTTCAGTCTGGCACCATCAGTTGCTGCATGCATAGTTTCTACGAAACCTGCACTTGTGACCCGGTGCTGGGGGATGAATTCACGCTTCGGCGCCTGACTCAGCTGAGGAGATGATGTTCCTTCAGGATACATCTGATTGGGGAAGAGAATCATCTTTGCCTGGGGAGACATATCAATTCTCACGATCTCGCGTTCAGACTCTGCGGGGAGAGGCTACTGAACTCTGCTGGAGAAAGAGGAATCATCCTGCTTCAGGATGCGCACGGCGCTTTGTCTGGAATATGCTACACCTGTAACAACACAAACAAACAGACAAGATACCCTTCTCAAAGGGACCTATCAAGGTTATTATCTCGTGACAATATTCAAGTACTTAATTGTTTCAACAATCAGTGGCCTAGGCCAGTAAGTTTATGTATGTGCATTTTATCAAAAACATCAGCGTTTTTTTCCGCAAACAAAATAGGTAAATGCTAAACAGGCAAACATAATTGTTGAATAGTATGCATTTTATTGATAACGAACCCCTGAATGGGTAAAAATGTTTTACAACAGATGCAGGCTCCTGGAATGAGGAAGCCGTGTAAAAATAAAACATAAATATACATCAGTATATACAAATGTCGGCAACGAGGCGTAGACGAACACCATGAGTTGATCCCTCTATGACCCACTCGACTTCGATACTTCTCCAACGCTTCAGATTCGGAAGAGATTGATTCAGATAAACGGCCCTCAGGTCCTCCAAACCACTAAACAAAGAAAGTCCACACGCGGAACGCAGTCATTTGCTTTTTCAAATCCCTAATTTTTGCGTGAACCGCCCTTTACGGGTTTTCAGTTCACCGGGATACCCTTTTTTGCCGAAGCCGCCCAGTGTAGGTTTTCGACTTCGCGGGTGTACCTTTTTTCAATTTATATCCCTAATTTTTGCCCGAACCTTTTTATTCTGTTTTTGGTTCGCCGGGATGCCCCTTTTTTGCCTGGACTCTCCTTTTTTGTCCAGCGGGTCACTTTCAAGCAAAGTATTTTTTAACTGCGTCCGCGTTCACCGGGGATGCAAAATCTTCACCATCCATCGTGGATAACAACAAAGCTCCTCCCGAGAAGACCTTGCTGACGACATACGGACCTTCGTAATTCGGAGTCCACTTGCCCCGGTGATCGGAGTGTGGAGGAAGAATCTTCTTCAGGACGAGATCACCCGTCTGAAAGCTTCTAGGACGCACCTTCTTGTCATAAGCTTTCTTCATTCGGCTTTGTTACAGACGACCAAATGCAATCGATGCTAACCTCTTCTCGTCCATCAGGCTGAGTTGGTTCAGACGATTCGTAGTCCATTCTGCCTCGTCGAGTTTCACATCAACCAAAACTCGCAAAGAAGGGATCTCCACTTCTAACGGTAGGACAACTTCCATACCGTACACTAAGGAGAAAAGAGTTGCCCCGGTTGACGTACGGACTGTCGTACGATAACCGTGCAGGGCAAACGGCAGCATCTCGTGCCAGTCTTTGTATGTCACAACCATCTTCTGAACAATCTTCTTTATGTTCTTGTTGGCCGCTTCAACGGCGCCATTCATCTTTGGCCGGTAAGGAGATGAGTTATGGTGTTTGATCATGAAGCTCTGGCACAGCTCCTTCATCATCTTGTTATTCAGATTCAAACCATTATCAGTAATGATCCGCTCGGGAATTCCGTAACGACAGATGATGTCCCTCTTTATGAATTTAGCCACTACCTGCTTGGTCACATTAACATACGAGGCTGCCTCCACCCACTTGGTGAAGTAGTCGATAGCTACCAGAATGAAATGATGACCGTTAGATGCAGTAGGCTCGATCTTGCCTATCATGTCGATGCCCCACATGGAGAACGGCCACGGGGAGGACATGACATTCAACGGGCACGGCGGCACATGAACTTTATCAGCATAAATCTGGCATTTATGACATCTCTTCGCGAATCTGAAGCAATCCGACTCCATCGTCAGCCAGTAGTATCCTGCTCTCAGGATCTTTCTCGTCATAGCATGCCCGCCGGCGTGCGTACCAAATGTGCCTTCATGGACTTCTTCCATGAGCATACTCGCCTCTTTCTCATCTACACATCTGAGTAGCACGAGATCGTGGTTTCTCTTATACAACACTCCATCAGGATTGAGATAAAAATTTCCAGACAGCCTCCTCAGAGTCTTCTTATCCTGGGTTGACGCACCCGCAGGATATTCCTTAGTCATAAGGAAGGTCTGAATGTCATGGAACCATGGCTTGCCGTTAGAGGCTTCCTCGATCGCAAAGACGAACGCAGGTCTATCAAGACGAGAAAAGATAATTCTTGGAGCTTCATTCCAAAAATTGACTTTATACATCGAAGCCAACGTGGCTAAGGCATCAGCCATCTGGTTTTCAGCCCTGGGCACATGATGGAGTTCCACTCGATCAAAGAACGGAAGTAGCCTTCTGGCATAATTCATGTACGGCACCAAATTCGATTGGCGAGTCTCCCACTCCCCTTTAATCTAGTTGATCACAAGCGCCGAGTCACCATATACGTCTAGGTTCTTGATTCTCAAATCAATTTCCTCTTCTAGACCCATGATGCATGCTTCGTACTCCGCTTTGTTATTGGTGACTGGAAACATCAGTCTCGCAGTAAACGGGATGTGGGATCCGTGGGGAGTCGTGATGATCGCCCCAATGCCACTTCCATAGGAATTAACCGCCCCATCGAATATCAATTTCCACTGGGATTTCCTATCTGGCCCCTCGTCGGGCAACGGCTCATCGCAATCCTTCGCTTTGAGAAACATAATATCCTCATCAGGGAATTCAAATTTCATCGGCTGGTAGTCCTCGATCGGCTGCTCAGCAAGGTAATCAGACAATACGCTTCCCTTAATGGCCTTCTGGGACACGTACTGAATATCATATTCTGTTAACACCATTTGCCATCTGGCAATCCTGCCCGAAAGAGCCTGCTTCTCGAAGACATACTTGATCGGATCCATCTTCGAAATTAGCATAGTGGTGTGATTGAGCATGTACTGTCGTAGACGTTTGGCAGCCCAAGCTAGTGCACAACACGTCTTCTCCAGCATCGAGTATTGAGATTCATAGTCAGTGAACTTTTTACTCAAGTAGTAAATGGCATGCTCCTTTCTGCCCGTCTCGTCGTGCTGACCGAGAACACACCCCATACTATTCTCAAGAACTGTCAAGTACATGATTAATGGCCGTCCAGCCACTAGGGGTATCAAGATTGGAGGTTCTTGGAGATACTGCTTTATCTTGTCAAATGCCTTCTGGCAATCCTCATTCCAGATAATCGCCTGATCTTTCTTTAAAAGCTTGAACATCGGTTCACAAGTGGCCGTGAGCTGAGAGATAAACCTTGCAATGTAGTTTATTCTTCCCAAGAAACCACAAACTTCTTTTTCTGTTTTCTGCGGTGGCATTTCTTGAATGGCTTTTATTTTTGCAGGATCAACCTCGATACCTTGTTCGCTTACGATAAACCCCAGCAACTTTCCGGACCGCACTCCGAAAGTACATTTGTTAGGATTCAGCCTCAACCTGAATTTCCTAAGCCTCTCAAAAAGCTTCAATAAGTTGACCAGATGCTCTTCCTCCGTTTGGGACTTCGCAATCATGTCATCAATATAGACCTCGATCTCATGATGAATCATATCATGAAACAAAGTCACCATTGCTCCCTGGTAAGTGGCCCCTGCGTTCTTCAGACCGAAGGGCATTACCTTATAGCAAAACGTTCTCCAGGGGGTGATAAACGTAGTTTTCTCCATGTCCTCCGGCGCCATCTTGATCTGGTTGTAACCGGAGAAGCCATCCATGAACGAAAACACGGAGAACTGGGCTGTGTTGTCGACCAACACATCGATATGAGGCAACGGGAAATCATCTTTAGGGCTCGCCCTATTCAAATCCCGATAATCGACGCACATGCGTACCTTACCGTCCTTCTTCGGTACAGGCACTATGTTGGTAACCCACAGAGGGTAAGTGGTGACCGCTAAGAAGCCAGCATCAAGCTGTTTCTGCACTTCTTCTTTGATCTTAACGGCCATGTCTGGTCTCGTCCACCTAAGCTTCTGCTTAACGGGAGGGCAATCTTCTCGCAGCGGCAAGTGGTGGACCACGATGTCTGTGTCAAGTCCGGGCATATCTTCGTATGACCAAGCAAAGACGTCACTATACTCTCGAAGCATCTCGACCAATCTCTGCTTGACATCATTCTGCAACGCAGCCCCTATCCTGACGTTTCTGACGAGCTCTTCAGAACCCAGGTTTACGATTTCGATTTCCTCCTCATGAGGCAGAATAACCTTTCCCTCTTGTTTCAACAAGCGGGCCAACTCTTCAGGAAGGTCTTCGTCTTCATCAATCTCTTCTTCGGCTTGATAGATCGGGCAATCGAAGTCGAAGTGATCCGTAGAAGGTCCAGAGTCGATGTCCTCTGTTATGTGGATCATGCAATAACAAGGGTTAAGTTTAAAACAAGAATATACAGGTTAGCACAAACCCCATTGCCATTTTGCTATTTTTCAAAACAAATATAAAACAGGAATAACATAGAACACAATATTTGAATACGAAGAAAACGCCTTTGATTTATTAACAAAATGCATGTATATAATCCAACAAGGCCCTGACAATAAAACCGTTATGCCCCGGGTAGGACATAGGGTTGTACAATGATTGGAAAAAGTAAATCATTACTCTTCACTTGTCAGCTGGATAATATCCTTGATGGTCCAATTGTTGAGTCTCTCGCCCGGCTTGCTTGGCTGAATCCAAGAGTCGAGATCACAATCGTTATCCCTGCTGTCTTCAGACGCCGCGTTGATGCCTTCGAAAATCACTCTGCCACTAGTAAATAGGATCGGCCCCTTACCCCGTGATGCGCTGCTAGACGAAGAAGAAGAAGCTTCAGCTCCAGGAGAATACCCCAACCCAAAATTATCCTGCTTGTGCGGTATCTCCAAAATATGCCCCCAGCCTGGGGTAGATCCAGCTTGGACGACGGCCCGAGCTTCTTTGAATGAGGAGAGATTCATCTCTGGCTTTTCTGCGACTACAGGAGCTACCTCTTTCACTTTGACGGCTTCAAATGCTTGGCAAAGAGTCTCATGGATTTCGCCATCCATTTCAACATACTTAAAGGATGACAAATGGCTCACCATTATGTCCTCCTCACCGCACACGGTTACTATGCTTCCTCCGACAGCATATTTGAGCTTTTGGTGCAACGTGGAGGTCACGGCACCAACAACATGGATCCATGGCCGGCCCAAGAGGCAACTGTAGGCAGGCATGATGTCCATGATATAAAAAACCGCGTCGAACGTTTCCGGACCGACTTGGATCGGCAGGGTCACCTCCCCGAAAACGTGGCGTTTAGTTCCGTCGAACGCCTTCACAACCAGATCACTGGGTGTGCAAAGCAATCCGCGAGTGTCCAACTTCATTAATGCCTTCTTCGGAAGGACATTAAGTGACGAGCCCGTGTCCACCAGCATGTGCAACATAATTGTGCCCCTACACTCTATCGAGATGTGCAGGGCGCTGTTGTGATTCCTCCCTTTAGGTGTCAGCTCTAAATCTGTGAAACCTAGCCCATTGCCAGCATTAACATGGGCTACCACCTCTTCTAGCTGATTCACCGATATCTCTTGCGGTACGTAGGCAGCGTTCAATACCTTCAGTAGCGCGTTGCGGTGCGCTTCAGAACACAGCAACAAGTTGAGAATAGAAATCTTCGAATGCGTCTGATGGAGATGGTCTACAATCTTGTAGTCGCTCTTTTTGATCAACCGCATAAACTCCTCGGCATCTTTGACCAACAAATCCTTCTCTACCCCACACGGGGCCTCTTCGACGACTTTGCTTTTACCCTTATCGGCTGCATCAGCTCTGACCACTTTCTCTGCCACGACTTCCGGCGGTGCAAATACTCTTCCGCTGCAGGTGATACCACTGACTCCTGCAAGATTCTCTACAGTCAACCCATACGGCTCCAGTTCCAG
Source organism: Lathyrus sativus (assembly GCA_963859935.3). Lineage (NCBI taxonomy): Eukaryota > Viridiplantae > Streptophyta > Magnoliopsida > Fabales > Fabaceae > Lathyrus > Lathyrus sativus. The sequence goes on along the minus strand of OZ012735.1, from coordinate 457,840,389 downwards.
CTTTTGACCGTTGCAATAGACTTCAGCCCCATAATGCCACAGAACGGCGTTAGTGCTCTCGAATGGTATTGTCCCAGCTTTGGTAATAGTGATTGTAGGCGGTCTGGGCGCAGAAATGGTTATTGGTTGGCGAGGGATGGTGATAGTGGCGACTTCATCGGCCTGCTTCAACACTACCTCTCCTGATACACTTTCAGCCCTCCGGCTAAATTGCAGGATCCCCTCAGCCATCAGACTTTGGATTCCTTCTACCAATTGCTCACACCCATCAGAATGTGTAGCACAGTCCATGCATAGTTCTCCGCATCCTGGAAAGAACCCTTTTTTCATCAACTTAGCTTTGACGAAGCTAAGCGGCGTCTTGAGATCTTTGACATCAGTCAACAGATCTGCATTGTCTTCTTCGATAATGGCGTTCACTCTGCCTCCCCTATGATTTGGCATAGGATTCTTCGTGACATTGGGCACATTATCGGAGAAGTTAATAATCTTGGCATCTACCAGGTCCTGCACCTTGTGCTTAAAGGCTTTGCAGTTCTCGATTGTGTGGAAGTCGCAAGTGGCATTTGCGTCGTACCCTGGTGGAGGTGCCCCTGTCAAGGGAGCCATCGTCCTCTTATGAACCCACTGAAGCTGAAGCAAAGTCTGCAAGAGTTGCGCATACGACATGGGCGGTGCCTCGAAGTGACGGTTTGTCAAAGGTGCCCGATTCTGGTATTTTCTATATCCCTGTTGATTCGGTTGCTGCTGCTGCTGCGGCAACTGCTGCTGTGGAGCTGCTGGGATATTTATACTGGCTACCTGCTGCTGAGGGCCCTTGCCCTTCCTTCGAGCGTTGGTCACAGCGCTCGCATCTCCTTCTCGTCGTTTACCAGCATAAGGTTTCTTTCCACCTCCTCCAGCTGAGGATGATTCACCTTGGATTTTCCCGATCTTGATACCATTCTCGACGTGCTCGCCCATGGTAATGAGAGCTGAGAATGTCCCAGACATACCGCTGACTAACTTTTCATAGTAAACCCTTGGGAGGGTAGCTACAAACATCTGCACGAGCTCGCGCTCAACCATCGGCGGTTGAACCCGAGCGGCCAACTCACGCCACCGCTGGGCGTACTCCTTAAATCCTTCATTATTCCTCTGCGAAAGGTTCTGGAGCTGGACTCGGTTCGGGGCCAAGTCGCTGTTGTACTGGTAATGGTGGACAAACGCTTCAGCGAGATCCTTCCAGGTGCGCACGCTAGTGGGGTCCAGACCCATGTACCACTCGAGGGATGGCCCAGAAAGACTATCTTGGAAGAAGTGCATCAGCAACTTCTCGTCTTCGGAATAGGCAGACATCTTTCTATAGTACGATCGCAGGTGGACACGAGGGAAAGTGGTGCCCTTATATTTCTCAAAGTCAGGCACCCTGAACTTAGGAGGTACCTTGAAATCAGCAATTAACCCCAGCTTGGACATATCAACACCCAAAGTATTCTGATTCTCAATATCTCTCATTTTATCTTCAAGTGCTTTAAACCTGAGCCGCGCTTCAGCATTCAGCTCCCCCTCAGCACCTCTTTGAGAGAAAACATCATCCTGATGATCCTCAAGCCATGGTTGAGGCACCAACAGATTCCCGGCGCCTGCATTGACGTTTCCCGGCCCGATGTTGACATTAGCTCCCAGACTCCCGTTGCCGACGCCCATCGTATTGAGTCCGATATTGGCCATCACATTGCCATTAGCACTGTCCTTTCCCCCGGCCACGGGGACACCATTCTGCGGAGTATCAACTGGTGGAGGAGTAGGCACGGCCCCACCGTGGAGTATGCCGTTGCTATCAACCCTGGAGATCAAAGGCTGAACCAAAGTCTTGAGCTGGTCCTGGCCATTGGCGACCACTTGCATAAGTTCCATAAAGCGATCCATCCTCTCGCGGAGCTCCTGAACATCTGTTTGCACTTGGTCCATGATCCTGGTCTGATTAGCTCTAGTAGGGTAACGGTGAATTAGTCTCTGATCAATCCTGGAACCACCGGAGACAGCCTGGGACACCTGAAAACCTGAAAAGACCTGTAAACACTAAAGTGTTAGGAAAAACAACAAAATGCGCATCATGCAAATGCTTCATGCAAATGCATGCGTGTGTCTGTGTGTTTGGGAGATCTCCCCCGATCCTAGTGCCTGAGTGCCAGTTCTGATAATAATAAGAAGAAGAAGCCGGAGTCCAATCATGGAAACAACAATCTCATATATAAAGAAAGCCTATCAAGGCAGTACATAGCATCAGCGAGTACAAGACGAATCAACAGCGTGACCTCAGCCAACAAGCCTGGTGATGGTCAGCATACAACAAAGATCAAAACAAAAGGAATACAACTAGTCAAGTACGGCCACGGGCGCGATACTCTGCTAATAACTCCTTCGTCTCTGGATGATCTGGCAGAGTGAGCAACCCCTTGACGAGTAATTCCCTCTACACAATAGTATACTGAAGTCCCTCAACTGAACCTTCCCATGCTCCTTCGCCGAAGCAATTTTCTAATTTCCGCTTCTTGGACTCAAACGTCAGCTTGCGCTCCTTCAGGTTAGCAAGAGCTTTGTTGAGCTGGCCTTCGGCGGCGTATCTGCGGGCGGTTTCTTCATCAAACCTCTTTTCACTGTCCTTCACCTCAGCTTCCATCTTGGAGATCTGCAGCATCAGCTTATCCTCCCGCTCTTTCCTGGTGGCCAGGGAAGCCTTCCAGTGCTGGTTGAACTTGGATATCCTCCGATATGCCTCGTCCATGTGCTGCTTCTTCGTAGCCAGTACGTCGTTGACAGCCTTGAAGTCTCGACCCATGCGTTCACGCTCGGCTATCTGCTTAGTCAGGTCTGTACCTAGCTGGTTCACCAACTCTGTCTGCCTTTTGAAAGAATGAACGGCTTCGTTCCTCTCGCTTCGGAGCTGAGCTAATTACTTCTCCAATTCTTCGTTCGCTCACTTCAATTTATCCCGCTCAGCTAATACCTGGTTATGCTGCTGAATGGGCACAGTAGTAGGCTCTTCGATTGTTGGAGGGCTTTCTGGCTTGGCGTGAGGAAACGACATCCCTATAGCATTGGCCCTGACTCTGATCCAAGTCAAATACGGAGGGTAGGCTTGACTGTTGCTTTTTCCCAGCAAAGGTTTTCCTCTTTTACTGATACCATTCCACGCGTGCCGAAGCTTGGACAACAGATCCCCCTCTAGAGTACCGGTGAGGTACAGAGATTCCTGTACCTCTTCCTCCTTCGGTGGAGTTCTCAAAGCATACGCGAACTGGCGGACCAACAACGACGGATTGTAGTTTATACAGCCCTTCCTGCCTATCAGAGGCACATTTGGAAACCCGCTGCAACTGAAGATCACCTCAGTACCCAACCTATCTCTATCGAACCAGTCAATATCCTCTGCAGATAAACTCATCAGACGCTCTAGCCACTCGGCTGTGGCTGCAGACAAGACAAAAGGACCCCTCTTGGGCAGATTACTATCAAGCCATTTGTACAACAAGGGTACGCAGCATGAGACATTCTTCCCCCTTCTGTTCTCGTTTTTGTAGTGGATTGAGTGATAGACATCTCCGATCAAGGTAGGGACTGGATTCCCTGAAGCAAAGATGTGAAAGGCATCAAAGTCTACAAAATCGGGCTTGTTAGGGAACAGGATAATTCCATATATGCATAGAGCGAGGATGGCATTGAACGCGCCCCAACATCCGTCCTTGGCACACTGTTGCGCCTTACCCACCAGAAACTGCAAGGAGAACCCAGGAACCTTGTTCCAACTAGTCAATACTAACTCGGAGGCGTCCAAATGAAGGGAATGAGCTAAACCAGCCAGATCAGGCTCAGCATCCATGTGAACAAAAGGCATATGCCTCTTGATAGGCACACCTAGCAAATTAGCATACTCTTCCAGCGTAGGTGCGAGAACAAAGTCCTGAAAAGTGAAACATCTCAGCGGAGGGTCGTAGAACTGCAGCAGAGCATGCAACCCATTCAACTCGAGCACAGAAGGCTTACAAACCAAACTGAGCAACCTGCCATAAGATTTTCTGAACTCATCCCTTACAGAATCATCTGCTAGAGCTATCAAACCAGTCAACTTAGCCACATCAGGGGCAGGGAACTTGTAAGCCACGGTCTTCCTCAGAGAGCCCATAACAATACAATAGGAGGCAAGAAATCCTGGATCGGGGAAAACGGTACCTGCAACACAGACACACGTTAATGAAATGCAAATGAATATGCAAACTAATGCAAAATGCAATCATGCAATAAGAGATCCGGGTAGCTGGTGCTGTGGAGATTCTGTATCAACAAAACCATAATCTTGCTCTATCAAGAACAACCACCGCTAAGAAGAAAACCCTGGTGTAGGACCACAAATCTGATCTGCTAAGCACAACCATCTGATAGGACCATATACATAGGATCATAATTCTGCTCTGTCAAGAACACATGTCTGATAATAAGGACCTCGGATGTAGGATCAAGAAATATCTGCTGATGAGGTCTTCAGATCCCAAATCAAAAATCTGCCCTATCAAGAACAAACGTACAGCTGCTGATGAGATCTTCAGACCCCAAAAATCTGCTCTATCAAGAACAAACAACATCTGCTGATGAGATCTTCAGACCCCAAGAATCTGCTCTATCAAGAACAAACAATTGATGACAAGACTCTGCTCTGTCAAGAACAGACATACATCTGATGATAAGATCCTCTGATCAAAACCTGCTCTATCAAGAAACAGACATACACCTGATGATAAGATCCTCTGATCAAAACCTGCTCTATCAAGAACAGACATATCTGCAACTGAGAAACCCTTGGTACCAACAAAACTGATTCACTGTCAAGAAAACCAGGTAGTCTGAAAGTCAAAGTTTCCTGCAATAAACCTAACCCCACTCACAGGTATGGACCTAAACTGACTCAAGGTACGGCATCCTATGCGTTCATCAGTGTCACAGACTTTCAAGAGGGGTGATACGATACCTAGAAGGTGTGGCATCACCAGCTCATGAAGCGGCCTCACTTAGCTGAATCACAAATGATCGGTCCCCAGAGTCGACAATCCACCAAACCAGCAACCGTCTCAACCCAAAGGGTTGAAAGTGAAGCCAACCGGATGAACCTCGTCTGAGCGTGGATTTCATGAGACACTAGTGCCTGCAAAGCAAGCACGCGCCCACTAATTTCCACTCTAAGTCTATAGTGCACTCAAGCCTGGGTCTGGCTTCTCACTCATCAGAACTCCCATCCCACAACAGCACAGATAATCATATTATACTGAATACAAAATGCGGGAAATAAAGTGCGAGAAGTAAAATGCGATAAATAAACGCAACCCAACAAGTAAACATACAAGCGTTAGGATTGACTCTCGCAGGGAACCGTTGAAGTCCCCAGCAGAGTCGCCAGCTGTCGCTTGCGCGAAAATAAGGTGCCGGCGCAACAGAAGAGTCGCCACCTTTCGTTATTTATCCCTCAGAGCGGGAAAGGAAACGATCGGAAAAACCTAACGAAAAAGGGTAAGACAAGGTCGTCGCAACCGTTGTCTGGATTCGGGAGTCGGTTACGCAAGGGGAAGGTATTAGCACCCCTCACGTCCGTCGTACTCGACGGGATCCTCGCTTGTTGTGTTTACTCAGACGGGTTGGTTTTATTCTATCTACCTATCAAGGCTGGCTGAAAAAGAAAAGAAAGTGACTCGGCAAAGCATCACGCTTTATGCCTACGTATTCTCATCAGAGAATGAGAAATCAGAGTCAACGTAGTTCGGCCTACGACGGGTTATGGGGGAAGGTAGCTCGCCAAGACATCGCCATCTTGTGCCTACGTACTCTCAACAGGCATGAGAGATCAGAGCTCACGTAGTTCGGGAAACTACGGTTTATTTCATGTTTTTTACGAAAGAAGTGTTTTTTATAGTGTTTGCGATTTCAACCGCACTAGAGACTATGACCTGAGAGTGAATGCGTCGCATGTCACCCAAAGGGTACCATACTAAACATCCAGACTGTGGAAAAGAAACTCTCCCACAATCCTTTCTCAGATAGCTTAAGGCTCGTAACGTACGAAAGAAATCATTCATGATTACTGTATCTTAAACTGTTTTGAGATGAGAAGAGAACAGGCCCAACTAGGAGGGAGACTATCAAGTCCTACTGTTGTCATGCCAAGGATTCATCCTATGGTTGAGGTTTGAATAGGGAACTCCTAGAAGTTGTCATGCATAGGTTTCAACCTAAAATTCTATCATCAATTCCTTATCAAAGGAAATGAGAGTCCTAAGGGATCATGTCAATGATACACCAAAACAGACAAAGCATCAGCTTAACAGTAAAATGCATGCAATACAAGTGAGGGAGGAAATGTGTGTGGGGCTTCAGCCTCCACAAGCTCATCTCAACCTCAAGCCAGAATGAATAACAGTAATCATACTGAAATATAAACAACATGCTATCAAGCAATAACAGTAAACTGCAATCATACAGATAAATGAAATAAAATGCCATCAGGCAAACAAACCACATGGGCAAGGGAGCTGGGCTCTACCGAATACCCGCAAGCAAAGCCACACAGTAACAATACAAGCAGAGGGAACAACTCAACCTCTAGTGCAATCATGCTCCTAGATTCTACCTATTCTAGATATGAGCTTATTCTAATGCATCAAACAAGTCAAACAAAACACATTAATACAGAAAAGAAAAAAGAAAGCAGATCAACTCCTCTCTCAACTTCAAGCTTCAGCTCTTCCAATAGCAACTCAGTCTTAAGACTTAAATCACTCTTGACAAATATCAATTTGCTTTTCCAGGTTTCAACCCTTCAACATAAGTTTCAACTTATCTTCTCCCCTTAAGCTTCAGCTTCTTGATCAGCCTCACCTTCAGGCTTCACTATCAATCATGAGTATCAACTTCCTTTGTTCTTCAAGCTTCAGCTCTTCAGAATCAGTCTCAATCACTTAGAAGTGTCAACTTCATCCTTCAATCTTTACTTCATCTTCAGATGTCTTCAAGTATCAACTTGCTCTTGTTGCTCTTCAAGCTTCAGCTGGAATAGCAATGCTCAAGGATTCATCCTCTTCTATACTCTTCATTGAAATCTTCATCTTCAAGCTCAGGCTCAGCATCTCTCAAGACAATCAAACCAGAGGAAATCACTTACCGGATAAGCTGGGGGATATTGAACTGCTTACTGACCACCAAAGGTGACCTATAAGGGTTCAACATCAAAGGAATGGTTCCCTCAAAAGTTCTACTTCCTAGGTACCTCACTTATCCCTCCAAAGGAGAGAGGTGTATACCATGGAATGACTTTGAATCATAGGGAGGAATGGAGGTGAATGATACCATCCATGTTTAAGAAAGAAGTTATCTAAGTCTAAACTCTTCCTAATCCCTAACCCTAAAACAACAAAAATGAAATAAGATCAAGCTCTCAAGCCCCTAAATCCATCTTCAAGTCTTCTACTATGCTCCTCAATGCTCCTTAGAACAATACCAAGCTCTCCAAGCCCACAAAGCAAAGCAAACAAAAATACAAGCCCACAAGGGCAACACAAACAATCAACCAATACAAAAATCAACCAGAAATAGTGTACTACTATATTAAATCCTAATATAATTTCTAAGGGATCCTACATACCTACCCTTAATGCCCTATATGTCCCATAGTCTAATTTGTCCTAAAAACCCAAAATTCTAGTGTTATTATGGACCTATGTTGAAGTTTAACCTAATTCTACACAACCTAATGTCATCTAATCAAAACTATCCTAAAATTCTTCACAAAATTTTGGAATAAATCCAAGGGGAAGCTAAAACATATATCTAACTATCCTAAAAATAATGACCTAAAAATACTAAGGGAACTACCTAAAAAAAATTCTACAAATTCATATATCAACATAAAAGAATTAAAATGCAATAAAAGAAGAAAATATACAAAAAAATACTAAAAATGCATGAAAGGAAAATATTTTTATTTTATATTTTTCTTGACAAAAATATGAAATAGGAGAAAAAACTCCCATTAAAAAATCATTATTTTTCCATTTATTATGAATTTTCAAAGTTGGAAAGAAAATGGAGAAAAATAAAATGGAAATATGAAAATGGGGTGCAATCAGTAACAAAACATAGTTCAAACACGCTTGGGCCCAGAATGGGGGGTTCAAAGAGAAATGCGCCTGGCCCAATATTAAATCAGAAAAACAATTAAAAAAACATAAAGAAAAAGAAAAACAAGCGGTGAGAATAGCAAGGAATTTCAGTTCAAATCATACATGGGCCTCAGTTGGGGGTGGGGATAGTAGTCCAATTCACTAAGCCCAGGAACCACCGTTTAATGAAACGGTGCGTTTTGCCTTGTTTCTCAGATTCCCTCCAAAACGAAATTGAATGCAGGCCGTTGGATTCAGAAAGAGTCAAAAGTCAAGCTAGCATCTGAGGGCTGCAACATCATCATCAACCTTGAGCTAGGGTTCTAAGAAACCTCCATAGAAATGCAGCATGAAGCTTCATCTTCCTCAACTCGTGATCTCTCAAAACTTCATCAATTCTTAAAATTCAAGACCCTAATCCACTTGATTTCTCATGCTGAACACGATTACAATCTCAAAATCAACTAAAACCTCCTGAATCAATGAACCCGATCCAAGATCCAAAATATACTCAGTCACCAATCTTAACAATTCTTGAAATTAAATGTCTTAATCTCATCCTCATGCTTCCCTGAACATTTATTTCTATTGAACTAAGCCTATCTCTCAATATTCAGCAAGATATAAGGCCAAACAGAAATGGTGACCACTATCCAATCTTCACCAATTGCTTTCTAACTTTCCAAAATCCATCACCTATTGGTCTCTAACAATTCTACACTAACAAATTAACTTAATCATGCCTAAAACATAGTGTAGGAAAGAACTTGCAAACCTGGTAAAATCAAGTGAACAGATAGAGAAATCCTTCAATTCAGGCCTTCAATCTTTCCTAATTCCTTCACTAAGTAATGTTCTTGCTTCTGTATGCAAAAAGAATGGCTGAAATTGCTTGATTCTTGGAAACTGATTTTGAATTGCCACCTTGAAAATCCAATTACCAACTCTTCAATTCTCCATGGAATTGATCTCAATTCAATCTGCACAGCTTCAATGTGATGTATAGAATGTGTTTGTGTGGAAAGAATGAAAGGAAATGAAGAAGAATGAAGAATTGACACTTGACTTGCAATGGAAGAATTTGGATCTCACTCTCTCTTCTCTTCACCAATTCACACCAAACTTGCATCTGAGCAAGTTACAATCATCTTATAGAGTGGTTTAGAATCATCTAGAACCATCTAGGATCATCCAATGAGAAATTGAACTTTTCATGTCATGACATTTTGAATCCAATTCTCCTTACATGCTATCTCATGCCAAGCTTCTCATAACCTTTGATTATGACTTCAATTTATCCCCACATGAGATTTAAGATGAGTTATAATGCTTAACTACCTTGCACATTGAGTTTTGTTGAGTTTTGGTTTGGTACCTTAATATGCAAGTAAGCCATTTCCAAAGCAGCCCTATGATCCAAGCCCCAAATCAAAATTGTGGCTGAAACATTGTTCTTAGAATGTCATTTGGAGTCAAAATGACCTATTATATGACATGGTTTGGATTTATAGCTTGTGATTTCCAATTTTCAATTTCAACTTAATTAACTTATGCCTCCATTTTAGGCCATTTTTATCACTTTTTGATACAAGCCTTTTCAACATCTCATGACCTCCCTAATAGCCTTAAAACATCATTCTAAGCAAGTTTTATGTTGAAGATTTTTCCATTTGAAGCTTGGAAATAGGAGATATGGCCTTACGCTTGAAATGACCTATAACCTCCAAATGACCAAAATGCCCTTGACTTGTCCAAGCCATAAGTTGAGTTCTACAAATACTATCAAGGACTTCTAGTACTCTCTAGAAAGCTAAGAAGATACTCTACAACATTCATGTTGACCAAGAGTTCATAGGAATCATCCTACTAGGGCAAACGTTGGATGCAAGTTGGATGACTTTCAAGGACCCAGATTCACATACCTCAGATGACCTGTAATTTGTCAAAGCCATAACTTGAGCTCTAAAAATCCTATCAAGGACTTCTAGCACTCAAATTAAATCTAAGGACAATCTCTACAACATTCATGTTGTGGGGAAGATGAGATGACAATTACATCTTGAGCTAAACTGCCTTGAAGATAGGGATCAAACTAGAGGATTTTACACTGCCAATCTTTAGAAACCCTAGCTTAAAACTTCTCAAACTCCTCAATCATGATGAGTTGGTCTAGGAATAATCCTTATAGCATCTAAATGCATCATTCCATGATCACATGGCCCTTGTATTAGGTCGCAACCCTCTCCAAATCATCAATTGACCTAGGGTTGACCCAGTCAAACCCTAATTCCACCACTCATGGCTGAATCTTCTGAATTCTTGTACAATGACCTCTCTAGGCTTCATGATGTCTTTCCAGACATCTTATAAGCTTTCTCAAAGCTTCATGTCTACCCTCATAGTCTCAGAATCATCTGAGGAGCTCCCACAACTCTCAAGTTATGAGGCACACAACCTTGGTTTCAACCAATCTTTCTGAGGATCTCTTGAGTTCTCTGACAAAGGTATCGACCTTTGAACACTTGAATAACCTTCTTGGCTAGCTTCAAAGCCTCATACAACTCTTGATGGGTAAATAAATGTTGGTCAAATTTTGGGGTGCAACAAGAAGCACAGACCACAACAAAAGTAAAGGGGTGAGAAATCACAATCAAATCATAACGGTAATAACGTACATGAATAAATAGGCAGAAACATATAAAATATTCATTCATATATATCAATCCGTACCTACTGTCCCATACCAACACAACACTCACAACCATGCAAATATATGCAACACAACCCATGATATGCGGTACCGACTCAACATCACTGGTTCGTCAACCATCCTCAAGATAGATTGCATACGCTCCCTCTGAGCAACGATCTATCCCTACCACGCTCCCCATTTGGAGCCCCGGTAAATCACACTCAGGATAGATCGCATCCACTCCCTCTGAGAAACGATCTATCCCTACCACGCTCCCCATTTGGAGCACGCGAGTGAATCACATAAGCTCCATCTGAGCAATGATTCACCCCGTAAACATGCATATGCAAACCCCATGCACACAGCAACACTAGCACACACGGTGCACACGGTCCCTTGACCACATCTCATCATATATCATATATATATATATATATATATATATATATATATATATATATATATATATATATATATATATATATATATATATATATATATATATATATATATATATATATATATATGTATATATATATATATATATATATATATATATATATATATATATATATATATATATATATATATATATATATATATATATATATATATATATATATATATATATATATATATATATATATATATATATATATATATATATATATATATATATATATATATATATATATATATATATATATCACGCATCCTCATATCCATGCATGCTAACATACATCAATTCAATCATTCACATTAAACGAGTATCAAGCATTCAATCTCTACATCACACATACACTCTCAGTGTTCATCCCCAAACATAGAATCGATCACAACCAGCAAGGGTTAAATAATACAAGAGAATAGAACAGCACATCACAAAAATTGAAAGAAAATGTTGTCATGCTCGCTAGCTCATTTGCTAGGCGAAGCATCAGCGAGCCCTCGCTACTCGCTCGCTCAGCGAGCACCCTCGCGAAGCCAAACAGAAACAGTCTGGGAGCACTCGCTACCCAGTTCGCCTAGTGAACACCCAGCGAAGGTTCGCTAACAGCTCGCCCGGCGAAGCAACTGGCGAGCGTCTGCGAAATCAGAAAAATAAACCACTGTGCAGCAGCGGCACAGCCTTCCGAAATCAGCCGATTCTACTCAACTCAATTCCCAAAACATCAGCTCAACATGCAACAACCTAATTACTAAATCTACTCTCGATTTAACCCGACATAACCTTAATTCTACTTAGTTAAACAACTTCTGGCATAAACACTGCAACTACCGAAATTCCCAAAATCACCAAACAATCATACTTCATCGCATGCAACAGAATCCACACGCTATCAGCAAACATCAGAATCAAATACTCATACCATAACATCATCAAAACCTAATGGGGTTAGGGAAATCCCCTTCTACCTAGTATTCATGCAATTACCGACTTGACCCGATTATCTCCCCCCCTTACCTCAATAATCCGAACTGATGATCAAATTCTTGCTCCAAAGATGATCTTCGGCTTCTTCTTGCTCCAATTCCTCTTCTCTTGACCGTGATCCTCCTACTTCTCACTTTCACCATGTTCTTGCTCTTCCTTTTCCTCCAAGCGTGTTCTCCTCTTGTTCTATTTTTCCAAAAATGTCAACACTACCCTTAATCCCAAATAATTCACCTTTTAATTCCAATAATACTATTTCCACAATTTCTTTTAATTCCAAAACAATATTAATTCTCACAATATTAATATAATAAATAATAATAATAGTAATACTAATATCAATATTAATATTAATTATTATCATTATCAATTATATAATATCAATATTATGTTCCTCAACAATTTCCACACAAAACACGCCGAAAACGAAATAACACTGGAAACTAAAAATAATTAAAATGAGCGTTACAATCACGACTACTCGTAAGACCTAATCATCCCAAAGGGGCCTCATCTGAGCGGTGGAATTCAAACCAACTCAACAAGTCCTAAGTCTCGCAATTCAGAAAGAAACCACATGCTAATCTTAGTGTATACTAGAAAGCTCGGGTAGAAAGCTCTTATCCTTACAAACCATCCCAAATAAACCCAACAGGTAAAAGGAACACATCAATAAAAAAATAAAAGCAAATAAATCACAAATGTGACAAACAAACTATGTTTGACTTGCTAGGTTTCGCCAGCAGAGTCGCCAAGTTGTCGCTACTCGAAAATGAAACGACGGAGAGGCGAGAATAGAAAGACAGAAGAGTCGCCATCGAACTTTATTCATCCTACAAGGGGAAAGGAAAACATCGAGAAAACCTAAAGAAAGAAAAGGATAAGATGGTCTTGCAACCAAGAGAAAGGGTTCGGAAGCCGGTTACGCGAAAGGGAAGGTATTAGCATCCCTCGCATCCATCGTACTCGATGGGAACCATTTGTTTGTCTATACGTGAAGATATCTGCTAAATATTATTACTATAAAGAGTGTTCCAAAGGATAAAGAGAGGTTGGAAACAGGGAAAAGAGAGATAAGGGAAATAGAGAATAGACTCAGTAGGACCTCGTGGTCTTAGGCCTATGTATTCTTAACAGATATGAGAAAGTCAAAGTCAACGTAGTTCGAGAAACTACGGGTGATGGGGGGAAGGTTTCTCGCCAAGACATCGACGTCTTGTGCCTACGTATCCTTATCTAGTAATGAGAAATCAGAGAAAACGTAGTTCGGGAAACTACGGGAAAAGGTCTCGATCGTACTAGGGCGAGAGAAAAGGTTTGAATAACAGGTTGGTCTCGATTGCATTGAGGCAAGAGAAAGGGGAAGTTAGTAGTTAGTGTAATCGTCAATGATAGATATCCTTGTGCCTACTTATCCTCATTAGGGATAAGGAATCAGAGCAAATGTAGTTCGGGAAACTACGGTTATCCGGTGTTTTTGTGGATGATGCTAACATGTGCATTCTAGCAGTTAGGTGTATCGCAGCTTTCTTGTGGAGCCTTAGGCGATACCTGTTTGCAGTACAACGGACATAACATATCCTTTTTGAAAAGAGAGTTTTCTCCCTCGAGGCAAGACGTCACATTTGATTTGTGGAAGTTGTTTTTAAGGGTGAAACAGGTCCTCAGATGGTAACCCCTTGCGGGTAGTACCCAATTCTTTATCTCAAAGATTTATTGTGAAAAGGTGTGGCGAATATAGTCACGTCTTCATATTGAGATACGAGTATCGATACCACATACTCTATAGTGAGTATCATAATACTCGGAGACGAAGAAGTTTGCACTCAATCCTCTCTCTTTAATTTAATACAAAGAGAACTTCATTCTCTTGTTAAAGATGTTTTGATCTTGAATGGTAAGTGCTTTGCGACAGTGAACCCTAAAGGTAATGTCAAGCACTCGGGATATGAGAAGGCCTACGCCTAACCACTTCACGACCATTCAAGTTTTATTAGGAAAAAGAGATTGAAAATGCACTTGGCACGAGCCCAAGTTTTTAAGATTTGAGGAGAAAAGTTGTAAAGAGAACAGCCGGTGAATAACAAGAAAACATAAAGCATCGCAATCACAGACAACATCAAGTATTGAAACTCGAGTTAATATACAAGAGAAAATATACACAAGTATCATCAAATAAATATTCACAAACGCAATCAAGAAAAGAAATAGTCAAAATTAAATCAAAGTGTAATTAACTAAATTCTAAGTGAAGGTTAATCCCAAGATAATTCTAAATTAATTAAAATTAAGATTACTTCTAAAATTAAATCTAATATTAATCTTAACTAATTAAAATCTAATTATTATCCTAAATCCTAAAATTAAATTGATATTACATTCTAAAATTAAATTTAACTCTAATATTAAAATTAAAAACAAACTAATAAGTATCCTAATCACAAAATAACCCTAACTAAGTTCTAAATAAATAAAGCTAAAAAAGAAATTGTAAGCTAATGATTATAAAATTAAAACCTAATTAGAATTAATGTTAACTTAATCAATCAATTTCTAAAACACAAAACAAAACAATCAGAGGAGAACATAAAGGCTCCTGATGGTATGAACAGCAGTCCCCAGGCATATGGGCCCTATATCCTTGAGCCCAAAGACTTAGATAATGAACCGGGGGGGGGTTTAACGAGTAAACGGGAGGTACGAAAAATTGAAAGATTCCAAAGGCCCACAAACCCGACCCATGTCTGATACCTTAAGAAAGAAAAACCTAAAAAAAACAACTCAGCCAACATGTCTTCTTCGTGTTCTTCTCCTTCAACATTCCGATGCAACCCCCTCTCCGCCTCATCTGCTTCCTCATCCACGTTCAAAAAACATCTCTGACTCTGTTTCATAAAATCTCGCCGTCATTCATCTCCTACTCCCAAACTATCGGCGACATAACTCCTTACACTCGTCCAAAAGTACTAAGATGAGAAAGAAATGTTGTGAACGGTTGTTTTCCTGGAAGTGAATCTTGTTCAGGTATGGATTCAACCCTCCGTTTTTTTTTCAGATTCCGTTCATTCTTCTGCCGGCTCAAACTTCTTCTTCACTTTATTTCTGATCTGGGTTTCAGCTAGGTTGAAGATTTAGCAGAAAAAAGAATGCTACGATTATGATTGAAGAATGGTGAGTTGATGTGTTATTTTAGTTGTGTGAGTTGTAGAGACGTACGAGTTGAAGAGGTTGTGAAGAACTTGGGAAGGAAGATTTTTGTGGCTGAAAAATTGGAGGAGAGTTTTTAAAGGGAAGGAACAAAGCCTTTTGTAGAGTGAATTCTGGGAAAAACGAGAGGATGTTCGTGATGTAATAGCTTGGAGTAATTTTTAAAGAAAAGAAAAGAAGATTGGAGATTCAGTGTAAGGATGAGTTGCGGTGAGTTTTTTCTGCAGAATGCTGCTTCTGCTTTTTTCCTTCCTTTAAAATTTTTTCCTCCTCAAAAAACAAAAATAGACCTCTATTTTTTTCCTTTGTCTCGTGGTGATATACAACAAGTTCCTATGGATTGTCATGCGTGATTCTTTGGTTTTCTAGCTGTTGTTTTCAAGCTGCAGGTTTTGTCTGGTCTTGTTGGTACGTTTTCAGCGGGAAGCAGTGATGTTGGGTCTGTTGTGGTATTGACAAAACTTATGGTACAATTTGTAGAATGAATCACGACAAAATGTTGTACGTTGTGAAGTGTGACAAGAGTGTAGCAGAGGGAAAGCAGGTTGTGGCAGTGGTGGGATTTTTCTGGTTGTACAATTTGTTTTGGGTATTCCGTTATGGACTTTTTGTTAAGAATCACTTTTTCACCATGTATTTTTCTTTTTATTGTTAAGTATTCTTCTGTTGTGGATGTAGGGCCATGGCAATTGTGATGGTTTATTTCCTACTGTAGTGAAACCTTATATATATTTTTTTTATCATTGCATTTTTCCTTTTTATTGTTATGCTTTAATTTCACCATGACCCGCTGCTGTTACGAAATTATAACATATTACAACATGTTGTGTGAGAAAACGGTTAAACCAACAAATGAGACCTTTCATTCCAGCTTTCGACAAAATGCACTTTCAGATGACCTGCCTGTCTCCACTAGCCAAAGTTCTCATACATGTGGAGAATTGGCATAAAGGAAAAATAAGGGACCTTAGCAATGGTTTCAAGCACACAAAAACTTTGCATAGCTCCTATCTTAACCACAGCCTGTGAGAAAGATATTCACTAATTGTCCAACCTTAATAATTCCTTTTTCCCAAGCACTAGAGGATGAAACACCATTATGACTTGAGTTACCGTCAGTAGCTGAATCTAAAAGAGAGGTTGTTTTCTTTTTAGAAAGGAAAGAGTCTTGTAGGATAACTTTATCCTCTTTATCTTGCAATTTGAGAAGCACAAATCCTAGAGAATGATGAACGAAGTGAAAGAGGAGGAACAATTAGTGAATATGAAAACTCAATGCTTTATCAATCCTCCATAACCCAATGCTTTATAACCCTAGATATGAAAACTCAATCAACCATGTATACACCAGGATCTTCAATAACACGTACCTCAAGTAATAACAGAATTCCTTGAATGATAAGATTCACTGATGAAAAAACTTCGCAAGGACACTCTTTTTAGTACCACATGATGATGAACATGAGAAAATGATTCTTTCTATGGTTATATAGCCAATGCCTTGAGTATTCACTAAAAACTTAGCCCCATGACTTTTGTATCCACTTGAACTGTAACTTGAGGATACTTTTGAACAAGGAAGACTCAAATCATAATAAAATGCTTAAGCTCATGTCTTAGAAGAGGTTAGAAAAAGGGTGGGGGCAAATTTAGGGGTGCGACACGGCCTAATTGCATTTGGCTTCCTTCTACCTCCTCTTCGATCCTCTCACTATTATCTGATTAGCAGCCTGAGATTGGACATTTGTTTAGGGAAGTTATACTAATACATAATGTTGTTTGGTTTCCAATTCTTCTAGGAGGTTTTTTATTTTTTTGTTGTACATAATATATGTTCTATCATCTCGGGCAATACCTTTGGGTACTCTGAACTTGACCAATATATTCTTCTTTAAGAATTCTATGCATTTTCCACAGTGATATTTTCTAGTGTTTTGTCTTCGATCTATTTAGTCAAATAGTCGTTAAGAACAATAAGATAACTGAGTTTCCCCGTGTAGCTCCGTTTTTCGTGACGCGATCGCTACCGCGTTTAGTGCTACTTTCGAATTTCTAATATTTATCCTATGATGCTTAAAAGGAAGGGGAAGAAATCAAAAGTAGCCCTTCTCGCAAGTGTTATTGTTTACAAATGCTAATAGATCTGGAATCGGGGTTGGTTATACTAAGGGAATCTATTAACACCCTGAGTATCTATAGTAATCTATAGGAACCTTTATTGTATATTTCTACTGTTGAATTACTTGCTTGCTTAGGTTTGTTATGCTGTTTAATTGGGAAAGTTTCTCCTTTGCGAAAATTGAGGAAATGTTTTTCTTTGGTATTTCTATGGGTTTCTATTATTTTTGGAAGGTATCAGAACCTAAGGGTTTTTATTAGTGTGCTCACTAAGATTTCGCAATCTTATGCCTACGTATTCTCAAAATGGGAACTGAGAAATCAGAGCGTTTGTAGTTCCTCCTAATCTATGGGAGGAAATTGTTTGGTTTCTTATTCAAAGCCCAAGATTGAAGTTAAAAGAGTATTTGTGTCTTGTTCAAAGCCCAAGATTGAAGCTAAAAGTTTCACTAAAATTTTGAAAATTTGTCATCTCTAAAGGCAGATACCTCACCTATTCATCACAAACATTGATAAGTAAAATCATAATGGAAGAAAATTTAACTTCGATCTTTGTCATCCTAAGCAATGCCACATCTTTCTTTATGGGAAAAGTGAAATATCATGAAGGAAGAAGCTTTAAACTTGAACTTTGAAATATATAGAGAAATGCCACATCTTTCTTCATTAGTTTTATCATAAGGGAAAAAGCTTTAAACTTGGATATTTGTCATCCTAAGCAATGCCACATATTCCTTTATGTATAACAATTTAATTTGATTATTTGATTTGGTTTGAAATATGATGTATAGAAGAGAGACCTTCCTACAGAGAGGACTCGGAGCCTCATCTGTAGGGAAGTTAAATTTAGTGCCTTGATCAAAGCCCAAGTTTGAAGCTGAAAAAGTTGAAAACTAACTCAACTAGAGGAGTTTTATCTGTCTTGCACAAAGTCCAGGATGGAGGCTGACTCATTGAAGAAACTATTTATGGAGACTGACTCTTGTTGAGGATTAAAAGAGAGTTTAAATACTTGAATGATTGTGATTGGAATTTGATTCCTTTGGGGGTTGATTTTATTGATTACTAAGACTAGACCTATGCTTTTTAAGAAGCCTTGGGGGTTCTTGTATGAAGCCCAAGAGAAGGCTGAGGATGAGGCTTTCTAAGTCTCCTTGTATGAAGCATAAGAGGAGGCTATCTTAGCTAGGGAGAAATCTTTTTATGATTCCCAAGAGGAGGCTGACTGTACTAGGGAAAGATTCCTTTGTACAAAAGGGAGCTGGTTGTCTAAACTAAGTAGTATTGATTGAAGGGATCCTATTGTTTGACCTATGTCTAAACTAAGGATGATGTAAATGTCAAGAGAAACTTAACAAAATATAAACAAGTATATTAACAAGTATGAAATGAATTTGAAAAGGTGGTGGGTCTTACACTCTGATAGAGGCCCAAGTGTATTGTGATTGATTGAATGATTTAAGATTGATTGATTGAAATGAATTAGGGTTTTAAGAAATTGAAGAAAGTTTTAAGAGGAGGAGATGATTTGAATTTGAATTTGAATTTTTGAAAATGACTTTGATTTTGAAAATGAAGGAGAGAAGAAAGGTGTCGGGTCTTACACTCTAGACAGAGACCCAAGATCATTTGTATCTTGTACAAAGCCCATGATAAATGAGGCTAAAAGATTATTCTATTTACAAATGGTGTTAGGTCTTACACTCTATTAGAGGCCCAAAACAATTTTTGAAGAAGATAGGAGGGACTTATATTATAGCAGAGGCCATGATTTTGATTGTGAAAGTTGATGCTAAGTTTAGATTGAATTTGGAAGATTGAAAGATTGAAGTTTTGAAAATATGAAGAATATTTTGAAAATAGAAAGAGGGATGAGACTTACACTTCTAACAGAGGCCCAAATGAGGGTAATTGATTGAAAAAGATAAGAGGGACGAAACTTACACTCCTAGCAGAGGCTCAAATGATTTGTTTATTTATAGAGAGGCTTGGATCTTACACTCTAATAAAGGTCCAAATTTTAGATAATTTGAAAGGACAGTGGTGGGTCTTACACTCTAACAGAGGCCCAAGATTTTGATAATTATTTTGAAAACCCTAATTTTGAAAGAATTGATCAAAGGTGTTTTACAAATGAGTTTAAACATGACATAACTTATGTATAATTCAAAATACATATGTTGCGATCTTGAAACAAAGTTTGAAATATTAGGTTTTGTCCATATGAAGATCAAAATGTGATATGTTTTAAAATAATCATGAAGAAAACCAATTTTTAGAGTTTTTAATCATTTAAAAAACAATTAATTTTAACTTAATAAAAAGTGATTAAAATTAAATAGTTTTTTTTTTTAATTTTTGTGTGGATTAAACTAATAAAATGTGTGAATGGCAAGTGTGCTAAAAATCATTCCAAAATAATTAAATTTAAGTGTAAAAATAATTATTTGAAAAAAATATATAAAATATTAAAAAAAAAGTTAAAATATGAAGAAAAACCCAAAAAAAATCACATTTTGCAAAAGGGGGGATCGAACCCGCGCTCTTACACACACTAACACACTTAACACGCAGGCACAAACCACGGGGATGTTGATACATCCGTTAATTAAAACATATGAATTAATACAAATACCAAGTTTGGTTTTAAAAACTGAAAATGGCGCGCCATGGCCATCTTCTTCCTCGAGCCAAATCAGAGTTGCAAAAGCAACCCCATCTCTCTCAATTCGTGATAAAAATAAAAAGTGTAAACATGAAACTTGGTCATTTTTTTAACAAGGAACACGATGATATATTTTGATTGCATTTATTTTAAGTGTGAAATGAGATAATATATGATGAATAGATGAACCCTAACGTTTGAAAAAACTATAATGAAATCATATATGCATATGATAAACAACAACTGATTGAGGGTTACTACTCTATATACATGATGAGTCATGTTGGTAACTTGAAATATTAGAAATGATGCATGAATTATTGAGTTTGAAAGTTTAAGGCTTAACTCTACAAGAATGAATCAAATTATGAGGTAGAGGTGTTACAAATGCAAGAGGATGATCTCGATAGCTCCCCTTGCCCTCAAGGAAGGTGTTGAAGTACTTGGAATAGTTTGAATCCTTCTGGATTGAGTATCTTGAATCCAACTGCCAAGTGATCAAGTGAGGTATGGAGATGTTGATCCTAATGTTACATAAGTGATTAGATGATGTGGATCCCTTTTATAATGTTTATGGAAGCTGTTTGGATCATTGGTTTGGACTGAATTGCTTATAAATGAGAAATTCAATTTCTCACTCTCTTGGTGTTTTAAATTTTGGAGCAAGGATGAGAAGTGAGAAAACAAGTGGTGATGTTGTTTTTGTGTGTTTGAAATGATAAAAAATAATCCCTATTTATAGGAGAACAATTTTGTTTTGGGAGGAATAGTGTTGGATGAGGGATCACTCTATTATCCAATCGATTTTGTCATGTAGCATGACTTGTATGCTAAGGTACTACAAGTCTCCTCTAGCATAGCTATATCTTGACTTAATTCAAATTTCGCAGGTATGAACACTCATGGCTTTGGACCGAGTTTGGATTGGTGCGGCTTGCTTCATACCAATTCAATGTATCACACTAATGCAACTTAACAAAACTTAAGTTCTCAAGTTTGTCATCATGATTTTCACATGCCAAGAGTTAAGTTCCTTGACTCTTTGGCTCTATGGTTCAGATTTCATGTGATTCTTCATCATGATTCATCAGAAGGAAGGTGCATTGTATCTAGGATGTTGATCTTGTATGGTAACAAGGCTTGCAAAGTGTTGCACCCCAAAATTTGCCCAACATTTCTTTACCTTGCTTGTGTTTCATTTCATTCACATTAGCATTATCATTTGCATTTCATTGACATGTGTGCAGGAGATCAAGAGGTATGAGTACCCATAAAGGGTTATGCTAGACTATGAAGCTAGCTAAGAAGCTTATTCAAGTGTTCAAGGGTTGATATCCTTGTCAGAGAAGTCAAAAGATCCTCAGAGAGAGTGGTTGAAACCTAGTGTGTGTGTGTCTCCTAACTTGAGAGTTGTGGGAAGTCCTCAGATGATTCTGATGCCATGAAGTTAGACTTGAGGTCTTCAGAGATCTCATGAGAAGTGTTGAGTATCACTTTGAGGCCTAGACAGGTCATTGTGCAAGATTAAGAAGGCTCAGCCATGAGTGGTGCAGCTAGGGTTTGACTGGGTCAACCCTAAGTCAACTGATGATTTGAACAAGGTTGAGACCTAATTCAAGAGCCATGTGATCATGTATTTATGCATTAAGATGCTATAAGGATGATTCCAAGGTCAAATCATCATGATTGAAGAGTTTGAGAAGTTTCAAGCTAGGGTTTCTAAGGCTTGACAGTGTAAAATCCCCTAGTTTGACCCCTATCTTCAAGGAAATTTAGCTCAAGATGTGATTGTTATCTCATCTTGTCCCCAACATGAATGTTGTAGAGCATAATCTTAGCTTTAATTTGAGTGCTAGAAGTCCTTGATAGGATTTATAGAACTCAAGTTATGACTTTGACAAGTTACAGGTCATCTGAGGTCTGTGGACTTGGGGGCTTGAAAGTTACCCAACTTGCCTCAACCTTTTACCCTAGAGGGATGATTCCTATGAACTTTTGGTCAACATGAATGTTGTTCCTTATTATCTTAGCTTTCTAGAGAGTACTAGAAGTCCTTTATAGGATTTGTATAACTCATGTTATGGCTTTGACAAGTCAAGGGTATTTTGGTCATTTGGAGATTACAGGTCATTTCAATCATAAGGCCATAACTCCTATTTCCAAGCTTCAAATGGGAAAATGTTCAACATCAAACTTGTTCAAAATGATGTTTTAAGGCTAGTCAAGAGGTCATGAGATGTTGTATTTTCTTGTAGCTCAAAGTTGCAAAAATGACCTAAAATAAGGGTATAAGTTAAATGAACCAAAGTTGGAAATTGATATTTTTGATATACACATCCAAACCAAGGCATGTAATAGGTCATTTTGACTCTAAAAAACATTTTAAGAACATTGGTTTATCCACATTTTTGAGTTGAGGTGTAATTTGTGGACTTGCTTTGAAAAGTAGTTACTTACATCTTAAGTAACATTTGCAAAACACATGAGAGATTAATGCACAAGCTTCCAAGGAATTGTAACACATCTAATATCTCATTTAGAGAGATTTTGGGATCATAACAAGCTGTTGCAACAAGTGAAACCAGAATTGGTGTGAGTATGGCATGAGATGGTATTTTGATGACATGAGAAATTCTACATCTCCTTGGATGATTCCAGAAGATTCTAGAGAGGTCCAACATCATCTATATATTGATTAGAAGGGGTTCAAGTGAAAGGTTGGTGAGGATTGAGAGGAAAAAGAGAGAGTGAACTTTGAAACCCCCATGTGCAAATTGAAATTAGTTTCTGCATTCTACACCATTTCGATCCTTTCTTTTGATCTCAACAAAATCTATTGAGGATACTGAATGATTCTAGATCAATTCCATAGCCAAAGCCTTGAAGGATCGTGTTCTTGCATTTGAGTTTCACCTGCTGTAAGTCACCATCGGGTTTGGAGTTCCAAGCATTTGCAATCAATTCTCTTGCATACAGAAGCAAGAACCTGGTACATTGAATGATTCTAGAGCAGTAGAAGGGTTGAATTGGAGCTTTGCTGCTTCTGTTACTCAAGAATTCACAGGTTTGAATCTTTCATCCCTCACCTTAATTTAAGAAGAATTACCTCAGTTTGTTAGGTTAGATTGATAGTATGTGGTTAGGAGATCGTTTCTGGAAACTTAGAGAGGATTTGGTGATGATCAATGAGATGACACAATTTCTGTTTGGATCAAGAACATGCTGGATATTGAGAGATAATGTGAGTGTTATAGCGAGAAGTGATCAGGGTAATATGGTGAACATTTTAGACCAAACAATTTGAAGAATAGTGATATTTGAGGTCTGAGCATAATTCTGATTCTTGATCGTGTCTTAGGTTAGAGGTTGATTCAATGAATTTTGAGGCTAGGGTTAGAATCAGGGAGAGATTTAGAGTGATTTACTGTTTTAGATCTTGAATTTTGATGGAGATTTGAGGGAGCCCGAGTGAGGATGAGGTTGATGTTTGAACTCTGTTACAATGGATGCTTCCCTCCATTTCCATGGCTAGAGGTAGGTGATGAAGTCCTAGCCATCAGATCCACGTATGACCATTGACCAGAGCTAGATCCAAGGGCCGTGTTTTAATCTCAGGTTGTGAAGAGGGAAGAATGCTGATGCTCTAAACGCTGCGTATCATTAAACAAAAGGTTTTGGGCTTTGGTAAGAGACCACTATCCACACCCCCCAGCGAGCCCATTTGTGAATGTGAACTGATTCTCATTGCTTCCTACACCGCACCTTTATCTTTTTCTTTACCATTTTTCAATTGATTTTTGATTGTGATATGGGCTTTGGCGTTTTTCTACTGGCACCCCCCTGATAGCCCAATCCATGAATTGAACTGATTGTGTTTACTATCTGCACTGTGTGTTTATCTTTTTCTTTTGATTTTCTTTAATTTCTTCATTTTATACATGGTTCTTGATTAATCATATAAAATTGAAAAATGATCCAATTAACCCCATTCTTTTTGCATTATATTCATGATTGAATCTAGTATTTTTTAGATAAAAAATATTTTTATTTCATGCATTTTCTGATTTTATGGGAATTTTCATATTTTAATTGATATTAAAATAGTCATGTTTGATACTTGACTTTGTGGAATTTGGTTTGATCATGTGATGATGATTTTGGCCTTGATTTCTTGTGAGTTGTTAGCATAGATATGCATGCTCCCCATAGAATTTTCACACCTTTTTGTGATGAACATAGGTGGTAGTTTAGGTTGAAACCTTTAGAAGCTCCATTTTTAGGGTTTATGGTTGATACCTTTGGATTTAGGACTTAATTTTAGGACTTAATAGATGATTTAGTCCCTGGTTTTTGTATGAGGCATTCTTAATTGAATTAGGATCCCTTAGTAATTTTTGTAGAGATTTTCAAGGTATTTTTCTATTTTTGATTGATTTTAGTTTAGGTGCTAGTTTTAGATGATTCTAAGGCACTAACTCAACTAGATTAACATCTTTAGTTCCCTTAGATTAGGGTTGTGCTTTGCTTGTTCCTGGATGATGATGAAGACAAGTTGAAGATGCATTGGATTTCTTGAAGAGGCTTAGATGTGAGGATCTTCCCTTCTTTTGGTGTAGTATTGATTAGGTATTAAGATTAGGGTTTTGTAGGCAGAGCTTCTAGATAGTTCTCTTCCTTCATAAACATGGAATATGTTGACCAATTCCATTCTTCCCTTTGATGTAAGGTCCCCTTGTAAAGGCCTCATCCCTCCTTTGGTAGGATGTGTGGCTCTTTGCATGTTGGTAGAACCTTTGAGGGTCCCTTTCTCTGATGATAGGATGCTTAGTGGTGACCTTTGGTCTTTACTCTGCTACCAATCATCCAAACTTTGCTCTTGATAAATGAATCTTTCTCCCTTGCTAGAGGATGGAGTTCCCTGCTTGAAGAAGATTGAAGGATGAAGTTGATACTTCTTTGTGTTTGAAGATTACCCTTAGAAGCTGAAACTTGTAGATGAAGAGGAACTAGTTGTTACTAGTAAAGGAGAGAGAGCTTAAGCAAGAAGACCAAGTTGAAACTTGTGAAGAAGGTCCAATGGAGATTCAGTGAAGAGCTGAGGCTTGAGGAATGAAGGATAAGTTGACACTTACATTGATGCACTGAGAGCCTGAAGGAATCAAGTTGATACTTGTAGTTAAGAGTGAAGCCTGAAGGTGGAATTGACTGAAGAGCTGAAGCTTGGAGAAGAGAGAACAAGTTGATACTTATGTTTGATGGATTGAAACCTTGGAGAAGAAAGTTGATACTTGTCATGGAGGATGATAGCCTTGAAGGGTGGTTGAAGTCTGAAGACTGGATTGCTGTCAGAAGAGCTGAAGCTTGAGATTGAAAGAGGGAGGTGTTGATCTGCTTTCTTTCTTGTCTGTTTTCTTTTCTGTGCTGATGTGCCTTGTTTGACTTGCTTGATGCATTAGAATAAGTTCATATCTAGACTGACTTTAAGCCAGGAGCATGATTGCACTAGAGGTTGAGTTGCTCCCTTTGCTTGTATTTTTACTGTATGGCTTTGCTTGCGGGTATTCGTTAGAGCCCAACTCCCTTGCCCATGTGGTTTGTGTTTGCTTGATAGCATGTTATTTCATTTCTTCTGTAGGATTGCAGTTTATTTTATTTTGCTTGATAGCTTGTTGTTTCTTCTGTATGATTGCAGTTATTCATATCTGGCTTGAGGTTGAGACAAGCTTGTGGAGGCTGATGCCCCACACACAATTCCTCCCCCACTTGCGTTGCATGCATTTTACAATCGTTTGCTGTTTACTGTTTAAGCTGATGCTTTATCTGTTGCTGTTCACCGTTGACATGATCCCCTAGGAATCTCAATTCCTTTGATAAGGAAGTGATGATTAGAACTTTAGGTTGAAACCTATGCATGATAACTTCTAGGAGTTCCCTGTTTCAAACCTCAACCATAGGATGAATCCTTGGCATGACAACAGTAGGACTTGATAGCCTCCCCTTAGTTGAGCCTGTTCTCTTCTCATCTCAAAACAAATTAAAACACATTAATAAAGGTTAACTAACGTCGTACGTTACGAGCCTTAAGCTATCTGAGAAAGGATTGTTGGAGAGTTTCTTTCCAACAGTCTGGATGTTTAGTATGGCACCCTTTGGGTGACATACGACACATTCACTCTCAGGTCATAGTCTCTAGTGCGATATTGGTTGCAAACGATATAAAAAACAGTTCTTCCGAAAAAGACAGAAAACAAACTTCAAACCTTTTTGCCCCGTGGGCCCGTAATTCAAAGGAAGCTTTTCTGAAGAAAAGAGTGTTGTTAACTCTCAGTTCTACCGCAAACAGGCTTTGTCCCTAACTACTGGAACTGCTGTTTAACCCTACTCGATAAAACAGATGAATCTGAATCCCCGTAATCCGTATTATCCCGAACTACATAAGCTCTGATCTCTCAAGCCTGTTGAGAGTACGTAGGCATAATACTGACGTATTGGCGAGCCACCTTCCCCATAACCCGTAGTTAGGCGAACTATGTTGACTCAGATTTCTCATTCTCCGATGAGAATACGTAAGCATAAAGTGCGGCGCTTTGCCGAGTCATTTTATTTTCTTTTTAAGCCGGCCTTGATAGGTAGATAGATAAATCAACCCGTCAGATAAACACAACGAGCATGGATCCCATCGAGTACGATGGACGTGAGGGGTGCTAATACCTTCCCCTTGCGTAACCGACTCCCGAACCCAGACAACGGTTGCAATGACCTTGTCTTATACCTTTTCGTCATGTTTTTCCGATCGTTTCCTTTCCCGCTCTGAGGGATAAATAACAAAAGGTGGCGACTCTTCTATTTTGCCGGCACCTTATTTTCGCAGTAGCGACAGCTGGCGACTCTACTGGGGACTTGATAGTTTCTTGGGATCCAACGTCCTGTATGCGAGTCAGTTTGGGGATCCAACATCCCCTGCGAGAGTCAATCCTAGCGCTGGTATGATTACTTGTTAGGTTGTGTTTATTTATCGCATTTTATTTCCCGCAGTTTATTTTTCAGTATGATATGATTATCTATGCTGTTGTGAGAGGGGCATTCTGATGAGTGAGAAGCCATACCTAGGCTTGAGTGTACCTAGCATTAGTTGTGGAAATTAGTGGGCGTGTGCTTGCTTTGCAGGCACTAGTGTCTCATGAAATCCACGCTCAGACGAGGTTCTCCCGGTTGACTTCTTTTTCAACCCTTTGGGTTGAGGGGGTTGTTGATTTGGAGGATTGTCGACTCTGGGAACCGATCATTTGGGATTCAGCCGAGTGAGGCCGCTTCATGAGCTGGTGATGCCACACCTTCTGGGTATCGTATCACCCCTCTTGAATGTCTGTGACGTTGATGACCGCATAGGATGTTGAACTTGTGTCAGTTTAGGTCCATACCTGTGAGCAGGGTTGGGTTTGTTGCAGGAAACCTTAACCTTCAGATTACCTGGTTTTCTTGATAGTGAATCAGTTTTGCTGGTATCAGAGGTTCTTATCATCAGATGTATATGTTGTTCTTGACAGAGCAGATTTTTGGTCCTGTATCAGAGGTCCTTCTTATCAGATGTGTGTTTGTTCTTGACAGAGCATATTTGTGGTCCTGTATCAGAGGGCCTTATTATCAGATGTATATGTGTTCTTGACAGAGCATATTTATGGTCCTGTATCAGAGGTCCTTATTATTAGATGTGTGTTTGTTCTTGACAGAGCAGAGTTATGGTCTTGTGATAGAGGTCCTTATTATCAGATATGTGTGTTCTTCACAGAACAGATTTGTGGTCCGATACTAGGGTTTTCTTCTTATCAGAGATAGTGGTTGTTCTTGATAGAGCCGCATTATGATTTTGTTGATACAAAATCTTCGCAGCATAGTCGTCTTGATCTCCTGCTGCATGATTGCATTTTACATTGCTTTGCATACTCATTTGCATTTCATTAACGTGTGTCAGTGTTGCAGGTACCGTTCCCCCGATTCAGGATTTCTTACCTTCTATTGTGCTGTTATGGGTTCTCTAAGGAAGACCGTGGCTTACAAGCTCCCCACTCCTGATGTTGTTCAGCTGACTGGTTTGATTGCTTTAGCAGACGATTCTGTGAGAGATGCATTCAGAAAGTCTTATGGTAAACTGCTCAATTTGGTTCATAAACCCCTGTGTTTGAGTTGAATGGGTTGCACGCCCTGCTGCAGTTCTACGATCCTCCGTTGAGATGCTTTACTTTCCAGGATTTTGTTTTCGCACCCACGCTAGAGGAGTATGTTGATTTGTTAGGTGTGCCTATCAAGAGTCAGATGCCCTTTGTTCATATGGATGCTGAGCCTAATCTGGCTAGTCTAGCTCCTTCACTTCACCTAGATGCCTCCGAGTTGATCTTGTCTAGTTGGAACAGAGTTCCCGGTTTCTCCTTGCAGTTCTTAGTGGGAAAGGATCAGCAGTGCGCCAAAGATGGATGTTGGGTCGTGTTCAACGCCATTCTCGCTCTGTGCATATATGGCATCATTTTGTTCCCCAATATGCCCGACTTTGTAGACTTCGACGCCTTTCACATCTTTGCATCTGGGAATCCAGTCCCTACCTTGATAGGAGATGTCTACCATTCCGTCCACTACAAAAACGAGAACAGAAGGGGTAAGAATGTCTCGTGCTGTGTGCCCCTACTCTACAGATGGCTTGATAGCCACCTAACCAAGAAGGGTCCCTTTGCTTCGTCTGCAGCCACAGCTGAGTGGTCCGAGCGTTTGATGAGTCTGTCAGCGGAGGATATTGACTGGTTTGAGAGAGATAGGTTGGGTACTGAGATCATCTTCAGCTGTAGTGGATTTCTGAACGTGCATTTGATAGGCAGGAAGGGCTGTATAAACTATAATCCATCTCTGCTGGTCCGACAGTTTGCTTATGCTTTGAGAGCTCCGCCGAAGGATGAAGAGGTGCAGGAATCTCTGTACCTCACTGGTCTTCTAGGGGGGGTATGTTGTCTAAGCTGCAGCACGCTTGGAATGGTATCAGTAAGCGGGGAAAACCATTGCTTGGGAAGATTAATAGCCAGGCCTACGCTCCGTACATGACTTGGATCAGAGCCAGAGCAGATGCTATAGGGATGTCGTTTCCTCCCGCCAAGCCAGAAAGCCCTCCAGTGATTGAAGAGCCTACCACCACGCCTATCCAGCAGCATAATCAGGTGTTAGCTGAGAGAGATGAGCTGAAGAAGGCGAATGAAGAATTGGAGAAAGAATTGGCTCAACTCAGAAGCGAGAGGGGCAAAGTCGTTCATTCCTTCAAGAGGCAGACAGAGCTGGTGAACTAGCTGGGGACAGATTTGACTAAGCAGATAGCTGAGCGTGAGCGCATGGGTCGAGACTTCAAAGCCGTCAATGATGTACTGGCCACTAAGAAGCAGCACTTGGATGAAGCGTACCGGAGGATATCCAAGTTTAACCAGCATTGGAAGGCCACCCTAGCTAACAGCAAAGAGCGGGAGGATAAGCTGAAGCAACAGATCTCCAAGCTGAAAGCCCAGGTGAAGGCTAGTGAGAAGAGGTTTGATGAAGAAACCGCTCGCAGATATGCCGCTGAAGGCCAGCTCAACAAAGCTCTTGCTAACCTGAAGGAGCGCAAGCTGACGTTTGAATCCAAGAAGCGGAAGTTAGAAGATTGTTTCGGCGAAGGAGCATGGGAAGACTCAGTTGAAGGTCTTCAATACACCATTGTGCAGAGAGAGTTACTCGTCGAAGGGTTACTCACTCGGCCTGATCATCCAGAAACGAAGGGGTTGTTAGAAGAGTTCCAAGCCCGTGGTCGTGCTTGACTATTTGTATTCCTTTTGTTTTGATCATTGTTGTATGCTGACCATCACCAGGCTTGTTGGTCGAGGTCATGTTATTGATTCTGCTTGTACTCATTGACATTGTGTACCACCGTGATGAGCTTTCTTTATATATATGAGATGTTCTTTCCATGACTGGACTCAGACTTCTTATTATCAGCACTGGCACTCAGGCACTAGGATCGGGGGAAATCTCCCTAACGCACAGACACACGTTTGCATTTGCATGAAGCATTTGCATAACGAGCACTTTGTCGTTTTTCCTAACCCTTTTGTGTATGCAGGTTGTTTCAGGTTGTTCCAGGATTGATCAGAGACATATCCACCGCTATCCGACCAGAGCAAATCAAACCAGAATCATGGAGCAAGTGCAAGCTGATGTTCAGGAACTCCATGAAAGAATGGATCACTTCATGGAGCTCATGCAAGCGGTCGCCAATGGCCAGGATCAGCTCAGAACCTTGGTTCAGCCTCTGATTTCAAGGGTTGATAGCAATGGCGTACTCCACGGTGGGACCGTGCCTACCCCTCCACCAGTTGAAACTCCTCAGAATGGCGTCCCCGTGACCAGGGGGAATGGCAGTGCCAACGACAATGTGATAGCTAACATGGGACTCAACGGCAATACGACAGGCGTCGGTAATGGGAATTTTGAAGCTAACGTCAACGTTGGGCTGGGCAACGGCGCTTTGGGTGTTGGAAATCTGCTTGGGCCTCATCCATGGTTAGAAGACCGTCAAGACGATGTGTTCTCTCAGAGAGGTGCTAAAGGGGAGCTGTCTGCTGAAGCATGGCTAAGGTTCAAGGCACTCGAGGACAAGATGAGGAGTATCGAGAACCAGAACACTTTGGGTGTTGATATGTCCAAGTTGGGACTGATTGCTGATTTCAAGGTGTCTCCCAAGTTCAAGGTACCTGACTTTGAAAAGTACAAGGGCACCACTTGCCCTCACGTCCACCTGAGATCATATTACAGAAAAATGTCTGCTCATTCTGAGGACGAGAAGTTGCTGATGCACTTCTTTCAGGACAGTCTGTCCGGGCCATCCCTCGAATGGTACATGAGTCTGGAACCTACCAGTGTGCGCACGTGGAAGGACTTTGCTGAAGCATTTGTGCACCACTACCAATACAACAGTGACTTGGCTCCGAACCGAGTCCAACTGCAGAATCTGTCGCAAAGGAACAATGAAGGGTTCAAGGAATACGCCCAGCGGTGGCGTGAATTGGCAGCCAGGGTTCAACCGCCGATGGTTGAACGCGAGCTTGTGCAAATGTTCGTAGCCACCCTCCCAGGGGTTTATTATGAGAAATTGGTCAGCGGTATGTCCGGAACCTTCTCAGATCTCATTATCACGGGTGAACACATTGAAAATGGGATCAAACTGGGGAAAATTCAAGGTGATTCATCCTCGGCTGAAGGAGGAAAGAAACCTTATGGTGGCAAAAGGCGGGAAGGAGAAACGAGCGCCGTGACCAACGCTTGAAGGAAGGGTAAAGGCCCTCACCAACAGGTGGCCAGCATAACTATCCCGGCAGTTCAACAGCCACAGCAGCAGCAACCAAATCAACAAGGATACAGGAAGTATCAGAATAGGGCACCGCTATCAAGTCGTCACCTTGAGACGCCGCCCATGTCTTATGCCCAGCTGTTACAGGCTTTGCTCCAGTTACAGCTGATCCAGAAGAGAACCTTGGCTCCCTTGACAGGGGCACCTCCTCCAGGTTATGACGCGAATGCAAACTGTGAGTTTCACTCAGGGGCACCAGGCCACATAATAGAGAATTGCAAAGCCTTCAAGCACAAGGTGCAAGACATGGTGGACGCTAAGATCATCAACTTCTCAGATAATGTGCCAAACATCACGAAGAACCCTATGCCGAATCATAGGGGAGGTGGAGTAACTGCCGTTATTGAGGACGAGAGTTTGGATTTGTTGACTGACGTCAAAGATCTAAAGACGCCGCTTAGCTTCGTTAAAGCTAAGCTGATGAAAAGGGGTCTCTTTCCAGGTTGCAGAGAGCTGTGTATGGGCTGTGCGGCAAGTCCTGATGGATGTGAACCGTTGAGAGAGGGGATTCAAAGTCTGATGACCAAAGGAATCCTGCAATTTAGCCGAAGGGCCGAAAGCGGATCGGGACAGGTAATGCTGAAGCAAGGTGATGAGGTTGCCACCATCACCATCCCTCGTCGGACGATAACTATTTCTGCACCCAGACCGCCCACAATTACCATCACCAAAGCTGGGCCGATACCCTTCGAAAGCACCAATGTTGTCCCATGGCAATATGGGGCAGAGGTCTACTGCAACGGACAGATGTTGGAATTAGAACCATTTGGGTCGTCTGTGGAGAACCTAGTGGGCGTTAGCGGAATCACTCGCAGCGGAAGAGTATTTGCTCCACCCGAGATCGTGGCGGAAAAAGCGGACAGAGCTGATGCAACTGATAAAGGGAAAAGTAAAGTCGTTGAAGAGACCCCTCGTGGGGTAGAGAAAGACTTACTTGTTAAAGACGCCGGGGAATTTATGAGGTTGATTAAAAAGAGTGACTACAAGATCGTGGATCATCTCCATCAAATACCCTCGAAAATTTCCATCCTGAATCTGTTGCTGTGTTCTGAGGCACACCGCAACGCGCTGCTGAAGGTGTTGAACGCCGCATATGTACCGCAGGAAATATCGGTAAACCAGTTGGAAGAGGTCGTAACCCACGTGAATGCCGGAAATGGGTTAGGGTTCACTGACCTAGAGCTGACGCCGAAGGGGAGGAACCACAATAGCGCCCCGCACATCTCGATAGAGTGTAGGGGAACGATTATGTCCCATGTGTTGGTAGACACAGGGTCATCACTCAATGTTCTTCCGAAGAAAGCATTGATGGAGTTAGATACTCGCGGAGTGATTTGCACACCCAGTGATCTGGTTGTGAAAGCATTCGATGGAACCAAAAGCCATGTTTTCGGGGAGGTGACGTTGTCAATCCAAGTCGGGTTGGAAACATTCGAGGCGGTCTTTTACATTATGGACATCATGCCTGCCTACAACTGTCTCTTGGGCCGACCATGGATCCATTCTGCAGGTGCCGTGACCTCCACATTGCACCAGAAACTCAAATATGCCGTCGGAGGTAGCATTGTGACTGTACGTGGCGAGGAAGACATAATGGTGAGCCATTTGTCGTCCTTCAAATATGTTGAGATGGATGGGGAAATCCACAAAACCCTATGTCAAGCGTTCGAAGCTGTTAAAGTCAAGAACGTAGCTCTTGTAGTCACTGAGAATCCAGAGATGACTCTCTCTTCCTTCAAGGAAGCCCGGGCCATAGTCCAAGCCGGATCTACCCCAGGCTGGGGGCGAATTTTGGAGATACCTAACAAGCAAAACATGTTTGGGTTGGGATATTCTCCTGTGGCAGAAGCCTCCTCTTCTAGCAATGCGTCGCGAGGTAAAGGGCCGATCCAGTTTACCAGTGGCGGGGTGATATTTGAAAGCATCAATACAGTGTCTGAAGACAGCGGAGATAGCGACTGCGACCTAGACTCTTGGATCCAGCCAAGCAAGCCAGGCGAGAGCCTTAACAACTGGTCCGTCAAAAATATCATCGAGATGACAAGCGAAGAGTAATGATTTACTTTTTTCCAATCATTGTACAACCCTATGTCCTACTCGGGGCATAGTGGTTTTATTGTCAGGGCCTTGTTTGATTATGTACATGCATTTTACCAATAAATCAAAAGGCGTTTTTCTTCGTATTCAAATGTTGTGATCTCTGTTATTCTTGTTTTATATTTGTTTTGAAAAATAATAAAATGGCAATGGGGTTTGTGCTAACCTGCATATCCTTGTTTTAAGCTTAACCCTTGTTATTGCAGGATCCACATAGCAGATGACATCGACTCTGGACCTTCTACGACTCACTTCGACTTCGATTGCCCGATCTCTCAAGCCGAAGAAGAGATTGATGAAGACGAAGACCTTCCCGAAGAGTTGGCCCGCTTGTTGAAACAAGAAGAGAAAGTTATTCTGCCTCACGAAGAAGAAATCGAGATTGTGAATCTGGGTTCGGAAGAACTTGTCCGGAACGTCAGGATAGGGGCTTCATTGCAGAGTGATATCAAGTGAAGATTGGTCGAGATGCTAAGAGAGTATAGTGACGTCTTTGCTTGGTCATACGAAGATATGCCCGGACTTGATACTGACATCGTGGTCCACCACTTGCCGCTGCGAGAAGATTGTCCTCCCGTTAAGCAGAAGCTTAGGAGGACACGACCAGATATGGTCGTTAAGATCAAAGAAGAAGTGCAGAAACAACTTGATGCTGGCTTCTTAGCGGTCACTACTTACCCTCCGTGGGTCGCCAACATAGTGCCTGTACCGAAGAAGGACGGTAAGGTACGAATGTGCGTCGATTATCGGGATTTGAATAGGGCGAGCCCTAAGGATGATTTCCCGCTCCCTCATATCGATGTGTTGGTCGACAATACAGCTCAGTTCTCCGTGTTTTCGTTCATGGATGGCTTCTCCGGTTACAATCAGATCAAGATGGCGCCGGAGGACATGGAGAAAACTACGTTTATTACACCTTGGGGAACATTTTGCTACAAGGTAATGCCTTTCGGTCTGAAGAACGCAGGGGCCACTTACCAACGAGCAATGGTAACTTTGTTTCATGATATGATTCATCATGAGTTTGAAGTCTATGTTGATGACATGATTGCGAAGTCCCAAACAGAGGAAGGACATCTGGTCAATTTGATGAAGCTTTTTGAGAGGCTTAGGAAGTTCAGGTTGAGGCTGAATCCTAACAAGTGTACTTTCGGAGTACGGTCCGGAAAACTACTGGGATTTATTATGAGTGAAAGAGGCATTGAGGTTGATCCTGCGAAGATAAAAGCAATACAAGAAATGCCAGCGCCAAAAACTGAAAAAGAAGTTCGTGGTTTCCTAGGCAGAATAAACTACATTGCAAGGTTTATCTCTCAGCTCACGGCCACGTGTGAACCGATGTTCAAGCTGCTAAAGAAAGATCAAGCGATTATCTGAACGAGGATTGCCAGAAGGCATTTGATAAGATAAAACAGTATCTACAGGAACCTCCGATCTTGATTCCCCCAGTGGCCGGACGACCCTTAATCATGTACTTGACAGTTCTTGAGAATAGTATGGGGTGTGTTCTCGGTCAACACGACGACACGGGCAGAAAGGAGCATGCCATTTACTACTTGAGTAAAAAGTTCACAGATTGTGAATCTCACTACTCGATGCTGGAGAAAACGTGTTGTGCACTAGCCTGGGCTACCAAACGTTTACGACAGTACATTCTCAATCACACGACCATGCTAATTTTGAAGATGGATCCGATCAAGTACGTCTTCGTGAAACAAGCGCTTTCAGGCAGGATTGCCAGATGGCAAATGGTGTTGACGGAATATGACATTCAGTACGTTTCCCAGAAGGCCATCAAGGGAAGCGTATTGTCTGATTACCTTGCCGAACAGCCAATCGAAGATTACCAGGCGATGAAATTTGAATTCCCTGATGAGGATATTATGTTTCTCAAAGCGAAAGATTGCGATGAACCGTTGCCCGACAAGGGGCCAGACAGAAGATCCCAGTGGAAATTGATATTTGACGGGGCGGTTAATTCTTATGGAAGTGGCATTGGGGCAATCATCACGACTCCCCATGGATCCCATATCCCGTTTACTGCGAGACTGACGTTTCCGGTCACCAATAACGAAGCGGAGTACGAGGCATGCATCATGGGTCTAGAAGAGGAAATTGATTTGAGAATCAAGAACATAGATGTATATGGTGACTCGGCGCTTGTGATTAACTAGATTAAAGGGGAGTGGGAGACTCGTCAATCGAATTTGGTGCCGTACATGAATTATGCCAGAAGGCTGCTTCCGTTCTTTGATCGAGTGGAACTCCATCATGTGCCCAGAGCACAAAATCAGATGGTTGATGCCTTAGCCATGTTGGCTTCAATGTATAAAGTCAATTTTTGGAATGAAGCTCCAAGAACTGTCCTTTCTCGTCTTGATAGACCTGCATTCGTCTTTGCGATCGAGGAAGCCGCCGACGGCAAGACATGGTTCCATGATATCAAGACCTTCCTTATGACTAAGGAGTATCCGGCGGGAGCGTCGACCCAGGATAAGAAGACTCTGAGGAGGCTGTTTGGAAATTTTTATCTCAATCCTGATGGAGTTTTGTATAAAAGAAACCACGATCTCGTGCTACTCAGATGTGTAGATGAGAAAGAAGCGAGTATGCTCATGGAAGAAGTCCATGAAGGCACATTTGGTACGCACGCCGGCGGGCACGCTATGACAAGAAAGATCCTGAGAGCAGGGTATTACTGGCTGACGATGGAGTCAGATTGCTTTAAATTCGCGAAGAGATGTCATAAATGCCAGATTTATGCTGATAAAGCTCATGTGCCGCCGTGCCCGTTAAATGTCATGTCCTCCCCGTGGCCGTTCTCCATGTGGGGCATCGACATGATAGGCAAGATCGAGCCCACTGCATCTAACGGTCATCGCTTCATTCTAGTAGCTATCGACTACTTCACCAAGTGGGTGGAGGCAGCCTCATATGCTAATGTGACCAAGCAGGTGGTGGCTAAATTCATAAAGAGGGATATCATCTGTCGTTACGGAATTCCCGAGCGAATCATTACTGATAATGGTTCGAATCTAAATAACAAGATGATGAAGGAGCTGCGCCAGAGTTTCAAGATTGAACATCACAACTCATCTCCTTACCGGCCGAAGATGAATGGTGTCGTTGAAGCGGCCAACAAGAACATCAAGAAGATTGTACAGAAGATGGTTGTGACCTATAAAGATTGGCACGAGATGCTGCCATTTGCGCTGCACGGTTATCGTACGACAGTACGTACGTCAACCGGGGCAACTCCTTTCTCCTTAGTGTATGGTATGGAAGCTGTCCTACCGTTAGAAGTGGAGATCCCTTCTTTACGAGTTTTGGTTGACGTGAAACTCGACGAGGCAGAATGGATTAAGAACCGACTGAACCAACTCAGCCTGATGGACGAGAAGAGATTAACATCGATTGCGTATGGTCGTTTATACCAAAGCCGAATGAATAAAGCTTATGATAAGAAGGTGCGTCCTAGAAGCTTTCAGACGGGTGATCTCGTCCTGAAGAAGATTCTTCCTCCACACTCCGATCACCGGGGCAAGTGGACTCCTAATTACGAAGGTCCGTACGTCGTCAGCAAGGTCTTCTCGGGAGGAGCCTTGTTGTTATCTACGATGGATGGTGAAGATTTTGCATCCCCGGTGAACGCGGACGCAGTTAAAAAATACTTTGCTTAAAAATGACCCGCTGGAAAGAAAAGAATGT
Source organism: Lathyrus sativus (assembly GCA_963859935.3). Lineage (NCBI taxonomy): Eukaryota > Viridiplantae > Streptophyta > Magnoliopsida > Fabales > Fabaceae > Lathyrus > Lathyrus sativus. Next base: position 457,802,865 of record OZ012735.1, on the reverse strand, counting down.
CCAGGCAAAAATGGGGCATCCCGGCGAACCATAAAAAAAGAAAAGGTTCGGGCAAAAATTAGGGATATAAATTGAAAAAATGTACACCCGCAAAGTCGAAAACCTGGAAGGGCGACTTTGGCAAAAAAGGGTATCCTGGTGAATCGAAAACCCGGAAGGGCGATTCAGGCAAAAGTTAGGGATTTGAAAAAGCAAATGACTGCGTTCCGCGTGTGGACTTTTATTGTTTAGTGGTTTGGAGGACCTGAGGGCCGTTTATCTGAATCAATCTCTTCTGAAGTTGAAGCGGCAGAGAAGTATCGAAGTCGAGTGGGTCATAGAGGGATCAACTCATGGTGTTCGTCTACGCCTCATTGCCGACATTTGTGTATATACTGATGTATATTTATGTTTTATTCTTGCGCAACTTCCTCATTCCAGGGGCTTGCATCTGTTGTAAAACATTTTTACCCATTCAGGGGTTCGTTATCAATAAAATGTATACTGTTCAGCAATTCTGTTTGTCTGTTTAGCATTTATCTGTTTTGTTTGCGAAAAAGAACGCCGATGTTTTTGATAAAATGCGCATACATCAACTTACTGGCCTAGGCCACTGATTGTTGAAACAATGAATTACTTGAACATTGTCATAAGATGATAACCTTGATAGGTCCCTTTTGAGAAGGGTACCTTGTCTGTTTGTTTGTGTTGTCGCAGGTGTAGCATATACCAGGTAGTACGCCAAATGCGTCCCCAAGCAGGATGATTCCTTCTTCTCCAGCAAAGTTCAGCAGCCTCTCCCCGCAGAGTCTGAATGTGAGATCGTAAGCATTGATATGTTTTCCCCAAGCAGAGAAGATTCTCTCCCCAATTAGATGTATCCTGAAGGATCTTCGCTTCCCCCAGCTGAGTCACATACTGAAGTGTGCAGCAATTGATAGTTCCAGACTGAAGTCTCTGGCGGAATTGAGGTTCCCCACAGAGTCGTACTCTCCCCTGTAGGCAGGATGATTCCTTCCTTCCCCCAGCCGAGTTTGCAGTTCCCTAAGAGAGCTGAGTCCTTGGAAAGCAGTTCGGGCCATGATTGGTTTTCCCCAGTAGAGTGATGAATAGCTGATGCTGTATTTCCCCGCCAGAGTCGCTACCTCCAGGGAAGTAGTCGCGAAGGCCGCGCAGTTTATTTCTGCGATTGACATCGCTTTCCGGAGCAGGTCCGGGTTCTCGTAGAGCTTCGTTCTCCTGCAGCAGTCGACTGAAGTTCGTTTCCCCAGGCGGAGTCCAATTGAGATGGGCGTGACTTTTTCTCCTTGGCAGGATGAGTCCTTCCTCTACCAGAGTGGTTCTTTCTCCTCGACAGGAGGTTTCTCCCTTCAGCATTTATTTTGCTGATGGGGCCATAGCATGTTGCATGATTGCATATCATTTACCCTGGAAACGCGTAGCATTTCCACCGTGTGGAGCATTGCGCCATTGCCAAAGCATACGCATATGAAGCATGAGCTAGGTCGTTATCGTTCTTGTTTTGCAGGTGTTCCTCCGCAGAATGGTTTCCCCAAGATAATTCTTGAATTCTCCAGCGAAGGCGCTCGTTTAAGATGATTCTTAAAACCCCCAGCAAAGTCGAAAGAGTTGGTTGCTCAAGTTGACGCTTAGAGTCCCCGGCAGAGTGATTGCTCAGGATGATTCCCGAAATCTCCAGCAGAGTTATTGGTTCAGGATGATTCTTGAAGTCCCCACGGAGTTATTTGTTCAAGATGATTCTTGGTTTCCTCAGTAGATATGATTCACCTGGAATGATTTCTGGACCCCGAAGCAGAGTGAATTGATAGTTCTTCAGAATCCCCAGCGGAGATGTGTCATCCCCGGCAGGTTTCTGAGCAGCGAAGTTGAAACTTCCCTCGAAGACTTGATGATTGAAGTCCAACCGTATTGACGAAGCAGTTCTCTCAACTGATGTAGAGTGCCCGATGGCAAGAGTTGGATATCCCCAATTGGTTCATGATTGACCGAGAATTCCATTCCTGACTTACTGATGAAGTTCGGCTGACGCCCAAAGATTTCATTGAATGCCCGATGGCGTGATTAACTTGATTGTTGATCTGATAGGTCCCGAGGAATTCCGATGCCTGACGGCGTGATCAACCGTGTATCGCCGGTTACCGTGTGACCAATCCCCCAGCTAGTTGCCGTGCAGCTAATATTTCAGTTTTCGAAGATCTGTTCCCATCAGAGTACCGTGTACTTGTGCAGTTGGCAAATTTCCGGGTTTGTCGGTATTCAACCGTCTCGCACCTTGATTGGTTGGAATTCGTTCGCTTCTCACCCAGTCAGGTTCAAACCGTTTGAATAGGGGCAGCTGTTGTACCCCAAAATTTGCCCAACATTTCTTTACCTTGCTTGTGTTTCATTCACATTAGCATTATCATTTGCATTTCATTGACATGTGTGCAGGAGATCAAGAGGTATGAGTACCCATCAAGGTCTATGCAAGACTATGAAGCTAGCTAAGAAGCTTATTCAAGTGTTCAAGGGTTGATATCCTTGTCAGAGAAGTCAAAAGATCCTCAGAGAGAGTGGTTGAAACCTAGTGTGTGTGTCTCCTAACTTGAGAGTTGTGGGAAGTCCTCAGATGATTCTGAGGCCATGAAGTTATACTTGAGGTATTGAGAGAGCTCATGAGAAGTGTTGAGGATCACTTTGAGGCCTAGACAGGTCATTGTGCAAGATTAAGAAGGCTCATCCATGAGTGGTGCAGCTAGGGTTTGACTGGGTCAACCCTAAGTCAACTGATGATTTGAACAAGGTTGAGACCTAATTCAAGAGCCATGTGATCATAGATTTATGAATTAAGATGCTATAAGGATGATTCCAAGGTCAACTCATCATGATTGAAGAGTTTGAGAAGTTTCAAGCTAGGGTTTCTAAGGCTTGACAGTGTAAAATCCCCTATTTTGACCCCTATCTTCAAGGCAATTTAGATCAAGATGTGATTGTCATCTCATATTGCCCCCAACATCAATGTTGTAGAGCATAATCTTAGCTTTAATTTGAGTGCTAGAAGTCCTTGATAGGATTTATAGAACTCAAGTTATGACTTTGACAAGTTACAGGTCATCTGAGGTCTGTGGACTTGGGGGCTTGAAAGTTACCCAACTTGCATCAAACGTTTACCCTAGAGGGATGATTCCTATGAACGTTTGGTCGACATGAATGTTGTTCCTTATTCTCTTAGCTTTCTACAGAGTACTAGAAGTCCTTGATAGGATTTGTAGAACTCAAGTTATGGCTTTGACAAGTCAAGGGTATTTTGGTCATTTGGAGATTACAGGTCATTTCAATCATAAGGCCATAACTCCTATTTCCAAGCTTCAAATGGGAAAATGTTCAACATAAAACTTGTTCAAAATGATGTTTTAAGGCTAGTCAAGAGGTCATGAGATGTTGGATTTGCTTGTAGCTCAAAGTTGCAAAAATGACCTAAAATAAGGGTATAAGTTAAATGAACCAAAGTTGGAAATTGATATTTTTGATCTACACATCCAAACCAAGGCATGTAATAGGTCATTTTGACTCTAAAAAACATTTTAAGAACATTGGTTTAGCCACATTTTTGAGTTGAGGTGTAATTTGTGGAGTTGCTTTGAAAAGTAGTTACTTACATCTTAAGTAACATTTGCAAAACACATGAGAGATCAATGCACAAGCTTCCAAGGCATTGTAACACATCTAATATCTCATTTGGAGAGATTTTGGGATCATAACAAGCTGTTGCAACAAGTGAAACCATAATTGGTGTGAGTATGGCATGAGATGGTATTTTGATGACATGAGAAATTCTACATCTCCTTGGATGATTCCAGAAGATTCTAGAGAGGTCCAACATCATCTATATATTGATTAGAAGGGGTTCAAGTGCAAGGTTGGTGAGGATTGAGAGGAAAAAGAGAGAGTGAACTTTGAAACCCCCATGTGCAAATGGAAATCAGTTTCTGCATTCTACACCATTTCGATCCTTTCTTTTGATCTCAACAAATTCTATTGAGGATACTGAATGATTCCAGATCAATTCCATAGCCAAAGCCTTGAAGGATCGTGTTCTTGCATGTGAGTTTCACCTGCTGTAAGTCACCATCGGGTTTGGAGTTCCAAGCATTTGCAATCAATTCTCTTGCATACAGAAGCAAGAACCTGCTACATTGAATGATTCTAGAGCAGTAGAAGGGTTGAATTGGAGCTTTGCTGCTTCTGTTACTCAAGAATTCACAGGTTTGAATCTTTCATCCCTCACCTTAATTTAAGAAGAATTACCTCAGTTTGTTAGGTTAGATTGATAGTATGTGGTTAGGAGATCGTTTCTGGAAACTTAGAGAGGATTTGGTGATGATCAATGAGATGACACAATTTTTGTTTGGATCAAGAACATGCTGGATATTGAGAGATAATGTGAGTGTTATAGCGAGAAGTAATCAGGGTAATGTGGTGAACATTTTAGACCAAACAATTTGAAGAATAGTGATATTTGAGGTCTGAGCATAATTCTGATTCTTGATCGTGTCTTAGGTTAGAGGTTGATTCAATGAATTCTGAGGCTAGGGTTAGACTCAGGGAGAGATTTAGAGTGATTTAGTGTTTTAGATCTTGAATTTTGATGGAGATTTGAGGGAGCCCGAGTGAGGATGAGGTTGATGTTTGAACTCTGTTACAATGGATGCTTCCCTCCATTTCCATGGCTAGAGGTAGGTGATGAAGTCCTAGCCATCAGATCCACGTATGACCATTGACCAGAGCTAGATCCAAGGGCCGTGTTTTAATCTCAGGTTGTGAGGAGGGAAGAATGTTGATGCTCTAAACGCTGCGTATCATTAAATAAAAGGTTTTGGGCTTTGGTAAGAGACCACTATCCACACCCCCCAGCGAGCCCATTTGTGAATGTGAACTGATTCTCATTGCTTCCTACACCGCGCCTTTATCTTTTTCTTTAACATTTTTCAATTGATTTTTGATTGTGATATGGCCTTTGGCGTTTTTCTACTGGCACCCCCCTGATAGCCCAATCCATGAATTGAATTGATTGTGTTTACTATCTGCACCGTGTGTTTATCTTTTTCTTTTGATTTTCTTTAATTTCTTCATTTTATACATGGTTTTTGATTAATCATATAAAATTGAAAAATGATCCAATTAACCCCATTCTTTTTGCATTATATTCATGATTGAATCTAGTATTTGTTAGATAAAAAATATTTTTATTTCATGCATTGTCTGATTTTATGGGAATTTTCATATTTTAATTGATATTAAAATAGTCATGTTTGATACTTGATTTTGTGGAATTTGGTTTGATCATGTGATGATGATTTTGGCCTTGATTTTTTGTGAGTTGTTAGCATAGATATGCATGCTCCCCATAGAAGTTTATCACCTTTTTGTGATGAACATAGGTGGTAGTTTAGGTTGAAACCTTTAGAAGCTCCATTTTTAGGGTTTATGGTTGATACCTTTGGATTTAGGACTTAATTTTAGAACTTAATAGATGATTTAGTCCTTGGATTTTGTATGAGGCATTCTTAATTGAATTAGGATCCCTTAGGAATTTTTGTAGAGATTTTCAAGGTAGTTTTCTATTTTTGATTGATTTTAGTTTAGGTGCTAGTTTTAGATGATTCTAAGGCACTAACTCAACTAGATTAACATCTTTAGTTCCCTTAGATTAGGGTTGTGCTTTGCTTGTTCCTGGATGATGATGAAGACAAGTTGAAGATGCATTGGATTGCTTGAAGAGGCTTGGATGTGAGGATCTTCCCTTCTTTTGGTGTAGTCTTGATTAGGTATTAAGATTAGGGTTTTGTAGGCAGAGCTTCTAGATAGTTCTCTTCCTTCATAAACATGGAATATGTTGACCAATTCCATTCTTCCCTATGATGTAAGGTCCCCTTGTAAAGGCCTCATCCCTCCTTTGGTAGGATGTGTGGCTCTTTGCATGTTGGTAGAACCTTTGAGGGTCCCTTTCTCTGATGATAGGATGCTTAGTGGTGACCTTTGGTCTTCACTCTGCTACCAATCATCCAAACTTTGATCTTGATAGATGAATCTTTCTCCCTTGCTAGAGGATGGAGTTCCCTGCTTGAAGAATATTGAAGGATGAAGTTGATACTTCTTTGTGTTTGAAGATTACCCTTAGAAGCTGAAACTTGTAGATGAAGAGGAACTAGTTGATACTGGTAAAGGAGAGAGAGCTGAAGCAAGAAGACCAAGTTGAAACTTGTGAAGAAGGTCCAATGGAGATTGAGTGAAGAGCTGAGGCTTGAGGAATGAAGGATAAGTTGACACTTACATTGATGCACCGAGAGCCTGAAGGAATCAAGTTGATACTTGTAGTTAAGAGTGAAGCCTGAAGGTGGAATTGACTGAAGAGCTGAAGCTTGGAGAAGAGAGAACAAGTTGATACTTATGTTTGATGGATTGAAACCTTGGAGAAGCAAGTTGATACTTGTCATGGAGGATGATAGCCTTGAAGGGTTGTTGAAGTCTGAAGACTGGATTGCTGTCAGAAGAGCTGAAGCTTGAGATTAAAAGAGGGAGGTGTTGATCTGCTTTCTTTCTTGTCTGTTTTCTTTTCTGTACTGATGTGCCTTGTTTGACTTGCTTGATGCATTAGAATAAGTTCATATCTAGACTGACTTTAAGCCAGGAGCATGATTGCACTAGAGGTTGAGTTGCTCCCGCTGCTTGTATTTTTACTGTATGGCTTTGCTTGCGGGTATTCGGTAGAGCCCAGCTCCCTTGCCCATGTGGTTTGTGTTTGCTTGATAGCATGTTATTTCATTTCTTCTGTAGGATTGCAGTTTATTTTATTTTGCTTGATAGCTTGTTGTTTCTTCTGTACGATTGCAGTTATTCATATCTGGCTTGAGGTTGAGACGAGCTTGTGGAGGCTGATGCCCCACACACAATTCCTCCCCCACTTACGTTGCATGAATTTTACAATCGTTTGCTGTTTACTGTTTAAGTTGATGCTTTATCTGTTGCTGTTCACCGTTGACATGATCCCTTAGGAATCTCACTTCCTTTGATAAGGAAGTGATGATTAGAACTTTAGGTTGAAACCTATGCATGATAACTTCTAGGAGTTCCCTGTTTCAAATCTCAACCATAGGATGAATCCTTAGCATGACAACAGTAGGAATTGATAGCCTCCCCTTAGTTGAGCATGTTCTCTTCTCATCTCAAAACAAATTAAAACACAATAATAAAGGTTAACTGACGTCGTACGTTACGAGCCTTAAGCTATCTGAGAAAGGATTGTTGGAGAGTTTCTTTCCAACAGTCTGGATGTTTAGTATGGCACCCTTTGGGTGACATACAACGCATTCACTCTCAGGTCATAGTCTCTAGTGCGATATTGGTTGCAAACGATATAAAAAACAGTTCTTCCGTAAAAGACAGAAAACAAACTTCAAACCTTTTTTCCCCGTGGACCCGTAATTCAAAGGAAGCTTTTCTGAAGAAAAGAGTGTTGTTAACTCTCAGTTCTACCGCAAACAGGCTTTGTCCCTAACTGCTGGAACTGCTGTTTAACCCTACTCGATAAAACAGATGAATATGAATCCCCGTAATTCGTATTATCCCGAACTACGTAAGCTCTGATCTCTCAAGCCTGTTGAGAGTACGTAGGCATAATACTGACGTATTGGCGAGCCACCTTCCCCATAACCCGTAGTTAGGCGAACTATGTTGACTCTGATTTCTCATTCTCCGATGAGAATACATAAGCATAAAGTGCGGTGCTTTGCCGAGTCATTTTATTTTCTTTTTAAGCCGGCCTTGATAGGTAGATAGATAAATCAACCCGTGATCGGGAAAATAGCAAGTGTACTATTTTTACTAATTGTAGTAATAAGGGAAAAGTCCCAAATATCGATCTCGAGGACTGCGTAGCAATTAACGAAATTTTTAGGATTCAAATGAACAAAAGGTCTAGTGGTTTGTTTGGTAGCAGAGTAATATAACAAGTAAATACAGACTTATGAATCAATCTAAGAACAGTGTTAGGGGAGTGGAGACGATGCGAGTAAAGACCCTGTATGATTATTCTGCTATACTAGTTATTAACCTTAATTTATCAGTTGGCCACTTTAGTTGCCTTAATTCCTTAATGAAAGCCCTTTGATGATTTTCCTGTACACTAATTCCTCAGTGTCCATGAAAAGCATCAAGCAATAGTTCCAACCATAAAATACGTGATACGGGATATCCTCATTCCTAAGCAATATCGACCGTGATACTATTTTGCAAAAGTGTTAGGTTGACTTTCCAGACTAAAGCCTAAGCATGATTCAAATTCTACTTTCCAATATGAATACGATTAAGATTAATGCAAAATAAAATATATAAAGGTAATAACATAGTTCTCATAGAATCATTAAACAAAAGTCATTACATCGCACTTAGGACCACCCCCTAACAACTTGGGGTTTAGCTGCTCATGTTCTTGGTAAACATAAAAGCAATTAGAAATGAAAAGGAGAAGATCATTACAATGCAAGTTGAAATCCTTGGATCATCAATTGCTTCCGCTTTTGATCGATCGTCTGTTTCCAGCCGAACTCTCCTCTCAGTTGTCAATCCTAATATCAGTTCAAAAGTGTCCCCTACTTTCTAAAATGTGCCTCTTATATCTAAATTCAAATTACATCGCGAAATGTCTCAAATGCCCTTCGACATAGGTCTGACAGCAAAAATCAGAAAACAAAAAAATTTCACTTTCAGTGGCCCTGACACGGGCCGTGTTGTGCAACACGGGTGGCCGTGTCAGGCTGCTGACTTCTTAGGGCGTGTCTCATCTTCAAGGGCTGCAACACGGGCCGTGTTGCATGACACGGGCACCCGTGTTGTAAGTCTGAGTCTCCTTTTTCTTCTGCTTTGGTCTACCCGTGTCTGCCAACCGTGTCCTCCATGACACGGGCCGTGTTGTGCAACACGGGTACCTGTGTTGTAGCTCTGACTTCCCTTTTCCGTCTTTTCTTTGCCTCAGAAAGCGGTGCGATTGTCGTGCTATCCATTCCTGCCAAAAACACACTAAAAGAAGCCAAATCAAACGCACCAGCGGCAAAAGTAATATAAACTTAAAAATAAGACTCGAAGACACACAACTACGAGTAATGCAGATAATAACAACTAAAGCTTCGAAAAACAGATAAAAATATTGTGAAATTAATAACAAACAGCGTTTGAAAACACAATTGAAATCCACCGATCAAACTTCCGCGAACTTGAACTTTTGCTTGTCCTCAAGCAAAAAGCTCGCCAACCCGAACTTAATATCTTTTTCGTAACGGAACCATCCATAGAATTGTGAGTTACGGTGATAATACTCATACTTGAACTTCTCATTCCAAGTCCCCTAGGATTAATCTCGGCTTTTCCCTCCAAACAGGTAACATGCAAACACTAGACTGCGGTAAACCACAAACCTCAGTCTCCCAATGGGTAACCTCTCCGACTATGCTTTGTACTTAAGTCTTCTTTTTCGATTTTCCTCCCTTTCATTCGGACAATCACTATACGGCTTTTATGATTTTCCTCGTGTGCACAAGATTTATCAATGACATTTCTCTTTTTCTGGCACTGTTATTCTTTTTGAATGGCTTTCAGGTTCGACAGCCGTTGGGCTGAATAACCGGGCGAGGGTTACCCAACTTAGAAGGATTAGTCGCCTAATTGCCCCTTTTTGTTTGTTTTTTTTTTCTGTGCCTTAGCTCAATATTTTTCGTTACCCTTGCACACACGATTTTTTTTTTGAAATCTGATTGTCAAAATAAACTACTCAGGGGTACTTCTCAGATCAAAGCACTATGGTACAAATCTACACGTCGAACTCGTTCCTATTTGGGAAACCCAAGGTGTTGGCCTTTTACCTATCTCTCAAGATTATTTCGATTTCATCCTCACGGTTCTTTTCTGAGTATTCTATATACTTTCTCATCACCTCACTCAACATCTTCACTAAACAGTTCCCCAACCAACAATGTTATTAATTTTATTAGCTCACTGTCAGGGGGGTCTTCCTGTGGACTCGCTATCATGTTCTCAAACTAACACTGGAAATTAAATAAACAAATAACATAAACACATAACATAAAAACACAAATAAAAATAAAAACACAAATAAAATACCCCCACACTAGAATTCAACAGTGTCCTCACTGTTGGAACACTAGTAGCAGAGGACTCACAGCGTTCATGGTTGCGGAGGTTGGTCGCGCAACATCATCTGCCGCATCCATTCATGCATCTCACCGACCAACCTACCTTGTCGGATTTGTTCGTTCCCTTGTCTTGTCTGCTCCTCGCCTTGCCTCGTCTTCTCACTTCGGAGATGACACATCTCATTCTCCATCCAATCCCATTCTTTTTTAGATAAGCTCCAAGAGCCTGAGCCGGATTCCTGATGGGGTGAGACTCGAGTAGGCGGTATAGGCGCTTCTTCTACCTGATCTCCTTCATCTTCAAAGAATTCTGTACCTGTACCATCATAAAATTGGTCTTCTTCATCGCTTGATGATGTTAGAGTACTTCTTCTGATGATCCAGGTCTTCAAAGAGTATGCCGTGAGGGTTCGCCATACGGTGTGCTCTCTTTCAGGGGCGCGAAGTTTCCGCCACTGCTTTTCCTGTGTCTCTACGAGGAGGCATTCTTAACCTGCAAAACACAAACAACACAGATGGTTCGAAAAATTTTGAAATCACTGTTAGTGAAAAACGCAACCGTAGAATTAATCACAATGATGAGTAGAATGTTTTTTGTGAAGGACGGAAGTGTTTCCGATGAGTGGGTGTGGTAGATAATGAAGCTTTTGTGGAGAGAGGGTTATGGAGGTTAAGGGTTTTGTGAGGGAGAAGAAGGAGGAAGATGAAAAATGATATGAAATGTGTGGTTGGTAATGATAAGTGGGGGTTAAAGTGGTGGGCCCCACGGGGTAAAAAAATTAAAAATCAGAGCGCGCCTTGCAACACGGGCCGTGTTGCACAACACGGGCACCCGTGTTGCTCCTCCTGTAAGTTATTTTTTTTTCAAGGCCACGAACCTGCAACACGGGCCGTGTTGCACAACACGGGCACCCGTGTTGCTCCATTGACTCCACATTTTTCTCAAATTTCTCATCCCTGCCATGTTAGGCCTGACACGGCCCGTGTTGTGTAACACGGCCACCCGTGTCAGGGTGCTGTTTTTTAACTTTTTCCTCTCCTCTGGTCTCCAACATTCTTCTTTCACTGATGAACTGCGAGTTGATCAAAACCTGTTAAACAAAAACAAAATGAAAGCGTGAATGTGAAATACGTGGGTTGCCTCCCACGAAGCGCTTCGTTTTACGTCGCCTGGCTCGACGGTCCGTCATCGTATCATGTGAGATGAACGACATCGTTTCGATCTTTCTGCTGTCCCTCGTAGTAAGGTTTCAGACGTTGACCATTTACTTTAAAAATGTCTCCATTTGCTGGATTTTTCAGCTCGACTGCTCCGTGCGGAAACGTCTTATGTACTACAAATGGTCCCGACCATTTTGATTTAAGCTTTCCCGGAAAGAGTTTCAGTCGGGAGTTGTACAACAGTACTAATTGTCCTTCCCGAAATTCTTTCTTCTGAATACGTCGATCATGCCATTTCTTTGCTTGATCTTTGTACATTTTTGCATTCTCATATGCCCGGTTCCTGAATTCCTCTAGCTCATGGAGTTGGAGGGTTCTAGACTCTCCTGCTCTAGTGAGGTCTAGGTTAAGGACTTTTGATGCCCATAATACCTTGTGTTCTAACTCTAGAGGCAGATGGCAAGCTTTACCATAGACCAGTTGGTAAGGGGACATACCAATGGGTGTTTTGTATGCAGTGCGATACGCCCAGAGAGCGTCGTCCAGTTTTACTGCCCAGTCCTTACGGGATGCACGCACTGTTTTCTCTAATAGCTGTTTGAGTTGTCGATTTGACACCTCGGCTTGCCCGTTGGTTTGAGGATGGTACGAAGTAGATATTTTGTGCTTCACATTATACTTAAGGAGTAACTTTTCCATGAGATGATTTAGGAAGTGAGTTCCTTCATCACTTATCAGGGCCCTTGGTACTCCAAACCGCGAAAATATGTTCTCCTTCAGAAACCTGACCACTACTTTAGCATCATTTGTTGGTAGTGCCACTGCTTCTACCCATTTCGAAACATAGTCAACTGCTACCAGTATATAGTGTTTTCCAAATGATGGTGGGAATGGTCCCATAAAATCAATCCCCCAAACATCAAACAACTCTACTTCTAACATGGCATTCTACGACATCTGGTTTCTTTTTGAGATATTTCCAGTCCGTTGACATCTGTCGCATTCCTTAACTACGTTCTGGGCATCCTTAAACAAAGACGGCCAGTACAACCCCGATTGGAGGACTTTGGCTGCGGTGCGGTCGCCACTGAAATACCCTCCATAATCTGAATTATGACATGCTTCGAGCACCTTCCTTTGCTCGTTTTCCGGAACGCATCGTCTGATCAGTCCATCCACCCCTTTCTTGTAAAGAAACGGGTCATCCCATAAGTAGAACCTGCAGTCATGAACAAACTTTTTCCGTTTGTTAGAATCAAAATCGTCGGGTATGAGACCCCCGACTAAATAGTTGGCGTAATCCGCAAACCAAGGAACACCATGAATAACTAGGATGTGTTCATCAGCAAACTCATCCTTTATCGGGCGCTTTTCCTCGTTTTCTTCAATCGGTGACATTCGCGAGAGGTGATCAGCTACAATATTTTCACATCCTCTCTTATCCCGAATCTCCACATCGAATTCTTGGAGAAGAAGGATCCATCTCAGCAGCCTGGGCTTTGACTCCTGTTTAGCAAAAAGATATTTTAACGCAGCATGGTCAGTATAAACAATCACTTTAGAACCCAATAGATATTGCCTAAATTTGTCAAAGGCATACACCACCGCTAGCAACTCCTTCTCGGTAGTTGCGTAATTCATCTGTGCCGGGTTCAAAACGTGACTCGCATAGTAAATAACATGCAAAAGCTTCTCTTTCCGCTGCCCCAATACAGCCCCTACTGCGATGTCACTGGCGTCACACATGATCTCAAACGGCAGCGACCAGTCTGGGGCTATCACAATTGGTGCTGACACTAACTTATTTTTCAGGTTCTCGAATGCGTCAGCACATTCCTTATTGAACACAAACGCCGTGTCCTTGACTAACAAGGACGTCAACGGTTTAGCTATCTTGGAGAAGTCTCTTATGAACCTGCGGTAGAACCCTGCGTGACCCAAGAAGCTTCGGATACCTTTCTCGTTCACGGGTGGTGGTAACTTGGATATTACTTCCACTTTTGCTTGATCGACTTCGATCCCTTTGTGTGAGATTTTGTGACCAAGGACAATGCCCTCTCTTACCATGAAATGACATTTTTCCCAATTTAGGATCAAGTTACTTTCCTGACATCTCTGCAAAACAAGTGACAGGTTAGTTAAACAATTATCAAATGATGACCCAAAAACCGAAAAATCATCCATGAAGACTTCCATATGTTTCTCAAGCATATCCGCAAAAATAGAAGTCATGCATCTTTGAAATGTGGCTGGGGCATTACATAGCCCGAATGGCATCCTCCTATAAGCGAAAACTCCGTACGGGCATGTGAAAGCTGTCTTCTCTTGATCCTCTAGCGCAACCGCGATTTGGTTGTATCCGGAGTATCCATCTAGAAAGCAATAGTAATTGTGACCAGCCAATCTTTCTAACATCTGATCAATAAAGGGCAACAGAAAGTGATCTTTTCTGGTGGCTAAATTAAGTCTCCTATAATCAATGCATACCCTCCAACCAGTGACTGTACGTGTAGGAATCAACTCATTCTTGTCATTAGTCACCACCGTTGTACCTCCTTTCTTGGGCACTACGTGAACAGGGCTCACCCATGAACTGTCTGATATAGGATAGATCAGTCCAGCATCCAATAATTTCACCACTTCCTTTCTTACGACTTCCTTCATAACGGGGTTCAGTCTTCGCTGGGGCTGCACAACCGGTTTATGGTCCTTCTCCATAAGGATTTTGTGCATGCAAACTGTAGGACTTATACCCTTTAAGTCTTCGATTTTCCAACCAATAGCACTCTTAAATTTTTTAAGAACCCCAATCAGTTGTTTCTCTTGGACACTTTTCAAACTAGAGCTGATAATGGCGGGACACTTTTCCTCGGTGTCTAGAAAAACATATTTGAGATTTTCCGGCAGTTGTTTCAATTCCGAACTTTTAGGCTTTTCGTCATTACCCTCCAGCGCTATAGGTTGCCGTAAGTCCTCCCATTGGTGTGGTCGGGATCCCCTTTGGAATGGTCGAGTGTCTAACATTTCGACTACCTCTCTGTCATTCTCATCTACTTCTTTGTCTTCCTTAAAGATTGACATGCTTAGCACTCTCTCCAGGGGTAGTTGGGTCACACTCTCTAAATGTTCGCTCTCTACGACTTGTTCTAGCACTTGTATGTTGCTACTGGTGCCACGATCCTGTTTATGCTTCATGGTATTACTAACATCAATTTTTAACTCCTCGTCATATACATTCAAGGTCAGGGTGCCGCCTTCCATATCTATCATGACTCTCCTGGTTTCCAAGAATGGTCAGCCCAAAATTAACGGCATTTCTTCGTCTTCCGGCATCTCTAGGATCACAAAATCAACCGGAAATACAAATTTATCTACCTTAACTAGTACATCTTGAACCACTCCATATGGCCGCTTAACTGAATGATCAGCAAACTGGAGGGTCATCCGAGTGTCTTGAACCGCACCGATATCCAACTTTTTGTAGATGGACAAGGGCATGAGGCTAATACTTGCTCCCAAATCAATTAAAGCTCTGTTGAATGACCTATCGCCAATAGTGCATGGGATAGTAACAGCTCCACTGTCTTTCTTCTTGACCAGAATCTTCAGACCCTGCAAAATAGCACTACAAGTTTCCGTTAGAATAACAGGTTCAGACTCACTAGTCCGCTTCTTCGCAATGATGTCCTTCATGAATTTTGCATAGGTGGGCATTTGTTCTAGTGCCTCCAACAACGGAATGTTCAGCTCCAACTTTTTAAACAGCTCCAGGAACTTCTCGAAATTCTTCTCTTGCTGTCCTTTCTTTTTATTTCTTGAGGGGTATTACAGCTTGATCACCGGTTTCGGTTCTACCACTTTTTCTTTAGTTACCGGTACCGGTGTCACCACTTCTTCCTCGACTATTTCATTCTCTTTAATTTCCAGCTCCACTTCAATCATCTGATCATTTAGTTCCGTTTCCTCTTCTCCTACTTCCTTGGCTTTTCCACTTCTTGTTACTACCGCCTTAATTTGGTGGTGATCCTTCGGATTTGGTACTGTGGCACTTGGAAGTGTACCCGGCGCTTGTGAACTTGCTAGCTGTTGGGCAATTTGACTCATTTGTACTTCAAGATTCTTTATGGATGCTCCAGCATTCCTGAAGTTACTCCTTGTCTCTTCTTGAAATTGAGAACTTTGGGCGGCCATTTTCTCAATGGCCACTTCCCAATCAGCTTTTCGAGGTGCTTGTGGTTGATATTGAGGTTGGTACGGTGTCTGCTGGTACTGCTGTGGCTGAGGTTGATACGGTTGTTGGCCTTGAACAGGTTTTTGCATATTTCCTTGTTGATCTTTCCATGAAAAGTGTGGGTGATTTTTCCAACCAGGATTATATGTGTTGGCGTAAGGATTGTTCTGCCTCAACATATTAATCTGTTCCACTTGCTCTTGAGTTGCTACATAATGCATTGTAAAGTGTGGCCCACCGCATATTTCACAAGGTGCTGCTTGAACTGGCTCAACCTGTGCCACTACCTGAGTTTCAACATTCATTTTCTTTAACCTTCTTTCTACCTCAGCGGTGATCTGATCCTCCATTTTAACAACCTGGTCTGCCAGCTTCAGATCAATCTTACCTTCCGGTTGGTTAACCGTGCGATCATACAACTCAAGGTGCTCGTTCGCGGTGATTTCTTCTATGATCCTTCTGATACCTGTGGCCGTTGAGAAGTTGGTTGAGCCACTGGCAGCAGTATCTATGAGCTGTTTCGTTTTGAGTCGTAATCCATTCACAAAGTTTTGCATCTGCTCAGTGGCGTCCATGTTATGAGTAGGACATGCTGTAAGACACCTCTTAAACCGCTTATATGCATCCCCTAAAGATTCTCCTTCTTTTTGCTTGAAGTTGACAATGTCATATCTTTTTCGGATGACCACTGAGGCAGGGAAATACTCATTCAGGAACGCAGTTTCCATCTCTTGCCATGTTGTGATACTCCCAGCGGGAAGCGAGTAAAACCATTCTTCCGCATCATCAGTGAGTGTGAACAGGAACATAACTAATCTCTTGGCCTCTTCGGAATGTCCTTCTATTTTCAGCGAGGTGGTGGTTGTGAGGAATCTCTGAAGATGTTTATTTGCATCTTCGTTGATTCTTCCGACGAACGGCTTGCTCTCCAAAGTCCGGTTGATTCACAATGGTCATCCGGTTTGGTTGAGCATTGTCCCCTCCATAGTCTCCTAGCAGTCTTTCAGGCTGAGGTGGATTTCCAGCCATTTGAACAGTTTCAGGTGTTGTCTCTCTTTCTCTTCGGAGTCGCTCTGCACAGATATAATTTCCTCTATTTCTTCCAGTCTTTTAACTTTAGCTAATCTCCGTCTTTCGTGTAATGCTCGTTCTGGTTCTGTATCAAAAGAATATTTAGCTGAGGCCTGACCTCGCATACACAATTAGACAAGCGTTAGATAATACAAGCGGATAAAAGTTATGCAGTAGAAAATAAAACTTTAGTCGCAGAGCAACAAAATTTCTTTTGGATTCTAAAAACAATGTTAATTTGGCAGTCCCCGGCAACGGCGCCAAAAACTTGATCGGGAGAATAGCAAGTGTACTATTTTTACCAATTGTAGTAATAAGGGAAAAGTCCCAAGTATCGATCTCGAGGACTGCGTAGTAATTAACGAAATTTTTAGGATTCAAATGAACCAAAGGTCTAGTGGTTTGTTTGGTAGCAGAGTAATATAACAAGTAAATACGGACTTATGAATCAATCTAAGAACAGTGTTAGGGGAGTGGAGACGATGCGAGTAAAGACCCTGTATGATTATTCTGCTATACTAGTTATTAACCTTAATTTATCAGTTGGCCACTTTAGTTGCCTTAATTCCTTAATGAAAACCCTTTGATGATTTTCCTGTACACTAATTCCTCAGTGTCCATGAAAAGCATCAAACAATAGTTCCAACCATAAAATACGTGATACGGGATATCCTGATTCCTAAGCAATATCGACCGTGATACTATTTTGCAAAAGTGTTAGGTTGACTTTCCAGACTAAAGCCTAAGCACGATTCGAATTCTACTTTCCAATATGAATACGATTAAGATAAATGCAAAATAAAATATATAAAGGTAATAACATAGTTCTCATAGAATCATTAAACAAAAGTCATTACATCGCACTTAGGACCACCCCCTAACAACTTGGGGTTTAGCTGCTCATGTTCTTGGTAAACATAAAAGCAATTAGAAATGAAAAGGAGAAGATCATTACAATGCAAGTTGAAATCCTTGGATCATCAATTGCTTCCGCTTTTGATCGATCGTCTGTTTCCAGCCGAACTCTCCTCTCAGTTGTCAATCCTAATATCAGTTCAAAAGTGTCCCCTACTTTCTAAAATGTGCTTCTTATATCTAAATTCAAATTACATCGCGAAATGTCTCAAATGCCCTTCGACATAGGTCTGACAGCAAAAATCAGAAAACAGAAAAATTTCACTTTTAGTGGCCCTGACACGGGCCGTGTTATGCAACACGGGTGGCCGTGTCAGGCTGCTGACTTCTTAGGGCGTGTCTCATCTTCAAGGGCTGCAACACGGGCCGTGTTGCATGACACGGGCACCCGTGTTGTAAGTCTGAGTCTCCTTTTTCTTCTGCTTTGGTCTACCCGTGTCTGCCAACCGTGTCCTCCATGACACGGGTCGTGTTGTGCAACACGGGTACCCGTGTTGTATCTCTGACTTCCCTTTTCCGTCTTTTCTTTGCCTCAGAAAGCGGTGCGATTATCGTGCTATCCATTCCTGCCAAAAACACACTAAAAGAAACCAAATCAAATGCACCAACGGCAAAAGTAATATAAACTTAAAAATAAGACTCGAAGACACACAGCTTTGAGTAATGCAGATAATAACACCTAAAGCTTCGAAAAACAGATAAAAACATTGTGAAATTAATAACAAACAGCGTTTGAAAACACAATTGAAATCCACCGATCAACCCGTCAGATAAACACAACGAGCATGGATCCCATCGAGTACGATGGACGTGAGGGGTGCTAATACCTTCCCCTTGCGTAACCGACTCCCGAACCCAGACAACGGTTGCGATGACCTTGTCTTATACCTTTTCGTCAGGTTTTTCCGATCGTTTCTTTTCCCGCTCTGAGGGATAAATAACGAAAGGTGGCGACTCTTCTATTTTGCCGACACCTTATTTTCGCAGTAGCAACACAAAGTTATCAAATTGACAAAATCGTGTGGCATATGCAAAACTGTCTTGGGAAAATCAGTTGCATCGTGTCATGTTGGAGGTTCATAACTTCTTACTCAAGTTGAATTAATGGATGTTATTGTACATTTCAGAAAGATGGCATGATGTTCTACAACATTGATGTTCATAGTTTGCATTGATTCAACATGGATAATAATGAAAAATGTTCTTAAACATTGATGTTTCATGCTGAAAACTTGGCAGAAATTTCACTAAGTGTTGAAATTCATTTATTTTTTTTATTTTGATCACTTCATAACATAAAATCCATGAAGTTTTTGAATATGGCTTAGTATAGAAATCTTGTAGTATCTGATGAAATCTACCATTTAAGCTTTGGAACATAAAATTTGGTTGCTAGGATCACAAGTTATGGCCTTTGGAAGTTGGGTACTTGAACACTTTTTTCATAACTTGGTGAAATTTTCAATTTCTCAACATTGCCCCTTTTACAAGTAATTTTGATTTATTGATTAAATCTTTTTCAAATGCAACAATGGACCATGTTTCCTTTTATAATGGCTCATGATGAATATTTTTGGCTAAAAAGTCAAACTTTGACTTTGTGTATCAAATGAATTTTATGTAGAGAAACCCTAATTCCTGATTTTTGATAGGTGCAACCTCTGAGGCTATTTTGGATTTATAAATGGATCTTGAGGTTATTTTGAGCTTCTTGAATCATGTATTGAGGTATTGGTTCATGCCCATATGAAAATTTCTCTCTGGAGGCCTTAGTCGGTCGAAACCTTAATTTGGTGACACAGATGATCTTGAGGCTTGATCAACTTGAAATGATGTAATCTTCTGCTTGAATATTGATGATAAGGATATCTTGAATTCCATGGATGATTGAGAGGCTTGATAAGTTGAAGATCATGCCAATTCTTGATTGATCCTTTGCCTGAATCCTATTAGAGGCTCAAAAACCTTAATTCATGGTCAAGGTGAATGTTGCGGTGAGAATCGGATATCAACCTATTGATTAACTTGAGTCATAATTCATTTAAATTCACTACCGAGCTTTCATTTATCCAAAGTAAAGGTTAATGCCTAGGGTATTTATTCACATCCTAAACATCTGTAGTACTTTAAAGGAACCTTTTGTGTATATGTATGCCAAGTTATCTAAGTTGTTGTTTTCTAGGGTCATGGGATTAAGGTTAAGGTAAAGTTTTAGGTAAATACCTAAGGATAGTTCTAAGTTTCCTCGTAAACATATCGCATCTTATGCCTACGTATCCTTACTGTTGCACCCCAAAATTTGCCCAACATTTCTTTACCTAGCTTGTGTTTCATTTCATTCACATTAGCATTATCATTTGCATTTCATTGACATGTGTGCAGGAGATCAAGAGGTATGATTACCAATTAAGAGCTATACAAGACTATGAAGCTATCTGGGAGGCTTATTCAGGTGTTCAAGGGTTGATATCCTTGTCAAAGAAGTAAAAGATCCTCAGAGAGAGTGATTGAAACCAAGTATGTGTGTCTCCTAACTTGAGAGTTGTGGGAAGCCATCAGATGATTCTGAGGTCATGAAGTTAGACTTGAGGTCTTGGGAGGGCTCATGAGAAGTGTTGAAGATCACTTTGAGGCCTAGACAGGTCATTGTGTAAGAATAAGAAGGCTCAGCCATGAGTGGTGCAGTTAGGGTTTGACTGGGTCAACCCTAAGTCAACTGATGATTTGAAGAAGGTTGAGACCTAATCCAAGAGCTATGTGATCATGGATTGATACATTGAGATGTTCTAAGGATGATTCCAAGGTTAACTCATCATGATTTAAGAGTTTGAGAAGTTTCAAGCTAGGGTTTCTAAGGCTTGACAGTGTAAAATCCCCTAGTTTGACCCCTATCTTCAAGGCAATATAGCTCAAGATATGATTGTCATCTCATCTTGACCCTAACATGATTGTTATAGATCATGGTCTTAGCTTTAATTTGAGTACTAGAAGTCCTTGATAGGGTTTATAGAACTCAAGTTATGAGCCAGACAAGTTACAAGTCATCTGAGGCATGTGAATTTGGAGCTTGAAAGTTACCCAACTTGCATGACACTTTTTCCCTAGAAGGATGATTCCTATGAACTTTTGGTCAACATGAATGTTGTTCCTTATTCTATTAGCTTTCCATAGAGTACTATAAGTCCTTGATAGGATTTGTAGAACTTAAGTTATGGCTTTGACAAGTCAAGGGTATTTGGGGAAGTTGTGATTATGAGTCATTCTTGGTTATAGGTCATTTTCACCAACTTAGACACCTCAAATGAAATTTTGTCCAACTTGAAAGTTACTCAAAACAGGTTTTTAACCTTGACCATGCATCAAGAACACATTGAAATGGTTCAAGGAAGGACTTGGTTCAAGGAGATGTGTAAAAGGAAGGATTAAAGGCATTTAATGACCAAAAATTGAAATAAATTGATTTGTGTGCAAATGGAGCAAAGTAACATCATTTTTTGAATGGAAAATTCATTTTAGAAACTTTGGCAATGTTCTAATTTTTGTTTGAGGTCAAATTCATGCACTTTTACTTTGTTGCTTCATGATGAAGTAACATAATCAACATGAACCATTGGATTGCAAACAAGGAAATAATCATAACAAATTAGTTCAATATCTCATGAGATGAAGATTCCAAGCATTTTCATGCCCAAACAGAGTGCAAATCATGACTGGTGTGGGATAGATTTTGGAGAGAAATTGAAATTGCAAAATCTCATTTGGAAGGTTACAAAAGTTTCTAGACATTTCCATTGAGTTCTATATAAGATTTGGAGTGTGTTCAGCCTGTTTTTTGGAAGCATTTGAAGTTGGTAGTAGAGAGAGCATTGGATTTTGCAGAGCTGCAACTCAAGATCGGATTCTGAGATTGAAGAGAAATCAAGCCAAATTGAGGTGTGCATTAGATTCAGAGGAAGATTTGGAGTGAATCTGGATCATATTGAAGGAAGAATCGAGCAAGAATTGTACCTGTTCTTCATCTGAAACCAGGTTTGTACCAATCAAAATTCTGCTTAATTTATGGAGAGATAGCTAGAAATCTTTAGGTGGTTAGGTTAATTGCATGATGTAGATGGATTTTGGTACAAGAAATTGAGGAATAGAGACACTTTAGGTCATGGATCATTTTCTGTTGAGACGGATTTCTTGTGATTCTTGGAGAGATATTCATGATAGGATAGTGGATTGTGATCTCTGATGAGTGTAGATTGCATTAGGACCATTATTTTTGAGAATTGTGATGATTAAGATTTGACTGGTTTCTGAAAATCCTATCGTGTTTTAAGTTAGAGCAAGAATTGGAGAATTTGGATGATGGATTCGTGTTCAGGAGAAAAAATTGAGTGAGATGATGACTTGTTTTAGTGTTTT
The DNA here is from genome assembly GCA_963859935.3 of Lathyrus sativus. Classification (NCBI taxonomy): domain Eukaryota; kingdom Viridiplantae; phylum Streptophyta; class Magnoliopsida; order Fabales; family Fabaceae; genus Lathyrus; species Lathyrus sativus. Next base: position 457,780,890 of record OZ012735.1, on the reverse strand, counting down.
TGATGACCTGTGGACACCACTTCGCCGGAGAAGACGGTGGCGCTGCAACTCAGGCCACCGTCTGGAGAGTTCCCTCCATCTGATTTGAATTTGGGGACGATAACGCTTTGGCCATTGGATAGCATTTGGACCTTTGACTCAGGCAAGCAATGGATGGCCACAATTGATTGCTGAAACTCTGAAGAGTGAGTTGAGATGAAACGCAACGTTTCATTTAATTGAAGCTTTGGGCTTAGTGTACTAACTGCTACCCACACCCCCGTTTGGCCCAAATTCTTGGAATAAACTGGAAATAATTGCTATTTGATACGCAGGTTTTGTTATTTTCTTCTTATTTTCTTTTATTTTACTCATTTCATATAATTTGAAAATAATTCATAATAAATAGAAAAATAACTCAATCTGATCCAGGTTTTTTTCCTCTGACTCATGAATGAGACTAGAATTTTAGGAAATTAAGAGTTTAGGAATTCATGCATTTTTATTTTAATTGCATTTTTTGTATTTTAATTGATATTAATTTCATTATGGTCGATACCTTATCTTGCTGATTTTTGTGTGATCACTTGGTGATGATTTTTGAGCTGATTTTTTGTGTGTAGCTATTTTAGACATGTATGCTCCTCTAGTAATTTTTTCACATTTTTGTGCAGAAGTTTAGGGTTGTTTTTGTGTTGGAACTTTAGGTGCTCTAGTTTTAGGGTTTAACCTTAGTACCCCATGGTTTAGGATTTAATTCTAGGACTTATTGGATGATTTGATCTCTGGAATTAACATGATAGAGTCATGATTGACTTAGGTTACCATAGTTATTTTTGTAGGATTTTACAATTGGTTTTAGTATTTTAGTTGGAATTAACTTTAATACTAGGTTTTAGGTGATCCTAACTTGCTAACTCAACTAGAATGACTTCATTAGTTCCCTTAGACTAGGGTTGTGCTTCTCTTGCTCTTGGATGATTATGAAGACATGTGTGGAATGCTGAGGAATGCATGATGGAGCTTGGACTTGAAGTTAGCTCCCCCTTTGGTGTAGTTTGTTTAGGGTTAAGGACTAGGGTTTTAGGGAGATCTCTTAGAATAGATTTTCTTCCTTCATGAAACATGGAAGGTGTTGATCACTTCCATTCCTCCCTGTGATGTAAGGTCCCATTGTGAAGGCCCCATCCCTCCTTTGGTAGGATGAGTGGCTCCTCACAAATTGGTAGAACCTTTGAGTGTTCCTTTCCTTGATGGTGGAGTGCTTAGAGGTGACCTTTGGTCTTCACTTTGCTTCTCCCTATCCCCACCTTGCTCTTGTTAGATGAATCTTTCTCCCTTGCTAGAGGATGGAGTTCCTTTCTAGAAGATTGAAGATGCTAGAGGTTGCACTTCCCCTGTGTTTGAAGATTGCCCTTGGAGCTGAAGCTTGATGATCAAGAAGAACAAGTTGACACTTGTGAAGAGGATCAAGTTGAGGATGAAGAAAGAGCTGAAGCTTGAAGAAGATGAAGAACAAGTTGAAACTTGTGATTGATGCATTGAAAGCTTGAAGAAGCAAGTTGATACTTGCTATTGAAGATGAAAGCCTTGAAGAACAGTTACAGACTGAAGACTGAACTGCTGTCAGAGGACTACTTTGCTGTGAAGGCTGTGGAAGCTGTTGATCTGCTTTCTTTCCTGTCTGTTTGCTTTCTGTGCAACTGTATTGCTGTGACTTGTTTGATTTGCTTGATGCATTAGAATAAGTTCATGTTTAGACTGACTTAAGCTAGGAGCATGATTGCACTAGAGGTTGAGTTGCTCCCTCTGCTTGTATTTTTACTGTATGGCTTTGCTTGCGGGTATTCGGTAGAGCCCTGCTCCCTTGCCTATGTGGTTTGTGTTTTGCTTGATGGCATTTTATTTTCTTCGGTATGATTGCAGTTATTCATATCTGGCTTGAGGTCGAGACGAGCTTGTGGAGGCTGATGCCCCACACACATTTCCTCCCTCACTTGCATTGCATGCATGTTACATTCGTTTACTCTTTACTGTTTAAGCTGATGCTTTATCTGTTTCTGTTTATCATTGACATGATCCCCTAGGAATCTCACTTCCTTTGATGAAGAAGTGATGATTAGAACTTTAGGTTGAAACCTATGCATGATAACTTCTAGGAGTTCCCTGTTTCAAACTTCAACTATAGGATGAATCCTTGGCATGACAACAGTAGGACTTGATAGTCTCCCCTTAGTTGAGCCTGTTCTCTCTTCTCATCTCAAACAAACAGTAAAAAACGTAATAAAGGCAAGTTAGTATAAGCGCGTTACGAGCCTTAAGCTACTTGGGTAATGATAATTGAGCGGCCTCCTCTCAATCGTCTAGAATGTTTAGTATACGTCCTTTGGACGATATGTGACGCATTCGTTCCCAGGTCATAGTCTCTAGTGTTGTACGAACTACAGACAAACATAAAAAATAGTTCTTCCATAAAGGACAGAAAACAAACTTCAAATCTTTTTGCCCCGTGGGCACATAAGTCAAAGGAAGCTTTTCTGAAGAAAAGAGTGTCGTTAACTCTCAGATTCTACCGCAAACGGTAACGCCTAAGTCTCCAAGGGTCGAGCTGCGTACGTCAAACTGCTGGAACTGTTTGTTAACCCTACTCGATAAAACAGATGTATCTGAACCCCCGTAATCCGTATTATCCTGAACTACGTAAGCTCTGATCTCTCATACCTATTGAGAGTACGTAGGCACAATACTGACGTATTGGCGAGCCACCTTCCCCCGTAACCCGTAGTCAACCGAACTACGTTGACTCTGATTTCTCATTCTCTGATGAGAATACATAGGCATAAAGTGCGACGCTTTGGCGAGTCATTTTTCTTTTCTTTTTCAGACCAGCCTTGATAGGTAGATAATAAACAAACCCGTCAGATAAACACAACAAGCGTGGATCCCATCGAGTATGATGGACGTGAGGGGTGCTAATACCTTCCCCTTGCGTAACTGACTCCCGAACCCAGACAATGGTTGCGATGACCTTGTCTTATACCTTTTCGTCAGGTTTTTCCGATCGTTTCCTTTCCCGCCCTGAGGGATAAATAACGAAAGGTGGCGACTCTTCTGTTTTGCCGGCACCTTATTTTCACGGTAGCGACAACTGGCGACTCTGCTGGGGACTTGATAGTTTCCTGGGATCCAACGTCCGTTATGCGAGTCAATTTGGGGATCCAACGTCCCCTGCGAGAGTCAATCCTAGCGCTTGTATGATTACTTGTTGGGTTGTGTTTATTTATCGCATCTTATTTCCCGCACTTTATTTTTAGTATGATATGATTATCTGTATTATTGTGGGAGGGGCATTCTGATGAGTGAGAAGCCAGACCCAGGCTTGAGAGCTACATAGTATTAGAGTGAGTTAGTGGAGGACGTGCTTGCTTTGCTTGCAGCTGTTCCCATATAATCCACACTCAGACGAGGTTCTCTTTGATGGCTTCCTATCGGTCCTTTGGACTCGAGGGGTTGTTGGATCTGAGGATTGTCGACTCTGGGAAACGATCATTTGGAATTCAGCTAAGTGAGGCCGCTTCCAAAGGTGATGATGCCACACCTTCTGGGTATCGTATCGCCATTTCTTGAAAGTCTGTGACGCTGATGACCGCATAGGATGCCAAACCTTTTCCGTGATTAGGTCCATACCTGTGAGTAGGGTCGGGTTTGTTGCAGGAAACCTTAAGCTTCAGACCACCTGGTTTTCTTGACAGGGAATCAGTTTTGTTGGTATCAGAGGTTCTCATCATCAGATGTGTGGTTCTTCTTGACATAGCAGATTTATGGTCTGGTATAAGGGGTTCTTCTCATCAGAGATATGTTTGTTCTTGATAGAGCAGTGTTGTGGTTTCGTTGATACAGAGCCTTCATCTCCTCAACAGCATAGTCATCTTGATCTCCTGCTGCATGATTGCATTTTGCATTGTTTGCATCCTCATTTGCATGTCATTAACGTGTGTCTGTGTTGCAGGTGCATATTTCTCCCCTGGTTCTAGTGATCTTGATCCTCATGGCTAATATGGCATCTCTGAAGAAGACTGTGGCTTACAAGCTACCAACACCTAACATCCGAGAGTTACGAACTTTGATTTCTTTGGCTGATAAGACAATGATGGAGAGTTTCCGAAAGAGTTATGGGAGACTTATGGGTATTGTGTATAAGCTTCCTACGTACGAGTTGAACGACCTCTACGCCCTGCTGCAGTTTTACGACCCATAGCTCAGATGCTTTGTGTTTCCAGACTATGTCCTAGCCCTGACCTTGGAAGAGTACTCTGACCTGTTGGGGGTGCCTTTGTTGAATCAAATGCCTTATTACCTTGTTGAGGGTGAACCTAAATTGAGTAAGTTGACTGACGCTCTTCATGCAGATGAGTCTGAGTTGAAAGGGACGGTACCCAGGAAGATTGGAAATCATGGTTTCCCTTTGCCTTTCCTGATGGAAAAAGCCCAAAAGTTTGCCGAGAAGGGTCGCTGGGATGTATTCAATGCCTTCTTAGCCCTTTGCATTTATGGGATCGTGCTATTCCCAAGTCATCCAGACTTCATAAGCATGGATGCTTGCCATATATTTGCCTCTGGGAATCCAGTGCCCACTCTCCTCGGAGACGTCTACCATTCGGTTCACAGCAAGAATGAAAACAGAAAGGGGAAGAACGTGGCATGTTGTGCTCCTTTACTGTATAAATGGTTTGCTAGCCATCTTCCTAAGTCGGGGCCGTTCATTGATTCTGCTGAGTCTTCACCTTGGTCTGCACGTTTGATGGGTTTGACTGCTGACGATATCATCTGGTTTGATAGAGATCTGTTAGGCAAAGATATTGTACATAGCTGATGTGGCTTTCCAAACGTCCCCCTAGTCGGAAGGAATGGATGTATCAACTACAATCCCTCTCTGCTAGTACGACAATTTGGGTATGCACTGCGAGGTCCTCCTGAAGAGGAAGAGATACGGGAATCTCTGTATCTCACAGGGTTGCTTGAAGGCGACACTTTGGTCGAGGTACGGAATGCTTGGAGAAAAATTCACCGGAAGGGGAAAGTCTTGCTGGGAAAAAGCAACAACAAGGCCTTTGATCCGTATGTGACTTGGATTCGAGAAAGAGCTGCCAAGTTTCTAATGATGTTTCTTGCCATGGAACCATTGTGTGCTCCCGTGTACAAAGAGCCTACTACAGTTGATATTCAGAAATTCAACCAGGTACTCCGAGAAAGGGAAGAGCTACAAAAAGCCAACGAAGAGTTGGAGAAAGAGATCGCTCAACTTCGGAAAGAGAAAAGCAAAGCCGTTTATACCTGCAAGAAGCAGACTGAGATGATCAACCGTCTAGGCTCTAACCTGACCAAAGAAACTAATGCTAGGGAACGGCTGGGGTTGGATCTGAAGTCAGTACATGGCGTGTTGACAACCAAGAAACAGGATCTGGACAGAGTGTACTGGAAGCTAACCCAATACGAGAGGGTCTGGTGCATCACCATAGCCAAGTACAAAGAGCGGGAAGAAAAGCTGAAGCAGCGAGTAGCCGAGCTAGAAGCTCAGATTATGGCGAAATATGAGAGTACAGAGGCTGGAGCCTCCCTGCGACATGACGTCCAGTATAGATTGGCTGAGGCCGAGGCGGATTTGCAAGATTCTCAACTCCGAGCTGATGCTAAAAGGAGAAGAGTCGAGAACCATTCTGAAGAAGGTATTTCTAGGAGTGTTGCCGAGAACCTCCCAAAATCCATCAGTCAGAGGGACCTACTGGCCCGGGGTTTGCCTACTCAGTCAGATCACCCCGCTACAAAGAAGTTGATAGAAGATTCTTGTGCTTGTGGCCGCACCTGATCTTTTTGTTTTCTCTTTGTACGTTTTTATGCATTGATATGCTGATCACCGCCAGGTCTGTTGGTTGGGGTCATGCCTTATTGCTTCAGTTGTATGTGATTACAGTTGTACGCTACGCGAGCGGGCTTTTTAGATGAATATATGAGGATTTCTTTTCCATGATTGGATCATAGACTTTATTTGTCTCGGAAACTAGGATCGGGGGGGATCTCCCCAAGGCACAGACACACGTTTGCATGAAGCATGAAGCATTTGCATAACGAGCACCTTGTCGTTTTTCTTTCTAACCCTTTGTGTATGCAGGTTGTTCCAGGATTGATCGAAGGCCGATCCACCGCTATCCGACCAGAGAAAATCAAGCTAGAGCAATGGAACAAGTGCAGACTGACGTCCAGGAACTCCGGGAGAGGATGGACCGCTTCATGGAGCTCATGCAAGTGGTTGCCAACGGCCAAGACCAGCTCAGAACATTGGTCCAGCCTCTGATCTCAAGGGTTGACAGCAATGGTGTGCTTCATGGAGGGAGCGTTCCAACCCCTCCACCTGTTGAAACTCCTCAGAATGGCATCCCCGTGACTGGGGCGAATGGCAGTGGTAACGGTAATGTGATCAATAACATCGGGCTCAATGGTAATACGACTGGCGTCGGGTGTAACACCCCCTTTCTATACCCCCAAATTAATACTAATCAATTAGGCACTTAGAAAATTTATTTCATCAGAGTTTAATTAAAACATGTTATATAAGAGGCGCATCACATTATCATGAAATTAAACACATACGATACCTGCTCAAAATAGATATGCAACAATGGGTAACCCACATCTCAATATTTAGAATACAAGCGGAACATCCAAATATTGAATTGATCACATTCATAAAAGTATATACAACCATCAGTTAATTCATGCTTTACAACATATCCACAGCAGATACATACACATATGTATCACAAAAGAATAAAAACAAAATAGCTTCAAAAGAGCCAAAGGCTTCCTAACTACCCAGATGTTACATATCAGAGCCATTGACCAAAAAGAATGAAGACATCGCTTCACAAAAAGAACCTCCAGCTTCCTACTCTGCAATGCCTCATAGAGCATTATAAAACAGCAGAAGGGTGAGAAACAATATCATAACAGTTAATGCATAAAATTGTATATATACATATACTCATATTTGTATAAGTTATACTCAAATTATGTTCTCACCACATTAAGCATATACAATTAATCATGCCTCTACACATGCTCATGAACATTCACTATATGTTCCTCCAAACAATCATATATAACATACACAGTACATTCATACAACTAATGCATCATACACAGATGACTCATGCAACTCATAGAGACCGACACACGACTATGCAGATGCAAATGCGGTACCGACTCATTTCAACAGATTCTCTAAGGAATCGAGTATTCAGCAGATTCTCCACGGAATCAAGTATTCAGCAGATTCTCCACGGAATCAAATATTCATCAGATTCTCCACGGAATCGAATATTCAGCAGATTCTCCACGGAATCAAATACTCAGCAGATTCTCCACGGAATCAAATACTCTAGTCAATCCTCCAAGGGATTACATGTTATTACCGATTCTTCGAGGAATCACACAATGCAACCGATTCTCCAAGGAATCACACAATGCAACCGATTCTCCAAGGAATCTAATGTAACCATCGTATCATACGAGGTTCTGCAAATCCTCCGAGGGATCATTCAACACAAAAATGCATACTAAGATGCTACACAATGCTAATCCTCCGAGGGATCGATCAACACAGAATGCATACTATGTTCACAAACATACTCATTGCATTTATCACATACATCGCATATATCTATCATGCATTCACATTATGCACCATTTCACACATGGTTTACCCACATATCAGCCTATCAATGCGTTTCTATTCAATTCAAGCAAATACGCACGATTATCAAACGTTCAAGATTCACCATTGGTTCTACAATCTAGGATTCACGCCTTTCGGCCACCCACAGCACGACATGTCGAAACAGTTCACACATCAATCATTCATATAGGAATTAATCATAATTGAATCGGCCAAAAATAATGCTATGAACAAACAGCAAAACAAATAACACTGTCAGGTTCGCCAACCTTTGCCTGGCGAAGCCACGCAGCGAATGCTCGCTGGCCTTCGCCTGGCGAACTTCCCAGCGAAGTCCACTGGGAGTAATTCTGGAATTACTCGCTGAGGCTCGCTACACACTCGCCTGGCGAAGCTTCGCCAACTAACCTCGCCTGGCGAACTTGCCAGCGAATACAGGGTGTTGCTTCTGACTTGCTTCGCTACAGTTCGCTGGGCTTCGCCTGGCGAAGCTTCGCTGCCATTCGCCTGGCGAGCCTGCGAAGACAGAACTTCCATGGCTGTCTCAAGAGCCCAAACTCCACAAAATCAACCGATTAAATCCAAACCAGTCTCAGTGGCACAACCCTACCATCACCCGACTAAACTACATCGTCTAATCCGAGTTCTAACCGATTAAAACCTCATTCTACTCACAAAACCAACTTCTAACCTAAGTGGGAAAAAGAGTAGAAACTCTACAAAATCCAAACACATACACATACAATCATATACATTAAAGAGATGATGGAGTTTCACACCCTTACCGATCGATTGCAAGCTTTGGTGATGATCCCTTGATGATTCTAGGTTTTCCTCTCCACTTTCTCTTCTCTTTCTCTTCTCCTCTTTTCTTTCTCTTGTTTTTCTTCTTATGTTACTATCTTTCTTTCTTTTCCTCTCTCATTCTATTTCTATCTCTATTTCTTTCCTCTCAAATTCTTTCCAACACTTACCAATCAATTCTCACACTAAATTGCTAAATGTCTAAAATGCCCTTTTTACTCTAATTCTCCGAAAACTCTCCGAATCGGTAAAAATAGATAAAATAAGCAAACACCACGTAGTAATATATAATTTCTCAATCTAAAACAAACATCAATTAAATAAATTAAAAGACTCAACAATTAATGGGAATTCAGAATCGGGGCGTTACAACTCTCCCCCACTTTAGAAATTTTCGTCCTCGAAAATATCACCTTATTCAAACAACTCTGGATGCGATTCTCGCATCTTGCTCTCCAACTCCCAAGTTTTGTTGCCTTCTGCGGCACCTCCCCAGGACACTTTCACAAGCGCAATATCCTTGCCTCTTAGTTTCTTAACTTCACGGTCCAAAATACTAACCGGTAAAACTTCAACTGTAAGGTTATCTCTTACTTCAACTTCATCCATTGGGATAACATGTGACGGATCCGGAACATACTTCCGAAGTTGCGAGACATGGAATACATCATGCAAATTCGAAAGGTTCGGAGGTAACGCCACACGATAAGCCACAACACCAACTCGTGCGACAATCTAATACGGGCCAATAAAACGAGAAGTTAACTTTCTCGACTTCAAAGCACGACCCACACCCGTAACCGGTGTAACTCTCAAAAACACATGGTCGCCCTCTTGAAACTCGAGATCCTTTCTCCTTTTATCATGATAACTTTTCTGTCTACTCTGAGAAGCTCTCATCTTTTCCCGAATAAATTTCACCTTTTCCGTCGTTTGCTGTACCATTTCAGGACCAACTACCGACTTTTCACCTATCTCATGCCAACACAGAGGTGTTCGACATCTCCGACCATATAAAGCCTCAAATGGCGCCATACCAATACTCGAATGGAAACTGTTATTATAGGTGAACTCAATCAACGCTAAATAACCGTCCCACGCACCACCTTGTTCAAGCACACAAGCACGCAACAAATCTTCTAACGATTGAATCGTCCTCTCGGTTTGACCATCTGTTTGCGGATGATATGCCGAACTCAATCTCAACTTAGAACCCAAGGCACCTTGCAAACTCTCCCAAAATCTTGAAGTAAATCTAGGATCTCTATCCGACACAATACTCTTAGGAACTCCATGAAGCTTCACAATAGTGCCAACATAAATCTCGGCCAACCTTTCCAAAGAATAAGTAATATCAATCGGAATAAAGTGAGCCGATTTAGTAAGCCTATCAACAATCGCCCAAATAGCATTATGTCCTCTTTGCGTATTCGGCAATCCCGTAACAAAATCCATCGATATACTATCCCATTTCCATTCCGGAATATCCAACGGTTGCATCAATCCACTAGGCTTCTGATGCTCCACCTTAGACTTCTGGCAAGTCAAACACGAGTACACAAAACGAGCAACATCGTTTTTCAATCCAGACCACCAAAAGATCTTCTTCAAATCCTGATACATCTTATTCGCTCCCGGATGAATACTCATGTTACTCCGATGTCCCTCTTCCAATATCATCTTTTTCAAATCCGCATCATCGGGAATACAAATACGACCTCGAAACCTCAAAACTCCTAATTCATCAACTTTGAAATCTTCATTTCCATTCGTCATCAAATCCACAAATTTCAAATCCAACTTTTGCTTTTCACACACCGTAGCAAGGAAATCATTCGTGACATGCAACATACCAAGCTTCACACTACTCGGCGTTAACTCACAAACCAAAATCAAATCTCTAAAGTTCTCCAAAAGTTCCCACTCTCTAACCATTAAAGTAGACACGTGCAACGACTTCCGACTTAAGGCATCGGCTACCACATTCGCCTTACCCGGATGATAATTTAAACCAAAATCAAAGTCCTTCAAAAGTTCTAGCCACTCCTTTGCCTCATATTCAATTCTTTTTTATCAAACAAATACTTCAAACTCTTGTGATCGCTAAAAACTTCAAATCTTGCACCATAAAGATAGTGCCTCCAAATTTTCAAAACGAACACTACGGCCGCTAACTCCAAATCATGAGTAGGATAATTCTTTTCATGTACTCTCAACTGTCTAGAAGCATACGCCACGACCTTCCCATCTTGCATCAATACACCACCCAATTCTGACAAAGAAGCATCGCAATAAACCACAAAAGGTTCCGTAGGATTCGGCAAAATCAAAATTGGCGTTGTCGTTAACCTTCTCTTTAATTCCATGAAACTCTCTTCACAATTAACATCCCAAATAAAAGCCTTTCCTTTACAAGTCAACTGCGTTAACGGAAGTGCTAACTTTGAAAATCCTTCGATAAACCTCCGGTAGTAACCGGCCAAGCCTAAAAAGCTTCGAATTTCCGTAACTGATCTTAGAGTCTCCCATTGCATTACCGCATCGATCTTGGATGGATCCACACTAATACCATTTCCGGAAATAATATGTCCAAGAAAACTCACCTTCGATAACCAAAACTCACACTTAGACAACTTTGCGTACAACTTCTTCTCTTTCAAAATCCGCAACATAATCCTTAAATGTTCTTCGTGTTCCTCTCGAGACTTAGAATAAATCAAAATGTCATCGATAAACACTACCACAAAACGATCCAACTGCTCGTGGAAGATACGGTTCATATATTCCATGAAAACACCCGGCGCATTAGAAACTCCGAATGGCATCATCGTATACTCATAGTGACCATATCGTGTTCTAAAAGCCGTCTTCGAAATATCTTCTTCCTTAACCCGAATCTGGTGATAACCGGATCTCAAATCAATCTTACTAAAAACACGGGCTCCAACTAATTGATCCATCAAATCATCGATTCTTGGAAGCGGATACTTGTTCTTAATTGTCACCTTATTCAACTGCCGATAATCAATACACAATCGCATACTACCATCCTTCTTCTTTACCAACAATACCGGCGCACCCCAAGGAGAAACGCTCGGTATTACAAATCTCTTATCCAACAAATCATTCAACTGCTACTTCAATTCCACCAACTCCGATGCCGACATTCGATACGGGGCCATCGAAATCGGTCTAGTACCCGGAACTAGATCAATAGAAAATTCAACCTCTCTCTTTGGCGGCACATCCGCAACATCTTCCGAAAACACTTCAGGAAATTCACAAACCACAGGAAACACGTCGAGCTCAACTTTGCTCTCCACCGACAACGATGCAAACAAACCAAACAACTGAGCTTCGTCCGCTAAAAGTTTCTTCAACTCTTTAGTGGAAAGAAAACTCTCGTTTTCACCATCTTCCAAAGAAGGAAACCTTACTAACTTGTGATAGCAATCCAGATGAACTCTATTAAATTGCAACCAGTTCATACCCAAGATTACGTCCAAATCTTCCAACGGCAAACACACTAAATCCATAACAAAGTCCTTACCATACATGGTCAAAGGACAACTTGCACACACCAAAGAAGTAGTTACCGACCCCGAAGCGGGAGTTCCAATAACCACACCACTACTCAAAGAAACCATACACAAATCCAACCGCTTAGCACACGCAAGAGAAATGAACGAGTGAGTCGCTCCAGTATCAATAATAGCAACTAAAGGCATATCATTAATAAAACATGTACCTTTAATCAAACGATCCGCCGCATTAGTAGCGTCTGAACCTGCTAATGCGAATACTTTTCCGCCCGCCTGAGCTTGCTTCGGTTTGGTACAATTCGGGCTAATGTGACCCACCTCGCCACAATTAAAACACTTCACAGCATTCTTTCTACACTCTGTTGCATCATATCCAAGGAGCCCACAGTTGGAACACTTCGCCTTGAACTTTCCACAATCATAAGACTTGTGGACCATCACGCCACACTTAAAACATTTGATCGCACCGGAACCTCCTCCGGGTCTCCTATCAAAGTTTCCCCTATGTTTGCCCTTATCAGCAGGCGTCACATAAGGTCCGCTTCGTACTTGCTGCTTCCCTCTCCTCTCGCTCAAACCCTCATAATGAGTAGAACGAGCTCTACTGTCTTCTTCATAAATCCTACAGCACTCGGTCAAATCCGAAAATCTTCGTATTCTTTGATAACCCACCGCTTGCTTTATCTCAGGACGCAAGCCATTCTCATACTTGATATATTTGGAAAATTCCGCCGTAACCGCATCATAGTGAGGGTGAAACTTCACTAACTCAGTAAACTTAGCGGTGTAGTCCACCACCGACATATTACCTTGTTTCAACTCCAAAAATTCCATTTCTCTCTTCCCTTTAACACTTTCGGGATAATACTTCCTTAGAAACTCAGTACGAAATAAATCCCACGTAATCTCCTCATCGTCGACCTCAAGAACTTGCCTCACGCTGACCCACCAGTCATCAGCCTCTTCTCTCAGCATGTGAGTCCCTAGTCTCACCTTGTTCCCTTCCGCACAATCCATCACCCTAAAGATCCTCTCAATTTCCTTTAACCATATCTGAGCACCATCCGGATCAAATCTCCCTTTGAACACCGGTGGTTGGTTCTTCCTGAACTCATCATTCGCATTCACGTTAGGTGCACCCTGCACAGCTCTGGCCATAGCCTCTAACGCCGCTGCCATAACATTGTCATTACGACCTGCCATATTCTGAGGATTCCTAAAAATAACAACAAGGTTAAACAACCGTTCAACCAACACACAACAAGACAGACACGACTGACTCAACACTGGCTCTGATACCACTTAATGTAACACCCCCTTTCTATAACCCCAAATTAATACATTTAATCAATTAGGCACTTAGAAAATTTATTTCATCAGAGTTTAATTAAAACATTGTATATAAGAGGCGCATCACATTATCATGAAATTAAACACATACGATACCTGCTCAAAATAGATATGCAACAATGGGTAACCCACATCTCAATATTTAGAATAAAAGCGGAACATCCAAATATTGAATCGATCACATTCATAAAAGTATATACAACCATCAGTTAATTCATGCTTTACAACATATCCACAGCAGATACATACACATATGTATCACAAAAGAATAAAAACAAAATAGCTTCAAAAGAGCCAAAGGCTTCCTAACTACCTAGATGTTACATATCAGAGCCATTGACCAAAAAGAATGAAGACATCGCTTCACAAAAAGAACCTCCAGCTTCCTACTCTGCAATGCCTCATAGAGCATTATAAAACAACAGAAGGGTGAGAAACAATATCATAACAGTTAATGCATAAAATTGTATATATACATATACTCATATTTGTATAAGTTATACTCAAATTATGTTCTCACCACATTAAGCATATACAATTAATCATGCCTCTACACATGCTCATGAACATTCACTATATGTTCCTCCAAACAATCATATATAACATACACAGTACATTCATACAACTAATGCATCATACACAGATGACTCATGCAACTCATAGAGACCGACACACGACTCTATGCAGATGCAAATGCGGTACCGACTCATTTCAACAGATTCTCTAAGGAATCGAGTATTCAGCAGATTCTCCACGGAATCAAGTATTCAGCAGATTCTCCACGGAATCAAATATTCATCAGATTCTCCACGGAATCGAATATTCAGCAGATTCTCCACGGAATCAAATACTCAGCAGATTCTCCACGGAATCAAATACTCTAGTCAATCCTCCAAGGGATTACATGTTATTACCGATTCTCCGAGGAATCACACAATGCAACCGATTCTCCAAGGAATCACACAATGCAACCGATTCTCCAAGGAATCTAATGTAACCATCGTATCATATGAGGTTCTGCAAATCCTCCGAGGGATCATTCAACACAAAAATGCATACTAAGATGCTACACAATGCTAATCCTCCGAGGGATCGATCAACACAGAATGCATACTATGTTCACAAACATACTCATTGCATTTATCACATACATCGCATATATCTATCATGCATTCACATTATGCACCATTTCACACATGGTTTACCCACATATCAGCCTATCAATGCGTTTCTATTCAATTAAAGCAAATACACACGATTATCAAACGTTCAAGATTCACCATTGGTTCTACAATCTAGGATTCACGCCTTTCGGCCACCCACAGCACGACATGTCGAAATAGTTCACACATCAATCATTCATATAGGAATTAATCATAATTTAATCGGCCAAAAATCATGCTATGAACAAACAGCAAAACAAATAACACTGTCAGGTTCGCCAACCTTCGCCTGGCAAAGCCACGCAGCGAATGCTCGCTGGCCTTCGCCTGGCGAACTTCCCAGCGAAGTCCACTGGGAGTAATTCTGGAATTACTCGCTGAGGCTCGCTACACACTCGCCTGGCGAAGCTTCGCCAACTAACCTCGCCTGGCGAACTTGCCAGCGAATACAGGGTGTTGCTTCTGACTTGCTTCGCTACAGCTCGCTGGGCTTCGCCTGGCGAAGCTTCGCTGCCATTCGCCTGGCGAGCCTGCGAAGACAGAACTTCCATGGCTGTCTCAAGAGCCCAAACTCCACAAAATCAACCGATTAAATCCAAACCAGTCTCAGTGGCACAACCCTACCATCACCCGACTAAACTACATCGTCTAATCCGAGTTCTAATCGATTAAAACCTCTTTCTACTCACAAAACCAACTTCTAACCTAAGTGGGAAAAAGAGTAGAAACTCTACAAAATCCAAACACATACACATACAATCATATACATTAAAGAGATGATGGAGTTTCACACCCTTACCGATCGATTGCAAGCTTTGGTGATGATCCCTTGATGATTCTAGGTTTTCCTCTCCACTTTCTCTTCTCTTTCTCTTCTCCTCTTTTCTTTCTCTTGTTTTTCTTCTTATGTTACTATCTTTCTTTCTTTTCCTCTCTTATTCTATTTCTATCTCTATTTCTTTCCTCTAAAATTCTTTCCAACACTTACCAATCAATTCTCACACTAAATTGCTAAATGTCTAAAATGCCCTTTTTACTCTAATTCTCCGAAAACTCTCCGAATCGGTAAAAATAGATAAAATAAGCAAACACCACATAGTAATATATAATTTCTCAATCTAAAACAAACATCAATTAAATAAATTAAAAGACTCAACAATTAATGGGAATTCAGAATCGGGGCGTTACATCGGGAATGGAAAATTTGAAGCTAATGGCAACGCCGGACTAGGCAACGGCAACACAGGTGCTGGAAATCTGTGTGGGCCTCAGCCTTGGCTGGAAGATCGTCAAGAGGATTTTTTCTCACAAAGGAGTGCTGAAGGAGAGCTGACTACTGAAGCACGTCTGAGGTTTAAGGCACTCGAGGACAAAATGAGGAATTTCGAGAACCTGAACACTATGGGTGTCGACATGTCTAAATTGGGATTGATTTCTGATTTCAAGGTGCCTCCTAAATTCAAGGTACCCGACTTTGAGAAGTACAAGGGCACCACTTTCCCTCGCGTCCACTTAAGGTCATACTACCGAAAGATGTTCGCTCACTCTGAAGACGAGAAGTTGCTGATGCACTTCTTTCAGGATAGCTTGTCCGGGCCATCCTTGGAGTGGTACATGAGTTTGGAACCTACCAGTGTACGCACGTGGAAGGAACTTGCTGAGGCCTTCGTGCACCATTACCAGTATAACAGTGACTTGGCTCCGAACCGGGTTCAACTGCAGAACTTGTCACAGAGGAACAACGAAGGGTTCAAAGAATACGCCCAGCGATGGCGTGAATTAGCAGCTAGAGTCCAGTCGCCGATGATTGAACGTGAGCTTGTTGAGATGTTTGTAGCCACTCTCCCGGGGGTCTATTACGAGAAATTGGTCAGCGGTATGTCAAGAAGTTTCTCAGATCTCATCATTACTGGCGAGCACGTCGAAAATGGGATCAAGTTGGGGAAAATTCAAGGTAGTGATCTATCCTCAGCTGGAGGAGGAAAGAAACCATATGGTAGCAAGAGGTGTGAAGGAGAGACGAGCGCCGTGTCTAACGCTCGAAGGAAAGGTAAGAGCCAGCGCCAGCAGGTGGCTAGCATAACCATCCCTGCTGTCCAACAACCTCAGCCACAGCAGCAGCCGCAACAATAGCAGCCAAATCAACAAGGGTACAGAAAGCATCAGAACAGGGCACCTCTGTCAAGTCGTCACCTTGAGACACCACCCATGTCTTATGCTCAGCTGTTACAAACTCTCCTTCAGTTACAGCTAGTCCAGAAGAGAACCCTGGCTCCCTTGACAGGGGCACCTCCACAGGGTTATGATGTGAATGCAACGTGTGAGTTTCACTCAGGGGCACCTGGCCACACGATAGAAAACTGCAAAGCCTTCAAGCACAAGGTGCAAGATATGGTGGATGCTAAGATCATCAATTTCTCAGATAATGTGCCAAACGTCACAAAGAACCCTATGCCGAATCATAGAGGAGGTGGGGTGAATGCCATTATTGAAGAAGAGGATTTAGATGTGTTGACTGATGTCAAGGATCTGAAGACACCACTTAGCTTCGTTAAAGCCAAGCTGATGAAGAGAGGCTTCTTTTCGGGCTGTGGAGAACTGTGTATGGGTTGTGCGACTCGTCCTGATGGATGTGAACAGTTGATAGAGGGGATTCAGAGTCTGATGACTGAAGGAATCTTGCAGTTTAGCCGAAGGGCCGAATGTGGATCTGGAGAGGTAATGCTGAAGCAAGATGATGAGGTTGCCACCATCACCATCCCTCGCCAGACGATAACCATTTCTGCACTCAGGCCGTCCATAATTACCATCACAAAGGCTGGGCCGATACCTTTTGAAAGCACCAATGTTGTCCCATGGCACTATGGGGCAGGCGTCTACTGTAACGGACAGAAGTTGGAACTAGAACCATCAGGGCGGTCTGTGGATAACCTAGTGGGAATTGGCAGAATCACGCGCAGCGGAAGAGTATTTGCTCCACCTGAGATTGTGGCGGACAAAGCAGACAAAGCTGGTGAAACTGATAAGGGAAAGAGTAAAGTCGTTGAGGAAAACCCTCGTGGGGTGGAGAAGGACTTACTTGTGAAGGACACTGAAGAGTTCATGAGGTTGATCAAGAAGAGTGACTACAAGATCGTGGATCACCTTCATCAAACACCCTCGAAAATTTCCATCCTGAATTTGTTGATGTGTTTGGAGTCACATCGCAATGCGCTGTTAAAGGTTTTGAATGCCACGTATGTACCGCCAGAGATCTCGGTCAACCAGTTGGAAGGGGTTGTAGCCCACGTGAATGCTGGAAACGGGTTAGGGTTCACTGACCTGGAGCTGACGCCGAAGGGAAGAAACCACAACAGCGCCCTGCACATCTCGATAGAGTGTAGGGGAACAGTTATGGCTCATGTGTTGGTGGACACTGGGTCGTCGCTCAATGTTCTTCTGAAGAAGGCATTGATGAAGTTAGATACTCGAGGATTAATTTGCACACCCAGTGACCTGGTTGTGAAGGAATTCGATGAGACCAAGTGTCATGTCTTTGGAGAGGTAACGTTGCCAATCCAAGTCGGGCCGAAAACTTTCGACGCAGTCTTCTACATCATGGACATCATGCCAGCCTACAGTTGTCTCTTAGGCCGGCCATGGATCCATTCTGCTAGCGCCGTGACTTCCACATTGCACCAGAAACTCAAGTATGTTGTAGGGGGCAGCATTGTAACTGTTTGTGGCGAGGAAGATATAATGGTGAGCCATTTTCCGTCCTTCAAATATGTTGAGATGCATGGGGAAATCCACGAAACCCTATGTCAGGCGTTCGAAGCTGTTAAGGGCAAGGACGTGGCGCCAGTAGTGACTGAAAAACCAGAGATGACTCTCTCTTCCTTCAAGGAAGCCCGGGCCGTTGTTCAAGCCGGATCTACCCCAGGCTGGGGGCAAGTGCTAGAAATACCTAACAAACAGGACAAGTTTGGGTTAGGATACTCTCCTATGGCTGAAGCCTCATCTTCTCACAGTGCTTCGCGAGGTAAAGGGCCAATCCAGTTTACCAATGGCGGGGTGATATTTGAAAGTGTCAGCGCAGTGTCTGAAGATGGCGAAGATAGCGACTGCGACCTAGACTCTTGGATCCAGCCAAGCAAACCAGGCCAGAGCCTCAACAACTGGTCCATCAGGGATACCATCCAAGTGACAGGCAAAGAGTAATGATTTACTTTCTCCAGTTATTGTACAACCCTATGTCCTACTCGAGGCATAGAGGTTTTATTGTCAGGGCCTTGTTTGATTATGTACATGCATTTTACCAATAAATCACAAGGCGTTTTTCTTCGCATTCAAATGTTGTGATCTATGTTATTCCTGTTTTATATTTGTTTTGAAAAACAGTAAAATGGCAATAGGGTTTGTGCTAACCTGCATATCCTTGTTTTAAGCTTAACCCTTGTTATTGCAGGATCCACATAGCAGATGACATCGACTCTGGACCTTCTACGACTCACTTCGACTTCGATTGCCCGATCTATCAAGCCGAATAAGAGATTGATGAAGACGAAGACCTTCCCGAAGAGTTGGCCCGCTTGTTGAAACAAGAAGAGAAAGTTATTCTGCCTCACGAGGAAGAGATTGAGATTGTGAATCTAGGTTCTGAGGAACTGGTCAGGAACGTCAGGATAGGGGCTGCATTGCAGAGTGATGTCAAGCAGAGATTGGTCGAGATGCTGTGAGAGTATAGTGACATCTTTGCTTGGTCATACGAAGATATGCCCGGACTTGATACTGACATTGTGGTCCACCACTTGCCGCTACGAGAAGATTGTCCTCCCGTTAAGCAAAAGCTTAGAAGGACACGACCAGATATGGCCGTTAAGATCAAAGAAGAAGTGCAAAAGCAGCTTGATGCTGGCTTCTTAGCGGTTACTACTTACCCTCCGTGGGTCGCCAACATAGTAACTGTACCGAAGAAGGACGGTAAGGTGCGAATGTGCGTCGATTATCGGGATTTGAATAGGGCGAGCCCTAAAGATGATTTCCCGCTCCCTCATATTGATGTGTTGGTCGACAATACAGCTAAATTCTCCGTATTTTCGTTCATGGATGGCTTCTCTGGCTACAATCAGATCAAGATGGCGCTGGAGGACATGGAGAAAACTATGTTTATTACACCTTGGGGAACATTTTGCTACAAGGTAATGCCTTTTGGTCTGAAGAACGCAGGGGCCACTTACCAACGAGCAATGGTTACTTTGTTTCATGACATGATTCATCATGAGATTGAAGTCTATGTTGATGACATGATTGCGAAGTCCCAAACGGAGGAGGGACATCTGGTCAATTTGCTGAAGCTTTTTGAGAGGCTTAGGAAGTTCAGGTTGAGGCTGAATCCTAACAAGTGTACTTTCGGAGTACGGTCCGGAAAACTATTGGGGTTTATCGTGAGTGAAAGAGGCATCGAGGTCGATCCTACGAAGATAAAAGCAATACAAGAAATGCCAGCGCCAAAAACTGAAAAAGAAGTTCGTGGTTTCCTGGGCAGAATAAACTACATTGCAAGGTTTATCTCTCAGCTCACGGCCACGTGTGAACCGATGTTCAAACTACTGAAAAAAGATCAGGCGATTATTTAGAACGAGGATTGCCAGAAGGCATTTGATAAGATAAAATAGTATCTGCAGGAACCTCTGATCTTGATACCCCCAATGGCCGGACGACCCTTAATCATGTACTTGACAGTTCTTGAGAATAGTATGGGGTATGTTCTCGGTCAGCACGACGAGACGGGCAGAAAGGAGCATGCCATTTACTATTTGAGTAAAAAATTCACAGACTGTGAATCTCGTTACTCGATGCTGGAGAAGACGTGTTGTGCACTAGCCTGGGCTACCAAACGTTTACGACAGTACATGCTCAGTCACACAACCATGCTAATTTCGAAGATGGATCCAATCAAGTACGTCTTCGAGAAGCAAGCACTTTCGGGCAGGATTTCCAGATGGCAAATGGTGTTGACAGAATATGACATTCAGTACGTCTCCCAGAAGGCCATCAAGGGGAGCGTATTGTCTGAATACCTTGCCGAGCAGCCGATCAAAGATTATCAGCCGATGAAATTTGAATTCCCTGATGAGGATATCATGTTTCTCAAGCTGAAAGATTGTGATGAACCGTTGCCCGACGAGGGGCCAGATAGGAAATCCCAGTGGAAATTGATATTCGACGGGGCGGTTAATTCTTACGGAAGTGGCATTGGGGCGATCATCACGACTCCCCATGGATCCCACATCCCGTTCACAGCGAGACTGACGTATCCGGTCACCAATAACGAAGCTGAGTACGAAGCATGCATCATGGGTGTAGAAGAAGCAATTGATTTGAGAATCAAGAACCTAGATGTATATGGTGACTCGGCACTTGTGATTAACCAGATTAAAGGGGAGTGGGAGACTCGCCAGTCGAATTTGGTGCCATACATGAATTATGCCAGAAGGCTGCTTCCGTTCTTTGATCGAGTGGAACTCCATCATGTGCCCAGGGCTGAAAATCAGATGGCTGATGCCTTAGCTACGTTGGCTTCGATGAAAATCAGATGGCTGATGCCTTAGCTACGTCTTGATAGACCTGCATTCATCTTTGCGATCGAGGAAGCCTCCGATGGCAAGCCATGGTTCCATGACATCCAGACTTTCCTTATGACTAAGGAGTATCCTGCGGGAGCGTCAACCCAGGATAAGAAGACTCTGAGGAGGCTGTCTGGAAATTTTTATCTCAACCCTGATGGACTTTTGTATAAAAGAAACCACTATCTCGTGCTACTCAGATGTGTAGATGAGAAAGAGGCGAGTATGCTCATGGAAGAAGTCCATGAAGGCACATTTGATACGCACGCCGGCAGGCATGCTATGACGAGAAAGATCCTGAGAGCAGGATATTACTGGCTGACGATGGAGTCGGATTGCTTCAAATTCGCGAAGAGATGTCATAAATGCCAGATTTATGCTGATAAGATTCATGTGCCGTCGTGCCCGTTGAATGTCATGTCCTCCACATGGCTGTTCTCCATGTGGGGCATCGACATGTTACTAGTGCTGCAATGTTAGTGCTATCAACTCAGGTGCACTTTCTCATACAATCTGAAAATTATAGTGAACCATGTAGATTATTTTTAGTGTAAATGTTTTAAAAAATGGTATGTTATTGCGAAAATGGTCGCAACAAAGTGGTATTGGAAGGTGTAGATACCAATACCGATATTTACCATTTTTATGATGAAAAAGAAATTATGGTCATTCAACACATGTGCCGACCGAAATCACGAAAGCCTTTACGCAACCGTGCGGTCGTTATTTAAAACCTTAGGTGTCGCATTAGTCTTATGAAAACAAAATAAACATACATAAATGCATATTTGTTAGTCCATTTGGCCATTGAATCTGTACTTTCTTAGTTAATTTGGTATTTGAATCTGTCTTCCCTTAGTCGGTTTAATCTATAAAATTACTAACAAAAGACACTCTTGGGGATTGTTTTTTGTTGCAATTTTGATATGTTTAAAGACTATAATGACAATGCCTCACATTTAAAAATCAAAATGACTGATGAATGTTTAGCCTTCTTTTTATTCATACTCTATTTATTTCTAACATAATAAAAATAGCAGTATGTACTCCTGCTTAATATTATCTGGTGTTGTTGTGCAGTCACTGCTGATTGCTGCAGGGTTACGGCTGACTCCTGCTCAGGCAACTGCTGTTAGCTGGGTAATTTGTAATAATTTGCTATTGACAATTTCTTAGACTAGTAATTGTGGCATATGTTCAATATACAATATTGATGTTACTTGCATCCAGATTTTAAAGGATGGAATGCAACATGTAGGGAAAGCTGCATCTGATTTGGGTGTAATTTGGGGGTAATTTGTTGATTGAGTTGGATAGTCTGATTTGGGGGTAAATTGTTAAATGGGAAAGCTGCATCTGATTTGTGTGATTATCCACAAAAAAAACTTCTTAGGTCGGTTAGTTATACCCGATTTAAGAAAGTAAGTTCTTAGGTCGGGTATAAATGGTTTCTTCAGGCTAGACTTATTAAGTCGGGTTCTGTCTAACCGACCTAATAATAGTTTGTTAAGTCAGGTCCATAACCGACTTAAGAAGTAAAAACTTCTTATGTCAGTAATTCTTAGATCGGGCTCGGACCTGACTTAAAAAGTCATTTTTAACCGACTTAAAAAGTCATTTTTAACCGACTTAAAAAGCCTTTTTTCCACTAGTGTGGGCTGTTTTTGTTCAATATAGGCGGAAAGAAAAAACACAGGTAATATTGGTGCTTTTATTTGTTAGATTTATCTGGTTTGTATGTTATCCCTATCTATAACGCATGTTTTTAATTGTTAACTATGTAGAGAATAGCTCAAAAAATGCCCAAAATAGAGCAAAATTGAAGACTCCACATACACTCGGATCTAAGTCGCTTGCAAGGAAGAAACATGAGTTGGTATGTATAAATTTATATAGAGTTGAATGTATTACTGATGGTAAAAATAATTAATATATTTTCTTATTTGTAGGAATCGAGAGATGGACGAACATACAGTAGAGGAGAAATATATGCAGTTTCTCATAAAAAGTCTGATGGGTCTTTTGTTAGTGAAGATGCATACAATAATAATGTAAGTACAAGTTAATTCTTTTTAAATATTTGTTAGTCTCCTTAAGGTATGAGAAAGAATCAAACCTTTTGACATCTCTTAAAGGTGGGGAGAACGTGTCTGAAAACTGATTAAATTAGATTGAGAATTGTGATTATTTGAGTTAATTAATTAGTCTTGTAACAATAGATTGTGCTCTTTATAAAGTCAACTAATTATTCAGACAAATAGAAATAAAATATAAAATTAAGACAAGATTACATTTTATATATGATGTGAAAACATATAATTCTACTAGTTACATACTTGTGTGCCTTAGATGAGAATAGTTGGTAACATATATTTTCACTAAAGCATAACTTTTACAAATACTGGAATTCAAATTTTAAATAAATACAAGTAGTAAGATGAAAGTTTAACATGTATACAAATTTTACATAATCAAATATGTTATTGGAATTGAAATTTACCATCACAAATGCATACTGGAATTGAAATTTTAAATAATTCGAGCAGCCAATAAAACATGTTGGAATTGAAATTTACCATCACAAATAGATTAACTAGCTAAACCAAGTTTTAAATTACTAAATATCTTTTTCATCAATAAAAATTTATCAGTTTTTGCTTATAATCATTGTTTGTTTCCCCTTAAGACGTAGAAATTTTTTTATCAGATAGATTAAAAAGTTAAGTTAAGTTTGCTTGCTCAATTTACTCTTTTTCATGCGCAGGAAAAGTTACAAGCTGCAATTAAGGATTCTGTGTCTGAAAATGAGGCATTTCAGAAAGTATTTGGAAAAGAACAACATGGATATGTTCGTAGTATGGGACTTGGAGTTACGCCATCTCATATTAATAGATCTACAAGATCGACATCTTCTTCTGCAGAAAATGAAAAAATAAAGGAAATGCAGCAAGGAATTATTGCACTTAAAGAAAAAAATTCAAAAATTGATGAATTGATGGAGGCAATCACATTCTTAAAGCAAAGAGACAATGCTATGAAAGAAGAAATTGAAGTCTTAATGCAAATGCAAAATTCTAGTGGAAGACAGGTATATTATTTTGATGAATTTAAAGTTAAAGTTTCGGAGTATTATTTTAATACAATTTTTTTCCAGGGATTGGAATCACCTACTGATGGTAGACGTTCATCTGAGTCTAGCTACCGAATTCCATAATGACATACTTTCTAGATTATGAACCTTCTTATTCATTTTTGGCACAAAGATACTTATTGTTATAAGATTATGATTTGATATGTTTTCGGATTTTTGTATTACATGACATGATTATGGAACTTTCATTTTACATGATTATGAAACTCACGGTTTTTCGATATTATAATATTTATTTGATATTAAGTTTTGGAATTAATTTTACTACGCTAAAAAGCTATAAATAAAAATATTATTGTATAAATAATTTAAAGAAAAAATAATATAACTATTTTAGTATATAATAATTTAAATAAAAGAATATATTATAAAACAATATAACACAATATATAAAAATTAATAATGAACCGTCAAGATATCACATTCACGACAGTTTTAAACCGTCACAATCAACAATGGTAACAAAAATTAAAAGGATATTCACGACAGTATTTAACTGTTGTCATTTCCAATTTATGTCAGTTCCAATCAGTCGTGAAATAGAGTTCACGACAGTTTTAAACCGTCACAATCAACAATGAAAATAAAAATCAAAAGGCTAGTAACGACGGTCTTTAACCGTCGCTATCTCCAGTTTAGGTCAGTTCAAGCCCGTCGTGAAATATAACGACGGTTGTGTGTGACGGTTTTTTCAACCGTCGCTAAACAACCTGGGGACACACGTTTCTGCGACGGTACTACAACCGTCGTAGAATGTAATTGGTGGTGGTTTTAACCGTCGTAACCTGCCAAAATAACCATCGCAATCCATCGTTTTTCTTGTAGTGATACTTGAATGATTATGATTGAAATTTGATTCCTTTGGGGATTGATTTTATTGATGACTAAGACTAGACCTATGCTATTTAAGAAGCCTTGAGGGACCTTGTATAAAGCCCAATAGGAGGCTGGGGATGAGGCTTTTCAAGTCTCCTTGTATGAAGCCCAAGAGGAGGTTATCTTAGCTAGGGAGAAATATTTGTATGATGCCCAAGAGGAATTTGATTATACTGTGACAAGATTCCTTTGTACAAAAGGGAACAGGTTGTCTAAACTAAGTAGTATTGATTGATGGGGTCCTATTTTTTGACCTATGTCTAAACTAAATATGATGTAAATGTCTAGAGAAACTTAACAAAATATAAACAAGTAAATTAACAAGTATGAAATGAATTTGAAAAGGTGGTGGGTCTTACACTCTGATAGAGGCCCAAGTGTGTTGTGATTGATTGAATGATTTAAGATTGATTGATTGAAATGAATTAGGGTTTTGAGACATTGAAGAAATTTTTGAGATGAAGAGATGATTTGAATTTGAATTTGAATTTTTGAAAATGACTTTGATTTTGAAAATGAGGGAGAGAAGAAAGATGTCGGGTCTTACACTCTGGACAGAGGCCAAAGATCATTTGTATCATGTACAAATCCCAAGATGAATAAGGCTAAAATATTATTCTATTTACAAAGGGTGTTAGGTCTTATACTCTATTAGAGGCCCAAAACAATTTTTGAAGAAGAGATGAGGGACTTATACTATAGCAGGGGCCATGATTTTGATTGAGAAAGTTGATGCTAGGTTTAGATTGAATTTGGAATATTGAAAGATTGTAGCTTATAAAATATGAACAAGATTTTGAAAATAGAAAGAGGGATGGGACTTACACTCCTAGCAGAGGCCCAAATGAGGGTAATTAATTGAAAAAAGATAAGAGGGGTGAGACTTACGCTCCTAGCAGAGGCCCAAATGATTTATTTATTTACAGGGAGAGTTGGATCTTACACTTTAATAGAGGCCCAAAGTTTTGATAATTTGAAAGCACAGTAGTGGGTCTTACACTCTAACAGATGCCCAAGATTTTGATAATTATTTTGAAAACCCTAATTATGAAAGAATTGATCAAAGATTTTTTCAAATGAGTTTAAACATGACAAAATTGACGTATAAGTCAAAATAAATATGTTGTGACCTTGAAACAAAGTTTGAAATATTAGGTTTTGTCTATATGAAGATCAAAATGTGATAGGTTTAAGAATAATCAAGAAGAAAACCAATTTTTAGGGTTTTTAAGTATTTAAAAAACAATTAACTTCAACTTAAGAAAAAGTGATTAAAATTAAATATTTTTTGAATTTTTGTGTGGATTAAACTAATAAAATGTGTGAATGAGAAGTGTGCAAAAAATTATTCAAAAATAATTATTTGAAAATAATATATAAAATATTTTTTAAAAATGTGAAAATATGAAGAAAAACAAACAAAAAATCACATTTTGCAAAACGGGGGGGGGGGGGGGGGGGGGGGGGGATCGAGCATGCGCTCATACGCACACTAACACACTTAACATGCAGGCCCAAACAACTAGAGTGGTGATACATCTGTGAATTAAAACACGTGGATTAATACAAATACCAAGTTTGGTTTTAAAAACTGAAAATGGTGCGCCATGGCCATCTTCTTCCTCAAGCCAGCATCATAGTTACAAAAGCAACCCTATCTCTCTCAATTCGTGATAAAAATAAAAAGTGTAAACATGAAACTTGGTCATTTTTTAACAAGGAACACGACGATATATTTTAATTGCATTTATTTTAAGTGTGGAGTCAAAAAATATATGATGAACAGATGAACCCTAACTTTTGCAAAAACTATAATGAAATCGTATATGCTTATGATAAACAACAATTGATTGAGGTTTATTACTCTATATACATTCAGAGTCATGTTGGTAACTTGAAATATTAGAAATGATGCATGGATTATTCAGTTTGAAAGTTCAAGGCTTACCTCTGCAAGAAGGAATCAAATTATGTGGTAGAGGTGTTACAGATGCAAGAGGATGATTTGAATAGCCCCTAGCCCTCAAGGAAGGTGTTGAAGTGCTTGGAATGGTTTGAATCTTTTTGGATCGAGTAGCTCGAATCCAACTGCCAAGTGATCAAGTAAGATATGGAGATGTTGATCCTGATGTTACAAAAGTGATTAGATGATTTGGATCACTTCTATAATGTTTATGGAAGGTGTTTGGATCATTGGTTTGGACTGAGTTGCTTATAAATGAGAAATTTGATTTCTCACTCTCTTGGTGTTTTAAATTTTGGAGCAAGGATGAGAAGTGAGAAAAAAGTGGTGATGTTGTTTTGGTGTGATTGAAATGATCATAAATGATCCCTATTTATAGAAGAACAATTTTGTTTTGGGAGGAATAGTGTTGGATGAGGGATCACTCTATTATCTAATGGATTTTGTCATGTAGCATGACTTGTATGCTAAGGTACTACAAGTCTCCTCTAGCATAGCTATATCTTGACTCAATTCAATTTTTGCAGGTTGAACACTCATGGCTTTGGATTGTGTTTGGACTGGTGTGGCTTGCTTTATAAGAATTCAATGTATCACATTAATGCAACTTAAAAAAACTTAATTTCTCAAGTTTGTCATCATGATTTTCACATGCCAAGAGATAAGTTCCTTGACCCTTTGCTCAAGTTGAATTAATGGATGTTCTTATACATTTTGGGAAGCTAGCGTGATGCTCTATAACATTGATGTTCATAGTTTGCATTGATTCAACTTGGATCATAATGAAAAATGTCCTTGAAAATTGATGTTTCATGCTGAAAACTTGGCAGAAATTTCACTAAGTTTTGAAACTCATTTCTTCTTCTTTTTTTTTATCACTTCATAACCTTAATTCTTGATTGATCTTTTACTTGAACCCTCTGAGAGGCTCAAAAACATTAATTCTTGGTCAAGATGAACAATCAACAATCTTTGAGAGGATTAGTGATGCATAAAGGTACATCCATATTGTGGTGATGATTTGAACAATGGTGTGAAATCTTAGGGTAAAAATTTAGTGTATGACACCCCGATGCCAGAGTGAAAGGGCCAAGGATATCCATTTTCCACTACATGTATGGCAAAGGAGGCGTTATCATGTGAAGCTTTGTGGCCAGGGCGTTTAACACGTCGACATGCATTTGGCACTTATCGCATTTTTTCACGTATTACTTGGTGTCTTGGACCATGGTAGGCGAGTACCATCCCACCCTAAGAAATTTATTAGCCACCACTGTTGCTCATAGGTGTTGCCATGTTATTCCTTCATTCACCTCCAAGAAGGCGTAATCAGCCTCAAATTTCCCCAAGCACCCCATCATTGGCGAGGACAAACCCTTTTATTATAAAGTTCCTTCGACCATAGTGTACCCCCGTGACCTTTTCTTAGCCAACATTGTGTCAAATGGATCTGTCGGAAGCATCCCAAACTTGATATATTATTGAGTCAGGGTCATCCAAGAGGGTGAGACTCTGTTGCTTATTATTGTTATTGATTTATCTTTCATTTCCATGATTGGGATTTTCTTTATTTCCTAGTTGAAAGAGTGGTTGATTTTGGGGTTTCTTATGCTGGCTAATCGGGATAGGACATTGTCTCGGGTGTTTTCCTCCTGAGTTACATGGTCTATTTTAAATGCCTTGAACTCTACTAGCTTTCCTATAGTTATTTTGTGGTATTTTTGGAGCAAAGGATCCTCTCCTGGGCTTCTCCTTTTATTTGAGAAACAACCAATTGGGAGTCTGTTTGTAATTTTATGCATTCCGCTCCCAATTATCCCATGAGTGTGATCCCTGCAATGATAGCTTCATACTCGACTTGTTTATTAGTAGCTGAGAACTCAAATCTTACTTATACTTCCACTAAAAAACCTGAATTGTTTCAAGATCACACATGCACTTCTTCCCCTACTGTTAGACAATTTGTCAGTGAAGATCACCCCTACACGATCTGGATTCGAGGATATAGGAGTCATTTCCCCAAGAAGCCAGTGAATACATGGGCCTTTATGGATTTTCTTGCATTGAATGGCACCTTAAACTCGAATAACTCGATGGCCCACTTTGTCAAACGTTCGGCCAGATCTAGTCAATAAAGCACATGTTTTAGGGGCATATCTATCTGGACGATAATGGGATGTCCCAATGAATACCGTCACAATTTGTGAGATTTTGTTACTATTGTCAGGGATACTTTTTCGATCCTGTGTTATCATGTTTCAGCCACTGCCAATGCTTTGGAAATGAAATACATTGGTTTCTAGTGCGCTCCAGATTCTCTATTCAATACGGCACTTAGAGATTCTTCGGCAACAACTAATTATAAATACAAAACTTCCCCGTGGATGGTCAGGTAAACACTGAGGGTGTAGTAAAAAATTTCTTCAAAGATCTAAATGCCTCCTCACAATCAGTTTTCCACTTGAAATCAATTTTATTTTCCAATAGTCAGTAAAAAGTCAAAGTGTGTTGTGCAGACTTTGAAATAAAATTATTCAAAGAAGTTAACATATCGTTTAACCTTTGAGTTTCCTTCTTCGAGGTAAGCGAGCTAATGTGAATCAATGTTTCACATTAGTCTAGGATAGCCTTGATCCTTCACTCAGTCAAATAAAAGCCAAAGAATTTTCCCACCCTCACCCCAAAAGTACATTTTTTTTGGCTTGAGATGCATATTATATTGTAGGACTTTCTTGAACACTCATTGAAGGTGTTGAGCGTGGAGCTCCTCTTGGTCGGACTTTACAATCATATCACCCATAAACATTTCCACGGTATCCCCTATCGCTTCTTGGAAGATCTAATTCATCATTCTTTGGTAGGTCACACATGCACTCTTCAATCTGAAGGGCATGATGTTATGCTGATAGTTTGCTCACTCCGTCATAAAGGTAGTTTTATCTAGTTAGGTCGGTACATAGGTATGTGATTATGCCCCGAATAAGCATCCATGAATGAAATTAATCGGTACCCCACAAATTTGTCTACCAAATCATCAATGTTTGAGAGCAGATAAGAATCTTTCGGGAAAGCCATGTTAAGATTTGTATAGTTAATGCACACCTTCCATCTCCTTGAGGCCTTTTTCACCAACGCGATAATGAATAGCCATTCAATATATTTGGCCTAAAAAATGAATCAGACGTCCAATAGGCCTTCAATCAGGCTAGTTGTGGCCTCAGCCTTTTCTGTAGATTATCTCCTACTTAATCCAGTGCAACGTATAGGTTATCGTTAGATTAAATTTGAAAGTTGGAGATAGGATGGGGTCGCGTACTTCATGCTTGATTGAGGTATCACATGTTTCTCGCACCTTTCATGTTGCGCCCCATAATTATACATTTGTTCGTAAGCCTTATAAATAGCCATATATATATATATATATATATATATATATATATATATATATATATATATATATATATATATATATATATATATATATATATATATATATATATATATATATATATATATATATATATATATATATATATATATATATATATATATATATATATATATATATATATATATATATATATATATATATATATATATATATATATATATATATATATATATATATATATATATATATATATATATATATATATATATATATATATATATATATATATATATATATATATATATATATATATATATATATATATATATATATATATATATATATCTGCGTGTGTGTGTGTGTGGAGAACTCACCATATTATTTGAGAAAATAATATCATTATGTATGTTTCCTCCTAAAACCAAAAATCAAATGAGGATCGGATATTATGATGGATCTGAGCTTCCGGTGCCGTAGAGACAGGGCTGATCTATAAGGTTAACACTTCAACACTCAAGTCAGTATGTGAGAGAGAAGAGTGAGTTGAATTTGAATTTGACATTGAGTACCTTAATTGAAATTGAAATTGAAATTGAGTACCTGAATTGAAACTACTATTTGTTAGGCGTTGTTTATAGAGAGTCGTTGGATGTACTTGAAGATTGGAACCTTTATGTTCATCAGTAGGATAGTTCTCGTGTGCTAAAACGTTTTTGGAAGGATTGCAGCTCTTTCATAATGTTCAACTAGGATCAATATGGTTGGCAGGAAATCTTTGTCCTCGAGCCCTTACTTATGTGTAGCAAGGTAAGGTTTGTCATATTAGCGTGGGTTGCCAACCGCTCTCTCATTTGTCTTGGGAGAGCAAAAGTGAATGTTTCAGTTTCTTTGGATTTTCAGCTTTAATATTCCACACTTCAAATGTCTTTTAGAAGGTACCCTCATTGTGAACCTTGGGAACTGAAACACTTGACTATTTCATGTGGGTGGTTTGACACATTTAATAGAGTATACTTTTTTTGGCATGCTAGAATACAACTCTTTTTAAGTTATCCTTGCATTTCTTCGAGTTTTTGTCTTTTCTAGTTTTTTATTATCCTTTTTCCTTTTGATAGTTTGCTTTCCTGTATCGAGAAAATTAGTACATCATGGTTAAAAAATCACAGAAGAGTGCTAAAAAAATCCCAGAAGAATGCTCAATCTTTATGGGTGAAATTTGTTTATTCTTCGACTATTTTTGTCTTTGCTAAATAGGATAATCTTGATGAGGCAATTCTTGAGGTTGGTACATCTTCAGATTGGGGTGTCTTGACCCCTAGCGAAAATGATAGAATATGTAGTGATCATAGTGATTGTGTCATTCCTTTTTAGGAATGCACCTTTTTAGTCACAGGCCTTTACCTTCCCTTCAATGCTTTTGAGTTGTAGGTTTTTAAGCACCTGGTAATGGCTCCATCACAACTTCATCCAACCAGTTGGACGTATGTGACATTCTTCCAGTACTTGTGATAATATTTGAAGGGGAAACCTTCTCTGACACTTTTCTTTCATCTCTTCCTATCTTATTGTGGCCATGCGACTCAGAACATGGTAAAGGATTAGTTTCTCTATTGCTGACCGTTCAGGGCTACATGGATTTTTTCTGAGTTGCAGCCTTTTAAAAAGATTGGTTCTTTTTGGTTACTCCTATCCATCCAAAAGCTCATGCAATGATCTACATTTTTAGAGGCAGAGCAGAGGGTAGATATGTTGAGTTGCTCCTCAATTATTAGACCGGTAGCCATTTTCTCATGGGAAACAAGTTATATGTATATCAAGAGGACGACCTTTTGCACGAAGAATTCTACCAGAAGAAGCAGGTGATGAGTTTCATCAATGACCTGGGTTATTTCGAGGGTAGTTTTCCTCCAAAAAAGGCCGACCAAACACACTTGAAATGCCTAATTGATACTTGATTACAGATGGAGGCTCATAGCTAGTAAGAAAGGAAGCTTATTTTTGGCAAGTTTTTGAAGTTCTTGAGCTCTTTGCTTTCTCTTTGCTTACTCATCACGAGTTTGCTTTGATTGTGTACAGATTTGATGAAGGATTAAGTAACACTATGGCTTTTATGACAGAGAATATGACCAATAGAAATTGAAGCAGACCCTTCTACTACTTTGGTGCCTTTTGGAAGTGTTGCTAATTTGAATGTTCTCTAGAGGCCGCATAGTGTTTCGGGTCTTCCGACTCTTTTGTTGCTTATGGGGTCTGGCCTAGGCTCCTCTAGAGAATGTATGGTTTCTCATTCGGATGAAGATTTCTTGTATCTGGCCAATCTGCCAGGGCGTGCCCTAGAGAAATAACTCGTGACTCTAGGGTAGTATACTCGGCGCGCATATGTTGCTTTGGCCCTCGAAGGAACCAGTCATTGGGACATTATTTAGTCTGACCAACAACATAAGGAAAAGCATCGGCTATAAGAAAGTATCATAATATGACACTTCAACGGGGTACATATCTACAGGAAATATAGACAACTTTAACATATCTTATTGAGATAAGGGACGCTTTTCTCCACCTTAACCTCCTTAGTTATCTTGCCGATAATATGAGTCTTCTTGTAAGGAGCGTCACAAGGAAGGACAAGTATCTAGCTTCTTCTCGGGACACTATGAAGTTTACTCTAGATTCTCTTTCAGAAACTCATGGAGATCTAAAGTCTCTGCATCTTGAGAATGCTTCTTTGACTCACTGTTTGGCCGAATGTACGACCACCAACCTTGGGGTAGTTGCACAGTCGTTTGAGAACACCTTGTAGCAAGTGGAGAATTTTTATCATCCCCTATGTGTTTCGAGGGAGGAGGTTTGTTCAAACCAAAATCTCAAAGATGGGGAGATCGTATCCTTACTAGGTAGCCTTGCATTTTTTTCTTCGCGTATTGTATGTAAAGTACTTTTGTAATGGGAAATATATGTGTATATAATTGTATGATCCTGAGTGCAGAGCTCTAGGTTTTGTGTAAGTTTACGATGTATTCCCATGAATTTAATTGGACGTGTTAGAGGCCATTTCTGGTTAAAGTCTGGTTCCCCTTCCCTAGCCCAATGGAAAACCCGGCATGAGATCAATGTGTGACCAACCCACCGCGGCCTCTAAAGAGGCTAGCTGCCATATGGGATGAACCGTTATTTGCTATATGGAATTTATTATTATGGTCGTACGTGCAATGCATTTGCGATACCACCCTTATGTGTGGGAATTAATCATTTTAGTCGCACGCACAAGGCATTTGCAATAGCACCCCTAGCTATGGAGAATTGATTGTTGTAGTCGCGTGCGTGAGGCATTTAGAACAACACCCATGAATTTCTTTGTGTTTACTTTACGCGGTGGGGTGTTGATTATTACAGTCACACACGCGAGGCATTTACGACAACACCCCTAAATTTTTGTGTTGGGACATCAAACCCTTCGGCCGTACCCTAGACTTGTTTTTACTGTATACAATCACAAATAAATAAATATATCAAAACTTGCAATATTTCGTTCATGTTTGAGAATTACTCTTACATGAGAGGAGAGTGAATATGTATACATAATGTGTAATATAAATAATAAGGAAACATGACCATGCAAGTTAGCCACCTCTTAGTATCCTTTTCTGCCTTCAAATTGCTTAGCCATACTTTAAGGGATAGATGTTCAAGCTTATGATCTTACCAATTAGGAAAGTCACTAATTTCCATGGTTGTGCCTTCTCCTTGGTCTCGCTGAAGTGTTTGATATATTCTATTTGTTCTTTCAAGATTGGCATTGATGGTAACCAGTTCCCCCTAAAGATTATGGTACTTGAGCTTGAAGTGGATCGGCCACACTATTGTGTCCAAAGTGGTTGCAAAGGGTCTTCCCAGAATGCAATTGTAGACACTATTGCAAGGGATGAAAAAGAATTGTGAATTGTCTATCTAAGCGTACTTTTCTTTGTCTATAAATATCATCAGCTTGACATACCCCCACAGATAATTAGTTATTATATTGAATGCATGCAAAAACGAGCATTCATACGTCCATAAGCTTCCTCTTTCCAAACTCATCTTTTCAAACAGCTCAAAATACACAATATCAAAAGGGTTGTCGTTGTTGATCAGGGTTCAGGAGACATCAAATTGTTCGATTGTAGGTGTGATTACCAAGGGGAAGATTTTGTTCACAGTACCTACCATCTTCTTGAAGTCCCAAAATCCTAGTATAGGCTTATTAGGGGTTTTCATCGATGTACTTTAATCCTTTTTATGAACGGCCAACATTTTAACGATCTTTCTCTTCATGATTCACTTAGATGGGAGGTTTTATCGGGGCACTCATCTAGTGATGGCAGTAATATACGAGCGCTTGCCTTTGTTGGTTTCTTTATCCTCGCCACTAGTTCCTACTTCGATAGTTTTATAAGGAGATTTGCCTTTGTGCGACTCCTCCCTTTCTCTTTATTCCCCTTTTAGGTACTCAGTCAGTCCTTCTCTCTTGATCAACCCTTCAATGGAATCCTTCATTTGGATGCAGTATTTAGTGTTATGGTCGTGCCCTTTATGAAAGTGGCAGTACTTTGACTTGCCAGTCCAGGACGACTCTGATACAAAAAGGGATGGGTATGATTCCTTCTTTCTAGAATTCTCTATTATCATATTGTGGGTAGATCTTCTCTTATGATGCATTCAATGATGTGTACTAGTCGTACCTTCCCTGCATTTCCTGTTTGGACTCATCCTCCTATTGGTGGGAGTCTTTCTCAGTCGGGAAGCTATATTTTTGAGCTATGTATTTAGTTTCTCCCTTATATTCATGTAAGATTGAGAAATGTTAAACATTTCCTAGGTGGTTTGTGCTCTTTTCCTTCCTATCTTCAACATAAAAGGATGACCCTGCAGAAGGTCATTTGTGAGTTATATGAATGCCTAAGAGGGGGGGAATTAGGTTCTTAGACATTTTTTTCGATTTTTGATGATTCTTGGATTTTTACTTTCCTAAGTGCTTCTAGGTGATGAAAGGCAGTAAATGCGGAAAGTAAAAGCACAGCGATATATAGTGGTTCCCCTCACAATCCGAGAGTACTCCACTCCCCTTTCAACATGAAAGAGAATTTACTATCAATGTTAGATTTCCTAACCAAGACAACTCTAACAACCAAGAACACCCTTCTCGGATTTACACAATTTTAAAGTCCTACCGAGAATGAATATATCACACAAGGATCTCTTGTATCCACAATCCGGATAACAAGGAAAACCCTACACACTTATCTTTAATAATCCTAAAAATAAGTTGTAGTGAATCTGAATTTTATATAAGTAACAATGTGAATATTTATCAATATGAATATTGATCTTCTCCTTGAAAAAATATCACTCACAATAGATATACAAGTGTTCTTATGAATGAGATGAAACTAGAATGATGTTTCTGAAAAATTATTAAAAGTTTATCTCAAAAAGTTTGTAATGAACACTATGACAATGTATTGAAAGAATGAGAATATGAGTGATTTTGATTATGAAAAAATGTTGGAGGTGAATTCAAAATCTGAAAAAGAACTATTTATATGATGCACAAAATACCTTCCCATAGAGGTATCATACTATGAAACAATGCCATGAAAAGAAATGAAGAGGCAAGGAAGAATACCATGAACAGATGCATATTTTCAGAAATCTGGACAGTGTTAATCGATTAATGTAATGTGTTAATTGATTAATACACTGTAACGTGCAAAAAAATATTCAAAATATTGATCTGTTAATCGATTAATGGAATGTCTTAATTGATTAACATTGAGATATTTTGCCTAAAAAAAGATTTATGAAGCATGAAACTTATGGCAAGGTATTTCTATAATGCCTAAACATGTATGAAATGCATGACACAAAATTTAGAACACTTGTATAAATATATTAAGCAATATTTAATCAACCTTTGCTTTACTCCAAGATGAACTTTAATGCTTGAGCAATTGTTGGATAAAACTTGAAGCTTTGAAACAAGTGATCATTTCTTTTTGCGTATCTATACTTGAGCATATTTTGTTGTCGTCATCGAAACATGAATGTTTGAAGGAAACTTGACTTCACAATCTCCCCTTTTTTGATGATGACAACTAGTACTTGAAAATTTTGCCCACACATGTTTCTCTATTCAAAGCTCCCCCTTAATTTGTGCTCCCCCTCAATCAAAGAAGGGATGAAATCTGCAAAAGGGTTAGAGAAACGGCCACAAATTGCCACAAATCCTTCTCCCCCTTTGTCATAAGAAAAAAGGAATAGGGATCACAAGAGCAAACAATATAACAACATGCATAATAGAAACAGACATACAATTAGAAACACAACATACTTTAATCATAACATGAAAGCAATGTCAGAACCAATCATAACAGTAGCAACAGAAACATTGTTCTAAAAAGCCTATCCTTATAGGACTTTAACATCAAAACAAGAACAGTATATACTATGGAAAACCAAGATAATTAAACTACAACAAGAAAACATAGAAATTTAGTTATTGTCAGAACCAACATCCATTCTCTCACTTTCACTACTTTCCTCATCTTCGTCACTTTCCTCAACTTCAAGGGTTTAGGTGGATGGGTGCATAGAGAGGACAAGTTGTCGGAGAGATTCAATGGCCTGAGTGGTTTGGTGATGGTTGTGTTTCATGGTCTCATAAAGGAATTCATTTGTAATTCCGCCATCTGGAATGGTAGGAGCGGGGTT
The DNA here is from genome assembly GCA_963859935.3 of Lathyrus sativus. Lineage (NCBI taxonomy): Eukaryota > Viridiplantae > Streptophyta > Magnoliopsida > Fabales > Fabaceae > Lathyrus > Lathyrus sativus. The sequence continues at coordinate 457,743,584 of OZ012735.1, read as the reverse complement.
CGACGAAGATGAAGCACCATCTTTGTACCTGTAATATCCGTCATTGCCAATAATGATACCAATATTTTTCAATGTTGTCCGAACATTGATCTCATCTCTTTTGGAGGTCATTTTTACCCGAGGTTGTGTAGAAAGATCCAGGTCTGTTGCTTCAAGGATCTTAGCAATGAGTCTTCCATAAGGAAGTCCACCGGATAGCAAAAGTTGTTGTAGCATATGGTACATCATTGTAACAACCCGGTTTACCGGAATCTTCTTTTTGATAGCAAAATGAACTTGCATTTCAAGGTCATTAATCTGAGCATGATTCGAGTCCTTTGGAAGGAGCACATAACAGATAATATAATGGAGCATTTTGTCGAAAACGGACAGATTTTTAGCATATAGCAGCTTGGAGTTTTTCTGCTCCCTCATAACGACTTCCCTTGGAAACCTGTAAATCTTATAATAATAGCTCATCCTATTATACCCAGCCCACACACCTTCATCATGAGTAATTCCTTTCCGAAGAAAAACACCCTTAGTTGGAATTCTCAGTAGTCTACCAAAAGTCACAATTTCCTCATAAATCTCAAATTCATTTACCACAGCATGCACAATATGGTTATCTTCAGAATCTAATCCTACTCTTAATTGACTTAGAAACAACTTAGCATAATCCAAGTATAAGAGACTCATCTCAGCAACAAAACTATCTATTTTCTAAACCTTAAGCAACGCAGGGAAATCAAAACTTGCTTCAGGAAAAGTGAGTGAATCAACATACTTTACCAGCATAAAACTTCGGCTTTCCACTTTGTAGTCAACTTGCCCACTTTTCTGAGTACCATCATTTCCAAAGTTAATATTTTCAGAACCAGAGGCTTCCATTGGAGCTTTTCCCTTTGATTTCCTTGTGGGTGTCATAGAAGTGGAAAAAGTTTTGAAGGTTAAGATTTGGTAAAAGGGATTTTCGGATTTTAAGAGATAGTGAGAGATGAATGATAATGTGTGGTTGTAGAGGGTTTTTATAGGAGATAAAACGAGTGGGTATTAATGGTTGTTGATGGAGGAGGAATTTTAAGGGGATGTATGTTGACAAGCTTTAGTGAAGAAGAGAGAAGGATGAAGAGTAGTGAATGAGAGTTCCAAAGTGTTTTAAAAGCAAAACACTAATAGAGAGAGAGAGAGAGAGAGAGAGAACAAATTCTAAAAATAAAATAAAAAATATAAACACAGTGTTAATCGATTAAGGGATGTTGTTAGTCGATTAACACCCTTAACACGCAGCATATCAGGCAAAAATTAGACATGTTAATCGATTAACAGAAACCATTAATCGATTAATGGAAGCAAATAATGAAAAACAGTAGCTTCGCACAGCTCTACATGATATAGATTTTGAACTTTTGCCATGATAACATGTTAATACACAAACAAATGCAACTTTTGATCATAGTACCAGAAATTGAAAATAAATTTAAGCATGCGTAAACTAGATAAAGTCATCTTTTCAATATAAAAGACATAAAAAAGTGCATCTTACCGATTTCGAAAAATTGTAAGAAATGTGTACCTTTTATCTATGATGATGTATTATGAATATTTGATGAAAAAAATTAGAGATCCGTTTCGCTCAAAATTCCAAGTTCCCGACGAATTTTGTAAAACGGCTCTTTTGGAAGCGATTTGGTGAATATGTCAGCAAATTGGTTATGTGTATCCACAAATGTGACTTTGACGTCTCCATTAAGCACATTATCGCGTAAGAAGTGGTGTCGAATGTCTATATGCTTGGTTCTTGAATGCATGACGGGATTTTTTGTTATGTTGATTGCAATAGTGTTGTCGCACCGAAGCGGAACGCATCCGAGATTCAATCCGTAATCATCAATTTGTTGCTTAAGCTAAAGAATTTGTGCACAACAACTCCCCGCCGCTATGTACTCTGCCTCAGCCGTACTTAGAGAAACACACGCTTGTTTCTTGCAAGCCCATAAAACCAATGCATTTCCTAGGATGTGACACGTTCCACTTATGCTTTTCCGATCTGTTTTACAACCTGCATAGTCCGCGTCAGAATAACCAACTAAATTGCATATACTACCTTTCGGATACCATAAGCCTACATCTGACGTTCCTTTGAGATACTTCATGATTCTCTTCACTGCGGTGAGGTGTGACTCCTTTGGATTTGCTTGAAATCGGGCACACAAACATACAATAAACATAATGTCAGGATGGCTTGCCGTCAAATACAGTAAGGAACCAATCATACCTCGATACTTTGTTATGTCAATAGAAACACCGAATTCATCTTGATCTACATAGGTTCCGGATCCCATAGGTGTAGCCATGGCCTTACAAGTATCCATATCAAACCTTTTCAACAACTCTTTACAATACTTGCTTTGGTTGATGAAGATACCATCTTTTAATTGCTTGATTTGAAGTCCAAGAAAGTAGTTCATCTTTCCCATCATAGACATCTCAAATTCTCCTTGCATCATGGATGAGAATTCCTCACATAGGTGTTTGTTAGTTGAACCAAAAATGATATCATTAACATAGACTTGAACTAATAAAGTATTACCTTTATCTTTCTTGATAAACAGAGTCTTGTCAACCTTGCCTTTAACAAATCCTTTTTTGCAAAGGAAATTGCTAAGCCGATCATACCATGCCCTTGGTGCTTGCTTTAAGCCGTAAAGAGCTTTCTTCAACTTGAAGACATGTGAAGGATTCTTGAAGTCTTCAATGCCCGGGGGTTGTTTGACACAGACTTCTTCATTGATGTAGCCATTTAAGAATGCGCTTTTGACGTCCATTTGAAAAAGCTGAAAATTTAATGAACAAGCATAAGCAAGTAATAGACGAATCACTTCTAACCTTGCAACCGGAGCGAACGTTTCCTCGAAATCAATCCCTTCCTCTTGATTGTAGCCTTGGGCCACCAATCTTGCTTTGTTCCGAATGATAATTCCATTCTCATCCAGTTTGTTCTTGAATACCCATCTTGTACCAATGATGTGCTTATCACTAGGTCTAGGAACAAGTTCCCAAACTTGATTCCTTTCAAGGTGGTTTAACTCTTCTTGCATAGCAATAATCCATTGATCTTCATTTAGGGCTTCACCAACTTTGGAGGGTTCGATTTGAGAAACAAATGCCATGTTTAAGCAAGCATCTTGGAGATTAAGTCTTGTTGTAACGCATTGACTAATGTCACCAATAACTTTGTCAATTGGATGATCTCTATGAGTTCTCCATTCTTTAGGTAGACCATGGATATTATCATCTTGCTGAATTTCTTTTAGATGTTTCGTTTGATCATTTTTAGCCACATCATATTGAGGAACTTCTATGTTATCATCATCATCATCGTCACAAACAACATTATCCTCCTTGGAGGGGTTAGATTCATCAAATTTAACATGCATGGATTCTTCTATAGTTAAAGTTCTTTTATTATAAACTCTAAATGATTTACTAGTAAGGGAATAACCGAGAAATATACCTTCATCCGATTTTTCATCGAACTTACCAAGATTGTCTTTGTCATTGTTGAGGACAAAGCACTTGCATCCAAAGATATGAAAGAAAGCAATGTTTGGTTTCCTTCATTTGAAGAGTTCATAGGGGGTCTTCTTAAGAATTGGTCTAATATTAACACGGTTACTTACAAAACATGTCGTGCTTACCGCATCCGCCCAAAAGTACTTAGGAAGATTTGAGTCGCTAAGCATTGTCCTTGCAAGTTCCACCAATGACCTATTCTTCCTTTCTACAACACCATTTTGTTGAGGAGTTCTTGGTGCTGAGAAGTTGTGTGACATTCCATGTTCTTCACAAAATTCTTCGAATAAAGCATTTTGGAATTCTCCACCGTGATCGCTTCTAATGGAGGCTATTGTAAAAGACTTCTCATTTTGTATTTGTTTTGCATACTTCTTGAAAGCTTTGAAAGCATCACTTTTCTGCACTAAAAACATTGTCCAAGTATATCTAGATAAATCATCAACAATAACTAAAGCATAAACATTACCTTCGAAGCTTTTTGTTCTTGATGGACCGAAAAGATCCATGTGCAACAATTGGAGTGGCCTAGAAGTGGACACCACATCCTAGGATGTGAAGGTTGCTTTGGTTTGTTTCCCTTTTTGACAAGCGTCACACAATTTATCTTTGACAAATTTGATCTTCGTCAATCCAATAACCAAATCATGTTTAATTAATTTATTTAAGTGCTCCATGTGAATGTGAGTGATCCTTTTATGTCGTAGCCATGACTCGTTATTGTTCACCATAAGACATTTAACCTTTAAAGATACATTGTCAAGAGAAATCATAAAAATATTATTGATTCTATTACCTTTTAACATAACCCCATGAGTGACTTCGTCTTCTATCAAACATTCATCTTTGTTGAACTTGATTTTGAATCCTTTGTCACAAAGTTGGCTAATACTAAGAAGAGTGTGCTTGATTTGTTCGACATAAGGTACATCTTCTATTGTTGTAAAAGGTAGTGAACCAATATTTCCTATGCCAATAATCTTGCCTTTATTATTATCACCATAAGTAACAGAACCCTTGGCTTTAAGCGTTAGTTGTGAAAGTTTGTTTATGTCTCCCGTCATATGCCTTGAACACCCACTATCAAGATACCAATGATTTTCGGAGGTCTTCAAGCATACCTACAAAACAAGATTAGGTTTTGTTAGGTACCCAAATTGGTTTGGGTCCTTGATAGTTAGTTCCCTTTTTCACCCACACATAATGCCCTTGAGGAACACTAAAGTTACGAATATAACAAGCATTAGGTGTGTGACCTTTAATTCCATAATAAAAGTAGGTTGGTTTAAATTTACTTCTATATCTAGGAACATAAGATTTCTTCTTAGAAAACAATTTCTTTTTAGGATGTTGATGCACAATTTTAGGATTGTTTACTTTCTCTTTAGGAATTTGGTCATTAGGCCTAACAAAGATGGTTTCATTTGAACTTGGTTTAGAGAACTTAGAATATCCTAGTCCACTCTTATCATTAGAATATCTTTGATGCCTAAGGACTTCTTCTAAACCAATTTGACCTTTCTCATATCTTTCAATAACCCTTTTAAGTTGAACAATTTGAAATGAGAGAGATTCACAATTCTTACATACAAAATTTTGTTTTTCACTTATTAATTTTTATTTTTCATCTTCAACATATTTTCCTAATGCAATGTTCTTTTCTTCTAGAGATGCAATTAGTTTCTTTTGAGATGATATAGTCTTATACAGATTTTTGCATTCTTTTAACAATTCATCAATAGCATCTTGAGCATCATTATCATAAACAGAAAAGTTGCTACTAACCTCATCTTTTTTGTCATCGAAGTGGTGTGAAGCCATTAGAGCCATATTTGCACATTCATCGCTTTCTGATTTCGATGAGGAACATATCTCATTGTCTTCCCAAGCAATATACGCTTGTTCTTGAAGTCCTTCTTGCCTTTAAATCCTCCTTTCTTTGGAAGTTTTGGGCAATCTGGTTTTATGTGGCCTTGATTTTCACATTCATAGCATGTAACATCTTGCATTGATGTGGATGCCTCCTTTTTCTTGAAATGTGTATTCTTTTTAACATAAAGGGATTTATCATTTTTATTGAAAAACTTACCAAGTCTTTTTACAACGAGCATAAACTGTTCATCTTCCTCCAATGCGTCATCATCTTTATTTTCTTTTGACTCCACTTTCAAGGCAATTCCTTTAGATTTCTTTTCTTGATTTTCATGTTTCTCAAGCCTTCCAAGTTCTAACTCATGTTCTTGAAGTTTTCCAAAAAGTGATGCGGACGTCATTGTTGAAAGACTTTTTTCTCCGATATTGCCGTCACTTTTGGTTTCCACTCCCTGGTTAAACATCTGAGAATTTTAAGATTCAAATCATCATTAGTAAAGGTCTTACCGAGAGCAATTAAGTGATTTGTCAAGTGAACGAATCTTTTCTGTAATGCCACAACGGATTCTCCGGGAAGCATTCTAAACATTTCATATTCTTGAATTAATGTGTTCCATCTGGATCTCTTTACTTCGGCGGTGCCTTCATGTGTTTCCACTAAGGTGTCCCATATTTCTTTTGCCGACTTGCATTGAGAGATGCAGAAGAACTCATCCATACTTAAGGCACTTTGTAATATGTTGATATCCTTCTTCTCATTAAGAATCCTTTTCTTGTCATCTTCATCGTATGATGTTTTAACCTTTGGAGTTCCTACACCATTGACGACACTTGTCGGTTGATGAGGACCATTTTCAACAGTTTTCCATATTCCTTCTCCTTGGGCTTTTAGATGTGCCTTCATGCGAATTTTCCAAAAATCAAAGTATTCTCCAAAAAATAGTGGGGGTTTTTTACTACTTCCACCGTCTTTGAAAATCGGGTTGGAGCTAGCGGAAGACATTCTGAATCGATAGGAACAGGTTACCTTAACCGGCTCTGATGCCTAATGTGAGTTATATGAATGCCTAAGATGGGGTGAATTAGGTTCTTAGACACTTTTTCCGGTTTTTGATGATTCTTGGCTTTTTACTTTCCTAAGTGCTTCTAGGTGATGAAAGGCAGTAAATGCGGAAAGTAAAAACACAGCGATATATAGTGGTTCCCCTCACAATCCGAGAGTACTCCACTCCCCTTTCAACATGAAAGAGAATTTACTATCAATGTTAGATTTCCTAACCAAGACAATGTTAGAACACAGATTGGTGTTTCTTATATCTCTATGTTTTGATGATAACTCTTATGGAATTTTGTATTAAGAAAATATATACTCTAAAATTTGTTCAAGTATTATTGTTTCAGGTATTAAATTAAATACTCTTAAAGAAGCAAAATACATAAGTACAAGCAACTACGCAAGGCTCTGAAGCATCAAATACAAGACAATCAGAAGACTCTGAAGCGCTGCTAGAAGAATCTGAAGCAGAAGCTGCAGAATGATCTGAAGCGACTCTGAAAGAATTGTATAAAGAGTTGAAAGCTTTGATCAAATCAGGCTCTGTAGTTCATTTAGCTACAAGAATAGAGGCTCTGATAATCAGACTCTTATCACATTATATACACGCTCAAGCACATACTGCTGCATACTCTGATGAAGACTCTGATATATCAAGTTCTGATCATCTATCAAGCTCTGATCATCTCATACAGTTAGCTCTGATCATCTCAAGTATATTCCTTTTAAGCTTGTTACAAGTTCTGAAGTGCAGATTATGAAGACTTCATCATGAAGAAAGCTTGTTGAAGAAGCTGTAAACCTGATTGGACATGGTGCGACTTCCAAAGTAACCAACAACTATTTTGTCCAAATGAAGAGACGTGGTGCAAATCCCAAAGCTTCTACAACCATAATTTTACTGCAAAAAGCATGTCTCTGCCCATACCTTTTGGTGATGAAAAGTCTTATATTTTAATATAATACTCAGCTGCACATTACTTAAAGCAATTGGAAAAAGCTATAAAAGGAGAACTTCTACAACATTTAGAAGTTGTTAGCTCAATCAGAAAGAAATATTGATACACACTCTTGAAGCATCAAAGTGAAAATCTCTCAAAGCTCATACACATTTGTTCTTTCATAAAACTATATAGTTTTATTTGTACTTAATCTTAAGTGTAAATATCACAGTTGTGATATAGCTTATTAGAAGCATTTAAACACTTGTTTAGTTTACATTAATTTGTAAAAAGTTCCTTGAGAAGACCAAGGTGTGGTCAGTAGTTCTTAAGAAGACTAAGACAGTTGTTCTTAGTGCTTGCTATTGTAATCAATTATTAATAGTGGATTAAGTCCTTGTGGAGAAAGGCAAATCATCTTTGATAAGGTGGACTGGAGTAGTTGAGTTCAACGAACCAGGATAACAATCTTGAGTTTTTTTTATTGCCATATTTCTTAAAACTCTTATTCAACCCCCCCCCCCCCCCCCCCAAGTGTTTTTCTCACCTTCAGTTGGCATCAGAGCTTCGACTCTGTTTGTGCTATCACTTAATCGTGACCAGAAAAGATCCAGTGGGAAAACTCTTGATATTCTTGGTTGATATACATTATGGCTACTGAAACTTCAACATCCAGCAACAACAAATATGAAGAAAGAGTCAGCACAAAACCTCCCATGTTTGATGGAGAGAAATTTGACTATTGGAAAGATAGACTAGAAAGTTTCTTTCTAGGATTTGATGTTGATCTTTGGGACTTAGTTATTGATGGATATGTTCATCCCAATGATGGGAATGGCAAGAAAATTGACAGAAAATCAATGACTGAGGCGCGAAAGAAGGAATTCAGAAATCACACAAGGCTAGAACTATCTGGCTAAATGCAATATCTCATACTGAGTATGAGAAAATAACCAACAGAGAAACTGCATTTGATATATTTGAATCCCTGAAGATGGCTCATGAAGGGAACTCTCAAGTTAAAGAAACCAAGGCTCTGGCCCTAATCCATAAGTATGAAGCTTTCAAAATGGAAGAATCTGAATCTATTGAAGCCATGTTTTCCAGATTCCAGATTCTCACTGCTGGCTTAAAGGTTCTGGACAAGGGTTACTCTACAGCAGATCATGTCAAGAAAATAATCAGAAGCTTGCCAATCAGATTGAGACCCATGGTCACTGCTCTGAAGCTGGAAAAGGATCTGAACAAGATTACGCTGGAGGAACTAATCAGTTCTCTGAGGAGTCATGAGATTGAACTAGAGGAAGATGAGCCTCTAAAGAAAGGTAAGTCAATTGCTTTAAAATCTAATAAATATGTTAAAGCATTGCAGGTAATAGAAGAAAGCTCTGAAGAATCTTCTTCTGAAGATGAAGAAGAACTATCCTTGTTGTCCAGAAGAATCAACAAACTCTGGAAGACTAAGCAAAGGAAGTTCAAGAACTTCAGGAAACCAGATCAACACAAAGAATCTTCTTGACACAGAAGATCTGGAGAACCCCTCTGGATACAGAAGATCTGGAGAATCCTCTGGACACAGACGATCTGGAAAAAGAGAGGTTGTTTGATATGAATGTAAAGAACTTGGGCACTACAAGAGTGAATGCCCAAAGCTTCAGAAGGAGAAGCCAAAGTGAAAGTCAGATCACAAAAAGAAAGTCCTGATGGCTACCTGGGATGACTCAGATGCATCTGATTCGTCATCAGAGTCAGAAGAAGAATGTGTTAATGTAGCATTCAGGGCTGACATAGAAGACAGTGCTGAGTCATCTGGATCAGAATCAGAATCTGATTCTGAGGAGGTATTTGCTTAACTTTCTAGACAAGAACTTGTTGAAAGTCTATCTGATATTCTTGAAAACTATAGCAAAGTTAAACTCAAATACAAAAAGCTTCTAAAGCATATTGAATTTGAGAGTAACAAGTTTGAATCAGAAATAGATGAGCTAAAAGCTGAAAATCATCAATTGAAAAATAATTTAGAATCTGCTAAACTAAACTCTGATCCAAAGTCTGAACCATGCTCTAAAAATATTCTACAAGAGTATGACTATAGCTTCAGGAAGTTTCTAACTAAAAGCCTAGATATAAGCAAGATGGCTTCAATGATATATGGTATTAGCAGAAACTATAGAAAAGGTGTTGGATATAAATCTTTTTCTTATGAGGATTCAAATCCAAAACCTTTAGATAAAATGGATATCAAGTATCCTCCTTTATATTCTCAGTTTACATTTGGTCATTTAAATGATATTAAACACACAAGTTCTAATCAGAACAAACCTGTATTTAATAAATCTAAAGCTAATCAAAACAAGTCTTATGTTGAAAGACAGAAGTTCAGAAAAAGCTTTAAGGCAACTAACCAAAAAGGACCCAAGAAAATCTGGGTATCTAAGGATAAGATAATCTATGTTGCAGACATCCTTAGCAGCGAAGTCAAGACTGCAGTCATGGTACCTAGACTCTAGATGCTCACGACATATGATGGGAAAAAGGTCTATGTTCCAAAGTCTGGAGCTTAGATCTGGAGGAGACGTCAAGTTTGGAGGGAATCAGAAGGGCAAGATAATTGGCTCTGGAACCATTGGCAATGGTAAACTTCCTTTCATAGCTAATGTCTTGCTTGTTGAAGGATTAACTCATAATCTATTGTCTATAAGTCAATTAAGTGACAATGGTTATGACATAATCTTTAATCAAAAGTGTTGCAAAGCTGTTAGTCAAAAGGATGACTCAATCCTCTTTAATGGAAAAAGGAAAAATAACATTTATAAAATCAGTCTTTCAGAACTTAAGGTTCAGAATGTTAAATGCCTTATGTCTGTTAATGATGAGCAATGGGTCTGGCACAAAAGATTGGGTCATATTAATATGAGACGTATATCTCAGATTAATAAACTTAATCTGGTCAGAGGACTTCCTAATTTGAAGTTCAACTCAGATGCTCTTTGTGAAGCATGTCAGAAAGGAAAATTTTCAAAATCATCTTTCAAATCCAAAAATGTTGTTTCGACTTCAAAACCATTAGAGTTACTTCACATTGATCTGTTTGTGTCGCTTCCGCGAAAATAAGGTGCCGGCAGAACAGAAGAGTCGCCACCTTTCGTTATTTATCTCTCAGAACGGGAAAGGAAACGATCGGAAAAACCTGACGAATAGGTATAAGACAAGGTCATCGCAACCATTGTCTGGGTTCGGGAGTCGGTTACGCAAGGGGAAGGTATTAGCACCCATCACGTCCATCGTACTCGATGGGATCCACGCTTGTTGTGTTTTTATGACGGGTTGGTTTTATCTATCTACCTATCAAGGCTGGCTTAAAAAGAAAAGAAAAATGACTCGGCAAAGCGTCGCACTTTATGCCTACGTATTCTCATCAGAGAATGAGAAATCAGAGTCAACGTAGTTCGACCTACTACGGGTTATGGGGAAGGTGGCTCGCCAATACATCAGTATTGTGCCTACGTACTCTCAACAGGTATGAGAGATCAGAGCTTACGTAGTTCGGGATAATACGGATTACGGGAATTCAGATTCATTTGTTTTATCGAGTAGGGTTAACCAACAGTTCCAGCAGTTTGGCGTACGTAGCTCGACCCTTGGAGACTTATGCGTTACCGTTTGCGGTAGAACTGGGAGTTAACAACACTCTTTTCTTCAAAAAAGTTTCCTTTGACTTATGGGCCCACGGGGCAAAAAGGTTTGAAGTTTGTTTTCTGTCTTTTACGGAAGAACTGTTTTTTATTGTGTTTGCAACCAGTATCGCACTAGAGACTATGACCTGAGAGTGAATGCGTCGTATGTCACCCAAAGGGTGCCCTACTAAACATCCAGACTGTTGAAAAGAAACTCTCCAACAATCCTTTCTCAGATAGCTTAAGGCTCGTAACGTACGATGTCAGTTAACCTTTATTAGTGTATTCTGATTTGTTTCAAGATGAGAAGAGAACTGGCTCAACTACGGGGAGACTATCAAGTCCTAGTGTTGTCATGCCAAGGATTCATCCTATGGTTGAGGTTTGAAACAGGGAACTCCTAGAAGTTGTCATGCATAGGTTTCAACCTAAAGTTCTATCATCACTTCCTTATCAAAGGAAGTGAGAGTCCTAGGGGATCATGTCAATGATAAATAGAAACAGATAAAGCATCAGCTTAAACAGTAAACAGTAAACGACTGTAAAATGCATGCAATGCAAGTGAGGGAGGAAATATGTGTGGGGCATCAGCCTCCACAAGCTCATCTCAACCTTAAGCCAGATATGAGTAACTGCAATCATACAGGAAATAACATAAAGTGCTATCAAGCCAACACAAACCACATGGGCAAGGGAGCAGGGCTCTACCGAATACCCGCAAGCAAAGCCATACAATAAAAATACAAGCAGAGGGAGCAACCCAACCTCTAGTGCAATCATGCTCCTAGATTACATCAGTCTAAATATGAACTTATCCTAATGCATCAAGCAAATCAAACAAGCCACACCAATACAGAAGAGAAAACGGACAAGAGAGAAAGCAGATCAACAGCTCCTACAACTAAACCAACTTAACAGCAGTCCAATCATCAATCTTCAGCAGCTCTTCAGGGCTATCATCTTTCATGACAAGTATCAACTTGCTTCTCCAGGGTTTCAACCCATCAACATAAGTTTCAACTTATTCTCTCTACCTCAACTTCAAGCTTCAGTTCCCTCAGTTTCTCAGTGCATCAATGCAAGTGTCAACTTATCCTTTATTCCTCAAGTCTCAGCTCTTCACTCAATCTCAATTGAATCCTCTTCATAAGTATCAACTTGATCTTCAAGCTTCAGCTCTCTCTTCTTTACCAGTATCAACTAGTTCCTCTTCATCTACAAGCTTCAGCTTCTTAGAGTAATCTTCAATCACATGGAAGTGTCAACTTCATCCTTCAATCTTCTTCAAGCAAGGAACTCCATCCTCTAACAAGGGAGAAAGATTCATCTATCAAGAGCAAAGTTGGGATGATTGGTAGCAGAGTGAAGACCAAAGGTCACCACTGTGCATCCTGTCATCAGAGAAAGGGACCCTCAAAGGTTCTACCAATTTGCCAAGAACCACACATCCTACCAAAGGAGGGATGAGGCCTTTACAAGGGACCTTACATCATAGGGAAAAATGGAATTGATCAACATATTCCATGTTTATGAAGGAAGAGAACTATCTAGAAGCTCTGCCTACAAAACCCTAATCTTAACCTAATCAAAACTACACCACAAGAAGGGAAGATCTTCAAATCCAAGCCTCTTCAAGCAATCCAATGCATCTTTAACTTGTCTTCATCATCATCCAGGAACAAGCAAAGCACAACCCTAATCTAAGGGAACTAAAGATGTTAATCTAGTTGAGTTAGTGCCTTAGAATCATCTAAAACTAGCACCTAAACTAAAGTTAATCAAAAATAGCAAACTATCTTATAAATCTCTACAAAAATTCCTAAGGGATCCTAATTCAATTAAGAATGCCTCATACAAAAACCAGGGACTAAATCATCTATTAAGTCCTAAAATTAAGTCCTAAATCCAAAGGTATCAATCATAAACCCTAAAAATGGAGCTTCTAAAGGTTGCAACCTAAACTACCACCTATGTTCATCACAAAAATGTGAGAAACATATATGGGGAGCATGCACATCTATTATAACTACTCACAAAAAATCAGGATCAAAATCATCACCACATGATCACACAAAATTCCACAAAATCAAGTATCAAACATAACTATTTTAATATCAATTAAAATGTGAAAATTCCCATAAAATGTGAAAATTCCCATAAAATCAGAAAATGCATGAAATAAAAATATTTTTTATCTAAAAAATACCAGATTCAATCATGAATATAATGCAAAAATAATGGGGTTAATTGGATCATTTTTCAATTTTATATGATTTAATCAAGGACCATGAATAAAATGAAGAAATTAAAGAAGGACAATAAGTCAGAGGGTGTGATCAGCAAACAATTTCCATTACCCTCGCTTGGGCCCCTCATCCTGGGGGTGTGCATAGCAACTGGGCGCTAGGCCCATTCAAATCTCAAATCAGTCACAAGCAAAAGGACCAAGGGAGGTGTGCTAAGTACAGATTTCACGTTACAACTCCCATTGTGCTTGAAAGAGGGGTGCTGATATCAAAGGATTCATAGGCCCATGCGCTCATTCTTCTCAATTCACAAAATCAGAAACATTACACGCCAAGGTTCGAACTCGCTCGTTCTTGGTCCATGCAGTGAAATGAACAAGGCTGGGGTACCTTACTAATCAAAACGCAGTGTTTTGGAGGGAGGGGGACGTGGCACAACGCTGGGCCTTAGATTGCTTGACTCAGTCTACATTTCCACACGCATGGACGTTCCAGATTACGTCTTCAACCTTTCAAATGTGCAAGAGGAGGGAAAGATGCAGAATCCGGCGAGGGCGGCCGGAGTTCCATCGGAAAACCTCATGGCACCCTAACTATCTCTACACTCAACCTTCGCGCGCGATTTCTTGATGAAAGTTGACCAGAATTTTCTCAGGAATCTAACCATGTCACTAGTTTATACTGAAAATGCACGATTCGCCAAAACCAGATCTCAACCGAAAATGGCATAGACCCTAACTCGTCTCTAATCATCAAATTAACTAACCAAAATTCATCTACATGCTAAGGGGAACCTAGCCACATGCTCCTAATGGATTAAAAGTGCATAATCAAAGAGATATTTCAAGAACTTAGAACCAACCTTAAAGCTTGGATTGTAGTGGTTATGCGCCTCAATTCTCTCTCAAACTATGCAGAATCCTTCAAGGAGTAATGGTGGACAATTCTTGATGCTCAGTTCTTGCTGCAACCTCTTGATTCTCCAAAACGCATTTCCAATTTTCAAGCTTTTTCTTCACTTCACATCAATGGATTCTCACCAGAATTCTGCTCCAGAAACTTCCAAATTCGTTCTAATTCATATTTATAGTGTGTTCAGATGGATATCCAGCCCAAACTAGGCCCAATTATGGATTTTGGATGTTCACCTTTCCTTCCAAATTTCAACATGGAAGTGTGCCTTTAAGCCTTACTCATGCTCTAAACTCAATCCAAACCATTCACTTAATCATTAAGGAGTGTGATGTAATGGTTTTCTTCCTTTGGTTTTAACATATGGAGTGTATATGATATGTTTCTTAATTGTGAAGTAACCATCCAAATGACTATGTTATGGACCTCAAATCCAAAATGTGGCAATGCCAATCTTTCTAAAACATTGATTCCATTCAAAATGACCACAAATTTGACTTGGAAACATGTTAATCTCATTTATTTTGAATTTTCTCATTTTAATTCATTAAAATGGCTTTCATGTGAAGTTTCTTCAACCAATGCTTGATATAACCCATATCAATGGACACTTGATGTTTAGACAAGCTAAAAACATCATTTTGAACAACTTTCATGTTGAACAAAAATCCATTTGGAGCTTGGAAATAGGAGTTATGGCCTTATGCTTGAAATGACCTGTAATCTCCAAATGACCAAAATGCCCTTGACTTGTCAAAGCCATAAGTTGAGTTCTACACATCCAATCATGGACTTCTAGTACTCTATAGAAAGCTAAGAGAATAAGGAACAACATTCATGTTGACCAAAAGTTCATAGGAATCGTCCTTCTTGGGCAAAAGTTTCATGCAAGTTGGACAACTTTCAAGCTCCAAATTCACATACCTCAGATGACCTGTAACTTATCAAAGTCATAACTTGAGTTCTACAAATCCTATCAAGGACTTCTAGCACTCAAATTAAAGCTAAGATCATTCTATACAAAATTCATGTTGGGGGTAAGATGAGATGACAATCACATTTTATGCTAAATTGCCTTGAAGATAGGGGTCAAACTAGGGGATTTTACACTGTCAAGCCTTAGAAACCCTAGCTTGAAACTTCTCAAACTCTTCAATCATGATGAGTTGACCTTGGAATCATTCTTATAGCATCTCAATGCATCAATACATGATCACATGGCTCTTGGATTAGGTCTCAACCTTCCTTCAAATCTTCAGTTGACTTAGGGTTGACCCAGTCAAACCCTAGGTGCACCACTCATGGCTGAGGCTTCTTATTCTTGCAAAATGACCTGTCTAGGCCTCAAAGTGATCTTCAACACTTCTCATGAGCTCTCTCAATATCTCAAATCTAACTTCATGGCTTCAGACTCATCTGATGGTCTTCCCCATAACTCTCAAGTTAGGAGACATACACTCCTGGTTTCAACCACTCTCTCTGAGAATCTTTTAACTTCTCTGACAAGGATATCAACCCTTGAACACTTGAATAAGCTTCTTAGCTAGCTTCAAGGTCTTGTGTAGCTCTTGATTGGTAATCATACCTCTTGATCTCCTGCACACATGTTAATGAAATGCAAATGATAATGCTAATGTGAATGAAATGAAACATAAGCGAGGTAAAGAAATGTTGGGAAAATTTTGGGGTGCAACAGCTGCCCCTATTCAAATGGCTTGAACCTGACTGGGTGAGAAGCGAACAGCTCTCAACCAATCAAGGTGCGATATGGTTGAATACCGACAAACCCGGAAATTTGCCAACTGCACAAGTACACGGTACTCTGATGGGAACAAATCTTCGAAAACTGAAATATTAGTTGCCCGGCAACTAGCTGGGGAATTGGTCACACGGTAACCGGTGATACATGGTCGATCATGCCATCAGGCACCAAGATTCCTCGGGACCCATCAGATTAACAATCAAGTTAACCACGCCATCGGGCATTCAAAGAAATCTTTGGGCGTTAGCTGAACTTCGTCAGTAAGTCGGGAATGGAATTCTCAGTCAGTCATGAACCAATTGGGGATATCCAACTTCTACCATCAGGAACTCTGCATCAGCTGAGAGAACTGCTTCGTCAATACGGTTGGACTTCAATCATCAAGTCTTCAAGGGAAGTTTCAACTTCGCTGTTCAGGAACCTGCTGGGGATGACACATCTCCGCTAGGGATTCTAGAGAACTATCAAGTCACTCTGCTTCGGGGATCCAGAAATTATTCTGGGTGAGCCATCTCTGCTGGGGAAATCAAGAGTCATCTTGAACAAATAACTCCGTGGGGACTTCAAGAATCATCCCGAACCAATAACTCTGCTGGAGATTTCGGGAATCATCCCGAGCACTCACTCTGCTGGGGACTCCAAGCATCAACTTGAGCAACCAACTCTGGCGACTTCACTGGGGATTTTAAGAATCATCTTGAGCAAACGACTTCATTGGGGAGAATTCAAGAATCATCTTGATCAAACCATTCTGCGGAGGAACACCTGCAAGACAAGAACGGTACTGACCTAGCTCATGCTTCATATGCGTATGCTTTGGCAATGGCGCAATGCTCCACACGGTGGAAATGCTACGCGTTTTTTAGGTAAATGTTATGCAATCATGCAAGATGCTATGACCCCATCAACAAAATAAATGTTGAAGGGAGCATCCTCCTGTCAAGGAAAAAGAACCACTCTGGTGGAGGAAGGACTCATCCCGCCGAAGAGAAGAAGTCACACCGATCTCAAACGGACTCCGCCTGGGGAAACAAACTTCAGTCGATTACTGCAGGAGAACGAAGCTCTACAAGAACCCAGACCTGCTCAGGAAAGTGATGTCAATCACAGAAATGAACTGCGCGGCCTTCGTGACTATTTCCCTGGAGGTAACGACTCTGGCGGGGAAATACAGCATCAACTATTCAACACTCTACTGGGGAAAACCAATCATGGCCCGAACTGCTTTCCAAGGACTCGGCTCCCTTGGGGATCTGCAAACTCGGCTGGGGAAGAAGGAATCGTCCTGCTTACAGGGGAGAGTACAACTCTGCGGGGAATTTCAATTCTTACTGAAGACTTCAGTCTGGAACTATCAATTGCTGCACACTTCAGTATGTGACTCAGCTAGGGAGATGAAGACCCTTCAGGATGTATCTGATTAGGGAGAGAATCCTCTCTACCTGGGGAAAACATATCAATGCTTACGATCTCACGTTCAGACTCTGCGGGGAGAGGCTGCTGACCTTCGCTGGAGAAGAAGGAATCATCCTTCTTGGGGACGCATACGGCGTACTACCTGGTATATACTACACCTGCAACAACACAAACAAACAGACAAGATACCCTTCTCAAAGGGACCTATTAAGGTTATCATCTTGTGACAATGTTCGAGTAATTCATTGTTTCAACAATCAGTGGCCTAGGCCAGTAAGTTTATGTATGCGCATTTTATCAAAACATTGGCGTTCTTTTTCGCAAACAAAACAGATAAATACTAAACAGACAAACAGAATTGCTGAATAGTATACATTTTATTGATAACGAACCCCTGAATGGGTAAAAATGTTTTACAACAGATGCAAGCTCCTGAATGAGGAAGCCGCGCAAATTTAAAAACATAAATATACATCAGTATATACACATGTCGACAACGAGGCGTAGACGAACACCATGAGTTGATCCCTCTATGACCCACTCGACTTCGATACCTCTTCGACGCTTCAGTTTCAGAAGAGATTGATTCAAATAAACGGCCCTTAGGTCTTCCAAACCACTAAACAATGAAAGTCCACACGCGGAACGCATTCATTTGCTTTTTCAAATCCCTAACTTTTGTCTGAACCGCCCTCTCGGGTTTTCGATTCACCGGGATGCCCTTTTTTTCCAAAGTCGCCCATCCGGGTTTTCGACTTTGCGGGTGTACATTCTTTTCTTTCATATCCCTAATTTTTTCCCAAACCCTTTTCCTTTTTTATGGTTCGCCGGGATGCCCCATTTTTGCCTGGATATTCTTTTTCTTTCCAGCGGGTCGTTTTTAAGCAAAGTATTTTTTAACTGCGTCCGCGTTCACCGGGGATGCAAAATCTTCGCCATCCATTGTAGATAACAACAAGGCTCCTCCCGAGAAGACCTTGCTGACGACGTACGAACCTTCGTAATTGGTAGTCCACTTGCCCCGGTGATCAGAGTGTGGAGGAAGAATCTTCTTCAGGACGAAATCACCCATCTGAAAGCTTCTAGGGCGCACCTTCTTATCATAAGCTTTCTTCATTCGGCTTTGATACAGACGACCATATGCAATCGATGCTAATCTTTTCTCGTCCATCAGGCTGAGTTGGTTTAGTCGGTTCTTAATCCACTCTGCCTCGTCGAGTTTCACGTCAACCAAAACTCGCAAAGAAGGGATCTCCACTTCTAACGGTAGGACAACTTACATACCGTACACCAAGGAGAAAGGAGTTGCCCCGGTTGACGTACGCACCGTCGTACGATAACCGTGCAGTGCAAATGGCAGCATCTCGTGCCAATCTTTGTAGGTCATAACCATCTCCTGAACAATCTTGTTAATGTTCTTATTGGCCGCTTCAACGGCGCCATTCATCTTTGGCCGGTAAGGAGATGAGTTGTGGTGTTCAATCTTGAAACTCTGGCACAGCTCCTTCATCATCTTGTTATTCAGATTCGAACCATTATCAGTAATAATCCGCTCGAGAATTCCGTAACGACAGATGATATCCCTCTTTATGAATTTAGCCACCACCTGCTTGGTCATATTAGCATATGAGGCTGCCTCCACCCACTTGGTGAAGTAGTCGATAGCTACTAGAATGAAGCGATGACCGTTAGATGCAGTGGGCTCGATCTTGCCTATCATATCGATGCCCCACATGGAGAACGGCCACGGGCAGGACATGACATTCAACGGGCACGGCGGTACATGAACCTTATCAGCATAAATCTGGCATTTATGACATCTCTTCGCGAATTTAAAGCAATCTGATTCCATTGTCAGCCAGTAGTATCCTGCTCTCAGGATCTTTCTCGTCATAGCATGCCCGCCGGCGTGCGTACCAAATGTGCCCTCATGGACTTCTTCCATGAGCATACTCGCTTCTTTCTCATCTACACATCTGAGTAGCACGAGATCGTGGTTTCTTTTATACAAGACTCCATCAGGATTGAGATAAAAATTTCCAGACAGCCTCCTCAGAGTCTTCTTATCCTAGGTTGACGCTCCCGCAGGATACTCCTTAGTCATAAGGAAGGTATGAATGTCATGGAACCATGGCTTGCCGTCAGAGGCTTCCTCGATCGCAAAGACGAACGCAGGTCTATCAAGACGAGAAAGGACAATTCTTGGAGCTTCATTCTAAAAATTGACTTTATACATCGAAGCCAACGTGGCTAAGGCATCAGCCATCTGGTTTTCAGCCCTGGGCACATGATGGAGTTCCACTCGATCAAAGAACGGAAGTAGCCTTCTGGCATAATTCATGTACGACACCAAATTCGATTGGCGAGTCTCCCACTCCCCTTTAATCTGGTTGATCACAAGCGCCGAGTCACCATATACGTCTAGGTTCTTGATTCTCAAATCAATTTCCTCTTCTAGACCCATGATGCATGCTTCGTACTCCGCTTTGTTATTGGTGACTGGAAACGTCAGTCTCGCAGTAAACGGGATGTGGGATCCGTGGGGAGTCGTGATGATTTCCCCAATGCCACTTCCGTAAGAATTAGTCGCCCCGTCAAATATCAATTTCCATTGGGATTTCCTATCTGGACCCTCGTCGGGCAACGGTTCATCGCAATCCTTTGCTTAGAGAAACATGATATCCTCATCAGGGAATTCAAATTTCATAGGCTGATAATCCTCGATCGGCTGTTCGGCAAGGTATTCAGAAAATACGCTTCGCTTGATGGCCTTCTGGGAAACGTACTGAATGTCGTATTCCGTCAACACCATTTGCCATCTGGAAATCCTGCCCGAAAGCGCTTGCTTCTCGAAGACGTACTCGATCGGATCCATCTTCGAAATTAGCATGGTGGTGTGATTGAGCATGTACTCTCGTAAACGTTTGGCAGCCCAGGCTAGTGCACAACACGTTTTCTCCAGCATCGAGTAGCGAGATTCACAATCTGTGAACTTCTTACTCAAATAGTAAATGGCATGCTCCTTTCTGCCCGTCTCGTCGTGTTGACCGAGAACACACCCCATACTATTCTCAAGAACTGTCAAGTACATGATTAAAGGTCTTCCGGCCACTGGGGGTATCAAGATAGGAGGTTCCTGCAGATACTGCTTTATCTTATCAAATGCCTTCTGGAAATCCTCGTTCCAGATAATCGCCTGATCTTTCTTTAGCAGTTTGAACATCGGTTCACACGTGGCCGTGAGCTGAGAAATAAACCTTGCAATGTAGTTTATTCTGCCCAGGAAACCACAAACTTCTTTTTCTGTTTTTGGCGCTGGCATTTCCTGTATTGCTTTTATTTTCGCAGGATCAACCTCAATGCCTCTTTCACTCACGATAAACCCCAGTAGTTTTCCGGACCGTACTCCGAAAGTACATTTGTTAGGATTCAGCCTCAACCTGAACCTCCTAAGCCTCTCAAAAAGCTTCAGCAAATTGACCATATGTCCCTCCTCCGTTTGGGACTTCGCAATCATGTCATCAACATAGACTTCAATCTCATGATGAATCATATCATGAAACAAAGTAACCATTGCTCGTTGGTAAGTGGCCCCTGCGTTCTTCAAACCGAAAGGCATTACCTTGTAGCAAAACGTTCCCCAAGGTGTAATAAACGTAGTTTTCTCCATGTCTTCCGGCGCCATCTTGATCTAATTGTAACCGGAGAAGCCATCCATGAACGAAAATACGGATAACTGAGCTGTATTGTCGACCAACACATCAATATGAGGGAGCGGGAAATCATATTTAGGGCTCGCCCTATTCAAATCCCGATAATCGACGCACATTCGTACCTTACTGTCCTTCTTCGGTACAGGCACTATGTTGGTGACCCACGGAGGGTAAGTAGTGACCGCTAAGAAGCCAGCATCAAGCTGCTTTTGCACTTCTTCTTTGATCTTAACGGCCATATCTGGTCGTGTCCTCCTAAGCTTCTGCTTAACGGGAGGACAATCTTCTCGCAGCGGCAAGTGATGGACCATGATGTCAGTGTCAAGTCCGGGCATATCTTCGTATGACCAAGCAAAGACGTCACTATACTCTCTCAGCATCTCGACCAATCTCTGCTTGACATCACTCTACAATGCAGCCCCTATCCTGACGTTCCTGACAAGTTCTTCAGAACCTAGATTCACAATCTCAATCTCTTCCTCATGAGGCAGAATAACTTTCTCTTCTTGTTTCAACAAGCGGGCCAACTCTTCGGGAAGGTCTTCATCTTCATCAATCTCTTCTTCGGCTTGATAGATCGGGCAATCGAAGTCGAAGTGAGTCATAGAAGGTCCAGAGTCGATGTCATCTGTTATGTGGATCCTGCAATAACAAGGGTTAAGCTTAAAACAAGGATATGCAGGTTAGCACAAACCTCATTGCCATTTTATTGTTTTTCAAAACAAATATAAAACAGGAATAACAGAGATCACAATATTTGAATACGAAGAAAAACGCCTTTTGATTTATTGATAAAATGCATGTACATAATCAAATAAGGCCCTGACAATAAAATCACTATGCCCCGGGTAGGACATAGGGTTGTACAATGATTGGAAAAAAGTAAATCATTACTCTTCGCTTGTCGTCTGGATGATATCCTTGACGGACCAGTTGTTAAGGCTCTCGCCTGGCTTGCTTGGCTGGATCCAAGAGTCTAGGTCACAGTCGCTATCTCCGATGTCTTCTGACACCGCGTTGACGCTTTCAAATATCACCCCGCCACTGGTAAACTGGATCGGCCCTTTACCTCGCGACGCATTGCTAGAAGAGGAGGCTTCAGTCGTAGGAGAATATCCCAACCCAAACTTGTCTTGCTTGTTAGGTATTTCCAAAATTCGCCCCCAGCCTGGGGTAGATCCGGCTTGGACAATGGCCCGGGCTTCCTTGAAGGAAGAGAGAGTCATCTCTGGCTTCTCAGTGATCGCAGGAGCTACGTTCTTGACTTTAACAGCTTCGAACGCTTGGCATAGGGTTTCGTGGATTTTCCCATCCATCTCAACATACTTGAAGGACGACAAATGGCTCACCATTATGTCTTCCTCGCCACATACGGTCACGATGCTACCTCCGACAGCGTACTTGAGTTTCTGGTGCAACGTGGAGGTCACGGCACCCGCCGAATGGATCCATAGCCGACCCAAGAGACAGTTGTAGGCAGGCATGATGTCCATAATGTAAAAGATCGCGTCGAACGTTTCCGGCCTAACTTGGATCGGCAACGTCACCTCCCCGAAAACATGGCGTTTGGTTCCATCGAACGCTTTCACGACCAGATCACTGGGTGTGCAAATCACTCCACGAGTATCCAACTTCATCAATGCCTTCTTCGGAAGAACATTGAGCGATGACCCTGTGTCGACCAACATGTGAGACATAATCGTTCCCCTACACTCTATCGAGATGTGCAGGGCGCTATTGTGGTTCCTCCCCTTCGGCGTCAGCTCTAGGTCAGTGAACCCTAACCCATTTCCAGCATTCACGTGGGCTACGACGTCCTCTAACTGGTTTACCGATATTTCCTGCGGTACATATGCGGTGTTCAACACCTTCAGCAGCGTGTTGCGGTGTGCCTTAGAACACAGCAACGGATTCAGGATGGAAATCTTCGAGGGTGTCTGATGGAGATGATCCACGATCTTGTAGTCACTCTTTTTAATCAACCTCATAAATTCCTCGGCGTCTTTAACGAGTAAGTCTTTTTCTACCCCGCAAGGGATCTCTTCAACGACTTTACTTTTACCTTTATCAGTTGCATCAGCTCTGTCTGCTTTGTCCGCCACGACCTCAGGTGGTGCAAACACTCTCCCGCTGCGAGTAATTCCGCTAACGCCCGCTAGGTTCTCCACAGACGACCCAAACGGTTCTAGTTCCAACTTTTGTCCGTTGCAGTAGACCTCCGCCCCATAATGCCATGGGACAACGTTAGTGCTTTCGAAGGGTATCGGCCCAGCTTTGGTGATGGTAATCGTGGGCGGTCTGGGTGCGGAAATAGTTATCGTCTGGTGAGGGATGGTGATGGTGGCAACCTCACCACCTTGCTTCAGCATTACCTCTCCCGATCCGCCTTCGGCCCTCCGGCTAAACTGCAGGATTCCCTCAGTCATCAGACTTTGAATCCCCTTTATCAACTGTTCACATCCATCAGGACTTGTCGCACAGCCCATGCACAGCTCTCCACAACCTGGAAAGAAACCTCTTTTCATCAGCTTAGCTTTAACGAAGCTAATTGGTGGCTTCAGATCTCTGACGTCAGTCAACAAATCCAAACTCTCGTCTTCAATAATGGCGTTTACTCCACCTCCCCTATGATTCGGCATAGGGTTCTTCATGACGTTTGGCACATTATCTGAGAAGTTGATGATCTTAGCGTCCACCATATCCTGCACCTTATGCTTGAAGGCTTTGCAATTCTCTATTGTGTGTCCTGGTGCCCCTGAGTGAAACTCACAAATTGCATTCGCGTCATAACCTAGCGGAGGCGCCCCGGTCAAGGGAGCCAAGGTTCTCTTCTGGATCAGTTGTAACTGGAGCAGAGTCTGCAACAGCTGAGCATAAGACATGGGCGGTGTCTCGAGGTGACAGCTCGACAGAGGTGCCCTGTTATGATACTTTCTGTACCCTTGTTGATTCGGTTGCTGCTGCTGCTGCTGTGGCTATTGAACTGCCGGGATAGTTATGCTGGCCACCTGTTGGTGAGGGCCTTTACCCTTCCTTCGAGCGTTGGTCACGGCGCTCGTTTCTCCTTCCCGTCTTTTTCCACCATAAGGTTTCTTGCCTCCTCCAGCTGAGGATGAATCACCTTGAGTTTTCCCCAGTTTGATCCCATTTTCGATGTGCTCACTCGTGATAATGAGATCTGAGAAGGTTCTGGACATACCGCTGACCAATTTCTCATAATAAACCCCTGCGAGGGTGGCCACGAACATTTGCACAAGCTCACGTTCAACCATCGGCGGCTGAACCCTGGCTGCCAACTCACGCCATCGCTGGGCGTATTCCTTGAACCCTTCGTTGTTCCTTTGCGACAGATTCTGCAGCTGAACTCGGTTCGGGGTCAAGTCATTGTTATATTGGTAGTGGTGCACGAAAGCTTCAGCAAGGTCCTTCCACGTGCGCAAACTGGTAGGTTCCAGACTCATGTACCATTCGAGGGAGGGCCCGGACAGACTGTCTTGAAAGAAGTGCATCAGCAACTTCTCGTCCTTAGAATGAGCGGACATTTTCTGGTAGTTGTTGCACCCCAAAATTTGACCAACATTTATTTACCAAGTTGGTGGCTCATTGTATTCACCATCTGCATCTCATTGATATGTGGGCAGTAGATCAAGAGGTATGATTACCTAGAAAGAGTTATATGAGGCTATGAAGAAAGTCAAGAAGTTTGTTCAAGTGTTCAAAGGTTGATACCTTTGTCAGAAAACTCAAGAGATCCTCAGAGAGATTGGTTGAAACCAAGATTATGTGTCTCATAGCTTGAGAGTTGTGAGAGCTCCTCAGATGATTCTGAGACTGTGAAGATGGACTTGAAGCTTTGAGAAAGCTTATGAGATGTCTTGAGAGCCATCATGAAGCCTAGAGAGGTCATTGTACAAGAATTCAGAAGATTCAGCCATGAGTGGCGGGATTAGGGTTCGACTGGGTCGACCCTAGGTCAACTGATGATTTGGAGAGGGTTGAGACCTAATCCAAGAGCCACGTCATCATGGAATGATGCATTGAGATGCTATAAGGATGATTCCTAGACCAACTCATCATGATTGAGGAGTTTGAGAAGTTTTAAGCTAGGGTTTCTAAGGATTGACAGTGTAAAATCCCCTAGTTTGATCCCTATCTTCAAGGCAGTTTAGCTCAAGATGTGATTGTCATCTCATCTTCCCCACAACATGAATGTTGTAGAGCTTGCTCTTAGCTTTAATTTTAGTACTAGAAGTCCTTGATAGGATTTGTAGAGCTCAAGTTATGACTTTGACAAATTACCGGTCATCTGAGGTATGTGTATCTGGGTCCTTGAAAGTCACCCAACTTGCATCCAACGTTTGCCCTAGTAGGATGATTCCTATGAACTCTTGATAAACATGAATGTTGTAGAGCATCGTCTTAGCTTTCTAGAGAGTACTATAAGTCCTTGATAGGATTTGTAGAACTCAACTTATGGCTTTGACAAGTCAAGGGCATTTTGGTCATTTGGAGGTTATAGGTCATTTCAAGCATAAGGCCATATCTCCTATTTCCAAGCTTCAAATGGAAAACTCTTCAACATAAAACTTTCTTAGAATGATGTTTTAAGGCTAGTAGGGAGGACATGAGATGTTGAAAAGGCTTGTATCAAAAAGTGATAAAAATGGCCTAAAATGGAGGCATAAGTTAATTAAGGTGAAGTTGAAAATTGGAAATCACAAGCTATAAATCCAAACCATGTCATATAATAGGTCATTTTGACTCCAAATTACATTCTAAGAACAATGGTTCAGCCACAATTTTGATCTGGGGCTTGGATCATAGGGCTGCTTTGGAATTGGCTTACTTGCATATTAAGGTACCAAGGCAAAACTCAAAAGAACTCAATAAGCAAGGTAGTTATGCGTTGTAACTCACCCTAAATCTCATATGGGGATAAATTCAAGTCAGAATTGAAGGGTACAAGGAGCTTGGCATGAGATAGCATGTGAGGAGAATTGGAAAATGTCATGACATGAAAAGTTCAATTTCTCATTGGATGATCCTAGATGGTTCTAGATGATTCTAAACCACTCTATAAGATGATTGTAACTTGCTCAGATGCAAGGTTGGTGAGAATTGGTGCAGAGAAGAGAGAGTGAGATCCAAAATCTTCCATTGCAAGTCAAATCCCATTTCTTCATTCTTCTTCATTTCCATTCATTCTTTTCACACAAACACCTTCCATACATCATAGTGAAGCTGTGCAGATTGAATTGAGATCACATCCATGGAGAATTGAGGAGTTGGTGATTGGATTTTCAAGGTGGCAATTCAAAATCGGTTTCCAAGAATCAAGCTATTTCAACCATTCTTTTTGCATACAGAAGCTAGAAGATTACTCAGTGAAGGAATTGGGAAAGATTGAAGGCCTGAATTGAAGGATTTCTCCATCTGTTCACTTGATTTTACCAGGTTTGCAACTTTCTTCGTGCACCTTAATTTATGCATAATTAGGTCAATTTGTTAGTGTAGAAAGGTTAGAGACCAATAGATGGTGGATTTTGGAGAGTTAGGGATCAATTGGTGAAGGTTGGATAGTGGACACCATTTCTGTTTGACCTTAGATCTTGCTGAATATTGAGAGATAGGCTTAGTTCAATAGCAAGAAATATTCAGGGAAGCATGAGGATGAGATTAGGACCATTAATTTCAAGAATTGTTAAGATTGATGACTGAGTATATTTTGGATCTTGGATCGGGTTCATTGATTCAGGAGGTTTCAGTTGATTTTGAGAATAGAAATGGATTCAGCATGGAATTCTAGGCATGATAGGGTTTTGAACTTTGATTTTTGATGGAGAAATGAGGGAGTTCGAGTTGAGGAAGATGAAGCTTCTTGCTGCATTTCCATGGAGGTTTCTTAGAACCCTAGCTCAAGCTTGATGATGATGTTGCAGCCCTCAGATGCTAGCTTGACCTTTGACTCTTTCTGAATCCAACGACCTGCATTCAATTTCATTTTGGGAGGGAAGCCAGAAGCGCCTAAAACGCACCGTTTCATTAAACGGTGGTTCTTGGGCTTAAGTGATTATTGACTATCCACACCCCCTTCATGAGGCCCAATCCATTTTGCACTGAAATTCCTTGCTATTTTCACCGTGCTATTTTCTTTTTCTTTATGTTTTTCCATTTATTTTCTGATTTAAATATTGGGCCTGGCGCTTTACTTCTTGAACCCCCAGTCTGGGCCCAAGCGCATAAAGAACTGCATTGCATTACTGATTACACCCCATCTTCATATTTTGATTTTATTTTCTCCTTTTTTTCATCAATATTAGAAAATTCATATCAAATTGAAAAATAATTATTTTTTAATGGGAGTTTTTTCTCCTACTTCATATTTTTGTCA
Source organism: Lathyrus sativus (assembly GCA_963859935.3). NCBI lineage: Eukaryota > Viridiplantae > Streptophyta > Magnoliopsida > Fabales > Fabaceae > Lathyrus > Lathyrus sativus. The sequence continues at coordinate 457,716,045 of OZ012735.1, read as the reverse complement.
AGAAAAATATAAAATAAAAACATTTTTCATCTCATGCATTTTTGATATTTTTTGTATATTTTCTACTTTTATTGCATTTTATTTCTTTTTAAGTTGATCTATGATTTGTAGAATTTTGTTTAGGTATCTCCCTTAGCATTTTTAGGTAATTCTTCTTAGGATAGTTAGATATATGTTTTAGCTTCCCCCTGGATTTATTCCATAATTTTGTGATGATTTTAGGATAGTTTTGATTAGATGTCATTAGGTTGTGTAGAATTAGGTTAAACTTCAACATAGGTCCATAATAACTTTAGATTTTTGGGTTTTTAGGACAAATTAGACTATGGGACATATAAGGATATTAAGGGTAGGTATGTAGGATCCCTTAGAAATTATATTAGGATTTAATATAGTAGTATACTATTTTTAGTTGATTTTTGTATTGGTAGATTGTTTGTGTTGTCCTTGTGGGCTTGTATTGTTGTTTGCTTTGCTTTGTGGGCTTGGAGAGCTTGGTATTGTTCTAAGGAGCATTGAGGAGCATAGTAGAAGATTTGAAGATGGATTAAGGAGCTTGAGAGCTTGGTATTTTTGTTTTGTTATTGTTTTAGGGTTAGGGATTAGGAAGAGTTTAGACTTAGATAACTTCTTTCTTAAACATGAATGGTATCATTCACCTCCATTCCTCCCTATGATTCAAAGTCCTTCCATGGTATACACCTCTCTCCTTTGGAGGGATAAGTGATGTACCTAGGAAGTAGAACTTTTGAGGAAACCATTCCCCTGATGTTGAACCCTTATAGGTCACCTTTGGTGGTTAGTAAGCAGTTCAATATCCCCAGCTTATCCAGTAAGTGATTTCCTCTGGTTTGATTATCTTGAGAGATGTTGAGCTTGGGCTTTAAGATGAAGACTTCAATGAAGAGTATGGAAGAGGATGAATCCTTGAGCATTGCCATCCCAGCTGAAGCTTGAAGAGCAGCAACAGCAAGTTGATACTTGAAGACCTCTGAAGATGAAGTAAAGACTGAAGGATGAAGTTAACACTTCTAAGTGATTAAGATTGGTTATGAAGAGCTGAAGCTTGAAGAACAAAGGAAGTTGATACTTACTTTGATACCTGGAGATCTTGAAGGTGCCAAGTTGATACTCATGATTGATAGTGAAGCCTGAAGGTGGAGCTGATCAAAAAGCTGAAGCTTAAAGGAGAAGATAAGTTGAAACTTATGTTGAAGGGTTGAGACCTAGAAAAGCAATTGATATTTGTCAAGAGTGATGGAAGTCTGAAGACTGAGTTGCTGTTGGAAGAGCTGAAGCTTGAAGTTGAGAGAGGAGTTGATCTGCTTTCTTCTATTTTTCTTTTTTGTATTGATGTGTTTTGTTTGACTTTCTTGATGCATTAGAATAAGTTCATATCTAGAATAAGTAGAATCTAGGAGCATGATTGCACTAGAGGTTGAGTTGCTCCCTCTGCTTGTATTGTTACTGTGTGGCTTTACTTGCGGGTATTCGGTAGAGCCCAGCTCCCTTGCCCATGTGGTTTGTTTGCCTGATGGCATTTTATTTCATTCTTTCTGTATGATTGCAGTTTACTGTTATTGCTTGATAGCATGTTGTTTTATATTTCAGTATGATTACTGTTATCCATTCTGGCTTGAGGTTGAGATGAGCTTGTGGAGGCTGAAGCCCCACACACATTTCCTCCCTCACTTGCATTGCATGCATTTTACTGTCAAGCTGATGCTTTGTCTGTTTTGGTGTATCATTGACATGATCCCTTAGGACTCTCATTTCCTTTGATAAGGAATTGATGATAGAACTTTAGGTTGAAACCTATGCATGACAACTTCTAGGAGTTCCCTGTTCAAACCTCAACCATAGGATGAATCCATGGCATGACAACAGTAGGACTTGATAGTCTCCCTCCTAGTTAGGCCTGTTCTCTTCTCATCTCAAAACAGTTTAAGATACAGTAATCATGAATGATTTCTTCTGTACGTTACGAGCCTTAAGCTATCTGAGAAAGGATTGTGGGAGAGTTTCGTTTCCACAGTCTGGATGTTTAGTATGGTACCCTTTAGGTGACATGCGACGCATTCACTCTCAGGTCATAGTCTCTAGTGCGATTGAAATGGCAAACACAATAAAAAACACTTCTTTCGTAAAAGACAGGAAATAAACCGTAGTTTCCCGAACTACGTGAGCTCTGATTTCTCATGCCTGTTGAGAGTACGTATGCACAAGATGGCGATGTCTTGGCGAGCTACCTTCCCCCATAACCCTTCGTAGGCCGAACTACGTTGACTCTGATTTCTCATTCTCTGATGAGAATACGTAGGCATAAAGTGCGACGCTTTGCCGAGTCATTTTTCTTTTCTGTTTAAGCCAGCCTTGATAGGTAGATAGAATAAAACCAACCCGTCCAAGTAAACACAACAAGCGAGGATCCCGTCGAGTACGACGGACGTGAGGGATGCTAATACCTTCCCCTTGCGTAACCGACTCCCGAATCCAGACAACGGTTGCGATGACCTTGTCTTACCCTTTTTTCGTCAGGTTTTTCCGATCGTTTCCTTTCCCGCTCTGAGGGATAAATAACGAAAGGTGGCGACTCTTCTGTTGTGCCGGCACCTTATTTTAGCGCAAGTGACAGCTGGCGACTCTGCTAGGGACTTCAACGGTTCCCTGCGAGAGTCAATCCTAACGCTTGCATGTTTACTTGTTGGGTTGCATTTATTTATCGCATTTTACTTCTTGCACTTTATTTACTGCATTTTATTTTCAGTATAATATGATTATTTGTGCTGTTGTGGGATGGGAGTTCTGATGAGTGAGAAGCCAGACCCAGGCTTGATTGCACTGTAGACTTAGAGTGGAAATTAGTGGGCGCGTGCTTGCTTTGCAGGCACTAGTGTCTCATGAAATCCACGCTTAGACGAGGTTCATCCGGTTGGCTTCACTTTCAACCCTTTGGGTTGAGACGGTTGCTGGTTTGGTGGATTGTCGACTCTGGGGACCGATCATTTGTGATTCAGCTAAGTGAGGTCGCTTCATGAGCTGGTGATGCCACACCTTCTGGGTATCGTATCACCCCTCTTGAAAGTCTGTGACGCTGATGAACGCATAGGATGTCGTACCTTGAGTCAGTTTAGGTCCATACCTGTGAGCAGGGTTGGGTTTATTGCAGGAAACTTTGACCTTCAGACTACCTGGTTTTCTTAACAGTGAATCAGTTTTGTTGGTACCAGGGTTTCTCAGTTGCAGATTTGTCTGTTATTGATAGAGCAGGTTTTGATCAGAGGATCTTATCATCATGTGTATGGCTGTTCTTGATAGAGCAGAGTATTGTCATCAGTTGTTTGTTCTTGATAGAGCAGATTTTTGAGTGGGGTCTGAAGATCTCATAAGCAGCTGTATGTTTGTTCTCGATAGAGCAGATTTTTGATTTAGGGTCTGAAGACCTCATCAGCAGATATTTCTTGATCATACATCAGAGGTCCTTATTATCAGACATTTGTTCTTGACAGAGCAGAATTATGATCCTATGTATATGGTCCTATCAGATGGTTGTTCTTGGCAGATTAGATTTGTGGTCCTACACCGGGGTTTTCTTCTTATCAGTGGTTGTTGACACAGAATCTCCGCAACACCAGTTGCCCTGACCTCTTATTGCATGACTGCATTTTGCATTAGTTTGCATACTCATCTGCATTTCATTAACGTGTGTCTGTGTTGCAGGTACCGTTTTCCCCGATCCAGGATTTCTTGCCTCCTATTGTATTGTTATGGGCTCTCTGAGAGAGACCGTGGCTTACAAGTTCCCTACCCCTGATGTGGTTAAGTTGACTGGTTTGATAGCTCTAGCAGATGATTCTGTGAGGGACGAGTTCAGAAAATCTTATGGCAGGTTGCTCAGTTTGGTTTGTAAGCCTTCTGTGTTCGAGTTGAATGGGTTGCATGCTCTGCTGCAGTTCTACGACCCTCCGCTGAGATGTTTCACTTTTCAGGACTTCATTCTTGCGCCTACGCTGGAAGAGTATGCTGATTTGCTAGGTGTACCTATCAAGAGGCAGATGCCTTTTGTTCACATGGATGCTGAGCCTGATCTGGCTAGTTTAGCTCCTTCACTTCATTTGGACGCCTCCGAGTTAGTATTGACTAGTTGGAACAAGGTTCCTGGGTTCTCATTGTAGTTTCTGGTGGTTAAGGCTCAGCAGTGTGCCAAGGACGGATGTTGGGACGCGTTCAATGCCATCCTCGCTTTGTGCATATATGGCATTATTCTGTTCCCCAACATGCCCAATTTTGTAGACTTTGATGTGTTTCACATCTTCGCTTCAGGGAATCCAGTCCCTACCTTGATCAGAGATGTCTATCACTCAATCCACTACAAAAACAAGAACCGGAGGGGGAAGAATGTCTCGTGCTGCGTACCCTTGCTGTATAAATGGCTTGATAGTCATCTGCCCAAGAGGGGTCCTTTTGTCTTGTCTGCAGCCACAGTTGAGTGGCATGAGCGCCTGATGAGTTTATTTGCAGAGGACATTGACTGGTTCGACAGAGATAGGTTGGGTACTGTGGTGATCTTCAGTTGCAGCGGGTTTCCAAATGTACCTTTGATAGGTAGGAAGGGCTGCATAAACTACAATCCATTGCTGGTTCGCCAGTTCGTGTATGCTTTGAGAACTCCGCCGAAGGAGGAAGAGGTACAGGAATCTCTGTACCTCACGAGTATTCTAGAAGGGGATTTGTTGTCCAAGCTTCAGCGTGCGTGGAATGGTATCAGTAAGAGAGGAAAGCCTTTGCTGGGAAAAAGCAACAATCAAGCCTACCCTCCGTATTTGACTTGGATCAGAGCCAGGGACAATGCTATAGGGATGCCGTTTCCTCAGGCCAAGCCATAAATTCCTCCAATGATCGAAGAGCCTACTACTGTGCCCATTCAGCAGCATAACCAGGTATTGGCTGAGCGGGATGAATTGAAGCGGGCAAATGAAGAATTGGAGAAGGAATTAGCTCAGCTCCGAAGCGAGAGGAACGAAGTCGTCCATTCTTTCAAAAGGCAGACAGAGTTGGTGAACCAGCTAGGTACAAACCTGACTAAGCAGATAGCCGAGCGTGAATGCATGGGTCGAGACTTCAAGGCTGTCAACGACGTACTGGCTACGAAGAAGCAGCACTTGGACGAGGCATATCGGAGGATATCCAAGTTCAACCAGCACTGGAAGGCTTCCCTGGCCACCAGGAAAGAGCGGGAGGATAAGCTGATGCTACAGATCTCCAAGCTGGAAGCCAAAGTGAAGGACAGTGAGCAGAGGTTTGACGAAGAAACCGCCCGCAGATACGCCGCCGAAGGCCAACTCAACAAAGCTCTTGCTAACCTGAAGGAGCGCAAGCTGACGTTTGAGTCCAAAAAGCGGAAGTTAGAAGATTGCTTCGGTGAAGGAGCGTGGGAAAGTTCAGTCGAAGGACTTCAGTATACCATTGTGTAGAGGGAATTACTCGTCAAGGGGTTACTCACTCTGCCAGATCATCCAGAGACGAAGGAATTATTAGCAGAGTATCGCGCCCGTGGCCGTACTTGACTATTTGTATTCCTTTTGTTTTGATCATTGTTGTATGCTGACCATCACCAGACTTGTTGGCTGAGGTCACGCTGTTGATTCGTCTTGTACTCGCTGATGCTATGTACTGCCTTGATAGGCTTCCTTTATATATGAGATTGATGTTTCCATGATTGGGCTCGGACTTCTTATTATTATTATTATCAGCACTAGCACTCAGGCACTAGGATCGGGGGAAATTTCCCAAACACACAGACACACGCATGCATTTGCATGAAGCATTTAGTGTTTACAGGTTTTTTTTCAGGTTTACAGGTCCCAGGTTGTTCCCGGTGCTCCAGGATTGATCAGAGACTAATTCACAGTTATCCGACTAGAGCTAATCAGACCAGGATCATGGATCAAGTGCAGACAGATGTTCAGGAGCTCCGCGAGAGGATGGATCGGTTTATGGAACTTATGCAAGTGGTCGCCAATGGTCAGGACCAGCTCAGGACTTTGGTTCAGCCTTTGATCTCCAGGGTTGATAGCAACGGCATACTTCACGGTGGGACCGTGCCTACTCCTCCATCGGTTGATACTCCGCAGAATGGTGTCCCTGTGGCCGGGGGCAACGGCAGTGCTAATGGCAATGTGATGGCCAATATCGGACTCAATATGACGGGCGTCGGCAATGGGAGTCTGGGAGCTAATGTCAATATCGGGCCGGGCAACGGCAATGCAGGCGTCGAGAATCTGTTGGTGCCTCAACCATGGCTTGAGGATCATCAAGATGATGTGTTCTCTCAAACAGGTGTTGAAGGGGAGCTGAATGCTGAAGCGTGGCTCAGATTCAAAGCACTTGAATATAAAATGAGAGATATTGAGAATCAGAATACTTTGGGCGATGATATGTCCAAACTGGGGTTAATTGCTGATTTCAAGGTACCTCCTAAGTTCAGGGTACCTGACTTTGAGAAATACAAGGGCACCACCTGCCCCCGTGTCCACCTGCGATCGTACTACTGGAAGATGTCTGCCTATTCCGAAGACGAGAAGTTGCTGATGCACTTCTTCCAAGATAGTCTCTCCGGGCCATCCCTCGAGTGGTACATGGGTCTGGAGCCCACTAACTGCGCACATGGAAGGATCTCGCTGAAGCGTTTGTCCACCATTACCAGTACAACAGCGACTTGGCCCCGAACCGAGTCCAGCTCCAGAACCTTTCGCAGAGGAATAATGAAGGATTTAAGGAGTACGCCCAGCAGTGGCGTGAGTTGGCCGCTCGGGTTCAACCGCCGATGGTTGAGCACGAGCTCGTGCAGATGTTTGTTACCACCCTCCCGGGGGTTTACTATGAAAAATTAGTCAGCGGTATGTCTGGGACGTTCTCGGCTCTCATTATCATGGGCGAGCACGTCGAGAATGGTATTAAGATCGGGAAAATTCAAGGTGAGTCATCCTCAGCTGGAGGAGGTGGAAAGAAACCTTATGCTGGTAAACGACAAGAAGGAGATGCGAGCGCTGTGACCAACGCTCGACGGAAGGGCAAAGGCCCTCAGCAGTAGGTAGCCAGTATAAATATCCCAACGGCTCCACAGTAGCAGCAGCCGCAGCAGCAGCAGCAACCGAATCAACAGGGATATAGAAAGTACCAGAACCGGGCATCTTTGGCAAACCGTCACTTCGAGGCACCGCCCACGTCGTACGCGCAACTCTTGCAGACTTTGCTTCAGCTTCAGTTGGTTCAGAAGAGGACGATGGCTCCCTTGATAGGGGCACCTCCACCAGGGTACGACGCAAATGCCACTTGCGATTTCCACACAGGGGCACCAGGCCACTCAATCGAGAACTGCAAAGCCTTTAAGCACAAGGTGCAGGACCTGGTAGATGCCAAGATTATCAACTTCTCCGATAATGTGCCCAATGTCACGAAAAACCCCATGCCGAATCATAGGGGAGGCGGAGTGAACGCCATTATCGAGGAAGAGAGTGCAGATCTGTTGACTGATGTCAAAGACCTAAAGACGCCGCTTAGCTTCGTCAAAGCTAAGTTGTTGAAAAGAGGGTTCTTTCCAGGGTGCGGAAAACTATGCATGGACTGTGCCACACATTCTGATGGATGTGAGCAGCTGGTAGAAGGAATCCAAAGTCTGATGGCTGAGGGGATTCTGCAGTTTAGCCGGAGGGCTGAAAGTGTATCGGGAGAAGTAGTGTTGAAGCAGGCCGATGAAGTCGCCACCATCACCATCCCTCGCCGGCCAATAACCATTTCTGCGCCCAGACCGCCTACCATCACTATTACCAAAGCTGGGCCGATACCATTCGAGACCACTAACGCTGTTCCGTGGCATTACGGGGCTGAAGTCTATTGCAACGGTCAAAGGTTGGAGCTAGAGCCGTACGGGTCGACTGTGGAGAATCTTGCAGGAATCAGTGGTGTTACTCGCAGCGGAAGAGTGTTTGCACCGCCAGATGTCGTGGCAGAGAAAGTGGTCAGAGTTGATGCGGCTGATAAGGGTAAAAGCAAAGTCGTCGAAGAGGTCCCGTGTGGGGTAGAGAAAGATTTGCTGGTCAAAGACGCCGAGGAGTTTATGCGGTTGATCAAAAAGAGCGACTACAAGATTGTAGACCATCTCCATCAGACGCCTTCGAAGATTTCTATTCTCAACTTGTTGCTGTGTTCTGAAGCACACCGCAACGCGCTACTGAAGGTATTAAACGCTACCTACGTACCGCAAGAGATATCGGTGAATCATCTAGAAGAGGTGGTAGCCCATGTTAATGCTGGCAATGGGCTAGGTTTCACAGATTTAGAGCTGACGCCAAAAGGGAGAAATCACAATAGCGCCCTGCACATCTCGATAGAGTGTAGGGGCACAATCATGTCGCACGTCCTGGTGGACACGGGTTCGTTGCTTAATGTTCTTCCGAAGAAGGCATTAATGAAGTTGGACACTCGCGGATTGCTTTGCACGCCCAGTGATCTGGTGGTGAAAGCATTCGACGGGACTAAATGCCACGTTTTCGGAGAGGTGACCCTGCCGATCCAAGTCGGCCCAGAAACGTTCGACGCGGTCTTTTATATCATGGACATCATGCCTGCCTACAGTTGCCTCTTGGGCCAGCCATGGATCCATGCTGCTGGTGTCGTGACCTCCACGTTGCACCAAAAGCTCAAATATGTTGTCGGAGGAAGCATAGTGACCGTGTGCGGTGAGGAGGACATAATGGTGAGCCATTTGTCATCCTTTAAGTATGTTGAAATGGATGGCGAAATCCATGAAACTCTTTGCCAAGCATTCGAAGCCGTCAAGGTGAAAGAGGTAGCTCCTGTAGTCACAGAAAAGCCAGGGATGAATCTCTCCTCATTCAAAGAAGCTCGGGCCGTCGTCCAAGCTGGGTCTACCCCAGGCTGGGGGCATATTTTGGAGATACCGAACAAGCAGGATAAGTTTGGATTGGGGTATTCTCCTGAAGCTGAAGCTTCTTCTTCTTCGTCTAGCAGCGCGTCACGGGGTAAGGGGCCGATCCTATTTACCAGTGGCGGAGTGATTTTCGAAGGCATCAACGCAGCGTCTGAAGACAGCGGGGATAGCGATTGTGATCTCGACTCTTGGATTCAGCCAAGCAAGCCAGGCGAGGGCCTCAACAATTGGACCATCAAGGATATCATCCAGCTGACAAGTGAAGAGTAATGATTTACTTTTTCCAATCATTGTACAACCCTATGTCCTACCCGGGGCATAGTGGTTTTATTGTCAGGGCCTTGTTGGATTATGTACATGCATTTTGTTAATAAATCAAAGGCGTTTTCTTCGTATTCAAATATTGTGATCTCTGTTATTCCTGTTTTATATTTGTTTTGAAAAAACAGCAAAATGCCAATGGGGTTTGTGCTAACCTGCATGTTCTTGTTTTAAACTTAACCCTTGTTATTGCAGGATCCGCATAACAGATGACATCGACTCTGGACCTTCTACGGCTCACTTCGACTTTGATTGCCCGATCTATCAAGCCGAAGAAGAGATTGATGAAGACGAAGACCTTCCTGAAGAGTTGGCCCGCTTGTTGAAACAAGAGGAAAAGGTTATTCTGCCTCATGAGGAGGAGATTGAGATTGTAAATCTGGGTTCTGAAGAGCTCGTCAGAAATGTCAGGATAGGGGCCGCATTGCAGAGTGATGTCAAGCAGAGATTGGTCAAGATGCTTTGAGAGTATAATAACGTCTTTGCTTGGTCATACGAAGATATGCCCGGACTTGACACGGACATCGTGGTCCACCACTTGCCGCTGCGAGAAGATTGCCCTCCCGTTAAGCAGAAGCTTAGGAGGACAAGACCAGACATGGCCGTTAAGATCAAAGAAGAAGTGCAGAAGCAGCTTGATGCTGGCTTCTTAGCGGTCACCACTTACCCTCCGTGGCTCTCCAACATAGTGCATGTGCCGAAGAAGGACGGTAAGGTACGCATGTGCGTCGATTATCGGGATTTGAATAGGGCGAGCCCTAAAGATGATTTCCCGTTGCCTCATATCGATGTTTTGGTCGACAACACAGCCCAGTTCTCCGTGTTTTCATTCATGGATGGCTTCTCCGGTTACAATCAGATCAAGATGGCGCCGGAGGACATGGAGAAAACGACGTTTATCACCCCCTGGGGAACATTTTGCTATAAGGTAATGCCCTTCGGTCTGAAGAACGCAGGGGCCACTTACCAACGAGCAATGGTGACTTTGTTTCATGACATGATTCATCATGAGATCGAGGTCTATGTTGATAACATGATTGTGAAGTCCCAAAAGGAGGAAGAGCATCTGGTCAACTTATTGAAGCTTTTTGAGAGGCTTAGGAAGTTCAGGTTGAGGCTGGATCCTAACAAATGAACTTTCGGAGTGCGGTCCGGAAAGTTACTGGGGTTTATTGTGAGTGAACGAGGCATCGAGGTTGATCCTGCGAAAATTAAAGCCATTCAAGAAATGCCAGCGCCGAAAACAGAAAAAGAAGTTCGTGGTTTCTTGGGCCGAATAAACTACATTGCAAGGTTTATCTCTCAGCTCACGGCCACTTGTGAACCGATGTTCAAGCTTTTAAAGAAAGATCAGGCGATTACTTGGAATGAGGATTGCCAGAAGGCATTCGACAAGATAAAGCAGTATCTCCAAGAACCTCCAATCTTGATACCCCCAGTGGCTGGACGGCCATTAATCATGTACTTGACAGTTCTTGAGAATAGTATGGGGTGTGTTCTCGGTCAACACGACGAGACGGGCAGAAAGGAGCATGCCATTTACTACTTGAGTAAAAAGTTCACGGACTGTGAATCTCGCTACTCGATGCTGGAGAAGACGTGTTGTGCACTAGCCTGGGCTGCCAAACGTCTACGACAGTACATGCTCAATCACACCACTATGCTAATTTCGAAGATGGATCCGATCAAGTACGTCTTCGAGAAGAAGGCTCTTTCGGGCAGGATTTCCAGATGGCAAATGGTGTTAACGGAATATGATATTCAGTACGTGTCCCAGAAGGCCATCAAGGGGAGCGTATTGTCTGATTACCTTGCCGAACAGCCGATCGAGGATTACCAGCCGATGAAATTTGAATTCCCTGACGAGGATATTATGTTTCTCAAAGCGAAGGATTGCGATGAGTCGTTGCCCGACGAGGGGCCAGATAGGAATTCCCAGTGGAAGTTGATATTCGATGGGGCGGTTAATTCCTATGGAAGTGGCATCGGGGCTATCATCACGACTCCCCACGGATCCCACATCCCGTTTACTGCGAGACTGACGTTTCCAGTCACCAATAATGAGGCGGAATACGAAGCATGCATTATGGGTCTAGAAGAGGCAATTGATTTGAGAATCAAGAACCTAGACATATATGGTGACTCAGCGCTTGTAATCAACCAAATTAAAGGGGAGTGGGAGACTCGTCAATCGAATTTGGTGCCATACATGAATTATGCCAGAAGGCTACTTCCATTCTTTGATCGAGTGGAACTCCATCATGTGCCCAGGGCTGAAAATCAGATGGCTGATGCCTTAGCCACGTTGGCTTCAATGTATAAAGTCAATTTTTGGAATGAGGCTCCATGAATTGTCCTTTCGCGTCTTGATAGACCGGTATTTGTCTTTGCAATTGAGGAAGCCGCCGATGGCAAGCCATGGTTCCACGACATCCAGACCTTCCTTATGACTAAGGAGTATCCTACGGGTGCGTCAACCCAGGATAAGAAGACTCTGAGGAGGCTGTCTGGCAATTTTTATCTCAATCCTGATGGAGTGTTGTATAAGAGAAACCATGATCTCGTGCTACTCAGATGTGTAGATGAGAAAGAGGCGAGTATGCTCATGGAAGAAGTCCATGAAAGCACATTTGGTACGCACGCCAGCGGGCATGCCATGACAAGAAAGATCCTAAGAGCAGGATATTACTGGCTGACAATGGAGTCGGATTGCTTCAGATTCGCGAAGAGATGTCATAAATGCCAGATTTATGCTGATAAAGTTCATGTGCCGCCGTGCCCGTTGAATGTCATGTCCTCCCCGTGGCCGTTCTCCATGTGGGGCATCGACATGATAGGCAAGATCGAGCCTACTGCATCCAACGGTCATCGCTTCATTCTGGTAGCTATCGACTACTTCACCAAGTGGGTGAAGGCAGCCTCGTACGCTAATGTGACCAAGCAGGTAGTGGCTAAATTCATAAAGAGGGACATCATCTGTCGTTACGGAATTCCCGAGCGGATCATTACTGATAATGGTTCGAACTTGAATAACAAGATGATGAAGGAGCTGTGCCAGAGTTTCAAGATTGAACACCATAACTCATCTCCTTACCGGCCAAAGATGAATGGCGCCGTTGAGGCGGCCAACAAGAACATAAAGAAGATTGTTCAGAAGATGGTTGTGACATACAAAGATTGGCACGAGATGCTGCCGTTTGCACTGCACGGTTATTGTACGACGGTCCGTACGTCAACCGGGGCAACTCCTTTCTCCTTGGTGTACGGTATGGAAGTTGTCCTACCGTTAGAAGTGGAAATCCCTTCTTTGCGAGTTTTAGTTTATGTGAAACTCGACGAGGCAGAATGGATTGCGAATCGTCTAAACCAACTCAGCCTGATGGACGAGAAGAGGTTAGCATCGATTGCATTTGGTCGTCTGTACCAAAGCCGAATGAAGAAAGCTTACGATAAGAAGGTGCGTCCTAGAAGCTTTCGGACGGTTGATCTCGTCCTGAAGAAGATTCTTCTGCCACACTCCGATCACCGGGGCAAGTGGACTCCGAATTACGAAGGTCCGTACGTCGTCATCAAGGTCTTCTCTGGAGGAGCTTTGTTTTTATCCACGATGGATGGTGAAGATTTTGCATCCCCGGTGAACGCGGACGCAGTTAAAAAATACTTTGCTTGAAAACGACCCGCTGGACAAAAAAAGAGAGTCCATGCAAAAAAGGGGCATCCCGGCGAACCAAAAACAGAATAAAAGGTTCGGGCAAAAATTAGGGATATAAATTGAAAAAAAGGTACACCCGCGAAGTCGAAAACCTACACTGGGCGACTTCAGCAAAAAAGGGTATCCCGGTGAACTGAAAACCCGCAAAGGGCGATTCACGCAAAAGTTAGGGATTTGAAAAAGCAAATGACTGCGTTCCACGTGTGGACTTTCATTGTTTAATGGTTTGGAGGACCTGAGGGCCGTTTATCTGAATCAATCTCTTCCAAAGCTGAAGCGTCGGAGAAGTATCGAAGTCGAGTGGGTCATAGAGGGATCAACTCATGGTGTTCGTCTACGCCTCGTTGCCGACATTTGTATATACTGATGTATATTTATGTTTTATTTTTGTGCGGCGTCCTCATTCCAGGAGCTTGCATCTGTTGTAAAACATTTTTACCCATTCAGGGGTTCGTTATCAATAAAATGCATATTATTCAGCAATTCTATTTGCCTATTTATCATTTATCTGTTTTGTTTGCGAAAAAGAACGCTGATGTTTTTGATAAAATGCGCATACATAAACTTACTGGCCTAGGCCACTAATTGTTGAAACAATTAATTACTTGAACATTGTCACGAGATAATAACCTTGATAGGTCCCTTTGAGAAGGGTATCTTGTCTGTTTGTTTGTGTTGTTACAGGTGTAGCATATTCCAGACATTGCGCCGTGCGCGTCCCAGAAGCAGGATGATTCCTCTTTCTCCAGCAGAGTTCAGTAGCCTCTCCCCGCAGAGTCTGAACGCAAGATCGTGAGCATTGATATGTCTCCCCATGAAGAGATGATTCTCTACCCAGTCAGATGTATCCTGAAGGAACGTCACCTCCTCAGCTGAGTCAGGCGCTGAAGCGCGTGTTTTCCCCCAGCACCGGGTCACAAGTGCAGGTTTTATGGAAATGTTCGTACGCCGAAGTATGCAGCAACTAATGGTGCCAGACTGAAGTCTCCAGCGGAATTGAAATTCCCCACCAGAGTTGTACTCTCTCCCGAAGTCGGATCATTCCCTCTTCCCCAACGGAATTAAGATTCCCCCGCAGAGTCGTACTCTCTCCAGTGAAGCAGAATGAGTTCTTCTTCCTCAGCCGAGTTTGCAGATACCCCAAGAGAGTCGAATCCTTGGAAACTCCTCAAGCCATGATTGGTCTTCCCCAGTGGAGTGTTGAGCAGCTGAAGTTGTTTCCCCACAGAGTCGTCGTCTCCAGAGAGGTAGCCATGAAGGCCACACAGGGTATTCCCGCGATTGACATCGTTTTCCCTCAGCAGGTCCAGGTTCTCGAAGAGCTTCGTTCCCCTGCAGCAATCAACTGAAGTTGTTTCCCCCGCAGCAGTCAACTGAAGTTGTGTCCCCTGCGGAGTCCAATTGAGATTGGCATGACCATGATTCTCCTCAGCAGGATGATTCCTCTATCTGAGCAGTTTGCTCTCCTTGACAGAAGGACTCCCCTTCAGCATTTATTTTGCTGACGGGATCACATCATTGTGCATGATTGCATAGCATTTATCATAAACGCATAGCATTTCCACTGTGTGGAGCATTGTGCCATTGCCGAAGCATATGCATAATAAACATGATCTAGGTTGCTACCGTTCTTGTTTCGTAGGTGTTCCGCCGCAGAATTAATTGCTCAGGATGATTCCTGACATTCTCCCCAACGAAGTCGCTTGCTCAAGATGATTCTTGAGATCCCCAGCGAAGTCTTCGGTTCAAGATGATTCTTGAATTCCCCAGCAGGGTCGTTTGCTTAAGATGATTCTTAAGACCCCAGTGCAGTCTTCAGAGTTGGTTGCTCGAGTTGATCCCCAGTAGAGTCCCCAGTGAAGGTTGCCCAGGATGAGTCCTAAAATCCCCAACAGAGTGTTCGCTCAGGATGACTCCTGAAATCTCCAGCATGGTTACCAGTGCAAGATGATTCTTGAAGGTCCCCGACGGAGTTATTTGGCCAAGGTGATCCTTGAAGTCCTCATCAGAGTTGATTCATCCAGAATGATTTCTGGACCCCCGGAGCGGAGTTACTTGATAGTTCTCCAGATTCCCCAATGGTGAAGCGTCCTCCCCAGCAGGTTTTCTAGCGGCGAAATTGAAATCTCCCCTGAAGACTCCATGATCGAAGTCTAACCGTGTTAATGAAGCAGTTCCCTCAGCTGATGCGGAGTGCCTGATGGCAGTGGTTTAGGTATTCCCAGTTGGCTCATGATTGACCAAGAATTCTATTCCCGACTTGCTGATGATGTCCGGCTGATGCCCGACAGATGTCTTTGAATGCCTGACGGCATGATCAACCTGATGGTTGAAGTCCGGCTGATGCCCGACAGTTTTCTTTGAATGCCTGATGGCATGATCAACCCGATGGTTGAAGTCCGGCTGATGCCCGACAAGCTCTTTGGATGCCTGATGGCATGATCGACTATGTATTACCAGGTTACCGTGTGACCAATTCCCCAATGGATTTTCTTCACCCTGTGGCGAGGTCAGAGGATGTTTGTTTTTGACGGCGAGGTCAGATGATTTTGAGTTCTCCAGCGGCGATGTTGGATGTTTGTTGTTGACGGCGAAGTCAGATTATGTTGAGTACTTGACGGTGATGTCGGGTGTTTCCCAGATTTATGATTGGTTGACGGCGATGTCAGATTCCTTGGTTCTCCAGCGGCGATGTTGGATGTTTCTGGCGGCGATGTCAGATTCCTTGGTTCTCCAGCGGCGATGTTGGATGTTTCTGGCGGTGATGTCGGATAGTTTGGTTCTCCAGCGGCAATGTTGGATGGTTGTTTCTGGCGGCAATGTCAGGAGGTTTGGTTCTCCAGCGGCGATGTTGGATATTTGGTTGACGACGATGTCAGATTCTGTAGTTCTCCAGCGGCGATGTTGGGTATTCTGGTTGTCCGGCGGCGATGTCAGATTCTTCAGTTTTCCAGCGGCGATGTTGGGTGTTTTGGTTGTCCGGCGGTGATGTCAGACGCTTTATTTTCACGAATTCCTGAAGGCGATGTCCGGTGTCTGATGACGATGTCATAAGAATTTAATGTGGATAACTGAAGACGAGGTTCAGATCAGTATGTCTTCCGCTAGTTGCCGTGCAGCTATTATTTCAGTGTTCGAAGATTCGTTCCCGCCAGAGTACCGTGTACTTGTGCAGTTGGCAAATTTTTGGGTTTATCGGTATTCAACTGTCTCGCACCTTGATTGGCTGAGAGTCGTTTGCTCCTCACCCAGTCAGGTTCAAGCCGTTTGAATAGGGGCAGCTGTTGCACCCAAAAATTTGACCAACATTTATTTACCAAGTTGGTGGCTCATTGTATTCACCATCTGCATCTCATTGATATGTGGGCAGTAGATCAAGAGGTATGATTACCTAGCAAGAGTTATATGAGGCTATGAAGAAAGTCAAGAAGTTTGTTCAAGTGTTCAAAGGTTGATACCTTTGTCAGAAAACTCAAGAGATCCTCAGAGAGATTGGTTGAAACCAAGATTGTGTGTCTCATAGCTTGAGAGTTGTGAGAGCTCCTTAGATGATTCTGAGACTGTGAGGATGGACTTGAAGCTTTGAGAAAGCTTATGAGATGTCTTGAGAGCCATCATGAAGCCTAGAGAGGTCATTGTACAAGAATTCAGAAGATTCAGCCATGAGTGGTGGGATTAGGGTTCGACTGGGTCGACCCTAGGTCAACTGATGATTTGGAGAGGGTTGAGACCTAATCCAAGAGCCATGTGATCATGGAATGATGCATTGAGATGCTATAAGGATGATTCCTAGACCAACTCATCATGATTGAGGAGTTTGAGAAGTTTTAAGCTAGGGTTTCTAAGGATTGACAGTGTAAAATCCCCTAGTTTGATCCCTATCTTCAAGGCAGTTTAGCTCAAGATGTGATTGTCATCTCATCTTACCCATAACATGAATGTCATAGAGCTTGCTCTTAGTTTTAATTTGAGTACTAGAAGTCCTTGATAGGATTTGTAGAGCTCATGTTATGACTTTGACAAATTACAGGTCATCTGAGGTATGTGAATCTGGGTCCTTGAAAGTGACCCAACTTGCATCCAACTTTTTCCCTAGTAGGATGATTCCTATGAACTCTTGGTCAACATGAATGTTGTAGAGCATCTTCTTATATTTCTAGAGAGTACTAGAAGTCCTTGATAGGATTTGTAGAACTCAACTTATGGCTTTGACAAGTCAAGGGCATTTTGGTCATTTGGAGGTTATAGGTCATTTCAAGCATAAGGCCATATCTCCTATTTCCAAGCTTCAAATGGAAAAATCTTCAACATAAAACTTGCTTAGAATGATGTTTTAAGGCTATTAGGGAGGTCATGAGATGTTGAAAAGGCTTATATCAAAAAGTGATAAAAATGGCCTAAAATGGAGGCATAAGTTAATTAAGGTGAAGTTGAAAATTGGAAATCACAAGCTATAAATCCAAACCATGTCATATAATAGGTCATTTTGACTCCAAATGACATTCTAAGAACAATGGTTCAGCCACAATTTTGATTTGGGGCTTGGATCATAGGGCTGCTTTGGAATTGGCTTACTTGCATATTAAGGTACCAAGGCAAAACTCAAAAGAACTCAATAAGCAAGGTAGTTATGCATTGTAACTCACCCTAAATCTCATGTGGGGATAAATTCAAGTCAGAATTGAAGGGTACAAGGAGCTTGGCATGAGATAGCATGTGAGGAGAATTGGAAAATGTCATGACATGAAAAGTTCAATTTCTCATTGGATGATCCTAGATGGTTCTAGATGATTCTAAACCACTCTATAAGATGATTGTAACTTGCTCAGATGCAAGGTTGGTGAGAATTGGTGCAGAGAAGAGAGAGTGAGATCCAAAATCTTCCATTGCAAGTCAAATCCCATTTCTTCATTCTTCTTCATTTCCATTCATTCTTTTCACACAAACACCTTCCATACATCATAGTGAAGCTGTGCAGATTGAATTGAGATCACATCCATGGAGAATTGAGGAGTTGGTGATTGGATTTTCAAGGTGGCAATTCAAAATCGGTTTCCAAGAATCAAGCTATTTCAACCATTCTTTTTGCATACAGAAGCTAGAAGATTACTCAGTGAAGGAATTGGGAAAGATTGAAGGCCTGAATTGAAGGATTTCTCCATCTGTTCACTTGATTTTACCAGGTTTGCAACTTTCTTCGTGCACCTTAATTTATGCATAATTAGGTCAATTTGTTAGTGTAGAAAGGTTAGAGACCAATAGATGGTGGATTTTGGAGAGTGAGGGATCAATTGGTGAAGGTTGGATAGTGGACACCATTTCTGTTTGACCTTAGATCTTGCTGAATATTGAGAGATAGGCTTAGTTCAATAGCAAGAAATATTCAGGGAAGCATGAGGATGAGATTAAGACCATTAATTTTAAGAATTGTTAAGATTGATGACTGAGTATATTTTGGATCTTGGATCGGGTTCATTGATTCAGGAGGTTTCAGTTGATTTTGAGAATAAAAATGGATTCAACATGGAATTCTAGGCATGATAGGGTTTTGAACTTTGATTTTTGATGGAGAAATGAGGGAGTTCGAGTTGAGGAAGATGAAGCTTCTTGCTGCATTTCCATGGAGGTTTCTTAGAACCCTAGCTCAAGCTTGATGATGATGTTGCAGCCCTCAGATGCTAGCTTGACCTTTGACTCTTTCTGAATCCAACGACCTGCATTCAATTTCATTTTGGGAGGGAAGCCAGAAGCGCCTGAAACGCACCGTTTCATTAAACGGTGGTTCTTTGGCTTAAGTGATTATTGACTATCCACACCCCCTTCATGAGGCCCAATCCATTTTGCACTGAAATTCCTTGCTATTCTCACCGTGCTATTTTCTTTTTCTTTATGTTTTTCCATTTATTTTCTGATTTAAATATTGGGCCTGGCGCTTTACTTCTTGAACCCCCAGTCTGGGCCCAAGCGCATAATGAACTGCATTGCATTACTGATTACACCCCATCTTCATATTTTGATTTTATTTTCTCCTTTTTTTCATCAATATTAGAAAATTCATATCAAATTGAAAAATAATTATTTTTTAATGGGAGTTTTTTCTCCTACTTCATATTTTTGTCAAGAAAAATATAAAATAAAAACATTTTTCATCTCATGCATTTTTGATATTTTTTGTATATTTTCTACTTTTATTGCATTTTATTTCTTTTTAAGTTGATCTATGATTTGTAGAATTTTGTTTAGGTAGTTCCCTTAGCATTTTTAGGTCATTCTTATTAGGATAGTTAGATATATGTTTTAGATTCCCCCTGGATTTATTCCATAATTTTGTGATGATTTTAGGATAGTTTTGATTAGATGTCATTAGGTTGTGTAGAATTAGGTTAAACTTCAACATAGGTCCATAATAACTTTAGATTTTTGGGTTTATAGGACAAATTAGACTATGGGACATATAAGGGTATTAAGGGTAGGTATGTAGGATCCCTTAGAAATTATATTAGGATTTAATATAGTAGTATACTATTTTTAGTTGATTTTTGTATTGGTAGATTGTTTCTGTTGCCCTTGTGGGCTTGTATTGTTGTTTGCTTTGCTTTGTGGGCTTGGAGAGCTTGGTATTGTTCTAAGGAACATTGAGGAGCATAGTAGAAGATTTGAAGATGGATTAAGGAGCTTGAGAGCTTGGTCTTTTTGTTTTGTTATTGTTTTAGGGTTAGGGATTAGGAAGAGTTTAGACTTAGATAACTTCTTTCTTAAACATGGATGGTATCATTCACCTCCATTCCTCCCTATGATTCAAAGTCCTTCCATGGTATACACCTCTCTCCTTTGGAGGGATAAGTGATGTACCTAGGAAGTAGAACTTTTGAGGGAACCATTCCCCTGATGTTGAACCCTTATAGGTCACCTTTGGTGGTCAGTAAGCAGTTCAATATCCCCAGCTTATCCAGTAAGTGATTTCCTATGGTTTGATTATCTTGAGAGATGTTGAGCTTGGGCTTGAAGATGAAGACTTCAATGAAGAGTATGGAAGAGGATGAATCCTTGAGCATTGCCATCCCAGCTGAAGCTTGAAGAGCAGCAAGAGCAAGTTGATACTTGAAGACCTCTGAAGATGAAGTAAAGACTGAAGGATGAAGTTAACACTTCTAAGTGATTGAGATTGGTTCTGAAGAGCTGAAGCTTGAAGAACAAAGGAAGTTGATACTTACTTTGATACCTGGAGATCCTGAAGGAGCCAAGTTGATACTCATGATTGATAGTGAAGCCTGAAGGTGGAGCTGATCAAAAAGCTGAAGCTTAAAGGAGAAGATAAGTTGAAACTTATGTTGAAGGGTTGAGACCTGGAAAAGCAATTGATATTTGTCAAGAGTGATGGAAGTCTGAAGACTGAGTTGCTGTTGGAAGAGCTGAAGCTTGAAGTTGAGAGAGGAGTTGATCTGCTTTCTTCTATTTTTCTTTTTTGTATTGATGTGTTTTGTTTGACTTGCTTGATGCATTAGAATAAGTTCATATCTAGAATAAGTAGAATCTAGGAGCATGATTGCACTAGAGGTTGAGTTGCTCCCTCTGCTTGTATTGTTACTGTGTGGCTTTGCTTGCGGGTATTCGGTAGAGCCCAGCTCCCTTGCCCATGTGGTTTGTTTGCCTGATAGCATTTTATTTCATTCTTTCTGTATGATTGCAGTTTACTGTTATTGCTTGATAGCATGTTGTTTTATATTTTAGTATGATTACTGTTATCCATTCTGGCTTGAGGTTGAGATGAGCTTGTGGAGGCTGAAGCCCCACACACATTTCCTCCCTCACTTGCATTGCATGCATTTTACTATCAAGCTGATGCTTTGTCTGTTTTGGTGTATCATTGACATGATCCCTTACGACTCTCATTTCCTTTGATAAGGAATTGATGATAGAACTTTAGGTTGAAACCTATGCATGACAACTTCTAGGAGTTCCCTGTTCAAACCTCAACCATAGGATGAATCCATGGCATGACAACAGTAGGACTTGATAGTCTCCCTCCTAGTTAGGCCTGTTCTCTTCTCATCTCAAAACAGTTTAAGATACAGTAATCATGAATGATTTCTTCCGTACGTTACGAGCCTTAAGCTATCTGAGAAAGGATTGTGGGAGAGTTTCTTTTCCAAAGTCTGGATGTTTAGTATGGTACCCTTTGGGTGACATGCAATGCATTCACTCTCAGGTCATAGTCTCTAGTGCGATTGAAATCGCAAACACAATAAAAAACACTTCTTTTGTAAAAGACAGGAAATAAATCGTAGTTTCCCAAACTACGTGAGCTCTGATTTCTCATGCCTGTTGAGAGTACGTAGGCACAAGATGGCGATGTCTTGACGAGCTACCTTCCCCCATAACCCTTCGTAGGCCGAACTACGTTGACTCTGATTTCTCATTCTCTGATGAGAATACGTAGGCATAAAGTGCGACGCTTTTCCGAGTCATTTTTCTTTTCTGTTTAAGCCAGCCTTGATAGGTAGATAGAATAAAACCAACCCGTCCAAGTAAACACAACAAGCGAGGATCCCGTCGAGTACGACAGACGTGAGGGATGCTAATACCTTCCCCTTGCGTAATCGACTCCCGAAATCAGACAACGGTTGCGATGACCTTGTCTTACCCTTTTTTTGTCAGGTTTTTCCGATCGTTTCCTTTCCCGCTCTGAGGGATAAATAACGAAAGGTGGCGACTCTTCTGTTGTGCCGGCACCTTATTTTCGCGCAAGCGGCAGTAGTATGATCTCAGATGGACGCGAGGGCAAGTGGTGCCCTTGTACTTTTCAAAGTCAGGTACCTTGAACTTGGGAGGCACCTTGAAATCAGCAATCAGTCCCAACTTGGACATATCAACACCCAGGGTGTTCTGGTTCTCGATATTTCTCATCTTATCCTCGAGTGCCTTGAACCTTAGACGTGCTTCAGCAGTCAGCTCACCTTCGGCACCTCTCTGAGAGAACACATCGTCTTGACGATCTTCTAACCACGGCTGAGGCCCGAACAGATTCCCAACACCTGCATTGCCGTTGCCCAGCCCAACATTGACGTTAGCTTCAAAATTCCCATTACCGACGCCCGTCGTATTACCATTGAGCCCCATGTTAGCTATCACATTGTCGTTGGCACTGCCATTCCCCCCGGTCACGGGGACGCCATTCTGAGGAGTTTCAACTGGTGGAGGGGTAGGCACGGTCCCACCATGGAGTACGCCATTGCTATCAACCCTTGAAATTAGAGGCTGAACTAAGGTTCTGAGCTGATCCTGGCCATTGGCGACCGCTTGTATGAGCTCCATGAAGCGGTCCATTCTTTCGCAGAGTTCCTGAACATCTGTTTGCACTTGCTCCATGATTCTGGTTTGATTTGCTCTGGTCGGATAGTGGTGGATAGGTCTCTGATCAATCCTGGAACAACCTGAAACAACCCTGTAAACACAAAAGGGTTAGGAAAAACGACAAAGTGCTCGTTATGCAAATGCTTCATGCAAATTCAAACGTGTGTCTGTGCGTTAGGGAGATTTTCCCCGATCCTAGTGCCTGAGTGCCAGTGTTGATAATAAGAAGTCTGAGCCCGGTCACGGAAATAACATCTCATATATATAAAGAAAGCCCATCAAGGCAGTGCGCAACGTCAACGAGTACAAGATGACCTCAGCCAACAAGCCTGGTGATGGTCAGCATCCAACAATGATCATCACAAAAGGATTACAAATATAGTCAAGTACGGCCACGGGCACGAAACTCTTCTAATAAAATCCTCGTTTCTGGATGATCAGGCCGAGTGAGTAACCCTTCGACGAGTAACTCTCTCTGCATAATGGTGTATTGAAGACCTTCGATCGAATCTTCCCATGCTCCTTCGCCGAAAAAATCTTCTAGCTTCCGCTTCTTGGATTCAAACATCAGTTTGCGCTCCTTCAGGTTAGCAAGAGCTTTGTTGAGCTGGCCTTCGGCGGCATATCGGCGAGCGGTTTCTTCATCAAACCTCTTCTCACTAGCCTTCGCCTGGGCTTTCAGCTTGGAGATCTGTTGCATCAGCTTATCCTCCCGCTCTTTCCTGTTGGCTAGGGAGGCCTTCCAGTGCTGGTTAAACTTGGATATCCTCCGATACGCTTCATCCAAGTGTTGCTTCTTCGTGGCCAGTACATCGTTGACAGCTTTGAAGTCTCGACCCATGCACTCACGCTCAACTATCTGCTTAGACAGATCTGTCCCCAACTGGTTTACCAGCTCTGTTTGCCTCTTGAAGGAATGAACGACTTCGTTTCTCTCGCTTCTGAGTTGAACCAGTTCTTTCTCCAATTCTTCATTTGCCTTTTTCAGCTCGTCTTTCTCAGCTAACACCTGATTATGCTGCTGAATAGGTACGGTGTTGGGCTCTTCAATCACTGGAGGGCTTTCTGGCTTGGCAGGAGGAAACGACATTCCTATAGAGTCTGCTCTGCCTCTGATCCAAGTCACATACGGAGTGTAGGCTTGGCTATTGCTTTTCCCCAGCAATGGTTTTCCCCTCTTACTGATACCATTCCAAGCGCGTTGAAGCTTAGATAACATATCCCCTTCTAGAAGACCAGTGAGGTACAGAGATTCCTGTACCTCTTCATCCTTCGGCGGAGCTCTCAAAGCATAAGCAAACTGTCGGACCAGCAAAAACGGATTATAGTTTATACAACCCTTCCTGCCTATCAAAGGCACGTTTGGAAACCCGCTGCAGCTGAAGATGATCTCAGTGCCCAACCTATCTCTATCAAACAAGGCAATATCCTCTGCAGATAGACTCATCAAACGCTCGAACCACTCAGTTGTTGCTGCAAACGAAACAAAGGGACCCCTCTTGGGTAGATGACTATCAAGCCATTTATAAAGAAAGGGCACACAGCACGAGACATTCTTACCCCTTCTGTTCTCGTTTTTGTAGTGGATGGAATGGTAGATGTCTCCTATCAAGGTAGGGACTGGGTTCCCTGAAGCAAAGATGTGGAAGGCGTCGAAGTCCACAAAGTCGGGCATATTGGGGAACAGAATGATGCCATATATGCACAGAGCGAGAATGGCGTTGAACACGACCCAACATCCATCTTTGGCGCACTGCTGAGCCTTTCCCACTAAGAACTGCAAGGAGAAACCGGGAACCTTGTTCCAACTAGACAATACCAACTCGGAGGCATCCAGACTAAGTGAAGGAGCTAGACTAGCCAAATTAGGCTCAACATCCATATGAACAAAGGGCATCTGACTCTTGATAGGCACACATAACAAATCAACATACTCCTCTAGTATGGGTGCAAGAACGAAGTCTTGGAAAGTAAAGCATCTCAATGGAGGATCGTAGAACTGCAGCAAGGCGTGCAACCCATTCAACTCAAACGCAGAAGGTTTACGAACCAAACTGAGCAATTTGCCGTAAGATTTTCTGAACTCATCTCTCACAGAATCATCTGCTAAAGCAATCAAACCAGTTAGCTGAACAACATCAGGGGCAGGGAGCTTGTAAGCCACGTTCTTCCTTAGAGAACCCATAACAATACAACAGAAGGCCGGAAATCCTAAGTCGGGGGGAAACGGTACCTGCAACACAGACACATGTTAATGAAATGCAAATGGGTATGCAAAGCAATGTAAAATGCAATCATACAGCAGGAGATCAAGGCAACTGTGTTGTGGAGATTCTGTATCAACAAAACCATGATGTTGCTCTATCAAGAACAACCACTATATCTGATAATAAGAAAACCTCGGTATCGGACCACAAATCTGCTCTGTCAAGAACACACACACATAGGACCATAAATCTGATCTGTCAAGAACAAACATCTGATATAGGACCTCTGATACAGGACCAAAACTCTGCTCTGTCAAGAACAAACGCACATCTGATAATAAGAACCTCTGATACAGGACCAAAACTCTGCTCTGTCAAGAACAAACGCACATCTGATAATAAGGACCTCTGATACAGGACCAAAACTCTACTCTGTTAAGAACAAACATACATCTGCAGATGAGATCCTCAGATCCCAACAAAACTGATTCACTATCAAGAAAACCAGGTAGTCTGAAGGTTAGGGTTTCCTGCAACAAACCCACCCCTGCTCACAGGTATGGACCTAAACTGACTCAAGTTCGGCATCCTATGCGGTCATCAGCGTCACAGACATTCACGAGGGGTGATATGATACCCAGAAGGTGTGGCATCACCAGCTCATGAAGCGGCCTCACTCGGCTGAATCCCAAATGATCGGTCCCCAGAGTCGACAATCCTCCAAACCAACAACCCCCTCAACCTAAAGGGTTGAAAAAGAAGTCAATCGGGAGAACCTCGTCTGAGCGTGGATTTCATGAGACACTAGTGCCTGCCAAGCAAGCACGCGCCCACTAATTTCCACAAGTAATGCTAGGTTCACTCGAGCCTGGGTCTGGCTTCTCACTCATCAGAATGCCCCTCCCACAACAGCACAGATAATCATATCATACTGAAAATAACGTGCGGGAAATAAAAATGCGATACATAAACACAACCCAACAAGTAATCATACAAGCGCTAGGATTGACTCTCGCAGGGGACGTTGGATCCCCAAACTAACTCGCATACGGGACGCTGGATCCCAGGAAACTATCAAGTCCCAAGCAGAGTCGCCAGTTGTCGCTTCCGCGAAAATAAGGTGCCGGCAAAACAGAAGAGTCGCCACCTCAGAACGGGAAAGGAAACGATCGGAAAAACCTGACGAATAGGTATAAGACAAGGTCATCGCAACCATTGTCTGGGTTCGGGAGTCGGTTACGCAAGGGGAAGGTATTAGCACCCCACACGTCCATCGTACTCGATGGGATCCACGCTTGTTTTGTTTGTATGACGGGTTGGTTTTATTTATCTACCTATCAAGGCTGGCATAAAAAGAAAAGAAAAATGACTCGGCAAAGCGTCGCACTTTATGCCTACGTATTCTCATCAGAGAATGAGAAATTAGAGTCAACGTAGTTCGACCTACTACGGGTTATGGGGAAGGTGGCTCGCCAATACATCAGTATTGTGCCTACTTACTCTCAACAGGTATGAGAGATCAGAGCTTACGTAGTTCGGGATAATACGGATTACGGGAATTCAGATTCATTTGTTTTATCGAGTAGGGTTAACCAACAGTTCCAGCAGTTTGGCGTACGCAGCTCGACCCTTGGAGACTTATGCGTTACCGTTTGCGGTAGAACTGGGTGTTAACAACACTCTTTTCTTCAGAAAAGTTTCCTTTGACTTATGGGCCCACGGGGCAAAAAGGTTTGAAGTTTGTTTTCTGTCTTTTACGGAAGAACTATTTTTTATTATGTTTGCAACCAGTATCGCACTAAAGACTATGACCTGAGAGTGAATGCGTCGTATGTCACCCAAAGGGTGCCCTACTAAACATCCAGACTGTTGAAAAGAAACTCTCCAACAATCCTTTCTCAGATAGCTTAAGGCTCGTAACGTACGACGTCAGTTAACCTTTATTACTGTATTCTGATTTGTTTCAAGATGAGAAGAGAACGGGCTCAACTACGGGGAGACTATCAAGTCCTAGTGTTGTCATGCCAAGGATTCAACCTATGGTTGAGGTTTGAAACAGGGAACTCCTAGAAGTTGTCATGCATAGGTTTCAACCTAAAGTTCTATCATCACTTCCTTATTAAAGGAAGTGAGAGTCCTAGGTGTTGCACCCTAAAATTTGACCAACCGGGTCCCACTTTCGGTTTATGCTTCGACGCATTTTCGCATTCGCATTCGCATTTACATACTGCATATAGTGCATTTCCTCAATCATGGTGATTTTACCGGGATTACAGCCCTGTTGTCGCTTTTCGGGTATCTCAGACCGGTTCGGATAATCGGAATTTATTTTGGGAAGTCGCGCGCTTCCTGGGTGTTTTCAGTTCGCAGTGATTTTGGAGGTTCTTGGTGTCGGGGTTTACTGTTTTGCTTCGATCTGGTCTCGCGCTCTCTTTTATATTGGTTATTTGCCTTTGTCTGTTTTTTTTAGGATTTAATAGCCTTTTGTGGATTTTAAATAGGCTTTATAGATTTTTTAGAATTTAGATAGATTTCTTTTAATATTTTTAATAGTTTTAAATCTTTTTAGAATTTATAAATTGTTTTTAAATAGATTTTAGGTTTAAATCATATTTTAGATATTACGTCATTTTTAGATAATAGTTTAATATGATTTTCTTTTACTAGAGTTTTTTAATAGAATAAAAGATTTTCTTTTAAATAAGTAATATAGATTTTATTAGAGATTTAATAGAAATTTAATAAAATTTTAAATAGAAATTATTAGAGTTTTTATTTTTATTGGTTTAGAGATTAGTGGAATTGTTAGAGAATTATTAGAGTTTTTTTCTATTGTCATTAGTCTAGTGATTAGTATAGATTTAATAGTTAATTCTTCCTTTTAGGTTTAATTAGACTTTAATCATTTGTTTAGATATTAATTAGGGTCTTATTAGAGTTTAGTAGGTTTAATTAGGATTAGATTACCGTGTTAATTTTCATTTAGCTTAATTGAAGTTTAAATCTCTAATCAGTTTTTAATTGAGTTTAATTTGTCATTAACCATTTCATTCAGTGCAGATCCAGTCCAATTAGCCATTATTTTCGTTGGGCCCAGAGGTATTGGAGGCCCATTCCATTTCAGTCCGTTTTTGTCCAAATCCCATGCCACATGTCCAGCTATAAAGCATGCCACGCGGTTCAACCTAAGGAGGCCACTTCATTTCCCACTTCACACTCAGTCTTCCACGTGTTTCTCCCATCTCTCTCTCACTGCCACCCAACCCCACACTTGTCTTGCTCCCTCCGTCTCACACCACACGTGGCATCACCTCAACCCACACCAAGCCACGCGTCCCGCATGCACTCCTCACCGTCCTACCCGCCGCCGGCCATGCAAACGCCGTGCCGGCTACTCTAACCACTCGCCGGTACCTCTAACCAACCTCTTCCGGCAACCCTAACCAACCTCCAACGATCTCCGGCCACCGTCCAAACACCGGAAAACTGGAAAACACCAAAATTCATTGTTTCAACTAATCTTCATCTTTCTCCTCTAACATTCATCTTCCATAATCTTCTTCCAGATTTTTCTTCAACAACTTTCATCACACTTCAATCAGTTTTTTTCCAGATTTCCTCGATTCGCTCATGCGTTCACCAGATTTTCCAGAAGATCTTCAAGATCTCCATCTGCTTTGTGAAGAACTCAAGAACATCTTTCCAGAAAATCTCTGATCCTCATCAATATCTTCAACTGTTCTTGCATTTTCCAGATTTTCAACGTGTTCATCCCAGCTTCATCAACTTCAACCTATCTTCAACCAGAAATCACCCAATCTTCAACAATAAAGAATTTCCAAGATCTGCATCAAGATCTTCGGAACTTAACCAAACGATCAACGCGTTCATCATCATAATCGTCATCAGAGAAATCATCAGAACTCAAGAACTTCATACTTCATTCTTCGTCATCTCCAAGATCTTCAACGCGATTCCAGATTTCTCCATTCTTCCAAGAACCTTCACGTAGCTTCAATCGTCTTCAAACGAGATCTTCAAGCGACCTTTCAAGATTCGTCACCAGTCGAAACATTAAGCGAGATCGTCCTCAAGTTTCCAGAAGACCTTCATCGTTTCCTTTTGAGTTCGTCAGTACGCGTTTGCGACCCGTCCGTCCATTCCTTAGTTGAAGGTAGGACTAGGTGTTTGATTTTAGTTCATAATCTTGATGGTGTGTGGGGCTGAGGGAGAGTTTGAGCCTTGATGAAGCAGATGAAATGAGAGAGAAGGAGGAAGAGAGAATAGAGATTGCGAGAGAGGGAGAGAGGTGAGACGGCGGCGTGTGAACAGTGAAGGAGAGATGAGAGAGGAATTAGGTTTTGTTTCAGAGTGAGGAGGGGGAGAAGCTCATTGGACTCCTCAGATTGGGGTAGTGGGCCTTGGGCCCAATGTCCAGTTCAGATCAACACCCCCCGTTTTCTTCATACCCCCTCCATTTCTGTTTGTTAGAGTTTGGATGAACGTGGGCTGGGCCCCAACGAACTCACTACTAGTTGCACCCTGCGTTTTCCTTTCAGCACCCCCTGTTTCGTTTTTTTGTAGTTATTGGGCTGGGCCCATTTTCGTTTGCTTTTATTTTTCTGCTTGTAACCCCCCTGAACTGATGTAACCCCCTTTTGTTTCTTTTTCATTATTTTCTTTTATTCATTTGTTTAGTTTTAAAATAGTGAAAAAATATTTTGAAAAAGAAATATGAAAAGAAATGAGAAAAAGAATATTGAAAAAAAATATATGAAAATAATAAAAGAAAAATAGTAAAAAAAGAGTATAAAAATATTAGTTTGTAGATTTAATATTTTTTAGGATACAATTTTTCATAGAGTTTATTTCACCTTTTTAGAGGTAGTTTTAAAAGTCCATTTGTTAGGGGACTATTTTCCACTTGATCTTCCATTATAGATGGATAGGATAGTATTTTCTAGGAGTTTTTCTTTCCGTATTCAATCATTGTAACCATTTTCAGAATATCAATAAAACGAGATTTGAGCTGTGGTCCCGAAAGTAGCCGAACTACAACTGCTCTGATTTCTCGTACCAGACGAGAATATGTAGGCATAGGATGCGATATCCTAGCGAGCACACTAACAACTAACCTTTTGTTCTCTCGCTGCTGTGCGATCGAGACTTTCCCGCTGACGACTGATGTTATCCTTTTCTCTTGCCCGAGTGCATTTGAGACCAGACCGTAGCTTTAGTTCTCATAGGTTCTCGTACCTTTAAAACCAGATTAATCTCACTTCTGTGTGAGAACACCCTGCTTAGCCGTAGTTAGCCTGAACTACGAAAGCTCTGATCTTCCATGCTGTGTGGAAGTACGTAGGCACAAGACGCGAAGTCTTGGCGAGCCAATTTGTCGCTACTGCGAAAATCGGCGCCGGCTGACAGAAGAGTCGCCACCGTGCGTTATTTATCCCTCGGAGCGGGAAAGGAAACGCTCGAAGTAAACCTCGCGAAAAACGGGAAAAGGTATGGTCATCGCAACCAAAACCTGGATTCGGGAGTCGGTTACGCAAGGGGAAGGTATTAGCACCCCTCACGTCCATCGTACTCGATGGGATCCACGCTTGCTTGGTTTGTACGGATTACATTTCTATCTAAACTAAAGGATGAGGTCTGAAAAGAAAAAGAAAACATGACTCGGCAAAGCATCGCACTTTATGCCTACGTATTCCCGTCTGGAACGAGAAATCAGAGTCAACGTAGTTCGCCTAACTACGGGTGAAGATGGGTGAAGGTTGCTCGCTAGGATATCGCATCCTATGCCTACGTACTCCCACACTGCATGGAAGATCAGAGCAAACGTAGTTCGGGCTACGCACGACACAAGCTGTTCAAGTGTCTTTTATGAAAAATCTCACCTTAAACAAGGGTTTTCTTATTGCAAAAAGGTTGATGTTTGTTCAAATCTTTTGACGGAAGAAATGAATTAATCTCTGTTATAACCTTTATTAATGTTTTTCTGTTGTTTTGAGGAAAGAAGAGATGACACTCTACAAATCCTAGGGTTGAAAAGGGGAATAAAATCTACCCTAAGGTTATCATGCATGGATTAAGACCTAATGTCTATCATGCTCCTCTCTTGCGCAGAGAGAAACAGAGATCCTAAGGGAATAGACGGAAACAGAAACAGCAGATATATACAATAAAGCAGTAAAATGCATGGATGCAACAATACAAGCGAGGCAAGGGAGTCCCACTTAACCTCGAACCTAGAAAACAATAGGCAAAAGTGAACAGACTTCACTTTCAACCCAACAGGTTAAACAGCAAACAATACAATCAGGGAAATTCACACAATACATCAAAATTAATAAACAGCAAAAGCTAAACAGCAAAGCAATCTTCATCAGCAACTGGCTTCAAGTCATCCTCAGGCTTCAAACAGGCATCAGTCTTTAATCTTCAATCTCCCAATGGCTTTTCTTCAAGTTCTACCCTCCAAGCTGAGGAATCAATCACAAGAATAAGCTGGGTGTTAAGCAATTAGTTGACCACCAAGGGTGGCAAACATACTGCTATCAACACATAGGATGTTTTCTCTCAAGAGTTCTATCTCTTAGACATTAGCACCAAGCCTTCCAAAGGAAGGGGGTGAGTATCTTAGAGAGACTCTGCATCACAGAGAAGAATGGAGGCAATCAAGACCTTCCATGTTTGAGAATCAAGTTGTCTACTCTAGGGCTCTGCCTAACTCCTAGATCCTACAAACTTCAACAGCTACCAGCAAGGGATACTCCTCATCAACTCTGGAAGTTGGTCTTCAGTCTCTGATCTTCAAATGGGCTTTATCATCTCAGGTCTTCAGCTCTCCCCAAATCCCAAACAAACCCAATACCCCACACAAACAGATAATAAACCCTAAAGAGGGCACACCACACAGTCAATCAAATATAAGCACTATACTAATAGCAGTAGGGGAATCCTAATATTTTCTAAGGGATCTATCCTATACCCATAACCCCTATAGTTCCATACCCCAAAATCAAATCAAAATTCCTAAAAGAATTAATCTATCTCACCTATGCTCATTTAAAACCCTAATTTTCAACACTATAATCTCACCTAATCAAATCACCTAAGACTAAATTCTAAAAATATGAATTAAATCCTATATACAAGTTGAAGTCCTAAACTAATCAACCTAAAAAGAATGGATTAAAAATACTAAAGCATCTATTCAAACTAAAATCACCAAATTTGAGTACTAAACTAAACTCATTAAAAATCCATTTAGAAGAAAAATGCATGAAAAATATTAAAACAAAATAAAATGCCATTTTTATTATTTAATATTTTTCTTAACAAAATTATTGATCTACCACAAAAAGAACCAATTAAAAAGAAGCCTTTTTCAATTTTTTATGATTTTTTAAAGATGCTAGAAATATTAAAGAAAACAAAAATCAAAAAAGAAATAAATTGGGGAGGGGGTGTTATAAGCAGACACGCCCAGTTCATATTGCTGATGGGCCACAAAGGGGAGGCGCGAATATCATTTATGCAAGGCCCAGTACGCTCAGAAAATGAATTAAAAAAAATCAAAATAAAAAGGTTAGATTCACGGTGCAAATAGCAGCTAATTTCAGTGTTATTCCATTGGGCTTATCAAAAGGGGGTGGGGATATGAATCTGAATCCAGGCCCAGAGGTGCGTTTTAAGTGAAACGCATCGTTTCACACTGAGAGTCAATTCCCTCCGTTTTTCTCTTTGAATGTCAGCCACACGATGAGATTAAGAAGTCAATAATTTGGCATGATCTGACGGCTATTGGTCATCGTCTTCACACGACCTCTAGGGTTTTCAGAACCAACATCCATGCAAGGAACTTCACCTCCCTCGTTCTCTCTCATCAGGCCATGAAACCCTACACCATAAAGAGCAAAGTTGCTCTATTCTTTCCCATAAACACAATGGTGTCCTTAGTTTGGATTGAAACCAACTCCATAATGAAACCCGATAGGTGTAACAATCTGAATCCATCATTATGCACTGCAATGGAACCTCACAATTCTCCAATTTACTTATCCTATCTTGTTCATCATGCTACACTGATCTCATCAAGCCATTGCATGTTCATTAAAACTCATTATCCAGCCTAATCTTAATCATCAAAGAATCATCACCCTGTTATGGAACCTCATAGAACTCTCTCTAATTCTCAGGGATCGATCACCTAAGGTCTCTAAACATGTTTACCCTAACCATTTCATCTAATAATGCATAAATAAAGAGTTTCGAAGGCTTTTGCAAACCTGAAAAATGGTGATGGCAAGTGCAGCTACACTCCAATCCAATGCTTGAGACTTGTCACAAAGGATCTTCAATGGCTGAGAACCTTTCTGTTTGCAAGATCTTGGATGGACAATGCTTGGATTGTGAGTTTGGATCCAACTTGCTTCTCTTGCAAATTTGAAGCTACACCTTCATACATTCATCAATGGCCACTCCAATCTGTGTGTATGTGTTCAATATGATCCAGAGAATTGATTTGTGGAGAAGAATTCAATGGAGATGAAGAAACAATGGAGTTTTAGATTGATTTGCAAAAATGGAAGAAAATGGTATATCACTCTCTCTTCACACTCTTTTCACCAACCCCTTGCACCAATGATTAGCACTCCTTATATAGATGAGGATAGACAGATCTAGAAGTTTCTAGATTGATCTAGGAAAGTGTAGAATGTGGTGGAAAGTTCATGAAATTCTCATGTGATGATATTTTGATACATCTAATATCATGCTTGCATCCCTTTCATATTTTTGCTAAAACCTCCTTACATGAGATATTGAAAGTGTACGTAAGCTCCTTGCCTTGAAAATTCACCTTATGCCAAGTTTTCCATACTTGCCTTATTATGCAAGTAACAAAAATACAAAGCAAGTCCAAAATTTAACCCCTAACTCAAAAAAGTGGCTGAACCAATGTCTCTAAAATTATGTTTGGAATCAATTTGGTATATTGGATGACCCATTTTGGATTTGTAGATCTCTCAAACCAATTTTTCATTTCAACTTTTTCAACTTATATGCCTTTTTTAGGTCATTTTTCACCAACTTTGGTCAATTCTTGTTCTATGCATTTCCAAACTTCCATGACTTCTTTTCTAGACTTAAAATGGCGTTTTGAGAAACTTTGATGTTGTGAAGTTTTTCATTTGAAGCTTCCTTGTATGAGTTTTAGGCATAGGCTAAGAATGACCTGCAATCCTCAGATGACCAAAATACCCTTTGCTTGCCAAGACCATAAGCAGAGTTCCACAAATCATATGAAGGCATACCATACCATTCTAGAACTCTAAGACAATAAGGAACAACTCTCATGTTTGCCAGAAATCCATTTGAAATATCCTTGAAGGTCAAAAGTTGCTTGGAAGGCAGGCAACTTTCACAGACAAATTTCAGTGCCCTCAGATGACCTGTAACTTGCAAGAGCTATAACTTGAGTTCTATAAATCATCTTGATGACTTCCACCACTAAAATTAAATCTATGAAGATACTCTACAAGTTTCATGTGGACCAAGAATTCATATGAAGCTTGCATCTTGAGTTACATTGCTTGGAAGTTTGACCTAAATCAGGGGATTTTACACTGAAACCCTAATCTAGTAACTCCAGTTCTCCTTGACTCCTCTTGATTTTCCTTTAACACACCATCATATCCATATCCATGTAGCAAATAATGAATACCACATTCTTCAAATGCTCCTTGATGCCCTTCAAAACACTTCTTTGACCTAGGATTGACCTAGTGTTGACCCAGACAAACCCTAGTTGACTGACTTCAACTGAGGCTCTTGCAATCATTCCCATGACTTGGTTCTTCTTCAAAATGATCACATATGCT
Source organism: Lathyrus sativus (assembly GCA_963859935.3). Taxonomy (NCBI): domain Eukaryota; kingdom Viridiplantae; phylum Streptophyta; class Magnoliopsida; order Fabales; family Fabaceae; genus Lathyrus; species Lathyrus sativus. Next base: position 457,681,611 of record OZ012735.1, on the reverse strand, counting down.
CTTCATAACATCCATGCACACCTCATGCTCTTGGCTCATAGCTCACACACCCTCTGATGATCCCCAAATAACTTCAAGATAGAAGAGAACTTACTGATCAACCCATCAGCTCTTCAAAGCTCAAATTCTTCCCTGATGACCTGAGTAGTCTTGAATATGAGTGAAACCCTTGAATATACATATTGAGATAAGAATAGCACTTTGATCCCCTGATTAAGATGTCTTGCTTATGCTATGCAATGCAGATGAATACACTATGTACATGATGACAATGCAAATGATTATGCAATTGAAACATAAACCTAGGTTAGAAAAGGTTGGGCAAATTTTAGGGTGCAACAGCTGCCCCTATTCAAGCGGCTTGGACCCGACTGGATGAAGAGCGCGCAGCCTTCAGACAGTCGAGGTACGAGACGGTTGAATACGAAAGAACCCGGAAATTTGCCAACCGCAAAAATAAATTGCGAATACGACTACTGCTTGGGGAAACCCTGGGAACTGGCTTCTGTTGTCACGACAACAACTAGCCATCCCATTGTCAATCTGATGTTGTCCGCAGACCACTCCATTCCGAAGAAATGAGCATACGCCACACAACGAGAAATTGTTGATATCACTTATCAACCTCTGTTGATATCACTTATCAACCTCTGTTGATCTCACTTATCAACCTCTGTTGATCTCACTTATCAACCTCTGCACACGCTAACCAGCGGGAGCATATTGCCTTCACTTGTCATGTTGACTTCACTGATCAACCTTTCGTATCCTGAAGAAACGAGCAACCGCTTAAACAAGCGGGGCAATGTCCGAAGACATGAACAACCGACTCTGCGGGGAAACGAGAAACTTAACTAAGAAACTCTGAGGGGACAATTCTGACGACTGCCGTCAAACACCTGCTGGAGAAATCGGGAACTTAACCAAATACCCTAACGAGAATAACCTTGTAGAAAAATACGAGGAATTCAACCAAGCAACTCCTGTGGCAAGCTCCCTGCTGGGGACTATGAGGAACTTAAACAAGCGACCCATTGAAGTAACACCTTGCTGGAGAACATAACTTTTGTTGGGGAATTGCGGGTCACCACCCGAAAATCTGTATTACCACCTTCTAATACTGATACCACAACATCCCAAGAAAGACTCAGCTGGTGAATACAAGTAACTTAACCAAGCGACTTGTCGAAGAATACCCTGACGGGGACTACGAGGAACTTAACCAAGTATCTCGTTGAAGACCAACCCGTTGGGGATTATATCTCTACTGGGGTAACTGTGGACAATCACCCAAAATCTGCATTATGCCATTTCTACAGCACTCTGAGAAAGGACTCGGCTGGGGAGAAAGAGAAATGCTTGACCAAGCAACTCGGCTAGGGGAATATGCCATGACGAACACGATCACTGCGTGTCGGGCACAACAACCCTCTGTAACAAGATGAACACGATCACTGCGTATTCTACGCCACAATACTCTTGACAGGAGAAAAACACAATCACTGCGCGTCTTGATGCCACAAACAAAACCACATAATGGGACAAACACGATCACTGCGTGTTGTGTTACGACCAAAATCACGTCGACCACAAATCCGACCGGATGAGATAAACACGATCACTGCGTGCCAGACGGAATAAACCCGTATAGAAGAGGCGAATACATTCACTGCGTACTTCAACCACCAATATGATAAACACGATCACTGCGTGTGCTGTAATAGGACGAATACGATCACTGCGCATCTCGACCAACAAAACCCAAAACGGTGTCAACACGATCACTGCGTGTGTCGTAAAACCAGCTGATACGATAGCCACGATCACTGCGTGCTCCGCGTCACAAGTTCCCATGATACCATCAACACGATCACTGCATGCTGTACGAATACGATCACTGCGTATCTTGAACACGATCACTGCGTGTTTGAACACGATCACTGCGCGTTTCTGAGCCACGATCCTCTTGATTGGAGAAGACACGATCACTGCGTGCTGTGTCTCAACTAACCCACATAACTGGACGAATACGATCACTGCATATCCTGACCATACATAGGGTAAACGCGATCACTGCGCGCTTCATGTCACGACCCTCTTGACTGGAGGAAACACGATCACTGCGTGCCATGACACCACTTCAAACATTGGGACGAATACGATTACCGCGTACCTCGGCCACCAACAACCAGATGAACACGTTCACTGCGTGCCTCACCCCATAATCAAACCGTACAACGGACGAATACGATCACTGCGCATACCGACCAACAAAACTGGATGAACATGATCACCGCATGTCAACCCATAACCACTGTATCACGGACGAATACGATCCCTGCGCATATCGACCAACAACATCATATGATATGGTAAACACGATCACTGCGTGTTCTGCACCACTAATAGAGTAAACACGATCACTGCGCGTCCAACTCAAACAAAACCCCCGAGATGATACCAACACGATCACTGCGTGCCTTACAAAACAATCTTCTCAGATCGGGACGAATACGATCACTGCGCCATTCGACCACAGATACACGTACCAAGATCAACACGATTACTGCGTGTCACACAACATGAACCCCCTATATGACACAAGTGCGATCACTGCGTACTTGGGCCACAAATCAACCTTTCAAAATCAACACGATCACTGCGTACCTTACAATACGAACCCCATAGATGGTGCAAATACGATCACTGCGTACCTTGACCACAAAATCCACATCTTCCTGAAACCACGATTTCTCTTATTGGAAGGGAACAAACCTCTCTAAAACTGAAGAGGTAACCACCTAGCTTATGTTTCAACAATGCATGTTTGATAATGACGAATTCCTTCCATACTGCGTGGAAATGCTACGTGCTCGCGTAAAGTGCAAATGCTCATGATGCATGCTTATGCAAAGAGTTGCTTCAGCAAAATAAATGCTGAAGACACACTGGATCCGCTGGGGATAACCGGAATACTACCGATACGCTTCCAACAAAATAAATGTTGGAAAGAGGAACTAACTCCGCTGGGGATGACCATCCTGCTAGGAAAGTAGCTCACAAACTCAAAACTCCGAAATCTGCTGAGGACGATCTTCCTGGCGAGGAAAAGTGACTTGCTGGGGAAAGAGAGGACTCCTGCTCGGGAAAACTCCTTTCAGCAGTTCCAACTACCTGATCACACTCTGTGGGGGACCCATCCTACTACCACTGAGCTGGGGAAACTCATCCTGCTATCACTGAGCTGGGGATTGAACTACACATTCTGATTTGCACTGCACAAGAACTCTCGGGGGAGTTAATCACATCCATCTCGACCTTCACTGGGGAGGATTCTGCTCTGCTTGACAAGCTATTTCTGAACTACTGAAGATACCTTATCTCAACTCTCCTGGGGAAATAACATTCAGTTTTGCCTGGGGCGACTTCACTGGGGAAGACACAACATTCAACCTCTGGAGAGGGTACCAGCCTGCCATGGACTTTGGCGGGGAACGTTGCGAGCTTTCGAATACCTGCAAAGGTCAACAAGCAAACACAAGGCAATCTATGCAAAAAGACACATCTTGGTAATCACCCACGACAACCATTCAGGTAATTTTTGGTTTTAACAATCATCGGCCGAGGCCCGCCTGGTTACACGCATGTAAGTTTATCAAAAAACATTGGCGCTTTTTACAAACAAAACTGTAAAAAATTAAAACCAAAGTCACACACTACACTGAATAAAACACTTTATTGATAACAGCCTGAGAATAGGCAAGATTTGTACATCAGATGCAACTCCTGAAAAGAGGTAGTCACACATAAACAAAATGCAGAAGTATACAAATATACAGAATAAAATTTATACACATGTCGGCAACGTGTTACAGACGAACACCATGAACCGATCCTCCTATGACTCGTCGGACTCTGACGCTTCCCCGATCTTTGTCTTCGGAAGAAATTGCTTTGGATAATTGACCCCCAGATGCTCCCAAAACCGCTAAACAATCAAACTTGGACCGCAGTCCTTTGCTTCTTAAATCCCTAACTTTTGCGTGAATCGCCCTTTGCGGGTTTTCGATTCACCGGGATACCCCTTTTTGCCGAAGCCGCCCAGTGTAGGTTTTCGACTTCGCGGGTGTACATTTTTTAATTATATCCCTAACTTTTGCCCGAACCTTTTTATTCTGTTTTTGGTTCGCCAGGATGCCCCATTTTTGCCTGGACTCTCTTTTTACTGTCCAGCGGGTCAATTTTAAGCAAAGTACTTTTTAACTGCGTCTGAGTTCACAGGGGACGAAAAGTCTTCACCATCCATGGTGGATAACAATAAGGCTCCTCCGAAGAAGACCTTTCTCACGACGTATGGACCTTCGTAATTGGGAGTCCATTTACCCCTGTGATCCGATTGCGGTGGGAGAATCTTCTTCAGCACAAGATCACCCGTCTGAAAGCTTCGAGGTCGAATCTTCTTGTCGAACGCTTTCTTCATCCGGCTCTGATACAGCCTACCATGTGCAATTGACGCCAGTCTTTTCTCATCTATCAAGCTCAGCTGATCCAATCTGCTTCTCACCCATTCTGCCTCGTCCAGCTTAACATCAAGCAAAACCCTCAAAGATGGTATCTCAACCTCCAACGGCAGGACAGCCTCCATGCCATATACTAGTGAGAACGGTGTTGCCCCGGTTGATGTACGCACTGTAGTACGATAGCCGTGCAAAGCGAATGGCAGCATCTCATGCCAATCCTTATACGTTACCACCATCTTCTGAACAATTTTCTTTATGTTCTTGTTGGCCGCTTCAACAACGCCATTCATCTTGGGTCTGTAGGGAGATGAATTATGATGCTCGATCTTGAAATCCCGACAAAGATCTCTCATCATCTTGTTGTTCAAATTCGAACCATTATCAGTAATGATCCGTTCAGGAATACCGTATCTGCAAATTATATCTCTCTTGATAAATCTGGCCACCACCTGCTTCGTCATATTGACGTAAGATGCTGCTTCCACCCACTTGGTGAAGTAATCGATCGCAACCAGAATGAAGCGATGCCCATTAGAAGCAGTAGGCTCAATCTTACCGATCATATCAATTCCCCACATGGAGAAAGGCCACGGCGAAGCCATAACATTCAGTGGACTGGGTGGCACATGGATCTTATCTGCATAGATCTGGCACTTGTGACACCGCTTGGCAAACTTGAAACAGTCAGTTTCCATCGTCAACCAATAATACCCCGCTCGCAACAACTTTTGGGTCATAGCATGCCCACCTGCATGTGTGCCAAAAGTTCCTTCATGGACCTCTTCCATGAGCAAACTGGCTTCCTTCTCGTCTACACACCGGAGGAGTACCAAATCGTGGTTCCTTCTATACAAAACGCCGTCGAGATTCAGATAGAAGTTGCCTGCTAATCTCCTTAGAGTCTTCTGATCGCGACTGGATGCCCCCGCCGGATATTCCTTATTCTTCAGGAAATTCTGTATGTCGAAATACCACGGTTTACCGTCAGATGCTTCATCAATTGCAAACACAAAGGTCGGCCTATCAAGGCGAGAGATGACAATGCTGGGAGCCTCATTCCAGCGGTTGACTTTATACATCGAGGATAACGTTGCAAGGGCGTCTGCCATTTGATTCTCCGCCCGAGGTACATGATGGAACTCCACCCTATCAAAGAAAGGTAGCAACCTTCTCGCATAATTCATGTACGGCACCAGATTAGGTTGGCGCGTCTCCCACTCTCCCTTAATCTGATTCACAACCAATGCTGAATCCCCATACACATCCAGATTCTTAATCCTCATATCGATAGCCTCCTCTAACCCCATAATGCAAGCTTCGTACTCGGCTTCATTATTCGTCACTGAAAAAGTCAATCTGGCTGTGAACGGGATGTGCGACCCGTGGGGAGTTGGGATGATTGCCCCAATCCCGCTACCGTACGAATTGACAGCCCCATCAAAAATCATTTGCCACTGGGAACTCCGCTCAGGTCCTTCACCAGGCAACGGCTCATCACAATCTTTAGCCTTCAAGTACATTATATCCTCATCAGGAAACTCAAACTTCATAGGCTGATAATCCTCAATTGGCCGTTTGGCGAGGTATTCGGACAGAACACTTCCCTTAATGGCCTTCTGGGAAACATACTGGATATCGTATTCTGTCAATATCATCTGCCATCTAGCAATCCTCCCAGAGAGCACTTGTTTCTCAAACACATATTTGATCGGATCCATCTTCGATATCAGCATGGTTGTATGATTCAGCATATATTGTCTTAGACGTTTGGCAGCCCACGCCAATGCACAACACGTCTTTTCGAGCATAGAGTATCGAGATTCACAGTCCGTGAACTTTTTACTCAAGTAGTAAATTGCATGCTCTTTCCGCCCTGTCTCGTCGTGTTGACCGAGAACACAACCCATACTGTTCTCCAGAATCGTCAGATACATAATCAGTGGTCGTCCCGCTACTGGGGGTATCAACACCGGAGGTTCCTGCAAGTATTCTTTTATCTTTTCAAATGCCTTTTGGCAATTGTCATTCCATACCACCGCTTGATCTTTCTTTAACAGCTTGAATAATGGTTCACACGTGGTCGTTAGGTGAGAGATGAACCTAGCAATGTAATTCAACCTCCCTAAGAATCCACGAACTTCTTTTTCTGTTCTCGGTGCTGGCATCTCTTGTATTGCTTTTATCTTTGCAGGATCGACCTCGATTCCTTTCTTGCTCACAATGAACCTCAGTAGCTTCCCGGATCTTACTCCGAAGGTACATTTATTAGGATTCAGCCTCAGCCTGAACTTCCTCAGCCTCTTGAACAACTTCAGCAGATTGACCAGATGCTCTTCCTCTGTTTGAGACTTGGCAATCATGTCATCGACATACACCTCAATCTCTCTGTGCATCATGTCGTGAAAAAGCGTTGTCATAGCCCGCTGATACGTTGCCCCAGCATTCTTCAAACCAAAGGGCATCACCTTATAACAGAAGGTTCCCCACGGGGTGATAAAGGTCGTTTTTTCCATATCCTCCGGAGCCATTTTGATCTAGTTGTACCCTGAAAAGCCATCCATGAAGGAAAATACTGAAAACTGAGCCGTGTTATCAACTAACACATCAATATGCGGCAGCGGGAAATCATCCTTCGGGATCGCTTTGTTTAGATCTCTATAATCAACACACATTCGAACCTTGCCATCTTTCTTTGGCACAGGCACGATGTTAGCGACCCAAGTGGGATAAGTGGTAACAGCCAGGAACCCAGCATCCCATTGCTTCTGCACTTCTTCCTTTATCTTTACGGCCATGTCAGGACGAGTCCTTCGGAGTTTCTGCTTCACAGGCGGGCAATCCTCTTTCAATGGCAGACGATGAACAACCATGTCAGTGTCCAAACCCGGCATGTCCTCGTAGGACCAAGCAAATATATCACTGTATTCACGCAGCATCTCGATAAGCTCTCACTTGATGTCCGCTTGCAAGGCGGCCCCTATACGGATATTCCTGACGCATTCTTCAGACCCCAAGTTGACAATATCAATCTCTTCCTGGTGAGGCAGAATGACTCTCTCCTCTTGCTTCAATAATCGACTGAGCTCTTCTGGTAAGTCATTATCCTCCACAATCTCCTCCTCAGCTTGGAAGATCGGATGCTCGAAGTCTAAACGAGTCATAGGAAGTTTTTGGTCGGTGTCGTCTGAAAATTCATGAATCCTGCGAGGGAAACGGTTAAGTGCTTCAAAAATGATGTACAAGCAAAATGCATAACCACGCTGCCATTTTATTGAAAAATAAAACAAAAACAGAAAGAAAAGGATCACAACATTTGAATGTAAAAAACGTCGTCATTTATTGATTATGCAAACATACAGGTAAACAGTTAGGCCCTAAGACAAGATCATCGATGCCCCGGGCAAGGCATGTGATCATACAATGATTGAAAAAACAATGCATTACTGTTTGGTGACTTGGATGACGTCCTGGATGAACCAGTTGCATAGGCTTTGCCCTGGCGTGCTGGGTCGAATCCATGAGTCCATGTCGCAATCGCTATCCACTTCCTCCGTATCAGACACGGCGTTGATCCTTTCGAAGCTAACTCCCCCGGGCGTGAACACGACAGGTCTCTTGTACTTAGGTGCACTCTGCGAGGTATATGGGCGGTACCCCAAGCCATACTTGTCTTGCTTCACTGGGATGTCCAGAACCTGCCCCCACTTCTGAGTCTCTCCTGCTTGTACCAACGCCTTAGCTTCTTTATATGAGGAGACGGCCACATCTAGCCCTTCACTCTTCACTGGAGCTCCTTCTTTAACCTTCACCTCCTCGAACGCTTGACACAGCGTTTCATGAATTTCTCCATCCACCTCCACGTACTTGAAAGAAGACAAATGACTGACTAAGATATCCTCTTCGCCACACACCGTCACAATACACCCCTCAACCATATATTTCAGCTTCTGATGGAGCGTCGAAGTTACTGCCCCAGCGGCGTGAATCCAAGGTCTCCCGATCAAACAGCTATATGCAGGCTGGATGTCCATGATGTAAAACACTGCATCAAACACCTCCGAACCTACCTGAATGGGTAACGTTATCGACCCGAATACTGACCTCCTTGTTCCGTCAAAGGCCCTCACTACCAAATCACTAGGTGTGCACAACAACCCACGGGTGTCTAATTTCAACAGAGCTTTCTTTGGTAACACATTCAACGAGGACCCAGTGTCTACCAACACACGGGATAAAACAGTGCCCCGACATTCAATAGAGATGTGCAAGGCATTATTGTGATCACGCCCTCGAGGTGTTAAGTCAAAATCCGTGAACCCTAGTCCATGCCCAGCGTTAACATGTGCCATAACTCCCTCCAGCTGATTAACTGAAATCTCTTGCGGCACGAAGGACGTCTCAAGTACCTTCAACAGGGCATTTCTATGCGCCTCAGAACATAACAGCAGCGATAATATGGAGATTTTTGACGGGGTCTGCTGCAGGTGATCTACAATCTTGTAATCACTTTTGCGGATTAACCTCATGAATTCTTCCACATCTTTGGTTATCGGCTCTTTCTCTTTACTCCCCGAAGATTCTCCCTCAACAACTTTATTCTTACCCCTGGCTAGCCTCTCTGCTTCAACCTTAGGTGAAGTGAAGATTCTCCCGCTCCGGGTTATACCACCCGCTCCCACTATGTTATCCACGGATCCCGCTGGCGGATCATTCAAGTCAATCTTTTCCCCATTACAATACACCTCAGCACCATAGCACCACGGGACTGCTTTTGTGCTTTCAAAAGGGGTTGGCTTAGCGTTGGTAATAGTAATGGTCGGCCTTTTTGATGATGCCGAAATTGTCAGTGATTTGAACGGAATAGTGATCGTGGCAATCTCTCTACGCTCTTCTGCAGATTCTGTCTCAACGGACTTCTCTCTCCCCACAGCCCTGTCAAACTGCAAAATTCCTTCGTCGATCAAACTTTGGACTCCCCTCTTCAATTTCTCACAGCCCCCAGGTTGGACCAAACAGTCAACACACTCGTTACTGCAACCGGGATAGACGCCTCAGTTCAACAAACGCTGCTTTACATAACTCAAAGGGGTTTTTAGCTCGCTCACTTCTGAAACCAAGTTCAATTCATCATCCCTCAGGATTGCATTGGCCCCAGCCCCACCATGCTTGGGCATTGGCTGCTGCGTGATATTGGGACCTTCCTTCCCGAAGTTAATAGCCGTACTATCAAGCAAGTCCTGTACTTTATGCTTGAAAGCTAGGCAATTTTCAATATTGTGCCCAGGTGCACCCGAATGGAAGTCACAGTGCTCGTTAACATCATATTCGGCTGGCGGCTGGCCAGTTGGTGGTGCTAAGGTCCTTTTCTCGACTAACTGCAATTTCAACAAAGTTTGAAGGAGTTCTCTATATGATACCGGCGGTACCTCGAATACTCTCCTCGGTCGTGGATTCTGAAGTCTGCGCTGATTATTATTAGGCTGCTGCTGAGCCTGCTGCTGTGGTTGTTGTCTCTGCTGCTGAGAAGGCCCTGGAATGGTTACACTTGCAACTTGCGACTGCTGACGCCAGTTCTGACCTTTATTCTTTCGTCGAGCACCGTATACAGCATTGGTATCACTCTGTCTTTTACCGCCAAACGTCTTCTTATTACCTCCTGCAGAACTGGACTCACCCGCTTGAATTTTACCAATCTTCACCCCGTTTTCAATACGCTCCCCCATCAAGATCAACTCAGAGAAAGTACTCATCGAAAAATTGAGCAACCGATCATAGTACATTCTAGAGAAAGTTCCTATGAACATATCCATCATTTCGCGCTCCACCATTGGAGGGTGTACCCTAGCAGCCAAATCTCGCCATCTCTGGGCGTATTCTTTAAAGCTCTCACTAGACTTTTGAGACATGCTTTGCAACTGAACTCGGTTAGGGGCGAGATCACTATTATATTGATAATGCCGAACAAAAGCCTCTGCCAGCTCTTTCCAACTCCTGATCTGAGTAGGCTCCAAGCTCATGTACCACTCCAGCGATGGCCTTGACAGGCTATCCTGGAAGAAGTGCATTAGCATCTTTTCATCCTCAGAATACGCAGACATGCGCCTGTAAAATGCACGCACATGCACCCTAGGGCATGTATCCCCTTTGTACTTATCAAATGACGGTGCTTTGAATTTCAGCGGGACCCTCAACCCTGGGACTAACCCCATATTTGACATATCTAGCCCAAGAGCATTCTGGTTGGCCAACCCATTCACTTTCTCCTCTAGCAATCTCATCCGATGGTTATCTCCTGCGGGCCTCCCATAGCCTTCGTTCTGACCAGAGAACACATCCTCCTGGCGATCCTCCCAGCGAGGTACTGCATCATATCCACCATAATCAGCATCACGGCCCGGACCCGTTTGGACGTACCTGGGGTCATACCTCAGATTACCCATCTCTTGAGTGTTGTATGCGCCAGCTCCATATCCAAGATTACCATAGCCACCGAACCCAGCCTTGGCGCCAGCCATGCTGCCATAACCCATATTCACACCATTGAAGCCCTGGTTACCATTAATACCATTCATTCTGACATTCTCAACACCCCCATTGAAACCCTGGTTGACATTACCCACAAATACCCCAGCACTATCTGCATTGGCATTCACATTACCGGTGTTCCCACCTCCACCTACAGGACCAGTTTCTCCAACATTCAGACCGGTTACAGGAACAACATCAGCACTTTGACGATTCTCGACTCGGGGAGAAGCAGCAATATTCTCACCATGCGGTGTCCCGTTGTTCTCAGCCCGTGCGGCTATCGGTTGAACCAGATTCTGCAGCTGCTCCTGCCCTTTGGCGATAGTCTCCATGGTTTGCATGAGCAGGGCCATCCTGTCACGCATCTCTTGCATTTCACTCTGCACGTTGTCCATGATCTTCTTTTGGTTAATCCTTGTAGAGTAACAGTGGACCCGCTTTTCTGCAATCCTGAAAAATACCTAAATTAACGATGCAGGAGATAAGATACACGAATCACAAACCTGTAATGCAAATATGAGTATGTATGCAAAATGCAATGTGTGTCTGTGCATTAGGGATTATCATTCCCCGATTCTAGTGTGAGAGTGCCAGTGCAGTGACAGTGCTAGCAATACAGTGATTGGAGCCGAATCATAGAAAACCTCGTATATTACAGAGAAATCCAAGAATACAATATCACTGAGAGTATAATAGGAAGGCATGACCTCATCCAACAATCCTGGTGATGGTCAGCACAAATGCAAATAAAGCATACAAGCTAATACATGAAGTGATCAGGTACTCCCATAAGCCCGGTACTCTTCTATTAACTTCTTGGTCTCTGGATGACCTGGTCGGGTAAGCAGCCCTTCGACAAGATGGTTTCTTCTCTTGAGAACGCGTCGCACGTCACCAGCAGTTTCCTCCCATGCCCCTTCTCCGAAGCGATCCTCTAGCTTCCGCTTCTGAGACACAGCTTCGTTCTTGCCTTCGATGGCCTTGTTCAGTGCATTCTGGAGACTGTATCTGGTCATTACCTCTTCTTCGCACTTCCCAATGCTAGCCTTCAACTGCTCCTCGAGGTCGGAAATTTGCTGCTTCAACTTATCTTCCCTCTTCTTGTTGTTGGTCAGCGTAGCATTCCATGTCTTATTACAAGAAGAGATTTCTCGGTGAGCGGCGTCGAGCGCTTTCTTTTTGGACTCTAGCATGTCGTGGGAGCTTCTGAACTCTTGCCCCAGACGTTCACGCTTCTTCTTCTCCTCAGTCAACTCAGCACCTAGCCTGTTCACTAGTTCGATCTGTTGTTGGAAAGAGCGTACAGCCTTATTCTTCTCACTCCTCATCTGAGCTAGCTCCTTCTCTAACTCTTCATTAATCTTCATCAAGGCTTCCTTTTCTTTCACAACTTGCTCGTAGACCTCCATAGTGACAGTGGTTGGCTCTTCCACCGGAATATGAACAGGGACCGACGCAGCTGGAAATGGCATCAATAACTGTCTGGCTCTCTCCTGGATCCAAACTTTGTAGGGTGCATAAGCCTGACAGTCATTCTTCCCCAACAGTGGCTTCCCCTTTCTGTTAATACGCATCCAGGCATGTCGAAGCTTGGCTAGTAGCTCTCCACTCAAATCACCGGTGAAGTACAGAGATTCTTGTACTTCTTCCTCCTGAGGCGGGTTCTTCAACGCATATCCGAACTGACGGACGAACAAAGATGGATTGTAGTTGATGCACCCTTTTCTCCCTATCAAAGGAACATTAGGATACCCAGCACAACTGCAAATAAGTTCAGACCCCAGCAAGTCTCGATCAAACCACTCGATGTCTTCAGAAAATAGCCTCATCATACGCTCTGGCCAGTCAGATGTGGTTGCACTATCCACAAAAGGTCCCTTCAGGGGAAGATGGCTCTTAAACCACATGGACAGCAAAGGCACGCAACAAGAGACGTTCTTGCCTCTCCTGTTCTCATTCCTGTAGTGCATCGAATGGTAGAAATCTCCGATCAGTGTAGGCACTGGGTTGCCAGCAGCAAACAGATGAAATGCATCCATGTCCACGAAGTTTGGGAAATTGGGAAACAACACTATCCCATAAATGCATAGAGCCAAAATAGCGTTAAAGACCATCCAACACCCATTCTTAGCGTACTCTTGAGCCTTACTAACCAGAAACTGGAGAGAGAAACCCGGAACCCCTCGCCAAGAAGTCATCAACAGCTCAGAAGCATTCATATGCAAGGTCTTAGCTAAATCCTCCAAATTGGGTCCAGCGGCAGAGTGAATAAAAGGGACTGCATTCTGTACTGGCAGCTCAGTGAACTCTACATACTCCTCCATGGTAGGCCCCAAAATGAAGTCAGCGAATGTGAAACACCTCAAAGTCGGGTCATAGAATTGCATCAGCGTGTACAACCCATTCAACTCATCATCAGTGGATCTGCGAACCAAACTCAACAGCCGTCCATAACTCTGCCTGAAGCTTCTACGGACATCCTCGTCAGCAAGAGAAATCAGACCCAGGAGTGGAGTAATATCAGGGATAGGTAGCTTATAGACAACTGTCATCCTCAAACCAGCCATAATCAATACTCAGAAGTCCAGACACTAGAACCGGGGGATATGCAAATGCACCTGCAGCACAGACACACGTTAATGGGATGCAATGATAATGATTATGCAAACAATGCAATGCAAGCAACATGCAACAGGGACCAAGTGCTGTAGCTGAGAAGCCTGAACCATATCAAGAGTCTCAAATAGACCCTCCAATACTCATCAACCCTGGTCTCAGATAGACCCACAACATAACCCCAACTGGTCTCTGACAGACCTCAAACCATAACTCCAACTGGTCTCTGACAGACCTCAAACCCGGTCTCTGATAGACCTCACAACTATCCATAAATACCCAGGATCTCTGATCAAGAAATAACCGGTATCTGAAGGTCTAGTTACCTGCATAACCCCAAACTCTCTCACAAGTGGATGTCCTAGCAACTGACAAAGGTATGGCATCCTATGCGGTCGTCGGCGTCACAGACTTTCAGGGTTGATGACACGATTCCCCGAAGGAGTGGCATCATCAAGTCCTGAAGAGGCCTCACTTAGCCAACTTCCAAATGATCGGTCCCCAGAGTCGACAATCCAACTAACCAGCAACCCGAGCCACCCAAAGGGCGGGACAGGAGGTCAACCAGAAGAACCTCGTCTAAGTGTAGATTTCGCGGGACACTAGGACATGCAAAGCACGTGCGCGCCCACTAATCTCTACTCTAAGTCTAGGTGCACTCAAGCCCAGGTCCGACTTATCTCTCAATCATAGAACACCCGTCACACCCCACAATACAGCAATAATAATAATAATATACTGCAGAAAGGTAAATACAGAAATGTAAATCCACACAAAATCCTCGACGGGAAAACAAGCGCTAGGATCGACTCTCTTAAGGGACGTTGGATCCCAAATGCATAAGGAACTATCGCAGTCCTTAGCAGCCAGGGGACGTTGGATCCCCAGTAGAGTCGCCAGCTGTCGCTACTGTGAAAATCGGCGTCGGCTGACAGAAGAGTCGCCACCGTGCGTTATTTATCCCTCGGAGCGGGAAAGGAAACGCTCGAAGTAAACCTCGCGAAAAACGGGAAAAGGTATGGTCATTGCAACCAAAACCTGGATTCGGGAGTCGGTTACGCAAGGGGAAGGTATTAGCACCCCTCACGTCCATCGTACTCGATGGGATCCACGCTTGCTTGGTTTGTACGGATTACATTTCTATCTAAACTAAAGGATGAGGTCTGAAAAGAAAAAGAAAACATGACTCGGCAAAGCATCGCACTTTATGCCTACGTATTCCCGTCTGGAACAAGAAATCAGAGTCAACGTAGTTCGCCTAACTACGGGTGAAGATGGGTGAAGGTTGCTCGCTAGGATATCGCATCCTATGCCTACGTACTCCCACACTGCATGGAAGATCAGAGCAAACGTAGTTCGGGCTACGCACGACACAAGCTGTTCAAGTGTCTTTTATGAAAAATCTCACCTTAAACAAGGGTTTTCTTATTGCAAAAAGGTTGATGTTTGTTCAAATCTTTTGACGGAAGAAATGAATTAATCTCTGTTATAACCTTTATTAATGTTTTTCTGTTGTTTTGAGGAAAGAAGAGATGACACTCTACAAATCCTAGGGTTGAAAAGAGGAATAAAATCTACCCTAAGGTTATCATGCATGGATTAAGACCTAATGTCTATCATGCTCCTCTCTTGCGCAGAGAGAAACAGAGATCCTAAGGGAATAGACGAAAACAGAAACAGCAGATATATACAATAAAGCAGTAAAATGCATGGATGCAACAATACAAGCGAGGCAAGGGAGTCCCACTCAACCTCGAACCTAGAAAACAATAGGCAAAAGTGAACAGACTTCACTTTCAACCCAACAGGTTAAACAGCAAACAATACAATCAGGGAAATTCACACAATACATCAAAATTAATAAACAGCAAAAGCTAAACAGCAAAGCAATCTTCATCAGCAACTGGCTTCAAGTCATCCTCAGGCTTCAAACAGGCATCAGTCTTTAATCTTCAATCTCCCAATGGCTTTTCTTCAAGTTCTACCCTCCAAGCTGAGGAATCAATCACAAGAATAAGCTGGGTGTTAAGCAATTAGTTGACCACCAAGGGTGGCAAACATACTGCTATCAACACATAGGATGTTTTCTCTCAAGAGTTCTATCTCTTAGACATTAGCACCAAGCCTTCCAAAGGAAGGGGGTGAGTATCTTAGAGAGACTCTGCATCACAGAGAAGAATGGAGGCAATCAAGACCTTCCATGTTTGAGAATCAAGTTGTCTACTCTAGGGCTCTGCCTAACTCCTAGATCCTACAAACTTCAACAGCTACCAGCAAGGGATACTCCTCATCAACTCTGGAAGTTGGTCTTCAGTCTCTGATCTTCAAATGGGCTTTATCATCTCAGGTCTTCAGCTCTCCCCAAATCCCAAACAAACCCAATACCCCACACAAACAGATAATAAACCCTAAAGAGGGCACACCACACAGTCAATCAAATATAAGCACTATACTAATAGCAGTAGGGGAATCCTAATATTTTCTAAGGGATCTATCCTATACCCATAACCCCTATAGTCCCATACCCCAAAATCAAATCAAAATTCCTAAAAGAATTAATCTATCTCACCTATGCTCATTTAAAACCCTAATTTTCAACACTATAATCTCACCTAATCAAATCACCTAAGACTAAATTCTAAAAATATGAATTAAATCCTATATACAAGTTGAAGTCCTAAACTAATCAACCTAAAAAGAATGGATTAAAAATACTAAAGCATCTATTCAAACTAAAATCACCAAATTTGAGTACTAAACTAAACTCATTAAAAATCCATTTAGAAGAAAAATGCATGAAAAATATTAAAACAAAATAAAATGCAATTTTTATTATTTAATATTTTTCTTAACAAAATTATTGATCTACCACAAAAAGAACCAATTAAAAAGAAGCCTTTTTCAATTTTTTATGATTTTTTAAAGATGCTAGAAATATTAAAGAAAACAAAAATCAAAAAAGAAATAAATTGGGGAGGGGGTGTTATAAGCAGACACGCCCAGTTCATATTGCTGATGGGCCACAAAGGGGAGGCGCGAATATCATTTCTGCAAGGCCCAGTACGCTCAGAAAATGAATTAAAAAAAATCAAAATAAAAAGGTTAGATTCACGGTGCAAATAGCAGCTAATTTCAGTGTTATTCCATTGGGCTTATCAAAATGGGGTGGGGATATGAATCTGAATCCAGGCCCAGAGGTGCGTTTTAAGTGAAACGCATTGTTTCACGCTGAGTGTCAATTCCCTCCGTTTTTCTCTTTGAATGTCAGCCACACGATGAGATTAAGAAGTCAATAATTTGGCATGATCTGACGGCTATTGGTCATCGTCTTCACACGACCTCTAGGGTTTTCAGAACCAGCATCCATGTAAGGAACTTCACCTCCCTCGTTCTCTCTCCTCAGGCTATGAAACCCTACACCATAAAGAGAAAAGTTGCTATATTCTTTCCCATAAACACAATGGTGCCCTTAGTTTGGATTGAAACCAACTCCATAATGAAACCCGATAGGTGTAACAATCTGAATCCATCATTATGCACTGCAATGGAACCTCACAATTCTCCAATTTACTTATCCTATCTTGTTCATCATGCTACACTGATATCAGCAAGCCATTGCATGTTCATTAAAACTCATTATCCAGCCTAATCTTGATCATCAAAGAATCATCACCCTGTTATGGAACCTCATAGAACTCTCTCTAATTCTCAGGGATCGATCACCTAAGGTCTCTAAACATGTTTACCCTAACCATTTCATCTAATAATGCATAAATAAAGAGTTTCGAAGGCTTTTGCAAACCTGAAAAATGGTGATGGCAAGTGCAGCTACACTCCAATCCAATGCTTGAGACTTGTCACAAAGGATCTTCAATGGCTAAGAACCTTTCTGTTTGCAAGATCTTGGATGGACAATGCTTGGATTGTGAGTTTGGATCCAACTTGCTTCTCTTGAAAATTTGAAGCTACACCTTCATACATTCATCAATGGCCACTCCAATCTGTGTGTATGTGTTCAATATGATCCAGAGAATTGATTTGTGGAGAAGAATTCAATGGAGATGAAGAAACAATGGAGTTTTAGATTGATTTGCAAAAATGGAAGAAAATGGTATATCACTCTCTTTTCACACTCTTTTCACCAACCCCTTGCACCAATGATTAGCACTCCTTATATAGATGAGGATAGACAGATCTAGAAGTTTCTAGATTGATCTAGGAAAGTGTAGAATGTGGTGGAAAGTTCATGAAATTCTCATGTGATGATATTTTGATACATCTCATATCATGCTTGCATCCCTTTCATATTTTTGCTAAAACCTCCTTACATGAGATATTGAAAGTGTATGTAAGCTCCTTGCCTTGAAAATTCACCTTATGCCAAGTTTTCCATACTTGCCTTATTATGCAAGTAACAAAAATACAAAGCAAGTCCAAAATTTAACCCCTAACTCAAAAAAGTGGCTGAACCAATGTCTCTAAAATGATGTTTGGAATCAATTTGGTATATTGGATGACCCATTTTGGATTTGTAGATCTCTCAAACCAATTTTTCATTTCAACTTTTTCAACTTATATGCCTTTTTTAGGTCATTTTTCACCAACTTTGGTCAAGTCTTGTTCTATGCATTTCCAAACTTCCATGACTTCTTTTATAGACTTAAAATGGAGTTTTGAGCAACTTTGATGTTGTGAAGTTTTTCATTTGAAGCTTCCTTGTATGAGTTTTAGGCATAGGCTAAGAATGACCTGTAATCCTCAGATGACCAAAATACCCTTTGCTTGCCAAGACGATAAGCAGAGTTCCACAAATCATATGAAGGCATACCATACCATTCTAGAAAGCTAAGACAATAAGGAACAACTCTCATGTTGGCCAGAAATCCATTTGAAATATCCTTGAAGGTCAAAAGTTGCTTGGAAGGCAGGCAACTTTCACAGACAAATTTCAGTGCCCTCAGATGACCTGTAACTTGCAAGAGCTATAACTTGAGTTCTATAAATCATCTTGATGAATTCCACCACTCAAATTAAATATATGAAGATACTCTACAAGTTTCATGTGTACCAATAATTCATATGAAGCTTGCATCTTGAGTTACACTGCTTGGAAGTTTGACCTAAATCAGGGGATTTTACACTGAAACCCTAATCTAGTAACTCCAGTTCTCCTTGACTCCTCTTGATTTTCCTTTAACACACCATCATATCCATATCCATGTAGCAAATAATGAATCCCAAATTCTTCAAATGCTCCTTGATGCCCTTCAAAACACTTCTTTGACCTAGGATTGACCTAGTGTTGACCCAGACAAACCCTAGTTGACTGACTTCAACTGAGGCTCTTGCAATCATTCCCATGACTTGGTTCTTCTTCAAAATGATCACATAGGCTCTTCATAACATCCATACACACCTCATGCTCTTGGCTCATAGCTCACACACCCTCTGATGATCCCCAAATAACTTCAAGATAGAAGAGAACTTACTGATCAACCCATCAGCTCTTCAAAGCTCAAATTCTTCCCTGATGACCTGAGTAGTCTTGAATATGAGTGAAACCCTTGAATATACCTCTTGAGATAAGAATAGCACTTTGATCCCCTGATTAAGATGGCTTGCTTATGCTATGCAATGCAGATGAATACACTATGTACATGATGACAATGCAAATGATTATGCAATTGAAACATAAACCTAGGTTAGAAAAGGTTGGGCAAATTTTGGGGTGCAACACAATTCCCTGTAGTTTCCCGAACTACGTTGAATCTGACTTTCTCTCTTGAGAATACGTAGGCATGGAGTGCGACGCTCTATCGAGTCAGTTTCCTTCCCGTTAGATTTAGCAGCCGTAGATAGATTGTTTTTGCATCCTTTAGACAAACCAAGCAAGCGTGGATCCCGTCTAGTACGACGGACGTGAGGGGTGCTAATACCTTCCCCTTGCGTAACCGACTCCCGAATCCAGGTTTTGGTTGCGATGACCATACCTTTCCCGTTTTTTGCAAGGTTTACTTCGAGCGTTTCCTTTCCCTCCGTTGGGATAAATAACGCACGGTGGCGACTCTTCTGTCAGCCGGCGCCGATTTTCGCAGTAGCGACAGCTGGCGACTCTGCTGGGGACCGCGATAGTTCCCTATGCATGTGGGATCCAACGTCCCCTAAGAGAGTCAATCCTAGCACTTGCCTGTTTATCTGTTGGGTGTTGTATATATGCTTTACTTTCCTGTATCTTTACCTTTCCGCATTTATTTTCAGCATTATATTATTATGGTAATTGTTGTGGGAGAGGGAGGTTACTGTGAGTGATAAGCCGGACCCGGGATCGAGTATACACCTAGACATAGTTGTAGAGATTAGTAGACGAACCTGTTTGTTGAGCAGACACAAGTTCCCTACGAAATTCGCGCTCAGACGAGATTCTCTCCGAGGTGTTTCTTTCCGATCCTGAGGATCTGAGGGGAGTCCAGACGTAAGGATTGTCGACTCTGGGGACCGATCATTTGGAAGTCAGCTAAGTGAGGCCGCTTCATGAGATGACGATGCCACACCTTTTGGGTATCGTATCATCACTCATGAAAGTCTGTGACGCTGATGACCGCATAGGATGTCGTACCTTGTGTCAGTTGTTAGGGCACCTACCCGTGAGAGGGATTTGGGGCATGCAGGTAACTCAACCTTCAGACTACCGACTTGAGACTCAGGATTGTGGATTTTTTATGGACAAGTACCGGGTCTGTCAGAGACCAGGTTGGAGTTATATTATTGGGTCTGTCGGAAACCAGGTTGGAGCAGTGTTTTGATTTGTTGGGACCAAGTTTGAGCAATTGTTATGGGTCTGTCTAAGACCAGTATTGCGGATTGGGCTTCTCGACAGCAACTTGATCCCTTGTGTGTGCATTTGCAGTTTTCATTTCTGTTTGCATTTGCATCTCATGTTGCATATCCATCATCAGCCGGAACTGGGAGCTTACCAGTCTTTTGTCCGCTTCGTCAGTTGATTTCCCGACATTCACATTGGACTTGAGTTAGCTTCTGGAAGGATCATGGATTCAGAAGAGCAGAACTTGGTTGTTACTCGGGCAGAGTTTGAATTGTTGAAAAATCAGCTGAGTCGGTTCATGGAAGCCATAACAGCTGTGAATCGAGGAGATAATAACGTTCAGAGAACTCCGGGGAACAATGTAGCTCGGCCTGTGCAAACCCCTACCAGAGGTTTACCTTCTCTCCATGGCACAGAATATCACAGTTTCACTTTCTCTACGCCAGGTTCTCCGAGGATTGTTCCTTCTCCATGGATTGTTCCACCTCCAAGAGCTGTTCCACAGGTTAATGTTCAGAACCCAAGGACTGTTGAGTATACGAGAAGACTTCAGCTGTTGGAAGATCAGATTGATGCCTTGATGAATAAGAATGCTCTTGATCTGAATGCCGCGAGCATGTGTTTAGTGCCAGGCCTTGTGTTGCCTCTGAAGTTCAAGACGCCTAATTTTGAGAAGTACAAAGGGGATAGTTGTCCGAAGTTACATTTGGTTATGTTCTGCAGAAGAATGACTTTGCATGTCACCAATGACAAGCTCATGATTCATTGTTTCCAAGACAGTTTGATTGGAGCATCTTTGGATTGGTATATGCAGTTGAAAAGTGATAGCATCAAATCATGGTCAGATTTAGCCAATGCCTTCATGAAGCAATACGATTACAACCTGGATATGGCTCCTAGTCTCGTACATCTGCAAGAATTATCTCGGGCGGAGAATGAATCATTCAGAGGGTATGTGCAAAGATGGAAAGAATTGGCTGCTAGTGTTCAACCACCGCTTCAGGAAAGAGAAATGGTTGACCTCTTCTTGGGTACTCTGAAAGGCCATTATTATGACAAATTGTTCGGTTGTACAAGCTTTGTGGGCCTGATGAGAATGGGGGAGCTTGTTGAGAGAGGAATCAAGAGTGGAAAGCTTCGAGATGCTCCTTATATCCCAGTTGATAAGAATGAGTCAGTTGTCAGTTCTCAAGAAGAGTGGGAAGAAGGAAATGATGTCGTCTCAGAATCTCTAGCATCTCAGGATCGGTTTTCAGACACTTCAAGTCAACGGTCATCCTGTCGTCGATCGCGTCAGCACGCCCAACGAAGACCAAGGAAACCTGAAAGGCAGTTTACTCAGCTACCGGTGTCGTACAGTCAGTTGTTGCCAGATCTGGTCAGAAGTGGATTGATAGTGCCGAAAGAGACTAATCCAATGATTCCACCATATCCTCCAGGTTTTGATGCCAGCGCCCGCTGTGAGTACCATGTTGGGGCACAGGGACATTCAACAAATGATTGCAAGGTGCTTAGAAGCCAGGTTCAGGATCTGTTAGACTCTAACCGGATTTTCATCGCGCCCTAGGGTTTTGTTCAGATTAACGATTCTCCGTCATCCAGTTGTGTGGGTTCGTCAGTTAATGTCATGGAAGACTCCACGGGAAGTGTGTGTTCTGAAGAATGTCAAACGGAGAGTTCAGTTGAATATGGGAGAAGTTTCTAGAGGTTTCTGTGCCGGGTGTCGCATCTGTTTTCTCTGCCTAACCCGTTTAACTTTTGTGCATTATTGTTTGCTGACCATCACCATGATTGTTGGCTGGGGTCATTGTATTCGTACTCATTCGTGCTTACGTGCTGCTTTTGTTGGTTGTACATGTGTGGGAGGTGTTCGTCTGGGTGCTTATAGCTTGAGTTTCTCTTTGTCTTGTCATGAATATGTGTTTGCTTTCTGCATTACATTATCATTTAATAGGTACATCATAACCGTGGGTCTTATTTCCTCATCATCCAGTTTGTTGTAGGAGTTCCTTCAGAGATATGGGACAGAATCAGGTTGAATTGATTGAAGTCCGATGCCAGCTGGGGCAGATGATGAGAGACATGCAAGAGATGCGTCTGGAGCAGAAGATCCTCAAAGAGGAAAATAGTCAGCTGAAGACCCAAATGAGTTTGATCATGGAAGTAGTCAAGAATATGCTTAGGAAAGAGGATGATCAGCTATTTGAAGCCGCAGTGAAGGAGCTCGTGCCACCTGTGCCCGGGGAACCTGAGCTTAACGAACGTGTTGACAGACATCAGCAACAACAACAAAGGATACGTCCGGCTCAACGAAGGATTCAGGAGGGGAGGCCAAAGAGGGTATTTGAGGCACCACCTTCAACGTATGCTGAGCTCTTTCAGACTTTATTGAGGTTTAAAATGGTTGAAAAAAGAACAATGGAACCGCCCAAGGGAACGATACCGCCTTATGGGTACGATACCAGTAAGCAATGTGAATTTCATTCTGGGGCACTCGGACACGACATCGAGAGTTGTCATGCTTTTAAGCACAATGTTCAAGACCTGATTGACTCAAAAGATATTGAATTCACGCCAAGCGGTGTAGCTGTACGTATTGGTCCTATCCCAGTTGATGCTAAGATGATGGATGTTTCTAAAGCTGCAGTAGGTCAGAAACGTATCCTGGACTCCATGGTGTCAGAATCTCCATGCCCACAACTGTTGCCTATTCCTGGGGCAGATCTGAGAAAGAAAATGGCTAAGCATAAGGAGTGCCTTAATCAGTACGGTGGAAATCAAGAAACCAATGTTGTATTTGCTACGAAGGTTGTTCAACAGTCAACCCGGTACCAGCGACAACAGCAACGACCTCAACAGCAGCAAAGGCAACAGCATCCCAATCAGCGAAGAGCTCAAAATCAGAGGCCGGTGAGGGTATTTAATGTGCCTCCGATGCCATATGCCGAACTTCTTCAGACGTTGCTACGATTACAGTTGGTTGAGAAGAGGAAGTTAGCCCCGCCGACAGGTACGCCTCCAGCAGGGTATGATATCAATGAGCACTGTGATTTCCATTCAGGAGCACCGGGGCACAACATTGAAGATTGTCTGGCCTTCAAGCACAAGGTGCAAGACCTACTTGATAGTACAGCTATCAACTTCGGGCAGGAAGGGCCCAAAATCATCTGAATGAGGAGGAGGGGCTCTATAATTTGGTGGGGTCGCTGAAAGCAGATCAGGACGACATCGAGGTGCCTCTAATAACTGATTGTGAAGATGACTGGTTCAGCAGCAGGACAGATGTGAAAGCCCGGTTCTCGGAAGCTGGCATTTTTCTTTGTTTTATCTTGTCATTTCTTTACGTTTGTAGTTTCTTTCCTGTTTAAATTGCAATCTTGTTCGTAAAACTTGTTGTTTTCATTCAATTGATGATAATGAAATAAATATGCATGTTTTGATTAAATCCATTTGTGTTCACTAATTGTTTTTACAAATGTCCAATGCTTGGTTAAGAAGGATCTGAGGAGGACGACGAAAATGAACGACATGCAACTTCCGATATTGTATGCTTTTGATATAAAACCTGCTGATGATGTACAGGCATTGTTTCAAATCCCTAAACACCGGTGATATAAGGAAGATAATCCCTTGCCAACCCCTTTGAGCCTAGTAGTAGGAGTTCTTTCTGAAAACGAAAAACCCTCCATCTTTAACCTGGGGCAGGGTAGGTGTTAGCTAATTTGGCCGAGCGTTCAAGTTGCAAAAGGAGTGTCCGTTCGAGGATCAATCACACCTCTAGAGGTCGTGCCTAAAAAACCACAATGGTTAAATCAAGAGCGAGACAATCACATTATTCTCCAATGAGTCAGGCAACCAGTGTCACACGACTTGTTCAAAAAAAAAAAATCAAAAGCCCGCTAAGTCAAAACTTCAAAACAAATGACTTAGGCAAAAATGAGGGCATCCCGCTGGACTTAAAAAAATCCAAAGAAACTTAAAAAGAGTCAGTCCAGGCAAAAGTTAGGGATAAGAAAACGAGAAAAGGAAAAAGAAAAGGATTAAAAAGAAAAAAATCCTCAAATGAAATACGAGTCGTGTGACCTCAAGTGTCAAAGACGAAGAGTGAGTAACTGTCACTCCAAAAACTTATGGTTTCTCGAACTATCACTCCTATCTTTCAGCCCCTGAGAGGTGAGCGCTAAGGTCGAATTAGCTGAACGTAGGATGGGAGAACATCAAGGAGAATGGGTGGGTTAAAATAAACTTTGAGCCTTTATCCTTTCCTTCAAAACCGTGAACCTGACCACGTTATAACCTTCAAAAGTCCTAATTGAAGCAGGTTTGTTTCGAAAGCATACTTCGGTAAAGATTGCGTCGAAACTGACTCCTAAAACGGTTCTTCATACCATGTTGGTATTGATGTTGATATTTTTGATAAATAATTTGTGCATTATATGCCATAAACTGTTTTTTCCTTTTCCCAGTGAACAGATTGGATGTCAAAGCTGTCATATGCGTTGCATTAGTATATCTTTCATGCATAACAACTTGTTTTGCTTGCGAGTAAGCGCTTGACAGCAGGAAAATTTTCTACAATGGAAGGGATGGTCAGGATAGAATACAGAATGCCCGAATGCTCCGCAAGCCAGGGCAAGCTACATCTGGTGATCCCCAGTCAGGTCAGCCTTTCGAAGTCAGTTATCCTGGGGCAATCAGGTTGAGATTCGGTAAATATCTCGTGGTCAGGGGCACTACTCTGAATCAGATAATCAGGGGCAAAGTCATTGCAGTCAGGGGCAGGCCATCTTAAGAGCGCAAAAGTTATTCTTTATTCGAGAAGCATTTGATGTGAAGTATCTCTCCGAAGTTCAGAATGCTAGGGCATTTCATATTAGACCATCAGGGTACAGATTTTCAGATTTCCTTTTGAGGAGGATCACCACAGAGGTCCCATAGGCTGGGGCATATCAGAAGCGAAAGGATTGTTCTTCTCTATATCATCAGAGTTATTCAGAGCTATTCGAGCAGATTCGGCCAATTTTCGAGCGCGAGACGAATGTTGGGAAGTCGTGTTACTATCCCTTGACTCTTCAACCAGAAAACTGTGTATTTAGACAGAATGTTTTCCAGCGTCAGTTGTACCTGACCCATCACAGATAGCCTAAAAGCCCAAATCCATGTTGGCGATCACTGTGAGGTCCATCCGTGTTGGCGCATCAGTTTCCAAATCCAATCTTCATCAGTACGCAGGAAGACTCCGTCTATTTTCCCCAGCAAAAGCCCGATTTTCATTGGCACGGGTAAGCTATCCCTAGAGAAGTCCAATCATACTTGGCACATATGTCATTCCCCAGCGGAGTTGATTTCACTCTTCCAGCATTTATTTTGCTGGAATGATTCTGTGAGGTCCGGTTTATCCCCAGCGGAGTTGGCTTCGTCTTCAGTATTTATCTTGCTGAAGCGGTTTTCTATACCCGACTTTCTCCAGCAGCCCGAGCCTGCATTAGCATATTGCATATATCATCATATTTGCATCATACTTGCATTTCATTTTCAAAATGCGTAGCATTTCCATCCTAAATAGAGCATTACGCCCTAGAAAGATTCAAACATATGCATATGCATACGAAGCATAAGCCAGGTTTTCTATCAGCCTCATATGGCACGTGAATTACTCTGTGATCAGTTCAGGGGCATTCATCCAGCAGCAGTGTTCAGACAATTCAGCAGTTTATTCGTATTTCAGATCATACAACAGTTATGCTTTGATCAATCAGTCATCTGGTATCGACAGACTTTTCTTCCCGTCAATTCATATTGACGATGTGTTCCTCCAATAAGTGGATTTCTCCGTCTATCATTAGACGTCTTGAGTTCGAATATGGCTTTCTTCCCGTCTATCATTAGACGATGTGAAGTTTCGGGTGATTTTTTCAGTGGGGTTTCAAGATGGGGTTTCTCTAGCAAGTGGTGTTCTTTCCGTCTTTCAGTAGACGATGTGAAGTTTCAGGTGATTTTTCAGCGGGTTTCTTATCGTCAGATCATACGGATGGTGTGTTTCCCCAGCGAGTCTTCTCCGGCTATCTTTAGATGTTGAGAGGTTTCAAAGCGATCTTTCGGATAGTGGTTTTCTTTCTGTTTATTGGATGAGATGACATTTCAAGAGGGATTTTCGGACCGTCAATCCTTATTGACGTCGAGGCTCTTTGAAGAATGTTCGATTTTCCTGATTGTCGATTCTTATTGACGACATGGCTCTTTGAAGGTGGTTTTTTTCCCGTCGGTCCTTACTGATGATGTGGCCCCTTTAAGGATATTGTTCTTTCCATCAGTTCTCGTAGACGAAAGGATTCTGAAATTTGATGGATGGTGTTGAGTATGGATTTTGGGTGTCTTTCCGTCTATCCTTAGACAATGTGAGTATGGGTTTTGGGTGTCTTTCCGTCTATCCTTAGACGATGTGAGTATTGATTTTTTCCTTCGGGATGGGTGTCTTTCCGTCTACCCTTGGACGATGTGAGTATGGATTATGGGTGTCCTTCCGTCTATCCTTGGACGATGTGAGTATATTTCTCTTCCTGTCTATCAGTAGACGATGTGAGAGGATCAGGTGTTTTGTTGCAACCCTCGGGTTGTTATCTGTGGTATCACGCGGGTAACAGGCGTTAAAATCAAGAGTTTCTCTATCAGATAATTGATCAGTTTGTTTCCGGGACGACTGGACTCGGTTTTCTGGATTTCGTTCCCCAAACAGTTTCGCAATTTGTTATTTTGCGGTTGGAAAATTTTCGGGCTTATTTTGTATTCAACCATCTTCTACCTCTGAATGTTTGAAGACTGTTCGCTCTTCATCCATTCAGGTTCAAGTCGCTTGAATAGGGGCAGCTGTTGCACCCTAAAATTTGACCAACCGGGTCCCACTTTCGGTTTATGCTTCGACGCATTTTCGCATTCGCATTCGCATTTACGTACTGCATATAGTGCATTTCCTCAATCATGGTGATTTTATCGGGATTACAGCCCTGTTGTCGCTTTTCGGGTATCTCAGACCGGTTCGGATAATCGGAATTTATTTTGAGAAGTCGCGCGCTTCCTGGGTGTTTTCAGTTCGCAGTGATTTTGGAGGTTCTTGGTGTCGGGGTTTACTGTTTTGCTTCGATCTGGTCTCGCGCTCTCTTTTATATTGTTTATTTGCCTTTGTCTGTTTTTTTTAGGATTTAATAGCCTTTTGTGGATTTTAAATAGGCTTTATAGATTTTTTAGAATTTAGATAGATTTCTTTTAATATTTTTAATAGTTTTAAATCTTTTTAGAATTTATAAATTGTTTATAAATAGATTTTAGGTTTAAATCATATTTTAGATATTAAGTCATTTTTAGATAATAGTTTAATATGATTTTCTTTTACTAGAATTTTTTAATAGAATAAAAGATTTTCTTTTAAATAAGTAATATAGATTTTATTAGAGATTTAATAGAAATTTAGTAAAATTTTAAATAGAAATTATTAGAGTTTTTATTTTTATTGGTTTAGAGATTAGTGGAATTGTTAGAGAATTATTAGAGTTTTTTTTCTATTGTCATTAGTCTACTGATTAGTATAGATTTAATAGTTAATTCTTCTTTTTAGGTTTAATTAGATTTTAATCATTTGTTTAGATATTAATTAGGGTCTTATTAGAGTTTAGTAGGTTTAATTAGGATTAGATTACCGTGTTAATTTTCATTTAGCTTAATTGAAGTTTAAATCTCTAATTAGTTTTTAATTGAGTTTAATTTGTCATTAACCATTTCATTTAGTGCAGATCCAGTCCAATTAGCCATTATTTTCGTTGGGCCCAGAGGTATTGGAGGCCCATTCCATTTCAGTCCGTTTTTGTCCAAATCCCATGCCACATGTCCAGCTATAAAGCATGCCACGCGGTTCAACCTAAGGAGGTCACTTCATTTCCCACTTCACACTCAGTCTTCCACGTGTTTCTCCCATCTCTCTCTCACTGCCACCCAACCCCACACTTGTCTTGCTCCCTCCGTCTCACACCACACGTGGCATCACCTCAACCCACACCAAGCCACGCGTCCCGCATGCACTCCTCACCGTCCTACCCGTCGCCGGCCATGCAAACGCCGTGCCGGATACTCTAACCACTCGCCAGTACCTCTAACCAACCTCTTCCGGCAACCCTAACCAACCTCCAACGACCTCCGGCCACCGTCCAAACACCGGAAAACTGGAAAACACCAAAATTCATCGTTTCAACTAATCTTCATCTTTCTCCTCTAACATTCATCTTCCATCATCTTCTTCCAGATTTTTCTTCAACAACTTTCATCACACTTCAATCAGTTTTTTTTCAGATTTCCTCGATTCGCTCATGCGTTCACCAGATTTTCCAGAAGATCTTCAAGATCTCCATCTGCTTCGTGAAGAACTCAAGAACATCTTTCCAGAAAATCTCCGATCCTCATCAATATCTTCAACTGTTCTTGCATTTTCCAAATTTTCAACGTGTTCATCCCAGCTTCATCAACTTCAACCTATCTTCAACCAGAAATCACCCAATCTTCAACAATAAAGAATTTCCAAGATCTGCATCAAGATCTTCGGAACTTAACCAAACGATCAACGCGTTCATCATCATAATCGTCATCAGAGAAATCATCAGAACTCAAGAACTTCATACTTCATTCTTCGTCATCTCCAAGATCTTCAACGCGATTCCAGATTTCTCCATTCTTCCAAGAACCTTCACGTAGCTTCAATCGTCTTCAAACGAGATCTTCAAGCGACCTTTCAAGATTCGTCACCAGTCGAAACATTAAGCGAGATCGTCCTCAAGTTTCTAGAAGACCTTCATCGTCTCCTTTTGAGTTCGTCAGTACGCGTTTGCGACCCGTCCGTCCATTCCTTAGTTGAAGGTAGGACTAGGTGTTTGATTTTAGTTCATAATCTTTATGGTGTGTGGGGCTGAGGGAGAGTTTGAGACTTGATGAAGCAGATGAAACGAGAGAGAAGGAGGAAGAGAGAATAGAGATTGCGAGAGAGGGAGAGAGGTGAGACGGCGGCGTGTGAACAGTGAAGGAGAGATGAGAGAGGAATTAGGTTTTGTTTCAGAGTGAGGAGGGGGAGAAGCTTATTGGACTCCTCAGATTGGGGTAGTGGGCCTTGGGCCCAATGTCCAGTTCAGATCAACACCCCCCGTTTTCTTCATACCCCCCTCCATTTCTATTTGTTAGAGTTTGGATGAACGTGGGTTGGGCCCCAACGAACTCACTACTAGTTGCACCCTGCGTTTTCCTTTCAGCACCCCCTGTTTCGTTTTTTTTGTAGTTATTGGGCTGGGCCCATTTTCGTTTGCTTTTATTTTTCTGCTTGTAACCCCCCTGAAATGATGTAACCCCCTTTTGTTCCTTTTCATTATTTTCTTTTATTCATTTGTTTAGTTTTAAAATAGTGAAAAAATATTTTGAAAAAGAAATATGAAAAGAAATGAGAAAAAGAATATTGAAAAAAAATATATGAAAATAATAAAAGAAAAATAGTAAAAAAAGAGTATAAAAATATTAGTTTGTAGATTTAATATTTTTTAGGATACAATTTTTCATAGAGTTTATTTCACCTTTTTAGAGGTAGTTTTAAAAGTCCATTTGTTAGGGGACTATTTTCCACTTGATCTTCCATTATAGATGGATAGGATAGTATTTTCTAGGAGTTTTTCTTTCCGTATTCAATCATTGTAACCATTTTCAGAATATCAATAAAACGAGATTTGAGTTGTGGTCCCGAAAGTAGCCGAACTACAGCTGCTCTGATTTCTCGTACCAGACGAGAATATGTAGGCATAGGATGCGATATCCTAGCGAGCACACTAACAACTAACCTTTTGTTCTCTCGCTGCTGTGCGATCGAGACTTTCCCGCTGACAACTGATGTTATCCTTTTCTCTTGCCCGAGTGCATTTGAGACCAGACCGTAGTTTTAGTTCTCATAGGTTCCCGTACCTTTAAAACCAGATTAATCTCACGTCTGTGTGAGAACACCCTGCTTAGCCGTAGTTAGCCCGAACTACGAAAGCTCTGATCTTCCATGTTGTATGGAAGTACGTAGGCACAAGACGCGAAATCTTGGCGAGCCAACTCCCTGTAGTTTCCCGAACTACGTTGACTCTGACTTTCTCTCTTGAGAATACGTAGGCATGGAGTGCGACGCTCTATCGAGTCAGTTTCCTTCCTGTTAGATTTAGCAGCCGTAGATAGATTGTTTTTGCATCCTTTAGACAAACCAAGCAAGCGTGGATCCCGTCGAGTACGACGGACGTGAGGGGTGCTAATACCTTCCCCTTGCGTAACCGACTCCCGAATCCAGGTTTTGGTTGTGATGACCATACCTTTCCCGTTTTTTGCGAGGTTTACTTCGAGCGTTTCCTTTCCCTCCGTTGGGATAAATAACGCACGGTGGAGACTCTTCTGTCAGCCGGCGCTGATTTTTGCAGTAGCGACACTAGAGGATCATGTCAATGATAAACAGAAACAGATAAAGCATCAGCTTAAACAGTAAACAGTAAACGACTGAAAAATGCATGCAATGCAAGTGAGGGAGGAAATATGTGTGGGGCATCAGCCTCCACAAGCTCATCTCAACCTGAAGCCAGATATGAGTAACTGCAATCATACAGGAAATAACATAAAGTGCTATCAAGCAAACACAAACCACATGGGCAAGGGAGCAGGGCTCTACCGAATACCCGCAAGCAAAGCCATACAGTAAAAATACAAGCAGAGGGAGCAACCCAACCTCTAGTGCAATCATGCTCCTAGATTACATCAATCTAAATATGAACTTATCCTAATGCATCAAGCAAATCAAACAAGCCACACCAATACAGAAGAGAAAACAGACAAGAGAGAAAGCATATCAACAGCTCCTACAACTAAACCAACTTAACAGCAGTCCAGTCATCAATCTTCAGCAGCTCTTCAGGGCTATCATCTTTCATGACAAGTATCAACTTGTTTCTCCAGGGTTTCAACCCATCAACATAAGTTTCAACTTATTCTCTCTACCTCAACTTCAAGCTTCAACTCCCTCAGTTTCTCAGTGCATCAATGCAAGTGTCAACTTATCCTTTATTCCTCAAGCCTCAGCTCTTCACTCAATCTCAATTGAATCCTCTTCATAAGTATCAACTTGATCTTCAAGCTTCAGCTCTCTCTTCTTTACCAGTATCAACTAGTTCCTCTTCATCTACAAGCTTCAGCTTCTCAGAGTAATATTCAATCACATGGAAGTGTCAACTTCATCCTTCAATCTTCTTCAAGCAAGGAACTCCATCCTCTAACAAGGGAGAAAGATTCATCTATCAAGAGCAAAGTTGGGATGATTGGTAGCAGAGTGAAGACCAAAGGTCACCACTGAGCATCCTGTCATCAGAGAAAGGGACCCTCAAAGGTTCTACCAATTTGCAAAGAACCACACATCCTACCAAAGGAGGGATGAGGCCTTTACAAGGGACCTTACATCATAGGGAAGAATGGAATTGATCAACATATTCCATGTTTATGAAGGAAGAGAACTATCTAGAAGCTCTGCCTACAAAACCCTAATCTTAACCTAATCAAAACTACACCACAAGAAGGAAAGATCTTCAAATCCAAGCCTCTTCAAGCAATCCAATGCACCTTCAACTTGTCTTCATCATCATCCAGGAACAAGCAAAGCACAACCCTAATCTAAGGGAACTAAAGATGTTAATCTAGTTGAGTTAGTGCCTTAGAATCATCTAAAACTAGCACCTAAACTAAAATTAATCAAAAATAGCAAACTATCTTATAAATCTCTACAAAAATTCCTAAGGGATCCTAATTCAATTAAGAATGCCTCATACAAAAACCAGGGACTAAATCATCTATTAAGTCCTAAAATTAAGTCCTAAATCCAAAGGTATCAATCATAAACCCTAAAAATTGAGCTTCTAAAGGTTTCAACCTAAACTACCACCTATGTTCATCACAAAAATGTGAGAAAAATATATGGGGAGCATGCACATCTATGCTAACTACTCACAAAAAATCAAGATCAAAATCATCACCACATGATCACACAAAATTCCACAAAATCAAGAATCAAACATAACTATTTTAATATCAATTAAAATGTGAAAATTCCCATAAAATCAGAAAATGCATGAAATAAAAATATTTTTTATCTAAAAAATACTAGATTCAATCATGAATATAATGCAAAAATAATGGGGTTAATTGGATCATTTTTCAATTTTATATGATTTAATCAAGGACCATGAATAAAATGAAGAAATTAAAGAAGGACAATAAGTCAGAGGGTGTGATCAGCAAACAATTTCCATTACCCTCGCTTGGGCCCCTCATCCTAGGGGTGTGCATAGAAACTGGGCGCTAGGCCCATTCAAATCTCAATTCAGTCACAAGCAAAAGGACCAGGGGAGGTGTCCTAAGTACAGATTTCACGTTACAACTCCCATTGGGCTTGAAAGAGGGGTGCTGATATCAAAGGATTCATAGGCCCATGCGCTCATTCTTATCGATTCACAAAATCAGAAACATTACACGCCAAGGTTCGAACTCGCTCGTTCTTGGTCCATGCAGCGAAATGAACAAGGCTGGGGTACCTTACTAATCAAAACGCAGTGTTTTGGAGGGAGGGGGACGTGGCACAACGCTGGGCCTTAGATTGCTTGACTCAGTCTACATTTCCACACGCATGGACGTTCCAGATTACGTCTTCAACCTTTCAAATGTGCAAGAGGAGGGAAAGATGCAGAATCCGGCGAGGGCGGCTGGAGTTCCATCGGAAAACCTCATGGCACCCTAACTATCTCTACACTCAACCTTTGCGCGCGATTTCTTGATGAAAGTTGACCAGAATTTTCTCAGGAATCTAACCATGTCACTAGTTTATACTGAAAACGCACGATTCGCCAAAACCAGATCTCAACCGAAAATGGCATAGACCCTAACTCGTCTCTAATCATCAAATTAACTAACCAGAATTCATCTACATGCTAAGGGGAACCTAGCCACATGCTCCTAATGGATTAAAAGTGCATAATCAAAGAGATATTTCAAGAACTTAGAACCAACCTTGAAGCTTGGATTGTAGTGGTTATGCGCCTCAATTCTCTCTCAAACTATGCAGAATCCTTCAAGGAGTAATGGTGGACAATTCTTGATGCTCAGTTCTTGCTGCAACCTCTTGATTCTCCAAAACGCATTTCCAATTTTCAAGCTTTTTCTTCACTTCACATCAATGGATTCTCACCAGAATTCTGCTCCAGAAACTTCCAAATTCGTTCTAATTCATATTTATAGTGTGTTCAGATGGATATCCAGCCCAAACTAGGCCCAATTATGGATTTTGGATGTTCACCTTTCCTTCCAAATTTCAACATGGAAGTGTGCCTTTAAGCCTTACTCATGCTCTAAACTCAATCCAAACCATTCACTTAATCATTAAGGAGTGTGATGTAATGGTTTTCTTCCTTTGGTTTTAACATATGGAGTGTATATGATATGTTTCTTAATTGTGAAGTAACCATCCAAATGACTATGTTATGGACCTCAAATCCAAAATGTGGCAATGCCAATCTTTCTAAAACATTAATTCCATTCAAAATGACCACAAATTTGACTTGGAAACATGTTAATCTCATTTATTTTGAATTTTCTCATTTTAATTCATTAAAATGGCTTTCATGTGAAGTTTCTTCAACCAATGCTTGATATAACCCATATCAATGGACACTTGATGTTTAGACAAGCTAAAAACATCATTTTGAACAACTTTCATGTTGAACAAAAATCCATTTGGAGCTTGGAAATAGGAGTTATGGCCTTATGCTTGAAATGACCTGTAATCTCCAAATGACCAAAATGCCCTTGACTTGACAAAGCCATAAGTTGAGTTCTACACATCCAATCATGGACTTCTAGTACTCTCTAGAAAGCTAAGAGAATAAGGAACAACATTCATGTTGACCAAAAGTTCATAGGAATCATCCTTCTTGGGCAAAAGTTTCATGCAAGTTGGACAACTTTCAAGCTCCAAATTCACATACCTCAGATGACCTGTAACTTATCAAAGTCATAACTTGAGTTCTACAAATCCTATCAAGGACTTCTAGCACTCAAATTAAAGCTAAGATCATGCTCTACAACATTCATTTTGGGGGTAAGATGAGATGACAATCACATTTTAAGCTAAATTGCCTTGAAGATAGGGGTCAAACTAGGGGATTTTACACTGTCAAGCCTTAGAAACCCTAGCTTGAAACTTCTCAAACTCTTCAATCATGATGAGTTGACCATGGAATCATCCTTATAGCATCTCAATGCATCAATCCATGATCACATGGCTCTTGGATTAGGTCTCAACCTTCCTTCAAATCTTCAGTTGACTTAGGGTTGACCCAGTCAAACCCTAGCTGCACCACTCATGACTGAGGCTTCTTATTCTTGCACAATGACCTGTCTAGGCCTCAAAGTGATCTTCAACACTTCTCATGAGCTCTCTCAAGATCTCAAATCTAACTTCATGGCTTCAGACACATCTGATGGTCTTCCCCATAACTCTAAAGTTAGGAGACACACACTCCTGGTTTCGACCACTCTCTCTGAGAAACTTTTAACTTCTCTGACAAGGATATCAACCCTTGAACACTTGAATAAGCTTCTTATCTAGCTTCAAGGTCTTGTGTAGCTCTTGATTGGTAATCATACCTCTTGATCTCCTGCACACATGTCAATGAAATGCAAATGATAATGCTAATATGAATGAAATGAAACATAAGCTAGGTAAAGAAATCTTGGGCATATTTTGGGGTGCAACAGTTTGGACCAGTGAAAACTGCATCCATCAGAGGCAAGAAGTATGGATTGGTCATTGTTGATGACTACAGTTGTTGGACATGGGTAAAATTCCTAAAGCATAAGGATGAGTCACATTTTGTGTTCTTTGACTTCTACAAACAAATCCAAACTGAAAAAGATTTCAAAATTGTTAAAGTCAGAAGTGATCATGGTGGTGAATTTGAAAACAAACATTTTGAAAAATATTTTAATGAAAATGGCATTGCTCATGATTTCTCATGTCCTAGAACTCCACAACAGAATGGAGTTGTAGAGAGGAAAAATAGAACATTGCAAGAGATGGTCAGAACCATGATCAATGAGACTAACATGGCAAAACATTTTTGGGCAGAAGCAATTAACACAACATGTTACATTCAGAACAGAGTGTCTGTTAGACCTCTTTTGGAAAAGACTCCTTATGAATTGTGGAGGAATAGAAAGTCAAACATTTCTTATTTCCATCCTTTTGGATGTATATGTTTTATGCTGAACACCAAAGAGAATCTTAACAAGTTTGATTCTAAAGCACAAAAGTGTTTCATGCTTGGATATTCTGAACGCTCTAGAGGCTACAAAGTATATAATACTGAGACACAGATTGTGGAGGAATCTATACATGTTAGATTTGATGATAAGCTTGGAAATCAAAAGCCAAAGCAGCTTGAAAACTCTGCAGATGGAGAAGTTATTCTCACAGAATCTGAGAAACCAGAGGTAGAGAAAGCTTAAGAAGAAGCTATGCCAGATGCAACTCCATTGGCTGCTCAGATGAATAACATGAATATTTCTGAAGAACCAACAGTTAAAGGATCATCCCTAATCAAAGCTTCTCACCCAGAAGAAATGATTATTGGAAAGAAAGATGACCCTATAAGAACAAGGTCGTTTATCAGATCATCTGGAACATCACTTCTTGGGTTGGTGTCTATTATTGAACCAACATCTGTGGATGAGGCTCTGAGTGATAATGATTGGATACTTGCAATGCAAGATGAGCTGAATCAATTTACAAGAAATTATGTTTGGGATCTGGTTCCAAGACCAAATGGTTTCAACATTATTGGAACAAAGTGGGTATTCAGAAATAAACTAAATGAGCAAGGAGAAGTTGTTAGGAACAAAGCAAGGCTAGTAGCTCAAGGATACAGTCAACAAGAAGGAATTGATTACACTGAGAATTATGCTTCAGTGGCAAGGTTAGAATCTATACGCCTTCTTATTTCATTTGCTGCACAACATAACATCACTCTATATCAAATGGATGTTAAGAGTGCCTTCTTAAATGGTATTATAGAAGAAGAAGTTTATGTCCATCAACCTCCTGGCTTTGAAAGTGATAAATTTCCAGATCATGTTTTCGAACTCAAAAAATCTCTTTATGGTTTGAAACAAGCTCCCAGAGCTTGGTATGAAAGATTAAGTAATTTTCTTCTGGAAAAGAACTTTATCAGAGGCAAAGTGTGTCGCTACCGCGAAAATAAGGTGCCGGAAAAACAGAAGAGTCGCCACCTTTCGTTATTTATCCCTCAGAGCGGGAAAGGAACGATCGGAAAAACCTGACGAAAAAGGTATAAGACAAGGTCATCGCAACCATTGTCTGGGTTCGGGAGTCGGTTACGCAAGGAGAAGGTATTAGCACCCCTCACGTCCGTCGTACTCGACGGGATCCACGCTTGTTGTGTTTACTGGACGAGTTGGTTTATCTATCTACCTATCAAGGCTGGTCTAAAAAGAAAAGAGAATGACTCGGCAAAGCGTCGCACTTTATGCCTACGTATTCTCATCAGAGAATGAGAAATCAGAGTCAACGTAGTTCGGCCTACTACGGGTTACGGGGAAGGTGGCTCGCCAATACATCGGTACTGTGCCTACGTACTCTCAACAGGTATGAGAGATCAGAGCTTACGTAGTTCGAGATAATACGGATTACGGGGATTAAGATTCATCTGTTTTGTCGAGTAGGATTAAACAGCAATTCCAGCAGTTAGGGACAAAGCCTGTTTGCGGTAGAACTGAAGTTTAACGACACTCTTTTCTTCAGAACAACTTTCCTTTGACTTATGGGCCCACGGGGCAAAAAGATTTGAAGTTTGTTTTCTGTCTTTTACGAAAGAAGTGTTTTTTATTATGTTTGCAATTTCAATCGCACTAAAGACTATGACCTGAGAGTGAATGCGTCGCATGTCACCCAAAGGGTGCCATACTAAACATCCAGACTGTTGAAAAGAAGCTCTCCAACAATCCTTTCTCAGATAGCTTAAGGCTCGTAACGTACGTAAGAAATCATTCATGATTACTATATTTTAAGCTGTTTTGAGATGAGAAGAGAAAGGGCTCAACTAACGGGGAGACTATCAAGTCCTAATTTTGTCATGCCAAGGATTCATCCTATGGTTAAGGTTTGAAACAGGGAACTCCTAGAAGTTATCATGCATAGATTTCAACCTAAAGTTCTATCATCACTTCCTTATCAAAGGAATGAGAGTCCTAAGGGATCATGTCAAAGATAAACAGAAACAGATAAAGCATCAGCTTAAACAGTAAACAGATATACAGTAAAATGCATGCAATGCAAGTGAGGGAGGAAATGTGTGTGGGGCATCAGCCTCCACAAGCTCGTCTCGACCTCAAGCCAGATATGAATAACTGTAATCATACAGGAGAAATGACATGCTATCAAGCAAAATAGAAGTAACTGCAATCATACAGAAGAAATAAAATAAAATGCTATCAAGCAAACACAAACCACATGGGCAAGGGAGCAGGGCTCTACCGAATACCCGCAAGCAAAGCCATACAGTAAAAATACAAGCAGAGGGAGCAACTCAACCTCTAGTGCAATCATGCTCCTAGCTTACAGTCAGTCTAGATTTGAACTTATTCTAATGCATCAAGCAAGTCAAACAAGTCACAGCAATACAGAAAAAAACAGACAAGGAAGAAAGCAGATCAACCCCTCTTCAACTTCAAGCTTTAGCTTTTCTGACAGCAACTCAGTCTTCAGACTTCAATCACCATGGAAGTATCAACTTCATTCTTCAAGGCTATCCTCCTCAGCAACAGGTATCAACTTGCTCCTCCAAGGTTCTAACACATCAACATAAGTGTCCACTTATTCTTTCTTACCCAAGCCTCAGCTTTACAGTCAATTCCACCTTCAGGCTTCACCCTTAACTACAAGTATCAACTTGATTCCTTCAGGCCCTCAGTGCATCAATGCAAGTGTCAACTTATCCTT
The DNA here is from genome assembly GCA_963859935.3 of Lathyrus sativus. Classification (NCBI taxonomy): domain Eukaryota; kingdom Viridiplantae; phylum Streptophyta; class Magnoliopsida; order Fabales; family Fabaceae; genus Lathyrus; species Lathyrus sativus. Next base: position 457,643,018 of record OZ012735.1, on the reverse strand, counting down.
TATTCCTCAAGCCTCAGCTCTACACTCAATCTCAATTGAATCCTCTTCATAAGTATCAACTTAGTCTTCAATCTCAACCCTCTTTGCTTTACCAGTATCAACTTGGTCTTCTTCTCCTACAAGCTTCAGCTTCTCATAGTAGTCTTCAATCACCTGGAAGTGTCAACTTCATCCTTCAATTCTTTTTCAAGCCTCAGCTCTTCATTGGATCTTCTTCACAAGCATCAACTTGTTCTTCTTGCTCTTCAAGCTTCAGCTGCAATGGCAATGCTCAAGGAATCATCCTCTTCCATACTCTTCAGTGAAGTCCTCATCTTCAAACTCAAGTCCAACATCTTTCAAGGTACCCAAACCAGAAGACAATTGATTTAACAGAATGAGTGGAATCGATAAACAGCTTATTGACAACTAAAGGAAGCCTGTAAGGGTTCATCATTATGAGAGACTGGTTCCCTCAAAGTTCTACTTCCCAGATAAAACCACTCATCCCTCCAAAGGAGGGACGTGAATATCTTAGAAGGACTTTTATTCATTGGGAGGAATGGAAGCACAAGATGCTTTCCATATTTGTGAAAGAAGTCATTCTAGTTATAAGGCTCTCCCTATGGCTCCTACCTCCTAAATCTTCATCAGACACCTTCAGGCACAAGCAACTCCAAGCTCCAAGCCACTTCAAGCAACTTCAAGCATCCTCACCTTGTCTTCAACTTGTCTTCAATCTCAACCAAAGGTAAACAAAGCAAAACCCTAATCTAAGGGAACTAAAGAAGTTAGTCTAGTTGAGTTAGTGCCTTAGAATCATCTAAAACTAGCACCTAAACTAAAATCAATCAAAAATAGCAAGCTATCTTATAAATTCCTACAAAAATTCCTAAGGGATCCTAATTCAATTAAGAATGCCTCATACAAAAACCAGGGACTAAATCATCTATTAAGCCCTAAAATTAAATCCTAAATCCAAAGGTATCAACCATAAACCCTAAAAATGGAGCCTATAAAGTTTTCAACCTAAACTACCACCTATGGTCATCACAAAAATGTGAGAAAATTCTATAGGGAGCATGCATGTCTATGCTAACAACTCACAAAAAATCAGGATCAAAATCATCATCACATGATCAAACAAAATTCCACAAAATCAAGTATCAAACATGACTATTTTAATATCAATTAAAATGTGAAAATTCCCATAAAATCAGAAAATGCATGAACTAAAAATATTTTTTTTTCTAAAACATACTAGACTCAATCATGAATATAATGCAAAAAGAATGGGATTAATTGGATCATTTTTCAATTTTATATGATTTTATCAAGAACCATGAATAAAATGAAAAAATAAAGAAAATCCAAGTAAAATAAACAAACGCACGGTGCAAGTAGTAAACAAAATCAGTTCATATAATGGATTGGGCCCTGAGGGGGTGCAAGTATCAACCAATTCACTAAGCTCAGCATCAGCACTCAAATGAAACGATGCGTTTCATTAACTCAGATCCTTTACAAATTGAAATTAAAACGTGGCCGTTGGATGATGGTCCTAGTCCAAGTCAAACCTTGATCTGATGGCTATCAAGTCATCTTCTCCAATTCAAACCTCTGAAACTCGCGCGCAGCTCCGGCCACCACCGGTGGTGCTCCGGTCACCATTCCACAACCCTAGTTCAATATAGAGTCCACCATAGGCCACGATCCCTTAATGAAACATGTCCCAAATTCCCTCACGAATTCATTCATGCCCTTAATTCTCTCTGAAACCTCAAGATTCACAAGAACCAATCCTCAACCGAAAATGGTAACACACCTATTTTGTCTCTAATTCTCAAATTAATGGTCTGAAATCATTCCTACACCGTTCTACAATGCATCTAACACCCTAATTCATCTTAATTCTGCCTAATTCATGCTGGAGAAAGAAGTTACCAACCTGATAAATTCTTGATGAACAGATGCACTAAATCCTCAAATCAAGCTCTCCAACCTTCCAGACACGATCAATGGATCCTTTCCTTGCTTCTGTATGCAATAGAACTGGTCGAAAGCTCCTGAAACTTGAAACCCGATGGTGAGTTGCAGATGGAAAAATCTGAGCTCAAGAACACCAATCAGCCACAAATTCCCTTGGATTATGATCTGGAATCAATCCCTAGCATCCATGGAAGAAGTTGCAATCATGAAAATGGATGGAAAGTGAAGAAATTGGTGAAACCGAATTCAGTTGCAAGCTATCCAATTTCAATCTCAATCTCTGCTCTCTCCTTCAATCAACACCAACCGTTGCTTTGGATCACCTCTACTCAATATATAGAACATGCATGAGTGATCTAGAACCCTCTAGATCCTTCTAATGAGAGTTTCAATCTCTCATGTCATGAGATTTTCAACCATATGCCATGATATGCATAATTCTGTTTGCAGATTGAAATCCCTCCCATTCTCTTCTAATTTCTCCCCTAGTGACATTTTGAAAGTGTTTGGCTTGCAAGGGGCCTTGGTTATGCCTTGATTCTAGGTTTTTGCAAATGTTACTTATGATGTATGTAACTACTTTTCAAAGCAAGTCCACAAATTAGACCTCAAATCAAAAATGTGGCTAAACCAATGTTCTTAAAATGCTTTTTAGAGTCAAAATGACATATTACATGCCTTGGTTTGGATGGGTAGATCAAAAGTATCAATTTCCAACTTTGGTTTATTTAACTTATGCCCTTATTTTAGGTCATTTTTGCAACTTTGAGCTACAAGCACTTCCAACAACTCATGACCTCTAAACTAGCCTTAAAACATCATTTTGAACAAGTTTTATGTTGAAAATTTTCCCATTTGAGGCTTGGAAATAGGAGTTATGGCCTTATGGTTGAAATGACCTGTAATTTCCAAATGACCAAAATACCCTTGACTTGTCAAAGCCATAACTTGAGTTCTACAAATCCTATCAAGGACTTCTAGTACTCTCTAGAAAGCTAATAAGATAAGGAATAACATTCATGTTGACCAGAAGTTCATAGGAATCACCCTTCTTGGGCAAAGGTTTGATGCAAGTTGAGTAACTTTCAAGCCCCCAAATTCACATATCTCAGATGACCTGTAACTTGTCAAAGTCATAACTTGAGTTCTACAAATCCTATCAAGGACCTATAGTACTCAAATTAAAGATAAGATCAAGCTCTACAACATTCATGTTGGGGGAAAGATGAGATAACAATCACATCTTGAGCTAAATTGCCTTGAAGATAGGGGTCAAACTAGGGGATTTTACACTGTCAAGCCTTAGAAACCCTAGCTTGAAACTTCTCAAACTCTTCAATCATGATGAGTTAACCTTGGAATCATCCTTATAACATCTCAATGTATCAGTCCATGATCACATGGCTCTTGAATTAGGTCTCAACCTTGTTCAAATCATCAGTTGACCTAGGGTTGACCCAGTCAAACCCTAATTACACCAATCATGGCTGAGGCTTCTTAATCTTGCACAATGACCTATCTAGGCCTCATGATGGCTTTCATGACATCTCATAAGCTCTCTCAATGCTTCAAGTCCACATTCTTGGCTTCAGAATCATCTGAGGAGCTCCCACAACTCTCAAGTTAGGAGGCACACAACCTTGGTTTCAACCACCCTCTCTGAGGCTCTTTTAACTTCTCTGACAAGAATATCAACCCTTGAACACTTGAATAAGCTTCTCAGTTATCTTCATAGTCTTGTGTATCCCTTGATTGGTAATCATACCTCTTGATCTCCTGCACACATGTCAATGAAATGCAAATGATAATGCTAATGTGAATGAAATGAAACATAAGCTAGGTAAAGAAATGTTTGTCAAATTTTGGGGTGCAACAGCTGCCCCTATTCAAATGGCTTGAACCTGACTGGGTGAGAAGCGAACGGCTCTCAACCAATCGAGGTGAAAGACGGTTGAATACCAATAAACCCGGAAATTTTCCAACTGCACAAGTACACGGTACTCTGATGGGAAAGTATATTCGAAAACTGAAATATTAGCTGCACGGCAACTAGCTGGGGGATTGGTCACACGGTAACCGGTGATACATGGTTGATCATGCCGTCAGGCATCAAGATTTCTCGGAACTTATCAGATCAACAATCAAGTTAACCATGCCATCGGGCATTCAAAGAAATTTTTGGGCGTCAGCCGGACTTCGTCAGTAAGTCGGGAATAGAATTTTCGGTCAATCACAAACCAATTGGGGATATCCAACTTCTACCATCAGGAACTCTGCATCAGCTGAGAGGACTGCTTCGTCATCACGGTTGGACTTCAATCATCAAGTCTTCGAGGGAAGTTTCAACTTCACTGTTCAGAAACCTGCTGGGGATAACACATCTCCGCTGGGGATTCTGGAGAACTATCAAGTCACTCTGCTTCGGGGTCTAGAAATCATTCTGGGTGAATGAACTCTGCTGAGGACATCAAGAATCATCTTGAACAAATAACTCCGCGGGGACTTCAAGAATCGTCCGGAACTAATAACTCTGCTGGAGATTTCAGGAATCATCCCGAGCAAACACTCTGCTGGGGACTCTAAGCGTCAGCTTGGGCAACCAACTCTGGCGACTTCACTGGGGTTTTAAGGATCACCTTAAGCAATCAGCTTCGCTGAGGAGTTCGAGAATCATCTTGGGCACACGACTTTGCTGGGGAGTTCAAGAATCATCTTGAGCAAGCGACTCTGCGGAGGAACACCTACAAAACAAGAACGGTAACGACCTAGCTCATGTTTCATATGCTTATGATCGACAATGGCATAATGCTCCACACGGTGGAAATGTTACGCGTTTAAGGTAAATGCTATGCAATCATGCAAAATGCTACGGCCCCATCAGCAAAATAAATGCTGAAGGGAGAATCCTCCTGTCAAGGAGAAAGAACCACTCTGGTGGAGGATGGAATCATCCTGCCAAGGAGAAGAAATCACGCCAATCTCAATCGGCCTTCGCCTGGGGCAACGAACTTCAGTCGACTGCTGCGGGGGAACGAAGCTCCACGAGAACCTGGACCTGCTGAGGAAGGCAACGTCAATCGTAGAAGTAACTTGCACGACCTGAATGGTAACAACCTACCTGGAGATAACGACTCCGGTGGGGAAATACAGCATCAGCTATTCAATATTCTACTGGGGAAAACCAATCATGGTCCTAACTGCTTTCCAAGAACTCGGCTCTCTTGGGGATCTGCAAACTCGGCTGGGGAAGAAGGAATCGTCCTTCTTACAGGGGAGAGTACAACTTTGCGGGGAATTTCAATTCTGCTGAAGACTTCAGTCTGGAACTATCAATTGCTGCACACTTCAGTATGGAACTCAGCTAGGGAGATGACGACCCTTCGGGATGTATCTGATTGGGGAGAGAATCCTCTCTGCCGGGGGAGACATATCAATGCTTACGATCTCACGTTCAGACTCTGCGGGGAGAGGCTGCTGAACTTCGATGGAGAAGAAGGAGTCATCCTGCTTGGGGATGCATACGGCGTACTACCTGGCATATGCTACACCTGCAACAACACAAACGAACAGACAAGATACCCTTCTCAAAGGGACCTATCAAGGTTATCATCTTGTGACAATATTTAAGTAATTCATTGTTTCAACAATCAGTGGCCTAGGCCAGTAAGTTTATGTATGCGCATTTTAACAAAAACATCGGCGTTCTTTTTCGCAAACAAAACAGATAATGCTAAACAGACAAACAGAATTGTTCAATAGTATACATTTTATTGATAACGAACCCCTGAATGGGCAAAAATGTTTTACAACAGATGCAAGCTCCTGGAATGAGGAAGCCGCGCAAGAATAAAACATAAATATACATTAGTATATGCACAAATGTCGGCAACGAGGCGTAGACGAACACCATGAGTTGATCCCTATATGACCCACTCGACTTTGATACTTCTCCGGCGCTTCAGCTTCAGAAGAGATTGATTCGGATAAACGGCCCTCAGGTCTTCCAAACCACTAAACAAATACAGTCCACACGCGCAACGCAGTCATTTGCTTTTTCAAATCCCTAACTTTTGCCTGAATCGCCCTTTCGGGTTTTCGATTCACCGGGATACCCTTTTTTGCCAAAGTCGCCCTTCCAGGTTTTCGACTTTGCGGGCGTACATTTTTCAATTTATATCCCTAATTTTTGCCCGAACCTTTTTCCTTTTTTATGGTTCGCCAGGATGCCCCCTTTTTGCCTGGATGCTCTTTTTCTTTCCAGCGGGTCATTTTTTAAGCAAAGTATTTTTTAACTGCGTCCGCGTTCACCGGGGATGCAAAATCTTTGCCATCCATCGTAGATAACAGCAAAGCTCCTCCCAAGAAGACCTTGCTGACGACGTACGGACCTTCGTAATTAGGAGTCCACTTGCCCCGGTGATCGGAGTGTGGAGGAAGAATCTTCTTCAGGACGAGATCACCCGTCTGAAAGCTTCTAGGACGCACCTTCTTATCACAAGCTTTCTTCATTCGGCTTTGGTACAGACGACCATATGCAATTGATGCTAACCTCTTCTCGTCCATCAGGCTGAGTTGGTTTAGTCGGTTCTTAATCCATTCTGCCTCATCCAGTTTCACATCAACCAAAACTCGCAAAGAAGGGATCTCCACTTCTAACGGTAGGACAGCCTCCATACCGTACACCAAGGAGAAAGGAGTTGCCCCGGTTGATGTACGCACAGTCGTACGATAACCGTGCAGTGCAAATGGCAGCATCTCGTGCCAATCTTTGTAGGTCACAACCATCTTCTGTATGATCTTCTTGATGTTCTTATTGGCCGCTTCAACGGCGCCATTCATCTTCGGCCGGTAAGGAGATGAGTTGTGATGTTCAATCTTGAAACTCTAGCACAGCTCCTTCATCATCTTGTAATTCAGATTCAAACCATTATCAGTAATGATCCGTTCGGGAATTCCGTAACGACAGATGATGTCCCTCTTTATGAATTTAGCCACCACCTGCTTGGTCACATTAGCATATGAGGCTGCCTCCACCCACTTGGTGAAGTAGTCGATGGCTACTAGAATGAAGCGATGACCGTTAGACGCAGTGGGCTTGATCTTGCCTATCATGTCGATGCCCCACATGGAGAACGGCCACGGGGAGGACATGACATTCAACGGGCACGGGGGCACATGAACTTTATCAGCATAAATCTGGCATTTATGACATCTCTTCGCGAATTTAAAGCAATCCGACTCCATCGTCAGCCAGTAGTATCCTGCTCTCAGGATCTTTCTCGTCATAGCATGCCCGCCGGCGTGTGTACCAAATGTGCCTTCATGGACTTCTTCCATGAGCATACTCGCTTCTTTCTCATCTACACATCTGAGTAGCACAAGATCGTGGTTTCTTTTATACAAAACTCCATCGGGATTGAGATAGAAATTTCCAGACAGCCTCCTCAGAGTCTTTTTATCCTGGGTTGACGCTCCCGCAGGATACTCCTTAGTCATAAGGAAGGTCTGGATGTCATGGAACCATGGCTTGCCGTCGGAGGCTTATTTGATTGCAAAGACGAATGCAGGTCTATCAAGACGAGAAAGGACAATTCTTGGAGCTTCATTCCATAAATTGACTTTATACATCGAAGCCAACATGGCTAAGGCATCAGCCATCTGGTTTTCAGCCCTGGGCACATGATGGAGTTCCACTCGATCAAAGAACGGAAGTAGCCTTCTGGCATAGTTCATGTACGGCATCAAGTTTGATTGGCAAGTCTCCCACTCCCCTTTAATCTGGTTAATCACAAGCGCTGAGTCACCATATACGTCTAGGTTCTTGATTCTCAAATCAATTGCCTCTTCTAGACCCCTGATGCATGCTTCGTACTCCGCCTCGTTATTAGTGACTGGAAACGTCAGTCTCGCAGTGAACGGGATGTGGGATCCGTGGGGAGTCGTGATGATCGCCCCAATGCCACTTCCATAAGAATTAACCGCCCCGTCAAATATCAATTTCCATTGGGATTTCCTATCTGGCCCCTCGTCGGGCAACGGTTCATTGCAATCTTTCGCTTTAAGAAACATGATATCCTCATCAGGGAATTCAAATTTCATCGGCTGATAATCTTCGATCGGTTATTCGGCAAGGTATTCAGACAATACGCTTCCCTTAATGGCCTTCTGGGAAACGTACTGACTGTCATATTCCGTCAACACCATTTGCCATCTGGCAATCCTGCCCGAAAGCGCTTGCTTCCCAAAGACGTACTTGATCGGATCCATCTTTGAAATTAGCATGGTGGTGTGGTTGAGCATGTACTGTCGTAAACGTTTGGCAGCCCGGGCTAGTGCACAACACGTCTTCTCCAGCATCGAGTAACGAGATTCACATTCTGTGAACTTTTTACTCAAGTAATATATGGCATGCTCCTTTCTGCCCGTCTCGTCATGCTGACCGAGAACACACCCCATACTATTCTCAAGAACTGTCAAGTACATGATTAAGGGTCGTCCAGCCACTGGGGGTATCAAGATTGGAGGTTCATGTAGATACTGTTTTATCTTATCAAATGCCTTCTGGCAATCCTCGTTCCAGATAATTTCCTGATCTTTCTTTAATAGTTTGAACATCGGTTCACACGTGGCCATGAGCTGAGAGATAAACCTTGCAATGTAGTTTATTCTGCCCAGGAAACCACGAACTTCTTTTTCGGTTCTTGGCGCTGGCATTTCTTGTATTGCTTTTATCTTCGCAGGATCAACCTCAATGCCTCTTTCACTCACGATAAACCCCAGTAGCTTTCCGGACCGTACTCCGAAAGTACACTTGTTAGGATTCAGCCTCAACCTGAATTTCCTAAGCCTCTCAAAAAGCTTCAGCAAATTGACCAGATGTCCCTCCTCCGTTTGGGACTTCGCAATCATGTCATCAACATAGACTTCAATCTCATGATGAATCATATCATGAAACAAAGTAACCATAGCTCGTTGGTAAGTGGCCCTTGCGTTCTTCAGACCGAAAGGCATTACCTTGTAGCAAAATGTTCCCCAAGGTGTAATAAACGTAGTTTTCTCCATGTCCTCCGGCGCCATCTTGATCTGATTGTAGCCGGAGAAGCCATCCATGAACGAAAATACGGAGAACTGAGCTGTATTGTCGATCAACACATCGATATGAGGCAGCGGGAAATCATCTTTAGGGCTCGCCCTATTCAAATCCCGATAATCGACGCACATTCGTACCTTACCGTCCTTCTTCGGTACAGGCACTATGTTGGCGACCCACGGAGGGTAAGTAGTGACCGCTAAGAAGCCAGCATTAAGCTGCTTCTGCACTTCTTCTTTGATCTTAACGGCCATATCTGGTCGTGTCCTCCTAAGCTTCTACTTAACGGGAGGACAATCTTCTCGCAGCGGCAAGTGGTGGACCACGATGTCAGTATCAAGTCCGGGCATATCTTCGTATGACCAAGCAAAGACGTCACTATACTCTCTTAGCATCTCGACCAATCTCTGCTTGACATCACTCTGCAATGCAGCCCCTATCCTGACGTTCCTGACAAGTTCTTCAGAACCCAGGTTCACAATCTCGATTTCTTCCTCGTGAGGCAGAATAACTTTCTCTTCTTGTTTCAACAAGCGGGCCAACTCTTCAGGAAGGTCTTCGTCTTCATCAATCTCTTCTTCGGCTTGATAGATCGGGCAATCAAAGTCGAAGTGAGTCGTAGAAGGTCCAAAGTCGATGTCATCTGCTATGTGGATCTCTTCGCTTGTCATCTGGATGATATCTTTGACGGACCAGTTGTTGAGGCTCTCGCCTGGCTTGCTTGGCTGGATCCAAGAGTCTAGGTCACAGTCGCTATCTCCGTTGTCTTCAGACACCGCGTTGACGCTTTCAAATATCACCCCCGCCACTGGTAAACTGGATCAGCCCTTTACCTCGCGATGTACTGTTGGAAGAGGAGGCTTCAGCTCCAGGAGAATATCACAACCCAAACTTGTCTTGCTTGTTAGGTATCTCCAAAATTCGCCCCCAGCCTGGGGTAGATCCGGCTTGAACAATGGCCCAGGCTTCCTTGAAGGAAGAGAGAGTCATCTCTAGCTTCTCAGTGACTACAGGAGCTACGTCCTTGACTTTAACAGCTTCGAACGCTTGGCATAGGGTGTCGTGGATTTCCCCCTCCATCTCGACATACTTGAAGGACAACAAATGGCTCACCATTATATCTTCCTCGCCACATACAATCACGATGCTACCTCCGACAGCGTACTTGAGTTTCTGGTGCAACGTGGAGGTCACGGCACCCCCCGAATGGATCCGTGGCTGGGCCAAGAGACAAGCTGTAGGCAGGCATGATGTCCATAATATAAAAGACCGCGTCGAATGTTTCCGGCCCAACTTGGATCGGCAACGTCACCTCCCCAAAAACATGGCGTTTGGTTCCATCGAACGCTTTCACAACCAGATCACTGGGTGTGCAAATCACTCCGCGAGTATCTAACTTCATTAATGCCTTCTTCGGAAGAACATTGAGTGACGAACCTGTGTCTACCAACACATGAGACATAATTGTTCCCCTACACTCTATCGAGATGTGCAGGGCGCTATTGTGGTTCCTCCCCTTCGGCGTCAGCTCTAGGTCAGTGAAACCTAACCCATTTCCAGCATTTACGTGGGCTACGACCTCTTCCAACTGGTTTACCGATATTTCCTGCGGTACATACGCGGCGTTCAACACCTTCAGCAGTGCGTTGCGGTGTGCTTCGGAACACAGCAACAAATTTAGGATGGAAATTTTCGAGGGTGTCTGATGGAGATGATCCACAATCTTGTAGTCACTCTTTTTAATCAACCTCATAAATTCCTCGGCGTCTTTAACGAGTAAGTCTTTTTCTACCCCGCAAGGAATCTCTTCAACGACTTTACTTTTACCTTTATCAGTTGCATCAGCTTTGCCCGCTTTGTCCGTTACAACCTCAGGTGGTGCAAACACTCTTCCGCTGCGAGTGATACCACTGATTCCCGCAAGGTTCTCCACAGACAACCCAAACGGTTCTAGTTCCAACTTCTGTCCGTTGCAGTAGACCTCCGCCCCATAATGCCATGGGACAGCGTTGGTGCTTTCGAAAGGTATCGGCCCAGCTTTGGTGATAGTAATTGTGGGCGGCCTGGGTGCGGAAATAGTTATCGTTTGGCGAGGGATGGTGATGGTGACAACCTCATCTTCTTGCTTCAGCATTACCTCTCCTGATCCACATTCGGCCCTCCGGCTAAACTGTAAAATCCCTTCAATCATCAGACTTTGAATCCCCTCTCTCAGCTGTTCACATCCATCAGGACTTGTCGCACAGCCCATACACAGCTCTCCACAACCTGGAAAGAAACCCCTTTTCATCAGCTTAGCTTTAACGAAGCTAAGCGGTGTCTTCAGATCTCTGACGTCAGTCAACAAATCCAAACTCTCGTCTTCAATAATGGCGTTTACTCCACCTCCCCTATGATTCGGCATAGGGTTCTTCGTGACGTTTGGCACATTATCTGAGAAGTTGATGATCTTAGCGTCCACCATGTCCTGCACCTTATGCTTGAAGGCTTTGCAATTCTCTATTGTGTGGCCTGGTGCCCCTGAGTGAAATTCGGAAGTTGCATTCGCGTCGTAACCTAGCGGAGGTGCCCCTGTCAAGGGAGCCAAGGTTCTCTTCTGGATCAATTGTAGCTGAAGCAAAGTCTTTAACAGCTGAGCATAAGACCTGGGCGGTGTCTCGAGGTGAAGGCTCGACAGAGGTGCCCTGTTCTGATACTTTCTGTACCCTTGTTGATTCGGTTGCTGCTGCTGCTGTGGCTGTTGAACTGTCGGGATAGTTATGCTGGCCACCTGTTGGTGAGGGCCTTTACCCTTCCTTCGAGCGTTGGTCATGGCGCTCGTTTCTCCTTCCCGTCTTTTGCCACCATAAGGTTTCTTTCCGCCTCCTCCAGCTGAGGATGAATTGCCTTGAATTTTCCCCAGTTTGATCCCATTTTCAATGTGCTCACCCGTGATAATGAGATTTGAGAAGGTTCCAGACATACCGCTGACCAATTTCTCATAATAAACCCCTGGGAGGGTGGCTACGAACATTTGCACAAGCTCACGTTCAACCATCGGCGGCTGAACCCTAGCTGCCAACTCACGCCAACGCTGGGCGTATTCCTTGAACCCTTCGTTGTTCCTTTGCGACAAATTCTGCAGTTGGACCCGGTTCGGGGCCAAGTCACTGTTGTATTGGTAGTGGTGCACGAATGCTTCAGCAAGGTCCTTCCACGTGCGCATACTAGTAGGTTCCAGACTCATGTACCATTCGAGGGAGGGTCCGGACAGACTGTCCTGAAAGAAGTGCATCAGCAACTTCTCGTCCTCAGAATGAGCGGAAATTTTTCGGTAATATGATCTCAGGTGGACGCGGGGGCAACTGGTGCCCTTGTACTTTTCAAAGTCAGGTACCTTGAACATGGGAGGCACCTTGAAATCAGCAATCAATCCTAACTTGGACATATCAACACCCAGGGTGTTCTGGTTCTCGATATTTCTCATCTTATCCTCGAGTGCCTTGAACTTTAGACGTGCTTCAGCAGTCAGCTCACCTTCGGCACCTCTCTGAGAGAACACATTGTCTTGACGATCTTCTAACCACGGCTGAGGCCCAAACAGATTTCCTACACCTGCATTGTCGTTGCCCAGCCCAACATTGACGTTAGCTTCAAAATTCCCATTACCGACGCCCGTCGTATTGCCATTGAGTCCCATGTTAGCTATCACATTGCCGTTGGCACTGCCGTTCCCCCCGGTAACAGGGACGCCATTCTGAGGAGTTTCAACTGGTGGAGGGGTAGGCACGGTCCCACCATGGAGTACGCCATTTCTATCGACCCTTGAAATCAGAGGCTGAACCAAGATTCTGAGCTGATCCTGGCCATTGGCGACCGCTTGCATGAGCTCCATGAAGCGGTCCATTCTTTCGCGGAGTTCCTGAACATCAGTTTTCACTTGCTCCATGATTCTGGTTTGATTTGCTCTGGTCGAATAGCGGTGGATAGGTCTCTGATCAATCCTGGAACAACCTGAAACAACCTGTAAACACAAAAGGGTTAGGAAAAACGACAAAGTGCTCATTATGCAAATGCTTCATGCGAATGCAAACGTGTGTCTGTGCGTTAGGGAGATTTCCCCCGATCCTAGTGCCTGAGTGCCAATGCTGATAATAAGAAGTTCGAGTCCAGTCGTGGAAATAACATCTCATATATATGAAGAAAGCCCATCAAGGCAGTACACAACGTCAGTAAGTACAAGATGAATCAATAGCATGACCTTAACCAACAAGCCTGGTGATGGTCAGCATACAACAATGATCAAACAAAAGGAATAGAAATAATCAAGCACGGCCACGGGCGCGAAACTCTTCAAACAAATTCCTCGTTTCTGGATGATCAGGCCGAGTGAGTAACCCTTCGACGAGTAACTCCCTTTGCATGATGGTGTATTGAAGACCTTCGACCGAATCTTCCCATGCTCCTTCGCCGAAACAATCTTCTAGCTTCCGCTTCTTGGACTCAAACGTCAGTTTGCGCTCCTTCAGGTTAGCGAGAGCTTTGTTGAGCTGGCCTTCGGCGGCATATCGGCGAGCGGTTTCTTCATCAAACCTCTTCTCACTAGCCTTCACCTGGGCTTTCATCTTGGAGATCTGTTGCATCAGCTTATCCTCCCTCTCTTTCCTGTTGGCTAGGGTGGCCTTCCAATGCTGGTTAAACTTGGATATCCTCTGATACGCTTCGTCCAAGTGCTGCTTCTTCGTGGCTAGCACATCGTTGACAACTTTGAAGTCTCGACCCATGCGCTCACGCTCAGCTATCTGCTTAGTCAGATTTGTCCCCAACTGGTTCACCAGCTCTATTTGCCTCTTGAAGGAATGAACGGCTTCGTTTCTCTCGCTTCTGAGTTGAACCAATTCTTTCTCCAATTCTTCATTTGCCTTCTTCAGCTCATCTCTCTCAGCTAACACCTGATTATGCTGCTGAATAGGCACGGTGGTAGGCTCTTCAATCACTGGAGGGCTTTCTGGCTTGGCAGGAGGAAACGGCATCCCTATAGCATCTGCTCTGGCTCTGATCCAAGTCACATACGGAGCGTAGTCTTGACTATTACTCTTTCCCAGCAACGATTTTCCCCGCTTACTGATACCATTCCAAGTGTGCTGAAGCTTAGACAACATATCCCCTTCTAGAAGACCAGTGAGGTACAGAGATTCTTGTACCTCTTCATCCTTCGGCGGAGCTCTCAAAGCATAAGCAAACTGTCGGACCAGCAGAGACGGATTATAGTTTATACAGCCCTTCCTGCCTATCAAAGGCACGTTCGGAAACCCGCTGCAGCTGAAGATGATATCAGTGCCCAACCTATCTCTGTCAAACCAGGCAATATCCTCTGCAGATAGACTCATCAAACGCTCGAACCACTCAGTTGTGGCTGCAGACGAAGCAAAGGGACCCCTATTGGTTAGATGACTATCAAGCCATTTATAAAGCAAGGGCACATAGCACGAGACATTCTTACCCCTCCTGTTCTCGTTTTTGTAGTGGATGGAATGGTAGACATCTCCTATCAAGGTAGGGACTAGATTCCCTGAAGCAAAGATGCGAAAGGAGTCGAAGTCTACGAAGCCAGGCATATTGGGGAATAGAATAATGCCATATATGCACAGAGCGAGAATGGCGTTGAACACGACCCAACATCCGTCTTGGGCGCACTGCTGAGCCTTTCCTGCTAAGAACTGCAAGGAGAAACCGGGAACCTTGTTCCAACTAGACAATACCAACTCGGAGGCATCCAGATGAATTGAAGGAGCTAGACTAGCCAGATTAGGCTCAGCATTCATATGGAAAAAGGGCATCTGACTCTTGATAGGCACACCTAACAAATCAACATACTCTTCTAGCGTGGGTGGGAGAATAAAGTCCTGGAAAGTAAAGCATCTCAACGGAGGATCGTAGAACTGCAGCAAGGCGTGCAACCCATTCAACTCAAACGCAGAAGGTTTACGAACCAAACTGAGCAATTTGCCGTAAGATTTTCTGAACTCATCTCTCACAGAATCATCTACTAAAGCAATCAAACCAGTCAGCTGAACAACATCAGGGGCAGGGAGCTTGTAAGCCACGGTCTTCCTCAGAGAACCCATAACAATACAACAGAAGGCCAGAAAACCTGAATCGGGGGGAAACGATACCTGCAACACAGACACACGTTAATGAAATGCAAATGAGTATGCAAAGCAATGTAAAATGCAATCATGCAGTAGGAGATCAAGGCAACTATGCTGTGGGGATTCTGTATCAACAAAACCATGATGCTGCTCTGTCAAGAACAACCACTATATCTGATAATAAGAAAACCCTGGTATCGGACCACAAAACTGCTCTGTCAAGAACACACACACATAGGACCATAAATCTGCTCTGTCAAGAACAACCATCTGATAATAAGGACCTCTGATACAGGACCAGAACTCTGCTCTGTCAAGAACAAACATACGTCTGATAATAAGGACCTCTGATACAGGACCAAATCTCTGCTCTGTCAAGAACAAAAATCTGATAATAAGGACCTCTGACACAGGACCAAAACTCTGCTCTATCAAGAACAAACATTTGATAATAAGGACCTCTGACACAGGACCAAAACTCTGCACTGTTAAGAACAAATATCTGATAATAAGGACCTCTGACACAGGACCAAAACTCTGCTCTGTCAAGAACAAACATACATCTGCAGTTGAGATCCTCTGATCCCAATCATAAACCTGCCCTGTCAAGAACAAATACACATCTGCTGATGAGATCCTCTGATCCCAATCAAAACTGATCCACTATCAAGAAAACCAGGTAGTCTGTAGGCCAAGGTTTCCTGCAATAAACCCAACCCTGCTCACAGGTATGGACCTAAACTGACACAAGTTCGGCATCCTATGCGGTCATCAACGTCACAGACCTAAAGTTCTATCATCACTTCCTTATCAAAGGAAGTGAGAGTCCTAGGGGATCATGTCAATGATAAACAGAAACAGATAAAGCATCAGCTTAAACAGTAAACAGTAAACGACTGTAAAATGCATGCAATGCAAGTGAGGGAGGAAATATGTGTGGGGCATCAGCCTCCACAAGCTCATCTCAACCTCAAGCCAGATATGAGTAACTGCAATCATACAGGAAATAACATAAAGTGCTATCAAGCAAACACAAACCACATGGGCAAGGAAGCAGGGCTCTACCGAATACCCGCAAGCAAAGCCATACAATAAAAATACAAGCAGAGGGAGCAACCCAACCTCTAGTGCAATCATGCTCCTAGATTACATCAGTCTAAATATGAACTTATCCTAATGCATCAAGCAAATCAAACAAGACACACCAATACAGAAGAGAAAACAGACAAGAGAGAAAGCAGATCAACAGCTCCTACAACTAAACCAACTTAACAGCAGTCCAGTCATCAATCTTCAACAGCTCTTCAGGGCTATCATCTTTCATGACAAGTATCAACTTGCTTCTCCAGGGTTTCAACCCATCAACATAAGTTTCAACTTATTCTCTCTACCTCAACTTCAAGCTTCAGCTCCCTCGGTTTCTCAGTGCATCAATGCAAGTGTCAACTTATCCTTTATTCCTCAAGCCTCAGCTCTTCACTCAATCTCAATTGAATCCTCTTCATAAGTATCAACTTGATCTTCAAGCTTTAGCTCTCTCTTCTTTACCAGTATCAACTAGTTCCTCTTCATCTACAAGCTTCAGCTTCTCAGAGTAATCTTCAATCACATGGAAGTGTCAACTTCATCCTTCAATCTTCTTCAAGCAAGGAACTCCATCCTCTAACAAGGGAGAAAGATTCATCTATCAAGAGCAAAGTTGGGATGATTGGTAGCAGAGTGAAGACCAAAGGTCACCACTGAGCATCCTGTCATCAGAGAAAGGGACCCTCAAAGGTTCTACCAATTTGCAAAGAACCACACATCCTACCAAAGGAGGGATGAGGCCTTTACAAGGGACCTTACATCATAGGGAAGAATGGAATTGATCAACATATTCCATGTTTATGAAGGAAGAGAACTATCTAGAAGCTCTGCCTACAAAACCCTAATCTTAACCTAATCAAAACTACACCACAAGAAGGAAAGATCTTCAAATCCAAGCCTCTTCAAGCAATCCAATGCACCTTCAACTTGTCTTCATCATCATCCAGGAACAAGCAAAGCACAACCCTAATCTAAGGGAACTAAAGATGTTAATCTAGTTGAGTTAGTGCCTTAGAATCATCTAAAACTAGCACCTAAACTAAAATTAATCAAAAATAGCAAACTATCTTATAAATCTCTACAAAAATTCCTAAGGGATCCTAATTCAATTAAGAATGCCTCATACAAAAACCAGGGACTAAATCATCTATTAAGTCCTAAAATTAAGTCCTAAATCCAAAGGTATCAATCATAAACCCTAAAAATTGAGCTTCTAAAGGTTTCAACCTAAACTACCACCTATGTTCATCACAAAAATGTGAGAAAAATATACGGGGAGCATGCACATCTATGCTAACTACTCACAAAAAATCAGGATCAAAATCATCACCACATGATCACACAAAATTCCACAAAATCAAGTATCAAACATAACTATTTTAATATCAATTAAAATGTGAAAATTCCCATAAAATCAGAAAATGCATGAAATAAAAATATTTTTTATCTAAAAAATACTAGATTCAATCATGAATATAATTCAAAAATAATGGGGTTAATTGGATCATTTTTCAATTTTATATGATTTAATCAAGGACCATGAATAAAATGAAGAAATTAAAGAAGGACAATAAGTCAGAGGGTGTGATCAGCAAACAATTTCCATTACCCTCGCTTGGGCCCCTCATCCTTGCGGTGTGCATAGCAACTGGGTGCTAGGCCCATTCAAATCTCAATTCAATCACAAGCAAAAGGACCAGGGGAGGTGTGCTAAGTACAGATTTCACGTTACAACTCCCATTGGGCTTGAAAGAGGGGTGCTGATATCAAAGGATTCATAGGCCCATGCGCTCATTCTTCTCAATTCACAAAATCAGAAACATTACACGCCAAGGTTCGAACTCGCTCGTTCTTGGTCCATGCAGCGAAATGAACAAGGCTGGGGTACCTTACTAATCAAAACGCAGTGTTTTGGAGGGAGGGGGACGTGGCACAACGCTGGGCCTTAGATTGCTTGACTCAGTCTACATTTCCACACACATGGACGTTCCAGATTACGTCTTCAAACTTTCAAATGTGCAAGAGGAGGGAAGGATGCAGAATCCGGCGAGGGCGGCCAGAGTTCCATCGGAAAACCTCATGGCACCCTAACTATCCTACACTCAACCGTTGCGCGCGATTTCTTGATGAAAGTTGACCAGAATTTTATCAGGAATCTAACCATGTCACTAGTTTATACTGAAAACGCACGATTCGCCAAAACCAGATCTCAACCGAAAATGGCATAGACCCTAACTCGTCTCTAATCATCAAATTAACTAACCAGAATTCATCTACATGCTAAGGGGAACCTAGCCACATGCTCCTAATGGATTAAAAGTGCATAATCAAAGAGATATTTCAAGAACTTAGAACCAACCTTGAAGCTTGGATTGTAGTGGTTATGCGCCTCAATTCTCTCTCAAACTATGCAGAATCCTTCAAGGAGTAATGGTGGACAATTCTTGATGCTCAGTTCTTGCTGCAACCTCTTGATTCTCCAAAACGCATTTCCAATTTTCAAGCTTTTTCTTCACTTCACATCAATGGATTCTCACAAGAATTCTGCTCCAGAAACTTCCAAATTCGTTCTAATTCATATTTATAGTGTGTTCAGATGGATATCCAGCCCAAACTAGGCCCAATTATGGATTTTGGATGTTCACCTTTCCTTCCAAATTTCAACATGGAAGTTTGCCTTCAAGCCTTACTCATGCTCTAAACTCAATCCAAACCATTCACTTAATCATTAAGGAGTGTGATGTAATGGTTTTCTTCCTTTGGTTTTAACATATGGAGTGTATATGATATGTTTCTTAATTGTGAAGTAACCATCCAAATGACTATGTTATGGACCTCAAATCCAAAATGTGGCAATTCCAATCTTTCTAAAACATTAATTCCATTCAAAATGACCACAAATTTGACTTGGAAACATGTTAATCTCATTTATTTTGAATTTTCTCATTTTAATTCATTAAAATGGCTTTCATGTGAAGTTTCTTCAACCAATGCTTGATATAACCCATATCAATGGACACTTGATGTTTAGACAAGCTAAAAACATAATTTTGAACAACTTTCATGTTGAACAAAAATCCATTTGGAGCTTGGAAATAGGAGTTATGGCCTTATGCTTGAAATGACCTGTAATCTCCAAATGACCAAAATGCCCTTGACTTGTCAAAGCCATAAGTTGAGTTCTACACATCCAATCATGGACTTCTAGTACTCTCTAGAAAGCTAAGAGAATAAGGAACAACATTCATTTTGACCAAAAGTTCATAGGAATCATCCTTCTTTGGCAAACGCTTCATGCAAGTTGGACAACTTTCAAGCTCCAAATTCACATACCTCAGATGACCTGTAACTTATCAAAGTCATAACTTGAGTTCTACAAATCCTATCAAGGACTTATAGCACTCAAATTAAAGCTAAGATCATGCTCTACAACATTCATGTTGGGGTAAGATGAGATTACAATCACATTTTAAGCTAAATTGCCTTGAAGATAGGGGTCAAACTAGGGGATTTTACACTGTCAAGCCTTAGAAACCCTAGCTTGAAACTTCTCAAACTCTTCAATCATGATGAGTTGACCTTGGAATCATCCTTATAGCATATCAATGCATCAATACATGATCACATGGCTCTTGGATTAGGTCTCAACCTTCCTTCAAATCTTCAGTTGACTTAGGGTTGACCCAGTCAAACCCTAGCTGCACCACTCATGGCTGAGGCTTCTTATTCTTGCACAATGACCTGTCTAGGCCTCAAAGTGATCTTCAACACTTCTCATGAGCTCTCTAAAGATCTCAAATCTAACTTCATGGCTTCAGACTCATCTGATGGTCTTCCCCATAACTCTCAAATTAGGAGACACACACTCCTGGTTTCAACCACTCTCTCTGAGAATCTTTTAACTTCTCTGACAAGGATATCAACCCTTGAACACTTGAATAAGCTTCTTAGCTAGCTTCAAGGTCTTGTGTAGCTCTTGATTGGTAATCATACCTCTTGATCTCCTGCACACATGTCAATGAAATGCAAATGATAATGCTAATGTGAATGAAATGAAACATAAGCTAGGTAAAGAAATGTTAGGCAAATTTTGGGGTGCAACAGTTTGGACTAGTGAAAACTGCATCCATCAGAGGCAAGAAGTATGGATTGGTCATTGTTGATGACTACAGTTGTTGGACATGGGTAAAATTCCTAAAGCATAAGGATGAGTCACATTCTGTGTTCTTTGACTTCTGCAAACAAATCCAAACTGAAAAAGATTTCAAAATTGTTAAAGTCAGAAGTGATCATGGTGGTGAATTTGAAAACAAACATTTTGAAAAATATTTTAATGAAAATGGCATTGCTCATGATTTCTTCTGTCCTAGAACTCCACAACAAAATGGAGTTGTAGAGAGGAAAAATAGAACATTGCAAGAGATGGCCAGAACCATGATCAATGAGACTAACATGGCAAAACATTTTTGGGCAGAAGCAATTAACACAACATGTTACATTCAGAACAGAGTGTCTGTTAGACCTCTTTTGGAAAAGACTCCTTATGAATTGTGGAGGAATAGAAAGTCAAACATTTCTTATTTCCATCCTTTTGGATGTATATGTTTTATGCTGAACACCAAAGAGAATCTTAACAAGTTTGATTCTAAAGCACAAAAGTGTTTCATGCTTGGATATTCTGAATGCTCTAGAGGCTACAGAGTATACAATACTGAGACACAGATTGTGGAGGAATCTATACATGTTAGATTTGATGATAAGCTTGGCAATCAAAAGCCAAAGCAGCTTGAAAACTCTGCAGATGGAGAAGTTATTCTCACAGAATCTGAGAAACCAGAGGTAGAGAAATCTTAAGAAGAAGCTACGCCAGATGCAACTCCATTGGCTGCTCAGATGAATAACATGATTATTTCTGAAGAACCAACAGTTAAAGGATCATCCCGAATCAAAGCTTCTCACCCAGAAGAAATGATTATTGGAAAGAAAGATGACCCTATAAGAACAAGGTCGTTTATCAGATCATATGGAACATCACTTCTTGGGTTGGTGTCTATTATTGAACCAACATCTGTGGATGAGGCTCTGAGTGATAATGATTGGATACTTGCAATGCAAGATGAGCTGAATCAATTTACAAGAAATGATGTTTGGGATCTGGTTCCAAGACCAAAAGGTTTCAACATTATTGGAACAAAATGGGTATTCAGAAATAAACTAAATGAGCAAGGAGAAGTTGTTAGGAACAAAGCAAGGCTAGTAGCTCAAGGATACAGTCAACAAGAAGGAATTGATTACACTGAGAATTATGCTCCAGTGGCAAGGTTAGAATCTATACGCCTTCTTATTTCATTTGCTGCACAACATAACATCACTCTATATCAGATGGATGTTAAGAGTGCCTTCTTAAATGGTATTATAGAAGAAGAAGTTTATGTCCATCAACCTCCTGGCTTTGAAAGTGATAAATTTCTAGATCATGTTTTCAAACTCAAAAAATCTCTTTATGGTTTGAAACAAGCTCCCAGAGCTTGGTATGAAAGATTAAGTAATTTTCTTCTGGAAAAGAACTTTATCAGAGGCAAAGTGTGTCGCTACCGCGAAAATAAGGTGTCGGCAAAACAGAAGAGTCGCCACCTTTCGTTATTTATCCCTCAGAGCGGGAAAGGAAATGATCGGAAAAACCTGACGAAAAAGGTATAAGACAAGGTCATCGCAACCATTGTCTGGGTTCGGGAGTCGGTTACGCAAGGGGAAGGTATTAGCACCCCTCATGTCCGTCGTACTCGACAAGATCCACGCTTGTTGTGTTTACTGGACGAGTTGGTTTATCTATCTACCTATCAAGGCTGGTCTAAAAAGAAAAGAAAATGACTCGGCAAAGCGTCGCACTTTATGCCTACGTATTCTCATCAGAGAATGAGAAATCAGAGTCAACGTAGTTCGGCCTACTACGGATTACGGGGAAGGTGGCTCGCCAATACATCGGTACTGTTCCTACGTACTCTCAACAGGTATGAGAGATCAGAGCTTACGTAGTTCGGGATAATACGGATTACCGGGATTCAGATTCATCTATTTTGTCGAGTAGGGTTAAACAGCAATTCCAGCAGTTAGGGACAAAGCCTGTTTGCGGTAGAACTGAAGTTTAACGACACTCTTTTCTTCAGAACAACTTTCCTTTGACTTATGGGCCCACGGGCAAAAAGATTTGAAGTTTGTTTTCTGTCTTTTACGAAAGAAGTGTTTTTTATTGTGTTTGCAATTTTAATCGCACTAAAGACTATGACCTGAGAGTGAATGCGTTGCATGTCACCCAAAGGGTGCCATACTAAACATCTAGACTGT
This sequence comes from Lathyrus sativus, assembly GCA_963859935.3. Taxonomy (NCBI): domain Eukaryota; kingdom Viridiplantae; phylum Streptophyta; class Magnoliopsida; order Fabales; family Fabaceae; genus Lathyrus; species Lathyrus sativus. Next base: position 457,620,398 of record OZ012735.1, on the reverse strand, counting down.
TGAAAAGAAGCTCTCCAACAATCCTTTCTCAGATAGCTTAAGGCTCGTAACGTACGAAAGAAATCATTCATGATTACTGTATTTTAAGCTGTTTTGAGATGAGAAGAGAAGGGGCTCAACTAACAGGGAGACTATCAAGTCCTAATGTTGTCGTGCCAAGGATTCATCCTATGGTTAAGGTTTGAAACAGGGAACTCCTAGAAGTTATCATGCATAGGTTTCAACCTAAAGTTCTATCATCACTTCCTTATCAAAGGAAGTGAGAGTCCTAAGGGATCATGTCAAAGATAAACAGAAACAGATAAAGCATCAGCTTAAACAGTAAACAGATATACAGTAAAATGCATGCAATGCAAGTGAGGGAGGAAATGTGTGTGGGGGATCAGCCTCCACAAGCTCGTCTCGACCTCAAGCCAGATATGAATAACTGTAATCATACAGGAGAAATGACATGCTATCAAGCAAAATAGAAGTAACTGCAATCATACAGAAGAAATAAAATAAAATGCTATCAGGCAAACACAAACCACATGGGCAAGGGAGCAGGGCTCTACCGAATACCCGCAAGCAAAGCCATACAGTAAAAATACAAGCAGAGGGAGCAACTCAACCTCTAGTGCAATCATGCTCCTAGCTTACAGTCAGTCTAGATATGAACTTATTCTAATGCATCAAGCAAGTCAAACAAGTCACAGCAATACAGAAAAAAACAGACAAGGAAGAAAGCAGATCAACCCCTCTTCAACTTCAAGCTTCAGCTTTTTTGACAGCAACTCAGTCTTCAGACTTCAATAACCATGGAAGTATCAACTTCATTCTTCAAGGCTATCCTCCTCAGCAACAAGTATCAACTTTCTCCTCCAAGGTTCTAACACATCAACATAAGTGTCCACTTATTCTTTCTTACCCAAGCCTCATCTTTACAGTCAATTCCACCTTCAGGCTTCACCCTTAACTACAAGTATCAACTTGATTCCTTCAGGCCCTCAGTGCATCAATGCAAGTGTCAACTTATCCTTTATTCCTCAAGCCTCAGCTCTACACTCAATCTCAATTGAATCCTCTTCATAAGTATCAACTTAGTCTTCAATCTCAACCCTCTTTGCTTTACCAGTATCAACTTGGTCTTCTTCTCCTACAAGCTTCAGCTTCTCAGAGTAGTCTTCAATCACCTGGAAGTGTCAACTTCATCCTTCAATTCTTTTTCAAGCCTCAGCTCTTCATTGGATCTTCTTCACAAGCATCAACTTGTTCTTCTTGCTCTTCAAGCATCAGCTGCAATGGCAATGCTCAAGGAATCATCCTCTTCCACACTCTTCAGTGAAGTCCTCATCTTCAAACTCAAGTCCAACATCTTTCAAGGTACCCAAACCAGAAGACAATTGATTTAACAGAATGAGTGGAAATGATAAACAGCTTATTGACAACCAAAGGAAGCCTGTAAGGGTTCATCATTATGAGAGACTGGTTCCCTCAAAGTTCTACTTCCCAGATAAAACCACTCATCCCTCCAAAGGAGGGACGTGAATATCTTAGAAGGACTTTTAGTCATTGGGAGGAATGGAAGCACAAGATGCTTTCCATATTTGTGAAAGAAGTCATTCTAGTTATAAGGCTCTCCCTATGGCTCCTACCTCCTAAATCTTCATCAGACACCTTCAGGCACATGCAACTCCAAGCTCCAAGCCACTTCAAGCAACTTCAAGCATCCTCACCTTGTCTTCAACTTGTCTTCAATCTCAACCAAAGGTAAACAAAGCAAAACCCTAATCTAAGGGAACTAAAGAAGTTAGTCTAGTTGAGTTAGTGCCTTAGAATCATCTAAAACTAGCACCTAAACTAAAATCAATCAAAAATAGCAAGCTATCTTGTAAATTCCTACAAAAATTTCTAAGGGATCCTAATTCAATTAATAATGCCTCATACAAAAACCAGGGACTAAATCATCTATTAAGCCCAAAAATTAAATCCTAAATCCAAAGGTATCAACCATAAACCCTAAAAATGGAGCCTCTAAAGGTTTCAACCTAAACTACCACCTATGGTCATCACAAAAATGTGAGAAAATTCTATAGGGAGCATGCATGTATATGCTAACTACTCACAAAAAATCAGGATCAAAATCATCATCACATGATCAAACAAAATTCCACAAAATCAAGTATCAAACATGACTATTTTAATATCAATTAAAATGTGAAAATTCCCATAAAACCAGAAAATGCATGAACTAAAAATATTTTTTTCTAAAACATACTAGACTCAATCATGAATATAATGCAAAAAGAATGGGATTAATTGGATCATTTTTCAATTTTATATGATTTTATCAAGAACCATGAATAAAATGAAAAAATAAAGAAAATCCAAGTAAAATAAACAAACGCACGGTGCGGCAAGTAGTAAACAAAATCAGTTCATATAATGGATTGGGCCCTGAGGGGGGTGCAAGTATCAACCAATTCACTAAGCCCAGCATCAGCACTCAAATGAAACGATGCGTTTCATTAACTCAGATCCTTTACAAATTGAAATTAAAATGTGGTCGTCGGATGAGGGTCCTAGTCCAAGTCAAACCTTGATCTGATGGCTATCAAGTCATCTTCTCCAATTCAAACCTCTGAAACTCGCGCGCAGCTCCGGCCACCACCGGTGGTGCTCCGGTCACCATTCCACAACCCTAGTTCAACATAGAGTCCACCATAGGCCACGATCCCTTAATGAAACATGTCCCAAATTCCCTCACGAATTCATTCATGCCCTTAATTCTCTCTGAAACCTCAAGATTCACAAGAACCAATCCTCAACCGAAAATGGTAACACACCTATTTTGTCTCTAATTCTCAAATTAATGGTCTGAAATCATTCCTACACCGTTCTACAATGCATCTAACACCCTAATTCATCTTAATTCTGCCTAATTCATGCTGGAGAAAGAAGTTACCAACCTGATAAATTCTTGATGAACAGATGCAATAAATCCTCAAATCAAGCTCTCCAACCTTCCATACACGATCAATGGATCATTTCCTTGCTTCTGTATGTAATAGAACTGGTTGAAAGCTCGTGAAACTTAAAACCCGATGGTGAGTTGCAGATGGAAAAATCTGAGCTCAAGAACACCAATCAGCCACGAATTCCCTTGGATTATGATCTGGAATCAATCCCTAGCATCCATGGAAGAAGTTGCAATCAAGAAAATGGATGGAAAGTGAAGAAATTGGTGAAATCGAATTCAGTTGCAAGCTATCCAATTTCAATCTCAATCTCTGCTCTCTCCTTCAATCAACACCAACCTTTGCTTTGGATCACCTCTACTCAATATATAGAACATGTATGAGTGATCTAGAACCCTCTAGATCCTTCTAATGAGAGTTTCAATCTCTCATGTCATGAGATTTTCAACCATATGCCATGATATGCATAATTATGTTTGCAGCTTGAAATCCCTCCCATTCTCTTCCAATTTCTCCCCTAGTGACATTTTGAAAGTGTTTGGCTTGCAAGGGGCCTTGGTTATGCCTTGATTCTAGGTTTTGCAAATGTTACTTATGATGTAAGTAACTACTTTTCAAAGCAAGTCCACAAATTAGACCTCAAATTAAAAATGTGGCTAAACCAATGTTCTTAAAATGCTTTTTAGAGTCAAAATAACCTATTACATGCCTTGGTTTGGATGGGTAGATCAAAAGTATCAATTTCCAACTTTAGTTTATTTAACTTATGCCCTTATTTTAGGTCATTTTTGCAACTTTGAGCTACAAGCACTTACAACATATCATGACCTCTTTACTAGCCTTAAAACATCATTTTGAACAAGTTTGATGTTGAACATTTTCCCATTTGAGGCTTGGAAATAGGAGTTATGGCCTTATGGTTGAAATGACCTGTAATCTCCAAATGACCAAAATACCCTTGACTTGTCAAAGCCATAACTTGAGTTCTACAAATCCTATAAAGGACTTATAGTACTCTATAGAAAGCTAAGAAGATAAGGAACAACATTCATGTTGACCATAAGTTCATAGGAATCATCCTTCTTGGGAAAAAGTTTGATGCAAGTTGAGTAACTTTCAAGCCCCCAAATTCACATATCTCAGATGACCTGTAACTTGTCAAAGTCATAACTTGAGTTCTACAAATCCTATCAAGGACTTCTAGTACTCAAATTAAAGCTAAGATCAATCTCTACAACATTCATGTTGGGGGAAAGATGATATGAGAATCACATCTTGAGCTAAATTTCCTTGAAGCTAGGGGTCAAACTAGGGGATTTTACACTGTCAAACCTTAGAAACCCTAGATTGAAACTTCTCAAACTCTTCAATCATGATGAGTTAACCTTGGAATCATCCTTATAACATCTCAATGTATCAGTCCATGATCACATGGCTCTTGAATTAGGTCTCAACCTTGTTCAAATCATCAGTTGACCTAGGGTTGACCCAGTAAAACCCTAATTACACCAATCATGGCTGAGGCTTCTTAATCTTGCACAATGACCTATCTAGGCGTCATGATGGCTTTCATGACATCTCATAAGCTTTCTCAAGGCTTCAAGTCCATATTCTTGGCTTCAGAATCATCTGAGGAGCTCCCACAACTCTCAAGTTAGGAGGCACACAACCTTGGTTTCAACCACCCTCTCTGAGGCTCTTTTAACTTTTCTGACAAGAATATCAACCCTTGAACACTTGAATAACCTTCTTAGTTATCTTCATAGTCTTGTGTAGCCCTTGATTGGTAATCATACCTCTTGATCTCCTGCACACATGTCAATGAAATGCAAATGATAATGCTAATGTGAATGAAATGAAACATAAGCTAGGTAAAGAAATGTCGGTCAAATTTTGGGGTGCAACAAAGTGGACACAACTCTTTTCTGTAAAACAGTTAAGAAAGATCTTCTAATTTATCAAATTTATTTGGATGATATTATTTTTGGATCTACCAATACTATGCGGGGAAAGGAGTTTGCTTTGTCTATGCAGGCTGAATTTGAAATGAGCATGATGGGAGAACTTAGATTCTTTCTGGGAATCCAAGTAAATCAGACTCCATAATGCACATATATTCACCAAACTAAATATGTCAAAGAGCTTCTGAAGAAGTTCAATCTGAATGAAAGCAAATTGGCAAAGACTCCAATGCATCCTACAAGCACACTTGGTAAAGAAGAGGTAAGTAAGAAAGTTGATCAAAAACTTTACAGAGGTATGATTGGATCTCTCTTATATTTGACTACTTCAAGACCTGATATTTTATTCAGTGTTTGTCTGTGTGCTAGATTCCAATCAGATCCTAGAGAATCTCACTTAACAACTGTTAATAGGATTCTAAGGTATCTAAAAGGTACTACTAACATGGGTCTGTGTTACAGAAGATCTAATGATTATAAATTAGTTAGATTCTATGATGATGACTATGCTGGAGACAGAATAGAATGTAAAAGTACTTCTGGAAGATGTCAGTTTCTTGGAAGTCATCTAATCTCATGGTTCAGTAAGAAGCAACCCACAATTGCACTTTCAACAACAGAGGCATAATATATTGTTGCTGCTAGTTGTAGCACCCAGATGCTCTGGATGAAAAGTCAGCTGGAAGATTATCAAATTTTTGAGAGTAACATTTCTATCTTCTGTGATAATACTTCTGCTATATGCTTATCTAAAAACCCTATTTTACACTCTAAAGCTAAGCATATAGAGATTAAACATCATTTATCAGAGACTGTGTTAATAAGGGAATTATTAATTTAAACTTTGTGGATACAGATCATCAGTGGGCTGATATCTTTATAAAACCCGTTGCTGAAGATAGATTTAAATTTATTCTGAAAAATATAAGTATGGACTTCTGTCCAGAATAAAATATTCATCAGATGAAATTTTTACTCAGATGATAAATGTCTAAACTCTGAAGTATTTCTTCATTTCAATTCTGTGTTTATTTATTTGTGTGTAAATTTGAACTAACAAGGCTCAGAGGATCTGAACACTGCCTAACATTTCATTTCTCAAGAAGTTTCAGAGGCACATGCAAGCAAACACGTGTATCTCAGAATCTGGAAAGATAGAGTACACCATACTGAATTGACGTTTGAGGTATTGCTTTGAAAATCCAAAATCTCTTGATTTTCCCCCCATCTGTCAGAATCATAAATGCTTGAAATGATTTTATTCTTTGCATTAATTGCTTGATATGATTATTTTCACTTCATTAATTGCTTAAGTGTACGCGTGAGATTCTGTGTGACCTTTGCTTGCCCATATTTTTTCTATATATTCTCACAACACTTCACATTTGACACTTTACACCATCCATCACTTTTTCTCATATGCATTTCTGTCTTCTTCATTGTTTCCATCTCATTTGAAAACCCAAATCCTCACGTGAACCCAGACGTATCTCCAGAACATCAATGGCATCATCATCTTCAACAACTGCTCAGATGCAAACCTCTACTGCTGCTGTGTCATCTCCAAATGCTGCTATGTACAAGGAACCAATGAGAACTCTTCTCACTCCAACCAAGGATCTTGAGGTTCTGTGTGAAAACTTTGTGGATTTTGCTTCCATTGAAGAAAATGGTTTTGATCTCAAACCAACCATTAAAACTCAAAACTGGGCAAAGTACTTTAACAGGTTAATGGGTCCTGTTTATCCAGCATTGGTGAAAGAGTTTTGGATTCACGCCCAAGTTTGCCCTAAGTTCATTCACTCTTCTGTTCTTGGAAAGGAGATTGTTATTACTGAGAAGTTAATTAGACAGCTGATTGAGTACAAAGAAACTGATGGAATCACAAGTATGGCAAGTGCTCGTGTGAACTTGCCTGATGTTTTTCAAGATGTCTGTGTTTCTGGGGAACCATCCAACAAAGTCAGAAATCTGAAGCCTGTTTACAGAATCTGGGCTAAGATTTTCATGAGCTCTATTTTTCATAGAAAATCTTCAAACTCTCCAGACTATGTCAACACAGAACAACTGTACTTCATGTTATGTATGAGTCAAGGCAAGAAGGTGGATCTGCCTTATCTTTTGTTCAGTCATCTTCTGAATCACATAAAGGAAACAAGAGAAGAAGTAAGAGCTAAAGCTGGAAAGATCAGAAATTGGATCCTTATGGGAAGGCTGATATCAGACATTCTAACAGAGAATGGTCTTGTAAAGCATCTGACTATAGCTGGTTTAACAGAGGATCTGTCTTACATTGTAGGATCTATCATTAATGGGAATACTCTGAAAAGGATGAAGGTCATCTCAGAGCTTGCTGGCAAACCTAAGAAGATTGACTCTGAAGAAGTCAGCAGAAGGAGGATTCCTATAGCAGATTTTCCCATGTTCAATGCAGATGAACCTAGGGAAATCATTCTGTCATTCATTGCTGAATGTTTGAGAGATGGTATTCCTCTGCTTGCAAACATAATGCAGAAGGAAGGAAAAGTGCTGCCAAATATTCTGCAAGAAAGGCGCAAGAAGAGGAAAGCTGAGGAAGGATCTGTTGCACAACCTAAGAGGAAAGCCTCTGATGCTGCTGACAAGCCTGAGAAGGACAAGAAGCTGAAGGAAACTCCTCCAAAAGCTAGCTTGGAGGAAATAAGAGAAACGATTAAACAGGTATTAACATCTGATCCACAACCATCTGTCCCTTCACCCTCACCTTCACCTCCACCATCTCCTCCTCAACCATCTGGACCTTATACATCTAAATATCATTCATCTGAACCGATTTCATCTCCTCATACACATTCTTAACCATCTTCTGTTCAAAAACCATCTGAACCCCCTCAACAAAAAACATCTGAACCACAACAACAATAACCATCTGAACCACCCTCTTCTACTCAACCACCAGAAGAACCAACCATCCCAAATCCTGAACCCTCTATCCCACAACCATCTGAAGACATTATGGATGTGCAACCCATTGCAACCATGTATGTCTTATTGTCCATTTCATGTCACTCAACTGAATCATCTGATTCTGATGAATCTGAAGTTCCCTCACCATCTTGTTTACAAGTTCCTGATCCTTATAAACCACTACCATCTGACCTACCTGCTTCTGAACAACACCATCATCAGCTTGCTCTTCGCTCCAAATTTAACTTCACAGACGTTATACCATCTTCATCTGATGTTGCTACATCACCACCATCTGATCATACACCTCCTGAACAAACTCAAACAAACCCTGAACCTTCACAAAAAGTCTTCATAGAAGACTATCTGAACCCCAAACCCAGATCAAATGTTTATACTTTGTTTAAGAATTTCAAGAAGGAAATGCGTATAGGGATTGCTTCTGTAGAAAAAGAGTGTTTGTCTAGTATGGATCTTGCTGAATCTGAAGCTTCTTGAGACAGATTCATCTCCAGGTTCAACACTGCTGCATCTGATCTCAGAACAGTTTGTGCTGATGATACGAAGCCAAAGTTTGCTGAAATGGTAAGACAGACTCTGCTGAGCATTCTCACAACACCAATGCTACTTCTAGAAGATGCTCCTGTTGAAGATTCTTCATCTGAAGATACTGCTCCAATGATAGAAGATACTCCTAATCCTCAGACTGCATCTAACATGGAGATTGATCATCCTAAGGCAATTGCATCTGCTTCTGCACCCTCTGCATCAGAGATGAAGACTGAGACTCCAGATGTTGTCCAAGAAGTTAAGGAAATCAGATCATGGATGGTAAAACAAGAACAGAATAGTGAGGAGATCAAAACTTTGATGGCTAAGCAAGAAGAGTCTACTGCAAAGATTACTGATCTTCTGACCCTGATTGCATCTCGCCAACCCTAGTTTTTCTTTTCCATGTTTTTGCATTTATGTTTGCACTTGTTTTCTATTGTTTTGTTTTCAATCATATGTTGTCTGAACATCTTATCTTTTGTTCTGTTTGAATCTGATTGAATCTGGCTATTTTGTTTTTCATTTATGTGTTTCATTTTCTTTTCTTCTGTTATCTTTTCTGTCTTTTAAAATCTTTTTGATTATGACAAAAAGGGGGAGAAAAAGAATCTGATTGTTCAATCCATAAGCAATACTAAAATGAAATTCAGACATAATATTAACTAACATTAAATTTTAAGACTTTCAGACTTTATTACTTCATCTGACAAAAATTCTTTGAAGTTACCCTGAGAATTACCTAACCAGGCTCTGATCCTTGAAGCAAATTTGACTCTGATTCTGGAAAATAAACCAGACTCTTTATTTGAAAGAATTCACCAGGCTCTGATTTTGGAAAGCATCCAAGCTCTAATTCTTTATTTTAACAAGGATTCCTACCAGGTTCTGAAATATACTCAAGCAAAAAGGGAAGTGTTCTCTTCTATTAGAGTATTCATTTCAGGGGGAGATTCTTAATCTCAGGGGGAGTTATATATTTTATTCTCTGAATTGAACAAAATTTCCTATGTTTTGTCATCATAATAAAGGGGGAGATTGTTAGAACACAGATTGGAGTTTCTTATATCTCTATGTTTTGATGATAACTCTTATGGAATTTTGTATTAAGAAAATATATACTCTAAAATTTTTTCAAGTATTATTGTTTCAGGTATTAAATTAAATACTCTTAAAGAAGCAAAATACATAAGTACAAGCAACTACGCAAGGCTCTGAAGCATCAGATGCAAGACAATCAGAAGACTCTGAAGCGCTGCTAGAAGAATCTGAAGCAGAAGCTGCAGAATGATCTGAAGCGTCTCTGAAATAATTATATAAAGAGTTGAAAGCTTTGATCAAATCAGACTTCGTAGTTCATTTAGCTACAAGAACAGAGGCTCTGATAATCAGACTCTTATCACATTATATACACGCTCAAGCACATACTGTTGCATACTCTGATGAAGACTCTGATCAAGATTAAGACTCTGATATATCAAGTTTTGATCATCTATCAAGCTCTGATCATCTCATACAGTTAGCTCTGATCATCTCAAGTATATTCCTTTTAAGCTTGTTACAAGTTCTGAAGTGCAGATTATGAAGACTTCATCATGAAGAAAGCTTGTTGAAGAAGCTGTAAACCTGATTGGACGTGGTGCTACTTCCAAAGTAACCAATGGCTATTTTGTCCAAATGAAGAGACGTGGTGCAAATCCCAAAGCTTCTACAACCATACTTTTACTGCAAAAAGCATGTCTCTGCCCATACCTTTTGGTGATGAAAAGTCTTATATTTTAATATAATACTCAGCTGCACATTACTTAAAGCAATTGGAAAAAGCTATAAAAGGAGAACTTCTACAACATTTAGAAGTTGCTAGCTCAATCAGTAAGAAATATTGATACACACTCTTGAAGCATCAAAGTGAAAATCTCTCAAAGCTCATACACATTTGTTCTTTCATAAAACTGTATAGTTTTATTTGTACTTAATCTTAAGTGTAAATATCACAATTGTGATACAACTTATTAGAAGCATTTAAACACTTGTTTAATTTACATTAATTTGTAAGGAGTTCCTTGAGAAGACCAAGGTATGGTCAGTAGTTCTTGAGAAGACTAAGACAGTTGTTCTTAGTGCTTGCTATTGTAATCAGTTGATTAATAGTGGATTAAGTCCTTGTGGAGAAAGGAAAATCATCTTTGATAAGAAGGACTGGAGTAGTTGAGTTCAACGAACCAGGATAAAAATCTTGAGTTATTTTTATTGCCATATTTCTTAAAACTCTTATTCAACCCCCCCCCCCCCCCCCCTCCCTCTAAGTGTTTTTCTCACCTTCAGACAACTCTAACAACCAAGAACACCCTTCTTGAATTTACACAATTTTAAAGTCCTACCGAGAATGAATATATCACACAAGGATCTCTTGTATCCACAATCCGGATAACAAGGAAAACCCTACGCGCTTATCTTTAATAATCCTAAAAATAAGTTTTAGTGAATCTGAATTTTGTATAAGTAACAATGTGAATATTTATCAATATGAATATTGATCTTCTCCTTGAAAAAATATCACTCACAATAGATATACAAGTGTTCTTATGAATGAGATGAAACTAGAGTGATGTTTCTGAAAAATTATTAAAAGTTTCTCTCAAAAGGTTTGTAATCAACACTATGACAATGTATTGAAAGAATGAGAATATGAGTGATTTTGATTACGAAAAAATGTTGGAGGTGAATTCAAAATCTGAAAAAGAATTATTTATATGATGCACAAAATACCTTCCCATAGAGGTATCATACTATGAAATAATGCCATGAAAAGAAATGAAGAGGCAAGGAAGAATACCATGAACAGATGCATATTTTCAGAAATCTGGACAGTGTTAATCGATTAACACACTGTAACATGCAAAAAAATATTCAAAATATTGATTTGTTAATCGATTAATAGAATGTCTTAACCGATTAACATTGAGATATTTTGCCTAAAAACAGATTTCTGAAGCATGAAACGTATGGCAAGGTATTTCTATAATGCCTAAACATGTATGAAATGCATGACACAAAATTTAGAACACTTGCATAAATATGTTAAGCAAGTGACACAAAATTTAGAACACTTTTCTTTACTCCAAGATGAACTTCAATGCTTGAGCAATTGTTGGATAAAACTTGATGCTTTGAAACAAATGATCATTTCTTTTTGCGCATCTATACTTGAGCATATTTTGTTGTCGTCATTGAAACATGAATGTTTGAAGGAAGCTTGACTTCACAATTCACAAAGATCCATCCCTTAAGGCCTTCTGTGACTCCTTCTACTTCAATAAAAACTTGTGTAAATCGGTCAATATAAGACCGCCATTTCTCTTTATTCTCCTTAACGATCCCGCTCAAAAAAGCCACTGTCATAGGCTACCTTTTTTGGACGATAAAGTGCACGGAGAACTGTTTGTTAGACGATGGCGCATATCTAGAAGGGGGGTTGAATATATCGCTTGTTTAAAACAGAGTCGACGCTACCAAAAAAATTGGTTTTTAAAAATGTTTAAGGCGGAAGCTGCCGAGGAACTATATTCGTCTAAAACGAACCTTTACCGAAAAAACCAGATATGCGTAAAGCCTATGGAATTCGATAAAATGAGATTTGAGAATCACTATTTTGATCACACTTCAATCAGATTTTGTTCACTATAAGGTATGACTAGTTCCAATGCTTTTAAAATATAGACAATTTGAAAAGATAGCACGATTGTTTTTAGTTCACACAATTGGTCAAACACTTTGAGTACAAGGCACTACAAGTGAATTCTATTATGAGAGTAAAGTGCTCAAGTGTTCTATTACAATCAAGGATTGTAATAGGCTTAAAAATAATTTAGCACTACTCAAATCAGAATTTGATTAACCCAATTATTTGCACTTAAAACTCATAATTTAAGCAATATAAACGTAAAGAAAGAGAAAACGATTTGTTGAGGCAGTTCCCCCGTCGTCCTCGCTCGGGGTACGTCTGCCCTCAATTCTAACAATAGAATTGAGACCTGTATATAGATAGATATAACCTATTGGTCAATGTTTACACAAGAAGCAAATAAAGATCAAAGGATCGAACATAATTTGTTGATGTAGAGCCTATTTCTTCTTGCCCCTTGATTCAAGTTGAATCAAGTCCTTCGAACACAGTGAGTAAACCTCCGACTACGACACGCCCTTTGAACAACCCCACGGTCTTCAAATATTTCCCGGCTAATTTCAGTCACCCACGTGTAGAACCCAAATCTTCCACAAACAATCCTCCAGTTACCGCTACTAAATCGACAGAACCACCCGTTCTTCGATTACCTTCACTCGGTTGAATCTATGATGGATCGATTTGTGCAAACCCCCCTCCCCCCCCCCCAAAATCCAAGATTCCTGGAGGAAAAAACCCTAACGGTTTTATTCAAGAAAAACCTACTGACTACTCAACCCAAAATAGATTACACCAATCCTAATTTTGGGCGTTATCACCTCGAACATGCAGAATGCACAACAAAAATCATTATGTGTAGTTGTTGTGAAAATGCTATGAAGAGGATGAAGATGATGAGAACAAATCAGTATGTTATTTTCACTTTTCTTATTTTTCTCAGTTGTTGAAAGGAAGAGCAAAACTCACTTTATATACAAGACATAACTGATTAACAAACATAACAAACACCAAGACTGTTTCACATAACAGATATTTGACTAAATATCAATGATTGGTCGACCTATGCAGAAAGGAGGGTCGACCTGAGCTTACCCGTGTTCCTGATTGTGCAAAAAAACAAAACCTTGTGTTGATTGGAGCAAGTCATGCATCGACACAAAGCATGCAAATTTAGGCAAATAAAAATGGACTCGGTATGAGTCGATCGGAGGGTCGACGCGAGCTGTAACACCCTTTTAAACCCCACGAAAAATATATGAATAATCAGAGTAAATTTGCATGCATTAACAAAAGGGCGTTGTCATACCCTAAATTTGTCCTACCTTTCTTGTTAGTCTTATCGCGAATAATGGTGTTGCTTGGTGGTGGTTCTCGAAATGATCATTTGGCCCTGGGCCATGATTCTCTGGCTATTTCTCAGGTTTTGTGTTGAGTGTGGTCATAAGCTTTTATGGAAGGTGTGGAGTTCAGTTGGAAATAAGAAAAGTGTCTACTTGCTCATAGCCCGGATATGATCAGTGGTTTCAAGACGATTTCGAACCTTGATTTTGTGCCATTCATTTCTCAAGTCTTGAATCAGCTGGTCTCAAGTATGTCTTCAGGTTATTAATCATTTCATTTTAAGATCATTCCATTTGGACCCTTTTCTAAAGTCATACTCAAGTATCCGAATTCATATTGAGTTTGTCTTTACCCAAATTTCCTTCTTTTATAAGGCATAGACATAAAAAAATAAAATAAAACTCCCAATTAGCCTTTACTTGATCCCACCATCGTGATTAAAAATCATTTGCTTTTTAGAGATCCATTCACAATTATTAATAAGATACTAGAGTTTTATTATGAGTTCATTTCATTCCTACAAGAACCAGGCCCATTGTTACATATAAAAAATCATAAAAAATGCAATAAGAGATTCAATTCCATTACAAAGGCCCATGTATTCATTTTTTTTTTTAAACTCAAAAATCCATAGGACAAATACGTATGCTTCCAATGTTTATTTGTCTCCAAGACATAAGGACCATAGGAAAATTACAGGGAGAATGAATAGGCTACTGCACAAAAGTGATACGCTACTGCTATATTCCATGAGGCTCCACATAAACAAACAATCTATCCATTCCAGAGTTACAAAATAATTGCAATTTGTTTGTTGCATCAGCTCGTCAGCTGGCAAAAGCCTTGGAAGTTCCATTGGTTAATGATTTAGGATACACAAAGAGATATGTGCGGTGCCTACAAATATCAGAGGTGGTCAATAGCATGAAAGACTTGATAGATTATAGCAGAGAAACAGGAACTGGGCCTATGGACAGCTTGTCCAAATTCCCTCGGAGAACAAGTAATTCATCTGCAACATCGAGTCATTGCGTGTATAACAGCCTACACCAGTTGGTTCACAACTTGAATCACGGTAATCTTCACATATTTTCCTGCATAATCAAATTCACGCGTAAAAAAACCAGCCCTGCGAACAATATCATAACAAATAAGAAAACAGCAGTACGAGCCACACGTAACCCATACGATAAACCGCTTTTGAGCTATGTTGTTACCATACCACCAGCAGCCTATTGAGAGGGCATTTGAAAATTCCACGCATAACATTCAAAACCAACACTGCAGTCATTCCATGTTTCTGACTGTGAGAATTTAGCATTCCTGCCTCTTGAAACATGGAACAAGTACACATCACTTGTGTCTTTGGAGTTGGTGCAATGTTGTAATGCATTTACCTCCTTCCCACTGAGTGGTTTCCCTGTGCTCCAAAGTCTTCACATTTCAGATTGCGAGAGTCCGCGATGCTTTTATTTCAGAAATTTATTCCCATTGCCCGTTGACCCGCCAATCACTTCATGTTTTCAATAATAATGCACTCATATCACTTCCTCAACGGATGGGCACCCTCATTGTTCTTTAAAGCTTGGGTCATTGCCAAAAGACGGTCTCCCTTCTCTTAAGCGATTGAGCATTAGTAATTGTCGTCTGTCAAAAGCAATTACAACAGAAGACACGTCATGAGTATTGATTGTAGTATCAAAAATGACAAGAAGAAATATTTCCATTCACACCTGAGTCTTTGGTCAGAGATTTAAAACTGTGAGAACAATGAACGGTGAGGTTGACCTCCACGAGTACCAGCGGAATTACCAGGGAGCTTGCAAAACCTTTACTCTGAAATTTGACTTGCTTTTGGGATGTAATCTGCCACCTCTCAAGATCGTATCCCTGCATCATTTTTCGAATATAGTTACAATTTAATTACCACAGTAAAAGCAAAAGAGGGAGTTACCACAGTGAAAATCAATTGAAGATTTTACCTCACTACAGACAAAAGAGGAGATTGAGTAAATTGTACTACTTTACCTCAATCCTCTGCATATATAATGGTGTGTAAAGTGACAGCAAAAGGGGGGGAACCCTAGCCGTTACAGCTCTGAGCCTCCTAATCCATTCAGCCTCCAAAACTCTAATCTGAGATTGAGCCTCCAAACCCTAGCCACAATGCCAGCCGCCCAGCTCCCTCATCCATCTTCACACTCCTTCACCTTCACAGACCATTAATCCTCAGAACATCATCTCCTTCAACCTCATACTCCAAAATCACCAACGGCTCCTTCAAAACATTAAAGCAAAGACTCATCTTCCAAATTCCGAAACTCATTCCATCTCAAGCTTTCAGAACTATCAAACGACCTTCTTCTGTTTCCACGTTTTAACCTCAACAAACCTTCAAACGATTATTCCAACTTCAGAAACCAAACGAAACCCTTAAATCGAACCTATTTCCCTTTTGCTCGAAATCCAAATGAACGACTTATTGTTCACCATTGAGCAACACCAACCATCATCACCGTTAAATCATCAACAGCAACTAGTTGAAACCCTTCACCGAACCCTTTTTTCGAACCAAAACCGAACTCCTTTTCTTCAACCATTCTTCCCCTTCGAAGCTCTTTCACTCAAACCCCAACAAAATCCTTACTCACCTTCACAAATCTCAATCAACCCTAACTCTTCAATCTTCATCAATTGACAAACCGGAACCGAATCGCAGAAAAAATATCAAAATAGAAGCAGAAGACCGAAGAGAGAGACGAACTTGAAAAAAGATTGGAGATTCTCATGTGGTAGCTTGGCTGTTCACTCCCGTCATTTTCGGTTTACATTGACGGAGTTTCTCGTATGGTAGTGTGGTAGTTTGACCTGAAGCTGGCTTCGTGTTTATTTATTTATTTACTCTTTTTTTAATTTATTTTTCTTTTTGGACACGATGGGCTCAGCCCATGAGTATTTTGATTTACATCACTTACTCCCCAACATCCACACCCCCATCCGGGTTTATTGAGTGGTGATGGGCTTAGCCCAAGTGATTTTCTCTACTTCATCATGTTTATACCTTTGTTTTCATTTCATACCCCCCAATGTTTTTTTTAAATTTAGTTTATTAACTTTTTTTATAGATTTTATGTATATATTACTATTATATATTAATATCTTTTTTTTTTCATTTCTTTAGAGTTTTTGTGTATATAATATAAAGAAGCTTATATTTTCCATTTTAGAAGTTGATCTTATTCCGCATTTGTCATTGGGCTTTTGTCCCATTTTCATTTGTTTTGGTCGATGACGAGACCTCCGTAATTCATTACCAGTCAAATTATTGATAAGTAATGTTGGATCTGAGATCACCTCTTTTCTCTCTTCATTACTTGTCCCGACTCGATTCAAAACTTTGTCAAACAATTTTCAAAACCAAATTATCTTTGTGTTGAATTAAAAGAGGGGATTAAGTGTAGACTTTCTTCCTCTCCGAGTGTTGGGATGCCCACTGTAGTGGGGGTGGTTCCGACACTCGTCTTTCATACGAAGACGCTTTCCGTCCCTTTTCAAATCTCATCTCCTTAAAATCGATTCTTTGTGTGGAGCTAAAGAGAGGATTGGGTGTAGACCTCTTCTTCTTCGAGCATAGGGATGCCCACTGTAGTGAGGGTGATCTCGACGTTCGTCTGTCAACACAAAGACGCTTCCGACATCTCCTCATAAAAATCTCGGTCTCGTACCGAGTCCTTTTTCAAACCATAATAAATTAATTCCTCTTTGTATCGAATTAAAGAGAGAAGATTGGGTGTAGACCTCTTCTTCTCCGAGTGATGGGATGCCCACTGTAGTGAGGGTGGTCTCGACACTCGTCTTTCGATACGAAGACACGCCTTTATTCACCCTCTCACTTTCACGACTTCCTTCCACAATTTTCACACCTAAAACCTCGGTCCTGTACCGAGTGCATTTTCAAATCTTTTCATAACAAAAACTTGAATGGTCGTGGAGTGGTTAGGCGTAGGCCTTCTCCTATCCCGAGTGCTGACGTTTACCGTAGGGTTCTCTGTCGCAAAGCACTTACCATTCAAAACCAAAAACATCTTTAATAAGAGAATGAAGTTCCCTTTGTGTTGAGTTAAAAAGAGGGGATTAAGTGTAGACTTTCTTCTTCTCCGAGTGTCAGGATACTCACTGTAGTGTGTGTGGTCTTGACGCCCGTCTTTCAATACAAAGGCGCCTCGTTCGCCACACCTTTTTATAACAAAAAAACTTTGAGACAATGAATTGGGTACCACCCGTAGGGGTTACTATCCGAGGACATGTCTCGCCCCTTAAAAAACAATCCAATCAATCAAATGCGACTTCTTGCCCCGCGTGGCGAAAACTAATTAATCTTTCAAAAAAGGATATGCTACGTCCGTTCTACCGCAAACAGGTAACGCCTAAGTCTCCAACGAGCGAGCAGCAAAACACCTAACTGCTAGAATGCGCACGATAGCATCATCCATAAAAAACATCAACAAACCGTAGGCCGAACTACGGCTGCTCTGATTCTTTACTTCTTCAAGTAAAGATACGTAGGCACAAGGGCCACAATCCTTGCCGAGCACATTCCCCCCTATATCTGTAGTTCCCCCGAACTACGTCGACTCTGACTTTCTCACATCTATTGAGAATACGTAGGCATAGGACTGTGAAGTCCTACCGAGTCTGTTCTTTCTCTTTTCTTCCCCGTTCTCTCTTTCCTCTCTTTCCCTGTTTCTAACCCTTCTTTTACCCTGTAGAACACTTCTTATAGCATAATGTTTAAGCAAATAAATTCACGCATCGACAAACAAAAGGTTCCCATCGAGTACGATGGATGCGAGGGGTGCTAATACCTTCCCCTCGCATAACCGGCTTCCGAACCCGTTCTTGGTCGCGAGACCATCTTATCCATTTCTTTCTTAAGGTTTTCTCGATATTTTCCTTTCCCCTCGCGGGATAAATAAAGTTCGGTGGCGACTCTTCTGTCTATCCTTTTTCGCCTCCCCGTCGTTGCGCGATGCATTTTTCGAGTAGCGACAGCTGGCGACTCTGCTGGGGATCTCCTAGCGAGCCAGACCTAATTTGTTTGTCGTATTTGTGTTTTTATTTGCTTTATTTGTTTATGCTTTATTCTCTAACCTGTTGGGTTTATTGGATGGTTTGTGAGATAAAGCTTTCTACCCGAGCTTTCGAGTACACACTAAGATAGGAGGTGGGTTCTTTCTGATTTACGAGACTTAGGACTCGTTGAGTTGGATCGAATTCCACCGCTCAGATGAGACCCCGTTGGATTGATTATGTCTTACGTGTAGTCGTAATGACGTTTTTATTTCCAACTTGGGAGTCCGTGACTCTGAGGACCTTTTAGAACCTTATTCCAAAGGTTGCTAAAACATAACTCCGTGTTCATCCTTTGAAGGGATTACCGTCTTACGAGTAGTCGTTCTGATGGAAAACTTTCGAGGGTTAGTACATAGGACTTTGTTTAAAAGCCTTTGGGATGCCCTCTTACAAACCAATAGATAACCCACCCGAGTTGAGAGATACCTTTTGTTGTTGTGCAGGATGTATGACTTAGATCCTTGATATGGATCTGTTCTCGTATGCGCTCATTGCATTGCATTTGCATAAGCATCTCTGCATCATTTCCTGCATTCCTTACAGCCCGTTCTTACACGCCGCTTACCCTTTCAGAAAGAGTAAAGCAAGCTGACTTCACGACATCGGTATAATACAAGGAATAACCAGAGAAGAATCATGGATCAGATAGAACAAGACCAGGCTACTATGAGGAGCGAGATGCTGGGCATGAAGACGCAGATGAATCAACTCATGGAGATGATTCAGAACATGGCCAGGAGTCAAGAGGAGATGAGGCAAGCAGCAGAGAGGAGCGCTAATCAGACTTTGGCTGGTGCAGTTCCCAATGCAAGTGGGGCAATTCCAATTCCTGTTGATGCCACCCCAACCCCTGTTGGGGCAATTCCTACTTCTGCCGGCGCCGTACCTATCAACACCGTCCCTCCGCCAGTCGGTACGACCCATCCTCATGGTACTACGATTCCAACACAAGTCCAGTACGACGATCATGAAGGTTTCTATGAGAATTCAGGTGAAGCGTATGGACCACAGACCGCCGAACTAGAGAAGAAGTTTAATGCTTTACAGGAGATGGTGAAGACATTGCAAGGCCCCGATGTTTTGGGACTGGATGCAGCTGAAATATGTCTTGTACCCGGAGTTAAGATACCTCCAAAGTTTGTAATTCCGACCTTTGAGAAGTACAAGGGTAACAGTTGTCCTAAGACCCACATAAGGTCTTACTGTAGGAAGATGGCCGCCTATTCTGACGACGAGAAGCTGCTAATCCATTTCTTTCAAGATAGCTTAACAGAGGCATCCCTAGAATGGTATATGCACCTTGAACGATCCAACATAAGAAGCTGGAAAGAGTTGGCAGACGCTTTCGTGAAGCATTATCAGTATAATACTGACATGGCTCCGAATCGTATGCAGCTTCAGAATTTGACTCAGAAGCCGAATGAGTGTTTTAAGGACTTCGCGCAGAGATGGAGGGGAGTAGCTGCAAGGGTACAACCTCCACTGATGGAGAAAGAACTGACAGACCTATTCATGGGCACGCTACAAGGACCGATCTTTGAGCGGTTAGCATCCTCAACTTCCACAGTGTTTTCTGAACTTGTCATGGCTGGAGAAAGATTAGAGAATTTCATGAGGACGGGAAAAATTCAGAATGCAGGCGAATCTGCAAGCGGGGTCAAGAAGCCTTATCAGGGTTTCGTTAAGAAAAGAGAAGGCGAAGCTAGTGCAGTGTTCACCAACAGAGGAAGAACTCATCAGGGTTATCACCATGTTGCTGTTGTAGCTCCACAACAGCCGTTGTCCATTCCAGCAAATCAACCCGTGTTTCAACCAAACAGGCAACAACAATCCTATCAACCAAGACAAAATCAATACCAGGGTCTACAAAGACAGAGGAGACCAGAAAGAATATTTGATCCAATCCCGTCTACATACGCCAAGTTATTGCCATTCCTATTGAAGGGAGGTCTTGTTCAGCTTAGGGAGATGAGAGATCCTCCGGAGGTTCTTCCTTTTGGATTTGATGTCAATGCCAAATGTGAATTCCATTCTGGCTCCCCAGGTCATGACATTGAAAATTGCAAGACTCTGAAGCACATTGTACAAGATCTCCTCGATTCAAAGGCGATAAACTTTACCCGGAACACCCCCAAACATCAAAACTAATCCAATGTCAGCTCATCACTCAACAAGTATGATTGAAGAATCCTGTGGTCATCTCCAAAATCCAGTGGTCCAAGCTGGCAGACATCTTCAACATTAGCAGTCCTTAGATGCTTTTCTCATTTGCATTTGTAATTTATTTTCTGTCAATTGCTACTTGTTATTTAAACATTGTTATGTTGAATGGTAACATTAATGAAATGATTATGCGTTTTCCGAATTAATTATGTCGCATTCGCTCGTTATTTCCACCTATCACAATCACAGACACATATATTTTTATCCACTCCACTTTTTCACTGTTGTTTAGCAATATTGGAGGGAGGATGACGAAAACGAAATACCCATAATTGCAAACTGTATGCTTTCAGATAGAATCCCGTCAGTGATGTACAGGCATTGTTTCAATTCCCCTAAAACACCGGAGATATAAGGAGTTAATCCCTAGTCAACCACTTTGAGCCTAGAAGTAGGAGTTTCCTTCAGATATTCAAACCCTTACATTCAACCTGGGGCAGGGTAGTTGTTCAGTTAATCCAATCCCGCACTCAAATCAATAAAGAAACATCCAAAGACATGACGATTCTTCATCAAGGATCCATGACATGGCAGTCACTATCCTCCAACAAAATTAAGAAAAATCAAAAGCCTGCTAAGTCAAGCATTTCAAAGGAGACTTAGGCAAAAATCAAGGCTATCCCGATGGATCTGACAAGCCAAATCAGTCCATGCAAAAGTTAGGGATCAAAAACAAAATCAAAAGAGGTCCTCAAACCCTCAACAAAAACAAAATGAGATTCAGTGGTCACCCAAAAGGGTCACTGACATCCATCAAAAACAAATAAGGCGACTGTCATCTCAAGCAGACTTTGAACCATCAAGTTTACACCGTCAAGGTAAACATGCATGGAATTAACTGAACGTAGGTATGGAGATCATCAAGAAGAAGGGGTGGGTACAAATTAAGTTTGAGCCTAATGTCCTTTGTTCTATAACCGCGAACCAGACCACGTTATAACCCTCGAAAGACCTAATTGAGGCGAGGTTTTATTCTGAAAGCATATCATCGCAAGATTGCGTAACCTGACTCCTAACAATTTTGCTAATCATCAACATTGGTGTCGATATCCTTGCTATATCTTTCACACCAATCAAATTAACACAACTTTTGGATTAACGGTCCATTCGTCTCACAATCACGACACATAATAAAAGACAATTCTTTCAAAAACTTGCATGAACTTTGCATTGAGATTACCATTCGTGAACAAAAATTTTGTTTACAAGTTAGTAGTTGGCATTAAAGAAATTCCAACACAAGGCAGTCAAGCATGATTGGATTATTCAGCGGTCTGGACCAGAACCAAGTATACCATATAACCTTATGGACCTGGGGCATTGACATCCAAGAGCATGGAATCAGTCAGTCTGAGGCAAATCCCCAAGCACCGGTCGACCATGGGGCAAATCATTCATGAAGCGGTTGATCAGAAGAGAATCATCTTGAGAATACTGATCAGGGGCAGGCCACCCAGAGTTTCTTTAACTTAAGAATAGGTCCCTCCAATGTTCAATTGAGATAAGTTAAGTCGCTTCCACGCTCTTTCAGGGGAAAGCTACTCCAAGAGTACACTGAAGCCAACTACCACAAGAATCGGCCAATCCATGATGAATCCATTTGTGGTACAAACTCTGGGGCAGACCATCTCGAGTTCGTCTCATGGAAAGCTGCTCAAGCAAGTCCATTCTCGTCAACAACTGTTAAGTTTAAAACGATGTCAGGAAGTCAGGCTTGTCCTCCACTTTCCCACGTAACCCAGAGTCCAATCCGCATTGGCAACTACCAAAAGTCCGCCACGTCGGCACCTGCATTCCCAATTACCCGTCTGCATCAAATGCATCATACGCATCGCATTCGATTTCATAAGCATCTTGTACCATATGCATACCCAGAATTACATCATACTTTCCTCAGCTCTTGCATCACCGCGTGTTAGCATTTGCATTTCCATTCGTTATGGAACATCATTATCATCAAGCATTCACATACGCGAGATCAGATCCAGGATCAATCACGAAGATTTCCAAGATCATCAGCCCAGACAGGGGCACCTCTTGCAAGACTGTGGGTTTCTCTTACTGGATTGAGAAGATATCAAGACAAGATTGAGCCCAATCAGGGGCATTCTTACACAAGACCGTGGGTGTTCCCCACAAAGTTTTGCAACTCTTTGAGCTTCAAAGCAATCAGCAGCCCAGTCAGGGGCATTATCTGCAAAGGCCATGGGTCTTCCCATGGAATTCAAGATTATCAAAGCAAAATTCAGCCCAAACCAGGGGCATCTTTTCAAGACCATGGGTGTATTGCATGATGTATTGCAACCTCATGGTTAATCAGATCTTCAAATCAACAATCAGCCCAGACAGGGGCATCTCCAGTAAATCCATGGGTGATCCCCAGTGAATTGTCTCCAGCAGACTTCAGCGATAAGTGGCAATCTCTTGGGAGAAGCTTATCCATCTTCAGTGATAAGTGGCAATCTCTTCAGAGAAGCTTATCCTTCATCAACGATAAGTGGCAATCTCTTGGGAGAAGCTTATCCGTCTTCAGCGATAAGTGGCAATCTCTTCAGAGAAGCTTATCCATCTTCAGTGATAAGTGGCCATCTCTTCAGAGAAGCTTATCCTTCATCAACGATAAGTGGCAATCTCTTGGGAGAAGCTTATCCATCTTCAGTGATAAGTGGCCATCTCTTCAGAGAAGCTTATCCTTCATCAACGATAAGTGGCAATCTCTTGGGAGAAGCTTATCCATCTTCAGTGATAAGTGGCAATCTCTTCAGAGAAGCTTATCCATCTTCAGCGATAAGTGGCAATCTCTTGGGAGAAGCTTATCCATCTTCAGTGATAAGTGGCAATCTCTTCAGAGAAGCTTATCCATCTTCAGCGATAAGTGGCAATCTCTTGGGAGAAGCTTATCCGTCTTCAGTGATAAGTGGCAATCTCTTCAGAGAAGCTTATCCATCTTCAGCGATAAGTGGCAATCTCTTGGGAGAAGCTTATCCATCTTCAGTGATAAGTGGCAATCTCTTCAGAGAAGCTTATCCATCTTCAGCGATAAATGG
This sequence comes from Lathyrus sativus, assembly GCA_963859935.3. Classification (NCBI taxonomy): domain Eukaryota; kingdom Viridiplantae; phylum Streptophyta; class Magnoliopsida; order Fabales; family Fabaceae; genus Lathyrus; species Lathyrus sativus. The sequence goes on along the minus strand of OZ012735.1, from coordinate 457,596,556 downwards.
CAATCTCTTCAGAGAAGCTTATCCATCTTCAGTGATAAGTGGCCATCTCTTCAGAGAAGCTTATCCATCTTCAGTGATAAGAGGCAATCTCTTCAGAGAAGCTTATCCTCCTGCATCCTTTTGGTGTTAGGGTTGATTTTGCTCCGCTCCATCATCCTTTTGGTGATGGGTCTGGCATCCTTTTGGTGTCATGACTAGCGTATTTTCCATTATCCTTTTGGTAATGGACTCCTTACATCCTTTTGGTGTTAGGATTGATTGTCTTTCGCTCCATCATCCTTTTGGTGATGGGTCTGGCATCCTTTTGGTGTCATGACTAGCGTATTTTCCATTATCCTTTTGGTAATGGACTCCTTACATCCTTTTGGTGTTAGGATTGATTGTCTTTCGCTCCATCATCCTTTTGGTGATGGGTCTGGCATCCTTTTAGGTGTTATGACTAGCGTCCCCGCTCCATCATCCTTTTGGTGATGGGTCTGGCATCCTTTTGGTGTCATGACTAGCGTTTTCCATTATCCTTTTGGTAATGGACTCCTTACATCCTTTTGGTGTCAGGGTTGATTGTCTTTCGCTCCATCATCCTTTTGGTGATGGGTCTGATATCCTTTTGATATCATGACTAGCGTGTTTTCCATTATCCTTTTGGTAATGGACTCCCTACATCCTTTTGGTGTTAGGGCTGATCTCATTTCGCTCCATCATCCTCTCGGTGATGGGTCTGACATCCTTTTGGTGTCATGACTAGCGTGTATTCCGCTATCCTTTTGATAGTGGATCCCTTACTTTCTTTTGATGTCGGAGCATTGTGTGTGAGTGTACTATCATCCTTTTGGTGATAAGTTTGTCATCCTTTGGGTGTTAAGTTTTCTCTGTTAACATCCTTTTGGTGTTAGCGGCCTTTGCTCTCCTTTTGGATAAATTCAGGGTCTTCTTTGTATCTAATTGACTTCCGCCTTGAAAAATGAATGCTGCAACAATTCATTTTACTCGTCCAAGCCAATTAGATAGGGGCATCTGTCATACCCTAAATTTGTCCTACCTTTCTTGTTAGTCTTATCGCGAATAATGGTGTTGCTTGGTGGTGGTTCTCGAAATGATCATTTGGCCCTGGGCCATGATTCTCTGGCTATTTCTCAGGTTTTGTGTTGAGTGTGGTCATAAGCTTTTATGGAAGGTGTGGAGTTCAGTTGGAAATAAGAAAAGTGTCTACTTGCTCATAGCCCGGATATGATCAGTGGTTTCAAGACGATTTCGAACCTTGATTTTGTGCCATTCATTTCTCAAGTCTTGAATCAGCTGGTCTCAAGTATGTCTTCAGGTTATTAATCATTTCATTTTAAGATCATTCCATTTGGACCCTTTTCTAAAGTCATACTCAAGTATCCGAATTCATATTGAGTTTGTCTTTACCCAAATTTCCTTCTTTTATAAGGCATAGACATAAAAAAATAAAATAAAACTCCCAATTAGCCTTTACTTGATCCCACCATCGTGATTAAAAATCATTTGCTTTTTAGAGATCCATTCACAATTATTAATAAGATACTAGAGTTTTATTATGAGTTCATTTCATTCCTACAAGAACCAGGCCCATTGTTACATATAAAAAATCATAAAAAATGCAATAAGAGATTCAATTCCATTACAAAGGCCCATGTATTCATTTTTTTTTTTAAACTCAAAAATCCATAGGACAAATACGTATGCTTCCAATGTTTATTTGTCTCCAAGACATAAGGACCATAGGAAAATTACAGGGAGAATGAATAGGCTACTGCACAAAAGTGATACGCTACTGCTATATTCCATGAGGCTCCACATAAACAAACAATCTATCCATTCCAGAGTTACAAAATAATTGCAATTTGTTTGTTGCATCAGCTCGTCAGCTGGCAAAAGCCTTGGAAGTTCCATTGGTTAATGATTTAGGATACACAAAGAGATATGTGCGGTGCCTACAAATATCAGAGGTGGTCAATAGCATGAAAGACTTGATAGATTATAGCAGAGAAACAGGAACTGGGCCTATGGACAGCTTGTCCAAATTCCCTCGGAGAACAAGTAATTCATCTGCAACATCGAGTCATTGCGTGTATAACAGCCTACACCAGTTGGTTCACAACTTGAATCACGGTAATCTTCACATATTTTCCTGCATAATCAAATTCACGCGTAAAAAAACCAGCCCTGCGAACAATATCATAACAAATAAGAAAACAGCAGTACGAGCCACACGTAACCCATACGATAAACCGCTTTTGAGCTATGTTGTTACCATACCACCAGCAGCCTATTGAGAGGGCATTTGAAAATTCCACGCATAACATTCAAAACCAACACTGCAGTCATTCCATGTTTCTGACTGTGAGAATTTAGCATTCCTGCCTCTTGAAACATGGAACAAGTACACATCACTTGTGTCTTTGGAGTTGGTGCAATGTTGTAATGCATTTACCTCCTTCCCACTGAGTGGTTTCCCTGTGCTCCAAAGTCTTCACATTTCAGATTGCGAGAGTCCGCGATGCTTTTATTTCAGAAATTTATTCCCATTGCCCGTTGACCCGCCAATCACTTCATGTTTTCAATAATAATGCACTCATATCACTTCCTCAACGGATGGGCACCCTCATTGTTCTTTAAAGCTTGGGTCATTGCCAAAAGACGGTCTCCCTTCTCTTAAGCGATTGAGCATTAGTAATTGTCGTCTGTCAAAAGCAATTACAACAGAAGACACGTCATGAGTATTGATTGTAGTATCAAAAATGACAAGAAGAAATATTTCCATTCACACCTGAGTCTTTGGTCAGAGATTTAAAACTGTGAGAACAATGAACGGTGAGGTTGACCTCCACGAGTACCAGCGGAATTACCAGGGAGCTTGCAAAACCTTTACTCTGAAATTTGACTTGCTTTTGGGATGTAATCTGCCACCTCTCAAGATCGTATCCCTGCATCATTTTTCGAATATAGTTACAATTTAATTACCACAGTAAAAGCAAAAGAGGGAGTTACCACAGTGAAAATCAATTGAAGATTTTACCTCACTACAGACAAAAGAGGAGATTGAGTAAATTGTACTACTTTACCTCAATCCTCTGCATATATAATGGTGTGTAAAGTGACAGCAAAAGGGGGGGAACCCTAGCCGTTACAGCTCTGAGCCTCCTAATCCATTCAGCCTCCAAAACTCTAATCTGAGATTGAGCCTCCAAACCCTAGCCACAATGCCAGCCGCCCAGCTCCCTCATCCATCTTCACACTCCTTCACCTTCACAGACCATTAATCCTCAGAACATCATCTCCTTCAACCTCATACTCCAAAATCACCAACGGCTCCTTCAAAACATTAAAGCAAAGACTCATCTTCCAAATTCCGAAACTCATTCCATCTCAAGCTTTCAGAACTATCAAACGACCTTCTTCTGTTTCCACGTTTTAACCTCAACAAACCTTCAAACGATTATTCCAACTTCAGAAACCAAACGAAACCCTTAAATCGAACCTATTTCCCTTTTGCTCGAAATCCAAATGAACGACTTATTGTTCACCATTGAGCAACACCAACCATCATCACCGTTAAATCATCAACAGCAACTAGTTGAAACCCTTCACCGAACCCTTTTTTCGAACCAAAACCGAACTCCTTTTCTTCAACCATTCTTCCCCTTCGAAGCTCTTTCACTCAAACCCCAACAAAATCCTTACTCACCTTCACAAATCTCAATCAACCCTAACTCTTCAATCTTCATCAATTGACAAACCGGAACCGAATCGCAGAAAAAATATCAAAATAGAAGCAGAAGACCGAAGAGAGAGACGAACTTGAAAAAAGATTGGAGATTCTCATGTGGTAGCTTGGCTGTTCACTCCCGTCATTTTCGGTTTACATTGACGGAGTTTCTCGTATGGTAGTGTGGTAGTTTGACCTGAAGCTGGCTTCGTGTTTATTTATTTATTTACTCTTTTTTTAATTTATTTTTCTTTTTGGACACGATGGGCTCAGCCCATGAGTATTTTGATTTACATCACTTACTCCCCAACATCCACACCCCCATCCGGGTTTATTGAGTGGTGATGGGCTTAGCCCAAGTGATTTTCTCTACTTCATCATGTTTATACCTTTGTTTTCATTTCATACCCCCCAATGTTTTTTTTAAATTTAGTTTATTAACTTTTTTTATAGATTTTATGTATATATTACTATTATATATTAATATCTTTTTTTTTTTCATTTCTTTAGAGTTTTTGTGTATATAATATAAAGAAGCTTATATTTTCCATTTTAGAAGTTGATCTTATTCCGCATTTGTCATTGGGCTTTTGTCCCATTTTCATTTGTTTTGGTCGATGACGAGACCTCCGTAATTCATTACCAGTCAAATTATTGATAAGTAATGTTGGATCTGAGATCACCTCTTTTCTCTCTTCATTACTTGTCCCGACTCGATTCAAAACTTTGTCAAACAATTTTCAAAACCAAATTATCTTTGTGTTGAATTAAAAGAGGGGATTAAGTGTAGACTTTCTTCCTCTCCGAGTGTTGGGATGCCCACTGTAGTGGGGGTGGTTCCGACACTCGTCTTTCATACGAAGACGCTTTCCGTCCCTTTTCAAATCTCATCTCCTTAAAATCGATTCTTTGTGTGGAGCTAAAGAGAGGATTGGGTGTAGACCTCTTCTTCTTCGAGCATAGGGATGCCCACTGTAGTGAGGGTGATCTCGACGTTCGTCTGTCAACACAAAGACGCTTCCGACATCTCCTCATAAAAATCTCGGTCTCGTACCGAGTCCTTTTTCAAACCATAATAAATTAATTCCTCTTTGTATCGAATTAAAGAGAGAAGATTGGGTGTAGACCTCTTCTTCTCCGAGTGATGGGATGCCCACTGTAGTGAGGGTGGTCTCGACACTCGTCTTTCGATACGAAGACACGCCTTTATTCACCCTCTCACTTTCACGACTTCCTTCCACAATTTTCACACCTAAAACCTCGGTCCTGTACCGAGTGCATTTTCAAATCTTTTCATAACAAAAACTTGAATGGTCGTGGAGTGGTTAGGCGTAGGCCTTCTCCTATCCCGAGTGCTGACGTTTACCGTAGGGTTCTCTGTCGCAAAGCACTTACCATTCAAAACCAAAAACATCTTTAATAAGAGAATGAAGTTCCCTTTGTGTTGAGTTAAAAAGAGGGGATTAAGTGTAGACTTTCTTCTTCTCCGAGTGTCAGGATACTCACTGTAGTGTGTGTGGTCTTGACGCCCGTCTTTCAATACAAAGGCGCCTCGTTCGCCACACCTTTTTATAACAAAAAAACTTTGAGACAATGAATTGGGTACCACCCGTAGGGGTTACTATCCGAGGACATGTCTCGCCCCTTAAAAAACAATCCAATCAATCAAATGCGACTTCTTGCCCCGCGTGGCGAAAACTAATTAATCTTTCAAAAAAGGATATGCTACGTCCGTTCTACCGCAAACAGGTAACGCCTAAGTCTCCAACGAGCGAGCAGCAAAACACCTAACTGCTAGAATGCGCACGATAGCATCATCCATAAAAAACATCAACAAACCGTAGGCCGAACTACGGCTGCTCTGATTCTTTACTTCTTCAAGTAAAGATACGTAGGCACAAGGGCCACAATCCTTGCCGAGCACATTCCCCCCTATATCTGTAGTTCCCCCGAACTACGTCGACTCTGACTTTCTCACATCTATTGAGAATACGTAGGCATAGGACTGCGAAGTCCTACCGAGTCTGTTCTTTCTCTTTTCTTCCCCGTTCTCTCTTTCCTCTCTTTCCCTGTTTCTAACCCTTCTTTTACCCTGTAGAACACTTCTTATAGCATAATGTTTAAGCAAATAAATTCACGCATCGACAAACAAAAGGTTCCCATCGAGTACGATGGATGCGAGGGGTGCTAATACCTTCCCCTCGCATAACCGGCTTCCGAACCCGTTCTTGGTCGCGAGACCATCTTATCCATTTCTTTCTTAAGGTTTTCTCGATATTTTCCTTTCCCCTCGCGGGATAAATAAAGTTCGGTGGCGACTCTTCTGTCTATCCTTTTTCGCCTCCCCGTCGTTGCGCGATGCATTTTTCGAGTAGCGACAGGCGTCACACATAACTTTCAAAACATCAAAACCACCTGTCATTCTTATTAACACTTATAATAAATAATCATGCTTCTCACAATTTCACTTCGCATGTAGCAGCGGATTCATTTTATAACATAATTCTCTTAACAGATTATTCAGATTCATCACATACTTCAACATTACTTAGGCACCAAGGCCAACATCATAATATTCCAATGAATATAAAAACATAACATAGAATACATAATGTATCTCTAAAATATAAACCAAACGATCCCAGTGTTACATGACCAGAGCATGACTCGACCCATTATAACTAAATTACTAAATGGCTACATCAACCACGACCATGCAACTACGAGCAGCTTTATTCATGATACTTGCACGATGTCAGATAGAACATCATTCCAGTAGAAGGGTGAAAATATTATCATAATAACAATGCATATAATCATATATGTATACACAAGCATAGAATACACATTTTTTTACATTTTTCTCACCACAATTCATTGTGATCATCATATACCTCAAAACGTTTATATAAACCAATATGGATAATTATCAAGCATGTTCATCATACACACATCCATAATCCTCATCATTCCACATCAATATGCTCATATTATGTTTATTCACCAATTCACAATTAGACATTCACAATACAAATATAAACAGATATGGATAATTACCAAGCATATTTCGTCATGCCTACATCCAAACTTCTCAATCCAACAATTCACGCACATATGCATATTTTCATACAACAAATCACATATTCATCATTCTCAATTACACAAGTCATGTACATACACATATGCATACTTTCATACAATAAATCACATATTCATCATTCTCAATTACACAAATCATGTACATACACATATGCATAACTTCATACAACAATCACATATTATGCCATGAGACTCAATGCAACTCAATGAAACTCATGCCATGTGGTACCAACACTTGTTATCATTTTTCGGTTTTTACATTCAAACCGGGTCCGTCCTCTAGACCGATAACAACAAAAGCCCGTCCTCTAAGCTTTCAAGCCCACACTTCTAGGCTTGGGACAAGTCACTAGTCTCCACGAAACTAGCAAGCATTGCCTCTTGACCAAATGATGCGTATGCAATCAAAAATCATATGCACTTAAGACCATTCTCGCATCTTAATCTCATGCATACTCAAATAATTCATCACACAAGAATTATATCATGATTGCACACTCACACATCATATCAAAGTATTCATACTTTCAACATCATCACATTTATCAAGCAATGCACACATATTCACAATATGTTCACATGCATTATTCACAATATTGCATACAATCACTATGCATTCACAATTCCATACCACCACCGCATTTATCAAGCAATGCACACATATTCACAATATGTTCTCATGCATTCTTCACGTACAACCGCATACAATCAATATGCATTTCACAATATCGCGCCAACAGCAACGAACTCAACCACATTCATCATGCACTTATAATTAATTTAAACAATGTATATATTTGTCAAAAGACCACATTTATCAAGCAATGCACACATATTCACAATATGTTCTCATGCATTCTTCACATATAATCGAATAGAAATCATTATGAATTCACATCATCGTGCCAAACGGCAACAAACTTCATCCCAAATCATCATGCATTTTTAATCAATTTAAACAACGCATTATATATGCCAAAAGGCCACATTTCACAATCAATTCCATAATCTAGGATTCACGCCATACGGCTACCCACATCACATCTTATCAAAACAGTACACAACTATTCATTTCCGATAAGGATTGAACACAATCTAACCAAACAATCGACATTAGATGGAAGCACAAGGAAATGGAAATGTTGTCACACTCGCTAGCTTGTTTGCCTAGCGAGTTCCTAGCGAACACTCGCTACCTGTTCGCCTAGCGAACAAGCTCGCTGTTGCGGTGAAAATTGGATATCAAGCTATTAAATTAACTTGAACCTTATTTCTTTTACAACCGAACTTTAATTTATCCAAAGGAAAGGTCTAAAGAAAGAAAAACCCTTTTCGCGATGTAACAACAACGCTAAGAGATTCGGGGATCGGGGGTTGGTTATACCTAGGGAAGGTGTTAGCACCCTAAATATTTGTAGTACTCTACATGAATCTTTTGATTGATTGATTGCTAAGTTTGTGAAATATGCTAAGGTTGGGAGTTGGGTTGAAGGAATAAAGACCTAGATGGTTTTCTAAGTTTGCTCGCAAAGACGTCGCATCTTCTGCCTACGTATCCTAACAAGGATAGAATCAGAGCAATCGTAGTTCACCTCACAAGGGATAAAGAACACTTGATTATGATTAAGGTTCAGGGGGAACAAACATGACAATGTTTGTGTGGAGTTTGACAAAACTCCCTATTCTAAGTTGTAATATTCAAAAGGGGAAGTAAGAAATCATGACGATGATTCTTACACAGAGTTGACGAACTCTTTCCTAGGGTTCTAGTTGAAGAACACTCCTAGTACAGGTGGGTCTCTTAGACTTAAAGCAAAGTCTAATGGTTTCTAATCTAGGGTTAAAGTGGCTTAACAAAGTCAAGAGAGGGGTGAGTGTGTTATCCATGACATGAGGGTCAAGTGGGCAGACCTTCCTTTGGAGGGAGACTGGGGAAGCAACTGGATGAAAGCTAACAAGCTTCATCACTTGGGGAAAGAAAAATAAAAGGGAAAGGTACAACATAATAAAAAATTTCATGGTAACAAATATATGAGATGATAAGGATGAAAGCACATTGATAAACACAGACGAAAATACAAGAACTGTAACGACAGATCGCATTTATATACAGTCAACAGGTGGGATGAGATACACATGGTTATAACTTAAAGTGAAAAACCCTAGCATGCTAACTAACATGTTTGGACATGAGTACAAACAAATTTCACAGACAAATCCAAGTGGAACCACATAAAAATTCATCTGCAAATGCGTAAACGTACGCGAAACGTACTTAACTTGCACCCAGTCAAAAGAGGTGAAAAATTTGTCAAACATGAAAATAAAAAATATGATATGAAAGTACACATTAAGAGGGACACAATGAAAAAAGAACGGGCGAAAATTGAAAAAATGAGAGAGTTATGAATTTTTTAAAGTTTGAATGAAAAAAAGAAAAAAAATGCCAAAAGAGTTGCCCTCCTCAGGGGTCGAACTCAGGACAAGGGGGTGAAAGGCGCGTTTTGGCATATGGTCTTACCACTGGGGTGGCTATACATCCCTTTGTATAAGCCACCCCTTTAATTAATAAAGGTTCCCTTCTATCTATGGTTGGGCAAAAACAACACAAATCAAGGATTTACGTTTTGGGGTGTAACTTTCTCATTTCTCAACCCTTTTTAACAAACTTTATATGTAAATGGGGTAGAATTGAACAAGGAATACAATGGCTCTTTTAGTTTTTTTAAATTCCTCACCTACTGCAAAACCCGATATTACATGTGTTCTTGAACTTAAAATGCATTTTCATGTGGATGCTATGATACAACTAACTTCAAACAAAAACAACTATACACACACCACAGGTAGATGATAATGAGTGAATCCAGATTGAATTTGTGGTTGAAACTGGACTATAGTGAAAAGTCATATGTAAAATGCAAGGATAACATAAAGGTTATGCATGAAATGAGGCAATTCAGTTTCAGGGAAAACATTGATTACAGCAAACCTTCATACACCTAGATTACAAGTTACTGAGTGAGTTTGATAAAAAATTAGGGACCTGTATTGACTGCTTGAGGTGTTGGTGCTCAAAGTGATCATTTGTGTGTTTAGATGCATATTGAAATGAAAAGTTCATGATAGTTTGTTTTGATACCAAATGATGATGCTAACAGCTTCTAAATGATGAGTAGGAAGTGTTCCAATGTGACTTTGATGCAAAACAAGTGTGTGTGAAAACTTGGCATGGCAGTTGCTTGATGTTACTTTGAAAAATGCATCATGAGGTGTGAATCCTGTGACAGTGTGTTTTGATACTTAATGATCATGCAAACATCTCATAAATGACCAAAATAAGGTGCTTCAAAAGTGTTTTTGGTGAAAACAAACTTCTTGTGAAAAAGGTTCATGAGTATGCTTGATGAGTATTTAATATGAGCATGAAAACATGAAAACCATCTTTATGCAAAATATGGCAAAGTAGATCCCTCATACATTTTTCAAACATGGATACACATATGTTTAAGTATCAAAAATCAGGTTCTCAATGCTTATGCTAAAAGTGACCCCCCCAACTGTTATGGTTTTGTTTTGACAGTAGTTGAAAAGCAACATGATAAGGCTGTCAAGATTAAAATTGCTCAAAGTTGTTCATGGTCACTATGATAGCACCTCGTGCTACCTGATATGGAATCAAAATATTTAGGTTTGGTTTAGTTAAAACAACCTTTTCTTCAAACCAGCAGGGGTTCCTAATGACCTAGAACCCAAGCCAAACAGCTAGGCCTCAAAGGCATCCAATCAGCAAATGAATCAACTTAGAAAGCCCAGAGCCTGAGGCAAATACTAGAGGCAATCTTATTGGTAAAAATCCCTCATTGATTGAGAGTTGATCCTATAGCAATAACTCTTCCTACCTGTTCATAGTGTCTAGGAGCTGAGCAGGCCTGATGTTGTTACTAACAAGCCTGCTGTGTCTAGTCTGGTAGCCTCACATTAGCAGTAAAACATCAGCAGGGGTCCTAGGCTTACAGATGCTAAAAGGCTTTAAGAGCCTTACTCAACATTCTCAGTTACTACACATACACACCAAACAAGAATTGAGGCTCCACAAATTTAACACTTATGAGCACAAAAGGTAACAAGTTTCACCATAAGTCAACAACAAAAATCAATCAAAAACTCAATGTGAAAGCAAGAAAACTAAGAACTAAGCAAAAACTGTTTTGGCAGTCTGCTAACAAACTCAACATATCCAAACTTTAGATTTGACAAGATCAAGTTTAGCATACATGTTAATATCTCAACATTCATCCAACACACATTATAGGAATCATTGAAATTCAAAAACTCAAATACCTCACCAATGCTCAAAAATGACAAATTATGGAAAATGATGCAAGAGACAATATTTACAAGTTACATACCTCTAGTATGTCTTGTTGAACAAGCTAGGATAGCTAAGAAATCCAAAGAACTTCAATCTCCCTTCTTTGCCTTGAGCCTTTTCTCCTCTTTTAAGTAAAATGCACACTTGATGCCAAATGAAGAAGTATGCTTTTCCAATGATTTCCAACACCTTATACAACTGAGAAATGATATAGGTGAGGTGTGTGAATGATCAAAACCTCAAGGAAGTGCTTAGAACAAGGTTTGGTGATTTTTGTAGCTTTTGGACAAAGTAACTTGGTGAGCAAGTTGACTTTTTGATTTATGAGGTTTTTGAGTGATTCAAAGGGATAGACACCTTCCATATGATATTTAGAGAGTGTATGGATGGTTGTTGAGGTATTGGAGTGTATAGAAATGAATAGGGCAGCCTTCACACCAAGGCAGATTTTTGGTGCATTTTGGTGAAAAGTGAGATTTTGGAGATTTTGGGATTTCTTTGCATACAAGCCAAGACAGAATTTTTCTGGTGTTTAGAAGATATGTTGTGTTGTGTATGAGGTTAGGGAGGCCTCCTTTTATAGGCAAATAGAATTGAGGGGCTGTTTTGAAGATTTCTTCATCATGAAGAAAGGTTAAGATATTTTGGAGAAAACCTCAATTGTCAAACACAATGATGGTTTTTTTGAGGTTGATAGCAGGCTAGGGGGTGTAGGAGTGAGGCTGGTTCAGTTTAACTTTCCACCTCATGCTTCACTTTTCCAACTTGGATACAACTTGCACCACTTGCAAGGCAATGCATTCAAACTTGGTTTTTCTTGATTTTCTGCATAACTTTATGTTTTTCCATGCTACATACACCTCATACATCAGATACAACATATTGGATCAAAAAAATTTGGCAAAATTGATGAAAGAAGTCATTCTTGAAAATTGGCCAATGTGGGACTAAAGTGTGAAACCCCTAACTTGCCATGACCATAACTTTCTGCTCAAAACTCCTCTTGAGATGTGCTAGTACTTTTTAAAAAGCCCTCACATAGCTCTAAAGCATTCATGTTGGCTAAGAAGTCAAAATCCAATTGTAACTAGGTGAAACATCCCCCCCAAAGTTGGCTGCTCATAAGCTTTTAAGGTGAAAATAACTTAGAAATTTCCTAAGTTATTTTCCCTTCTTGGAATGTTTTTGCTTCTAACTCAAAAAGGATGCATTTTCTGGTTGTGGACTAGTATGGGACTTTTGTAGGACTTGTCAAGAGCTTCCAAATGAGCTTTGAACCAACTCAATTGGATGTGTGGTTAAGGAGTTATGGTTTAGCCCTTTTCAAAACCCTAATTTCCCGATTTTTCGATTACTCCTTCATCCTTGATCCAATGGTCATGAAAATTGATATGCAAGTCCAATATGACATAAGGAACAACTTTGTTTCACAACTCGAAATTCAATTCATAAAATTTGGAGAGTTGACTTTTCGGTCAACCGTACGACCGATCGGTGACTACCGAGTCGCCTGTTGACATTCTGGACCGCCTGAGACTTTGAAACTTCTTGGATGAACTTTATTAGACTATATGAACTTTGTGAATCACAATCCCACCATTTAAACACCTTCCAACATCAAAGTCAAACTACGGTTTACTTTTACTGGTCCAAAACCCTAATCGGGTGCTCTGAAATGTACTGCTCTGAATTCTGGGGCAACAACCTCACATTGGCTTCTCAATTGACATTATGTAATATCCTTGACCTTGTTTCCTATTTGAATGAGCCCAAAACATCGACTAATCACAAACCCTGAAGTTTTGATTTTGACTGCACGAAACCCTGATTCATCTGCAATTTGACAAAGACAGACTTGCACTGGATTACGGTTAGAAAGTTCATGAGTATGCTCCTATAATGATAATGAGAATCTAAGGGGTCAAAATTTGGGGTGCAACAGTTGCCCCTATTTAAATATCTTCACTAGATGGAACTGAGATATGACAATCCTCATAAAATCGTAGTGAAAGGTATTTAAATATATAAAAAAAACCGAAAATTTTGTTCCTTAGATTCGATGATATGCAAAAGGACAGGTCATGATGTGTCATGAATTCTAAATGATGCTTTATGATGCTTGGATGCAAGATATATGCAACAGACAAAAAAACAAAACAACGAGTAACTACTCGCGAGGACCTGGCATTGTGGATCCGACACTGGGGAATACCGAGGTATAACAATCAATAGTTCAAACATGACTAGTGATAACGGAGAGAAAAAATGAGGGTGCGCGAAGTCTAATGAAGATGACAATCTTACTGGGAAAAGCAAACACTTCACCGGGGAACAAGGTAGATTTCTACCAGGGACACCAGCGAATTTTTACCTGGGAATTAAAACTCGAATCTCACTGGGGATGATCAGATGAGGAACTTCCTATATAGTGAAGAGTTCAAAAGGGATCTTCAGGAATGGACTAGAAATAAAGACAAAACACAATGGGAAATACTAGTGACAACTAGATCTCCGAGACTTGTCTGGGGGAAAGGTTTCACTGGGGATGATGATGTCACCCAGTTTTAACAGATGGCTCAGGCAGTGCTAGTAACCACTAGACTTCCTGGAGGTAATGGTAACGACCAATCCTGAGATAACAACAAATGAAGTTTTAAATCCAATCGGTAATGCAGGACTTCGACTGGGGAAATTGGTGACGACCAAATTTCAAGTAATGCCAGTAACTACTGGACTTAAAGGAGCATATGGTGACGACCAAGTTAGGGTACCAATGACGATTGGATTTTTAGGCGATGCCAGTTACGACTGGTCTTCAAAAGAAAACATGGTGACGACCAAAACATGTGAGAATGCTAACAAGCTACTAGGCTTTAAGCTGGGGAAGTTGGTAACAACCAAACCAAAATATACCAATAACGATTGGATTTCAAGTAACGCTAGTTACGACTGGACTTCCATGGGGAAGGTTGGTAACGACCAACAAGATACTAATGACAATTGGGTTTCGAACATCTGCCAGTTATGACTGGACTTTAAACGGAAATCACTTAGTAACGACTAGATTTCACAGGGGATTTGCTAGTGACGACTAGACTTCAGAGGGAAAGGTTGGCAACAACCGAACCAAAAGGTAATAACGAGTGGGGTTAAGACAACGCCAGTTACGACTGGTTCAAAGAAAAAGATAGGGTAACGAACCAAAAGGATACCAATGACGATTGGATTTCGAACACAACCAGTTACGATTGGGGAATTTAAAGGAAAAAAGGTGGTGACGACCGAAACAAGTATACCGACGAGTGGAATTTAAGACAATGCCAGTTACGACTGGTTCAAAGGAAAATAGGATGACGTCCCAAAAGAATACCAATGATGATTGGCTTTTAAAATAATGCCCGTTACAACAGGTCTTTAAACAGAAATTCACTAGCAGTGATTTAGACATTCACGGGGAATCAAAAGATGGCACACTGAACTCGAGAGACCGAATGAATCACACTGAACCCTGGATGAAAAGGTGTATGCAGTCTTTGACAAATAGATCCACTCTCAATAGGGGAACAGAACTTTTAAACAAGTTATTCAGAGATGACAAAGTAAATTCAAAACACGATGTTCAAAAATCTTCTACTGGGGACCAGTCCTTATATCATCATAAGAGGTTCCTTGAGAAAACAGTCTTCCAGGTTTGACACCTACACATGACCAAAGGAGAATCGGTAGTTCGACCTGTTTACATTTCAATGGGGAATGTAATCGGATTGCATATCACAGCCTTCGCTACCTTGAGGTTTCAGGGAAGTATGATTTTCCTTACCTTTCCATGAGCTGGAGTTTTTTTTACGTTTGTCAATCTTTTCAAGTTTTATTCAAATAATTTGACCCTAACGCTTTCAAAAACTATCGTTTGATCAACGAACAATATTTTGCATAACAAGAAAATAAAGGAAAAGATAATTTTGCAAAGGAAAGAATGGCTCAACACTGATTTTATTCAAGAATGAAATCTTGCAAATGACAAAATTCCATAGAGATTTTACAAGTGAAAAATGGCAACATGGATATGGTTACATTGAATCCCATGACCATTTATTCCTAAAGACTAAAATCCCCCAAATCCTTGCTTTCGACGAGAGCAGTTGGAAGTGGATCTCCTGTTCAATCTTCTGCAATGGTGACAACCTTTTGAAGTAGTGACAACTCTTCTGATGCAGTGAAACGCCTTTGTCCCTAACTTTTGCCTGTATCGCCCTTTCGGGTTTTCAATCCACCGGGACGCTCTTTTTTGCCTAAGCCGCCCTTTCGGGTTTTCAACTTAGCGAGCTTTTATTTTTCTCCTTTTTTCCTTTTTCTTATTTTTTCCTTAACCCTAACTTTTGCATAAGCCGTTCTTTTGAGTTTTCAGTTTATCGGGTTCTTCTTTATTTAGGCGTAATATTTTCGGACTGCATCAGAATTTACTGGGTGAGTAAGCTGCTCCTCATCCATAGTTGTGAGAATTAGCGAGCCTCCTGAGAATACTGTTTTTACAACAAACGGGCCGTCATAGTTGGGCATCCACTTTTCCCGTGCATCTTTGTGAACTGGTAAAATCTTTTTGAGTACAAGTTCCCCTTTGCGGAATTCTCAGATACGAACTTTCTTGTCAAAAGCTCTCTTGATCCTCTTCTGATACAATTGACCATGACACATTGCAGACATGCGCTTTTCATCGATAAGATTCAGCTGATCAAACCTTTCTCTTACCCATTCTGCTTCTTCAAGCTTAGTTTCCATTATGACTCTCAAAGACGGTATCTCGACCTCAATAGGAAGTACCGCATCCATTCCATATACCAAAGAAAAAGGGGTTGCCCCTGTGGAAGTGCGGACGGACGTTCTGTATCCATGCAAGGCGAATGGCAGCATCTCATGCCAATCTTTGTAAGTTTTCACCATCTTCTGCAGGATCTTTTTGATGTTTTTATTTGCAGCTTCTACTGCTCCATTCATTTTGGGACGATAGGGAGAAGAATTGTGATGTTCAATTTTGAAGTTATCGCATAACTCTTTCATGACTTTGTTGTTCAAATTGGTACCATTGTCCGTTATGATTCGGCTCGGAATCCCGTAACGACATATAATTTCCTTTTTTACGAAACGGGCCACCACTTGCCGAGTAACATTAGTGTAAGATGCAGCCTCAACCCACTTCATGTAATAGTCAATAGCAACCAGAATAAATCGGTGTCCATTAGAAGCTTTTGGTTCAATTTCCCCAATCATATCGATGCCCCACATAGAAAAAGGCCACGGTGATGACAACACATGTAGCAACCACGGTGGTACATGCATTTTGTCTGCATAAATCTGACACTTGTGACACTTTCTAGCGTATTGAATACAGTCAGTTTCCAAGGTCAACCAGTAGTAACCAGCCCTCAAAATCTTTTTAGACATAGCGTATTCATTGGCATGAGTGTCGAACATTCCTTCGTGAACATCTTGCATTAACAACTCTGCTTCTCATCGGTCAACACATCTAAGCAGAACCATATCATGATTTCTTTTGTAAAGCGCATCATTTCTGAGAAAGAATTTGGATGCTAATCGTCTCAGAGTTTTCTTGTCAAGTGATGTAGCATCCGCTGGATACTCTTGTTTCAACAGGTAATTATTTATGTCATAGAACCATGGCTTATCATCAGTCTCTTCTTTAATCATTTGACAGTAGGCGGGCTCAGTCTTGCGTTCAATTCTGATGAGAGTGGCATCATTGACATCCCTGACTTTCCACATTGAGGCTAGCATGGCTAGGGCATCGGCAATGTGATTTTCAGATCTCGGGACATGCTTGAAAGTGATTTCATCAAAATATTCCATCATTTTGAAAATATAGGCTTTATAAGGAATCAAATTTTCATGTCTAGTTTCCCATTCTTCAGTAACCTGATAAATAACCAAAGCTGAATCCCCACTGACTTCAAGAAGTTTGATTTTGAGGTCGATAGCTGCCTCGAGGTCGAGAATGCAAGCTTCATATTCAGCAATATTATTTGTACAGTCAAAATCCAATCTGGCTGTGAATGGAGTGTAACCACCTTCCAGATTCATTAAAACGGCGCCTACACCGTGCCCACTGTAGTTGGAGGAACCATCGAACATCATTTTCCACCAAAGACCTTCTGGCGGGATCTCATCAGAACTTGGCTCTTCGCAATCTTTTACCAACATAATGTCTTCATCTGGGAAGTCAAATTTGAGAGGCTCATAATCTTCCACTGGTTGATCTGCAAGATATTCTGACAAAACACTACCCTTGATAGACTTCTGAGCTACGTACTGGATGTTATTTCAGATAACAACATATGCCAACGGGCGAGTCTTCCAGTCTGAGCAGGCTTCTCGAAAATATACTTTATTGGATCCATTTTTGAAATCAACAAAGTGGTATGACAAATCATGTACTTCCTCAAACGTTTAGCAGCCCATGCCAAAGCACAACAAGTTTTCTCCAGAAGTGAATATCTGCTTTCACAATCAGTAAACTTCTTGCTCAAATAATTGATCGCATGTTCTTTTCGTCCAGATTCGTCCTGCTGGCCTAACACACAACCCATTGAATTCTCAAGCACTGTTAAATACATGAAGAGAGGTCTTCCTGGAACCGGAGGTATTAAGATTGGAGGCTCTTGTAGGTAACCTTTGATTTTATCAAATGATTGCTGACAATCTGAATTCCAAACAACCGTCTGGTCTTTGCGTAACAATTTGAAGATGGGCTTACAAGTAGGAGTCATATTGGAAATAAATCTGGATATGTAGTTTAGTCTTCTAAGAAAACCTCTGACTTGCTTTTCCGTTTGTGGAGCTGGCATGTCTTGAATGGCTCGGACTTTGTCTGGATCTACTTCAATCCCTCGATGGCTGACAATGAAACCGAGTAATTTCCCAGATCTTACCCCAAAGGTACACTTGGCTGGATTCAGTCTCAATTGATATTTTCTGAGTCTCTTAAACAATTTTAAAAGATGTTCCAAATGGTCCTCCTCGCTTTGAGATTTGGCTATCATATCATCAACATATACTTCTATTTCCTTGTGCATCATATCATGAAATAAAGTTACCATGGCCCTTTGATACGTAGCACCTACGTTTTTCAACCCAAACGGCATAACTTTGTAACAATAGGTCCCCCAAGGAGTGATGAATGTAGTCTTATCCATGTCATTTGGGTCCATTTTGATTTGATTGTACCCGGAGAAACCATCCATAAAAGAGAATACTTCAAAACGGGTTGTATTGTCTACCAAGGTGTTAATATGTGGCAGTGGTAAGTCATCCTTTGGACTGGCCTTATTTAGATCTCGATAATCCACGCACATCCTAACTTTCCCATCTTTCTTCGGCACAGGAACAATGTTGGCTACCCACTCAGGGTATTTGGAGACTGCTAAGAAACCTGCGTCTATCTGCTTTTTCACCTCATCCCGAATTTTAAGAGCCATGTCGGGTCTGGTTCTTCGAAGCTTTTGCTTAACTGGTGGACATTCGGGCCGGAGTGGTAACCTGTGGACCACTATATCAGTGTCTAAACCTGACATATCTTGATATGACCAAGCAAACACATCAACATATTCTTTCAAGAGCTCTTCTAACTGTTGCTTGATCTCTGCCTCCAGACTTGCCCCAATTTTGACCTCTTTCCTATCTTCTTCGGTGCCAAGGTTGATAACTTCTACCTATTCCTTATAGGGTTGAAGCTCTGCATCCTCTTTTTGGGCCAATCTTACCAGTTCATCAGGAATTTCACAGTCTTCGTCCTTGTCTTTAGCTTGGTAAATTGGTGAATCAAGGTCAGGAGGAAATGCATGGTCACAGGATTCAATGGGGTTTTGAACATTGCTGCAGGTGGGGATGGCTTAATTTTATTAAAACACACAAAGATAAATGCAGCACACACAGAAGGAGAAAATTTACTTTGGTTTTATAAAATTGCCATTTTCTTTTAAAGTGAAAGCGAAAAGAATAGTAAAGAAAATGAAGAGTTTAACAAAATAGTTCATTTTCTCATTGATATCTTTGAAAGCATGGGGCCCTTACAAAACATTCCTATAGCCTTGGGCATGGCTATGGAGATTTAAAACAAAACAAGAAAAGAAAGACAAACAAATTACTTTGACTCAGGAACAACCAAAGGAATCTCAATAGCTTCCCAGTTGCTCAAGACAGTGTTGCAATGATATACTAAATGCTCCAGGTCTTCATCTTTAAAATCTTCTTCCACAGCACTGACTTGGAAACCTCCGCTGATGAATACTTCTTGTATAGTCTTCGGACGCCCTTTGTCATGTGTTGGTGCTTCATAATGAGTTGGTTTGTAACCCAACCCCTGGCGATCCATCTTTGGTTTGACTTCGATAATCTCTCCTCAACCTGCAGGAATGCCTTCTTCTAGTGTCATCTTGACGCTCTGAGCAGATGTAAAGGACAGACCACTCTTCACCACCGTTTCCTCTAATATAATTGCATTGGCTATTTCTAGTGCCTGAAATGAAGTCTCTAGTGCGTCTTCATCTGCTTCAATGTACCGAAATGATGACAGATTGCTAACCATTAGTTCTTCTTCACCATGTACAATTACCAGTTTATCATTTACCACGAACTTCATTCTCTGATGCAGGGTTGAAGTTACTGCCCCAGCTTCATGGATCCAAGGGCGTCCTAATAAACAACTGTAAGCCGGATTAATGTCCATCACTTGAAACAAAATGTTGAATTCATGGGGTCCCACCAAAATTGGTAACTCTACTTCACCAATAACCGTTTTTCTTGAACCGTCGAAAGCTTTTACAATCAATGATGTTGGCTTCATCTCTGCCCCTGCATATGCTAATCTGGCGAGTGACCTTGCGGGTAGTACATTTAATGAGGATCCTGTGTCGACCAGTACTCGGGCCAGAGTGTCTTCTTGGCATTTGATAGAGATGTGCAGCGCATAGTTATGATTACGTCTTTCTTTCGGCAATTCAGCATCACTGAAACTCAATGTGTTGCATGCTATGATGTTGGCCACTACCGAATCAAACTGACCGAGAGAAATATCTTTCGTTACATGGGCCTGTCTCAACACTTTTTGTAATGCTTCCCTGTGAGCCGGAGAATTTATCAAGAGCGACAAGATTGATATTTTTGATGGCGTCTGATGAAACTGATCTATTACTTTGTAATCACTTCTTCGAATAATTCTCAAAAATTCCTCATCATTTTCTTCTTCTGTGCTCGGAGTTTCTCTTTCTTTGGTTATTGTGGCGGGAGTAACTTCTTTGGGAATAGCTACTGCCACTTTCGGTTGATAGATCCGATCACTACGGGTCATTTTGCTAGTGCCTGCAATGTTTGTTACGTCCATCTGATCATCTGTCTGAACAACCCTTCTTGATTCTTGGTCTATCACGGGCATGTCGTATTTCCACGGAACGGCCTTTGTGTTATCATAAGGAAATGGTCTTGGTTTTTGTATCATAATTGGTCGAGGCTGGCCATTAGCAGTTTTGTTGAAGATAGGCTTCACATTTTTGTTGAATACTGGAACTTTCTCTCTTTTCTTGGACAGATCAAAAATGGGCTCAATCACAAAAACTTCTTCTTTCCTTACTGGACTACATACCTACAATATCCCCTCATTCATCAATATTTGTATATCCTTTCGTACCACATCAAACCCACTAGAATCAACAGAACACTTTTCACAGTTATTATGAGTGCTTTCAAACAACCCTACTTTTGATAACTTCTCGTGTAATGTTTTCAATGGCGTTCTGACCCTCGTCACGTCATCAACTATATTCTCATCTGACCCTTCTATTGCGTTGACCCCTTCGTGATTTGGTAGTGGATTAGTCTTAACATTTGGTGGTACATCATCAAAAGACAAGATTTTCTTCTCCATCAACTCTCTCACAAGATGTTTCAAAGCAAAGCCTCCCTCCAGGTTATGGCCAGCGGCACCCTCGTGAAAAGCACAGTGAGCATTCGGGTTGTAATGGGGAGATGTTGTATCTGGATTCAGTGGCCTTGTTGTTATCAAACCTTGGTGAACTAAAGAAGGGTATAATTTTGTGTATGTCATTGGTATTTGTGGAAGTGGAGGTTTTGTGGTTGGCCTCCAGTTTTGATAATTCTGTCTGGGTTGTTGAACTCTCTGCTGATGGTTTTGTTGATAGGGTGGAGTGTTGGGCGCTCGTTGATACCCTTGTTGATTTGGTTGATATGCGGGCGCTGGCTGCCCTGACTGATAACTTGGGACAGGATGGTTAAATGCTGGGGCTACAGCTGCCACATATTGTTGTTGGGCACACTGTACTGGATATACTGGTCGCTATTGTTGATTTTGCTGAGCATAATTTGGTTGAACTTGCTGGAAAAAACCTTGTTAAGGTTGCTGGTAATGCTGATACGGTGGTGTCAAAATACGATTCCTTCTTCCCATTATTGCATTTGTCTCACCTTCTCTCTTTTTGTGAAAACCACTACTAACCTTCTTGAGATTGCTGTTACTAGAACTGCTGGTGCTGCTGGCCACCTTCCCGTTCTTCATTCCCAACTCTACTCTTATTCCCACAGCTACGATATCAGAAAAACTTGCGGACACACTACTGATCATTTTTTCATAAAACTCTGGTCTTACTGTGTCAACAAACCAGTCTGTTAATTCTTTTTCATTCAGAGGAGGTTCCACTTGAGATGCCGTCTCTCTCCACCGTTGCGCGTACTCTTTAAACGATTCTGTACTTTTCTGTGACATACTTAACAATTGTCTTCTATCCGGGGCCATATCCATGTTGTACTTATAGTGCTTCATAAAAGCGTCAGCCAAGTCTTGGAAATTGTGAATCCTCGATTGGTCCAAACTTAAATACCACTTGGCCGGAGCCCCTTTTAAACTATCTTGGAAACAGTGGATCATTAACTTGTCGTCTTCAACGTGCGCAGCCATTCTTCGATAATACATGATTAGATGTGTGTGAGGACAGGTTGCACCATAATATTGATCGAAATTTGGAACTTTAAACTTGGGTGGAATCACCAATCCGGATACTAGACACATATCTCTGGCATCAGTACCAAAGATATCGTTCCCTTCCATTGCTCGGACCTTTCTTCCTATAGTTTCAACACTTTCTTTCAATTTTTCATGTAACCCACTCTCTTCTTCATCCCCATCAAGACCTTCATACACGGGTGGAGGATTGTGGAACACAGGGCGTGCCTGAATCTGTATAGCAGATGGAGTATATGTAGGAATTTCCTGAGGAACTTCTCCCCCTAGGGAAACCGTGTGCTGAGTGACTCTTGGTGGAGGTACAAAGCCTGGAGGTAACCCATAGGTTGGCACATTTGCAATAGTAACAGCTGTCGGGATTGGATCTGCAGTGATTTCAGAGACAACGGTGGCCTGAGTGTCCAACTATGCACGGATAGCTTGCAATGCTTCCATAATTTTCCCCATACCTCCTCGGAGCTCTCCGAGTTCATTGTCGATTCTGTCTACATCTAAGTTATGTTCTTCCATCCTTAAGCAAGCTTGGGCTCGGGTGTTGTATTGGTGTTGGCGGTTCAGTGTGATTCTTTCTCTCTCTCTCTCTCTGGAGACAAGACAGTGAGATGAGACACAACACAAGAACATGCACATGCAATGCTTATGAATGTAAAATGTAACAATGCAAAATTAATCATTCAAGGAATCCAAAGAAATATTTGCAAAAATTATAACAATGGGGAGATAAGCAAATTCAAAGTCTTCATAGATTAACAACTGAGAGTTTTACAACAACAATTCTGAAACTGAAATACAAGTCTTTAATACAAAATACATGATGAAATAAAACAAAAGGATTCTAAATCTTCTGGTTGGATGGCCCTTCGTCTTCTGGCTGACTTCTCTTCCCACCTTGACGGATCAATTCTTGAAGCTCTTCCTTCTCTTGCATAGCCTTGAAATACTTATCTCTCCAAGTTTTTCCTTCTTTCTCAGCTTTTGCCAAAGCAGCTTTCAATTCTTCTACGAGAGTAGGTTTGGGTGAGTCAGGCTCAAAGCGAGTATAGAACATCTTCATTGCCGCTTCTCTTACCCATGATAGGTAAGATTCTGAAACAGTAGTGTCATGGTAACCTAGGGTAGTTACTCCCCTCGTGTGAACATAACGCCAAGCATACACAATTCGAGCCCTATAAGCGGGATTCTTCCCTTCCTCCAAGTAAAATCTTCTCAAAAAGTCTGGATCTGGTTCATCTTCCATGGGGTGCCCCAACTGTCGACGAGCCAGAATAGGATTATAGTCGATGCAACCATTGACGCTGATGAGCGGTACATTCGGGAAATCTCCACAGCTTTGGATCATGGCAATTCCTCCATACATAGGATCATACCACTTAATATATGAGTGTTTGAGCAATATCAGCTTTTCTGTCCATGAGAGCCCATTTTGCTTATCCCAGATGGCTGGAATTTCTGACAAGTGCGAAATAAACCACTTGTGCAGGAGAACGGTGCAACATTCAATTCGTCCAACTCCATAACGGTTCCTTCGGTGGAGGGTAAAGTAAGTGTCAGCCAGCAAGGTAGGTACAGGGTTTTTGATCAAGAAAAGATTGATTGCATTTGCGTCCACAAAATCACTAGCAGTCGGGAATAGAAACAGTCTGTAAATGAGTAAAACCAGGATTGCCTCAAATGCTTCAATATTCTTTGACAAGGCATATCTCTGAGCTTTTTCATATAGGAACATAGCTGAAAATACAGACAACCCTCCCTTAGCACCCATATGAGATCGTACTTCGTCCAACTCCAAATACGCGGCCTCTGCAATTGCTCTTTCATTAGGAGTCCCCTCCTTTCCAGAAAATGGTAGGTTGAATCATAGAATTGCACGAGTGCGGATAACATCTCTTCATACACTTGAACTTCTAGCAACGACATCATATTCCCATGCCTTTCTCTGAATGCCTCGGGGTCTTCTACTAAACTTACCAGTTTCTTCAAGTTCTCCAATCTCGGTCTTTGGAACACAACCTCTTCTTTCTTTCCAGAATCCATCTGCAAAACAATCCTTAGTTCCTTGAATGATTAATTAATGAAAATGCAAATGCAAAGGTTTCATGGAACTCAGATCAAAACATCATTTCATTTCATTGATTTTCAAGATTTGGATTACAAAATATCTAGTACATTTGACAAAAGTCCTAAATATAAGGTTGACCGTATTCTAAATAGAAGTCTTCTTTTGCTTTGAGTTTCTTGATTTCTTCTTCCATCTGAGTCTTCTCGAGAACGAGTTTGTCCACGACTAGTTTCCATGGAGTTGGCTGAGCTGGAAGAAGGTAAGCCTTCTTGTGTCTTCCTCTTCTTATAAGCAACCATTTCTTCATCCTTCACCTTTAGTTGTTTACGAAGTTCATCATTTTCTTCCATGGCCACTTGGTACTTGTATTTCCAGGCTACTTGAGTTTGTTGTGATTTCCTCAAAGCAATCTTTAATTTCTCCTCTTCAAACATAAAGATCATTGCGTGTTCCTCCTTTAAAGCCATGGGTTTCTGCTGAGAATAAGGCATTTTTAGCTGAATAGCTCTGTTTCGGACCCATTGGAGATAAGGCTCGAGAGAGACACAATTAAGTTTCCCTAAGGCTTCCTTTCCTTTCTTGTGTACATGTCCCCAAGCTTTTAGAATTTCCCCCTTCAATTATGATTCTCCTTTAAAGAAAATATTCTCCACATGGGCGCTGTTTGGTTTGTCCTTCAAAGGATATCCAAGTTGATGGCGAGCGAGAATAGGGTTATAACTGATTCCTCCACTTGTACCTAGAAGAGGTACGTTACCAAAGCTTCCACAACTGTCAATGATTTTTATCCCATCGTAACTACGGTCGTACCAATCAATGTCAGAGTGAGTAAGAGCCATAACCTTCTGAGACCACCAACCTTCCTTCTAAAAAGCATGAGCCTTAGGTAAGTGAGAAATAAACCACTTGTACAACAACGGGACACAACAGACAATCATTCCTCCTTTATGTAGATTTCTCAAGTGAACCGAATGATATGCGTCAGCTAGTAAAGTAGGCACAGGGTTTTTCTTCAAGAATATCTTGATGGCATTGAGATCCACAAAGTTATCAAAGCTTGGAAACAAGAAGATTCCATAAATGAGCAAGGCAAGAATAGCTTTGAATGTATCCATACTCAAGTAATCATCATAATATTGTGCTTTTCCGACCAAGAACTCTGCAGTCAAACCAAAGACTCCTCCTTTAGTAACCATATTTTTCTGAATATCCACCAATCCCAAACGCGTAGCTTTAGAAATTTCTTCTTCCTTAGGGTCCTTCTCCATAATTGGAAAAGGAGAGTCTTCAAGAATAGGTAAACCAATCAAGCAAGAATATTCCTCAAGTGTAGGTACCAGCTGATAATCAGGGAAAGTGAAACAATGATAGAGTGGATCATAAAACTGGAGGAGTGTGGAGAGAAGTCCCAGATCCATCTTCCTTTTTACCCTCAACAATGACAATAAGTTCCCATACCTGCTCTTGAATCCTTCTAGATCTGTTATCAAAGTGCTCAACCTTTCTATGTCACCCAAATTAGGACTTTTGTAAGTGTACTTTATTATTTTCTTTTTTCCACTGTCCATGATGATTCTAATGTTTACAAACAAGAGATCTGAGTTCCATGAAACCTTTATGATATGATGTTCATGAATGCATGAATACACAAACAC
This sequence comes from Lathyrus sativus, assembly GCA_963859935.3. NCBI lineage: Eukaryota > Viridiplantae > Streptophyta > Magnoliopsida > Fabales > Fabaceae > Lathyrus > Lathyrus sativus. The sequence goes on along the minus strand of OZ012735.1, from coordinate 457,570,591 downwards.
ATGTAAGCACAGATTCACATATACACATGGATAAAAACAAATAAAGGTTTTGGTTTGGAGAACATGAGTAAGGAGTCAAGGTCTAACCTCCCCAAAGGTATGTACTAAGGTTTCCACAACTGCAGAACAAGGTTCTAAAAGAGTTCCCGGAGTCCTCGACCCATCTTTCGGATATTATCAATTTCCCAAATACTTGGTGGTCGATAATATTCTCAAAAGATTCTCGTCCAAGTGTAGTATCGCGTGTCAACTACTTTGGAATTACTTTCTTATAGTCATCGCACTACATCCTAATAAAGCCATAGTGGGGGAAAAGGTAATCTAAAGGTCCTCAGTATCACGGGCTCCCATGTAGAAAGTAGCATTATTTTCACGAATACTCGATCAACAATACTAACTCTCAGAAGGGCCTCTACTAAGTGGTGGTTTTCTCAAGTCAACTTGGTCGGGAATCAACTCCCTATAAGTCTCCTTGAATATACCACCGTCCTATCATAAGTACGCTTAAACACGGGTATAATGTTGTCTCATCATTCAAAGTCCCCAAGAACCAACAGAGCACATATGCACATATTTACAAGTATTCACAAATAAGCAAGTATTCAAACAAGATAGGCTAAACCCTCAAAATAAAGCATTATCCCCAGTGAAGTCGCCATTTCTGTTGCGGTGAAAATTGGATATCAAGCTATTAAATTAACTTGAACCTTATTTCTTTTACAACCGAACTTTAATTTATCCAAAGGAAAGGTCTAAAGAAAGAAAAACCCTTTTCGCGATGTAACAACAACGCTAAGAGATTCGGGGATCGGGGGTTGGTTATACCTAGGGAAGGTGTTAGCACCCTAAATATCTGTAGTACTCTACAGGAACCTTTTGATTGATTGATTGCTAAGTTTGTGAAATATGCTAAGGTTGGGAGTTGGGTTGAAGGAATAAAGACCTAGATGGTTTTCTAAGTTTGCTCGCAAAGACGTCGCATCTTCTGCCTACGTATCCTGACAAGGATAGAATCAGAGCAATCGTAGTTCACCTCACAAGGGATAAAGAACACTTGATTATGATTAAGGTTCAGGGGGAACAAACATGACAATGTTTGTGTGGAGTTTGACAAAACTCCCTATTCTAAGTTGTAATATTCAAAAGGGGAAGTAAGAAATCATGACGATGATTCTTACACAGAGTTGACGAACTCTTTCCTAGGGTTCTAGTTGAAGAACACTCCTAGTACAGGTGGGTCTCTTAGACTTAAAGCAAAGTCTAATGGTTTCTAATCTAGGGTTAAAGTGACTTAACAAAGTCAAGAGAGGGGTGAGTGTGTTATCCATGACATGAGGGTCAAGTGGGAAGACCTTCCTTTGGAGGGAGACTGGGGAAGCAACTGGATGAAAGCTAACAAGCTTCATCACTTGGGGAAAGAAAAATAAAAGGGAAAGGTACAACATAATAAAACATTTCATGGTAACAAATATATGAGATGATAAGGATGAAAGCACATTGATAAAAACAGACGAAAATACAAGAACTGTAATGACAGCTCGCATTTATATACAGTCAACAAGTGGGATGAGATACACATGGTTATAACTTAAAGTGAAAAATCCTAGCATGCTAACTAACATGTATGGACATGAGTACAAACAAATTTCACAGACAAATCCAAGTGGAACCACATAAAAATTCATCTGCAAATGCGTAAACGTACGCGAAACGTACTTAACTTGCACCCAGTCAAAAGAGGTGAAACACTTGTCAAACATGAAAATAAAAAATATGATATGAAAGTACACATTAAGAGGAACACAATGAAAAAAGAATGGGCGAAAAACGAAAAAATGAGAGAGTTATGAGTTTTTTAAAGTTTGAATGAAAAAAAGAAAAAAAAATGGCAAAAGAGTTGCCATCCTCAGGGGTCGAACTCAGGACAAGGGGGTGAAAGGCGCGTTTTGGCATATGGTCTTACCATTGGGGTGGCTATACATCCCTTTGTATAAGCCACCCCTTTAATTAATAAAGGTTCCCTTCTATCTATGGTTGGGCAAAAACAACACAAATCAAGGATTTACGTTTTGGGGTGTAACTTTCTCATTTCTCAACCCTTTTTAACAAACTTTATATGTAAATGGGGTAGAATTGAACAAGGAATACAATGGCTCTTTTAGTTTTTTTAAATTCCTCTCCTACTGCAAAACCCGATATTACATGTGTTCTTGAACTTAAAATGCATTTTCATGTGGATGCTATGATACAACTAACTTCAAACAAAAACAACTATACACACACCACAGGTAGATGATAATGAGTGAATCCAGATTGAATTTGTGGTTGAAACTGGACTATAGTGAAAAGTCATATGTAAAATGCAAGGATAACATAAAGGTTATGCATAAAATGAGGCAATTCAGTTTCAGGGCAAACATTGATTACAACAAACCTTCATACACCTAGATTACAAGTTACTGAGTGAGTTTGATCAAAAATTAGGGACCTGTACTGACTGCTTGAGGTGTTGGTGCTCAAAGTGCTCATTTGTGTGTTTAGATGCATATTGAAATGAAAAGTGCATGATAGTTTGTTTTGCTACCAAATGATGATGCTAACAGCTTCTAAATGATGAGTAGGAAGTGTTTCAATGTGAATTTTGATGCAAAACAAGTGTGTGTGAAAACTTGGCATGGCAGTTGCTAGATGTTACTTTGAAAAATGCATCATGAGGTGTGAATCCTGTGACAGTGTGTTTTGATACTTAATGATCATGCAAACATCTCATAAATGACCAAAATAAGGTGCTTCAAAAGTGTTTTTGGTGAAAACAAACTTCTTGTGAAAAAGGTTCATGAGTATGTTTGATGAGTATTTAATATGAGCATGAAAACATGAAAACCATCTTTATGCAAAATATGGCAAAGTAGATCCCTCATAAACTTTTCAAACATGGATACACATATGTTTAAGTATCAAAAATCAGGTTCTCAATGCTTATGCTAAAAGTGACCCCCCAACTGTTATGGTTTTGTTTTGACAGCAGTTGAAAAGCAACATGATAAGGCTGTCAAGATTAAAATTGCTAAAAGTTGTTCATGGTCACTATGATAGCACCTCGTGCTACCTGATATGGAATCAAAATATTTAGGTTTGGTTTAGTTAAAACAACCTTTTCTTCAAACCAGCAGGGGTTCCTAATGACCTAGAACCCAAGCCAAACAGCTAGGCCTCAAAAGCATCCAATCAGCAAATGAATCAACTTAGAAAGCCCAGAGTCTGAGGTAAATACTAGTGGCATTCTGATTGGTAAAACTCCCTCATTGATTGAGAGTTGATCCTATAGCAATAACTCTTCCTACCTGTTCATAGTGTCTAGGCGCTGAGAAGGCCTGATGTTGTTACTAACAAGCCTGCTGTGTCTACTCTGGTAGCCTCACATTAGCAGTAAAACATCAGTAGGGGTCCTAGGCTTACAGATGCTAAAAGGCTTTAAGATCCTTACTCAACATTCTCAGTTACTACACATACACACCAAACAAGAATTGAGGCTCCACAAATTTAACACTTATGAGCACAAAAGGTAACAAGTTTCACCATAAGTCAACAACAAAAATCAATCAAAAACTCAATGTGAAAGCAAGAAAACTAAGAACTAAGCAAAAACTGTTTTGGCAGTCTGCTAACAAACTCAACATATCCAAACTTAAGATTTGACAAGATCAAGTTTTGCATACATGTTAATATCTCAACATTCATCCAACACACATTATAGGAATCATTGAAATTCAAAAACTCAAATACCTCACCAATGCTCAAAAATGACAAATTATGGAAAATGATGCAAGAGACAATATTTACAAGTTACATACCTCTAGTATGTCTTGTTGAACAAGCTAGGATAGCTAAGAAATCCAGAGAACTTCAATCTCCCTTCTTTGCCTTGAGCCTTTTCTCCTCTTTTAAGTAAAATGCACACTTGATGCCAAATGAAGAAGTATGTTTTTCCAATGATTTCCAACACCTTATAAAGCTGAGAAATGATATAGGTGAGGTATGTGAATGATCAAAACCTCAAGGAAGTGCTTAGAACAAGGTTTGGTGATTTTTGTAGCTTTTGGTCAAAGTAACTTGGTGAGCAAGTTGACTTTTTGATTTATGAGGTTTTTGAGTGATTCAAAGGGATATACACCTTCCATATGATATTTAGAGAGTGTATGGATGGTTGTTGAGGTATTGGAGTGTATAGAAATGAATAGGGAAGCCTTCACACCAAGGCAGATTTTTGGTGCATTTTCGTGAAAAGTGAGATTTTGGAGATTTTGGGATTTCTTTGCATACAAGCCAAGACAGAATTTTATGGTGTTTAGAAGATATGTTGTGTTGTGTATGAGGTGAGGGAGGCCTCCTTTTATAGGCAAATAAAATTTAGGGGCTGTTTTGAAGATTTCTTCATCATGAAGAAAGGTTGAGATATTTTGGAGAAAACCTCCCTTGGAGGGTTTTCTCTTGGCTGCTGATCCAAGCCTCAATTATCAAACACAATGATGGTTTTTCTGAGGTTGATAGAAATCTTGGAGGTGTAGGAGTGAGGCTGGTTCAGTTTAACTTTCCACCTCATGCTTCACTTTTCCAACTTGGATACAACTTGCACCACTTGCAAGGCAATGCATTCAAACTTGGTTTTTCTTGATTTTCTGCATAACTTTATGTTTTTCCATGCTACATACACCTCATACATCAGATACAACATATTGGATCAAAAACATTTGGCAAAATTGATGAAAGAAGTCATTCTTGAAAATTGGCCAATGTGGGACTAAAGTGTGAAACCCCTAACTTGCCATGACCATAACTTTCTGCTCAAAACTCCTCTTGAGATGTGCTCGTACTTTTTAGAAAGCCCTCACATAGCTCTAAAACATTCATGTTGGCTAGGAAGTCAAAATCCAATTGTAACTAGGTGAAACATCCCCACAAAGTTGGCTGCTCATAAGCTTTTAAGGTGAAAATAACTTAGAAATTTCCTAAGTTATTTTCCCTTCTTGGAATGTTTTTGCTTCTAACTCAAAAAGGATGCATTTTCTGGTTGTGGAGTAGTATGGGACTTTTGTAGGACTTGTCAAGAGCTTCCAAATGAGCTTTGAACCAACTCAATTGGATGTGTGGTTAAGGAGTTATGGTTTAGCCCTTTTCAAAACCCTAATTTCCCGATTTTTCGATTACTCCTTCATCCTTGATCCAATGGTCATGAAAATTGATATGCAAGTCCAATATGACATAAGGAACAAATTTGTTTCACAACTCGAAATTCAATTCATAAAATTTGGAGAGTTGACTTTTCGGTCAACCGTACGATCGATCGGTGATTACCGAGTCGCCTGTTGACATTCTGGATCTCCTGAGACTTTGAAACTTCTTGGATGAACTTTATTAGAATATATGAACTTCATGAATCACAATCCCACCATTTAAACACCTTCCAACATCAAAGTCAAACTACGGTTGACTTTTACTGGTCCAAAACCCTAATCGGGTGCTCTGAAATGTACTGCTCTGAATTCTAGGGCAACAACCTCACATTGGCTTCTAAATTGACATTATATAATATCCTTGACCTTGTTTCCTATTTGAATGAGCCCAAAACATCGACTAATCGCAAACCCTGAAGTTTTGATTTTGACTGCACGAAACCCTGATTCATCTGCAATTTGACAAAGACAGACTTGCACTGGATTACGGTTAGAAAGTTCATGAGTATGCTCCTAAAATGATAATGAGAATCTAAGAGGTCAAAATTTGGGGTGCAACACTCGCGAAGGCAAACAGAAGCTACTGTAAGGCTTCGCTACCTACTCGTTGGGTCTTCGCCTAGCGAACCCCTCGCTACCTCACTCGCTACCAGCGAAGAGGGTCAATTACATTCTGTCCAAGTCTAGGACCATTCGCTACTAGCTCGCTACAGCAAACACTCGCGACCTGCTCGCCTAGCGAAGGTGCTAGCGAACGTCTTCGATGTTCAAAACCTCAACTGTCCAAAATCATCGAATCAACACAAAATCAACTGATTCAATTCCAACGAATTCCAGTAGTCTTAGCCTAATATTTCTCGACTAATCTACACCATTTAATCCAACTTCTAACCGTTCAAACATCGACTTTATCGATTAAACTCGTTTCTGCCCTAAAATGGAAAATGGAGAAAAACATCCAAACAATTCAAACAATTCATACATAATCATATACATTGGTAAGATAATAACATTTCACACCCTTACCTTGATTAATCGGAAGCTAGAAGTCGTTCTGATAATTCCAAGCTTTTCCTCTATTTTCTCCTCTTCTCTCTTCTTCCTTCTTTCTTTCTCTTCTTTTTCCTTTCTCTCAATTTCTATCATTTTCTTTCCACTTTCTCTTATATATATCCTTCTCTTTTATTTCTCCTAAATATCTCATCTTATCATTAATTAGAGAAGATCTAGTAAATTCACCTTATTCTATCAAATAGAATAAACCAGTTAAATCCATTAACTCATATAAATTAAATAGATCCAATAATTCATTAAATCAATTAATTAGTACAAATAATCAATTATTGAAAAATTGGGCTGTTACAACCCTCCCCCACTTTAGGAATTTTCGTCCTCGAAAATGTTACCTGATTCAAACAACTCTGGATACGACTTTCGCATCCCGATCTCCCAAATCCAACTTTCTCCCAACTACCTCCACCAAAGGAATCCCTTTACTTCGAAGTTGCTTCTCGTTCATCAACCTGAACTAGCAATGCCTCAACAGTCAAATCCTCCCTCACTCATACATCATCCATCTGAATCAATGTACCTCCTCAGCTTAGACACATGAACATATCATGCAATTCCCACAAGTGACAGCGGTAAAATAGTCTAACATGTTATTTTCCCCACGCTTCCGCTGCGCCACTCTGATACAGATCAACAAAACACAGTGTGTACTTCCGAGACCTCAAGCTCGACCAACACCAGTTACTATCGTAACTCTTAAAACACGTTCTTTCTTGGATCCTTTTGATCTTTTCAATCGTCTCTTGCACAATCTCAGGTCCGAGTACAACACTCTCGCTGGACACACATCAACACAAAGGAGTCCTACACCTCCTACCCTACAAAGCCTCATACAATGTTATTCCGATACTAGAATGATAGCGATTATTGTAGGTAATTCAATCAACGGTAATTAACTACCCCCTGATCCATCTTGATCCAACACATAAGCTCTCAACAAATCTTCTATATACTGGATAGTTCTCTTTGTCTGCCCATCCGTCCATGGATGCTAGACAGAGTTCAACTTCAATCATGGTACTCAAGGCGTCTGCAAGCTCTCCCAAAAATCTCGATGAAAACTTAGATTTCCATATGTCACAATATTCAACAACATCTCATACTACTTCGCAACTTCCTCACTATACCTCCTAGCTAGCTTCAGCATAGAATGATTCATCCTCATTGGTAAGAAATGATTTAATCTTTTCAATCCATTCATAACCACCCAAGTTGAATCATATTTCTTCAAATTCTTCGGAAAACCCGTCACAAAATCCATGGGAATACTATCTCATACCACTCAGAAATATTCAACAGTTGTATCAGGCCCAACAGTCTCTGATGTTCGCACTTCGACTTTCAACAAGTCTAATCAGCATATACAACCTCAACCACTTCTCTCTCCATTTATGGTCACCAAAACAATTTCTCAAATTCGGTCACATCCTCACAGTACCTGGATGGATACTCAATCTATCTCAATGTCCTTCTTCTAGAGTACTCTTATCAAACTCACACTATTTGGAACACACCCACCATCACTACATCTCATAGTACCATTCCCATCAATCCGAAAATCAGCTCTTTGACTATAATTCATTAAATTCAATCACTCTATTAACTTAAATTAGAATTCTGACCTCTTCGAATCTCATCGAGAATACCAATAGTCGGCCTCAACATACAAAGCTCAACTCCATAAGAAGTCTCCTCACAGACTAACTCATCTCGGATTTGCTTAATCAGTTCTAACTTCATTACCATCATCATCGGTATATGCAGAAATTTCCAATTCGATACCTCCGCTACCACGTTGTCTCACCCAAATGGTAATTCGACCAAAACCAAACTCCTTTAGAAGTCCCAATTATTTCCTCTACATAATATTAAAATCTTCAAATCAACAAATACCTTAAGTTCGTAAGATCACCAACCATCTCAAATCTCAACTAAACAATTGAGGCCTCCGAACTCCGGCACAAACACACAACAACAACCAACCCTAAATCACTTGTCAGGTAAGTCCTCTTATGTACTTTAAGTTGCCTTAAAGCATAACCAAAACTCGCTGATGTTGCACTTAACATATCTCCCAATAATATCAACAAGCATCACAAAACACAATAAATAGTTCTGTCGGATTCGGCAAAAATCAACACACGAGCTGTTGACAGCTCTCCCAAAACTCTTTGAACTTCTTTCACAGTGGAATATAACCGCTTCCTCTCCAACACTGATAACTCAAATTCCCGATGCTCAACACGATCCTCTATACTCTTCGAATATATCAAAATATCATCGGTTAACACAACCATTGACCCGCTCAATTAAGTATGGAAAATCTCATGCCAAACGGATATTCAATTTGTGAGTTATGGCGGAAACACAAACCGCACTTTCTGCACTTACTACAACATCCAAACATATTCCACCAATAAATAACTTAATTCCGTGCCACTACTTCACCTTTACATAGAGCATGGTAATAGATTCCAACGCTTCTAATCTGGTGTCATTCCGAGTTACGGTTCTCCCGTTACGACAACAATACGAAAACAACATCTTCACACTTAGAAGGCCATTCAACACATCTCCAACTCTTAAAATGTTTAAAGGTCTAATTGTACCAATATTGTATTCCACCTCTTACTTTAATAATCACTAGAAGTCACCATCCACCCTTTACATACTCGACCTCGCAATCTGTTGTCGTAGCACACACACCAGACACAAGTCTCAAAACTACTCAATCAATTTAATTCCTTGACCATCCAAATAGAAATATAATATAGAGCTCTCAATATCGGACTAGTTTTCGTAACTAAGTCAATCACAACTCCACTTCACGTCCTGGCTGTGTATCACCACCTTATCAGGATAACTTCCAGACAACCACAATTAATCGGCAAACCGCCAACTTCCCACTTTCATTAACACTCAAAAGTCCCATCAAAATTAAACATCTCAACATTGTCTTGTTCCGACTCATCAAAACAATTCTTAAGCACTAGATTAACTCCAAAAAATTCACTGCTCACGCCATCTAAGCTCGCAAGACATGTCTATCCCATCCAGCACAATCCCAACTACTATCAACAAGAGATTAAGAGTGATCAATTCCTCAATTTTTTAATAGACAGTCGACAATCATAATGGGGCATAAACCATATTTACCAAACTACAAGAGCGTTTAGCCACACACTGAGCTACAACTCCACGCTTGCAGCATCCTGGTGAAGCATCAGCTTCTCCCCCACTTGGATCATTCCCACTTCTGCAGACAAGGTTAGACAACAAACATGTATCGACAGTGTTTTCACACACATGTCGCATACAGGGGAACAACCAACATTATACAACTTGGTCGGATGGACCGACCTGCTCTGATACCACTAATGTAACACCCTTTTAAACCCCACGGAAAATATACGAATAATCAGAGTAAATTTGCATGCATTAACAAAAGGGCGTCACACATAACTTTCAAAACATCAAAACCACCTGTCATGCTTATTAACACTTATAATAAATAATCATGCTTCTCACAATTTCACTTCGCATGTAGTAGCGGATTCATTTTATAACATAATTCTCTTAACAGATTATTCAGATTCATCACATACTTCAACATTACTTAGGCACCAAGGCCAACATCATAATATTCCAATGAATATAAAAACATAACATAGAATACATAATGTATCTCTAAAATATAAACCAAACGATCCCAGTGTTACATGACCAGAGCATGACTCGACCCAATATAACTAAATTACTAAATGGCTACACCAACCACAACCACGCAACTACAAGCAGCTCTATTCACGATACATGCACGATGTCAGATAGGACATCATTCCAGCAGAAGGGTGAGAAATATTATCATAATAACAATGCATATAATCATATATGTATACACAAGCATAAAATACACATTTTCCACATTTTTCTCACCACAATTCATTATAATCATCATATACCTCACAACGTTTATATAAACCAATATGGATACTCATCAAGTGTGTTCATCATACACACATCCATAATCCTCATCATTCCACATCAACATGCTCATATTATGTTTATTCACCAATTCACAGTTACACATTCACAATACAGATATAAACATATATGGATAATTACCAAGATTATTTCATCATGCCTACATCCAAACTTCTCAATCCAACAATTCACACACATATGCATACTTTTATACAACAAATCACATATTCATCATTCTCAATTACACAAGTCATGTACATACACATATGCATACTTTCATACAACAAATCACATATTCATCATTCTCAATTACACAAGTCATGTACATACACATATGCATAACTTCATACAACAATCACATATTATGCCATGAGACTCAATGCAACTCATGCCATATGGTACCAACACTTTTTATCATTTTTCGGTTTTTACATTTAAACCGGGTCCATCCTCTAGACCGATAACAACAAAAACCCATCCTCTAAGCTTTCAAACCCACTCTTCTAGGCTTGGGACAAGTCACTAGTCTCCACGAAACTAGCAAGCATTGCCTCTTGACCAAATGATGCGTATGCAATCAACAATCATATGCACTTAAGACCGTTCTCACATCTTAATCTCATGCATACTCAAATAATTCATCATACAAGAATTATATCATGATTGCACACTCACACATCATATCAAAGTATTCATACTTTCAACATCATCACATTTATCAAGCAATGCACAAATATTCACAATATGTTCTCATGCATTATTCACAATATTGCATACAATCACTATGCATTCACAATTCCATACCACCACTACATTTATCAAGCAATGCACACATATTCACAATATGTTCTCATGCATTCTTCACATACAACCGCATACAATCAATATGCATTTCACAATATCGCGCCAATGGCAATGAACTCAACCACATTCATCATGCACTTTTAATTAATTTAAACAATGCATATATTTGTCAAAAGACCACATTTATCAAGCAATGCACACATATTCACAATATGTTCTCATGCATTCTTCACATACAATCGCATAGAAATCATTATGCATTCACATCATCGTGCCAAACGGCAACAAACTTCATCACAAATCATCATGCATTTTTAATCAATTTAAACAATGCATTATATATGCCAAAAGGCCACATTTCACAATCAATTCCATAATCTAGGATTCACGCCATACGGCTACCCACAACACATCTTATCACAACAGTACACAACTATTCATTTCCGATAAGGATTGAACACAATCTAACCAAACAATCGACATTAGATGGAAGCATAAGGAAATGGAAATGCTTTTACACTCGCTAGCTTGCTCGCCTAGCGAGTTCCTAGCTAACACTCGCTACCTGTTCGCCTAGTGAACAAGCTCGCGAAGGCAAATAGAAGCTACTGTAAGGCTTCGCTACCTACTCGTTGGGGCTTCGCCTAGCGAACCCCTCGCTACCAGCGAAGAGGGTCAATTACATTTTGTCCATGTCTGGGACCATTCGCTACTAGCTCGCTACAGCGAACACTCGTGACCTGCTCGCCTAGCGAAGGAGCTAGCGAACATCTGCGATGTTCAAAACCCCAATTGTCCAAAATCATCGAATCAACACAAAATCAACCGATTCAATTCCAACGAATTCCAGTAGTCTTAGCCTAACATTTCTCGACTAATTTACACCATTTAATCCAACTTCTAACTGTTCAAACATCGACTCTATCGATTAAACTCGTTTCTGCCCTAAAATGGAAAATGGAGAAAAACATCCAAACAATTCATACATAATCATATACATTGGTAAGATAACAACATTTCACACCCTTACCTTGATTAATCGGAAGCTAGAAGTTGTTCTGATGATTCCAAGCTTTTCCTCTATTTTCTCCTCTTCCCTCTTCTTCCTTCTTTCTTTCTCTTCTTTTTCCTTTCTCTATTTCTATCCTTTTCTTTCCACTTTCTCTTATATATATCCTTCTCTTTTATTTCTCCTCAATATATCTCATCTTATCATTAATTAGAGAAGATCTAGTAAGTTCACCTTATTCTACCAAATAGAATAAATAAGATAAATCCATTAACTCATATAAATTAAATAGATCCAATAATTCATTAAATCAATTAATTAGTACAAATAATCAATTATTGAAAAATTGGGTTGTTACACGAGCTCTCCTGAGAGTAGTCCATTAAAAAGACTATTTGTATGAGTCGACCGGAGCTAGCTTTGAGTCGGCTCAAAGCCCTAAAATATGCAAAAATGCTTATTTTCATGTGTCAAGACACTTTTGATGAACTCTATTACATGGTAAGCTTGACGAGCTTGACCAACCCTACATGAAACACAAATTTAGCCATTTTTATATGCATCAATAATGTTTTTGACAAGTGTTTGACTCACAAGGGACAAGACATGCAAATGTGACACGATGATACCGTCCAAAGTACATTTTTCTATCAATCTAAGTTTTGACATCGTTGAAACAAGTGTAGCTACCTATGAAGATTACCCTCACACTGTTCGTACAAACCCTTCCATTATTCAATGCTTCTTTCCTACAGACCATTGAACCATAGCCTAGACGGCCTAATCAACGTTAATGAAAACAAGTTGTATTTGGAGGCTTCGTTGGCACTGAGGTAATTCAGATGATCGTTGACGAGCTGTAAATGCTTGTTTGAATTTCCCTTTCCATTATACCTGCCCAACTTGGGAGGCTTCTCCATTGATTTTGGTATTTTAATGTCAAAAATCCATGAGCACAGAGGATGCTTCTGTTGATTCCTAGATGGTTGATTTCCTGCCTGATCCGGGGGAAGAGCGTGGTTTTCCTCAATCTCCTTCGGGGTTTTAGAAGGATTTTGGTGCTTCTTGCTCCTCTGTTGATTCTTTGACTTTGGATCTTTATCTTTCTTCATTTTGGCTGGCTCAGGAACGACAGTTTGAGTTGTCATTAGTATAGCCTCTTGAATGGTGTTCTCTTATGAAGGTGCATTATTGAGGCTTTCTTCGAGGCGAAGCAACCTCTTCTCTATAGCTTGTGAATTCTTCTGGTGAACGGTGTTGTACATTCTGCTGAGCAACTCGTTAGTGCCTTGCAACCCAAGGTTGGCTCATAGTAGTTGGAAACCATGTAAGGCTTCTGGTTGTGAAAATTGAGGTAGAATCGAAGGTTCATTTAGAGGCAGTTGGACAAATGCAACTATTTGAGGAGCCTGGACCATATCTGCATGCAACGAAACCTCTGCTCATGGATTCGCAACACCTTGCAGAGGAGGTGGAAGTGGTTGATTGACCACTACTTGAGTTATGATAACGACAGTAGCTTCTCGTGCAGTGGCAGATCGAGTAACTTTGGATCCAGCCATTAGTTAGAAGCGTAGAGATCAAAGATTTGAAAATTCATGAAATCAAAGTTAAAATGCTACTTGATTGGATCGAACACGATGTATCATCGTGTTTAATTTTGAGTGCTCTTGATTCAATGACCTGAGAAGGTTTTAGACTGATGAATCTAAGAGGGAACTCGAGATCGTGAAAAATGTATACATCATAAGTCATTTTCCACATATGGTGCCACTGTTCCATACTAAAATCAGAAATGGAATTAGGATCAGAGATAATGGCATATATGAGCTTCTGGTGCAGCGAAGAGATGACTGGCCTACAAGGTTAGCATTCTAACGTTCAAATTAGTATGTGAGGGAGAAGAGTGAATTAAAATTGAATTTGAAACTAAATATCTAAATTGGCGTTGTTTTTATATATAGTAGAGAGGAAATAACAAATGCGATATTTGTTAACATGATTTATAGAGACCTGTCGGATGTACCTGAAATTTGAATCCTCTATATTCATTAGTAGGACTGCTCTCGTGCATTAAAAAGATTCTGAGAGATTTGAATCTCCTTCAAAATAGTCGGTTGTGAACAACATGATCACTACATAACAATGTAATTTTTTGATAACCAAACTTCATAATGTCAAACTAAAGGCAGGTGATAATTTGAAGGAAAACCAATACCAAAATAAAACATAAGATTTGAGAAAACCAAACAACAGGAATGATGAACCTGTTATTAATTATACAGGATTGCTATCTTGACACCCATTTCTACACCTACACCTCAATTACTGTTCACAAATACTTGAACAAATTCTCCAGAATATGGTTAATAGTGTGTATTTTATTGGTTAATGAAGTAGTGAAAGTGGTTAATAAATTATAGGTAAAATAATTGGTTAATAATGTAAATTTTTGTGGTTAATGCAACTGTGAAGTTGGTTAATGCGCAATCTTATATTTGTGTTATAAAATAAATTTTAAAAATAAATATTTTTTTTAAAAAAATTAATATTTTAAAAAAATATATTATTTTAATAAAAAAAACACTGTTCACCGTATAAATACGGTGAATAGTGCATACGGTGTAAGTATTGGGTGTAGAAAAGGGTGTAGGAATAGCATTTTTCTTAATTATATTATTACTACAACATAATAAACATTGATTTTCATAAATAAAAGCAAGATTTCAAAATTAAAAATATAAACAAAGCCCATAACGATGAACTGTATATAGAGAAAGTATAAGATGTATTAACAGAATAAAATAATTTTATAATAATAGTGCGCTGTTATTTAATAAAAATCGATTAAATTTTTGATGATATTTTAAAACGATTCGGTAAATTAATAATTTCTTATTAAACAATTGTTTAAAATTTCTTTACATTGATGTCGATTAAACTTATGTATATAATCTCATATCCTCATCAAATTTAAATAACACTAGTTGTGAATAGGGGGTTTTCTCCTGACTGCTGTATAATCCATGGATGTCATATTTTCTTCATAATCTTCATGTTTTGCATCAAATGAATCTTTCTTCAAACTTCGTGCATATGCTATATGTAAATAAACAAAGCCAGGTTAGACAAGCTTTAAAAGCAAATTCCACTTGTAGAGAATATTATGATAGTTAAGTTTTGAAAAATGATGTAGTATTTTTTTGTGTCAAAAGTTAAAATAAAATAATGTGATAGTTTCATAAATAAATTTAAAAACATATGTAACACGTTTTCAAATGCCACGTAACAATGTTTAAGTGATATAAATTGATTTTATAAACTCAAGGAACATCTTTTAAATTTTATATAAATTATTAGAGTTTAAAATAATTCATTCTATACAAAATCGATTTATAAAATAAAAAATATTATATATAAATTTTATTAATGTTTTATCTCCAACATATAACGAAGGCAAGACTTGAAAATTTTTCTAATACATCACTCTTTTAAATTTGGTGGGCAAATATAAATAATAGACAATTTAAGATATAATTGATAAACTTTGATATCATATTAGAATTTAATATAATATAATTTTTTTTATAAATTAACTTATAAAATATAAAATTATTTTATATAAATTTTTTCAATGTTATATCTTCAATTAATAATTAATATGTAATTAAAATTTTTTCATTACACAAACAATTATAAAATAATTATCGATGTCAATGTTATCAAAAATAAACTTTTTTTTACATTTCTTTTAGAAAAAAGATTTGATATTTTAGTTCCCTTTAAATAATTTTATCAAGGATATTTTTCCTTTCTTTTTCTAAACTTTTTTATTAATAACAGTGACAGTAATTATCATTTTAAAAAATAAATTGCATATGATTTAAGTTTTATTATGAAAATAAATTTTTAATACTGACATGGCATAAATTAAAGAAATAAATCTAAAAATAACAATTATACCTCCAATGAGAAATGATGAAAACCAGCACATAACTAAGAATGATATTAGAAGAACTACTTTTCTTGATAGTTCTGGCTTCATAGTCTTAACTTCCGATGGCTTATAAATAAATAAATTAGAAACTTTTGATAGTTTCTACTAGACCTAGAATTTAAGTAGTATTTATGACTTAAACACGCTTTATGAATTCCTTTAATTTATGTTGTAAAAGTGAGAGATTCTATATATACGGCTAAGAATGTGGCCACGATCATACAAGTAGAAGTAATTGCATGCCATCACACTCCCAAAAACCAGAGATAAAAGGCACTGAATCTGTGTGTTTTTGTTTTATTTGCAAATTCTTGTAAGGGTAGTATGGGAAGAAAAAAGTCATACTTTTAGCTCTTATTTGGAAAAATTAATTGAAATGGTTAATTCAATATTAAAATAATTTTCATATTTTGTTTATGTTTTAATATAATTTTCATATTTTGTTCCGGTTTGCAAAAGAAATATCGATGAGTGATCGCGATTTTTCGAGTCTAATCGAATTAACTGCAAATGTACAGTCTATCGCGTAGTAATAAAGATATCGAACTCACAAGGACTCGTAGTCAATCTAGTATATTCCAATGTTACTATGTTTAGCTAGGTTGATTGTGATTTAAAGGGGAATTATGCAATAGTAAAGGCTAACTAAAGAAAAGCTAAAGGTTTCTTAGAATAATAACGCAAGTAATCGGTATGCAATTGTCGCTACTGCGAAAATCGGCGCCGGCTGAACAGAAGAGTCGCCACCGCGCGTTATTTATCCCACGGGAGGGAAAGGAAACGCTCAGAGTAAACCTCGCACAACACGGGAAAGGTATGGTCATCGCAACCAAAACCTGGATTCGGGAGTCGGTTACGCAAGGGGAAGGTATTAGCACCCCTCACGTCCGTCGTACTCGACGGGATCCACGCTTGTTTTCTGGTATGGATTGTTATTCTATCTAAACTATAGGTCAAGGGTTAAAAAAGAAAATAAAATGAAAATAAAAATGACTCGGCAAAGTATCGCCCTTTATGCCTACGTATTCCCGCCTGGAACGAGAAATCAGAGTCAACGTAGTTCGCCTACCTACGGGAAAGGAGGGGAAGGTTGCTCGCTAGGATATCGCATCCTATGCCTACGTACTTTCATACAACATGAAAGATCAGAGCAAACGTAGTTCGGGCCACGTACGACACAAGCCTGTCTTGGTTGATTTTATTCCTTTTGAAAAAGGTTTTCTGATTAGCAGTCCCGGCGGACAAAAAATGACGTCTTGATGAGTTCACATTCTTTTACGGAAGAAGTGTCTTTTATTGTGTTTGAAATCTTTATGTGTTTTTCTGTTTGTTTTGAGGAAGAAGAGACAGAACTCTAACCTATGGTTGCGAAGGGAAACAAACTAACCTAATGTTATCATGCATGGGTTAAGACCTAGTGTCTATCATGTTCCTCTCTTGCACAGAGAGAAACAGAGATCCTAAGGGATAGGCAGAAACAAGAATAATATCAGATATATACAGTAAAACAGTAAAATGCATGAATGCAGCAATACAAGCGAGGCAAGGGAGTCCCACTCAACCTCGAACCTAGAAAATAATAGGCAAAAGTGAACAGGCTTCACTTTTAACCCGACAGGGTAAACAACAAACAATACAGTCCAGAAAACCAATCAATACATCAGCAATGAAATACAACAACAAAAGAAACAGCATCAGCAGCTCTGAATCAGCATCTGACTTCAAGTCATCTCCACTCAACTGCAAGCTTCAGCAAGCATCAGTCTCCATCTTCATGACCTTTAGGCAAGGGCTTTGATCATCAGTCCTCAGTCTACAATGGCTTTTCTTCAAGTTCAAACCTCCAGGATGAGGGATCAGTCACAAGAGTGAATTGGGTGTTAAGCAATCAGTTGACTACCAAAGGTGGTGAACAGACTGCCTCTAACACATATGACATTTTCTCTCAAGAGTTCTATCTCTTAGACACCATCACCAAGCCTTCCAAAGGAAGGGGGTGAGTGTCTTAGAGAGACTCTGAATCACAGAGAAGAATGGATGCAGACAAGGCAATCCATGTTTGAGAAACAAGCTTTTTAATCTAGAGCTCTGCCTAGCTCCTAAACCCTAGTCTCCTCAGCAGCTACTGGCAAGAACCTCCTCTTCAACTCTGGCAATTGCTCTTCAATCTCTGGATCTCCAATGGTCTTCATCTCCTCAAGTCTTCAGCTCTCCCAAGTCCCCAGACAATCCCAATACCCACACAAGCAAGCAATAATCCCCAGAGGGCACACCACACCAGTCAATCAGATATATACAATACAGTAATAGCAGTAGGGGAATCCTGACTTTTTCTAAGGGATCTAATAACTACCCATAGCCCCTATAGTCCCATAACTAAACTATTCAAACCCTAAGTCCTAAGGGGAAAGAACCAAATCTCCTAAGTCATCATCTAAAACCCTAGTTTTATCCCTGTTATTCACAATTACACTAAGCATCTAAATTTAATTTCTAAAAATGGGAACTAAATTGAATCTACAAGTTCAATGTCTAACCTAAACAACCTAAAAAGAATGGATGAAAAATATGAAAGTATCTAATAGAAAAAAAATTAATAAAATCATGTATGAAATGAAACCATTTAAAATGTTATTTATTTAGAAAATATGGGAAAAATAGCAAATAAAAAATAAAATGCAATTTTTATTTTTTATAATTTTCTAGACATCCTAAAGAAAATAATGCAAAAAGAATGAATTAAAAATGAGGATTTTGCTATTTATTATGAATTTTAGAAGATGCATGAAAAAATTAAAGAAAATAAAAGAAAATATAAAGAAATAAAATGGAGGGGGTGAGAAAAGCAATAAAACCAAGTTACGCGCGTTGGGCTTATGAAACTGGGGGGTGTGGATAGCGCTCTGAGCCCAATCCCCCAACTTAATGAAACGCTGCGTTTCATTTCTTTTGAACTTTCCCTCCGTTTCATCTTTAAATCGCAGCCATCAGATCACATCCCAAGTCCAAGTCAAACCCTGGATCGTGTGGCCCTGGCTTCATCTTCAACCTTAGAAACCCTAGGGTTTCTGCAACTTCACCATCGTGCATGAACTTTCCACCTCCCTGTTCTCCCTCAATCCTCCATGAAAGCTCTCACTGTAAAAACCAAAAATACTCCAATTTCTTCCCTCTACACAGCCATGTCATTACCTTCTTCTAAAACTCAAACAATAATGCAATTCGATAGGCACAACAGATCGGATCCATCATTCTCCACTGATATTGATCCTCTCAATTCTCTATGGAAATCATCCTAAACTAACCTATAACTCACCCTGGTCATTTTAAGCACTCAATCCAAGATTATCTCACACAATCCTTGCCATTCTAAGCTTCATCAGAAATGGTGCACCATGATCAATGTCCATGAAACTTGCTCAAACTTATCAAAATCAATCATCTCCCTTATCCTAACCAGTCTATACTAACAATTCCCTAAAATTCTCATTAAATTATGCAATTCGAATGAGGTTACTAACCTGTTATGATGCTGAAAACAGTTATGGAATACACTTGATCCAATGCTTGAAAGGTGGGGAAATTGATCAGTAATCTTGGAAATGAGTTCTGTATGCAATCAGAGAGGCTCCAAGGCTTTGAATCTTCTAGTTCCAAGGTTCTTGCACTTTGAATGATGATGATGAGTAGCACAATTCCTTGCTCAATTTGCCATAGAAATGTGTGGATTCTGACCTTTGTGTGATGATGATGAAGGTTGAATCAAGAATGTTGAAGTTTGGTGAGAGATTGAGGGAATTTGAGAGGCTTATGCAAGAATGAAAAATGAGTGAAAATGGAGGTTTTTGACAAAGTGGTAGCATCAACCCTTGCATGAATCAGCTTGCATGAATATATAGGTTGCATTAGAACCTCCTAGAACATTGGAGAAATTTCCCTTACACTTTTCCCTTTCAATTTGGATTATGTTACTTTCAATTCAAGCAACCATGGATAACTCACAAATTATGACCTATGCTCAAAATTCCACTTTAGCCAATGTCTTTAGAATGCCTTTTCCATTCAAAATGACCTATAATTTTGCATCATTTGGCCAAGATATGAAAAATACCATTTTTTAAGCCATTTTCCTTCATTAACTTCACCAATTGTGAAACCTTGTGCTATGGACATTTCCAATCTCACATGGTCACTTTTCTAGACTCAAAATGTCATTTGGAGCAAGTTTGATGTTGTAAGTTTTTCCATTTGAGGCCTCCTTGTATGAGTTTTGGACATAGGTTAAAATGACCTGTAATTCACAAATGACCAAAATACCCTTTTCTTGCCAAGACCATAAGTTGAGTTCCACACATCATATGAAGGCATACTATACCATTCTAGAAAGCTAAGACAATGAGGAACAATTCTTATGTTTACCAGAAATTCATTTGAAATCTCCTTGAGGGGTAAAAATTGCTTGGAAGCCAAGTCACTTTCACAGACAAAATTTCAGATACCTCAGATGACCTGTAACTTGCAAGGACCATAACTTGAGTTCTATAAATCTCCTTAATGTCTTCCACCACTAAAATTAAAGGTATTGAGATTCTCTACAAGTTTCATGTTGGCCAAGGATCCATTTGAAGCTTGCATTTTTACTTATCTTGCTTGGAAATTTGACCAAAACTAGGGGATTTTACATAGAAACCCTAATTTAGAAACTCCTCCTTTCCTTGATTTCTCTTGAATTCTTCTTAGCACAACAACATATCTTTATCCTCCATGTCAAATTATGAACTCCACATTTCTCCAATAGCCCTTAATGCCTTTAAATCAATCAATTGACTTAGGGTTGACCTAGGGTTGACCCAGATGAAACCCTAGTTGACTGTCTTCAACTGCAATTCTTGTGATCACCTCAACAACTTGTTCTCTTCTCCAAATGACTTTCTAAGCCTCCCATGATGTCTAGATGCTCTCCATGCCTTCCAATCACAGCTCACAACCCCCTTGTTGACCCTCAGATACCCTCAGATAGGAGATAGACTCAGGGCTTGATCTGCTGAACTCTCTGCTCTCAAATTCTTTTCTGATGACTTGAATGAGATGGAATTAAGATAATAACCTCTTGATAGGCCTCTAGAGATGAGAATAATGATTGGTCCCCTGTTGAATGACTTGCTATGCTTATGCTATGCAGATGGTTAGTCTATATACATGCCTCTATATGCAAATGCTAATGATAAAATAAAACAAGTGAATAAGGTTGAGCAAATTTTAGGGTGCAACAGCTGCCCCTATTCAAGCGACTTGGACCCGATTGGGTGAAGAGCGAACGGCCTTCAAACATTCGAGGTACGAGACGGTTGAATACTAGGAACCCAGAAATTTGCCAACCGCAGACATCACTCGCGCTCCTGCTTGGGGAACGATATCCATCAGCTGAATCTGACTGCTTGCCACCCACTGATCTCGTGCGACTGTGCTGGGGATTCTTCTCATCATCCTGAAAAAGATTGAGTCATCGGAAACTTCGTCCTTTGCTTGTCCACGTCAGGACTCTGTCTGCTGTCAACACGAAGAGAGCTCAACTAAAACCTGCCCACGTTAGGACTCCGCTTGCTGTTAACCCAGAAAATCTCGGCAACTCCGCTGGGGAATAATTTGTCTACCTTTCCATAAACTGAATCGTCCCCATTAGGAATAACACTCTTCCACGTTAGGAATAACCTCGTCTGGACCCGTCCGCGTTAGGACTCCCTCCTTCCACGTAAGGAACCACGTTGTCTTTCCCCGTAAGGAAACCAATTTTCTTCTACGTAAGGAATACCATTCTCAATCTGTCCACGTGAGGACTCCAACCTTTCTAAATCTGTCCACGTCAGGACTACACTTGCCATCTTTCCACGTCAGGAATCAATCTTCTTTCTATATCGACCTGTCCACGTAAGGACTCCAATACCACTTGATATGTCCCTGTCAGGACCCCACTCTTTCCACGTAAGGAAATCACCTTTGGTTCCGAATCTGTCCCCGTTAGGACTCACCTTTCCACGTAAGGCGTACATCATTCTTCCACGTCAGGAATCAACTCTTCTTGAATCTGTCCATGTAAGGACCCCAATTTTTCCACGTAAGGAATCTATCTCTTTCTTTCCACGTTAGGAATAACTCCTTTGATCTGTCCGCGTCAAGACTAAACTTGATACGTCCGCGTAAGGACTCAAACTTTCCGCGTAAGGAAACCCATTTTTCCACGTAAGGAATCTCATCTTTCCACGTAAGGAATAAACTTATTTTCCACGTCAGGAATTGACCTCTTTTCCCATGTAAGGAATAGACTTGTCCACGTCAGGACCCCTCTTTCGTCTTGATTTGTCCACGTCAGGACTCAGGCATCTTCGACCTGTTGAGGAAATAAGACTTGTCCATGTAAGGACTCACACCTTTGTATGATCTGTCCACGTCAGGACCCATGCTTTGCCAACACGAAGAAAGATAACTGCTGAGAGGAGCTGGTACATGTCAGGACACCAACACAAAGAGTAATCACTTTTGTCAACGTCATGACTTCCTATCTCACCAATTTCGAGAACCCGAATCTGCCCACGTTAGGACTAACACACTTCACGAACCCGGAGAAATAACCCTGTCCACGTTAGGACGCCCACTTCTGAAGAAATCCCGTCAATATAGGAATAAATTGTCCCCGTCAGGACTTAGTTCTCCATTTTTGGTTCGCCAGGATGCCCCATTTTTTCCCGGACTCTCTTTTTTCCTGTCCAGCGGGTCTATTTCAAGCAAAGTATTTTTTAACTGCGTCCGAATTCACAGGCGACGTGAAGTCTTCTCCGTCCATGGTGGACTACAACAACGCTCCTCCTGAAAAGACTTTTCTGACAACGTACGGCCCTTCGTAGTTAGGGGTCCACTTGCCCCTGTGATCTGCTTGCGGCGGGAGAATCCTTTTCAGCACAAGGTCGCCCGTCTGAAAGCTTCGCGGATGAATCCTCTTGTCGTACGCTTTCTTCATCCGGCTCTGATACAAACGACCGTATGCTAGAGAAGCTAGCCTCTTCTCATCCATTAAGCTCAGTTGGTTCAATCTGTTTTTCACCCATTCTGCCTCGTCTAGCTGAACATCTCGCAATACCCTCAGAGAAGGGATCTCAACTTCCAATGGTAATACCGTTTTCATTCCGTATACCAACGAGAACGGGGTTGCCCCGGTTGATGTGCGTACCGTCGTACGATAACCGTGCAAAGCAAAAGGTAGCATTTCATGCCAATCCTTATAGGTCACCACCATTTTCTGAACGATCTTCTTGATATTCTTATTGGCCGCCTCAACAGCGCCATTCATCTTGGGTCGGTAAGGGGAGGAGTTGTGATGTTCAATCTTGAAATTCTGACAGAGCTCCTTCATCATTTTGTTGTTCAGGTTTGAACCATTATCCGTGATTATCCGCTCGGGAATCCCATATCGGCAAATGATATCTCTCTTGATAAATCTGGCCACCACTTGCTTCGTTACATTTGCGTAAGACGCCGCTTCCACCCACTTGGTGAAATAATCGATTGCTACTAGAATGAACCGGTGCCCATTAGAAGCCGTCGGCTCGATCTTTCCAATCATATCGATTCCCCACATCGAGAATGGCCATGGCGATGACATTACATTTAGAGGACTTGGAGGCACATGGATCTTATCAGCATAGATTTGGCACTTGTGACACTTCCTCGCAAACTTGAAACAATCAGTTTCCATGGTCAGCCAAAAATAACCTGCCCGCAGCAGTTTTCTCGTCATAGCATGTCCACCAGCATGCGTACCAAATGTACCTTCATGTATTTCCTCCATGAGAAGCTTTGCCTCTTTTTCGTCTACACAACGCAACAGTACCAAATCGTGGTTCCTTCTGTATAAGACGCCATCCGGGTTCAAGTAGAAATTGCCCGCTATTCTCCTGAGAGTCTTCTGATCTTGACTGGATGCCCCAGCCGGATACTCTTTATTCTTCAGGAAATTAAGGATATCGAAATACCATGGTTTGTCATCAGATGCTTCATCAATAGCAAATACATAAGCTGGCCTGTCAAGCCGAGAGATAATGATTCGAGGAGCCTCATTCCAGAAGTTGACTTTGTACATGGAAGACAAAGTGGCCAGGGCGTCAGCCATTTGATTCTCCGCCCGCGGTACGTGATGCAATTCAACTTTGTCGAAGAAAGGCAACAATCTTCTCGCATAGTTCATGTAGTGTATCAGATTGGGCTGCCGTGTCTCCCATTCCCCTTTGATCTGATTCACCACCAGAGCTGAGTCTCCGTATACGTCTAAATTCTTGATTCGCAAATCAATGGCTTCTTCAAGCCCCATTATGCAAGCTTCGTATTCGGCCTCATTGTTGGTAACGGCAAAGGTCAATCGGGCAGTAAACGGGATGTGCGACCCGTGTGGCGTAGTGATGATTGCCCCTATTCCGCTACCGTAAGCATTCACGGCTCCGTCAAATATCATCTTCCATTTGGAACCCAACTCTGGTCCTTCGTCTGGCAACGGCTCTTCACAATCTTTCATCTTTAGGTACATGATATCCTCGTCAGGAAAATCAAACCTCATCGATTGGTACTCTTCAATAGGCTGCTCCGCCAGATACTCAGACAGCACACTCCCCTTTATAGCCTTCTGCGAGACGTATTGAATATCATATTCAGTCAAGACCATCTGCCAACGGGCAATTCTACCTGACAACGCCTGCTTTTCAAACACATATTTGATAGGATCCATCTTCGAGATGAGCATGGTTGTATGATTCAGCATGTACTGCCTCAAACGCTTGGCGGCCCAGGCTAGCGCGCAACAAGTTTTCTCCAGCATTGAATACCGAGATTCACAATCTGTAAATTTCTTACTCAGGTAATAGATCGCATGCTCTTTTCTCCCTGTCTCGTCGTGTTGACCGAGAACACAACCCATGCTTCCCTCAAGAACCGTCAAATACATGATCAAGGGTCTACCTGCCACTGGGGGTATCAAAATAGGAGGCTCCTGCAGATACTGCTTTATTTTATCGAACGCCTTTTGACAATTTTCGTTCCACGTTACAGCTTGATCTTTCTTCAACAGCTTGAATAACGGTTCACACGTAGCAGTTAGGTGAGATATGAACCGAGCAATGTAGTTCAACCTCCCTAAAAATCCGTGCACCTCTTTCTCTGTTTTAGGCGTCGGCATTTCTTGTATTGCTTTTATTTTAGCAGGATCGACCTCTATTCCTCTTTCGCTTACGATAAACCCCAGCAGTTTACCCGATCTCACCCCGAAGGTGCATTTGTTAGGGTTCAGCCTCAGCCTGAACTTCCTAAGCCTCTTAAATAACTTCAACAGATTCACCAGATGCTCTTCCTCCGTCTGGGATTTGGCAATCATATCGTCAACATAAACTTCGATCTCTTTATGCATCATATCATGGAAAAGAGTCGTCATCGCACGCTGATATGTTGCCCCAGCATTTTTCAGACCAAAGGGCATCACTTTGTAGCAAAATGTTCCCCAAGGCGTTATGAAAGTGGTCTTCTCCATATCCTCTGGCGCCATTTTAATCTGATTATAGCCTGAAAAGCCATCCATGAAGGAGAATACGGAGTATTGAGCAGTATTATCAACTAACACGTCAATGTGAGGAAGTGGAAAATCGTCTTTTGGGCTTGCCTTATTCAAATCTCTATAATCTACGCACATTCGAACCTTGCCGTCTTTCTTTGGCACTGGTACGATGTTGGCAACCCATGAGGGATACTTTGTCACAGCCAGGAAACCAGCGTCCCACTGTTTTTGAACTTCATCTTTGATCTTCATTGCCATATCTGGTCGAGTTCTGCGAAGCTTTTGTTTGACTGGCGGGCAGTCTTCTTTCAGTGGCAGGCGATGCACAACCATGTCTGTATCGATCCCCGGCATATCTTCATATGACCAAGCGAAGACATCATTATACTCTCGGAGCATTCCAACCAGTCTTCGCTTGATATCACCCTGCAGTGCGGCTCCAATACGAATATTTTTCTCAACCCCTTCCGACCCGAAGTTGATAATTTCGATGACCTCGTCGTGAGGCAGAATGGCTCTTTCCTCTTGCCTCACCAACCAGGACAGTTCTTCAGGAACGTCACTATCTTCGACAACCTCTTCTTCAGCCTGAAACACCGGGTGCTCGAAGTCGGGACGAGTCATAGGTGGTTCAAGGATGTCATCTGAAAATGTTATCCTGCAAAAGGAACGGTTAAGTGCTTCAAAATGCGTATAAAGCGAACAACCACGTTGCCATTTTATTGAAAAATATAAAACAAGAAAGACAGGGGTTACAGTATTTGCACATGAAAGAACGCCATTTATTCAATGATTAACACGCAATGTTTATAACAACACAGCCCTAAGCAAATCCTGATGCCCCGGGCAAGACATCAGACTATTTAACAATTAATAAAGCAAAGCATTACTGTTTAAAAGTCACAGGAACAAGCTCCTGAATAGACCAGTTGCACAGTCCTTGTCCTGGCGTGCTTGGCTGAATCCAGGCATCCATATCACAGTCGCTGTCTCCTTCATCAGACTCCGAAGCAGCATTGACAGTTTCGTGGCACACTCCACTGGCAGAGATGATGATTGGCTTTCTGAAACGGGGTTCCCCCAAGGAAGGAGTGGATGACGACGGTTGGTACCCCAGCCCGAACTGGTCCATCTTCACAGGAATGTCCAGCACTTTGCCCCAGCCCTTGGCTTCTCCTGCTTCCACTAGAGCTTGAGCTTCTTTATACGATGAGACGGCTATCTCTGGCACTTTGCTCGGCCCGGGACCCTTGTCCTTGATGCGCAAACCTTCGAATGCCTGGCAGGGCGTTTCGTGGATCTCTCCGTCGACTTCCACATATTTAAATGAAGATAGATGGCTGACCAGGATGTCCTCTTCTCCGCACACGGTAACTACGCTGTCTCCAACCATATATTTTAACTTCTGATGCAGGGTGGACGTGACTGCCCCTGCTCCATGAATCCAGGGTCTTCCAAGCAAGCAGCTGTACGCAGGCTGTATATCCATGATATAAAACTCCGTTGCAAACACTTCCGGCCCCACCTGCAGAGGCAAGGTAATCGATCCAAAGACTGTCCTCCGCGTGCCGTCAAACGCTCTGACTACCAAGTCGCTAGGTGTGCACAAGATTCCTCTAACATCCAACTTCATCATCGCCTTCTTGGGCAGCACATTCAAAGATGACCCGGTGTCAACCAAGACGTGTGACATTATCGATCCTCTACACTCAACAGATACGTGCAGCGCCATATTATGATCTCTCCCTTTCGGAGTCAAGTCAAAATCAGTAAATCCCAGACTGTGGCCTGCATTCACATGTGCCAATACTCCTTCTAGCTGGTTCACGGAGACGTCTTGGGGTACAAAAGAAGTATCCAGGACTTTCAGCAACGCATTTCTATGAGCTTCCGAACACAACAGCAATGACAGGATAGATATTTTGGACGGCGTCTGCTGCAGATGCTCCACGATCTTATAATCACTTTTCCGAATCAGGCGCATGAACTCTTCTACGTCTTTCGATGCCGATTCTTTGTCACTTGCTTGCACCGGAACGTTCTCAACCACTTTCCCTTTTCCTTTCGCTAGTCTTTCGGCCTCCACTTCAGGGGATATAAAGATCCTACCACTCCTCGTCATACCTCCCGAACCAACAACGTTATCCACAGTCTCGGCTGGCTGCTTGTTAACATCAATTTTTATCCCGTCACAATATACTTCCAACCCATACGACCATGGGACTGCTTTCGTGTTCTCGTACGGGATTGGCCCGGCCTTAGTTATGGTGATCGATGGTCGCTGAGCTGGTGCTGCAATAGTGATCGTCTTCCGAGGAATCGTTACCGTGGCCACATCATTCTGATCATCTATTACTGCCCCTGCGGGCTCTTCAGTTGCTGCTTGGTCAAACTGCAATATACCTTCATCGATTAAAGCCTGAATGCCTTTCTTCAAATCATCACACCCCCCAGCTAGGGTCCAACATTCTAAGCAATACTCGTTACATCCTGGGAAAACACCCCCTTGCAATAGTCGGCTCTTTATCTCGCTCAGCGGCGTCTTCAAATCTTCAACATTCATAATCAGATTCAACCCTTCCTCAGTCAGAATGGCGTTTGCCCCATGATTAGGCATGGGTTTCTGCACTATATTCGGACCTGCCGTTCCGAAATTGATAGTCTTATTATCCAAAAGGTCCTGCACAACATGCTTAAAAGCGTGACAACCTTCTATATCGTGGCCCGGGGCCCCAGAATGAAACTCACAGTGCCGACTTGCATCGTACCCAAACGGGGGAGCTCCCGTTATCGGTGCCAGGGTTCTTTTCTCTACCAAGTTTAATCCCAACAATGTCTGCAACAAGTCTGCATAGGTTGAGGGAGGCTTCTCAAACACTCTTCTCGGTTTACTACCCTGGAATCTTCGCGGAGCCTGCTGTGCCCCCTGCTGAGGCTGCTGCTGCTGTTGCATTGGCTGTTGCTGAACCGGTTGTTGTTGCTGGAGTGGTTGCTGTTGATACGGGATAGTAACACTCGCCACCTGCTGCGGCTGACGATATTGACCTCGTCCCCTGCCTCGGCCCCGACCTCGGCCTCCAAATACTGCGCTTGCCTCGCCCTGACGGCGCCCACCAAAAGCTTTCCTATTACTGCCAGATGCAGTTGATTCCTCGACTTGGAACTTTCCTTGCTTAATATTACGTTCAATCTTTTCTCCCATCAGAATCATGTCTGAAAAACTGGCCAGAGACGTGTGAAACAACATGTCATGAAACAGTCCCGTGAATGTGCCGACAAACATGTCATTCATTTCCTTATCTTCTACCGGAGGACGGACCCTAGCAGCCATATCGCGCCACCTTTGCGCGTACTCTTTAAAGCTCTCCCCTTTCTTTTGCGACAGCCCGGCCAATTGGACCCGATTGGGTGCCAAGTCGCTGTTATACTTGTAGTGAGCTACAAATGCCTCTGCTAATTGCTTCCACGTCTTGATATCAGTTGGCTCCAACCCCATGTACCACTCTAGGGAAGGGCCTGACAGACTATCTTGAAAGAAATGCATTAGCATTCTTTCATCAGTTGAGTATGCAGACATCTTTCTGTAATAAGCTCGTACATGCACTTTTGGACATGTGTCGCCTTTGGACTTGTCAAACGCAGGAGCTTTGAATTTAATTGGCACCCTCAAGCCAGGTACCAAACCCATTGTTGCCATGTCCAACCCCACAGCACTTTGGTTTAGGACTCCCCTCATCTGCTCTTCCAGCATTTTAATCTTCTGGGAATCATCCATCGGCCCTTCAAAACCTCCTCCGGAGAAGGCGTCTTCCTGCTGATCTTCTTGCCACATACCGTTTCCAGCCCCATATCCATCATATCCATTATTACGCCCAGCTCTGATCTGATTCATCCCCGGACCTCGGCCTCTGTTGCCGTACCCTTGAACACCTCCAGCAGGACCAAAAGCCATAAATCCAGTGCCGTTTCCGTTTCCAAAGCCTCCGTAACCCTGATTGGTCGCGCCATAACCGTCTTGCCCAAAGCCTTGAGCATTAAAGCCATACTTCCCAGTGTTATCGAATCCCTGATCGTTGAATCCGAATCCAGCATTGACAAAGCCGTTGCCGCCTAGATTATCTCCCAAATTAACATCACCCAGCCCAACATTATGGATAGCAGTCTCATTTCCAACTCCGATGTTACCATTTGCAGCAGCGGTAGCGTTATTGACATTAGCAGCAGGTATATTGACTACAGGTGGAGCCACTGGCGTGGGAGTGTCGTCTCCATGAACAGTATCGACCCGTACGGACTGATGATCTTCATTACCGTGACCAGCGTTTCGGGCCAACAGAGGCTGGACCATGGCCTGCAAATTCTCCTGCCCTTTCGCAATCGCTTCCATGGTCTGCATGAAGAGAGCGAGCTTCTCGCGCACATCTTGCATCTCGTTCTGCATTTGATCCATGATTCTTCGACAATTGGTGCGGGTAGAATAGCGGTGAGGGTGTTGGTCTGCAATCCTGTAAAGTACCTGTTATGAGCAGGAAATAAGACACTATTCAAAGATTACCTGCAATGCAATATGAATATGAATGCAATGCAATGTGTCTGTGCATTAGGGAAATTCATTCCCCCAGTTCTAGTGTGAAGGTGCCAGTGCAGTGACAGTGTTGACAATAGGAATATCGGAGCTGAATCATAGAAAGCCTCATATATTGCAGGGAAAATCAATAAGCCCAGAGTACAATATCACTGAGTACAACGAGAAGGCATGACCTCATCCAACAATCCTGGTGATGGTCAGCACTATGCAAATAAAGCATACAGGCGAATACGGGAAATAATCAAATGCTCTCAAAAGCCCGGTACTCTTCTATCAACTTCTTGGTCTCTGGGTGACCTGGTCGGGTGAGCAGTCCTTCAACCAGCTGGTTTCTTCTCTTAAGAACACGACACACGTCTCCAGCAGTTTCTTCCCATGTCGCTTCTCCGAAGCAATCTTCTAGTTTTCGCTTTTGGGACACAACTTCATCTCTGCATTTGATTGCCTTGTTCAGTGCATTCTGGACACTATACCGGGTCATCACTTCCTCCTCACACTCCTTGATGCTGGACTTCAGCTTCTCTTCGAGGTCGGAGATTTGCTGCCTCAGCTTATCTTCCCTCTTCTTATTGTTGGTGAGTGTAGCATTCCAAGTCTTGTTGCAAGAGGAGATTTCTCGATGTGCCGCGTCAAGCGCTTTCTTTTTGGCTTCCAGCATGTCATGGGAGCTTCTAAACTCTTGCCCCAGACGTTCGCGCTTTTTCTTTTCCTCGGCCAACTCAGCCCCTAACCTGTTTAACAACTCGATCTGTTGTTGGAAAGCATATACGACCTTGTTTTTCTCACTGCGTACCTGGGCTAACTCTTGCTCTAACCCTTCATTAATCTTCATCAAGGCTTCCTTTTCCTTCACAACTTGCTCGTAGACTTCCCTAGAAACAGTAGTTGGCTCCGCTACCGGGATAGGAACAAGAATTGGTGCATCTGGAAACGGCATCCTCAACTGACTAGCCCTCTCCTGAATCCAAACTCTATAAGGTGCATAGGCCTGGAAGTCATTCTTTCCTAACAACGGCTTCCCTCTGCGGTTAATACGCGTCCAGGCATGTCGCAACTTGGCTAATAACTCCCCCTTCACGTCACCTGTGAAGTACAGAGATTCCTGTACTTCTTCCTCCTGAGGTGGATTCTTCAGCGCATATCCGAACTGACGAATGAATAGAGAAGGGTTGTAATTGATACACCCTTTTCTTCCTATCAGCGGCACATTAGGGTACCCAGAACAACTGAAGATGAGCTCAGATCCCAACAGGTCTCGATCAAACCACTCCATATCTTCCGACGATAGCCTCATCAGGCGCTCTGGCCAACCAGCTGGGACTGTAGTCTCTGCAACAGATCTTCTCTTAGGAAGGTGACTCTCAAACCACCTACTCAACAAGGGTACACACAGATGAACATTCTTCCCTCTTCCCTTCTCATTCTTGTAATGCAGTGAGTGGTAGAGATCTCCGAGTAAGGTAGGTACAGGATTACCAGTGGCAAACAAGTAGAAGGCGTCGAAGTCCACAAAATCCGGTATATTGGGGAACAGTACTATGCCATAAATGCACAAGGCCAACACAGCATTGAAAGCAACCCAGCACCCGCTCTTGGCATACTCTTGGGCTTTACCAACTAAGAATTGGAGTGAGAAGCCTGGAACTCCACGGGAAACAGTAGTCACAAGTTCAGAAGCATCAATATGCAAGGCTTTTGCCAAATCCTCCGGCTTGGGCTTGGCGTCATAATGAATGAATGGAACCCGATTCTGCACGGGCAGCTCAACATACTCAGCGTATTCCTCCAGGGTTGGTCCCATAATAAAGTCAGAGAACGTAAAGCACCTCAAAGCAGGGTCGTAGAATTGCATCAAAGCATACAGCCCATCTAACTCTACCTCTGTAGGATTGCACACCAATCTCAGTAGTCTACCATAGCTCATCCGGAAGCTCCTACGAACACCCTCATCAGCAAGAGAGATCAACCCAAGTAGAGGAACAACATCAGGCGTAGGCAATTTGTAAGCAACCGTTCTCCTTAAGCTAGTCATGATCAAACACTCAGAAGTCTGGGTACTAGAACTAGGGAAATGCAAATGCGCCTGCAGCACAGACACACGTTAGTGAAATGCAAATGGTAACGGATATGCAGTGATGCAATGCAAGTAACATGCAACGGGGACCAAAGCTGTAGCTGAATAGCCTGAACCCAATCAAGAAAGGTCTCAGATAGACCATCCAGAAGTCCTCAAGCCCTGGTCTCAGATATACCTCAAACAAAGCTCCAATATTGGTCTCTGATAGACCCCATAATCATAACCTGAATGGTCTCTGGAAGACCTCAGATCATATCCCCCACTGGTCTCTGACAGACCTCAGAACACATCTCCAAATAGTCTCTGACAGACCTCGGAACACACCAACTGGTCTCTGACAGACCTTAGAACCCTCCATAAATATCCAAGATCCCGATCAACAAACCGGTGGTCTGAAGGTCTAGTTACCTGCATAACCCTGAATCCCCTCACAGGTGGGTGACCCTATAACTGGCACAAGGTACGGCATCCTATGCGGTCGTCGGCGTCACAGACTTTCAGGGTTGATGATACGATTCCCAGAAGGAGTGGCATCATCAATTCCTGAAGAGGCCTCACTTAGCCAACTTCCAAATGATCGGTCCCCAGAGTCGACAATCCAACTAACCAGCAACCCACGCCAACCAAAGGAAGGGGCAGGAGGCCAACCAGAGGAACCTCGTCTGAGTGTAGATTTCATGGGACACCGAAGCAAGCAAAGCAAGCGGGCGCCCACTAATTTCTACTCTAATTCTAGGTGCACTCAAGCCCAGGTCCGGCTTATCTCTCAATATCAGAATACCCGTCACACCCCAGATACAGCAACAATAATCAATATATAAAGCTGAAAATACAAGGTTAGAACTATAAAATAACTCCATACAAAATCCTCGACGGGAAAACAAGCGTTAGGATTGACTCTCTTAAGGGACGTTGGATCCCAAATGCATAAGAACTATCGCAGTCCTTAGCAGCCAGGGGACGTTGGATCCCCAGCAGAGTCGCCAGCTGTCGCTACTGCGAAAATCGGCGCCGGCTGAACAGAAGAGTCGCCACCGCGCGTTATTTATCCCAAGGGAGGGAAAGGAAACGCTCAGAGTAAACCTCGCACAACACGGGAAAGGTATGGTCATCGCAACCAAAACCTGGATTCGGGAGTCGGTTACGCAAGGGGAAGGTATTAGCACCCCTCACGTTCGTCGTACTCGACGGGATCCACGCTTGTTTTCTGGTATG
The DNA here is from genome assembly GCA_963859935.3 of Lathyrus sativus. Lineage (NCBI taxonomy): Eukaryota > Viridiplantae > Streptophyta > Magnoliopsida > Fabales > Fabaceae > Lathyrus > Lathyrus sativus. The sequence goes on along the minus strand of OZ012735.1, from coordinate 457,537,020 downwards.
GATTGTTATTCTATCTAAACTATAGGTCAAGGGTTAAAAAAGAAAATAAAATGAAAATAAAAATGACTCGGCAAAGTATCGCCCTTTATGCCTACGTATTCCCGCCTGGAACGAGAAATCAGAGTCAACGTAGTTCGCCTACCTACGGGAAAGGAGGGGAAGGTTGCTCGCTAGGATATCGCATCCTATGCCTACGTACTTTCATACAGCATGAAAGATCAGAGCAAACGTAGTTCGGGCCACGTACGACACAAGCCTGTCTTGGTTGATTTTATTCCTTTTGAAAAAGGTTTTCTGATTAGCAGTCCCGGCGGACAAAAAATGACGTCTTGATGAGTTCACATTCTTTTACGGAAGAAGTGTCTTTTATTGTGTTTGAAATCTTTATGTGTTTTTCTGTTTGTTTTGAGGAAGAAGAGACAGAACTCTAACCTATGGTTGCGAAGGGAAACAAACTAACCTAATGTTATCATGCATGGGTTAAGACCTAGTGTCTATCATGTTCCTCTCTTGCACAGAGAGAAACAGAGATCCTAAGGGATAGGCAGAAACAAGAATAATATCAGATATATACAGTAAAACAGTAAAATGCATGAATGCAGCAATACAAGCGAGGCAAGGGAGTCCCACTCAACCTCGAACCTAGAAAACAATAGGCAAAAGTGAACAGGCTTCACTTTTAACCCGACAGGGTAAACAGCAAACAATACAGTCCAGAAAACCAATCAATACATCAGCAATGAAATACAACAACAAAAGAAACAGCATCAGCAGCTCTGAATCAGCATCTGACTTCAAGTCATCTCCACTCAACTGCAAGCTTCAGCAAGCATCAGTCTCCATCTTCATGACCTTTAGGCAAGGGCTTTGATCATCAGTCCTCAGTCTACAATGGCTTTTCTTCAAGTTCAAACCTCCAGGATGAGGGATCAGTCACAAGAGTGAATTGGGTGTTAAGCAATCAGTTGACTACCAAAGGTGGTGAACAGACTGCCTCTAACACATATGACATTTTCTCTCAAGAGTTCTATCTCTTAGACACCATCACCAAGCCTTCCAAAGGAAGGGGGTGAGTGTCTTAGAGAGACTCTGAATCACAGAGAAGAATGGATGCAGACAACGCAATCCATGTTTGAGAAACAAGCTTTTTAATCTAGAGCTCTGCCTAGCTCCTAAACCCTAGTCTCCTCAGCAGCTACTGGCAAGAACCTCCTCTTCAACTCTGGCAATTGCTCTTCAATCTATGGATCTCCAATGGTCTTCATCTCCTCAAGTCTTCAGCTCTCCCAAGTCCCCAGACAATCCCAATACCCACACAAGCAAGCAATAATCCCCAGAGGGCACACCACACCAGTCAATCAGATATATACAATACAGTAATAGCAGTAGGGGAATCCTGACTTTTTCTAAGGGATCTAATAACTACCCATAGCCCCTATAGTCCCATAACTAAACTATTCAAACCCTAAGTCCTAAGGGGAAAGAACCAAATCTCCTAAGTCATCATCTAAAACCCTAGTTTTATCCCTGTTATTCACAATTACACTAAGCATCTAAATTTAATTTCTAAAAATGGGAACTAAATTGAATCTACAAGTTCAATGTCTAACCTAAACAACCTAAAAAGAATGGATGAAAAATATGAAAGTATCTAATAGAACAAAAATTAATAAAATCATGTATGAAATGAAACCATTTAAAATGTTATTTATTTAGAAAATATGGGAAAAATAGCAAATAAAAAATAAAATGCAATTTTTATTTTTTATAATTTTCTAGACATCCTAAAGAAAATAATGCAAAAAGAATGAATTAAAAATGAGGATTTTGCTATTTATTATGAATTTTAGAAGATGCATGAAAAAATTAAAGAAAATAAAAGAAAATATAAAGAAATAAAATGGAGGGGGTGAGAAAAGCAATAAAACCAAGTTACGTGCGTTGGGCTTATGAAACTGGGGGGTGTGGATAGCGCTCTGAGCCCAATCCCCCAACTTAATGAAACGCTGCGTTTCATTTCTTTTGAACTTTCCCTCCGTTTCATCTTTAAATCGCAGCCATCAGATCACATCCCAAGTCCAAGTCAAACCCTCGATCGTGTGGCCCTGGCTTCATCTTCAACCTTAGAAACCCTAGGGTTTCTGCAACTTCACCATCGTGCATGAACTTTCCACCTCCCTGTTCTCCCTCAATCCTCCATGAAAGCTCTCACTGTAAAAACCAAAAATACTCCAATTTCTTCCCTCTACACAGCCATGTCATTACCTTCTTCTAAAACTCAAACAATAATGCAATTCGATAGGCACAACAGATCGGATCCATCATTCTCCACTGATATTGATCCTCTCAATTCTCTATGGAAATCATCCTAAACTAACCTATAACTCACCCTGGTCATTTTAAGCACTCAATCCAAGATTATCTCACACAATCCTTGCCATTCTAAGCTTCATCAGAAATGGTGCACCATGATCAATGTCCATGAAACTTGCTCAAACTTATCAAAATCAATCATCTCCCTTATCCTAACCAGTCTATACTAACAATTCCCTAAAATTCTCATTAAATTATGCAATTCGAATGAGGTTACCAACCTGTTATGATGCTGAAAACAGTTATGGAATACACTTGATCCAATGCTTGAAAGGTGGGGAAATTGATCAGTAATCTTGGAAATGAGTTCTGTATGCAATCAGAGAGGCTCCAAGGCTTTGAATCTTCTAGTTCCAAGGTTCTTGCACTTTGAATGATGATGATGAATAGCACAATTCCTTGCTCAATTTGCCATAGAAATGTGTGGATTCTGACCTTTGTGTGATGATGATGAAGGTTGAATCAAGAATGTTGAAGTTTGGTGAGAGATTGAGGGAATTTGAGAGGCTTATGCAAGAATGAAAAATGAGTGAAAATGGAGGTTTTTGACAAAGTGGTAGCACTAACCCTTGCATGAATCAGCTTGCATGAATATATAGGTTGCATTAGAACCTCCTAGAACATTGGAGAAATTTCCCTTACACTTTTCCCTTTCAATTTGGATTATGTTACTTTCAATTCAAGCAACCATGGATAACTCACAAATTATGACCTATGCTCAAAATTACACTTTAGCCAATGTCTTTAGAATGCCTTTTCCATTCAAAATGACCTATAATTTTGCATCATTTGGCCAAGATATGAAAAATACCATTTTTTAAGCCATTTTCCTTCATTAACTTCACCAATTGTGAAACCTTGTGCTATGGACATTTCCAATCTCACATGGTCACTTTTCTAGACTCAAAATGTCATTTGGAGCAAGTTTGATGTTGTAAGTTTTTCCATTTGAGGCCTCCTTGTATGAGTTTTGGACATAGGTTAAAATGACCTATAATTCACAAATGACCAAAATACCCTTTGCTTGCCAAGACCATAAGTTGAGTTTCACACATCATATGAAGGCATACTATACCATTCTAGAAAGCTAAGACAATTAGGAACAATTCTTATGTTGACCAGAAATTCATTTGAAATCTCCTTGAGGGGTAAAAATTGCTTGGAAGCCAAGTCACTTTCACAGACAAAATTTCAGATACCTCAGATGACCTGTAACTTGCAAGGACCATAACTTGAGTTCTATAAATATCCTTAATGTCTTCCACCACTCAAATTAAATGTCTTGAGATTCTCTACAAGTTTAATGTTGGCCAAGGATCCATTTGAAGCTTGCATTTTGACTTATCTTGCTTGGAAATTTGACCTAAACTAGGGGATTTTACATAGAAACCCTAATTTAGAAACTCCTCCTTTCCTTGATTTCTCTTGAATTCTTCTTAGCACAACAACATATCTTTATCCTCCATGTCAAATGATGAACTCCACATTTCTCCAATAGCCCTTAATGCCTTTAAATCAATCAATTGACTTAGGGTTGACCTAGGGTTGACCCAGATGAAACCCTAGTTGACTGTCTTCAACTGCAATTCTTGTGATCACCTCAACAACTTGTTCTCTTCTCCAAATGACTTTCTAAGCCTCCCATGATGTCTAGATGCTCTCCATGCCTTCCAATCACAGCTCACAACCCCCTTGTTGACCCTCAGATACCCTCAGATAGGAGATAGACTCAGGGCTTGATCTGCTGAACTCTCTGCTCTCAAATTCTTTTCTGATGACTTGAATGAGATGGAATTAAGATAATAATCTCTTGATAGGCCTCTAGAGATGAGAATAATGATTGGTCCCCTGTTGAATGACTTGCTATGCTTATGCTATGCAGATGGTTAGTCTATATACATGCCTCTATATGCAAATGCTAATGATAAAATAAAACAAGTGAATAAGGTTGAGCAAATTTTAGGGTGCAACAGCAATGACACACACTACGCCAGAAATGAGTTTTAGCAGCGCACCCTTTAGCAGCGCTTCTTAAAAAAGCGCTGCTAAAGAGTGGGTAAAAAAAAAAGAAAAAAAATTTCCTACCTAAGACAGCACTTTTGAAAAAGCGCTGCTAAAGGGGGGCCCTAAGAAAGCGCTTTTTAAAAAGCGCTGCTAAAGGGGGGGCCTAAAAAAGCGCTTTTAAAAAGCGCTGCTAAAGGGGGACCTAAGAAAGCGCTTTTAAAAAGCGCTGCTAAAGGGGTCCCCTTTAGCAACGCTTTTTCTATAAAGCGCTGTTATATGGCATTGCTAAGGCACCCTAAGAAAGCGCTTTTAAAAGCGCTGCTAAAGGCCTTTAAAAGCGCTGCTAAAGGGGGACCTAAGAAAGCGCTTTTAAAAAGCGCTGCTAAAGGGCCCCTTTACCAACGCTTTTTCTATAAAGCGCTGCTATATGGCATTGCTAAGGCACCCTAAGAAAACGCTTTTAAAAGCGCTGCTAAAGGCCTTTAAAAGCGCTGCTATAGGTATTAGTATTATAATTTTAAAATACCCTCCAGAATTTTAAGAGAAACAGAACAGCCGCGTACATTTCTTTTCTTCTTTCTTTCTCCTCTGGCGAACGAACTTGCCCTATTCAAACTTTCTGTTGCCGTCATCCGCCGTCCGACCGTCGCCCTCCGTCCGTTCACCGTCCGTTCACCGTCCGTTTTCGAGTGCATCCGTCCGTCTGCATTGCATTTTCACCATTGTTAAGGTATGTGAAGTTTTAATATGGTTTTCTTGTTTTTTTTTTCTTTTCACCATTGTTGGTATTTGAAGACATTAAAGGTTTTGAAGGTTTTTGTTAATACTGTTATCTAAATATTGATGGTTTTTCTTTTCACCATTGTTGGTATTTGATGGTTTTTCTAAATATTTGATGGTTTCTGAGTTGTTGACTAAATAGGTATTCATAGTAAAATTATTAATGTTGTTTGATGGTTTCTTTGCATAAAATTATTAATGTTGTTTGATGGTTTCTTTGCATAAAATTATTAATGTTGTTGACTAAATATTGATGGTTTCTGAGTTATTGATGGTTTCTGAGTTGTTGTTGTTTTTATTGAGTTATTGAAGGTTTAGTGAAGGTTTTTAGTGTTGTTTTGTATTGAAGGTTTGAGGACATGCAAGTAAATTTGAGTTCAAGTATGATACGTATACTATTGTTTTTGTTGTTGTGTAGATATGTTACGTTTGAGGACATGCAAGTAAATTTTAGTGTTGATACGTATACTGTTGTTGAGTTATTGTTTTTGTTGTTGAGTTCAAGTATGATACGTATATTGTTGTTTTGTATTGAAGGTTTGAGGACATGCAAGTAAATTTTAGTGTTGTTGTTGTGTAGAAATGACTTATTGAAGGTTTAGTGAAGGTTTTATATGTTGATATGTTATTATGTTATTATGATGGATTTCTCAATGTTTATATGATATATATGTTATTATGGTTTTATATGTTTAGTTAGGATTTCTCAATGTTTAGTAAGGGTGTCATTTTGGTTTAAGGATTATCTAGTAATTTTAATATGATTTGTTTTGGTGGATTATCTAGTATTTTTAATATGATTTGTCTTGGTTAATTATTAATATGATTTTAATAAAATTTATATTTTGTCTGCTATAGGGGTTACCTGTGAAGAGCAAAGCTGTGATCGTTTCCAAGCATCCTATTGCGTAGCATTCTTAGAAGTTAGTGATTTCCTTACAGGTATTCTCTGTTTTGTTTAACTTTTATAGTTTAGTGTAGATTACTCAATTAGTATGGATAAAAAATGGATGTCTGGTAATCGATTGTCAAAAGAGTACGAGAATGGGGTATCGAAGTTCGTTAAGTTTGCTGTTGAACACGCCAAAGACCCCAGTAGGATCACATGTCCTTGCTTAGGATGCTGTTATGGGCGTCGAGTTGACGCCGTTCAGTTGGAATCTCATTTAATGAGACATGGAATTGATCGAAGTTACACATGTTGGACATTACATGGTGAGATAAGTAACGAGAATGTTGAACCCCGGAATAATACGACATGTGCTTCAAAAGACAATGGCAGAGATACATATGATTGTGATCGAGTCGAAGAGATTGCAGAAGCACTTGAAGAAGATCTTCAAGATTGTCCCAAGATGTTTGAGAGGTTGGTAAGCGATGCAGAGAAACAGTTGTATAAAGGTTGCACTACTTTCACAAGATTGTCCGCGGTATTAAAGTTGTACAATTTAAAGGCGGGTAATGGATGGTCGGATAAAAGTTTCACAGAGTTGTTAGCCCTACTTCAAGAGATGCTTCCGGAGGATAATGTTCTTCCCAATCGAACCTATGAAGCTAAAAAATGTTATGCTCTATTGGCATGAGCTATGATAAGATACATGCTTGTCCAAATGATTGCATTTTGTTTCGAAATGAATATGCATCATTAAACGAGTGTCCTAAATGCGGTGTATCTCAGTATAAGAAAAAATTGTCACCAGCAAAAGTATTATGGTATTTTCCTATAATTCCGAGATTCAGACGCATGTTTCATAGTGAAACAGATGCAAAACACCTGACTTGGCATACAGATGATAGAATTGTAGATGGGAAGTATCGACATCCGGCAGATTCACCACAGTGGATGAAAATTGATAATGATTATCCTGATTTTGGAGAAGAAGCTAGAAACCTTCCCTTGGCATTATCGACTGATGGAATGAATCCGCATGGTCTGCAGAGTATCTCACATTCTACCTGGCCTATAATTATTATGATTTATAACCTACCTCCATGGCTATGTATGAAGCGTAAGTACATGATGTTATCTATGTTAATTTCTGGCCCTAAACAACCAGGGAATGACATAGACGTATACCTGACACCTCTAATCGAAGACTTAAAGAGTTTGTGGGAGAACGGTGTGGACATTTATGATGGATATAGGAAAGAAAGTTTCAATTTGAGGGCGATGTTGTTTGGCACAATTAATGATTTCCCAGCATACGGAAATCTATCGGGGTATAGCATTAAAGGTCAATGTGTGTGTCCTATCTGTGAAGAAAACACAGATTGGACGCGGTTGGAATTTGGTCAGAAGAATGTCTTTCTTGGTCATCATAGATTCTTAAATTCTAGTCATCACTACCGTGGGTGGAGAAAAGCATTCAATGGAGATTCAGAACAACGTAAAGCTCCACCTACATTGACCGGTGAACAAATTTTTGAAAAGGTGAAAGATGTGAGTACTAAGTTTGGCAAGCCTTTTGCTCATACGCTTGTCACGCGTGGGTGGAAGAAGAGGTCAATTTTGTTTGAGTTGTCATATTGGAAGTCGTTGTATGTAAGACATTTTCTTGATGTTATGCATATTGAAAAAATGTATTTGAAAGTGTTATTGGTACGTTACTCAATATACAAGGAAAGTCTAAGGATGGCCTTAAAGCAAGAAAGGACTTGGTAGCAATGGGAATAAGGAATGAATTAGGACCCTTGAAGAAAGGAAACCGCACATATCTACCACTTGCTGCTTATACTCTATCTAGAAAGGAGAAAAAGATACTGTGTAAGTTTCTGAGTGAAGTTAAAGTTCCAGAAGGATACTCTTCAGATATTAGAAGACTTGTTTCTATGAAAGACCTCAAGTTAAAAAGTTTAAAGACACATGACTGCCATGTTATAATGGAACACTTTCTACGAATAGGTATACATTCTATTTTGCCAGAAAAAGTGAGAGGCGCAATAACTAAATTGTGTTTTTTCTTTAGGTCAATCTGTAGTAAGGTGATAGATCCTGCGATCTTACCAATATTGCAAAGAGAAATAGTTATTACTTTGTGCGAGCTTGAAATGTATTTTCCTCCATCATTTTTTGACATAATGGTACATCTAGTTGTTCATCTTGTGAAAGAGACACAACTGTGTGGACCTGCCTATATGAGATGGATGTACCCTGTTGAACGTTATATGAAAATATTGAAAGGGTATGTGAAAAACCGAAGTCGACCAGAGGGATGTATTGTTGAACGATACATTGTTGAAGAAGCTATTGAGTTTTGTACTGAATATTTGTCCAACGTTCAATCCATTGGCCTCCCAAAATCTCATGTTGTTGAAAAAATAGATGGTAAACAGTTAATTGGAAATAAAGTTGTGACAGTTTCAAGGGATGAACGGGAGCAAGTGCATTTGTATGTTCTGCACAATGACATTGAGGTTGAGTCGTATGTTGAAATGCACAAGGACGTTCTCCGAGGTTTAAATCTGAATAGAAATGAAAATTGGATAGTACGTGAGCACAATCGAAGTTTTATAACATGGTTCAAGGAGCATATTTTTTCAAAGTTTTATTCTGATCCCGCTTCAATAACAGAAAGGTTGAGATGTTTAGCATATGGTCCAAGTTTGCATGTGTTTTCTTATAGCGCATACGCAATTAATGGATACATATTTTATACCAAGGAACAAGATGATAAAAGTACAATGCAAAATAGTGGTGTCACCGTGCTTGCCGAAGCAATGCACATTTCCTCGTATTATGGGGTTATCGAGCGCATTTGGGTGTTTGATTATGAGAAGTTTCAGATTCCTATCTTTGGATGCAAGTGGGTTGAAAATAATAGTGGCATACAAATGGATAAATCAGGTTTTTTGAAAGTGGATCTTAATAAGGTGGGGTACAAAGATGAGCCTTTTATTCTAGCCACGCAAGCTAAACAAGTGTTCTATGTCATTGATCCGACAAGTACGAAATGGTCTATAGTTCTTTTTTCCAACAAAGTAATCGATGATAACATTGGAGAAAATGGGGATGTTTATGTTGAGAATGAATCTTATATTATAGATGATCCAGATGAGAATATTAGAGCGGACAAATCATATATTAGAAATGATCATAACGAGGGAATTTGGATCAATCCATCTGTCCGTGTTGTTAAGAGACAAGTAAACCCCGTTACAACGAAAAAAAGAAAGAGATGTTAAAGGTACTTGTAACATGTTTTTCTTATTTACACATGTCTTATTTATACCATGTTTTTCTTATTTCTTATTTATACCATGTTTTTCTTATTTACACATTTCTTATGTATATATTTGTTATTTACATATTTGCATGTCATTCATTTGATACTTTGATTTTTCTGAATTACAGGTATATATATTATGGCCAGCAACGAGGAAACATCACATGATGGAAAACAAACAACAAAAGACGTGGAAGGCGATATTAAAAGAGGCATAACAATTATGAAAAAAATCATCTGCGCGAGAGATAAAGGAGTAAAGTATGATGTCCATTGGAATGAAAGAGATCAGTTAGTTGAGCCTAACGGTGCATTGCTAACAAGTTACATCAGAGCACTTGTACGTTCGCAAGTTCCGATTACTTGCGATAATTGGAGAATTGTTTCATTACAACCGACTAAAGATAAGATTTGGACCGAGATTCAGGTATAATATTGGAATTGTTTAATTATTGTTGACATTTACGTCTTTAAATTAAATATACTAACATGTTATATATATGTGTGTTTGTTTGCAGAGATCTTTCAATATTGAAGATCGTAGGAGAAAATATTGTATTCAATTGGCCGGAAAACGCTTGAGGGGATTTAAAGCGTTTTTAACAAACAAGTTTCTAAAAGATTCTGAAGGAAACTTTGTTGACTCAGAGCGTCTGATGAAGTATGCAGATTTGATTTCGGAGGAAGAATGGGAGACGTTTGTTGCAAAGCGAAGATCAAAAGAATTTGAAGTAAGTACAACTTATCATGAACTATGTATAGTATATATACTTCTTCCATGTACAGGAGTTCTGATAAACTTGTTTTTTCAGGTTGTTAGTGGCGTAAATCGTCAACGAGCATCAAATCCCGCATATCCATACAGAAAGGGCCGGTTGGGATATGCACGATTAGAACAAAAAATAGTAAGTACATATAAATGCTTTAATATGATATATTTACAAAAAATAGTAAGTATATATAATAGGATACAATGCTTTATTATCCGTCTTAATGCGTAGTTGGAAGAGGAGAAGAGTGATGCGACATCTCTTCCGGACCATGTTGTATGGAAGGCTGCCCGTGTGGGACGAGATGGAGTCGTTCAGGAAGAAGTTCAATAAGTCGTTGAACAATGTGTAAGTACAACGTTATCTTTGTCAGTAACTGATCAAAAGTGTGTAATATATTTATATATGTTTTTATCTATATTTCAGGAGACTCTGTCCCAGACCATAACTCCCGCCGAGGACAATGATTGCAGGAGCTTACTAAGCCGGGTGCTGAATATTCCTGAGTATTCTGGGCGTGTGAGGGGTAAGGGATTTGGTGTCACTCCATCCAAACTGTATAAGCAGCCAAAGAAAAAAAAATCCAACCAATAAAGAAGTGATGGAGACTTTGGAGGAATTGAAAGCGCAAATTCGTGAATTACAGAAGGATAAGGAGAGATACATGGCGGAAAGACGCGCTCCAGAGGGTAGAGCTACTAGTGACAAAGATAGTACCGGTTGTCCGCAGAAGCTTCCAGAGGTAATTGTATATATTACATTGAAATTAATTTAGCACACTTTACTTAATTGACACATTAACTGATCATTATTTGTTTAGGGCATTTCACTTTGCCGGCTATATTTATCGTCACCTACTCATCAAATGGTTGGCAAGGGAAAGGTGCATAACTTTCTGGGAGACTTACTTCACCACAAACCGCTCCCTTCTAGATTTTTGAAAGTATCTATTGATATTGCATTAGAGGGGAGTGCGTTGTTGCCTATACCAGATGATATTTCAGGCGCAACAGTGGTGGGAGACGCAATAGGATCGTATGTGGCATGGCCGGAAAATCTGATTTGCATAGATGATGAGGTAGGTTGAACCTTTTAATACTCAAATGTTTTATGATTCATACATGAAAGTTATTCTTACATCTACATTTTCTTATTTACATGATGATCTTAGACTCCTACAAAATCCAAATCAAAAGATGATAGAATTATTGTGCGGGATACCGATTCAGCTGCATCAAAGAAACAGGTACTACTACAGTTACATGACTATCTTGTTATACATTAATTACTGAACTTATATATGACTTTTAGGTTCATGATCAGCAGTCGCAACAAGTCAGCAAGGGTAAGATGCCTGAAACTTCCAAGGTTCCCAGAAAAGCAATTGTTCCTCGATTTAGGATGTGCCTTGAAACATATGTCGGAACATCAGATGTGCCTGAGGGTGGCGTCCGTCAAATACACATGGAGGCAGGTATTTTCGGTTTTGAATATCCCGAAACAATTGCTAAGGAGGATTTTGATCAGGTTTTCAACCATTCTGAACTGGCCGTCGGTGTTATGCATTCATACATCAGGTACTTCGATCCATTTTAATTAAATAATTGAACATTTTAAAATTTGCTCGTTTAACTTAATATTCTGATGTTGATTATGTTTTTTTAGGTTCTTGTATGACAAGTTATTGGTCCCGAATGAATTGACTTCAGTATTCGCATTCTTATCTGCTAGCTGTGTCAACTCACGTATAATAGACCAGTCACCAGATACAGTCAAAGAGTACACAGTGCAGAGATTTATGCGCGCGACTACGGAGAAGTTGTTCTTGTTGCCATATAACACTGGCCATGGGTTAGATTTTATTCTAAATTCATTTATTATAATTGTTCGATTTTTCCCTTTATATATATATAACATTTCCGTCTAAACTGTTGTCTTATTTTATAGTGGACATTGGTTGTTGATCGCAATTAATCCAACGAAAGAAATAGTGTATTATATAGATTCATTGGATGGCGATACAACAAAATATGAAAATCTGAGGAACTTTGTTGATACGTAAGTGATGAGATATACTGTTGTCTTTAATTATATATCTTTATTTATTATGTGACATTGTTCTAAATATGCATTTATATTATGTTAGAGTTATACAAATATTCAGAGCACAAAGAGATGCAACGGTGCCAAAAAGTAAGGCTAACAATATCAACTGGATCAGAGTGGAGGTATATTCTCGCATGTTTCTACTTGATAAAACTATTTAAACTATATATCCGGATAAATGTTCGTTTGTTTTTTCCATTTACAGTGTCCTCGGCAGCGCAATGGTATTGACTGTGGATATTTTGTATTGCGCTTTATGAGGGAAATTATTCTTTCTAGTCAACTTGAGATTCCAGTCATGGTATGGATCAATTCATTATATAAGTTATATGATTCATTTTGATAATTATCCGATACTTCATCTGAGTAATTAGTTTTAAACTTAAATCTTATTCGATCTGTTATATTATGTAGTATTATGATAAATTCAAGTGCGCTACTTACACGAAAGCAAAATTGGAAGAAATTAAAGAGGAATGGTGTCAATTTATTCTTGGGTTGAGAATTGTATAGAGTTATCGAATTGGAAGACTTGTAATTATATGTGAATTGAATGTATTTGTATTGTTGTACTTCTGAGGATCAAATTTTGTTGTAACATATTTAAACAGGTTTATGTGTATATTAAAATGTTTATGAACAAAGTCATGAGTTACAATGTATCCAAAGTTTTGAATTGTACATATAAGGCCAAAGTTTGAATTGTATATTTAAGGCCAAAGTTTGAATTGTATTTATAAGGCCAAAGTGTTGAAATAAGGCCTGAATTATAAGCAGGTTTGTGTAATATAAGCAGGTTGTTGGTAAAATATACAAAACAGGGTGAATATTTTTTTTAAAAAAAATTTTAAAATCTGGGACATTAGACAACGCTTTTACATAAAAGCGCTGCTAAAGGTCACAAATATTATGCTACAAAAGCGTTGCTATAGGTTTGGAAGGGGGGGGGGGGGGTCTAAGACAACGCTTGTAAAAAGTGCTGCTAAAGGGTGGGCTATGACAGTGCTTTTGCAAAAGCGCTGCTAAAGGGGGGGGGGTCTAAGATAGCGCTTTTTGAAAGCGCTGCTAAAGGGGGGATGGTTGGGGGAATTATGCAGCGCTTACAAAAGCGCTGCTAAAGGGCTAAAAAAGCGCTGCTAAAGGTGCTGCTGAAGGGAGCTTTTAGCAGCGCTTTTTCATTGAAAAAAAGTGCTGCCTTTACCTTTAGCAACGCCACTTTTGGCAGCACTTTAAAGCGCTGCTAAAGGCCAAAAAAAGCGCTGCAAAAGGTCTTTTTTGGCATAGTGACAGTGCTCCGAGGATTCGACAAGTTACTGGCGCAGTTTACTAATTTTCGGAGATGGTTTTCAGAAGAAAATAACAGTTTAAAGACTTTTGTCCCACGATGGTTGTTGACGCTAGTCGCAACTCTAAGGCGGAACGTATGCTTTCGCTATCCCGTTCGGGGTTTAAATTGATTTTTGAAAACCGTTGAGTTCTTATCTCTTTTAAAATGCTTTCGCTATGTTTAAAATAGATGCTCAGTTTTTACTATCTGGTCCTAGCCTCAGCTTTCGCATGTCGGTTCATACCTTAGTAAATCCCCCATTGTCGTGGCGAGATTGCTTTAAATAAATTCTCGCTGTCGCGACGAAGTTGAGTTTAACAATTTTGGTTTAAAAACTAGAGCCAGAAACAAGTTTGAAAAAGAAAGATTATGCCGGCTATTATCGAACCTCGTTCTACTAGTTCATTACATACTGATCGATGCGGTTTTAGCTAGACATAAAACTTAAGGCATGCATACTTGAATTCAAAAGGCAGAACACGTAAACATACATATTAGAACAAATAAAATTCAATTAATACTAATAACGAAACCTGTAATTAATTCTAGTTCGGCACTTGGATAATCCTCCACAATGTCGGTCGGATTACTCTTGTGACAATTAATTGTGCGGAAAAGTAAGAACATAAATTACAATTGAAATTCTGGAAAGGAAACAAAAGGAGGGAAACAAAACAGAAAAGAAACAAGCAGGAAAATATCTTCTGGTATTAAAATCGGCAGCACTTCGTGGTCTTCAATGCGGCTCCCTTGTTTTAGTCCCAAAGCCCTCTATTTATAGTGTATGAATGCTACGTGAACTGCTGTTGGAAGTGTCTTCGAGGGTCAGAAAATCCAGGGAGTCGTGCGCTTAATTTGGGCTTCTGTTTGCATGTCTCTGAAAGTGGACAATGTGCAGAAAATGTGCCTATGACGGTCGTGGGGAGCCATGACGCTCGTCACGTCTGTGACGGTCGTGGTGAGGCCATGACGCTCGTCACGCCTGTGACGATCGTGGTGAGACCATGACGGTCGTCATATCAGCAGAATTGGATTTTGCTGATTTTCTTGTTCTTTTTCTTCAGTTATAAGTCCTTTTGAGCTTGTTTCGCTTATCTTGCCTCGTTTGAACATTGACTTCATAAACCTGCAAAACATTAAACAACAATGCGGGTATGGTGCGAAATTGGGGTGAAATCGACCGTTAATAACATGAAATTATGGCATTTTACTATATATGTTTTCGCGTTATCAAACTCCCCTAAACTTGAATCTTTGCTTGTCCTCAAGCAAAAAGCCTAAATGCTGAGAGGATGCAGACACCTGATGCGCACTTGTGCGTTTTCAAAATTGCTTCAAAGGCGCTGAGTCGAGAATTCGGAGATAATTCATAACAACATGCATACGAACTTGACACTAAGCAGGAATGCTTTCGAAGGCCTCCTCTTTATACGAGCTGGTTCCAATCATGCTGTAGCTCGGCGCTAAGTTCATCGAACTAAGTTCTGCCCAGTTTCGTTCTGGCACAATCACATTAAGCCCTTTACCTCTTTTCGCGTACGTAGTGGAATAGCCTGTTAGTGACTTCGGTCTTTTCTTTTTACGGGGTCTGGTGCACGAGTGCGGTACCCTATGATATGTTCACATCGTAAGTTGTGAGGGATCGAACCGTGGTTCGCCCTATCGAGTCCATAACCAGAGACCTATGGACCAACTGACAAGGAACTTCTTTTTCTTTTATGAGCTCACTTTTCTTTTTTTCTTTTTGCCATTCCAGAACGTACGAAGTGGATAGACACTACATGGCTTCAGAGCAATTCTTTTCTTTATGATCTTACCGATCACTTATTTGCATCGGCTTTCCACGTGGTACACGCTTAAGGCGGTGCTGACTGCTTTTATAAACTACTAAGGGATTCGCTTGGTGCTTGAACCTGAGGCTTCAGTACAGTAGGTAGTGGAACTGACTCGCATAAACCGGAGGTCTAAGGTGTCAAGTCGGTATGGTTATCATTAGTAATCGTTCTCGAGTTTCCTTAACGCGGCCTTAATCGAGGCGCACCGGATGTTTGCATCGAAAATTTTTCGTATAGCTCGAGTAAAGTAGATTAAGCTTGGGAAGTTCTTTTAACGGAAAAGAATATAAATATGCACTTTATTGAATTGAAACAGAACTGAATTGAAATTACTAAAATTGAAATTACTTTGGAATGGAAATGAAGTACATAATACAGTGCCGCTCCCACACTATCGCAAGAAGTGTCCCCACTGCTTTGAAGTGATAGAGGAAGGTGTACAACAATGAAAATGGGAAAAAATGCAGAAAGATAACAAAACAAGAAGAGCACTACTCACTGTCGCGTCCTCTTTCTCGACGTCGTCCTCCTCTGGTTGTGGGGCGTAGAACGCCGGTATGGAAAATGGAATCACGTAAGTCGTCCACACAGAGGTTTAAAGCTTCCATTTCATCCACGACAGTGTTGAGGCGTTCCCCCTAGGCAGTTAACAAATTGATGACCTGTTGGTGTTGTTCTTGCTGACGTCGTTCAAGCAGAGCGGCGTTCTGATTCTGGAGCCAGATGGTGTTAAGGACATCTTCGATGGTATCTGCAGTGCGGGAGCGACGACGGGAAGAAGGACCAGCAGGGGCTGGTTGCTGAGAGGCTTCAGCCTGAGCGGCGCGGTCCAGTTCATCTTGTATCTCATCAACAGGCATCTGATCATTATGTTGAGGTTCTGCAACATTACCTTCGGGTGCCGCTGGGTCAAAAAGCCAGTTGGCTCTGTTCTCAGGGTGAGCTCGGTCATGGGAGGGAAGGATGATGCTGCGAATGATGCGGTTATGAACTACCGGATGATAATGGTCGTCGGCTCGTACCTTGATAAGGTGAGAGGAACGGCAATAGTCGATATCCAGGAAGACTGAGGCTAAGGACGGAAGGGCCTGGAGGCGGTCGTCGAGGTCGAGTGAAAGTACGATGGAGGTGACGATGCTGCCGAAGTAAAGAGGCTTGGAGCCTTGACCACAGTTATCCTGGATGTGAGCCAACAGGAATGGTGCAACGTTGATAGGTTCTGGCACGAAGATGCATTTCAGGAAGAACAGTTCCTTGGAGTTTACCTTATGGTTACTACCTCTGGCAAAGATAGTGTTGCTGAGCACCCTGTGAACGTAGCGGATAGTGGGGTGGTGAATGAATGTAGCGTTAAGACTGTCCCAGCTATCGGCGGGGGTTCCGGTGAGTTGGTTCCAAAGCGCAAATGCCTCCAGGAAGAATTGTTCTGAAGGAACACGACAGTGAGCCTCAGGACCATGGTTAAACTGGAGCATCTGAGCCAGTTGAGTCTGGGTCAGCTGATATTCCCGGCCGAATAATCGGAAATTCGCAGTGCCGGTGAGTTGGTTGGTATCACCGGGGGGTGTCAGGTAGGTGAATGAACTGAGGAATTATAGGGTAAGCTGTTCGTAGGTGGGCTGCGGTGTTGTGCAAAGGAACCACAGCCCTGCGTTCTGTAGCATCCATTGGACGCCTTCTCGAATGCCCAGTTCCGTAATGCAGGCGACATCGACATATCGCGTTCGTTGGACGGACCGCTGATAAAATTGAACGTAGTTCGTTCTCTGCTGGTCTCCTTTTTCGCCATCTTGGAAGGTGATGTTGGACATGTCTGGAAGTATTCCTTAGCGAGCCATGGCTTCTGAGGAGTTCTTATGTGCGAAATAGAGAGAGTGTTAGAGATGAAAGTTTTTGTTTGTGGAATGGGAATGGGGAAGTAACCGTGATTTTATAATGCCGAGGTTTCGGAAACGAACGGTAGGATTGGGTGAGAATAATGGTGAATGGGATGAAATGAGTAAGTGGATGATTTATGGGGGGAAGTGGAACCGTGAGAGTGGGAAGTTAAGGGTTGGAGAGAAAGAAAAGCTCCCAACAGTCGTATTCTGCTATTTAGCAGAATACGTGATCTCGTGACGGTCTTCAGGGGGGCGCCACGATCGTCATGCTCGTGACGAGCGTAACATGGCTGTGACGGTCGTCATAGCAGCAAATTCTGCAGAAGCAGAATTTGTGCTGTGTGGTTCATACAGACATTGTGTAATATAATTATGGCTCACTTAGACCAGTAAATCAACCAGGCAATGAATTAAGAGTAAAGAATACGTGATTAAAATAACATTGCAAATGAAATTCATTGATAAATTAGAAAAGTACAGGAATATAAATGAACTTGAAATTGTAAAAACATAATACTATAAATTGTTCAAAATGCAGAAAAATTGAAAATTAAAACTTAAAACTAAAGCTAAAAATTTAATCAGTTCTTCGGATTCTTCAAGTCATCGAGTTGTTTAGTAAGGCGATCGAACTGCTCACATACCACGTCCATAAAGGTCGTGACTTCCATCTGCAATGTCGTTAGTTTTTCCTTGACTGTGTAAATTTCCAATTTGACATCATCCACTATTTTCTGAAGGGCATCCAGCTTGTCTGTCTGTTGGTCTGGGATGGGGTCAGGGAAATTGTGGTAATTTGGCGGAGTTTCAAGGTCAATTTCAATTTCTGATACATAGTCTTCATAGTACATATAATCATGAGCTTCGGAAATATGGTCACTATCGTACATGTAGTCTTGAGGTGTGGAGTAAGGTGAAGCAGGACCCATAGGTTCATCCAGTTCGTACAGCCAGTTATTTCGGTTGTGGACACTCGTCTTCTCATGGTTAGGTAGTGTAAACAGGTGGACGGGTCGGCCAGCAATTAGGTACTCATAAGTGTCAGGGCCTAAGTTGCCTATAATACGCTGGTTAAAGCAGAATGATATATCCATAGGTCTTATTAGGCCAGAGATTTTAATTCTGTTCAGCTGGTATCTAAGTCCTAAGGCATGTGCAATCATAGTAACGAGGCCTCCTACGGTGATAGGTGCATGTCTTCCTGGTTAATCCTCTCAAAGGCTCTCATCATGAATGGTACATCGTTGACTGGGCGACCTTGTGACGCACAGTACAGGATGAACAGTTCTTCTTTCGAGACAGTGGTAATGTTTTCCTCCTTCCCACACAGGGTATGTGCTAATATCCTATGAAAGTAGCAGAGTGCAGGATTGTGTATCTCGTTAGAGTCCATAGCATTTGGCTCAGGGTGATAGTTACCTGAAATAGTGCCCCAGAAGTAGTCTAACACGATATCCATATCTTCCTCTTGAGTGTCAGTATACGAGAACGATCCGCTAGGGAAACGTAAGAGATCAGCCAATGACTTATGATTATACTCAAACTCAGTCCCAAACAGTCTAAAAGAAATCAGCTCCTTGGTGGATCCATATCCATATTCGGGTCTGTAGCTGAAGGAGCTTAGGAATTCAAATGTGAGTTCGCGGTGGGTAACCCAACGGGTTTTTAGAGCAGTTCGCTCCCAGTGTAGTTGGTTAAACAGGTAGAGGATGCTATCATGAATGCCTAGCTGATCCATAGTAGAACCATCATAGAAATGTGTCAAAGCGATGCCTCTCTGAGTCAAAGCCTCATAACGGGCTTGCTGAGCTGGTCCTCTAAAAACAGTAACCGTGTAATCGATGTTAACCATTCTCGCTAGTTAGTCAGTCAAAAAGGAGGTAAGTAAGTCCTGTAAAAAGTTGAAAACATGTTTTACGCAAATTAGTTTTTTTAGAAATAGAAGGTGATTAAAATTGAAAATAAAAATTAAAATCAAAATAAAAGAGTAAATCATATGAAAAACATACAGTAAATAATTTAAAAGGGGAAAACGAGTGAAAATGGGTTGCCTCCCATTCAGCGCTATTTTTTTAACGTCGAAAGCCCGACGATAGCTTGGTGACAAGCTATTCGGGATGTCGAGCAGGAAGCTCTCGTAGTTTCAGTTTGCTCACGTGGTTACTGTCGTCATTTTGATTGTAATGTTTTAGGCGTTGTCCGTTGACTATGAACGGTACGTTGACTTTATCGCAAATTTTGACATCTCCACTGTGAAGGACTCGGGTTATCTCGAATGGACCTGACCATATGGACTTTAGTTTTCCTGGGAAAAGTTTCAATCTCGAGTTGAATAAGAGCACGATGTCTCCCACATTGAACTGTTTATGGACTAGATGCTTATCGTGCCACTTTTTGGTTCTTTCTTTGTATATGCGGGCATTTTCATACGCGTCTAATCTGAGTTCTTCCAATTCATGCAGATTCAAGATTCGTTTCTCACCTGCTTCAGTGTAGTTGAAGTTTAGTGTTTTAATAGCCCAAAAGGCTTTGTGCAGAGTTCCACTGGTAGGTGTCAGGATTTCCCATAAACTAATTTGAACGGCGTAGTTCCTATCGGCGTTTTGTACGCGGTCCTATAGGCCCATAAAGCATCGTTTAGCTTTGATGACCAATCTTTCCTGGAGGTGGCGACTATCTTTTCCAAGATTTGTTTTATTTCTCTATTAGAGACCTCCACTTGGCCGCTTGTTTGCGGGTGATACGGTGTTGTGATACGGTGTTTTACTCCGTATTTTGACAGCATTTTATCAAAGATTCTCGATATGAAATGTGAACCACCGTCACTGATGACAAGTCTGGGCACACCGAATCTGGGAAAGATGGTATTCTTAAAGAGTTTGAGAACTACTCGCATGTCGTTAGTTGGAGCGGCAACGACCTCAATCCATTTCGATACGTAGTCGACAGCGACGAGTATGTACTTGTTACCAAAAGAAGATGGGAATGGTCCCATGAAGTCGATTCCCCATACGTCAAAGACTTCCACTTCCAAGATACCTTTTTGGGGCATCTCGTCGCGCCTTGAGATATTCCCAGTGCGTTGACACCGGTCGCATCTTGATATAGCAGCGTGGACATCCTTCCAGATACTGGGCCAGAATAGGCCAGATTGCAGGATTTTTGCGCATGTCTTCGAAGTACTGGCATGTCCTCCGTATGGAGCAGAGTGACACTGAGAAATGACGTCTTTAGTTTCCTCCTCTGGGACGCATCGACGATATATATTGTCGTCCCCTCTCTTGAAAAGCAGAGGTTCGTCCCAATAATAGTGCTTTAAGTCATGGAAGAATTTCTTCTTTTGTTGATGGCTGAAATCCGGTGGGAGTACGCCTGCGACTAAGTAATTTACAATATCAGCATACCAAGGCAATGTGACTTGTGCGTAGACGGCTTCCACGGCGTTTTCTAGTTCAGGTTCTTCCGAGATTAATGATGGCATATCACTTTCTAATCAGGCTATCAGGCGTTCATAAGGGAAATCGTCGTTGATAGGCACTGATTCCGGCTTAATGCCTTCTATGCGGGATAGGTGATCAGCTACTACATTCTCGGTCCCTTTTTTATCTCTTATTTCTAAATCAAACTCTTGTAGTAATAGGATCCAACGCAATAATCTTGGCTTGGCATCCTTTTTGCTTATCAGGTACCTAATGGTAGAATGGTCTGTGTAGATGATGATTTTTGCTCCTACTAAGTAGGAACGGAATTTGTCAAGGGCGAACACAATTGCTAGAAGTTCCTTCTCAGTTGTGGCGTAGTTCATTTGGGCAGGATCTAAAGTTCTACTGGCATAGTAGATTGCATATAGCTTCTTGTATTTCCTTTGTCCTAGAACTGCACCTACAACATAATCACTCGCATCGCACATGATTTTGAATGGTAGTTGCCAATCTAGGGGTTGCATGATTGGTGCAGTAATGAGTGTTGTCTTTAGAGTTTCGAATGCTTCCAAGCAGTCTTTGTCGAAAACGAACTCGACATCTTTCATCAACAAACATGTCAGAGGTTTTGTGATTTCGAGAAATCCTTTATGAATCTTCGGTAGAATTCGGCGTGTCCAAAAAAGCTTCGTATTTCTCGTATGGTTTTCGGAGGTTGAAAATCCTTTATGATCTCTATTTTAGCTTTGTCAACCTCAATCCCTTTTTCAGATATGACGTGTCCTAAAACTATGCCTTGTCGGACCATGAAATGGCATTTCTCCCAATTGAGAACAAGGTTCACTTTAGCGCATCTTTCGAGTACCATTTCTAAGTTTGACAGGCAGCCTTCAAAACTTTGTCCGCATACAGAGAAGTCATCCATGAACACTTCCATGATGTCGTCTATGAAATCCACAAAGATCGCCATCATGCATCTTTGAAAGGTTGCTGGAGCATTGCATAGTCCGAACAGCATTCGGCGATAAGCAAAAGTGCCATAAGGACAGGTGAATGTTGTCTTTTCTTGGTCATCGGGGTGAATAGGAATTTGGAAGAATCCCGAATAACCATCTAGATAGCAGAAGTACGAATGTTTCGCCAGTCTTTCCAACATCTGGTCTATGAAAGGTAAAGGGAAGTGATCTATCCGAGTGGCCTTATTCAGTTTTCTGTAATCGATACACATCCTGCTTCCAGTTACAACTCTTTGGGTTATCGATTCACCTTTCGCATTCTTTACTATAGTGACGCCTCCTTTCTTTGGCACGACGTGCACTGGGCTGACCCATTGGCTGTCGGAGATCGGGTATATGATTCCCACGTCTAGTAACTTTTTCACCTCGTCTTTGACTATAGTGCTTAGGATCAGATTTATCCTTCTCTGATGTTCTCTTGAAGTTTTGCATTCTTCCTCTAGCATGATTCGATGCATACAGATGGAGGGACTTATGCCTTTAAGATCGCTTATATTATAGCCTAACGCAGTTGGGTATTTCCTTAGGACTTCTAGTAATTTCTCCGTTTCTGACTGTCCTAAATTTGCGTTGACTATTACTGGTCTTTTGAATTCTGTGTCTAAGAATTCGTACCTGAGGGTTTTAGGTAATTCTTTAAATTCTGGAGCTGGGTTTTTCGGACCCGGCATGTGATTGGGAGTTAGTGCTAAGATCTCGCTCAGACTATCATCTTTGTATGGCGCACGCCAATTGTCATCTTCATGAATATCAGGGATTTGGATCTTCATGATTTCAGAATATTTAGTTTCTTTCTTCTCCAGTTCTCGTATGCATTCGCCAATGACATCTACTAGATAGCACGTGTCATCTATGGCTGGTACCTTCAAGAACTTATAAGGATGAATTCTATCTTTTATTCTCCTACTTCGAATGTTAGCCTACTTTCTTTACGTTTATGATAGCTCCGGCTGTTTCTAGGAAGGGTCTTCCTAAGATAATTGGGGTAACGGAGTCCTCTTTGATGTCCATGATTATGAAGTCGGTTGGAATGTAGAATTGGCCTATGCGTACTGGAACGTTTTCCAGCACACCGACGGGATATTTGACTGATCGGTCAGCCAATTGCACAGACATTTTAGTTGGTCTTAGTTCTCCCATGTTCAGCATTTTGCATATAGATAGGGGCATAACACTTATACTGACTCCTAGATTGCATAAAGCTTTGTCTATGACGAACTTTCCTATGACGCATGGTATGGAGAAGCTACCTGGGTCTTTTAGTTTATGAGGCATGTTATTTTGAATGATTGCGCTACATTCGGCAGTAAGTGTAACTATTTCGTTATCCTCGATTTTCCTTTTGTTAGACAAAATTTCTTTAAGAAACTTAGCGTATGACGGCATTTGAGTTATCGCTTCTGTGAAAAGAATAATGATATTCAGTTGTTTCAGAAGTTCAACGAATTTCTTAAATTGTCCTGAAGTTTTGGAATTTATGAATCTTTGAGGATAAGGAATCGGTGGTTTATATGGCGGTGGAGGCACATATGAGTTTTCATCTTTGGCGGCCTCTTGCTCGTCACCTTCCTTCTTTTTGGTTTCAGACTCCTTTTATGTTGGTTTATCAGATTTCTGATGCATGGCTGAATTTTCATTCCTAGGATATGTTGGTCCTTCCAATTCTTTTCCACTTCTCAATATGACAGCATTTGTATGACCTTTCGGATTAGGTTTTGACTGACCTGGAAATGTCCCAGCTGGTGCGGCTGCAGAAGCTTGTTGTTGAGCCACTTGTGATATCTGTGTTTCAAGCATTTTATGATGGGTGGCTAAAGCGTCCACTTTTCCGGTCAACTGTTTAATCTGCTCGCTAGTGTGTATGTTTTGATTCAGGAATTCTTTGTTTATTTGAACTTGAGTAGTTATGAATTTTTCCATCATCACTTCGAGATTTGATTTCCTAGGGGCAGTCTGGGCAGCTGCGGCTGGTTTTTGATATCCTAGCGGAGCAGCCGGTGCTTGCAAGGCATTATCGCTTTTGTAGGAAAAGTTCGGGTGGTTCCTCCATCCTGGGTTGTAGGTATTCGCGTAAGGGTTACCTTGAGCGTAGTTTACTTGGTCTGGTGGAATTCCTGCCAATAATGGGCACTCGGGCGCATTGTGAGTGGCGATTCCACATAACTCACAATTTGGAGTTACAGCAGCTACAGTTGCAGGTAGTGTTACAGTTAGACTGCCGATTTTCTGCGTTAAAGCATCCACCTTAGCGTTGAACTTTTCAAGACTGCTGATCTCGTACATCCCACCTTTCGCTGCGGGTTTCTCTGATGGAGTTCTTTCACCTCCCCATTGGCAATGGTTCTGAGAAATGTTTTCGATAAGTTGATAGGCTTCATCGTATGGCTTATCCATAAGTGCACCGCCTGCGGCGGCGTCTACCGTTAATCTGGTGTTATACAAAAGCCCATTGTAGAAAGTATGGATCGTCACCCAGTCTTCTAAACCGTGGTGAGGACATGCTCTCATCATATCTTTAAACCTTTCCCATGCTTCATAGAGAGATTCAGCATCTTTCTGTCGAAATCCGTTGATTTGAGCTCTAAGCATAGCAGTTTTGCTTGGCGGAAAGTATCTTGCTAAGAAAATGTTCTTCAAGTGTTCCCACGTCGTAACGGAGTTGGATGGTAAGGATTGTAACCAAGTCCAAGCTCTATCTCTAAGAGAGAAAGGAAAGAGACGAAGTCTTATTGCATCTGGAGTTACTCCATTTGCCTTCACTGTGTCCGCGTATTGCACAAACTTTGTTAATTGTTCATTCGGATCCTCAGTTGCATTTCCTGAGAATTGATGTTGTTGTACAGCTGACAGTAATGATGGTTTCAGTTCGAAATCGTTCCGATTAATAGCGGGGGCAACAATGCTACTTCAAGGCTCCAGCTGAGACGGGGTAGCGTAGTCCTTTAGCGGTTTGTTCTAAGGTCCTTCAGCCATTTTTGATTCTTCAACAGGAGTATGAGCTAGAAGATCAGGAATATTGTGTTTTCGTTGATATTCAAGGATGCACCTTCTTAAGTGTAAGATGTCGCCTTGTGAGCGAGTACTTGGCATACAACCGATGAATGAGTAGAGGGAGAGAGAATAGTTAACCTAGTCTATACTGTGTAACAAAGGATTAAACTATTGACTAAACGGGTCCCCGGCAACGGCGCCAAAAACTTGATCGCGACTTTCCGAGTCTAATCGAATTAACTGCAAGTGTACAGTCTATCGTGTAGTAATAAAGATATCGAACCCACAAGGACTCGTAGTCAATCTAGTATATTCGAACATTACTATGTTTAGCTAGGTTGATTATGATTTAAAGGGGAATTATGCAATAGTAAAGGCTAACTAAAGAAAAGCTAAAGGTTTCTTAGAATAATAACGCAAGTAATCGGTATGCAATGACACAGTTCTCCGAGGATTCGACAAGTTACCGGCGCGGTTTACTAATTTTCAGAGATGGTTTTCAGAAGAAAATAACAGTTTAAAGACTAGTCGCAACTCTAAGGCGGAACGTATGCTTTCGCTATCCCGTTCAGGGTTTAAATTGATTTTTGAAAACCGTTGAGTTCTTATCTCTTTTAAAATGCTTTCGCTATGTTTAAAATAGATGCTCAGTTTTTACTATCTGGTCCTAGCCTCAGCTTTCGCATGTCGGTTCATACCTTAGTAAATCCCCCATTGTCGTGGCGATATTGCTTTAAATAAATTCTCGTTGTCGCGACGAAGTTTAGTTTAACAATTTTGGTTTAAAAACTAGAGCCAGAAACAAGTTTGAAAAAGAAAGATTATGCCGGCTATTATCGAACCTCGTTCTACTAGTTCATTACATACCGATCGATGCGGTTTTAGCTAGACATAAAACTTAAGGCATGCATACTTGAATTCAAAAGGCAGAACACGTAAACATACATATTAGAACAAATAAAATTCAATTAATACTAATAACGGAACCTGTAATTAATTCTGGTTCAGCACTTGGATAATCCTCCACAATGTCGGTCGGATTACTCTTGTGACAATTAATTGTGCGGAAAAGTAAGAATAGAAATTACAATTGAAATTCTGGAAAGGAAACAAAAGGAGGGAAACAAAACAGAAAAGAAACAAGCAGGAAAATATCTTCTGGTATTAAAATCGGCAGCACTTCGTGGTCTTCAATGCGGCTCCCTTGTTTCAGTCCCAAAGCCCTCTATTTATAGTGTATGAATGCTACGTGAACTGCTGTTGGAAGTGTCTTCGAGGGTCAGAAAATCCAGGGAGTCGTGCGCTTAATTTGGGCTTCTGTTTGCACGTCTCTGAAAGTGGACAATGTGTAGAAAATGTGCCTATGACGGTCGTGGGGAGCCATGACGCTCGTCACGTCTGTGACGGTCGTGGTGAGGCCATGACGCTCGTCACGTCTGTGACGATCGTGGTGAGACCATGACGGTCGTCATATCAGCAGAATTGGATTTTGCTGCTTTTCTTTTTCTTTTTCTTCAGTTATAAGTCCTTTTGAGCTTATTTCGCTTATCTTGCCTCGTTTGAACATTGACTTCATAAACCTGCAAAACATTAAACAACAATGCGGGTATGGTGCGAAATCGGGGTGAAATCGACCGTTAATAACATGAAACTATGGCATTTTACTATATATGTTTTCGCGTTATCAATGAGCTCAACTCGTCTAATTTTTTTTAATAATAAGAATATTGAAAAATAATGATGAAAAATCTATTTGTCAAAAAACACAGGGTTTGTGTTTCTTCTAGGCAAGGGACTCAGAGGCCTTTGTAAGGTGATTTTTTAGCCTGTTTAACGGATTAACTCACGTGAGGTGAGAGACCTTGTTAGTGCCCGACAATGCTGGGTTGCAGGCAGAGGGTTATTTTAATGGTGTGTGACGGCTACTGGGAGCGTAGTGTTCTTTAAGTAATGGAGAATGTGTATCACTTGAGAATCTCCTCCTTATCCCCTTGAGGGATAATGTATTTATAGAGGCATGTAGGACCTATGGTTATCTCAGAAAATGTCATTAAACATCCAGTCAAATAATGAACAATTGAATCCCTATTTTCAAGAGTGATGGGGACAACAACGACTTTTACTTTGTCTTCTTTCAAGACACGTCTTATCTCACTTTTATTTCTCTCTATGGGCGAGGAAGACTGGAGGCGAGGTGGTACCTCCTTTTGGACGACTTTATGTTACCGCTTTCTCTTATGGTGGTCCCGAGGCACTGTCCTAGACAGAGTCTTTTGCAAATATAACATTTCACAGTCCCTTAGACACGAGACCTTCGACATAAGGTGAAGTGTTTTTTTACCTGTTATCAATGGGAGTATCCAGAGATCTGGTTATTTTCATTTTTAAGCTTCCTTGGATAATTGTGCGAAGCTCGGCTGGCGGGACGTTAAGTCCCTCGGACGGAGCGTCTTGACCTTTCAGGAGTGATCTCCATCAAGCCTGTAACGCCCCAAAATTTTCAAGGCATTAATTAAAATTTTGTATTTACTTTAAAAATAAATTATTAAATTTAAATATTCATTTTTTTTATAAATAAAAACAATACTATTTTAAATAACAAGAGCTCAATCATCACAAAGAGTTCTATGAATATAATTCACAAATGTCACTCGTAATTAATAATTTTTTAATAAAACAAAACCATAAGTGGTACACGATTTTAAATAAAATCTTATTTTTAAGTGACAAAATATCATTATAAAATGATAAAAACTTAAATAATATCCTGGACTAAAAATCGGGGCATTACAGAGCCCTCTAGCAAGACTGAAAATCAAGTCTCTAGGGTTTGACATAGGTGATACGTCGCAAGTGCACGACTGTGCAAGTAGTAAAAGATTATCAAACTACAATGAGCAATGAGTTGAATACCAAACTCCGTTCTATCGGTGTATATTTAGAGATATCAAAAATTGAAGTTTTGTAAAAACAACTTATTTTTAAAGTACTTATCGGAAAACAACTTATATAAAAATCACTTAAATTATAATGAAACAAACATGACTTAGGGTCATGATTCTTACTCTGACATATTCGTATGATCTGACTCACTTTTATCACGAGAGTTCTGACACAATTTATAGAAAATAGATCAATGTGGGCAACACCTACTTTCGTCAGTGTGTTGCCCTATCGATGACGAATAATTTGTTGGCTTTCGCACACCCGGATTATTTCTCAAGGATTTGTTACTTTTGCCCAGCTATAAAAATTGGAACTTTTCTTAACCTCATTCAAGCACTTTCGCTGTATTGTACTCGTTTGTTTATAAACATATGCTCTGGTACCGATACATATCCTTTCAAACTATGAAAGGTACCTGGAAATTCTTTACTTTTGTATAAGGGTTTGAATGCATGGACTCGTGTATTAAAATAAATACGAACAAAATATTCTCGTAGTTAATTTGTGACGAATCATACAAATGGTCATGAGATAAGCCCCATGACCCTTAGTCCCTAGTGGATTACTCATTCATGGTGAGGGAAAACATAATCAAAGTTATACTCATAATCAAAAGCGCAGTAAACAATTGAAATAAAATAGAAATTATAATGAAAACGATAAAGAAAACCTGATCGAGTAAACCTTAATCCAGTGCTCTAATGATAGAGTAAACCTTAATCCAGTGCTCCAATGATCGAGTAAACCTCAAGACTAACTGTGATTTTTATAGAAAATTCTAAATTTTCTATCATACCCCAATTTTGTCGTACCTGTATTACCCTTATTTGTGTTTCTGTTTGCTTTTATGTTGTTTATGTTTACTAATCTTTATTAAAAAATCCAAAAATATGTGTCTTTTGCTTTCATTTTCTTGTTGTCTGAGCTCAGGTGTTGCAAGGGTGAATCAAGGTTCAATCATGGTTTTCAGGTCAAGTGTGGGTGCAATTAATTGAGTTTGACCTAATCTTGGTAAAACAAGAAGTGTGCTTCATTATCAAGTTATTAGGTTGTGCTAAATTCAAGTGTTTCATGGTTGGAGATCATCAAAGATCAAGATCTTTTCCAATTAGGGTTTTGAGCAGTGCATTGAAGTTCATGTTTCAAGTCATGATTCTCTGATTTCAAGGCTTGTTCATTTGATCCATAGTGAAGATTTTTGGTTCATCATGATTCAAGTGGCCAAGTTCAGGATTAATATCAAGATTGATTTATTGATCCAATGCTCTAATTCATTCAAATTCCAAGATCGATTCATGATTGATTTTAGCTATCAAGGAATTAATTCAAGATTCTGGTTATTTCAAGTGAGAATTCAAGAGTGGTGGGATGTGGCTAATGATATTTTTGGATCAAACATTAGAAACTTAAGTTTCAATTGTCAAGGTTTTTAAATCAAGGATCAAGAATTGCATTACCATTTAAATTTAGCCACAAGTGCAAGCAAGGTGGAGGTGTGATAAATAATTTGCAAAGCCCATTCCAATTTACAAGTTCCAAAGTCCATCATTATCCAAAATTTCTACAAAATGGCTCATGACAAAAAATTACAACAAAAGGATCCAAAGCCCATTACTATTTACATTTTCAACCCATTACAACCAATATGACAACATAAAAAAAATATAAAAGAAAAATAAGCCATGAAGGTACATGCCATGAAGCTATCATACGTGGCTACTGCAAAAAAGAAAAGCGAAAGCAAGCCCATGAGAAGCCTTCCCAAAAATAATCCAAATGCAGCCCATGGAAGTTGCAAGCCAAGCCAAGCTACATGCCCAAAGTACAGCTACCACAAGCCAAACGCGGTGCAGAACCAAAACGCTGCAAGTCATAAAATTCACAAGACAATTCCAATTTCCAGCTTATAAAATACACAAAAAATTCCAATTATAATCTCAAGATTACCCTTCTCATTCATCTATAAAGGACAAATGATTCACAAGTTAAGATGCTGGAGATGCATCATTCCATGTACACAGTAAAATTCACTACATCAAGAACGTGAGTTTTTTTTTCCTCTGCAACAATCCTTCAAAACCATTCTTGCTTTACACCTCACGCATTAACCTTGGACACTCATTCTTTACCATTACCTTCAGCCTCTGCTCATCACCTTCTTAACCTCTCAAAAATCAACAAACACTCAATACATCCAAATCACCTTCACACCAAATCAACAACAACAACCTGCAACAAATACCAAATACACAATAACTACAATGATTTGCGCAGCACATAATCCACAACAACATCAATAACGCTTCAGATGTGAAACCGTAAAACTCACAACCATACACAAAAATCATAACTTCACACGTCCAAGAATAACTCTGAAACATCACCACAACCCAATGAACCAACAACAGAATCCAAGATTTAGAAAAAAGAGAATGAATTCGTGAGCAAAAGAGAAACGGAGAGAGTTACGCGCAAGAGGAGAGAAAGAATAGTGTTTGAGTGCGATTTCATGTGCTTCTTCTGGCAGTCTACCCCTTTTGTCTTATTTCGGGTCGTGTGGTTTGGGCGTTGAGGCTCATGGGTTCCCATTTTGTCTATTTGCACCTCTATACAGAACCCGTGTACCCTCATTTCCCATTCTTGTTTTTTTAATTTTTTTTCTTTCTTGTTTTTAGTTATTTTCCTATTTCCTAAATTCTCTTTTTTATGATTTAATTTATTTTTCCTTATGATCTCTTAATTCCTTTTTTATTCAATATTTTGTCCACCTTTTCGATTTTTATTTTTATTTTTTTGGCTGACGAGATCTAAATTATCATGGAGGAATCGTTTCTAGGTTGATTGAACCTTCAACATTTCAAACATGTTGATGAATGGTCATTGAATTATTCTCGACACTTTGAAATGTTGATAGGTTGCCCTTGGTTGATCATTTGAAACTCTTGATTAAAGATGAGATCATTTTCTTTTTTCTTTTTGTGTGATGAATCATTTCTCTAGCATGTTTTAACACAAACATTGTTATTGACCGACCTCAGAAAGATGTGACTTCTACATAAGTCCTATACCATCTTTTTCTACCCCACAATTAAAAGGCACATTTATTTACATATAAGAGTAAATTATTAAATTTAATAAAAGTCACCACAAAAGGGCGTACATTTCTCAAATCCTCAAAATAGGTCAAGGCCCCGTAAACAACGAGTTTTCTCCAAAGTACATCAAATTTTGCAAAACAGCGGAACTCAAAAGGCATAAATCAAGGTTTTCCTCATACGGGAAGATAATCAAAATAAAATAAAATAAAATATAGTTTAACTCAAAAGACCCCAACCCGAAAAGACCCCAACCCGATGTTACATATCAGAGCAAGACCATCTAAGTTAACCAAAAAGGCTAACAACTCAAAACTTAAAAAAAAAATAACCTCGACGGCGTCCACGACTAAACCTGGTCATCTGCACGTTACCACGTGGAGGTAACATTCAAACAGGCAGGGTGAGTAAAACGGTTCATAATAATCAATGTATGAAAGTCAACATATAAATGGCGTCAAAATCATATTCAACCCATTCACATTCATCAATAGGCCTCGAAGGCCACAACATCATAAATTATTCCAAATGACTCATAAATGCAATTGCAACAAGACTCAATGCATGTGGTACCAATTATCACAGCGTGATTAACACTAGGCCATCAACCCTCCATAGATCCCCATCAATAGGATCGATTCTACTAGAGAACCGGAGCACATCAAAATACTTCACATCCACACAATGGGATTGAAGCCAAAGTAATCGAGGTCCTGAACCGAAGTCCGGATGCACATGAATGCATGATGCACACGTCACAAATCATCCTCATAATAACATCATAGGTGCATCATCATTCATCATATTCATCATCATCAAACGTCATAGCTCATCATCATAATCATCATCATACATCATGTCAACATAGCTCATCATAATAATTATCGTGATACACCATGTCATCATAGCTCATCATAATAATAATCATCATACATCATGTCATCATAGCTCATCATAATAATCATCATCATACATCATGTCATTATAGAATCATCAAAAAATCATGGAAATATCATCATAGTTCATCATCATTACTCATAGGAATCATCATTATACAATCATGTATTAATCTCATTGGAATCATAGTTATACTTATGGTAATTCATCATACAATCGCGTATTTAATCTCATAAAAATATTAGAAAATCAATTATCTTATTATACTATGTTATATCCATGTTCATTAGCTTTCCAACGCTTCAAATGGGGTCAAAACGGACTTACGGATCAAAAGTTACGTCCAAAACAATTTCGACCGAAAACATGGATAGTCGTGACAGACAACATGCAAATTTCTGCATTTTTCACCTTGGGAGGCCTTCCGGACCTCCGATTTCGATTCCGTAAAAACCCAAACTCTCATAAAATTACAACCCATTCAACACTATAATTATCTCAAGTAAATTTACAATTTTAACACAATTAAACCATCTAATCATTGTTTTAAGATTATGCCTAAAACCTTTAAAATTAAGGGATATAAGTTCAATCTCGTATCATATTTACGCCCTAAATCAAAAATTTCCCTACAATTGCCCCAAAGGCATTAGAGTTACTCACTGTCTAATATTCATATCCCTTCAGGGTCAGACGGGTTCAAATCATAGTTTTGGCCACGAAGGCCTAAGTTTCATTTTTCCCCAATGAACCACGGTTAGATTCACTAATAATAGATTTAGGCCACGAAGGCCAAAGATCACTATTCCTCATATCTACCCTCAAACTCTCAGTAATACTTACCACTACACCACAACCATCAGAGTTCTGACTATCAAATTTCTCTATAGGGTTAGACCAATGTCAAATCAGAGTTTTGGCCACGAATGCCTAGTTTCCCTTTTACTCCAATGAATTCCCATGGTTAACATCTCAATACTAGATTTAGGCCACGAAGGCCAAAATCCCTTTTTCTCACAATCAACCCCAAAATCCCTTAAACCCTTAAATCGATCTTAAATACGTTGAATTTACACATTGAAAATCATGAAGGCAATACTTCCCATACCTTAATTGTCAATCAAAGCCTTCTCAAATATTTTCGGGAATCCTCCAAAGCTTTTGCCTCCAATCTTCGTTCTCAGAGCTCTGGCCTCAATTCTCCTCACGGTCTAACAAATGAATCTTAATTCCATCATAATTTCCTTTTTGTTAAACCTAGACTGGGGCCTCACAATTGGGCTTTTCCCATATTATCCTCACTAACTCCTCTTAATTTTCCAATTTGCCCTTATTTCACTTATAGTGGGGGAGTTTCTACTCCAGTGAGATGTTACAATTGTGGTGAAGCAGGGCATCATGCTCCTGAGTGCAAGAGTGTGGAACAAAAGTGTTTTAAGTGTGGCAAGCCAGGCCACAAAGCTCTTGAATGCAGAAGCGGTGCAAATGTGACTTGCTACAACTGTGGCGAGCAAGGACACATTAGTACCAAATGTGATAAGCCGAAGAAGAAACAAGGGAGTGGAAAAGTGTTCGCTCTATCTGGATCTGAGACTGCTAGTGACGATCGCTTGATCAGAGGTATGTGCTTCATTAATGGTACACCTTTGATCGCTATAATTGATACCGGAGCTACACATTCTTTTATTTCTTTGGATTGTGTTAGAAGGTTGAATCTTAAGTTGTCTGTGATTGGTGGCGGTATGGTTATTGATACTCCTGCTATGGGTTCGGTAACTACACCGTATGTTTGTTTGAATTGTCCGTTGAGTATATTCGGTAAAGATTTTGGAATTGATTTAGTGTGTCTTCACCTAGACCAACTCGATGTCATCCTTGGGATGAATTGGTTGGAATTCAACCGGGTATATATTAACTGTTTTGACAAGATGGTTATTTTTCCAAAATCGGACGTTGCAAGAGATTTGTTTATGACAGCAAGACAAGTGAAAGAATCAATGCAAGATAGAGCTAAGGTATTTATGCTTATGGAAACTTTGAGAATTGGTAGAAGTGAAGAGATTAGTGCTTTACCAATTGTTAGATATTTTCCGGAAGTTTTCCCTGAAGAGATAAAGGATTTACCACCGGAGCGAGAAGTGGAGTTTTCAATAGATTTGATTCCTGGAACTAGTCCGATATCGATGGCTCCTTATCGTATGTCGGCATCAGAATTGAAAGAGTTGAAGAGTCAACTTGAGGACTTGCTTGAAAAGAGGTTTATTCGTCCGAGTGTATCGCCGTGGGGTGCACCGGTGTTGTTGGTTAAGAAGAAAGAGGGTTCTATGAGGCTCTGTGTGGATTACAGACAGTTGAACAAGGTGACTATTAAGAATAAGTATCCACTCCCGAGGATTGATGATCTGATAGATCAGTTGGTTGGTGCAAGTGTGTTCAGCAAGATTGATTTGAGATCTGGGTATCATCAGATTCGCGTGAAAGCTGAGGATATTCAGAAGACTGCTTTTAGAACGAGGTATGGACACTATGAGTATTCTGTAATGCCATTTGGTGTGACTAATGCACCAGGTGTATTTATGGAGTACATGAATAGGATTTTCCATCCTTATTTGGATAAGTTTGTGGTTGTGTTTATCGACGACATCTTGGTTTATTCGAAGAGCGAAGAAGAGCATGCCGAGCATCTGAAGATTGTGTTATCTGTGTTGAGAGAGAAGCAGTTGTTTGCAAAGCTTTCTAAGTGTGAGTTTTGGTTGAAGGAAGTTAGTTTCCTTGGTCATGTAATTTCGAGTAATGGTATTGCGGTTGATCCGTCGAAGGTTGAAGCGATATCGCAATGGGAGACTCCGAAGTCAGTTTTTGAGATTAGAAGTTTCCTTGGTTTAGCCGGTTATTATCGGAAGTTTATTGAAGGATTCGCTAAGTTATCGTTGCCGTTGACGCAGTTGACTAGGAAGGGTCAAGCTTTTGTTTGGGATGCTAAGTGTGAAGCGAGTTTCCAAGAACTTAAGCGAAGGTTGACGACAACCCCTATTTTGATTTTGCCAAATTCGGAAGAACCGTTCGTTGTGTATTGTGATGCTTCTTTAATGGGCTTGGGAGGTGTGTTGATGCATAATAATCAAGTTGTGGCTTATGCTTCGAGGAAACTCAAAATGCATGAGAATAATTATCCGACGCATGACTTAGAGTTGGCCGCCGTTGTGTTCGTGTTGAAACTTTGGAGGCATTATCTGTTTGGTGCAAGATTTGAAGTGTTTAGTGACCACAAGAGTTTGAAATATCTTTTTGATCAAAAGGAATTGAATGCAAGACAAAGAAGATGGCTTGAACTTTTGAAGGATTATGATTTTGGTTTGAATTACCATCCGGGGTAAAGCGAATGTAGTAGCAGATGCATTGAGTCCGAAATCATTGCATATGTCGGTGTTGATGGTGAAAGAGTTGGAATTGGTCGAGCAATTTCGGGATTTGAGTTTAGTATGTGAGAGAACTTCTTTTGGATTTAAGTTGGGTATGTTAAAGCTTACAAGTGGTATTTTGGATGAAATTCGAGAAGGACAGAAATCGGATTTGAGTTTAGTTGATCGGTTGACTTTAATCAACCAAGGCCAAGGTGGTGATTTTCGGATTGATGAGAATGGGATTATGAGATGTCGGGATCGAGTTTGTGTTCCGAATGTTGTGGAGCTTAAAAAGAGTATCCTTGAGGAAGGACATCGTAGCGGATTGAGTATTCATCCGGGTGCTACTAAGATGTATCAGGATTTGAGGAAAGTGTTTTGGTGGCCTAATATGAAGAAGGATATTACGGAATTTGTGTATTCTTGTTTGACTTTCCAGAAGTCAAAGATTGAGCATCAGAAGCCATCGGGTTTGATGAAGCCGTTGTTTATTCCTGAGTGGAAATGGGATAGTATCTCCATGGATTTTGTATCGGGTTTGCCGAGGACGCCGAGTAATTTTGAGGCTATTTGGGTTATTGTGGATAGATTGACTAAATCTGCTCACTTTATCCCTATGCGTGTGGATTACCCGTTGGAGAAGTTGGCTAAATTGTATATTGAGAGGATTGTGTGTTTGCATGGTATTCCGTCGAGTATTGTTTCGAATAGAGATCCGAGGTTCACTTCGAGATTTTGGGAGAGCTTGCAGAGTGCTTTGGGTACTAAGTTGCGTTTGAGTTCAGCTTATCATCCTCAGACAGATGGTCAGACGGAGAGGACGATTCAGTCGCTTGAAGATCTTTTGAGAGCTTGTGTATTGGAAAAAGGAGGAGCTTGGGATAGCTACTTGCCTTTGATTGAGTTTACCTACAACAATAGTTTTCATTCGAGTATCGTTATGGCACCATTTGAGGCGTTGTATGGTAGACGTTGTAGGACACCATTGTGTTGGTTTCAGCCCGGAGAGAGTTCTGTTGATTGGACCCGAGTTAGTTCAACAGACTACTGATAAGATCAAGATGATTCAAGAGAAGATGAGAGTTGCTCAGAGTCGTCAGAAGAGTTATTATGACAAGAGGAGGAAGGCACTTGAATTTTAAGAGGGAGATCGTGTGTTTCTTCGAGTCACTCCGATGACAGGTGTTGGTAGGGCAATGAAGTCGCGCAAGTTGTCGCCGCGTTTCATTGGTCCTTATCAGATTTTGCAAAGGATAGGAGAAGTGGCCTATCGTGTGGCTTTACCACCGTCGCTTGCTAATCTTCATGACGTATTCCATGTATCTCAGTTGAGGAAATACATTGCGGATCCGTCTCATGTAGTTCAATTAGATGATGTGCAGGTGAGAGATAACCTGACTGTTGATACATCACCTATGCGGATAGAGGATCGGAAATTGAAGCAACTTCGAGGCAAGGAGATTTCTTTGGTGAAGGTCGCTTGGGGAGGACCGGATGGTGGAAATGTGACTTGGGAACTAGAGAGCCAAATGAGGGAGTCTTATCCAGAACTGTTTGAACCAGGTAACATTTTCGAGGACGAAAATTCCTAAGGTGGGGGAGGGTTGTAACAACCCGAATTTCATTAAATAATTAATTGATTTAGTGGGATTTTTATTAATGTTGGAAATTAATTTTATTAATTGGAATTAATAGAGAATTGAGAAGGAAATTGGAAGGAAGGAAAATAAAGGAAATATATAATAGAGAAGGAAAAGAAAAGAAAGTTAGAGAGAAACATTTGGAAAGAAAGAAGAAGAGAAAGAGAGGAGAAGAAGAGGAAAGTGGAAAATCATCAAGAACCAACATCAAAGCTCCGATTAATTGAGGTAAGGGTGATAAATGTTTCTATTTAATCATTGCATGATGTTATATATGTTGGGTTGAGGTTTTGGCGTAGTTTCCATCCTTTTCCATTTAGGGCAAAAGTTGGAATAATCGGTAGAACTCAATTTAATCGGTTAAAATCTGAAATAGATGATGTAGAATAGTCTAGAAATGTTAGACTAAGAGTATTGGAATTGGATTGGTGAGATTGGAGTTTTTGGAGTTGGTTGAGTTGGATAACAGTAAGTGAAAAACAAAATACACAGACACTCGCTAGCAGCTCGCTAGGCAAGCAGGTCGCGAATGCTCGCTAGGAGCTCGCTCAGCGAACAAGTAACGAATGGTCCCAGACTTGGACAAAATGGATTTTGGTGTGTTCGCTGGTAGCGAAA
This sequence comes from Lathyrus sativus, assembly GCA_963859935.3. NCBI lineage: Eukaryota > Viridiplantae > Streptophyta > Magnoliopsida > Fabales > Fabaceae > Lathyrus > Lathyrus sativus. The sequence continues at coordinate 457,499,693 of OZ012735.1, read as the reverse complement.
GTGTAGCGAAGAGATAGCGAACGATTCGCTGGGAAGCTGCTGTAGCGAGCAGGTAGCGAATGAAGTCAGTAACTTCTGTTGAGATTCGCTAGCACGTTCGCTAGGCGAACAAGTAGCGAATACTCGCTAGGAGTTTTCTTAGCAAAGGAGTAGCGAGTATGACAGGTTGATGTTTTATTTGAGATTTATCCATAGGTTGATTGTGTGGTTTGACTATGGTTTATTGCTTGATTAATTGCATAGTTTATGTACTATTGTGATATGCTGTGGGTAGCCTTCGGGCGTGAATCCTAGGTTTTGAGATGTGTATATTGTTTGTATTGATTGGAAATGCATGAGAACATAATAGAGGTTATGTATGCATTGTCTGATAAATTGTGAATGCCTAATGTTGTATGCAATTGTGTGATAAGTATGCATGAGAACATTGTGGATATGTGTGCATGACTTGTGAATTACGTTAATGGTATTAATGTGAATACCTTGAATTGTTATGAACATGTTGTGTGTGCAATCATGTTGTAATTCTTGAAGAGATGAATTATTGGAATGCATGAGATTAAGATATCGGTCTTAAGTGCATTTGATTTTCGATTACATATGCATCATTTAGTTAAGAGGCAATGCTTGCTAGTTTCGTGGAGACTAGTGACTTGTCCCAAACCTAGAAGAGTGGGTTTGAAGGCTTAGAGGACGGGCCTTTGTTGTTATCGGTCTAGAAGAGTGGACCCGGTTTAATGTAAAAACCGAAAAATGATAACGGGTTATCGGTCTAGAAGAGTGGACCCGGTTTAATGTAAAAACCGAAAAATGATAACGAGAGTCGGTACCGCATTGCATGAGTTGCATTGAGTTGTTGAGTCACATTGATATATGACATATGCATGAAGAGATGCTTATGTGTGAATGATAATATTGTGGAAATGTGAGTGTATGCATGATGTGGGAATGCTTTGTTAATATTCATGTTGTCTATATATGTGTGGTAAATATATATGACTAAGAGGGTGAATTGTGGTGAGACATATGGAGTTGAATTATATGATTACCTATATATATAATCTTATGCTTTGATTATTATGGTTATATTTCTCACTCTTCTGCTGTTTTATAATGCTCTACGAGGCATTGCAGATTAGGATGCTGGAGTTTTTTTGTGAAGTTATCTTCATTCATTTGAGTCGGCTGCTCTGGTATGTAACACCGGGTAGTTAGACTAGTATAGTTATTCTTTTGTGATACATTGCGATGTATCAGCTAATGTGGTTTTGTAATTACCTGACATGATGTATCAATCTGGATAACTTATCTGTATGTGAATTAATATTTTGGAAATGATTAAATGATTTTATCTTCCGCTTAAATTTAATGTTGAAATGTGATTTCTAAACCATGAAAATGTTACATATTTTATGGAGCAAATGTTAAAGTGTTTCATTGGTTAAATTGTGACATTCTTCCTTTATACCTTATTCAAAAATTTTCAGTCTGATAAATTTCTATATGCATTTATTTGGGGGTATAGAAGGGGGTGTTACAGCATCTCTCTTTCGAGAAGCTTATCCACCTTTATTTTCGATAAGTGGCATCTCTCTTTCGAAAAGCTTATCCACCTTTATTTTTGATAAGTGACATCTCTCTTTCGAGAAGCTTATCCACCTTTATTTTTGATAAGTGGCATCTCTCTTTCGAGAAGCTTATCCACCTTTATTTTCGATAAGTGGCATCTCTCTTTCGAGAAGCTTATCCACCTTTATTTTCGATAAGTGGCATCTCTCTTTCGAGAAGCTTATCCACCTTTATTTTCGATAAGTGGCATCTCTCTTTCGAGAAGCTTATCCACCTTTATTTTCGATAAGTGGAATCTCTCTTTTGAAAAGCTTATCCATCTTTATTTTCGATAAGTATCATCTCTCTTTCGAGTAGTTTATCCACCTTTATTTTCGATAAGTGGCATTTGTCTTTTGAGAAGCTTATCTACCTTTATTTTCGATAAGTGACATCTCTCTTTTAGGTAGGTTATCCTCCTTTATTTTCGATAAGTGGCATCTGTCTTTCGTAAAGCTTATTCACCTTTATTTTTGATAAGTGGCATCTCTCTTTCGAGAAGCTTATCCACCTTTATTTTCGATAAGTGGCATCTCTCTTTCGAGAAGCTTATCCACCTTTATTTTTGATAAGTGGCATCTCTCTTTCGAGAAGCTTATCCACCTTTATTTCTGATAAGTGGCATCTCTCTTTTGAGAAGCTTATCTACCTTTAATTCCGATAAGTGGCATCTCACTTTCGAGAAGCTTATCCTCCTTTATTTTCGATAATTGGAATCTCTCTTTCCAGAAGCTTATCCACCTTTATTTTTGATAAGTGGCATCTCTCTTTCGAGAAGCTTATCCACCTTTATTTTCGATAAGTGGCATCTCTCTTTCGAGAAGCTTATACACCTTAATTTTCGATAAGTGGCATCTCTCTTTCGAGAAGCTTATCCACCTTTATTTTTGATAAGTGGCATCTCTCTTTCGAGAAGCTTATCCACCTTTATTTTTGATAAGTGGCATCTCTCTTTCGAGAAGCTTATCCACCTTTATTTTCGATAAGTGGCATCTCTCTTTCGAGAAGCTTATCCATCTTTATTTTCGATAAGTGGCATCTCTCTTTCGAGAAGCTTATCCATCTTTATTTTCGATAAGTGGCATCTCTCTTTCGAGAAGCTTATCCACCTTTAATTCCGATAAGTGGCATCTCTCTTTCGAGAAGCTTATCCACCTTTATTTTCGATAACTGGCATCTCTCTTTTGAGAAGCTTATCCACCTTTATTTTTGATAAGTGGCATCTCTCTTTCGAGAAGCTTATCCACCTTTATTTTCGATAAGTGGCATCTTTTTTTCGAGAAGCTTATCCACCTTTATTTTTGATAAGTGGCATCTCTCTTTCGAGAAGCTTATCCACCTTTACTTTCGATTAGTGGCATCTCTCTTTCGAGAAACTTATTCACCTTTATTTTTGATAAGTGGCATCTCTCTTTCGAGAAGCTTATCCACCTTTATTTTCGATAAGTGGCATCTCTCTTTCGAGAAGCTTATCCACCTTTATTTTCTATAAGTGGCATCTCTCTTTCGAGAGCTTTTCCACCCTTATTTTTGATAAGTGGCATCTCTCTTTTGAGAAGCTTATCCACCTTTATTTTTGATAAGTGGCATCTCTATTTCGAGAAGCTTATCCACCTTTATTTTCGATAAGTGGCATCTTTTTTTCGAGAAGCTTATCCACTTTTATTTTTGATAAGTGGCATCTCTCTTTCGAGAAGCTTATCCACCTTTACTTTCGATGAGTGGCATCTCTCTTTCGATAAACTTATTCACGTTTATTTTTGATAAGTGGCATCTCTCTTTCGAGAAGCTTATCCACCTTTATTTTTGATAAGTGGCATCTCTCTTTCTAGAAGCTTATCCACCTTTATTTTTGATAAGTGGCACCTCTCTTTCGAGAAGCTTATCCACCTTTATTTTTGATAAGTGGCATCTCTATTTCGAGAAGCTTATCCACCTTTATTTTCAATAAGTGGCATCTCTCTTTCGAGAAGCTTATCCACCTTTATTTTCGATAAGTGACATCTCTCTTTCGAGAAGCTTATCCACCTTTATTTTCGATAAGTGGAATCTCTCTTTCGAGAAGCTTATCCACCTTTATTTTCGATAAGTAGCATCTCTCTTTCGAGTAGCTTATCCACCTTTATTTTCGATAAGTGGCATATGTCTTTTGAGAAGCTTATCTACCTTTATTTTCGATAAGTGACATCTCTCTTTTAGGTAGGTTATCCTCCTTTAGTTTCGAGAAGTGGCATCTGTCTTTCGTAAAGCTTATTCACCTTTATTTTTGATAAGTGGAATCTCTCTTTCCAGAAGCTTATCCACCTTTATTTTTGATAATTGGCATCTCACTTTCGAGAAGCTTATCCACCTTTATTTTTGATAAGTGGCACCTCTCTTTAGAGGAGCTTATCCACCTTTATTTTTGATAAGTGGCATCTCTCTTTCGAGAAGCATATCCACCTTTATTTTCGATAAGTGGAATCTCTCTTTCGAGAAGCTTATCCACCTTTATTTTCAATAAGTGGCATCTCTCTTTCGAGTAGATTATCCACCTTTATTTTCAATAAGTGGCATCTGTCTTTTGAGAAGCTTATCCACCTTTATTTTCGATAAGTGGCATCTCTCTTTTAGGAAGGTTATCCTCCTTTATTTTCGATTAGTGGCATCTGTCTTTCGTAAAGCTTATTCACCTTTATTTTTGATAAGTGGCATCTCTCTTTCGAGAAGCTTATCCACCTTTATTTTCGATAAGTAGCATCTCTCTTTCGAGAAGCTTATCCACCTTTATTTTCGATAAGTGGCATCTCTCTTTCGAGAAGCTTATCCACCTTTTTTTTATGATAAGTGTCATGTCTCTTTAGAGAAGCGTATCTACCGTTATTTTCGATAAGTGGAATCTCTCTTTCGAGAAGTTGATCCACCTTTATTTATGATAAGTGGCATCTCTCTTTAGAGAAGCTTATCTACCATTATTTTCGATAAGTGGCATCTCTCTTTCGAGAAGCTTATCCACCTTTATTTTCGATAAGTGGCATCTCTCTTTCGAGAAGCTTATCCACCTTTATTTTCGATAAGTGGCATCTCTCTTTCGTGTAGCTAATCCACCTTTATTTTCGATAAGTGGCATCTCTCTTTCGAGAAGCTTATCCACCTTTATTTTCGATAAGTGGAATCTCTATTTCGAGAAGCTTATCCACCTTTATTTTCAATAAGTGGCATCTCTCTTTCGAGTAGATTAACCACCTTTATTTTCAATAAGTGGCATCTCTCTTTCGAGAAGCTTATCCACCTTTATTTTCGATAACTGGCATCTCTCTTTCGAGAAGCTTATCCACCTTTATTTTCGATAAGTGGCATCTCTCTTTTAGGTAGGTTATCCTCCTTTATTTTCGATTAGTGGCATCTGTCTTTCGTAAAGCTTATTCACCTTTATTTTTGATAAGTGGCATCTCTATTTCAAGAAGCTTATCCACCTTTATTTTCGATAAGTGGCATCTCTCTTTTGAGAAGCTTATCCAGCTTTATTTTCGATAGGCATCTCTCTTTCGAGAAGCTTATCCACCTTTATTTTCGATAAGTGGCATCTCTCTTTCGAGAAGCTTATCCACATTTATTTTTGATAAATGGCATCTCTCTTTCGAGAAGCTTATCCACCTTTATTTTCGATAAGTGGCATCTCTCTTTCGAGAAGCTTATCCACCTTTATTTTCGATAAGTGGCATCTCTCTTTCGAGAAGCTTATCCACCTTTATTTTCGATAAGTGGAATCTCTCTTTCGAGAAGCTTATCCACCTTTATTTTTGATAAGTAGCATCTCTCTTTCGAGTAGCTTATCCACCTTTATTTTCGATAAGTGGCATCTGTCTTTTGAGAAGCTTATCTACCTTTATTTTCGATAAGTGACATCTCTCTTTTAGGTAGGTTATCCTCCTTTAGTTTCGAGAAGTGGCATCTGTCTTTCGTAAAGCTTATTCACCTTTATTTTTGATATGTGGAATCTCTCTTTCGAGAAGCCTATCCACCTTTATTTTTGATAAGTGGCATCTCTCTTTTGAGAAGCTTAACCACCTTTATTTTTGATAATTGGTATCTCACTTTCGAGAAGCTTATCCACCTTTATTTCTGATAAGTAGAATCTATCTTTCAAGAACCTTATCCACCTTTATTTTCGATAAGTGGCATCTCTCTTTCGAGAAGCTTATCCACCTTTATTTTCGATAAGTGGAATCTCCCTTTCGAGAAGCTTATCCACCTTTATTTTCAATAATTGGCATCGCTCTTTCGAGTAGATTATCCACCTTTATTTTCAATAAGTGGCATCTGTCTTTTGAGAAGCTTATCCACCTTTATTTTCGATAAGTGGCATCTCTCTTTTAGGTAGGTTATCTTCCTTTATTTTTGATTAGTGGCATCTGTCTTTCATAAAGCTTATTCACCTTTATTTTTGATAAGTGACATCTCTCTTTCGAGAAGCTTATCCACCTTTATTTTCGATAAGTGGCATCTCTCTTTCGAGAAGCTTATCCACCTTTATTTTCGATAAGTGGCCTCTCTCTTTCGAGAAGCTTATCCACCTTTATTTATGATAAGTGTCATCTCTCTTTAGAGAAGCTTATCTACCGTTATTTTCGATAAGTGGCATCTCTCTTTCGAGAAGCTTATCCACCTTTATTTATGATAAGTGGCATCTCTCTTTAGAGAAGCTTATCTACCGTTATTTTCGATAAGTGGCATCTCTCTTTCGAGAAGCTTATCCACCTTTATTTTCGATAAGTGGAATCTCTCTTTCGAGAAGCTTATCCACCTTTATTTTCGATAAGTGGCATCTCTCTTTCGAGTAGCTTATTCACCTTTATTTTCGATAAGTGGCATCTCTCTTTCGAGAAGCTTATCCACCTTTATTTTCGAAAAGTGGCATCTCTCTTTCGAGAAGCTTATCCACCTTTATTTTCGATAAGTGGCATCTCTCTTTCGAGAAGCTTATCCACCTTTATTTTTGATAAGTGGAATCTCTCTTTCGAGAAGGTTATCCACCTTTATTTTCCATAAGTGGCATCTTTCTTTCGAGAAGCTTATCCACCTTTATTTTTGATAATTGGCATCTCACTTTCGAGAAGCTTATCCACCTTTATTTCTGATAAGTGGCATCTCTCTTTCGAGAAGCTTATTCACCTTTATTTTCGATAAGTGGCATCTCTCTTTCGAGAATCTTATCCACCTTTATTTTCGATATGTGGAATCTCTCTTTCGAGAAGCTTATCCACCATTATTTTCAATAAGTGGCATCTCTCTTTCGAGTAAATTATCCACCTTTATTTTTAATAAGTGACATTTGTCTTTTGAGAAGCTTATCCACCTTTATTTTCGATAAGTGGCATCTCTCTTTTAGGTAGGTTATCCTCCTTTATTTTTGATTAGTGGTATCTGTCTTTCGTAAAGCTTATTCACCTTTATTTTTGATAAGTGGCATCTCTCTTTCGAGAAGCTTATCCACCTTTATTTTCAATAAGTGGCATCTCTCTTTCGAGAAGCTTATCCACCTTTATTTTCAACAAGTGGCATCTCTCTTTCGAGAAGCTTATCCACCTTTATTTATGATAAGTGTCATCTCTCTTTAGAGAAGCTTATCTACCATTATTTTCGATAAGTGGCATCTCTCTTTCGAGAAGCTTATCCACCTTTATTTATGATAAGTGGCATCTCTCTTTAGAGAAGCTTATATACCGCTATTTTCGATAAGTGACATCTCTCTTTCGAGAAGCTTATCCACCTTTATTTTCAATAAGTGGAATCTCTCTTTCGAGAAGCTTATCCACATTTATTTTCGATAAGTGGCATCTCTCTTTCGAGTAGCTTATCCACCTTTATTTTCGATAAGTGGCATCTCTCTTTCGAGAAGCTTATCCACCTTTATTTTCGATAAGTGGAATCTCTCTTTCGAGAAGCTTATCCACCTTTATTTTCGATAAGTGGCATCTCTCTTTCGAGAAGCTTATCCACCTTTATTTTTGATAATTGGCATCTCACTTTCGAGAAGCTTATCCACCTTTATTTCTGATAAGTGGCATCTCTCTTTCGAGAAGCTTACCTACCTTTATTTTCGATAAGTGGCATCTCTCTTTCGAGAAGCTTATCCACCTTTATTTTCGATAAATGGAATCTCTCTTTCGAGAAGCTTATCCACCTTTATTTTCAATAAGTGGCATCTCTCCTTCGAGAAGCTTATCCACCTTTATTTTCGATAAGTGGCATCTTTCTTTCGAGAAGCTTATCCACCTTTATTTTTGATAATTGGCATCTCACTTTCGAGAAGCTTATCCACCTTTATTTCTGATAAGTGGCATCTCTCTTTCGAGAAGCTTATCCACCTTTATTTTTGATAAGTGGCATCTCTCTTTCGAGAATCTTATCCACCTTTATTTTCGATAAGTGGAATCTCTCTTTCGAGAAGCTTATCCACCTTTATTTTCAATAAGTGGCATCTCTCTTTCGAGTAGATTATCCACCTTAATTTACAATAAGTGGCATCTGTCTTTTGAGAAGCTTATCCACCTTTATTTTCGATAAGTGGCATCTCTCTTTTAGGTAGGTTATCCTCCTTTATTTTCGATTAGTGGCATCTGTCTTTCGTAAATCTTATTCACCTTTATTTTTGATAAGTGGCATCTCTCTTTCAAGAAGCTTATCCCCCTTTATTTTCGATAAGTGGCATCTCTCTTTCGAGAAACTTATCCACCTTTATTTATGATAAGTGTCATCTCTCTATAGAGAAGCTTATCTACCAATATTTTCGATAAGTGGCATCTCTCTTTCGAGAAGCTTATCCACCTTTATTTATGATAAGTGGCATCTCTCTTTAGAGAAGCTTATCTACCGTTATTTTTGATAAGTGGCATCTCTCTTTCGAGAAGCTTATCCACCTTTATTTTCGATAAGTGGAATCTCTCTTTCGAGAAGCTTATCCACCTTTATTTTCGATAAGAGGCATCTCTCTTTCGAATAGCTTATCCACCTTTATTTTCGATAAGTGGCATCTCTCTTTCGAGAAGCTTATCCACCTTTATTTTCGATAAGTGGAATCTCTCTTTCGAGAAGCTTATCCACCTTTATTTTCGATAAGTGGCATCTCTCTTTCGAGAAGCTTATCCACCTTTATTTTTGATAATTGACATCTCACATTCGAGAAGCTTATCCACGTTTATTTCTGATAAGTGGCATCTCTCTTTCGAGAAGCTTATCCACCTTTATTTTCGATAAGTAGCATCTCTCTTTCGAGAAGCTTATCCACCTTTATTTTCGATAAGTGGAATCTCTCTTTCGAGAAGCTTATCCACCTTTATTTTCGATAAGTGGCATCTCTCTTTCGAGTAGATTAACCACCTTTATTTACAACAAGTGGCATCTGTCTTTTGAGAAGCTTATCCACCTTTATTTTCGATAAGTGGCATCTCTATTTTAGGTAGGTTATCCTCCTTTATTTTTGATTAGTGGCATCTGTCTTTCGTAAAGCTTATTCACCTTTATTTTTGATAAGTGGCATCTCTCTTTCGAGAAGCTTATCCACCTTTATTTTCGATAAGTGGCATCTCTCTTTCGAGAAACTTATCCACCTTTATTTTCGATAAGTGGCATCTCTCTTTCGAGAAGCTTATCCACCTTTATTTATGATAAGTGGCATCTCTCTTTAGAGAAGCTTATATACCGTTATTTTCGATAAGTGGCATCTCTCTTTCGAGAAGCTTATCCACCTTTATTTTCTATAAGTGGAATCTCTCTTTCGAGAAGCTTATCCACCTATATTTTCGATAAGTGGCATCTCTCTTTCGAGGAGCTTATCCACCTTTATTTTCGATAAGTGGCATCTCTCTTTCGAGAAGCTTATCCACCTTTATTTTCGATAAGTAGAATCTCTCTTTCGAGAAGCTTATCCACCTTTATTTTCGATAAGTGGCATCTCTCTTTCGAGAAGCTTATCCACCTTTATTTTTGATAATTGGCATCTCACTTTCGAGAAGCTTATCCACCTTTATTTCTGATAAGTGGCATCTCTCTTTCGAGCAGCTTACCCACCTTTATTTTCGATAAGTGGCATCTCTCTTTCGAGAAGCTTATCCACCTTTATTTTCGATAAGTGGAATCTCTCTTTCGAGAAGCTTATCCACCTTTATTTTCGATAAGTGGCATCTCTCTTTCAAGAAGCTTATCCACCTTTATTTTCGATAAGTGGCATCTTTCTTTCGAGAAGCTTATCCACCTTTATTTTTGATAATTGGCATCTCACTTTCGAGAAGCTTATCCACCTTTATTTCTGATAAGTGGCATCTCTCTTTCGAGAAGCTTATCCACCTTTATTTTCGATAAGTGGCATCTCTCTTTCGAGAATCTTATCCACCTTTATATTCGATAAGTGGAATCTCTCTTTCGAGAAGCTTATCCACCTTAATTTTCAATAAGTGGCATCTGTCTTTTGAGAAGCTTATCCACCTTTATTTTCGATAAGTGGCATCTCTCTTTTAGGTAGGTTATCCTCCTTTATTTTCGATTAGTGGCATCTGTCTTTCGTAAAGCTTATTCACCTTTATTTTTGATAAGTGGCATCTCTCTTTCGAGAAGCTTATCCCCCTTTATTTTCGATAAGTGGCATCTCTCTTTCGAGAAGCTTATCCACCTTTATTTATGATAAGTGTCATCTCTCTATAGAGAAGCTTATCTACCAATATTTTCGATAAGTGGCATCTCTCTTTCGAGAAGCTTCTCCACCTTTATTTATGATAAGTGGCATCTCTCTTTAGAGAAGCTTATCTACCGTTATTTTTGATAAGTGGCATCTCTCTTTCGAGAAGCTTATCCACCTTTATTTTCGATAAGTGGAATCTCTCTTTCGAGAAGCTTATCCACCTTTATTTTCGATAAGAGGCATCTCTCTTTCGAATAGCTTATCCACCTTTATTTTCGATAAGTGGCATCTCTCTTTCGAGAAGCTTATCCACCTTTATTTTCGATAAGTGGAATCTCTCTTTCGAGAAGCTTATCCACCTTTATTTTCGATAAGTGGCATCTCTCTTTCGAGAAGCTTATCCACCTTTATTTTTGATAATTGACATCTCACTTTCGAGAAGCTTATCCACCTTTATTTCTAATAAGTGGCATCTCTCTTTCGAGAAGCTTATCCACCTTTATTTTCGATAAGTAGCATCTCTCTTTCGAGAAGCTTATCCGCCTTTATTTTTGATAAGTGGAATCTCTCTTTCGAGAAGCTTATCCACCTTTATTTTCGATAAGTGGCATCTCTCTTTCGAGTAGATTAACCACCTTTATTTACAACAAGTGGCATCTGTCTTTTGAGAAGCTTATCCACCTTTATTTTCGATAAGTGGCATCTCTCTTTTAGGTAGGTTATCCTCCTTTATTTTTGATTAGTGGCATCTGTCTTTCGTAAAGCTTATTCACCTTTATTTTTGATAAGTGGCATCTCTCTTTCGAGAAGTTTATCCACCTTTATTTTCGATAAGTGGCATCTCTCTTTCGAGAAACTTATCCACCTTTACTTTCGATAAGTGGCATCTCTCTTTCGAGAAGCTTATCCACCTTTATTTATGATAAGTGGCATCTCTCTTTAGAGAAGCTTATATACCGTTATTTTCGATAAGTGGCATCTCTCTTTCGAGAAGCTTATCCACCTTTATTTTCGATAAGTGGAATCTCTCTTTCGAGAAGCTTATCCACCTTTATTTTCGATAAGTGGTATCTCTCTTTCGAGTAGCTTATCCACCTTTATTTTCGATAAGTGGCATCTCTCTTTCGAGAAGCTTATCCACCTTTATTTTCGATAAGTAGAATCTCACTTTCGAGAAGCTTATCCACCTTTATTTTCGATAAGTGGCATCTCTCTTTCGAGAAGCTTATCCACCTTTATTTTTGATAATTGACATCTCACTTTCGAGAAGCTTATCCACCTTTATTTCTAATAAGTGGCATCTCTCTTTCGAGAAGCTTATCCACCTTTATTTTCGATAAGTAGCATCTCTCTTTCGAGAAGCTTATCCGCCTTTATTTTTGATAAGTGGAATCTCTCTTTCGAGAAGCTTATCCACCTTTATTTTCAATAAGTGGCATCTCTCTTTCGAGTAGATTAACCACCTTTATTTACAACAAGTGGCATCTGTCTTTTGAGAAGCTTATCCACTTTTATTTTCGATAAGTGGCATCTCTCTTTTAGGTAGGTTATCCTCCTTTATTTTTGATTAGTGGCATCTGTCTTTCGTAAAGCTTATTCACCTTTATTTTTGATAAGTGGCATCTCTCTTTCGAGAAGTTTATCCACCTTTATTTTCGATAAGTGGCATCTCTCTTTCGAGAAACTTATCCACCTTTACTTTCGATAAGTGGCATCTCTCTTTCGAGAAGCTTATCCACCTTTATTTATGATAAGTGGCATCTCTCTTTAGAGAAGCTTATATACCGTTATTTTCGATAAGTGGCATCTCTCTTTCGAGAAGCTTATCCACCTTTATTTTCGATAAGTGGAATCTCTCTTTCGAGAAGCTTATCCACCTTTATTTTCGATAAGTGGCATCTCTCTTTCGAGTAGCTTATCCACCTTTATTTTCGATAAGTGGCATCTCTCTTTCGAGATGCTTATCCACCTTTATTTTCGATAAGTAGAATCTCACTTTCGAGAAGCTTATCCACCTTTATTTTCGATAAGTGGCATCTCTCTTTCGAGAAGCTTATCCACCTTTACTTTTGATAATTGGCATCTCACTTTCGAGAAGCTTATCCACCTTTATTTATGATAAGTGGCATCTCTCTTTCGAGCAGCTTATCCACCTTTATTTTCGATAAGTGGCATCTCTCTATTGAGAAGCTTATCCACCTTTATTTTCGATAAGTGGAATCTCTATTTCGAGAAGCTTATCCACCTTTATTTTCGATAAGTGGCATCTCTCTTTCGAGAAGCTTATCCACCTTTATTTTTGATAAGTGGCTTCTTTCTTTCGAGAAGCTTATCCACCTTTATTTTTGATAATTGGCATCTCGCTTTCGAGAAGCTTATCCACCTTTATTTCTGATAAGTGGCATCTCTCTTTCGAGAAGCTTATCCACCTTTATTTTCGATAAGTGGCATCTCTCTTTCGAGAATCTTATCCACCTTTATATTCGATAAGTGGAATCTCTCTTTCGAGAAGCTTATCCACCTTTATTTTCAATAAGTGGCATCTCTCTTTCGAGTAGATTATCCACCTTTATTTTCAATAAGTGGCATCGGTCTTTTGAGAAGCTTATCCACCTTTTTTTCCGATAAGTGGCATCTCTCTTTTAGGTATGTTATCCTCCTTTATTTTCGATTAGTGGCATCTGTCTTTCGTAAAGCTTATTCACCTTTATTTTTGATAACTGGCATCTCTCTTTCGAGAAGCTTATCCACCTTTATTTTCGATAAGTGGCATCTCTCTTTCGAGAAACTTATCCACCTTTATTTATGATAAGTGTCATCTCTATTTAGAGAAGCTTATCTACCGTTATTTTCGATAAGTGGCATCTCTCTTTCGAGAAGCTTATCCACCTTTATTTATGATAAGTGGCATCTCTCTTTTGAGAAGCTTATCTATCGTTATTTTCGATAAGTGGCATCTCTCGTTTGAGAAGCTTATCCACCTTTATTTTCGATAAGTGGAATCTCTCTTTCGAGAAGCTTATCCACCTTTATTTTCGATAAGAGGCATCTCTCTTTCGAGTAGCTTATCCACCTTTATCTTCGATAAGTGGCATCTCTCTTTCGAGAAGCTTATCCACCTTTATTTTCGATAAGTGGAATCTCTCTTTCGAGAAGCTTATCCACCTTTATTTTCGATAAGTGGCATCTCTCTTTCGAGAAGCTTATCCACCTTTATTTTTGATAATTGGCATCTCACTTTCGAGAAGCTTATCCACCTTTATTTCTGATAAGTGGCATCTCTCTTTCGAGAAGCTTATCCACCTTTATTTTCGATAAGTAGCATCTCTCTTTCGAGAAGCTTATCAACCTTTATTTTCGATAAGTGGAATCTCTCTTTCGAGAAGCTTATCAACCTTTATTTTCGATAAGTGGCATCTCTCTTTCGAGTAGATTAACCACCTTTATTTTCAACAAGTGGCATCTGTCTTTTGAGAAGCTTATCCACCTTTATTTTCGATAAGTGGCATCTCTCTTTTAGGTAGGTTATCCTCCTTTATTTTTGATTAGTGGCATCTGTCTTTCGTAAAGCTTATTCACCTTTATTTTTGATAAGTGGTATCCCTCTTTCGAGAAGCTTATCCACCTTTATTTTCGATAGGTGGCATCTCTCTTTCGAGAAGCTTATCCACCTTTATTTTTGATAAGTCGCATCTGTCTTTCGAGAAGCTTATCCACCTTTATTTATGATAAGTGTCATCTCTCTTTAGAGAAGCTTATCTACCGTTATTTTCGATAAGTGGCATCTCTCTTTTAAGAAGCTTATCCACCTTTATTTATGATAAGTGGAATCTCTCTTTAGAGAAGCTTATCAACCGTTATTTTTGATAAGTGGCATCTCTCTTTCGAGAAGCTTATCCACCTTTAATTTCGATAAGTGGAATCTCTCTTTCGAGAAGCTTATCCACCTTTATTTTTGATAAGTGGCATTTCTCTTTCGAGTAGCTTATCCACCTTTATTTTCGATAAGTGGCATCTCTCTTTCGAGAAGCTTATCCACCTTTATTTTCGATAAGTGGCATCTCTCTTTCGAGAAGCTTATCCACCTTTATTTTTGATAATTGGCATCTCACTTTTGAGAAGCTTATCCACCTTTATTTCTGATAAGTGGCATCTCTCTTTCGAGCAGCTTACCCACCTTTATTTTCGATAAGTGGCATCTCTCTTTCGAGAAGCTTATCCACCTTTATTTTCGATAAGTGGAATCACTTTTTCGAGAAGCTTATCCACCTTTATTTTCGATAAGTGGCATCTCTCTTTCAAGAAGCCTATCCACCTTTATTTTCGGAAAGTGGCTTCTTTCTTTCGAGAAGCTTATCCACCTTTATTTTTGATAATTGGCATCTCGCTTTCGAGAAGCTTATCCACCTTTATTTCTGATAAGTGGCATCTCTCTTTCGAGAAGCTTATCCACATTTATTTTCGATAAGTGGCATCTCTCTTTCGAGAATCTTATCCACCTTTATATTCGATAAGTGGAATCTCTCTTTCGAGAAGCTTATCCACCTTTATTTTCAATAAGTGGCATCTCTCTTTCGAGTAGATTATCCACCTTTATTTTCAATAAGTGGCATCGGTCTTTTGAGAAGCTTATCCACCTTTATTTTCGATAAGTTGCATCTCTCTTTTAGGTAGGTTATCCTCCTTTATTTTCGATTAATGGCATCTGTCTTTCGTAAAGCTTATTCACCTTTATTTTTGATAAGTGGCATCTCTCTTTCGAGAAGCTTATCCACCTTTATTTTCGATAAGTGGCATCTCTCTTTCGAGAAGCTTATCCACCTTTATTTATGATAAGTGTCATCTCTCTTTAGAGAAGCTTATCTACCGTTATTTTCGATAAGTGGCATCTCTTTTTCGAGAAGCTTATCCACCTATATTTATGATAAGTGGCATCTCTCTTTTGAGAAGCTTATCTACCGTTATTTTCAATAAGTGGCATCTCTCTTTCGAGAAGCTTATCCACCTTTATTTTCGGTAAGTGGAATCTCTCTTTCGAGAAGCTTATCCACCTTTATTTTCGATAACAGGCATCTCTCTTTCGAGTAGCTTATCCACCTTTATTTTCGATAACTGGCATCTCTCTTTCGAGAAGCTTATCCACCTTTATTTTCGATAAGTGGAATCTCTCTTTCGAGAAGCTTATCCACCTTTATTTTCGATAAGTGGCATCTCTCTTTCGAGAAGCTTATCCACCTTTATTTTTGATAATTGGCATCTCACTTTCGAGAAGCTTATCCACCTTTATTTCTGATAAGTGGCATCTCTCTTTCGAGAAGCTTATCCACCTATATTTTCGATAAGTAGCATCTCTCTTTCGAGAAGCTTATCCACCTTTATTTTCGATAAGTGGAATCTCTCTTTCGAGAAGCTTATCCACCTTTATTTTCGATAAGTGGCATCTCTCTTTCGAGTAGATTAACCACCTTTATTTTCAACAAGTGGCATCTGTCTTTTGAGAAGCTTATCCACCTTTATTTTCGATAAGTGGCATCTCTCTTTTAGGTAGGTTATCCTCCTTTATTTTTGATTAGTGGCATCTGTCTTTCGTAAAGCTTATTCACCTTTATTTTTGATAAGTGGTATCTCTCTTTCGAGAAGCTTATCCACCTTTATTTTCGATAAGTGGCATCTCTCTTTCGAGAAGCTTATCCACCTTTTTTTTCCCGATAAGTAGCATCTCTCATTCGAGAATCTTATCCACCTTTATTTATGATAAGTGTCATCTCTCTTTAGAGAAGCTTATCTACCGTTATTTTCGATAAGTGGCATCTCTCTTTTAAGAAGCTTATCCACCTTTATTTATGATAAGTGGTATCTCTCTTTAGAGAAGCTTATCAACCGTTATTTTTGATAAGTGGCATCTCTCTTTCGAGAAGCTTATCCACCTTTAATTTCGATAAGTGGCATCTTTCTTTCGAGTAGCTTATCCACCTTTATTTTCGATAAGTGGCATCTCTCTTTCGAGAAGCTTATCCACCTTTATTTTCGATAAGTGGAATCTCTCTTTCGAGAAGCTTATCCACCTTTATTTTCGATAAGTGGCATCTCACTTTCGAGAAGCTTATCCACCTTTATTTTTGATAATTGGCATCTCACTTTCGAGAAGCTTATCCACCTTTATTTCTTATAAGTGGCATCTCTCTTTCGAGAAGCTTATCTACGTTTATTTTCGATAAGTGGCATCTCTCTTTCGAGAAGCTTATCCACCTTTATTTTCGATAAGTGGAATCTCTCTTTCGAGAAGCTTATCCACCTTTATTTTCGATAAGTGGCTTCTTTCTTTCGAGAAGCTTATCCACCTTTATTTTTGATAAGTGGCATCTTTCTTTCGAGAAGCTTATCCACCTTTATTTTTGATAATTGGCATCTCAATTTCGAGAAGCTTATCCACCTTTATTTCTGATAAGTGGCATCTCTTTTTCGAGAAGCATATCGACCTTTATTTTTGATAAGTGGAATCTCTCTTTCGAGAAGCTTATCCACCTTTATTTTCAATAAGTGGCATCTCTCTTTCGAATAGATTATCCACCTTTATTTTCAATAAGTGGCATCTGTCTTTTGAGAAGCTTATCCACCTTTATTTTCAATAAATGGCATCTCTCTTTTAGGTAGGCTATCCTCCTTTATTTTCGATTAGTGGCATCTGTATTTCGTAAAGCTTATTCACATTTATTTTTGATAAGTGGCATCTGTCTTTCGAGAAGCTTATCCACCTTTATTTTCGATAAGTGGCATCTCTCTTTCGAGAATCTTATCCACCTTTATTTTCGATAAGTGACATCTCTCTTTCGAGAAGCTTATCCACCTTTATATTCAATAAGTGACATCTCTCTTTCGAGTAGATTATCCACCTTTTTTTTCAATAAGTGGCGTCTGTCTTTTGAGAAGCTTATCCACCTTTATTTTCGATAAGTGGCATCTCTCTTTTAGGTAGGTTATCCTCATTTATTTTCGATTAGTGGCATCTGTCTTTCGTAAAGCTTATTCACCTTTATTTTTGATAAGTGGCATCTCTCTTTCGAGAAGCTTATCCACCTTTATTTTCGATAAGTGGCATCTCTCTTTCGAGAAGCTTATCCACCTTTATTTTCGATAAGTGGCATCTCTCTTTCGAGAAGCTTATCCACCTTTATTTATGATAAGTGTCATATCTCTTTAAAGAAGCTTATCTACCATTATTTTCGATAAGTGGCATCTCTCTTTCGAGAAGCTTATCCACCTTTATTTATGATAAGTGGCATCTCTCTTTAGAGAAGCTTATCTACCGTTATTTTCGATAAGTGGCATCTCTCTTTCGAAAAACTTATCCACCTTTATTTTCGATAAGTGGAATCTCTCTTTCGTGAAGCTTATCCACCTTTTTTTTCCGATAAGTGGCATCTCTCTTTCGAGTAGCTTATCCACCTTTATTTTCGATAAGTGGCATCTCTCTTTCGAGTAGCTTATCCACCTTTATTTTCGATAAATGGCATCTCTCTTTCGAGAAGCTTATCCACCTTTATTTTCGATAAGTGGCATCTCTCTTTCGAGAAGCTTATACACCTTTATTTTTGATAATTGACATCTCACTTTCGAGAAGCTTATCCACCTTTATTTCTGATAAGTGGCATCTCTCTTTCGAGAAGCTTATCCACCTTTATTTTCGATAAGTAGCATGTCTCTTTCGAGAAGCTTATCCGCCTTTATTTTCGATAAGTGGAATCTCTCTTTCGAGAAGCTTATCCACCTTTATTTTCGATAAGTGGCATCTTTCTTTCGAGTAGATTAACCACCTTTATTTACAACAAGTGGCATCTGTCTTTTGAGAAGCTTATCCACCTTTATTTTCGATAAGTGGCATCTCTCTTTTAGGTAGGTTATCCTCCTTTATTTTTTATTAGCGGCATCTGTCTTTCGTAAAGCTTATTCACCTTTATTTTTGATAAGTGGCATCTCTCTTTCGAGAAGCTTATCCACCTTTATTTTCGATAAGTGGCATCTCTCTTTCGAGAAACTTATCCACATTTATTTTCGATAAGTGGCATCTCTCTTTCGAGAAGCTTATCCACCTTTATTTATGATAAGTGGCATCTCTCTTTAGAGAAGCTTATATACCGTTATTTTCGAGAAGTGGCATCTCTCTTTCGAGAAGCTTATCCACATTTATTTTCGATAAGTGGAATCTCTCTTTCGAGAAGCTTATCCACCTTTATTTTCGATAAGTGGCATCTCTCTTTCGAGTAGCTTATCCACCTTTATTTTCGATAAGTGGCATCTCGCTTTCGAGAAGCTTATCCACCTTTATTTCTGATAAGTGGCATCTCTCTTTCGAGCAGCTTACCCACCTTTATTTTCGATAAGTGGCATCTCTCTTTCGAGAAGCTTATCCACCTTTATTTTCGATAAGTGGAATCTCTCTTTCGAGAAGCTTATCCACCTTTATTTTCGATAAGTGGCATCTCTCTTTCGAGAAGCTTATCCACCTTTATTTTCGATAAGTGGCTTCTTTCTTTCGAGAAGCTTATCCACCTTTATTTTTGATAATTGGCATCTCGCTTTCGAGAAGCTTATCCACCTTTATTTCTGATAAGTGGCATCTCTCTTTCGAGAAGCTTATCCACCTTTATTTTCGATAAGTGGCATCTCTCTTTCGAGAATCTTATCCACCTTTATATTCGATAAGTGGAATCTCTCTTTCGAGAAGCTTATCCACCTTTATTTTCAATAAGTGGCATCTCTCTTTCGAGTAGATTATCCACCTTTATTTTCAATAAGTGGCATCGGTCTTTTGAGAAGCTTATCCACCTTTATTTTCGATAAGTGGCATCTCTCTTTTAGGTAGGTTATCCTCCTTTATTTTCGATTAGTGGCATCTGTCTTTTGTAAAGCTTATTCAACTTTATTTTTGATAAGTGGCATCTCTCTTTCGAGAAGCTTATCCACCTTTATTTTCGATAAGTGGCATCTCTCTTTCGAGAAGCTTATCCACCTTTATTTATGATAAGTGTCATCTCTCTTTAGAGAAGCTTATCTACCGTTATTTTCGATAAGTGGCATCTCTCTTTTAAGAAGCTTATCCACCTTTATATATGATAAGTGGCATCTCTCTTTAGAGAAGCTTATCCACCCTTATTTTCAATAAGTGGCATCTGTCTTTCGTAAAGCTTATTCACCTTTATTTTTGATAAGTGGTATCTCTCTTTCGAGAAGCTTATCCACCTTTATTTTCGATAAGTGGCATCTCTCTTTCGAGAAGCTTATCCACCTTTATTTTCGATAAGTGGCATCTCTCTTTCAAGAAGCTTATCCACCTTTATTTATGATAAGTGTCATCTCTCTTTAGAGAAGCTTGTCTACCGTTATTTTCGATAAGTGGCATCTCTCTTTTAAGAAGCTTATCCACCTTTATTTATGATAAGTGGCATCTCTCTTTAGAGAAGCTTATCAACTGTTATTTTTGATAAGTGGCATCTCTCTTTCGAGAAGCTTATCCACCTTTATTTTCGATAAGTGGCATCGCTCTTTCGAGAAGCTTATCCACCTTTATTTTCGATAAGTGGAATCTCTCTTTCGAGAAGCTTATCCACCTTTATTTTCGATAAGTGGCATCTCTCTTTCAAGAAGCTTATCCACCTTTATTTATGATAAGTGTCATCTCTCTTTAGAGAAGCTTGTCTACCGTTATTTTCGATAAGTGGCATCTCTCTTTTAAGAAGCTTATCCACCTTTATTTATGATAAGTGGCATCTCTCTTTAGAGAAGCTTATCAACTGTTATTTTTGATAAGTGGCATCTCTCTTTCGAGAAGCTTATCCACCTTTATTTTCGATAAGTGGCATCGCTCTTTCGAGAAGCTTATCCACCTTTATTTTCGATAAGTGGAATCTCTCTTTCGAGAAGCTTATCCACCTTTATTTTCGATAAGTGGCATCTCTCTTTCGAGAAGCTTATCCACCTTTATTTTCGATAAGTGGCTTCTTTCTTTCGAGAAGCTTATCCTCCTTTATTTTTGATAATTGGCATCTCGCTTTCGAGAAGCTTATCCACCTTTATTTCTGATAAGTGGCATCTCTTTTTCGAGAAGCTTATCCACCTTTATTTTCGATAAGTGGCATCTCTCTTTCGAGAATCATATCCACCTTTATATTCGATAATTGGAATCTCTCTTTCGAGAAGCTTATCCACCTTTATTTTCAATAAGTGGCATCTCTCTTTCGAGTAGATTATCCACCTTTATTTTCAATAAGTGGCATCTGTCTTTCGTAAAGCTTATTCACCTTTATTTTTGATAAGTGGTATCTCTCTTTCGAGAAGCTTATCCACCTTTATTTTCGATAAGTGGCATCTCTCTTTCGAGAAGCTTATCCACCTTTATTTTCGATAAGTGGCATCTCTCTTTCGAGAAGCTTATCCTCCTTTATTTATGATAAGTGTCATCTCTCTTTAGAGAAGCTTATCTACCGTTATTTTCGATAAGTGGCATCTCTCTTTTAAGAAGCTTATCCACCTTTATTTATGATAAGTGGCATCTCTCTTTAGAGAAGCTTATCAACCGTTATTTTTGATAAGTGGCATCTCTCTTTCGAGAAGCTTATCCACCTTTATTTTCGATAAGTGGCATCTCTCTTTCGAGAAGCTTATCCACCTTTATTTTCGATAAGTGGAATATCTCTTTCGAGAAGCTTATCCACCTTTATTTTCGATAAGTGGCATCTCTCTTTCGAGAAGCTTATCCACCTTTATTTTCGATAAGTGGCTTCTTTCTTTCGAGAAGCTTATCCACCTTTATTTTTGATAATTGGCATCTCGCTTTCGAGAAGCTTATCCACCTTTATTTCTGATAAGTGGCATCTCTCTTTCGAGAAGCTTATCCACCTTTATTTTCGATAAGTGGCATCTCTCTTTCGAGAATCTTATCCACCTTTATATTCGATAAGTGGAATCTCTCTTTCGAGAAGCTTATCCACCTTTATTTTCAATAAGTGGCATCTCTCTTTCGAGTAGATTATCCACATTTATTCTCAATAAGTGGCATCGGTCTTTTGAGAAGCTTATCCACCTTTATTTTCGATAAGTGGCATCTCTCTTTTAGGTAGGTTACCCTCCTTTATTTTCGATTAGTGGCATCTGTCTTTTGTAAAGCTTATTCACCTTTATTTTTGATAAGTGGCATCTCTCTTTCGAGAAGCTTATCCACCTTTATTTTCGATAAGTGGCATCTCTCTTTCGTGAAGCTTATCCACCTTTATTTATGATAAGTGTCATCTCTCTTTAGAGAAGCTTATCTACTGTTATTTTCGATAAGTGGCATCTCTCTTTTAAGAAGCTTATCCACCTTTATTTATGATAAGTGGCATCTCTCTTTAGAGAAGCTTATCAACCGTTATTTTTGATAAGTGGCATCTCTCTTTCGAGAAGCTTATCCACCTTTAATTTCGATAAGTGGAATCTCTCTTTCGAGAAGCTTATCCACCTTTTTTCCCGATAAGTGGCATCTCTCTTTCGAGTAGCTTATCCACCTTTATTTTCGATAAGTGGCATCTCTCTTTCGAGTAGCTTATCCACCTTTATTTTCGATAAGTGGCATCTCTCTTTCGAGAAGCTTATCCACCTTTATTTTTGATAAGTGGCATCTCTCTTTCGAGAAGCTTATCCACCTTTATTTTTGATAATTGACATCTCACTTTCGAGAAGCTTATCCACCTTTATTTCTGATAAGTGGCATCTCTCTTTCGAGAAGCTTATCCACCTTTATTTTCGATAAGTAGCATCTCTCTTTCGAGAAGCTTATCCGCCTTTATTTTCGATAAGTGGAATCTCTCTTTCGAGAAGCTTATCCACCTTTATTTTCGATAAGTGGCATCTCTCTTTCGAGTAGATTAACCACCTTTATTTACAACAAGTGGCATCTGTCTTTTGAGAAGCTTATCCACCTTTATTTTCGATAAGTGGCATCTCTCTTTTAGGTAGGTTATCCTCCTTTATTTTTTATTAGCGGCATCTGTCTTTCGTAAAGCTTATTCACCTTTATTTTTGATAAGTGGCATCTCTCTTTCGAGAAGCTTATCCACCCTTATTTTCGATAAGTGGCATCTCTCTTTCGAGAAACTTATCCACCTTTATTTTCGATAAGTGGCATCTCTCTTTCGAGAAGCTTATCCACCTTTATTTATGATAAGTGGCATCTCTCTTTAGAGAAGCTTATATACCGTTATTTTCGATAAGTGGCATCTCTCTTTCGAGAAGCTTATCCACATTTATTTTCGATAAGTGGAATCTCTCTTTCGAGAAGCTTATCCACCTTTATTTTCGATAAGTGGCATCTATCTTTCGAGTAGCTTATCCACCTTTATTTTCGATAAGTGGCATCTCGCTTTCGAGAAGCTTATCCACCATTATTTTCGATAAGTAGAATCTCTCTTTCGAGAAGCCTATCCACCTTTATTTTCGATAAGTGTCATCTCTCTTTCGAGAAGCTTATCCACCTTTATTTTTGATAATTGGCATCTCACTTTCGAGAAGCTTATCCACCTTTATTTATGATAAGTGGCATCTCTCTTTCGAGCAGCTTACCCACCTTTATTTTCGATAAGTGGCATCTCTCTTTCGAGAAGCTTATCCACCTTTATTTTCGATAAGTGGAATCTCTCTTTCGAGAAGCTTATCCACCTTTATTTTCGATAAGTGGCATCTCTCTTTCGAGAAGCTTATCCACCTTTATTTTCGATAAGTGGCTTCTTTCTTTCGAGAAGCTTATCCACCTTTATTTTTGATAATTGGCATCCCGCTTTCGAGAAGCTTATCCACCTTTATTTCTGATAAGTGGCATCTCTCTTTCGAAAAGCTTATCCACCTTTATTTTCGATAAGTGGCATCTCTCTTTCGAGAATCTTATCCACCTTTATATTCGATAAGTGGAATCTCTCTTTCGAGAAGCTTATCCACCTTTATTTTCAATAAGTGGCATCTCTCTTTCGAGTAGATTATCCACCTTTATTTTCAATAAGTGGCATCGGTCTTTTGAGAAGCTTATCCACCTTTATTTTCGATAAGTGGCATCTCTCTTTTAGGTAGGTTATCCTCCTTTATTTTCGATTAGTGGCATCTGTCTTTTGTAAAGCTTATTCACCTTTATTTTTGATAAGTGGCATCTCTCTTTCGAGAAGCTTATCCACCTTTATTTTCGACAAGTGGCATCTCTCTTTCGAGAAGCTTATCCACCTTTATTTATGATAAGTGTCATCTCTCTTTAGAGAAGCTTATCTACCGTTATTTTCGATAAGTGGCATCTCTCTTTTAAGAAGCTTATCCACCTTTATTTATGATAAGTGGCATCTCTCTTTAGAGAAGCTTATCCACCTTTATTTTCAATAAGTGGCATCTGTCTTTCGTAAAGCTTATTCACCTTTATTTTTGATAAGTGGTATCTCTCTTTCGAGAAGCTTATCCACCTTTATTTTCGATAAGTGGCATCTCTCTTTCGAGAAGCTTATCCACCTTTATTTTCGATAAGTGGCATCTCTCTTTCGAGAAGCTTATGCACCTTTATTTATGATAAGTGTCATCTCTCTTTAGAGAAGCTTATCTACCGTTATTTTCGATAAGTGGCATCTCTCTTTTAAGAAGCTTATCCACCTTTATTTATGATAAGTGGCATCTCTCTTTAGAGAAGCTTATCAACCGTTATTTTTGATAAGTGGCATCTCTCTTTCGAGAAGCTTATCCACCTTTATTTTCGATAAGTGGCATCTCTCTTTCGAGTAGATTAACCACCTTTATTTTCAACAAGTGGCATCTGTCTTTTGAGAAGCTTATCCACCTTTATTTTCGATAAGTGGCATCTCTCTTTTAGGTAGGTTATCCTCCTTTATTTTTGATTAGTGGCATCTGTCTTTCGTAAAGCTTATTCACCTTTATTTTTGATAAGTGGTATCTCTCTTTCGAGAAGCTTATCCACCTTTATTTTCGATAAGTGGCATCTCTCTTTCGAGAAGCTTATCCACCTTTTTTTTCCCGATAAGTAGCATCTCTCATTCGAGAATCTTATCCACCTTTATTTATGATAAGTGTCATCTCTCTTTAGAGAAGCTTATCTACCGTTATTTTCGATAAGTGGCATCTCTCTTTTAAGAAGCTTATCCACCTTTATTTATGATAAGTGGTATCTCTCTTTAGAGAAGCTTATCAACTGTTATTTTTGATAAGTGGCATCTCTCTTTCGAGAAGCTTATCCACCTTTAATTTCGATAAGTGGAATCTCTCTTTCGAGAAGCTTATCCACCTTTATTTTCGATAAGTGGAATCTCTCTTTCGAGAAGCTTATCCACCTTTATTTTCGATAAGTGGCATCTCTCTTTCGAGAAGCTTATCCACCTTTATTTTCAATAAGTGGCATCTTTCTTTCGAGTAGATTATCCACCTTTATTCTCAATAAGTGGCATCGGTCTTTTGAGAAGCTTATCCACCTTTATTTTCGATAAGTGGCATCTCTCTTTTAGGTAGGTTATCCTCCTTTATTTTCGATAAGTGGCATCTGTCTTTTGTAAAGCTTATTCACCTTTATTTTTGATAAGTGGCATCTCTCTTTCGAGAAGCTTATCCACCTTTATTTTCAATAAGTGGCATCTCTCTTTCGAGTAGATTATCCACCTTTATTTTCAATAAGTGGCATCTCTCTTTCGAGTAGATTATCCACCTTTATTTTCAATAAGTGGCATCTGTCTTTCGTAAAGCTTATTCACCTTTATTTTTGATAATTGGCATCTCAATTTCGAGAAGCTTATCCACCTTTATTTCTGATAAGTGGCATCTCTCTTTCGAGAAGCTTATCCACCTTTATTTTCGATAAGTGGCATCTCTCTTTCGAGAATCTTATCCACCTTTATTTTCGATAAGTGGAATCTCTCTTTCGAGAAGCTTATCCACCTTTATTTTCAATAAGTGGCATCTCTCTTTCGAGTAGATTATCCACCTTTATTTTCAATAAGTGGCATCTCTCTTTCGAGTAGATTATCCACCTTTATTTTCCATAAGTGGCATCTGTCTTTCGTAAAGCTTATTCACCTTTATTTTCGATAAGTGGCATCTCTCTTTCGAGAAGCTTATCCACATTTATTTTCGATAAGTGGCATCTCTCTTTCGAGAAGCTTATCCACCTTTATTTTCGATAAGTGGCATCTCTCTTTCGAGAAGCTTATCCACCTTTATTTATGATAAGTGTCATCTCTCTTTAGAGAAGCTTATCTACCGTTATTTTCGATAAGTGGCATCTCTCTTTTAAGAAGCTTATCCACCTTTATTTATGATAAGTGGCATCTCTCTTTAGAGAAGCTTATCAACCGTTATTTTTGATAAGTGGCATCTCTCTTTTGAGAAGCTTATCCACCTTTAATTTCGATAAGTGGAATCTCTCTTTCGAGAAGCTTATCCACCTTTATTTTCGATAAGTGGCATTTCTCTTTCGAGTAGCTTATCCACCTTTATTTTCGATAAGTGGCATCTCTCTTTCGAGAAGCTTATCCACCTTTATTTTCGATAAGTGGAATCTCTCTTTCGAGAAGCTTATCCACCTTTATTTTCGATAAGTGGCATCTCACTTTCGAGAAGCTTATCCACCTTTATTTTTGATAATTGGCATCTCACTTTCGAGAAGCTTATCCACCTTTATTTCTGATAAGTGGCATCTCTCTTTCGAGAAGCTTATCCACCTTAATTTTCGATAAGTGGCATCTCTCTTTCGAGAAGCTTATCCACCTTTATTTTCGATAAGTGGAATCTCTCTTTCGAGAAGCTTATCCACCTTTATTTTCGATAAGTGGCATCTCTATTTCGAGAAGCTTATCCACCTTTATTTTCGATAAGTGGCATCTTTCTTTCGAGAAGCTTATCCACCTTTATTTTTGATAATTGGCATCTCAATTTCGAGAAGCTTATCCACCTTTATTTCTGATAAGTGGCATCTCTCTTTCGAGAAGCTTATCCACCTTTATTTTCGATAAGTGGCATCTCTCTTTAGAGAAGCTTACCCACCTTTATTTTCGATAAGTGGAATCTCTCTTTCGAGAAGCTTATCCACCTTTATTTTCAATAAGTGGCATCTCTCTTTCGAGTAGATTATCCACCTTTATTTTCAATAAGTGGCATCTCTCTTTCGAGTAGATTATCCACCTTTATTTTTAATAAATGGCACCTGTCTTTCGTAAAGCTTATTCACCTTTATTTTTGATAAGTGGTATCTCTCTTTCGAGAAGCTTATCCACATTTATTTTCGATAAGTGGCATCTCTCTTTCGAGAAGCTTATCCACCTTTATTTTCGATAAGTGGCATCTCTCTTTCGAGAAGCTTATCCAACTTTATTTATGATAAGTGTCATCTCTCTTTAGAGAAGCTTATCTACCGTTATTTTCGATAAGTGGCATCTCTCTTTTGAGAAGCTTATCCGCCTTTATTTATGATAAGTGGCATCTCTCTTTAGAGATGCTTATCAACCGTTATTTTTGATAAGTGGCATCTCTCTTTCGAGAAGCTTATCCACCTTTAATTTCAATAAGTGGAATCTCTCTTTCGAGAAGCTTATCCACCTTTATTTTCGATAAGTGACATTTCTCTTTCGAGTAGCTTATCCACCTTTATTTCTGATAAGTGGCATCTCTCTTTCGAGAAGCTTATCCACCTTTATTTTTGATAAGTGGCATCTCTCTTTCGAGAATCTTATCCACCTTTATTTTCGATAAGTGGAATCTCTCTTTCGAGAAGCTTATCCACCTTTATTTTCAATAAGTGGCATCTCTCTTTCGAGTAGATTATCCACCTTAATTTACAATAAGTGGCATCTGTCTTTTGAGAAGCTTATCCACCTTTATTTTCGATAAGTGGCATCTCTCTTTCGAGAAGCTTATCCACCTTTATTTTCGATAAGTGGAATCTCTCTTTCGAGAAGCTTATCCACCTTTATTTTCGATAAGTGGCATCTCTCTTTCGAGAAGCTTATCCACCTTTATTTTCGATAAGTGGCATCTCACTTTCGAGTAGATTATCCACCTTTATTTTCAATAAGTGGCATCTATCTTTCGTAAAGCTTATTCACCTTTATTTTTGATAAGTGGCATCTCTCTTTCGAGAAGCTTATCCACCTTTATTTTCGATAAGTGGAATCTCTCTTTCGAGAAGCTTATCCACCTTTATTTTCGATAAGTGGCATCTCTCTTTCGAGAAGCTTATCCACCTTTATTTTCGATAAGTGGCTTCTTTTTTTCGAGAAGCTTATCCACCTTTATTTTTGATAATTGGCATCTCGCTTTCGAGAAGCTTATCCACCTTTATTTCTGATAAGTGGCATCTCTCTTTCGAGAAGCTTATCCACCTTTATTTTCGATAAGGGCATCTCTCTTTCGAGAATCTTATCCACCTTTATATTCGATAATTGGAATCTCTCTTTCGAGAAGCTTATCCACCTTTATTTTCAATAAGTGGCATCTCTCTTTCGAGTAGATTATCCACCTTTATTTTCAATAAGTGGCCTCTGTCTTTCGTAAAGCTTATTCACCTTTATTTTGGATAAGTGGTATCTCTCTTTCGAGAAGCTTATCCACCTTTATTTTCGATAAGTGGCATCTCTCTTTCGAGAAGCTTATCCACCTTTATTTTCGATAAGTGGCATCTCTCTTTCGAGAAGCTTATCCACCTTTATTTATGATAAGTGTCATCTCTCTTTAGAGAAGCTTATCTACCGTTATTTTCGATAAGTGGCATCTCTCTTTTAAGAAGCTTATCCACCTTTATTTATGATAAGTGGCATCTCTCTTTAGAGAAGCTTATCAACCGTTATTTTTGATAAGTGGCATCTCTCTTTCGAGAAGCTTATCCACCTTTATTTTCGATAAGTGGCATCTCTCTTTCGAGAAGCTTATCCACCTTTATTTTTGATAAGTGGAATCTCTCTTTCGAGAAGCTTATCCACCTCTATTTTCGATAAGTGGCATCTCTCTTTCGAGAAGCTTATCCACCTTTATTTTCGATAAGTGGCATCTCTCTTTCGAGTAGATTATCCACCTTTATTTTTAATAAATGGCATCTGTCTTTCGTAAAGCTTATTCACCTTTATTTTTGATAAGTGGTATCTCTCTTTCGAGAAGCTTATCCACATTTATTTTCGATAAGTGGCATCTCTCTTTCGAGAAGCTTATCCACCTTTATTTTCTATAAGTGGCATCTCTCTTTCGAGAAGCTTATCCGCCTTTATTTTCGATAAGTGGAATCTCTCTTTCGAGAAGCTTATCCACCTTTATTTTCGATAAGTGGCATCTCTCTTTCGAGTAGATTAACCACCTTTATTTACAACAAGTGGCATCTGTCTTTTGAGAAGCTTATCCACCTTTATTTTCGATAAGTGGCATCTCTCTTTTAGGTAGGTTATCCTCCTTTATTTTTTATTAGCGGCATCTGTCTTTCGTAAAGCTTATTCACCTTTATTTTTGATAAGTGGCATCTCTCTTTCGAGAAGCTTATCCACCCTTATTTTCGATAAGTGGCATCTCTCTTTCGAGAAACTTATCCACATTTATTTTCGATAAGTGGCATCTCTCTTTCGAGAAGCTTATCCACCTTTATTTATGATAAGTGGCATCTCTCTTTAGAGAAGCTTATATACCGTTATTTTCGATAAGTGGCATCTCTCTTTCGAGAAGCTTATCCACATTTATTTTCGATAAGTGGAATCTCTCTTTCGAGAAGCTTATCCACCTTTATTTTCGATAAGTGGCATCTATCTTTCGAGTAGCTTATCCACCTTTATTTTCGATAAGTGGCATCTCGCTTTCGAGAAGCTTATCCACCATTATTTTCGATAAGTAGAATCTCTCTTTCGAGAAGCTTATCCACCTTTATTTTCGATAAGTGGCATCTCTCTTTCGAGAAGCTTATCCACCTTTATTTTTGATAATTGGCATCTCACTTTCGAGAAGCTTATCCACCTTTATTTATGATAAGTGGCATCTCTCTTTCGAGCAGCTTACCCACCTTTATTTTCGATAAGTGGCATCTCTCTTTCGAGAAGCTTATCCACCTTTATTTTCGATAAGTGGAATCTCTCTTTCGAGAAGCTTATCCACCTTTATTTTCGATAAGTGGCATCTCTCTTTCGAGAAGCTTATCCACCTTTATTTTCGATAAGTGGCTTCTTTCTTTCGAGAAGCTTATCCACCTTTATTTCTGATAAGTGGCATCTCTCTTTCGAAAAGCTTATCCACCTTTATTTTCGATAAGTGGCATCTCTCTTTCGAGAATCTTATCCACCTTTATATTCGATAAGTGGAATCTCTCTTTCGAGAAGCTTATCCACCTTTATTTTCGATAAGTGGAATCTCTCTTTCGAGAAGCTTATCCACCTTTATTTTCGATAAGTGGCATCTCTCTTTCGAGAAGCTTATCCACCTTTATTTTCGATAAGTGGAATCTCTCTTTCGAGAAGCTTATCCACCTTTATTTTCGATAAGTGGCATCTCTCTTTCGAGAAGCTTATCCACCTTTATTTTCGATAAGTGGCTTCTTTCTTTCGAGAAGCTTATCCACCTTTATTTTTGATAATTGGCATCCCGCTTTCGAGAAGCTTATCCACCTTTATTTCTGATAAGTGGCATCTCTCTTTCGAAAAGCTTATCCACCTTTATTTTCGATAAGTGGCATCTCTCTTTCGAGAATCTTATCCACCTTTATATTCGATAAGTGGAATCTCTCTTTCGAGAAGCTTATCCACCTTTATTTTCAATAAGTGGAATCTCTCTTTCGAGTAGATTATCCACCTTTATTTTCAATAAGTGGCATCGGTCTTTTGAGAAGCTTATCCACCTTTATTTTCGATAAGTGGCATCTCTCTTTTAGGTAGGTTATCCTCCTTTATTTTCGATTAGTGGCATCTGTCTTTTGTAAAGCTTATTCACCTTTATTTTTGATAAGTGGCATCTCTCTTTCGAGAAGCTTATCCACCTTTATTTTCGATAAGTGGCATCTCTCTTTCGAGAAGCTTATCCACCTTTATTTATGATAAGTGTCATCTGAGACAGCCTATGTCCCATTAGTGGAATTCTAATGAAACCTTATAAAAATACAGAAAAATTTGAAATTTTTAAAGGACAATACTTAATTATTTAAAAACATACTGTTTCACATACATATGCTTCAAATATATTTTACAGAGTTTGACACCGTTAAGACTAGCGGCCTTGCCACATAGATAAAACATAAAATAAAAGTACAGAAAGGAAACCAAAAAGAAAGCATACCAAAAGGGACCTCCTAAGTCCAACAAGACTGACACTTATACTGACTGTAGTAGTAGGGATGTGATTAGCGTTTGACAAAACACTAACAGCTCCCAATCTAGATGTTATAGTAACACATCTCCACGTCACTTCATATCCTTTCCTTCTGAGTTGTCGGGAAGTACGCAAGATTCGAGCTCATCGTCTGATCGTCATAAAATAATCCAAAATGCAAAACAAAAATGACACAGGGCTAAGATTCATGTACAAGTTTAAAAGTGGGAATGAATGTGTAAAATAATAATATATATGGAAACCATATTTATACAAACAAGCGTATCTTATACCCACAATTACATATACTTTATTTATTCTAATGCATCCCTGAACTATATGCTGACTCAGGCCACTAAACGCTGTCAATGATATCTATCCCATTTACCAAGATCAGATATCACTAGACCACATGCCACCAACGTACTCCCAATTACCAAGAGCTACGCCACCTAACTTCACATGGAGCCTAGGTGTTATAAGTCGATCGTCCCTGAGAATTCAGGCCAAGAACCTTGTCTTGCCTAGCATGCATAGATAATAATCCCCGTCGGGATTGCAGGCGACTGATCAACCTCGTGCGTCCCATACCGCACGGCGGTGGACTTACACATTCCTTAATGCAAGTCTATATGATCACTCACTCATCTTGTGGCAACTCTTAGCCATAAGTATTAAGTTAATAATGGGGAATTATCGTATCAACTTTTCAAGTTATACTTATTATCTAGATACTTAGGTTGAGTACCAAATCCATCCAATGTCTTGCCATATTTGATCTTTGTCCTTACATAATAAGTTCAGTTTGTATAATGGGTAATTGTATGGTTAACTTCCCAGGTAAGAGAGGTGGACTGTAAACGGCATAGTCGACCAAGTCTTTCCTTAGCCAGAACCCAACCAAATATAACTACTCATTGTATCCAACTTTCCTTATGTTAATGGGGATCAATTACTTAATATCTAGCAATGTTTTTCTCTCATTAACCGATTATTTCCTTAATCTATCAATCACAATCATTCAAGTATAAATAAAATAAACAATTATAAAATTAACCGAATAATGCAAGCACAATACAATACCAAATTGTCAAAGATTATTCCTATGATAATTAATTAAGGCCGGCGTAACCTCGCCTAGTGATTTGTGAAAATCATTATTTGAGAATAGGCTCTCCTTAATTATTTATCGCTAGTAGGGCTTAGGTCACCACTACACACATATATATTAAGTTATTTTACGCTAACCGTCCCAATCGTATACGAAATCTTGCCCCCACCTTTTGTTGAGTGTTGTTGAAAGTCCACAAGTGTTGTCTTCGATCTTTGCCAAGAACCTAATTTACGATAACCGTTGGATTGTACGAAATTTATGAAATAATTAGAATATAATTTATGGTTAATTGAACATAATCCCGTTATAACTTGAAATATTTATTTATTTAAATATATCATAATAACCTCCAAAATAATTATTAAATTCAAATATAAATTATATTATACCTCCTTTTGAATTTGTTTGTTTTAGAAAATTGTCAAGAGTATATTTCTAATAACATTTAAATTATAATAAAATTTGGGCATTATAACGACTTAAAATGGTAAAATTTATTTTGGACTTTATAAGTTCAATATATCGACGTCTGAACGGAATTTGCATAGAAAATTTAAAATAACCTTTATATAAATAACATAATTAAAATAATATAATTAAAATAAAATGGACATTATAACGGCTTACCGATTACTTATGAAAATGATTTGGGCAGAACTTTGACGTATAAAACTCCCTTGAAACTTTAGAAGAACTTTTACCACAAAATACTCTAAAGGTTACGAACCGATATCGTGGGAACTTCGATAACTAAAACTAATATTGCTATATGAAGAAATTAGAGAAGGAAAGAAGTAAAGAAGTAAGAAAGATGATTTGTGAATGAATGAATGAAAATGGGGTGGAAGAGACCCCTATTTATACTAGTTGTAAAATATTAAAATAACATAATTTATCATCTTTTGCCCATACCTTCCAACTTTTCAACTCTTGCTAGTAAATATGTCTCTATCAAATATTTACTAATCTTTCATCAATAGTGCTTTAGGTGTTCTAGTATGACTTTGTGAAAATAATTTATGACAAAGGTATGGGAGCTTGATTTCATGACATAATATTATGTAGGATATTAATAGAAAATGAGATATATATTTCTTTTATAAAAAGTAAAATGTTAATAATATTAATAATAATAAAAATAGTAAAAAGGATAGTTATTTGATATTTTTATTGTCTTAAGATTATTTTATTTATTAATTGGTTTATAGAGTAAAATGATAATATTCAAATAAAATAAAATCAATTAATAATAACAAAACAAGAACAACAATAATGATAATAATAATATGAATAATTAATTAACTTAAAGTTAAGGGTTTTAAGTACCAATTTAAATTTCAAAGTTTAGTTTATAAAATGAAACGATGATATTCAAATTGAAGAATAAAAGTAATAAATATAAAAAGTAATTAATTAATAAATTAATTATTATAAGTGTTAGTTTCAACATTTAATTTTTAATAACTAGCATTGTTAAAATCTCAAATCTAACTAGATATATTATTTAGTGTATGGAAAAATTAGGATGTTACATTACCACCCCCCTTAAAAGAAATTTCGTCCTCGAAATTTAGCGTACCTAAAACATATGTGGATACTTCTGACGCATGTCTTCTTCTCTTTCCCAAGTAGAATCACCAGTTACATCATCCCACACGACTCTAACCAATGGTATTTGCTTTCCACGAAGTTCTTTAATACGATGATCTAAGATCTTGACAGGTATAGCCTCATATTCCAAATTATCTCTAAGTTCCACAGTTTCAGGCTCAATGACATGTGAAGGGTCCGGATAATACTTCCTCAGTTGTGATACATGAAATACATCATGAAGATTAGACAAGTTTGGCGGCAAAGCAATGTGATACGCTACAGGTCCAATCCGCCGTAGAATTTGAAAAGGCCCGATAAACCTTGGTGTTAACTTCCTAGTTTTGATTGCTCGTGCAATTCCCGCCCTAGGAGTTACCCTAATGAACACGTGATCTCCTGCCTCGAACTCCAAAGGTCTTCTCCTCTTATCATTATAACTCTTTTGACGGTCCTGTGCTGCCTTCATTTTTTCTCTAATAAGTTTAACCTGATCTGTCGTTTGTTGCACGAATTCTGAACCCAATATTTTATTTTCTCCAACCTCATACCAACATAAAGGTGTACGACACTTTCTTCCGTATAATGCTTCATATGGAGCCATGCCGATACTTGAGTGAAAACTATTGTTGTAAGTAAACTCAATCAATGGTAAGAACTCGTCCCAACTTCCTTTGTGTTCAAGAGCACAAGCTCTCAACAAATCCTCTAACGATTGAATCGTCCTCTCAGACTGGCCATCCGTTTGGGGATGATAAGCTGAACTTAACCTCAGTTTTGTTCCTAACTCTAAATGCAACTGATGCCAAAAATTTGATGTGAATCTGGGATCTCTATCACTGACTATACTTGAAGGTATTCCATGCAATCTAACAATCTCCTTTACATATACCTGAGCTAGTCTCTCTAATTTAAACGTCTGGTTGATGGGAATGAAATGTGCACTCTTTGTCAACCTATCAATGATCACCCAAATTGCATCATGTTGTTTCTGAGTCTTAGGCAAAGCGGTTACAAAATCCATGGCTATTCCGTCCCACTTCCACTCTGGAATATCTAAAGGTTGTAGCAATCCGGCTGGCTTCTGATGTTCAATCTTTGCCTTCTGACATACCAAGCAACTTTGAACATATTCTGCTATATGTCTCTTCATTCCAACCCACCAAAACATTTTCTTCAAGTCTTGATACATCTTTGTGGCTCCTGGATGAAAACTCAACTTACTTTTGTGGCCCTCTTCCAAAATCAACTTTTGAATATCCTGATTTTGAGGTACACACAACCTTTCTTTAAACCTTAGGATTCCATCACTCCTTATGTTAAACTCTCCATTTTGACCATTTCTTATATTTTCCTTTATGCTCACTAGACGGTCATCAAGTTGTTGTTCATCTTTGATCCATTTCAGAAATTCATTAGACACGACAATAGCGCCTATGAATATACTTCCTTCATTGTGATGTACTCCTAAGTTTAAATCCACGAATTTGTCAATCAACTCTTCTTCCTTCAACATCATTGCAGATACATGAAGTTTCTTTCGACTCAAAGCGTCTGCTACAACATTGGCCTTTCCGGGATGATATTGCAACTCAAAATCATAGTCCTTCAAGAATTCCATCCAGCGCCTTTGTCTCATGTTTAAATCTTTCTGATCAAATAAATGCTTCAGGCTTTTGTGATCACTTAACACAGTGAACTTTGATCCATAAAGATAATGCCTCCAAATCTTTAAGGCAAACACAATTGCCGCTAACTCTAGGTCGTGAGTTGGGTAGTTCCTCTCATGCACCTTCAATTGTCTTGATGCATAAGCTATCACTTTCCTTTCTTGCATCAACACACACCCAAGACCTTGATATGACGCATCACAATACACATCAAAATTTCCTAATGGGTCTGGTAAGATGAGTATTGGTGATGAAGTCAATCTTTCCTTTAGCTTCTGAAAACTTTCTTCACACTCTTTAGTCCATTCAAAGTTTTTACCTTTCCTCGTTAACTGAGTCATGGGCAAAGCGATCTTTGAAAATCCTTCAATGAACCTCCGATAATATCCAGCTAGTCCAAGAAAACTTCGAATCTCGCCAACATTCTTTGGACTCTCCCACTTTGTTATTGCTTCGACTTTACTTGGGTCTACTGCAATACCTTCTTTACTAATTACATGACCAAGAAATTGTACCTCCTTCAACCAAAATTCACATTTCGAGAATTTCGCGTACAATTGAAGGTCCTTTAATATCTGTAGCACAATTCTCAAATGTTCTCTGTGCTCTACCTCATTCTTGGAATAAATCAGAATGTCATCAATGAAAACTACAACAAATTGATCTAAGTATGACCTAAAGATCCTATTCATGTAATCCATGAATACTGCTGGAGCATTAGTCAAACCAAATGGCATAACTAAGTACTCATAGTGTCCATAACGGGATCTAAAAGCTGTTTTTGGAATATCATCTTCCTTCACCCTGATCTGATGATATCCAGACTTCAAGTCAATCTTTGAGAATACTGATGCTCCTTTTAACTGATCCATCAAGTCGTCGATTCTAGGCAAAGGATACTTGTTTTTCACAGTGGCTTTATTGAGTTGTCTGTAATCCACACAAAGTCTAGAAGAACCATCCTTCTTCTTCACAAACAAGATTGGAGCTCCCCATGGCGATACACTTGGTCTAATAAATTCTTTCTCTAACATCTCGTCTAATTGTTTCTTTAACTCCGCAAGCTCTGAGGGTGACATTCGATAAGGAGATATAGAAATTGGTCCAGTTCCTGGAACCAAGTCTATAGAAAATTCCACTTCCCTAACCGGTGGTAAACCTGGAACTTCTTCTGGAAAGACTTCCGGGAATTCACAGACTACGGGAAAATTTTCCACACTAGGGGTTTCTCCTACTGACATGGAGAATAGCATCATAAAACTTTGAGTGAGGGTTTCAGCTTTGCTGATTTCTCCACTATCTTCTCCAAATGTAAAAATTTTCTCCTTGCATCTCAAGTTGACATCGTTGGCTGATAACCAATCCATTCCTAAGATGACATCTAGGTCTTGTAGCGGGAGTACCACAAGATCTACTAAGAATCTTCTATTTTCTAAGATTATTGGACAGTCTACACAGACTGAATAAGTTACCATTCTTTCTCCCGAGGGAGTTGTGATAGTCAACTTATAATCGTGATCAACAATTTCGAATCCCAAAAATTCAGCACAAGAGGTAGATATAAAAGAATGTGTAGCTCCTGAATCGAATAAAACTGATACCAACTTATCTCCAATTAAACACATACCTTGAATTAACCCAGCTGACTTTGAGATCTCAGCTCCTCTAATTGTAAATACTCTTCCTGTGGTTGGCTTATTTTGATTCTGAGGTCTCTGACCAACACTTGGGCCTCCATTTCTTGCTCTCCCTATGTTGTTATTGTTTATTAGGCCGCTCCTCTGGCCTGTTGGTTGACTTTGTCCTTGGGGACAATCTTTGAGAAAGTGGCCTTTCTGACCACAGCGAAAACAAGTTCCAATATTTCTATTTGGACAATCTTTGTTAAGATGTGCCCCTCCACAGCTGTAACACTTGAACATTAACCTTCTAGAATCCTGGTTATGATAAGGTGTAGGCCTTTGATATGGCCTACCCCCTCGTTGGATTCTTCCTCCGTGGCCTCGGTTAAAGTGGCCCTTGTGATTGTTGTTTTGGGTTGATCCTCCTGATCCATATTGATTCTTCCTATTGTCAATCCCTTCCAACTCCAGACACCTTTCTACTAGCTCACCAAAGCGCATAATATGCAGAGGTAAAACTGCCCTCTGGATATCATATTTCAATCCATCTTGATACTTTTCACACATCCATTCTTCCCTTGGATGCAAGCGGTAAAACTCAGAATACTTTAGCAAGGATTCAAACTTCCTAGTATATTCTCCCACCGTCATCACACCTTGACGTAGATTCTGAAATTCTCTCTCCTTCTCTTTCCTACATAACTTTGGAAAATACTTCCCCAAAAATTCTTCTTTGAACAAGGTCCAATTGATTTCTCTTCCTTCCTCTTCCAATAATCTATACTTTCCTCTCCACCAAGCTTCAGCATCGCCTGTCAGCATGAATGTTGCATAACCAACCCTTCTATTCTCTCTACAGTGAGTGAAAGAAAATATCTTCTCCATTTCTTGCAACCATTTCTCAGCACCCTCCGGATTAAAGTCACCACCAAACTGTGGTGGTTTTCCTTTCAGAAACGAGTTCAATCCTGTATCCTCATGCACCATTTCCCTTTGTTGTTGCTGAAAGAGTTGATGATCTCGAGTGATTTGCAGGATTTGAGCATTTTGTTGTGTTTGAACTAACACAGCTGCAGCAAGTTCACGAACATCTCGAGTGTCAGCTTGAGAGTTCGTTCCAGTTTGGGAATGATCTTCTCGTCCAATGGGAATGGTAGGTGCTCCTTCAGGAGTAACTTCATCACTCGCATTCCTACGTATACCTCTAGTAGTGCCTCTAGCAGCACTCCTACCACGCCTCGCACCTCTGACGTTCTGAACCATAACTTCCTGAAAAGGAATAGTTATTAGGTTCAATCATTCACAAGACATAAAGAACATAACAATTATGTATATTTATATCCCAATGAATGATTCATCGATAAGGATTTTTATCAAGTCTCCCACAGGCAAGGGATAATTGTGTCTAAAATGTTGAATTAATATCTTAAATATAACTAGAATTCAGGAAAACATAATCAACATTTAATGTATAAACGAAAATGTATCAATTTATTTAATAACAACGATTACAAAAATCGTGACCATGTCTCATTCAAAAACCTCTACTTGTAAACCAAGCTAAGACTAATAGTGGTAAAACTATAATTATCATTATTGCTACGAAATCTTTACCTAATTCTTCATGCTTGATGATACCAATAACAAACAAAATAATGACAAGAAGAGTGATGAATAAAAGAAAGGATTTAGCCATTTGAAAGGTATAGATAAATATTTAGGAATTGATATGAAAATAATGGATGGGTGTGAAGTATTTATAAAGTGAATTTTGTGAAGTGTCCGTTACGTTACCGTTGGGTTTGTGACCGTTGGGGAGGAAAAATAAAGTGTGCTAAATAAGTTTCCTAGACCATTATACTAGAAGGCTCTCAAGATGAAGACTCAATGCACAGAAGAAAAGTTATCATCCAGTTTGGAATCCAACTTGATACAGTCAGTATAATTCTAGACACTTACGGTCCGAGCTGAATCGACCAGCTCTGATACCATTAAATGAGACAGCCTATGTCCCATTAGTGGAATTCTAATGAAACCTTATAAAAATACAGAAAAATTTGAAATTTTTAAAGGACAATACTTAATTATTTAAAAACATACTGTTTCACATACATATGCTTCAAATATATTTTACAGAGTTTGACACCGTTAAGACTAGCGGCCTTGCCACATAGATAAAACATAAAATAAAAGTACAGAAAGGAAACCAAAAAGAAAGCATACCAAAAGGGACCTCCTAAGTCCAACAAGACTGACACTTATACTGACTGTAGTAGTAGGGATGTGATTAGCGTTTGACAAAACACTAACAGCTCCCAATCTAGATGTTATAGTAACACATCTCCACGTCACTTCATATCCTTTCCTTCTGAGTTGTCGGGAAGTACGCAAGATTCGAGCTCATCGTCTGATCGTCATAAAATAATCCAAAATGCAAAACAAAAATGACACAGGGCTAAGATTCATGTACAAGTTTAAAAGTGGGAATGAATGTGTAAAATAATAATATATATGGAAACCATATTTATACAAACAAGCGTATCTTATACCCACAATTACATATACTTTATTTATTCTAATGCATCCCTGAACTATATGCTGACTCAGGCCACTAAACGCTGTCAATGATATCTATCCCATTTACCAAGATCAGATATCACTAGACCACATGCCACCAACGTACTCCCAATTACCAAGAGCTACGCCACCTAACTTCACATGGAGCCTAGGTGTTATAAGTCGATCGTCCCTGAGAATTCAGGCCAAGAACCTTGTCTTGCCTAGCATGCATAGATAATAATCCCCGTCGGGATTGCAGGCGACTGATCAACCTCGTGCGTCCCATACCGCACGGCGGTGGACTTACACATTCCTTAATGCAAGTCTATATGATCACTCACTCATCTTGTGGCAACTCTTAGCCATAAGTATTAAGTTAATAATGGGGAATTATCGTATCAACTTTTCAAGTTATACTTATTATCTAGATACTTAGGTTGAGTACCAAATCCATCCAATGTCTTGCCATATTTGATCTTTGTCCTTACATAATAAGTTCAGTTTGTATAATGGGTAATTGTATGGTTAACTTCCCAGGTAAGAGAGGTGGACTGTAAACGGCATAGTCGACCAAGTCTTTCCTTAGCCAGAACCCAACCAAATATAACTACTCATTGTATCCAACTTTCCTTATGTTAATGGGGATCAATTACTTAATATCTAGCAATGTTTTTCTCTCATTAACCGATTATTTCCTTAATCTATCAATCACAATCATTCAAGTATAAATAAAATAAACAATTATAAAATTAACCGAATAATGCAAGCACAATACAATACCAAATTGTCAAAGATTATTCCTATGATAATTAATTAAGGCCGGCGTAACCTCGCCTAGTGATTTGTGAAAATCATTATTTGAGAATAGGCTCTCCTTAATTATTTATCGCTAGTAGGGCTTAGGTCACCACTACACACATATATATTAAGTTATTTTACGCTAACCGTCCCAATCGTATACGAAATCTTGCCCCCACCTTTTGTTGAGTGTTGTTGAAAGTCCACAAGTGTTGTCTTCGATCTTTGCCAAGAACCTAATTTACGATAACCGTTGGATTGTACGAAATTTATGAAATAATTAGAATATAATTTATGGTTAATTGAACATAATCCCGTTATAACTTGAAATATTTATTTATTTAAATATATCATAATAACCTCCAAAATAATTATTAAATTCAAATATAAATTATATTATACCTCCTTTTGAATTTGTTTGTTTTAGAAAATTGTCAAGAGTATATTTCTAATAACATTTAAATTATAATAAAATTTGGGCATTATAACGACTTAAAATGGTAAAATTTATTTTGGACTTTATAAGTTCAATATATCGACGTCTGAACGGAATTTGCATAGAAAATTTAAAATAACCTTTATATAAATAACATAATTAAAATAATATAATTAAAATAAAATGGACATTATAACGGCTTACCGATTACTTATGAAAATGATTTGGGCAGAACTT
The DNA here is from genome assembly GCA_963859935.3 of Lathyrus sativus. Taxonomy (NCBI): domain Eukaryota; kingdom Viridiplantae; phylum Streptophyta; class Magnoliopsida; order Fabales; family Fabaceae; genus Lathyrus; species Lathyrus sativus. The sequence goes on along the minus strand of OZ012735.1, from coordinate 457,459,066 downwards.
TGACGTATAAAACTCCCTTGAAACTTTAGAAGAACTTTTACCACAAAATACTCTAAAGGTTACGAACCGATATCGTGGGAACTTCGATAACTAAAACTAATATTGCTATATGAAGAAATTAGAGAAGGAAAGAAGTAAAGAAGTAAGAAAGATGATTTGTGAATGAATGAATGAAAATGGGGTGGAAGAGACCCCTATTTATACTAGTTGTAAAATATTAAAATAACATAATTTATCATCTTTTGCCCATACCTTCCAACTTTTCAACTCTTGCTAGTAAATATGTCTCTATCAAATATTTACTAATCTTTCATCAATAGTGCTTTAGGTGTTCTAGTATGACTTTGTGAAAATAATTTATGACAAAGGTATGGGAGCTTGATTTCATGACATAATATTATGTAGGATATTAATAGAAAATGAGATATATATTTCTTTTATAAAAAGTAAAATGTTAATAATATTAATAATAATAAAAATAGTAAAAAGGATAGTTATTTGATATTTTTATTGTCTTAAGATTATTTTATTTATTAATTGGTTTATAGAGTAAAATGATAATATTCAAATAAAATAAAATCAATTAATAATAACAAAACAAGAACAACAATAATGATAATAATAATATGAATAATTAATTAACTTAAAGTTAAGGGTTTTAAGTACCAATTTAAATTTCAAAGTTTAGTTTATAAAATGAAACGATGATATTCAAATTGAAGAATAAAAGTAATAAATATAAAAAGTAATTAATTAATAAATTAATTATTATAAGTGTTAGTTTCAACATTTAATTTTTAATAACTAGCATTGTTAAAATCTCAAATCTAACTAGATATATTATTTAGTGTATGGAAAAATTAGGATGTTACATCATCTCTCTTTAGAGAAGCTTATCTACCGTTATTTTCGATAAGTGGCATCTCTCTTTTAAGAAGCTTATCCACCTTTATTTATGATAAGTGGCATCTCTCTTTAGAGAAGCTTATCAACCGTTATTTTTGATAAGTGGCATCTCTCTTTCGAGAATCTTATCCACCTTTATTTTCGATAAGTGGCATCTCTCTTTCGAGAAGCTTATCCACCTTTATTTTCGATAAGTGGAATCTCTCTTTCGAGAAGCTTATCCACCTTTATTTTCGATAAGTGGCATCTCTCTTTCGAGAAGCTTATCCACCTTTATTTTCAATAAGTGGCATCTCTCTTTCGAGTAGATTATCCACCTTTATTCTCAATAAGTGGCATCGGTCTTTTGAGAAGCTTATCCACCTTTATTTTCGATAAGTGGCATCTCTCTTTTAGGTAGGTTATCCTCCTTTATTTTCGATTAGTGGCATCTGTCTTTTGTAAAGCTTATTCACCTTTATTTTTGATAAGTGGCATCTCTCTTTCGAGAAGCTTATCCACCTTTATTTTCAATAAGTGGCATCTCTCTTTCGAGTAGATTATCCACCTTTATTTTCAATAAGTGGCATCTCTCTTTCGAGTAGATTATCCACCTTTATTTTCAATAAGTGGCATTTGTCTTTCGTAAGGCTTATTCACCTTTATTTTTGATAAGTGGGATCTTTCTTTCGAGAAGCTTATCCACCTTTATTTTTGATAATTGGCATCTCAATTTCGAGAAGCATATCCACCTTTATTTCTGATAAGTGGCATCTCTCTTTCGAGAAGCTTATCCACCTTTATTTTCGATAAGTGGCATCTCTCTTTCGAGAATCTTATCCACCTTTATTTTCGATAAGTGGAATCTCTCTTTCGAGAAGCTTATCCACCTTTATTTTCAATAAGTGGCATCTCTCTTTCGAGTAGATTATCCACCTTTATTTTCAATAAGTGGCATCTCTCTTTCGAGTAGATTATCCACCTTTATTTTCAATAAGTGGCATCTGTCTTTCGTAAAGCTTATTCACCTTTATTTTCGATAAGTGGCATCTCTCTTTCGAGAAGCTTATCCACATTTATTTTCGATAAGTGGCATCTCTCTTTCGAGAAGCTTATCCACCTTTATTTTCGATAAGTGGCATCTCTCTTTCGAGAAGCTTATCCACCTTTATTTATGATAAGTGTCATCTCTCTTTAGAGAAGCTTATCTACCGTTATTTTCGATAAGTGGCATCTCTCTTTTAAGAAGCTTATTCACCTTTATTTATGATAAGTGGCATCTCTCTTTAGAGAAGCTTATCAACCGTTATTTTTGATAAGTGGCATCTCTCTTTCGAGAAGCTTATCCACCTTTAATTTCGATAAGTGGAATCTCTCTTTCGAGAAGCTTATCCACCTTTATTTTCGATAAGTGGCATTTCTCTTTCGAGTAGCTTATCCACCTTTATTTTCGATAAGTGGCATCTCTCTTTCGAGAAGCTTATCCACCTTTATTTTCGATAAGTGGAATCTCTCTTTCGAGAAGCTTATCCACCTTTATTTTCGATAAGTGGCATCTCACTTTCGAGAAGCTTATCCACCTTTATTTTTGATAATTGGCATCTCACTTTCGAGAAGCTTATCCACCTTTATTTCTGATAAGTGGCATCTCTCTTTCGAGAAGCTTATCCACCTTTATTTTCGATAAGTGGCATCTCTCTTTCGAGAAGCTTATCCACCTTTATTTTCGATAAGTGGAATCTCTCTTTCGAGAAGCTTATCCACCTTTATTTTCGATAAGTGGCATCTCTCTTTCGAGAAGCTTATCTACCTTTACTTTCGATAAGTGGCATCTTTCTTTCGAGAAGCTTATCCACCTTTATTTTTGATAATTGGCATCTCAATTTCGAGAAGCTTATCCACCTTTATTTCTGATAAGTGGCATCTCTCTTTCAAGAAGCTTATCCACCTTTATTTTCGATAAGTGGCATCTCTCTTTAGAGAAGCTTATCCACCTTTATTTTCGATAAGTGGAATCTCTCTTTCGAGAAGCTTATCCACCTTTATTTTCAATAAGTGGCATCTCTCTTTCGAGTAGATTATCCACCTTTATTTTCAATAAGTGGCATCTCTCTTTCGAGTAGATTATCCACCTTTATTTTTAATAAATGGCATCTGTCTTTCGTAAAGCTTATTCACCTTTATTTTTGATAAGTGGTATCTCTCTTTCGAGAAGCTTATCCACATTTATTTTTGATAAGTGGCATCTCTCTTTCGAGAAGCTTATCCAACTTTATTTATGATAAGTGTCATCTCTCTTTAGAGAAGCTTATCTACCGTTATTTTCGATAAGTGGCATCTCTCTTTTAAGAAGCTTATCCACCTTTATTTATGATAAGTGGCATCTCTCTTTAGAGAAGCTTATCAACCGTTATTTTTGATAAGTGGCATCTCTCTTTCGAGAAGCTTATCCACCTTTATTTTCGATAAGTGGCATCTCTCTTTCGAGAAGCTTATCCACCTTTATTTTCGATAAGTGGCATCTCTCTTTCGAGAAGCTTATGCACCTTTATTTATGATAAGTGTCATCTCTCTTTAGAGAAGCTTATCTACCGTTATTTTCGATAAGTGGCATCTCTCTTTTAAGAAGCTTATCCACCTTTATTTATGATAAGTGGCATCTCTCTTTAGAGAAGCTTATCAACCGTTATTTTTGATAAGTGGCATCTCTCTTTCGAGAATCTTATCCACCTTTATTTTCGATAAGTGGCATCTCTCTTTCGAGAAGCTTATCCACCTTTATTTTCGATAAGTGGAATCTCTCTTTCGAGAAGCTTATCCACCTTTATTTTCGATAAGTGGCATCTCTCTTTCGAGAAGCTTATCCACCTTTATTTTCCATAAGTGGCATCTCTCTTTCGAGTAGATTATCCACCTTTATTCTCAATAAGTGGCATCGGTCTTTTGAGAAGCTTATCCACCTTTATTTTCGATAAGTGGCATCTCTCTTTTAGGTAGGTTATCCTCCTTTATTTTCGATTAGTGGCATCTGTCTTTTGTAAAGCTTATTCACCTTTATTTTTGATAAGTGGCATCTCTCTTTCGAGAAGCTTATCCACCTTTATTTTCAATAAGTGGCATCTCTCTTTCGAGTAGATTATCCACCTTTATTTTCAATAAGTGGCATCTCTCTTTCGAGTAGATTATCCACCTTTATTTTCAATAAGTGGCATCTGTCTTTCGTAAGGCTTATTCACCTTTATTTTTGATAAGTGGGATCTTTCTTTCGAGAAGCTTATCCACCTTTATTTTTGATAATTGGCATCTCAATTTCGAGAAGCATATCCACCTTTATTTCTGATAAGTGGCATCTCTCTTTCGAGAAGCTTATCCACCTTTATTTTCGATAAGTGGCATCTCTCTTTCGAGAATCTTATCCACCTTTATTTTCGATAAGTGGAATCTCTCTTTCGAGAAGCTTATCCACCTTTATTTTCAATAAGTGGCATCTCTCTTTCGAGTAGATTATCCACCTTTATTTTCAATAAGTGGCATCTCTCTTTCGAGTAGATTATCCACCTTTATTTTCAATAAGTGGCATCTGTCTTTCGTAAAGCTTATTCACCTTTATTTTCGATAAGTGGCATCTCTCTTTCGAGAAGCTTATCCACATTTATTTTCGATAAGTGGCATCTCTCTTTCGAGAAGCTTATCCACCTTTATTTTCGATAAGTGGCATCTCTCTTTCGAGAAGCTTATCCACCTTTATTTATGATAAGTGTCATCTCTCTTTAGAGAAGCTTATCTACCGTTATTTTCGATAAGTGGCATCTCTCTTTTAAGAAGCTTATCCACCTTTATTTATGATAAGTGGCATCTCTCTTTAGAGAAGCTTATCAACCGTTATTTTTGATAAGTGGCATCTCTCTTTCGAGAAGCTTATCCACCTTTAATTTCGATAAGTGGAATCTCTCTTTCGAGAAGCTTATCCACCTTTATTTTCGATAAGTGGCATTTCTCTTTCGAGTAGCTTATCCACCTTTATTTTCGATAAGTGGCATCTCTCTTTCGAGAAGCTTATCCACCTTTATTTTCGATAAGTGGAATCTCTCTTTCGAGAAGCTTATCCACCTTTATTTTCGATAAGTGGCATCTCACTTTCGAGAAGCTTATCCACCTTTATTTTTGATAATTGGCATCTCACTTTCGAGAAGCTTATCCACCTTTATTTCTGATAAGTGGCATCTCTCTTTCGAGAAGCTTATCCACCTTTATTTTCGATAAGTGGCATCTCTCTTTCGAGAAGCTTATCCACCTTTATTTTCGATAAGTGGAATCTCTCTTTCGAGAAGCTTATCCACCTTTATTTTCGATAAGTGGCATCTCTCTTTCGAGAAGCTTATCTACCTTTATTTTCGATAAGTGGCATCTTTCTTTCGAGAAGCTTATCCACCTTTATTTTTGATAATTGGCATCTCAATTTCGAGAAGCTTATCCACCTTTATTTCTGATAAGTGGCATCTCTCTTTCAAGAAGCTTATCCACCTTTATTTTCGATAAGTGGCATCTCTCTTTAGAGAAGCTTATCCACCTTTATTTTCGATAAGTGGAATCTCTCTTTCGAGAAGCTTATCCACCTTTATTTTCAATAAGTGGCATCTCTCTTTCGAGTAGATTATCCACCTTTATTTTCAATAAGTGGCATCTCTCTTTCGAGTAGATTATCCACCTTTATTTTTAATAAATGGCATCTGTCTTTCGTAAAGCTTATTCACCTTTATTTTTGATAATTGGTATCTCTCTTTCGAGAAGCTTATCCACATTTATTTTTGATAAGTGGCATCTCTCTTTCGAGAAGCTTATCCAAATTTATTTATGATAAGTGTCATCTCTCTTTAGAGAAGCTTATCTACCGTTATTTTCGATAAGTGGCATCTCTCTTTTAAGAAGCTTATCCACCTTTATTTATGATAAGTGGCATCTCTCTTTAGAGAAGCTTATCAACCGTTATTTTTGATAAGTGGCATCTCTCTTTCGAGAAGCTTATCCACCTTTATTTTCGATAAGTGGCATCTCTCTTTCGAGAAGCTTATCCACCTTTATTTTCGATAAGTGGCATCTCTCTTTCGAGAAGCTTATGCACCTTTATTTATGATAAGTGTCATCTCTCTTTAGAGAAGCTTATCTACCGTTATTTTCGATAAGTGGCATCTCTCTTTTAAGAAGCTTATCCACCTTTATTTATGATAAGTGGCATCTCTCTTTAGAGAAGCTTATCAACCGTTATTTTTGATAAGTGGCATCTCTCTTTCGAGAATCTTATCCACCTTTATTTTCGATAAGTGGCATCTCTCTTTCGAGAAGCTTATCCACCTTTATTTTCGATAAGTGGAATCTCTCTTTCGAGAAGCTTATCCACCTTTATTTTCGATAAGTGGCATCTCTCTTTCGAGAAGCTTATCCACCTTTATTTTCAATAAGTGGCATCTCTCTTTCGAGTAGATTATCCACCTTTATTCTCAATAAGTGGCATCGGTCTTTTGAGAAGCTTATCCACCTTTATTTTTGATAATTGGCATCTCACTTTCGAGAAGCTTATCCACCTTTATTTCTGATAAGTGGCATCTCTCTTTCGAGAAGCTTATCCACCTTTATTTTCGATAAGTGGCATCTCTCTTTCGAGAAGCTTATCCACCTTTATTTTCGATAAGTGGAATCTCTCTTTCGAGAAGCTTATCCACCTTTATTTTCGATAAGTGGCATCTCTCTTTCGAGAAGCTTATCCACCTTTATTTTCGATAAGTGGCATCTCACTTTCGAGTAGATTATCCACCTTTATTTTCAATAAGTGGCATCTGTCTTTCGTAAAGCTTATTCACCTTTATTTTTGATAAGTGGCATCTCTCTTTCGAGAAGCTTATCCACCTTTATTTTCGATAAGTGGAATCTCTCTTTCGAGAAGCTTATCCACCTTTATTTTCGATAAGTGGCATCTCTCTTTCGAGAAGCTTATCCACCTTTATTTTCGATAAGTGGCTTCTTTTTTTCGAGAAGCTTATCCACCTTTATTTTTGATAATTGGCATCTCGCTTTCAAGAAGCTTATCCACCTTTATTTCTGATAAGTGGCATCTCTCTTTCGAGAAGCTTATCCACCTTTATTTTCGATAAGGGCATCTCTCTTTCGAGAATCTTATCCACCTTTATATTGATAATTGGAATCTCTCTTTCGAGAAACTTATCCACCTTTATTTTCAATAAGTGGCATCTCTCTTTCGAGTAGATTATCCACCTTTATTTTCAATAAGTGGCATCTGTCTTTCGTAAAGCTTATTCACCTTTATTTTTGATAAGTGGTATCTCTCTTTCGAGAAGCTTATCCACCTTTATTTTCGATAAGTGGCATCTCTCTTTCGAGAAGCTTATCCACCTTTATTTTCGATAAGTGGCATCTCTCTTTCGAGAAGCTTATCCACCTTTATTTATGATAAGTGTCATCTCTCTTTAGAGAAGCTTATCTACCGTTATTTTCGATAAGTGGCATCTCTCTTTTAAGAAGCTTATCCACCTTTATTTATGATAAGAGGCATCTCTCTTTAGAGAAGCTTATCAACCGTTATTTTTGATAAGTGGCATCTCTCTTTCGAGAAGCTTATCCACCTTTATTTTCGATAAGTGGCATCTCTCTTTCGAGAAGCTTATCCACCTTTATTTTTGATAAGTGGAATCTCTCTTTCGAGAAGCTTATCCACCTCTATTTTCGATAAGTGGCATCTCTCTTTCGAGAAGCTTATCCACCTTTATTTTCGATAAGTGTCTTCTTTCTTTCGAGAAGCTTATCCACCTTTATTTTTGATAATTGGCATCTCGCTTTCGAGAAGCTTATCCACCTTTATTTCTGATAAGTGGCATCTCTCTTTCGAGAAGCTTATCCACCTTTATTTTCGATAAGTGGCATCTCTCTTTCGAGAATCTTATCCACCTTTATATTCGATAAGTGGAATCTCTTTTTCGAGAAGCTTATCCACCTTTATTTTCAATAAGTGGCATCTCTCTTTCGAGTAGATTATCCACCTTTATTTTCAATAAGTGGCATCGGTCTTTTGAGAAGCTTATCCACCTTTATTTTCGATAAGTGGCATCTCTCTTTTAGGTAGGTTATCCTCCTTTATTTTCGATTAGTGGCATCTGTCTTTTGTAAAGCTTATTCACCTTTATTTTTGATAAGTGGCATCTCCCTTTCGAGAAGCTTATCCACCTTTATTTTCGATAAGTGGCATCTCTCTTTCGAGAAGCTTATCCACCTTTATTTATGATAAGTGTCATCTCTCTTTAGAGAAGCTTATCTACCGTTATTTTCGATAAGTGGCATCTCTCTTTTAAGAAGCTTATCCACCTTTATTTATGATAAGTGGCATCTCTCTTTAGAGAAGCTTATCAACCGTTATTTTTGATAAGTGGCATCTCTCTTTCGAGAAGCTTATCCACCTTTAATTTCGATAAGTGGAATCTCTCTTTCGAGAAGCTTATCCACCTTTATTTTCGATTAGTGGCATTTCTCTTTCGAGTAGCTTATCCACCTTTATTTTCGATAAGTGGCATCTCGCTTTCGAGAAGCTTATCCACCTTTATTTTCGATAAGTGGAATCTCTCTTTCGAGAAGCTTATCCACCTTTATTTTCGATAAGTGGCATCTCACTTTCGAGAAGCTTATCCACCTTTATTTTTGATAATTGGCATCTCACTTTCGAGAACTTTATCCACCTTTATTTCTGATAAGTGGCATCTCTCTTTTGAGAAGCTTATCCACCTTTATTTTCGATAAGTGGCATCCCTCTTTCGAGAAGCTTATCCACCTTTATTTTCGATAAGTGGAATCTCTCTTTCGAGAAGCTTATCCACCTTTATTTTCGATAAGTGGCATCTCTCTTTCGAGAAGCTTATCCACCTTTATTTTTGATAATTGGCATCTTTCTTTCGAGAAGCTTATCCACCTTTATTTTTGATAATTGGCATCTCAATTTGGAGAAGCTTATCCACCTTTATTTCTGATAAGTGGCATCTCTCTTTCGAGAAGCTTATCCACCTTTATTTTCGATAAGTGGCATCTCTCTTTCGAGAATCTTATCCACCTTTATTTTCGATAAGTGGAATCTCTCTTTCGAGAAGCTTATCCACCTTTATTTTCAATAAGTGGCATCTCTCTTTCGAGTAGATTATCCACCTTTATTTTCAATAAGTGGTATCTGTCTTTCGTAAAGCTTATTCACCTTTATTTTTGATAAGTGGTATCTCTCTTTCGAGAAGCTTATCCACCTTTATTTTCGATAACTGGCATCTCTCTTTCGAGAAGCTTATCCACCTTTATTTTCGATAAGTGGCATCTCTCTTTCGAGAAGCTTATCCACCTTTATTTATGATAAGTGTCATCTCTCTTTAGAGAAGCTTATCTACCGTTATTTTCGATAAGTGGCATCTCTCTTTTAAGAAGCTTATCCACCTTTATTTATGATAAGTGGCATCTCTCTTTAGAGAAGCTTATCAACCGTTATTTTTGATAAGTGGCATCTCTCTTTCGAGAAGCTTATCCACCTTTATTTTCGATAAGTGGCATCTCTCTTTCGAGAAGCTTATCCACCTTTATTTTCGATAAGTGGCTTCTTTCTTTCGAGAAGCTTATCCACCTTTATTTTTGATAATTGGCATCTCGCTTTCGAGAAGCTTATCCACCTTTATTTATGATAAGTGGCATCTCTCTTTCGAGAAGCTTATCCACCTTTATTTTCGACAAGTGGCAACTCTCTTTCGAGAATCTGATCCACCTTTATATTCGATAAGTGGAATCTCTCTTTCGAGAAGCTTATCCACCTTTATTTTCAATAAGTCGCATCTCTTTTTCGAGTAGATTATCCACCTTTATTTTCAATAAGTGGCATCGGTCTTTTGAGAAGCTTATCCACCTTTATTTTCGATAAGTGGCATCTCTCTTTTCGGTAGGTTATCCTCCTTTATTTTCGATTAGTGGCATCTGTCTTTAGTAAAGCTTATTCACCTTTATTTTTGATAAGTGGCATCTCTCTTTCGAGAAGCTTATCCACCTTTATTTTCGATAAGTGGCATGTCTCTTTCGAGAAGCTTATCCACCTTTATTTATGATAAGTGTCATCTCTCTTTAGAGAAGCTTATCTACCGTTATTTTCGATAAGTGGCATCTCTCTTTTAAGAATCTTATCCACCTTTATTTATGATAAGTGGCATCTCTCTTTAGAGAAGCTTATCAACCGTTATTTTTGATAAGTGGCATCTCTCTTTCGAGAAACTTATCCACCTTTAATTTCGATAAGTGGAATCTCTCTTTCGAGAAGCTTATCCACCTTTACTTTCGATAAGTGGCATCTCTCTTTCGAGAAGCTTATCCACCTTTATTTTCGATAAGTGGAATCTCTCTTTCGAGAAGCTTATCCACCTTTATTTTCGATAAGTGGCATCTCACTTTCGAGAAGCTTATCCACCTTTATTTTTGATAATTGGCATCTCACTTTCGAGAAGCTTATCCACCTTTATTTTTGATAATTGGCATCTCACTTTCGAGAAGCTTATCCACCTTTATTTCTGATAAGTGGCATCTCTCTTTCGAGAAGCTTATCCACCTTTATTTTCGATAAGTGGCATCTCTCTTTCGAGAAGCTTATCCACCTTTATTTTCGATAAGTGGAATCTCTCTTTCAAGAAGCTTATCCACCTTTATTTTCGATAAGTGGCATCTCTCTTTCGAGAAGCTTATCCACCTTTATTTTCGATAACTGGCATCTTTCTTTCGAGAAGCTTATCCACCTTTATTTTTGATAATTGGCATCTCAATTTCGAGAAGCTTATCCACCTTTATTTCTGATAAGTGGCATCTCTCTTTCGAGAAGCTTATCCACCTTTATTTTCGATAAGTGGCATCTCTCTTTCGAGAATCTTATCCCCCTTTATTTCCGATAAGTGGAATCTCTCTTTCGAGAAGCTTATCCACCTTTATTTTCAATAAGTGGCATCTCTCTTTTAAGTAGATTATCCACCTTTATTTTCAATAAGTGGCATCTGTCTTTCGTAAAGCTTATTCACCTTTATTTTTGATAAGTGGTATCTCTCTTTCGAGAAGCTTATCCACCTTTATTTTCGATAAGTGGCATCTCTCTTTCGAGAAGCTTATCCACCTTTATTTTCGATAAGTGGCATCTCTCTTTCGAGAAGCTTATCCACCTTTATTTATGATAAGTGTCATCTCTCTTTAGAGAAGCTTATCTACCGTTATTTTCGATAAGTGGCATCTCTCTTTTAAGAAGCTTATCCACCTTTATTTATGATAAGTGGCATCTCTCTTTAGAGAATCTTATCAACCGTTATTTTTGATAAGTGGCATCTCTCTTTCGAGAAGCTTATCCACCTTTATTTTTGATAAGTGGCATCTCTCTTTCGAGAAGCTTATCCACCTTTAATTTCGATAAGTGGAATCTCTCTTTCGAGAAGCTTATCCACCATTATTTTTGATAAGTGGCATTTCTCTTTCGAGTAGCTTACCCACCTTTATTTTCGATAAGTGGCATCTCTCTTTCGAGAAGCTTATCCACCTTTATTTTCGATAAGTGGCATCTCTCTTTCGAGAATCTTATCCACCTTTATATTCGATAAGTGGAATCTCTCTTTCGAGAAGCTTATCCACCTTTATTTTTGATAATTGGCATCTCACTTTCGAGAAGCTTATCCACCTTTATTTCTGATAAGTGGCATCTCTCTTTCGAGAAGCTTATCCACCTTTATTTTCGATAAGTGGCATCTCTCTTTCGAGAAGCTTATCCACCTTTATTTTCGATAAGTGGAATCTCTCTACCGAGAAGCTTATCCACCTTTATTTTCGATAAGTGGCATCTCTCTTTCGAGAAGCTTATCCACCTTTATTTTCGATAAGTGGCATCTCACTTTCGAGAAGCTTATCCACCTTTATTTTTGATAATTGGCATCTCACTTTAGAGAAGCTTATCCACCTTTATTTCTGATAAGTGGCATCTCTCTTTCGAGAAGCTTATCCACCTTTATTTTCGATAAGTGGCATATCTCTTTTGAGAAGCTTATCCACCTTTATTTTCGATAAGTGGAATCTCTCTTTCGAGAAGCTTATCCACCTTTATTTTCGATAAGTGGCATCTCTCTTTCGAGAAGCTTATCCACCTTTATTTTTGATAAGTGGCATCTTTCTTTCGAGAAGCTTATCCACCTTTGTTTTTGATAATTGGCATCTCAATTTCGAGAAGCTTATCCATCTTTATTTCTGATAAGTGGCATCTCTCTTTCGAGAAGCTTATCCACCTTTATTTTCGATAAGTGGCATCTCACTTTCGAGAAGCTTATCCACCTTTATTTTTGATAATTGGCATCTCACTTTCGAGAAGCTTATCCACCTTTATTTCTGATAAGTGGCATCTCTCTTTCGAGAAGCTTATCCACCTTTATTTTCGATAAGTGGCATCTCACTTTCGAGAAGCTTATCCACCTTTATTTTTGATAATTGGCATCTCACTTTCGAGAAGCTTATCCACCTTTATTTTTGATAATTGGCATCTCACTTTCGAGAAGCTTATCCACCTTTATTTCTGATAAGTGGCATCTCTCTTTCGAGAAGCTTATCCACCTTTATTTTCGATAAGTGGCATCTCTCTTTCGAGAAGCTTATCCACCTTTATTTTCGATAAGTGGAATCTCTCTTTCGAGAAGCTTATCCACCTTTATTTTCGATAAGTGGCATCTCTCTTTCGAGAAGCTTATCCACCTTTATTTTCGATAAGTGGCATCTTTCTTTCGAGAAGCTTATCCACCTTTATTTTTTATAATTGGCATCTCAATTTCGAGAAGCTTATCCACCTTTATTTCTGATAAGTGGCATCTCTCTTTCGAGAAGCTTATCCACCTTTATTTTCGATAAGTGGCATCTCTCTTTCGAGAATCTTATCCCCCTTTATTTCCGATAAGTGGAATCTCTCTTTCGAGAAGCTTATCCACCTTTATTTTCAATAAGTGGCATCTCTCTTTTGAGTAGATTATCCACCTTTATTTTCAATAAGTGGCATCTGTCTTTCGTAAAGCTTATTCACCTTTATTTTTGATAAGTGGTATCTCTCTTTCGAGAAGCTTATCCACCTTTATTTTCGATAAGTGGCATCTCTCTTTCGAGAAGCTTATCCACCTTTATTTTCGATAAGTGGCATCTCTCTTTCGAGAAGCTTACCCACCTTTATTTATGATAAGTGTCATCTCTCTTTAGAGAAGCTTATCTACCGTTATTTTCGATAAGTGGCATCTCTCTTTTAAGAAGCTTATCCACCTTTATTTATGATAAGTGGCATCTCTCTTTAGAGAATCTTATCAACCGTTATTTTTGATAAGTGGCATCTCTCTTTCGAGAAGCTTATCCACCTTTATTTTTGATAAGTGGCATCTCTCTTTCGAGAAGCTTATCCACCTTTAATTTCGATAAGTGGAATCTCTCTTTCGAGAAGCTTATCCACCTTTATTTTTGATAAGTGGCATTTCTCTTTCGAGTAGCTTACCCACCTTTATTTTCGATAAGTGGCATCTCTCTTTCGAGAAGCTTATCCACCTTTATTTTCGATAAGTGGCATCTCTCTTTCGAGAATCTTATCCACCTTTATTTTCGATAAGTGGCATCTCACTTTCGAGAAGCTTATCCACCTTTATTTTTGATAATTGGCATCTCACTTTCGAGAAGCTTATCCACCTTTATTTCTGATAAGTGGCATCTCTCTTTCGAGAAGCTTATCCACCTTTATTTTCGATAAGTGGCATCTCTCTTTTGAGAAGCTTATCCACCTTTATTTTCGATAAGTGGAATCTCTCTTTCGAGAAGCTTATCCACCTTTATTTTCGATAAGTGGCATCTCTCTTTCGAGAAGCTTATCCACCTTTATTTTCGATAAGTGGCATCTTTATTTCGAGAAGCTTATCCACCTTTGTTTTTGATAATTGGCATCTCAATTTCGAGAAGCTTATCCATCTTTATTTCTGATAAGTGGCATCTCTCTTTCGAGAAGCTTATCCACCTTTATTTTCGATAAGTGGCATCTCACTTTCGAGAAGCTTATCCACCTTTATTTTTGATAATTGGCATCTCACTTTCGAGAAGCTTATCCACCTTTATTTCTGATAAGTGGCATCTCTCTTTCGAGAAGCTTATCCACCTTTATTTTCGATAAGTGGCATCTCTCTTTTGAGAAGCTTATCCACCTTTATTTTCGATAAGTGGAATCTCTCTTTCGAGAAGCTTATCCACCTTTATTTTCGATAAGTGGCATCTCTCTTTCGAGAAGCTTATCCACCTTTATTTTCGATAAGTGGCATCTTTCTTTCGAGAAGCTTATCCACCTTTGTTTTTGATAATTGGCATCTCAATTTCGAGAAGCTTATCCAACTTTATTTCTGATAAGTGGCATCTCTCTTTCGAGAAGCTTATCCACCTTTATTTTCGATAAGTGGCATCTCTCTTTCGAGAAGCTTATCCACCTTTATTTTCGATAAGTATTATCTCTCTTTCGAGAAGCTTATCCACCTTTATTTTTGATAAGTGGCATTTCTCTTTCGAGTAGCTTACCCACCTTTATTTTCGATAAGTGGCATCTCTCTTTCGAGAAGCTTATCCACCTTTATTTTCGATAAGTGGCATCTCTCTTTCGAGAATCTTATCCACCTTTATTTTCGATAAGTGGCATCTCACTTTCGAGAAGCTTATCCACCTTTATTTTTGATAATTGGCATCTCACTTTCGAGAAGCTTATCCACCTTTATTTCTGATAAGTGGCATCTCTCTTTCGAGAAGCTTATCCACCTTTATTTTCGATAAGTGGCATCTCTCTTTTGAGAAGCTTATCCACCTTTATTTTCGATAAGTGGAATCTCTCTTTCGAGAAGCTTATCCACCTTTATTTTCGATAAGTGGCATCTCTCTTTCGAGAAGCTTATCCACCTTTATTTTCGATAAGTGGCATCTTTATTTCGAGAAGCTTATCCACCTTTGTTTTTGATAATTGGCATCTCAATTTCGAGAAGCTTATCCATCTTTATTTCTGATAAGTGGCATCTCTCTTTCGAGAAGCTTATCCACCTTTATTTTCGATAAGTGGCATCTCACTTTCGAGAAGCTTATCCACCTTTATTTTTGATAATTGGCATCTCACTTTCGAGAAGCTTATCCACCTTTATTTCTGATAAGTGGCATCTCTCTTTCGAGAAGCTTATCCACCTTTATTTTCGATAAGTGGCATCTCTCTTTTGAGAAGCTTATCCACCTTTATTTTCGATAAGTGGAATCTCTCTTTCGAGAAGCTTATCCACCTTTATTTTCGATAAGTGGCATCTCTCTTTCGAGAAGCTTATCCACCTTTATTTTCGATAAGTGGCATCTTTCTTTCGAGAAGCTTATCCACCTTTGTTTTTGATAATTGGCATCTCAATTTCGAGAAGCTTATCCATCTTTATTTCTGATAAGTGGCATCTCTCTTTCGAGAAGCTTATCCACCTTTATTTTCGATAAGTGGCATCTCTCTTTCGAGAAGCTTATCCACCTTTATTTTCGATAAGTATTATCTCTCTTTAGAGAAGCTTATCTACTGTTATTTTCGATGAGTGGCATCTCTCTTTTAAGAAGCTTATCCACCTTTATTTATGATAAGTGGCATCTCTCTTTAGAGAAGCTTATCATCCGTTATTTTTGATAAGTGGCATCTCTCTTTCGAGAAGCTTATCCACCTTTAATTTCGATAAGTGGAATCTCTCTTTCGAGAAGCTTATCCACCTTTATTTTTGATAAGTGGCATTTCTCTTTCGAGTAGCTTACCCACCTTTATTTTCGATAAGTGGCATCTCACTTTCGAGAAGCTTATCCACCTTTATTTTTGATAATTGGCATCTCACTTTCGAGAAGCTTATCCACCTTTATTTCTGATAAGTGGCATCTCTCTTTCGAGAAGCTTATCCACCTTTATTTTCGATAAGTGGCATCTCTCTTTCGAGAAGCTTATCCACCTTTATTTTCGATAAGTGGAATCTCTCTTTCGAGAAGCTTATCCACCTTTATTTTCGATAAGTGGCATCTCTCTTTCGAGAAGCTTATCCACCTTTATTTTTGATAATTGGCATCTCACTTTCGAGAAGCTTATCCACCTTTATTTCTGATAAGTGGCATCTCTCTTTCGAGAAGCTTATCCACCTTTATTTTCGATAAGTGGCATCTCTCTTTCGAGAAGCTTATCCACCTTTATTTTCGATAAGTGGAATCTCTCTTTCGAGAAGCTTATCCACCTTTATTTTCGATAAGTGGCATCTCTCTTTCGAGAAGCTTATCCACCTTTATTTTCGATAAGTGGCATCTCACTTTCGAGAAGCTTATCCACCTTTATTTTTGATAATTGGCATCTCACTTTCGAGAAGCTTATCCACCTTTAGTTCTGATAAGTGGCATCTCTCTTTCGAGAAGCTTATCCACCTTTATTTTCGATAAGTGGCATCTCTCTTTTGAGAAGCTTATCCACCTTTATTTTCGATAAGTGGAATCTCTCTTTCGAGAAGCTTATCCACCTTTATTTTCGATAAGTGGCATCTCTCTTTCGAGAAGCTTATCCACCTTTATTTTCGATAAGTGGCATCTTTCTTTCGAGAAGCTTATCCACCTTTATTTTTGATAATTGGCATCTCAATTTCGAGAAGCTTATCCACCTTTATTTCTGATAAGTGGCATCTCTCTTTCGAGAAGCTTATCCACCTTTATTTTCGATAAGTGGCATCTCTCTTTCGAGAATCTTATCCCCCTTTATTTCCGATAAGTGGAATCTCTCTTTCGAGAAGCTTATCCACCTTTATTTTCAATAAGTGGCATCTCTCTTTTGAGTAGATTATCCACCTTTATTTTCAATAAGTGGCATCTGTCTTTCGTAAAGCTTATTCACCTTTATTTTTGATAAGTGGTATCTCTCTTTCGAGAAGCTTATCCACCTTTATTTTCGATAAGTGGCATCTCTCTTTCGAGAAGCTTATCCACCTTTATTTTCGATAAGTGGCATCTCTCTTTCGAGAAGCTTATCCACCTTTATTTATGATAAGTGTCATCTCTCTTTAGAGAAGCTTATCTACCGTTATTTTCGATAAGTGGCATCTCTCTTTTAAGAAGCTTATCCACCTTTATTTATGATAAGTGGCATCTCTCTTTAGAGAATCTTATCAACCGTTATTTTTGATAAGTGGCATCTCTCTTTCGAGAAGCTTATCCACCTTTATTTTTGATAAGTGGCATCTCTCTTTCGAGAAGCTTATCCACCTTTAATTTCGATAAGTGGAATCTCTCTTTCGAGAAGCTTATCCACCTTTATTTTTGATAAGTGGCATTTCTCTTTCGAGTAGCTTACCCACCTTTATTTTCGATAAGTGGCATCTCTCTTTCGAGAAGCTTATCCACTTTTATTTTCGATAAGTGGCATCTCTCTTTCGAGAATCTTATCCACCTTTATATTCGATAAGTGGAATCTCTCTTTCGAGAAGCTTATCCACCTTTATTTTTGATAATTGGCATCTCACTTTTGAGAAGCTTATCCACCTTTATTTCTGATAAGTGGCATCTCTCTTTCGAGAAGCTTATCCACCTTTATTTTCGATAAGTGGCATCTCTCTTTCAAGAAGCTTATCCACCTTTATTTTCGATAAGTGGAATCTCTCTACCGAGAAGCTTATCCACCTTTATTTTCGATAAGTGGCATCTCTCTTTCGAGAAGCTTATCCACCTTTATTTTCGATAAGTGGCATCTCACTTTCGAGAAGCTTATCCACCTTTATTTTTGATAATTGGCATCTCACTTTCGAGAAGCTTATCCACCTTTATTTCTGATAAGTGGCATCTCTCTTTCGAGAAGCTTATCCACCTTTATTTTCGATAAGTGGCATCTCTCTTTTGAGAAGCTTATCCACCTTTATTTTCGATAAGTGGAATCTCTCTTTCGAGAAGCTTATCCACCTTTATTTTCGATAAGTGGCATCTCTCTTTCGAGAAGCTTATCCACCTTTATTTTCGATAAGTGGCATCTTTATTTCGAGAAGCTTATCCACCTTTGTTTTTGATAATTGGCATCTCAATTTCGAGAAGCTTATCCATCTTTATTTCTGATAAGTGGCATCTCTCTTTCGAGAAGCTTATCCACCTTTATTTTCGATAAGTGGCATCTCACTTTCGAGAAGCTTATCCACCTTTATTTTTGATAATTGGCATCTCACTTTCGAGAAGCTTATCCACCTTTATTTCTGATAAGTGGCATCTCTCTTTCGAGAAGCTTATCCACCTTTATTTTCGATAAGTGGCATCTCTCTTTTGAGAAGCTTATCCACCTTTATTTTCGATAAGTGGAATCTCTCTTTCGAGAAGCTTATCCACCTTTATTTTCGATAAGTGGCATCTCTCTTTCGAGAAGCTTATCCACCTTTATTTTCGATAAGTGGCATCTTTCTTTCGAGAAGCTTATCCACCTTTGTTTTTGATAATTGGCATCTCAATTTCGAGAAGCTTATCCATCTTTATTTCTGATAAGTGGCATCTCTCTTTCGAGAAGCTTATCCACCTTTATTTTCGATAAGTGGCATCTCTCTTTCGAGAAGCTTATCCACCTTTATTTTCGATAAGTATTATCTCTCTTTAGAGAAGCTTATCTACTGTTATTTTCGATGAGTGGCATCTCTCTTTTAAGAAGCTTATCCACCTTTATTTATGATAAGTGGCATCTCTCTTTAGAGAAGCTTATCATCCGTTATTTTTGATAAGTGGCATCTCTCTTTCGAGAAGCTTATCCACCTTTAATTTCGATAAGTGGAATCTCTCTTTCGAGAAGCTTATCCACCTTTATTTTTGATAAGTGGCATTTCTCTTTCGAGTAGCTTACCCACCTTTATTTTCGATAAGTGGCATCTCACTTTCGAGAAGCTTATCCACCTTTATTTTTGATAATTGGCATCTCACTTTCGAGAAGCTTATCCACCTTTATTTCTGATAAGTGGCATCTCTCTTTCGAGAAGCTTATCCACCTTTATTTTCGATAAGTGGCATCTCTCTTTCGAGAAGCTTATCCACCTTTATTTTCGATAAGTGGCATCTCTCTTTCGAGAAGCTTATCCACCTTTATTTTCGATAAGTGGCATCTCTCTTTCGAGAAGCTTATCCACCTTTATTTTCGATAAGTGGCATCTTTATTTCGAGAATCTTATCCACCTTTGTTTTTGATAAGTGGAATCTCTCTTTCGAGAAGCTTATGCATCTTTATTTCTGATAAGTGGCATCTCTCTTTCGAGAAGCTTATCCACCTTTATTTTCGATAAGTGGAATCTCTCTTTCGAGAAGCTTATGAAGGTGTGAAAAATACACAAGAAAGGGGGGGTTTGAATTGGGTATTTGGTTACTTAAAATCTTTTGTCATCTTCTTCTGTGTTGTTTCTAGATGTAGCAATGCGAAAGCATAAATAATAAACTAAACAAGTAAAGAACACAAGATATATCCTGGTTCACTTGAGCAACTCTCAAGCTAATCCAGTCCACCCTTCCAAGGTGATTTCGCCTTACTCACTGCAAGGACTTAATCCACTATAACCAAACAGATTACAGATGCACAAGCTAACTGCAAGTGACTAACAACTTGACAATGACACGTTCAGGGATCCCCAAGGATATAACGTTCATTGACACCTTAATAGAATCCGATCACTAAAGATCTCCTATTAGGATTTCCACAAATGACTACTGTCACTTGTCATCTCAAGTATACTGATCTTCACAAGATCACTTGAGGAACCACTAATTCTAAAATAGAATTTGTGTTGCCGGAGATTACATAAGTGCTTCTCAAATAAGCAGATTACTCCTAATTAAGTTCCTAGCAAGTATTGAGCAACAGCTCCTTGCTTTCTAATATAGAAACTAATCTAATAATAAATCTCTAAGAGATTATTGAGTACAGTTTCCATATTGCTTAAAAGCTTTTCTGTGTGTGAGCACTAAGGCTTCTTTTCATTTTAAGCTTTTCTTCTTTCTGCAACAGTAGCAACAGAGCAACAGCTCCAGCCACTTAGTAACCACTTCAGCTCACCAAGCAACATTTGAATAATCAAATGATTCTGCCTTTATAGTGCTTCCAAGAATGACGTTGTGAGGATAAGGATGTACGTTTAAATTCCAACGGTCATATTCCAACGGATAGATAAGCACATGTTGGATGACATCACTTTCTTGTCCTTTTCTTGCAACGGTAATATTCCATTTAACAACTTGGACAAATTTGCTTCTGGCTTGGTTCTTCTGATGATGTTATAGATGAGTAGTTCAGAAACTACTTTGGTATAGATAGCATAGTAAACATCAGATTCTGACTTCAGCACTTTGGTCATCAGAGTTGATAGCAACAGCTCATCTGATTGAACACGTCTTGTCTGGTGAAGCTTCATAACCTTTCTTCTTCAGAGTCTGGTCTTCAGAGTCTTTTGCACTTGGTCTTCAGAGCCTTCAGCCTTCAGAACTTCAAGTCATCAGAGTCTTCAGCACAAACTTCTTCAGATGATTATATCTTCAGAGTCTTGACCTTTAGAACATGTCTTCAGAGTCTTCACCTTCAGAACATGTCTTCAGAGTCTTCAGAGTCTTGACCTTCAGAACATGTCTTCAGAGTCTTCACCTTCAGAACATGTCTTCAGAGTCTTCACCTTCAGAACATGTCTTCAGAGTCTTCAGAGTCTTGACCTTCAAGTCATCAGATTCTTCAGCACTACAGTTCTTTAGAGGGCTCACTCTTCAGAGACGCTCGTTAGCTTCCAGATCAGATGCATAACTTAGATCAGAATCCACAGATGCATTGCAACTGCAATATCCAGCATCCTTGATTCTTTATTGAACATGATCAGATGCAGAAACAAACTTGCTTCTTTACTGAGCTTCATTTGCTTTTAGATCAGATGCACTTCTTCAGATCATAAACCACAGGAGCATTGCAACTGCAATATACAGCATCCTTGGTTCCTTACTGATGGTGATCAGATACATAAGCAAACTAGCTTCTCCCAAGCGCTTCATGACGTTACACATAGTAATTCCATATATTACTAGCTGCACACGTTGCTTTTGTTTGTTTGGTCTAATATATTTAATTTAATATGACCTGCACATAACAAACATTAAACCATAAAATGGTTCTTTCACAAATGCTCAATTGTTATCATCAAAACATAGAGATTATCCTGTAGAGACAAATCTTGCTCTTACAATCTCCCCCTTTTTGATGATGACAAAACCATGTATTTTGATAGAACATTTTATACAGGGTAATCACCAAGCATTAACCTATTCAGAGTTCTAAGCAACTGCTCCCCCTGAATGTGTTAATCTTAAAAACATTTTTATGCTTGTTCAGAGACATACTCTGATCCCAAGACTTACAAAAAATAAATTTGATAAAACACAATCAAATAGAATAGAATAGAAGGAATACTTCCCTACAATATAAGAGAGCATGAGTCTTCAGCATCTGGACTAGTTCAATCAGAACTTCCATCTTCAGATCTTTAGAACTTATCTTCTCTAAGCATTGTATCAGGGTCATATAACTTCAGAATCTTCTAAAGCATTTTCTCTTATTCTTCAGAACATCCTTCGGATGAGAAACTCCCCCTGAGTTTCAGACTGGGTGAAGATCAAATATCCTGACTTGTGAACCTTCCTGGGAGAACTCCCCCTGGCTACAATAGATCAGATATTTGGATCTTCTGAGCTTTATACAGTCTTGATTCTTGCTTTCTCAGATTTGCTTTCATCTATGATTCTTGGTCTTATCAGAGCTCAATGCATTGATCAGATTCACTTCTTGATCTTTTGAAGCATAGTCTGATCCCAATTAGCAAGCTTCTGAATCTGAGACCAATGTTGGTTCTAAGACAGATACCAATACATGATACTCATGATTCTGAGTCTGAATCCAAATCTAGCTCTATGAAGATTTCTGATTCTTATGCTCTGACTGTCATTTTCACAGACAATTTACATCTTCTGAACATCATGATTCCAGATGACTTTAACTTTCAGATCTCTGAACAGTATTGGGTCCATCTGATTCTGAATCTATGTTCACGAAGTGTATAACTTCTATTATATGAACACCAGTTCATTTGAACTCAGATTTCTTTCATTTATCCTGTTTAGAATGCCTAGTGAACTTGTTCAGAGTTCCTTGGAAAACATCAAATAGATGATTAGTAATAAACGCAGTTTATATGTTTTTGCATTCTTTTACAGGTTATAGAATATATCAAAGTTATATTCTATTTCTCAAAAACATTTTCCATTTCTCCCCAAGTTATATTCTATTCTTCCAGATAATATCAAAATCATCTTTCATTTCTCCCCCTTTTTGACATCATCAAAAAGTTTGGGTTTTTCATCAAAACAGATTTTTAAAAAAAATTTCTCTTTTTAAAGTCAGAAATTAAAAAGATAAGAGTTGAGAGATAGCACCTGAGAACTTAATCATCTTTCATTTCTCCCCTTGAGAACTTAATTCTTACAGGTTGATACCAATTAAGGTAGGTTGATATCTTTTCTCAGATTTCATCTTCTATATCTCCCCCTGTTTCTTTGAGAGTGACAATTCTTCAGAATTTGTAGAAGCATGCTCTGACGAGGATTGTTGACAGGTTTCTATTCAACAGAACTTTCTCTGACAACTTGTTGTACATCCTTCATAGCTTGTTGATCTCCTCTAAACTTACTAATGTCACGTTCTCAACGTACAAAAGTAGTTTCACAAGAAAATCCAACTACAACATTTTCCTTAGTCTTCTTAGCATCTTCAGCTTCTTGTACTAATCTGGAAGTTTCGTTTCTGAAATTTTCCTCTGCTAGATTTAGACAAGAAGGTTGAAAACTATTCTTCCTTCTAGCTTGATCTTGATACCAATAATTCTAGTCCTTAGAACAACTTGAAATGCATCCAATTTCAGAGTCTAATTACTTCTGAAAAATATCTCAAGAAGTCTCAAGTTCTAGAGTTGAAGTGCTTGTTCTGGCTTTTGCTTTGATTCTTGATTCTGCGCCCAGAACCTTCTGTATCTTCACTCAAACATCTTCTGAAGTTTTGCTCAGAGTTATCTGACGCCTTGCTTCTGGTTGGATGTCAGAGACATGATACCAATTTAAGATGTAAGATACCAATTGAAGGTGTGAAATAATGAAACTATTTCAGCTCGTTTCTTCAACATCAAAACACTATACTTCAGAAGTATCAACGTTTGATTTTACAAACCATCTACTAATAGAATCTTTTATCCAGATCTCCAGATGATCCAAATCTTCTGATAGTCTACGACTTCAGATTTGCTCAGATATTTAGATATCATCTGATATCAATTGAAGGTGATGTGCCATCTGATCCTTCAATCTTCTGTACATGAATGTCCTTCATTTGACACTTCATCCAGAGCATCTGATACTTCAATTAGCATCTGATGTATTTTGCTTCTTTAAGGGATAGTGCTAACCAGAGGTACTTTTGCAACTAACTCTGACTTCAGTATCAGCATAACAAAAACCTACTAAAAATAGTTATCTTGTTTTCTGCAACACAGAGTCACGTTAGTAGTACCTTTCAGATACCTCAGAAATCTCTTAACAACTGTTAAATGAGATTCTTTAGGATCTGATTGGAATCAAGCACATACACATATACTGAAAAGAATGTCAGGACTAGAAACAGTAAAATACAGAAGAGTACAACTCATACCTTTGTAGAACTTCTGATCTACCATTTTACTAACCTCTTTCTTTCTCAGAGTGTACGTTAAAAACATGAGAGTCTTAGATGGCTACTCTCTAACAGATTATCCTTCTATCTGTACATTCTTTATCTGATTCCTCCTTTGGTCTTCATCTTCTGATCATCCATCTTTGGATGCCGATAATCATGCTTCTTTATCTTCAAGATGACTTGTTTCCAGATGAAAGCTATATCTTCTTGCACCAAGAATTTATCCTTTGGACAGACGTGGTTGATCATCATAAATT